>CM072806.1:1380625-2761250 GCA_037013495.1 Hippophae tibetana | reverse complement strand
TTGTTGTGCCTTTTTCAATAGTTTAGGATTGTGAAGTAGCTCTGCCATTTCCCATTCGGTTGTTGTACCGGCTGTGTCACTTCCCAAAACATGTAAATCCTGTATATTAGTACTTATTGGTTCATAGTGAGACTTTATAAAAAGTATACTTTAATCTTGATCAATATATTTATTATCAATACTTGTTTGCATATAAAAATTATGTCATTTAGTTCTTTTTTTGAATAGAATTAACATTAAAAATGCTAGCAATGTGACATGTTAGGCATACGAGACCTTAATTGCTATCACTAACTTGATGAATTTAAGAGAGATGCTAAAGTGTTGCAATGGGAAGTTTTGTGAACAGTAAATAACCTGTGAATTAGATCAAAAATGTAAACGTTTTATTTTCTATTGCACAAATTTGTAAAATGCTCCTCACATACCTAGTCACCTCAATGTTCCTTCATGACATGCAAAGAAACAAAATTAAAATATAAAATGGGAATTAATAATGTGAAGAAAAAAACTATGATGTTTTAATTTAGAGGAAAATATCAAAAAAAGTCTTTTAAATTAGATTATTTGTATCATTTAATCGTTTAACTTATAAGTAATGTCATTTAATTATTTAGTTGTAAAAAAAGGGAACAATTAAGAAAAAATACATTGTTTTAATGTTTTTATATTAAAATGATATTTTAAAAATAGTATTTTTAATAAAAAAAATTATATATTTTATCTTTAATTTGTCCTTTTTTTAAAAGTAATCCAATTAAGTTACATCACTTTTAATCTAAATGATCAAATGACACTAACGATTTAATATAACATAACTCTATGATTCTACTCTCTTTGATTTGTTATTTCGAATTTATGACTTAAATAATAAACTACCTTACTATCAAGGATATTTAAAAAAAGATTAAAGAAATAATTAAATAAATTAATACAAACATTTTGTCCTAACACACTATTTTTACTAAAATAATATATACATTAATACACACTATTTTAACATAGCATTTCAATGAATTCTATTGATAATGTATCATTTTATTATGTGTGATATTTAAAATCATAAAATCTTGAAAAGAAAAAAAAAAGAACCAACCGAATTATGTAACGACACCAAGATCATCATGGGCTTTGATAGTTGGAAGACTGAAGCTATCATCCTTCAACTCACATTGATCAAGAAGTACATCCAAGAAATCACCATACCTCTTCATCTTATCAACTTCTCTCTCTTTCAATATCTTTCCAATAATATCATTAAATATCTCATGCATTTTCAAATACGACACCAACACGTCGTCTAATTCCTTGCAAATGAAAATTCTTTAAAATTTGGAAATAGTATGACAAATTTAGCTTCCCATCTTCCATAATCCTACGCACAAATTATTTAAGCTCTCAAGCTTTTCAAATTCAGGGTCATCAATATCAACAGAATATATAGTATTCGATATCAAATTCAAAATCGCTGCAAAAGTTAACAAACTATCTATTAGACCATGGGATGAGTCGTCATATTGTTTTTCAATGTCAGATCCTATGGCACAATCTCTACAGGTGATTGGTGGGAATCTAAGAAAGGGTTCCTTCAATGTAAGGTTGACAAGCCATTGAGTCAGAAATTGGTCGGGTTGATAAGTTTTGGTCTAAGGTTTGAATGATTTTACGAGGAAGAGATTATTATTGTTGTGATTGAATCGAGTATAAGGGATAAGAGAGCCATAGACTTTGTCAGATTCTGAGAATGACACGAGTGGTTTATGATGAAGTTGGAGAATGTTAATTATCCTTATCCTACATCAGTCAAAAACAAGGTAGTAAAACAGTTTATAAGTTGGAATAACCTTTAACTTAATAAGATCTTATTATATTGAGTTAGATTTAAGTTTTTTAATATGTCATCAGAGCTCTTTGTCTCTATGGGTTTTGACCTTAAAGCTCTACCACAATCTTATCGCAGTACTTATGGACATCTCTGTCCGTCATATGGAGGAGGATTTTTAAGTATCCTTACCCTACATCGGCCAGAAGCAAACAAAGCTACTTAATTTATTTTAAGTTAAGCCTGAGGTTTTGGACATGGTGGGAGCTTTTTGGTAATTTTGGTTTTTGAAGAGAGATTTGACGATGATGATAAAGAAAAATAATACGATTAAAAATATATATAAAATACGATTTCATATTTTATTTAATATGTTAAAGGACTTGGTTCAAAATTATATAATCTAATTTAAATTATATATATTATTAATAACTAGGAAGTAATGATTATAATATCAAGTTTTTCACGTATATTAAGACAGTAAGTATTCCACAAAAGAAAAAAAAATTGAAAAAAAAAATAAATAAAAAATTGTGAAATGACTTAATTAGTCAACTGGTTCATCGCCCACTTATATCTTTTTTGAAATAGAAAATCAAGTGCCTGCAAAAAGAAGCGTAGAGTTTTTTTTTTTTATAATAAATATTACATATTCTATATATTTTCAACTACATAAAAAAAAGTGAGTTTTTTATTGTTAGATAATTATTCGGTAAATCATTATAGAACGTAGCACCTTTTTGATTTACCAGTCATACTACATATTTAATGATTTGAATCATAATGTCAGATCTTTTTGTAAATTTCATTATTTGTGTACTATTTTTACAATTATTTGTGTACGTTCATATTTTTACGAATTATGTAGCTCCATAATTGTAGTGGACGGTTCTTCTAGAACTTGCAAGAGAAATTATTGTTTTTACGAATGGTGTAGCTCCAAAATGACAGTATTGAAATATAAAAACTAAAATTTATAAAATTATTAAGGTAAAATTAAAAAATAATTTTTTTAAATAAAATAAAATAAGAAAATATTTCTAAGTGATACGAAATCATTCTATTCCAAACAGTAATGAACTTTTACGCCTTTAATGTAATTTTTATATAATAACAAAAAAACTCACTTTTACGTTGAAATTATTGTTTGTGACCCAAAAATAAAATAAAAGAAATGTAACATAATTTTGTGCTATATTAGAAATAATCAACTTAACTACTGGAAAGAAAAAAAAGAATTAATCAGAGAAGATAAAAAAAACAGAAGAGAGATTTGCCAATTCAACGTTTAAGATTAGTAAATGAAATAATCCATCATTATGCAGCAACCAAGCCACCAGGCAACAAGAAAGTCTTGGCTGGTGGAAGCAAAGCAACACCTCCTTTCTCAGAAGCAGAGTACTTCTTGAACACAGCCTGAAGCTTGCTTTTCACAGCTACTGAGTGATAGCTCACCAGCAATTTAGCACAGTCTCTGTTTCCACAGCAAACAAAAGATAGAGAGAGATTGTTATACATATACATATTACATGCCATGATAACTCAGAAGATAGATTCTTACATGAGTTGGGATTCTGAAAAACCAGTGTGAAGCTTCAAAGTCTCATTCCAAGATGGAGTCTTATTTAAAGTACAACGAGCTGCATAGACTGCTGAGGCAGCAATCATTGAAGGGCAATACATTATAGTTTCATAGTGCATTAAACCCAACTCAGCCAGAAAGTATACCATATTTTCTACCTGCACAAACAACCAAAAGAGAATCTGTTTAGGTTTGAAAAATAATAACTAGACCCTTTCTTGTATCTTAATTATTCAATGAAAAGGATGTCATAATAAAAGTTATGAAATTCAAAGGAGGTGTGTAATTGTATATTTTTAAAACTTTGAAGGATGTTTTTGCTGTTTTAAGGGGTTTCTGTAGTGAATTTCTCATATTTTACTATATAGACATGAGATATTTGGAATACTGACTTGCTGATCAGGAATAGATGCCTTTATAAAACGAACAAGGAATACATAAGGTGTAGGAACAGTCAAAGTCCATTCCAATCTTCCCAAAATCGTTTTCTCCATTATTAAGATCTGTTGATTAGTGTAAGCTCTATCTGAAAGGCATACAAAGTCATTCACCTACATAACATGAACAAACAAACCTCAGAACCCAAATTACAGAATTAAGAATTAGTGCAAGAAAAAGAAAAAGAAAAAGAAAGAACTGAGACATGTAATTTACCTCAGGAGCCCAAATTTCTTCATATTTTGAGGCTACTAACATAGCACTCATACCAACTAATTGTAGTTCTCTTCTTGGAACAGTCTTTACTGCAAGGAATCGATCGATTATGTTGATAGTTAGATAGAAAGTTTCAGGAGAAAGTTCAAATTTCCTATGAACTTCTATCAACCAATCCATCAATATAGCTCTCATGTTTTCATTTATCTCAGGTTGTAAATCAATATAATCACGAGGCCTGCTCTCATTCTGCATCAAACAATGTATAAATTCAGATTATATAACTTATAAAAACAAAACAAAAAAAAGGAAAAAAATAGTAGTAGTAGTAGTATAGTATCTTTAAAGATACCTCAACTAGCTTATAGAATTTGTACATGTCTTCAATGTATTCAACAGCAGCCAATTCATTGTCAGCATCTGATTCATCAATATCAACAATCTTCTCTTTGGGTCTGTTTGTCAAACCACAAGCAGCCTATACCAAATGGAAAAACACTTCATTAAAAACCACTCCATACCACTTCATAAATATAACGGTTTGTTTTAGTGAAATTTAGTCAATGACGATGAACCTATCCACCTAGGTGTTTTTGGTGCCCCCGCTAGTTTTGCTCATACCAAATAAAAATCAGAGGATTACAAAAAGTGCCCTCATAATATTATGCATCTATAAATTGATTTATGATCATCAAATGAGGCGTCAAAGATGGACAAAAAAAATGAGGTGTCAAAGTTCTATGTTGGGCACCTTCTAAATCACCGCCAATCACAACATCATCTCATTTGTGATATCATAAAATAAAAATGCTACCTTGCTTCTAGCAGTAAGAACCGAAGTAAGAGTTGGTGCTTTCTTCTTTGCTTCTCCATCTTTCTTGTTAACAACAAGAGGCTTTTTCTTCTTCTCTTCTTCAGTATCATCAGGGCTTATCTCAATTACTTCTTCAGGCTTAGGCTTAGCAACAGCTTTCTTCTGAGCAGCCTTGGGCACCCCTACTTTCTTAACTGCCCCAAGTCCATCACGTACAGGAGGAACTTTATTCACATTGACACATACTTGTTTCTTCTAATTCATAAAAACCCAGAAGAAAAAAAATTAGAATACAACAAGTTATGGACTTATTATGATCAATGAAACCAAAACTTAATCAAAGAAATTAGATTTATTTGAACCTTATTGTTCTCTGCTGCTGCTTGAGCTTGTGCATTAGCAAGTAGTTGTGCACAGAAACTTCTATATGGGAAAATAAAATGAGAAAATAAGGAAGAAAGAAAAAAACAAAACAAGACATTGAGAAATATATAAGCAAAAACAAGAACCCAAGAGAGATGAGATCATAGACCTTGTTATGGGACGATTAGGCTTTGAGTCAATTCCTCGAACAGTTACTAGGTTTCCAATATCACCCAGTGCCCTTCTGTTTCTGCCTTCGTCCACAGCATTCTTCTTCTGAAGAACCTTTGCTTCTCCACCAATAACTGCCTCACCTGAAAATACCCATCAAAATTAACTAAAAAGTCAAATATCTATAAAATTCATTAAAATTTCCTTTGTTATCCCAAAAGATAGAAACGTAGAACAATTCAGTCTGATCCTTTCAACATCCCAACATTGTATCCAAAAAAAATGATTATGAAATTTCCAGTAATTACGAAAAGAAAACCAACTCTGTCACATAATCCCCAAATTTTTCATAAAAGGTTATGACTTTCAAGTAAAAAGACAACAATTAAAAAATGGGTGTTTGCTATTTCAAGATTGAACAGAGACATTTGGAACAACACGGTAGATGTAAATTACCCAGAACTATACTAATCTATTCAAGAACCCAACATTGTACTTAAAAAAATGATTATGAACCTGAAGAGTGTAACAGACCATACAATAATTACATAAATAAAATCAAAACTGCCACATTTCCTCCCCAATTTTTCCATAAAGAATATGACTTTTTAGCAACAAGCCAACAATTAACAAATGGGAGATTGAACAAAGAAATTTGAAAGAACAAGTCAGTTGTAAACTACCCAGAAATAGGACTAATCTAATTAAAAAGATAACAATCTCAAAATCAAATAGAAGCCTATATAATACCTCTGGCTTGTTGTGGAACAACTGCTCTTGAAGCCATAATCGATCACGAAATAACACAAAAAACGAATTGGTAAATCCAAAGGGCGACTATTTTTTAGTTTCTTTCTCTCTCGATCTCGATCACTCTCTCAGTCACCCTAACCCTTTGAATCGATCCCTCACTCCCTTCTTCTCCTGCTCTCTTGCTGTCTGAAACTCTCCTTTGATGCCAAGAATAATAATGGATTGATAGAACCCATTTCCTTTTGAAGTAGTGGAGCCAGCGCTTCACTCCAACGGTCATATCGTTTTTTTGATTATCGACCATTGGATCTTGTTACAATCCAACGGCGCACAATCTTTACTGATAAAGTATGGGCTTATAGCCGTTGTGGTTCAAAAGTTACCGTTTTTAGTTTCTGTTAAAATATATAATTTTTTTGGCGTGGAGAAATTAATCACAGGCCGTCTCATGGAATGTCTTATGCAACGATATCGCTATTTGACACGTATACAAAGGTGACATTTACTATTTGGAATCCTTCGGTGAAGAGCTTGTAAGTAGAGTTTGGGAGAAGATAATTGTTTTATACTTTATCATCTTTTAATCACATAAAATATTATAATTGTTTGAATTTAGATTTTTACATTTTAAAAATATCTATTATTATGATTTTATTTAGTTGATATACGTGATAAAATCATAGATATCTTTAAAATGTAAGAAATTAAGTTCAAATAATTATAATTATAATTATAATTATAAATATAAATATAAATTAGTGTATATTTAATATTATTTTTTTATGAATTACTTTAACTCAATCTAATTGATAACTAAATGTTAAGTGGTATTGTTATAGGCGAGTGGTGCTTGGTTCGTATTTTGGACTCTCCCTTCCCTTAACCGCATATGCAATAGGTGTCCTCTTACAACTCTTTTATTTAAAAAAAAAATCATCTTTGTGGGAACATGGTGTATTTCTGTCTTTTAAAACAAAAATACTTTTTTTTTATGGTAAAATACATTAAAATAAATAAATAATAATAATATTACTAATATTAATTTTATTATTCACAATAAAAATATATAATCTGTTTATTTATTTCTTATTAATTATCATTATTATTAGATAAATTTATTGTTAATAATTTTTTTTTAATAATAATAGTTTTATTTGTGATAATATTGTTACCCATAAAAAGCTAAAATAAACACAACTTTAATCCAGCCAATTTTAGAGTTTTTAAGATTTTGGCTGAAAAAAAACGAATATACCAGATAACATATTTTCCTTTTTTATCCTCAGAATTTCGTTTATCTCATTACTATATGTTTTATTTCTTTTTTATCGGTAAACAAAATTGAGTAAATTGTAATTCAGTTTTTTGGCAATAAAATCGTAATTCAATTTCTGCTGAAACAGAATACATAATATCTATACTTAAAAAAAAAATGATAACTGAACACAATTGTGCACAGTCTATGTTTTGCATGTAATGGTACATTATAATTTTACAATTTATCAATTTCATGTATCTATATAATATACTAGATATTCTTTACTATAGATAAGTGCAAGATTAAAAGAAAATTGAAGACAAATAGCATTGATTTTTATTCAATTTAAAATATATCCTATGCATGTGAATTCACACGTGATAAAATAAGTTCAGTTTAACACATCATTTTTATATAAAAAAAAAATTATATTAGAATTGAATACAAAATAAACAAATTATTATTAATAAGAAACTTGGTATATAATATTTAATCCTATTTTACCATTTATTATTCTTAAAATGATAATAAGATATGTGGAAGGAGATGCAAAGTAAGTGATTGAGGCATTAATGGAATCAAGATATAAATATTGGATGATTAGTCAAGTACTTAAAGATATATATTGATGTTAAGTTTTCATCCTTCAACATGATTTCGATAAAATTAATGGATTGATAGAGAGCTTAACTTTTTAGAACACCATTTAGCTCTAAGAAGTCATTAATATTCATTATATTGAAAGGTAAATTTTTATACCCTTCATTGGGTATATAGTACCCTGGTATTGGGCTTTCTTTAGTTAGTAATGCCTATCTTCAAAACAATAATAATAATAATAATAATAATAATAATGATTAATTTTCCTACATGGTTGTAGCACAATGACAAATGAAACGTGTAAATATAAAGTTAGGGTTTTGATCCAAGCATGTGGGAATTGTGAAATATTATTTCTAGTATTTCTAATATTTGTATTTACAGATACATTAATCTACCCAAACGAGAAAGCAAAATATATTTAATAGAGAAATAAATTTTAAACTTATTAACAAATATATAAATCTTAATTATATAGTACAAATTAACAAGGGATTGGGTCATGAAAGAAACTTGGAAGATCTCATGGGTGAAAGTATTTCAAAATTAGCAGCTTGTTTATGTTCATCAACAGCATCGATCAGTATTACCAAACTTCTTTTGGGATTCTTCGTTTCTCATCTCCTCTTTATGGCTATTATCAACTACATGCATTGCACCATAAGAATTAGAACAATAATTACTTGATGATGATGTATTATTGCCTGTAAGTCGCTGAACAAGTTGCATAAACTCTTGAGGTTGTACATGAATAACCTTTGGTGATCTTTCATGTATAATAACAGGACCATTACTACTTTTTTGTTGAGTACTCGATTTCTTAATCTTCATTGAATTTCGACTTATTATTAGATCACTAGGTTTTGGACCTTCTAAGCTTGTCGACAATCTACTTGTGAACATCATTTTTGTATGTGATTGTTCATGAATTATAAATTTAAAGGGAAACTCATGAAAAGATATTTATTTCTTCTTGTATTTATATTTGGGTTTGGTTGGAAAGAGACAATTATGAGGTGATTTCATGATTTCATCCATTGAATTAGTCTTTTATTAGATAAATTATTTGATCATGAGTAAGTAGACATTGCCGGCGTTGTCCTTTTTTTTTCAGAACCTAAAGAAATTATTATTTTTTAAATAAAATATGAATATAGTTGAATATTAATTAATTGAAATTTACTTGGATGGTTAAAGTCAGAGTCAAAGTCCTGTAAATCTTTCTTTCTTTCTTTCTTTCTTTTCTAAATAATATTTAAACATAACAATACAAATATTATAAAAAAAACTCTAATAAATAATATTAAACTTCTACTAATTAATTAAACTCATTCAATATTAACATTTATCAATTAGATGTGTTATATATTATCCAGATATTAATATTTTAGGTTTTTTATGCGTTGATTTTATGCTGTTTTTCTAAATTGTTTTAGGTGAAAATTTCAGCACACCGTGAGATGGACTTTGAACTATTATTAAGATTAGAAAGTTAGTAGTTTCCTTTTAAGAAGGGTTTTTGTAGAAACGTCTCAAAATTAATATGGCGTTTGGATTCTTGCCATTCAAAAGAGGCAAGAAAGGAAGAAAGTTCAAAAGTAATTGCATTAGCTTATGTTTGACATGTCAAGACTATGTCACAGTTTTGGCTGCACGTTCATGTTAATTTTTTCATGGACAATTTAAAATTTTTGTAACCACTAACCATCTTTTTTTTTTCTTCAGTATTGTTATTGATCCCCAATGGAACGGAAAACCAACAAGTAGTGTAGAGTATTTATTAAATAAGAAAATAAGTTTGTAGCAAAAAAAAAAAAAAAAAAAAGAAAGAAAGAAAATAATTGTAAAATGAGAGAACAAAATCAACTTAATATGTAAGGATAAGAACAATTACGTGATAATAGTTCTTGAGAGAGAAATATAATATCTCAATTGATTGATATTGGACTAACGTTGCATTGATTGTTGGGTTGGTATAAGATAGATTAACCGACGTCATATTGAATTGAATATAGGGATTTTATTTTTAATAATTAATTCATTGTTGATTTATTCTTCTTTGTAACTTATATAGTTTAATCTCTTAAATTAAAAATAAATTATATTATTTTAATAATTTATTAATTAAAATATTATAATTTTATATCAAATAATTAAAACACGATTAAAATATAAATCTTTAACAATAATAAAAATAAAATTTTTAATATAAAATAATTAAAAATAATAAAAACTAAACAAAAAAATATTTAAATATATATATATTTTTTAGTTTTTAATAAAAAATATTTTATGTTTTTTCATACTAATTGTAACTGTAATTATTAAGTACTCATGTTTAATCACTTAAAAAATAATATTTTAATAAAAAAATATTTCAAATAATATAATTTATCTGATTCCTTTTCATAAAATCAACAAAATAAATGAAATTATTTTTAATCTAAAAAATTAAACAACATAAATAACTTTATCTCACTAAAGATATTTCTCATATTACTAAACAACTATTTAGTTTCCAAGTTAATAATTCATAAAAAAAAAAATTAGTAAAATTAAACAACAAAAAGTGACGATACCTTAGGTTTATTCAAAGATAGTCCCATCGTTAGAATAGTTTTTATTAATACTTAACAATATTTCAATTTTTAAAAACATTAAAGTAATAAATTATTTCATAAGTGTCAATTGTTCTAACATGTTAAAGAAATATTAATTATCCTACTTAATTATAACAAATAATATTAATGATTTATCAATAAATTAAGTATAATATATAGATGAATTTTGGGTATTTAGAACCAATCCAACCCCAAGAAAAAATGGTTCGTTGAAATTAAAATCCAGACTAATTCCAACACTAGGGCTAATTGGTTTGACGGGATTGCAACTAGGTATTTTATTATAAAAATAATTATACTACTAGCACACTTATAACTAAGATTTAAATTCCAAATATTCTATATATTAAAATAAAATTCATACCATTAAACCACAACTGCTTCACACAACTGGGTATTTCTTGAACCACCCTAATGTCAACTTGTAGCTATTTTCATTTTGGCTAAGAAAAATGCCAAATATCTAAACTCGCTCCTCGTATCCTCGTATCCTCTATCTTAAATCCTATTTTAATCTATCTTATCATGATTTGTTATTTAAAATATTACTCTTAATGCAAAATTCCTAACAAATTAGTGGTTCTTTTTTAGTGCATGATCTAACCACTTATACCTACGTGGGTTTTGCATATCTTGTCATTCTACCAAGTTTCTAAAAATAAAATAAAATAATCCTTTACAAGAAAATTTTATAGATAAAGGAACCACTTTGCATCTCGTTTTTCAAATTCTACAAAAGGAACAGCTCGGATATGCAAAATCAGCCACAAAGAACCAATTAAATATAACTCATAAAGCTCACAATTACAACAGATCAGTAGGCAAACAAAAAACAATGCCTAAAACAATACAACCAAATTAGCAAAAACTCAATCAATATAACACATTTTCTTTCACCATACCATACACACATAAACAAATTATTCGGTACAATAAGACCTCGTCTTACTCCGCCCGTTTAAAAAATACACGAGTCAGTTAGGTTTACTTCTATACTTGATCATCCGGTCCAGCAAGCGTAACCTGTCATTAGAAAGATCGGTAGACCAAATAAACCTTGCATATTTTAGAGCAAAGAGCAATGTGGTAAAGTGCAAAAAGATACTTACATTGCTATCTAGGGCATATTTCCTAGCAAGCATGATGGCTGCATTTCTATCTCGTTCTGATTCGAAAGTCAAAACGAATGAGAAACCCTTCCTTGTTTGCCAAAACAATGCCTTCTCTGCAGTAACAGTGTCTCTTCTAAAGCCACATAGCTATAGTCAGAAGAGAGTCAATGTAACAATCAGTTATTTATTATCCCATAATGCACATATTCAATAGGAAGATATCTGAAACCAGATTTGTTAGTCACACTCTATTATGGTCTACCATTGCCAAATTATCGAATAAGCAGTTTGAAGAACCAAGAAGCTAAAATCAAGGGACAAAGTTGATTTTGTACTTTCATCAGTCTATCTCCCAAGATTCATTACCAAAATACGACAATAGTATAACATACCTGCATTGATGAGGAATATATTTCTCTAGCCTTTGTAATCCATCCCCTACAAAGCTTCATCCTTGTCTTTCCCACATGAAACACGTGAGCAGAATGCGAAGAATAATCTTTCCCACTCATTTGTGAAATAATCACCTACAACATAGCATATGTCAAAATCATACAAGAATTAACCTTGTTCGTAAGTGTGACAGTACACTTCTTTTTCTTTATTTTTGTGTCAAAATTATATGATGCTAGCATGAGAGGAAAACCAATAAACGCATACCAGTTTGCATTATTACATGGGAAAACAAAAAAGGTTGTGACTTCTAGGCAAATGTGGCATGCATTGATTGGTTTGTGTGAAAAAATGAGTTCAATTTTGTTTGCAATTAGCATTCCTCAATATGCATACAAAGACAAATCCTTCTTATGAGATAAATAGATAACTAATTATATATTACTTATACATATGGCAATTGTTGTTTATCTTTCATTGAATTATCAAAGACCTATGGATTAAATAAGCAAATATAGTAGCAAGAAACTTACATTGAATTCAGCATTAGATTTTCTCAAAAGCGTATCAACATATCTTCTGTATTCCGCAGCTGTTAAAAGTAAGAGATTCGGCTTTTCATTTAATTATAAGCATTACAATAAGGCAAAAGCCTAGATATGAAACTTGAGAAAACTAACCAGCATCTAAGGGTCCAGTAGTCATCACAGTGTCTTTTAGGCCATTGAAAATTATTTCTGCTTGTAAGATTCGTCCAACATCTAAGGGTTCTGGAGCGTAAACCGATGTATTGGCACCTACCATATAAAATCTAGCCAATCAATTCATAAGCATAAAAATAAAGATGAAATGTACGAATCTAATTAGAATAGGTAATATAACAGAAAAAAGATTGAGGGTCTGTTTGTTTTTGCTTTTGAACACTTCTGACAAGAAGAAAAGGTTTTTGACCGAATTGGTGAAATATGTTGCAAATATTATAATGGTGATCAAGATAACACCTGCAATAACTTCATTTCTGCTGCATTCTGTTGATACCCGGTACCACTGAATCAAACATTTTGAAAGTTGTGGAGCTCGTTCTGAACGAGGCTGGACACGTAGACGTGAACCTAGTGTTTCGGAACCATCAAATGTATATAAACTGGATTTGTTCTCTTCAGCCATCTTGCTTATTTCTAGCTGATTAGAATAAGAGACTATCAAAATAATATTTCTTGCAGTCCTAACTTTAATTTTAAGCTTAAAAGGGAAGATCTTTGGATATGATATGCACACACCTGTTTCTGTAGCTTCACTGAAACCATAAATTTTTCTCGTATTTGAATTCGTAGTGCACGCAGCTCATGTTCCATCTCCATCACCTTCAAATATGTAATATGTCATCATATTAAAACAAAAACCAAAAAAATCGAAAACAAAAATGACAAATTTGAAATGCCTAACTATACTGAAACAAGATGACAAAATATGCCTAAAATTAAAGAGCAGAGAGTTTGCACCTTGATTGGCTGATGCAATAATCTAATCCTTCTAGCCTCTTGAACCTCCTCTAACAATTCCTCCACATCCTTACATCACAAATTGTCAAACTCAACATCAAAATTTATGGCTACATGTAACATAGTGCAAAGATAAATAAATCATGGAAAATTATAAGGATTGTGAGGATGTGAATGGCCCAATGATCAATATTACAAGACACAAGTAGAGAATAACTTTACTTCTATTTCGGTACATGACTATAGGTATCTGTGAGGAAGAAGAAGCGGGAACTAATATAAACCTGTTTGTTTGAAGCATAGGAACTTTTTTCTTGCTCATCAAGTGCCTCTCCAATTCTCTGCACTACTGCTCTTGCACTCTCAATTTCAGCACAAGCGAAAGATTTTTCTTGGTTAACCAACTTTTTAGCATCTTCAGAAGCCTATGAATAATAGATAATGGTCAGTTTTAGAAAAATACTAGTTTAGGATCCGTGCTTAAAGGATCAAATCTAATAAAAAAATTAAATAATCAAAGTGTATAATTGGTAAAAGTTAACAACTATAAGTGTTGTTTAGCCCATAAATGTATGACCATGATAACAATTTTGAAATAAATAATTATTGTTAATAACATAAATTTGTGTGTAAATTTTAATTAGATTAAAAATTTGTAATTTTAAAATAATTGTCAAAGAAAGTATAAAATGTAAAAAAAAAAAAACTTTCAAACAAAATAAATTCCTACTTTTATATAAAGGTAAAGAAATATGAAATAGTTTCCTTTTTAAAAAGATAAGTTCCAAATCTTGTTAAAAAAATAAAATTTAATAGTATAATATTCAAAGAAAATAAACAATGTTAAAAAATCAATTCTCAATTCTATAAAATAATATAGAATTATCAAATAGTTTTTTTCTTTTCTTTTTTTTAATAATTGCCAAATCTTGTAGAAAAAAATAACTTATACAGGAGGGAGAGAAAACAAAAGACTTAAAATAAAAATGTTGAATATGGTCACTAACCTGCATAAGATATTAAAATTTGGTCTATAATCTTCAATTCACACAATTTAGTTGTTTTTAAATTTAACAAACTTAGTTCAAAATTTCAATTTTAACAACGATATACTTAACTATCACACATATCACATAATTAAAATGTAAAGCAACAAATTATACATATTTTCATAGGTAAGGGAGAAAATTATATTGTCATATCTTAGATAGGTTAGAGACCAAATGAATAGATAAACCAAATAAAAATATTAAAAAAAAGATGGTAAAAGAAAATTACTCACTTTTAGCAATGCATAAATTATCAAACAAATTAAAATATCAAATAAATACATCATCACTAACTCTCATTCATATATATACTAATAGAAATAGAAGAACAAGATCGAGAAGATAAGAATTTAATTCCACCAATATGCAAAAGTTTTCACATTAATAATGACCAAATTGTGCCTTTGTACGGTCACAGTCACATAGTGAATCCACGTTTTGACCATTGAGCTGGATGTTCATTTTGTTCTAGCTATTCCACATCCAGATCCAAAATAACTGAAATACAATTGCTTAAGCATGCCTAAAGAAAAGTCATTGTTGTCTTCTATCCAACTCAAATGGGTCATATAAGACCAAGTATGGAGGAAACTAAAACGAAATGGATATGTAAATCTGCGAGCAACACCTTACCTGTTTGAGAAAGTTTACTAACTTTTTTACTTCAAACTTCTCCTGAATCAGCTCTCCCTCCTTTTGAGTCAACTGAACTGCTAATGCTTCCACCTGGATGAGAAGTCACAGGTAAAAACAATCACAAAATGAAGATATGCTAGACATAAGTTCATAAACTTTGAACCAATACATGTCTATAGTTTTTTTTTCAGTGTAATCTATTACAATAATAAGAAATAGCAAGATCTGAAAAGACAAAAAAAATTATAGATCAATTCTTACTAAATTCTTTTTCCTTGTTGTGTCATGTTTGTATCATGTTATCGTGTCATGTTAGAAATTGCACCCCTATATAAGAAAGAAACATTATAAGCTAGGCTAACCATTGAGATAGCTTTCTCCACATCCTCTTTATTTCTCCCAACCAATCGTCCTCTCAACTGTTCCAGTGCATCTCTAAGTTTCTTTAGAAGAACATGCCCTTCTAAAGAAGCCACTTCTCTTAACTTGGCCTGAATAGCAAGAAAGTAAATAAATCACTTAATCTTACTCTTGTAGCTTTCTTCAAACTAAGCATAGGAAATTCAATTAAGACAACCAAGAAAAAGAGTGATCTTTGGTTTATTTATAGGGATGTCTGAACTGCAAAAGGTGAATGAATAACATAGTTTTCCAGCAGAGCATAGAAACGAAGCACATTTAGTGTTGAATGTGCAAACATGTTAAAAGTAGTTTTGGAATTAGAGCTTGCTTAGAAACGTTTTTGTAAGGAAATCAAAAAAAGGTTCCATTTGTTTGTGATTTTGTTAAAAGTAGTTTTAGTCAAAATTAGAGCTCGCTTAGAAACGTTTTTCCTTTTGGTTGAAAGTTCTTTGGTTTGAAAGCACTTTCAAGGGTGTCTGGATCTCTATAAGAAGTGCTTTCAAAAGTTTAAAAAATACTTTTTTATATTTTTGAGAGAAGTAAGCAATACTTACTATTAGAATAAATAGTATTAAATACATGCTTTCATCCTAAAATAATTATATGATAGAATAGTTAGCCCACCTCCTATCAGCTTGAACTTTTAGGATAATTGGTTGCTAACTCTTCTCTAATATGGTATCAGGGCATAAGGTCATGGATTTGAACCTTCTCAACTCCAAAATTTTCACCGATATTAAATGAGTCTCTTTCTTTCACTACTACATTACTCAAAGTCTATTTCCACTTGATGGACCTTAAAATTATTTATTCAACCCATAAGTGGGAGTCCATCACACTCGTTTACTTAGCCCACAAGTAAGAGCCCATTAATTCAGGAAGAGTGTTAAAAAACAAAAATATCCATCAAGTGAGGGAGTGTTAAGACACAAATATAACATATAAGATTTGCTAACTCTTCTCTAACATATTATCAAAGTGTCACTCAAAATTACTTCTAACATTTTCATCCCAAACACCCAAATACTTCTCATAAAACAACTTTTAACCAAACCAATTCATTTTAAATCATTTTTCATAAAACTACTTTTAAGATAAGGACATCCAAATTGTCCCTTATCCCTTAGTTTCAAAAGAAAAGGCTTTCCTATATATATATATTTTGGAACCCTGGAATCACTTCTTAAAATAATTTCATTTTAGATTCCGAAGAGCTTTTTTCGCAGTCAAAAGTGTTGTTACGAGGATTAGAAGCAGAGACTATCGGACCCAAAGTGTAGCAAACATATAATGGTGATATTTTGATACCTCTTCAGATATCTTAGCAGCAGCAGACAAATTCTTGTCAAATTTACTGGCAAGATCTCGAACTGAGAGACGTTTGTGCTGATCTGAGAGCTGGGAAGTTTCCCTTTCAACAACCTCCTTTAAAGATGGGCCATTTTGATCCTCCTTTGGCTCTTCTAGAATCTGATTATCAACTCCTAATTTATACTTAGGGAACCGACTAGAAGTAAAACTCACATCAGCAGAGACAGGCAAAATTGCCTCCATATGCATCACTTCTTCAACTGCTGGACTAACCTTTGTCATTATGTCAGATTATTTTATCTGCTCAACAGAATCAAGTAATCAAAGTATCAAACAATAACCACATTGCCTTTGAGATAATAAAAAGGCAATCTTTTTAAACAGATCCTGATGAAAACTAAAGATCAATTAAGGAAAAAATAATAATTTTTATCTGAACTCTGAAATGCAAGTTATCAAAGTAACGTAGAGAGCAAAAGTTTTTTTAACAAAAAATAATATCTACACACCACATATGTATACACCGGAGAGCTCATACCCTGCCTAGAAAGAGTATATATCATTGCACTAAAATAGCAAAAGCTTGTATTTTTCAAATAGCATTTTGAAAACAAATTTCAGCAGAGGGAGAGAAAATATTACATCAAAAAGTTGCAAACCCATGTAAAAAATCAGAAAAAAGGTTAAAAATAAATAAATATTGCAGCTAAGAAATAGTAACCAAACTTACAAATTGTGAGGACGAAGTCTGACCAAAACACCCAGAAACACTCTAATGTTGCTGGTCCATGTCAAAAACGTCTTCTTGAAAGAGGGAGAGAAAATAAAAGTAAAATCAGATGAGGAAGAAGAAGAGTCTAAGGAGATGATGGGTTTTCAAAAGGCAAAATAAAGGAGAGAAAAGAAAAGGGTTCAGAGAGACCCAAGCTTGACCTCTATGTCTCCTGGTAATTACACAACTAACAGCTTTGAAATGGATTTTATTTTCCTTGTTTCATCATTCCAATTCCAGCTCTACGAGATAAAAAAAAAAAGTCACCGGGAAGCTAGAAAAAAGAGAATCAGGAAAGAGAGAGAACGCAAGCTGAAGTTCACGCGCTGAACCCACGTAATAAAGTATGGATAGTAGTGTATATTAAATTGTTTATAAATAAAAGATGCAAGATACTGTTTTACAAAATCAGAAATCTAATTTTGTAATTTATGGTTGAGATATTACTATAAATTTATTTTTCCATAATCATATAAAAATCACTTATTTTTTACTATAATATTTAAATTTCATAAATAATATAATTAAAAATAAATCTAAAAAAAAGGTACATCAAGGCTACTTTTAATGTGATTTTTTTTCCTATAAATAACAAGATGGGTATAGTGCGAGTAGTAGAACTGCGAATGGGATTAGATGTGATGGAGTGGTGTGATAAAGTGTAAAGTTTGTTTGGCACCAAGCACCAATTTTTTCTTTCTTTTGTGTTTTTTTGTTGTTGTTGACGGGGTAGTGAGGTGTTGTCGTGTAGTGAAGAATAAACATTTTTATTTTTTAAAATTACATGATATTGACAACCCTTAAAATTACATTCCTATTTTTACTTAAATTATTTTTAAATAATATTTATAAATTTTAATTTTTTAATATATAAAAATAATAATAAAAATATAATTAAAAATATTAGCCGTAACACGAAGCAACAACATTAAAACTTATATTAATATAAATAATAAATAATAATATTAAATAAAATTTAATTAGATTATATTAAAAATTAAATAATATATAATTAAATATTTTTCATATAAATAATAAATTAAATTCTTATAATAAAAATATATAAAAATTTCAAATATCTCTATTTATTTTAATAAAGCATAAATTTATCTGTAACTTAATTATATATTAATTTTTAAATATAAATTTTGTTATTAAATTAAATAAGATATATAAAATTTATAAAAAAATATATAATGTATTTTTAAATAATGATATAATAAGGATTTTAATAAAAATTGATGCAATAAGTATGAAATTTAGTTTATATATAAAAAAAAATTAATTTTTATGATTAGAAATTTAAAATTATCTATTTTTTAACTTCTTTTTTAGCATAGTTATAGAGGACCTGAATCAGACTCCCATCTATCATTTATCCTAATTCAAGAACCCTTATAGTACGGGTGACATAATAACGCAACAATAATCAAATACTGAGGAATTAAAAAAACAATTATTAAAAAATTTAAATTTAAATAATTATAATTAAATTAAATTAAATATTTTTAGAGTAAAATAATATGTTAAATATTTTAATAATATATATATATATATATATTATGATTATAAATTTTAAGTTTATTATTTGTATTATTTTTTAAAAATATTTAATAAAATAAAAAAATAATATTAAAATATTATGCTATAAAACAACGTAAATATGTATAATTTATTAGACGAAAATAATTGATATAAGGGTGTACAAAATCCAAATTAACCGCCACAATCCAATTTAATTAGATTAGGTATGATAACTAAAATATGCTCTATATAATAAGAAGATGATGACTTTATCCTTTGACTTACCTAATATATTTGAATAACAATAAATAAATATTTTTTATATCATATAAACAAAAATCGTAAAAAAAGTTACAATACTCGTTAAAAATTCAAATTAAAAAAATAACATTAATTATATTCTATAAATATTTATTATATAAATACCGTTAATTTCAATATTTTAATATTGAACTTTGTGTTTAACTTATCAAATTCAGTTTTTTTAATAAAAAAAATTAATTCTAAGAAATTCTCAAAACTTATCTACTTAATTAATCGAGGAAAATTTTCCAATTGATACATTTAATTTGTCAAACTATACGTGCCCTAAATTTCAAGAAACTGGGAATATCTCACTATCGGACTAACCAATTTTGGGCAGATTTAAAAAAAAAAATTAATTGCTATATCAATGAAAGTGGGCATTTTTTTCTCTCTCAATAATTTAGGTGGATAAAAGGAGCTCCCCTTAAAAGTTGTACTCAAAGTGAATTCATATCATATTCCTATTAGCGTGAATAAATAGTATATTATATGTGTTTTAAATCTTTAAAAATAGCTTATTTTTGTATCGAATAAGTAAATAATAATTTTTTTCGTAAATTTATAACCGATAATATTTATGGATGATACAAAAGATATAATATATTAACATCTCTCGAAAAGTTTGTTAGTTATTTAAAAAAAATTAACTTATTTAATTACAGAACAATTTAAGTTTTTTTTTTTCTTCTTCTTTAAGTTCCGAAAACAACAACAACAACAACAAAAAAGTGGGGCGAATTTAAGTTGTTGGATCTGAAGGTTGTTAGTTTAGAACGTGTATAGTAGTAGTAACACTTCATCAATTCTTTACTTTACTTTCTTTTTAGGAAGATGTCAGTTCTCAATTTTCTTTAAGTGGACCTCTCTGCATCAAGCTTTTTTAAGTTATAGATTTTGCTCCTCGTTCTAACAGTTTATTATAGTAGTGGTAAATTATGTGAATCTAATAGAAACATTTAATAAATTTATAATATTTGATCAATTTATTAATAAAAATATTTTTATCATCTTATATTATTTTAGATTTAACTATCTTAAATATAATTATCTTATCATTAATTAAATATGATTTAATAAATTCATTAACACCTATGCGGGAGACATGTGTTTGATTTAATTTTAACGAATAAAATAATATTAAAATAATGTGTTAATTTCATGCTATCCTATCGTGTTTTGTTTTACTTATTTAATATCACGTTAGATTAGTTCCTATCAAATTCATATCATATTATAAAATTATCACTTTTAATAATAATGTACTTTGTAGTATTAAACATTAAAAGATAAAAAAGCATCTCTAATGATTTTAAAAACAAAAAATATTTGACATAATTCAAACATATAATTTGAATTAAATGAAAAATAAATCTTACTATTATATCATTAATTCAATCACATCTTTAATAATTTTAACATATTGGTAAATATTATTTTTGTACATTGCTTAACGCCATTATATTGAGTTTTAGATTATTATTTTCATCAAAATTTCATTAATAAATCATTAAGTTTAAAATATAATAATCTTAAAATAGACTATAAACTTTAAGGATTCAACAGAAATAAAGTTTATACCGATCACATACTAAACTATTAAACAATATAAAATGAAAATACCTAATAACATAGCCTTGATTTTTCGACTCATAAAGAAATTATACGGTAAGATCTGCGCTTTACATTACATTATTGTCCTTTTAATTCGACATCAAAGACAAACAAATAAATATTAAGAATTTAATAAGTAATTAAAGCTTGAAAGTTTACAATAATCTGTAATATAAATATTAATCTTGGGATATGTAAGAAGATATCCTTAATAATAAGAACAACCAAAAACTAATCGTAGAATTGTTTCTTCCTTTTATTTATAAAGAGGACAATTAATTTAAAGATACAGATATATTTTTCTTCAATAATTAAGACCGAGAGAATATTATGTAAAATATTTATTTTCAGTTTATTAGTAAATTTAATTAATAAAATTTAATAATTAGATTTTCAACTGCTACACAAAACAGTAATATCATTATTTTATTAATTCTATTTTTTCTAATGAAATCAATAATCAAATATAAAGTTGGAGACAACAACCTTTTACAATAGCTTAGGTCTTAATCCAAGTAATAGCATTTTTTTCTAAACCATAATAACTAATTTACACCAAATATTAATTAATATTCTATAAGAAACTTATATCTATATATAGAGAGGCGCGTGGTAGGGTATGTGGGTGAAATGATGACTTCATCTGAATTCCAACGGCTCATGAGCTGATGGACACATATCACATATCCTTTTGAACTTTAAGTTTTTATTATTATTTATTAATTATTTATAATTTTTAAAATATATAATAATGTTATATTTTAAATTAATAAAATTTAAAATTAAAATAAATGAATAATAAAAATTAATTTAATTGATAAAATATATATTTTAAAAATAATAAATATACTTATACACTTTAATATTAATAGGTAATAGAGGGAGGAAATTAACAGTGGCAGTGATTATTAAGACCGAAGAAAAGGGTAATGCTTTAGGCATATAGGTGTACGTAATTGGTGACAAGAAAATTATTTATTACTTCTTGACCGTATCTTGTGCTATTAAATTAGATAAAGAGTTATCTTAGGGTTATTTAAATTTTAACTTATATTTATATTAATTATAATATGATATATGATTAAATAATTTTTAATAACGAAAATGTATCATTCATACACAATATGTTTTATTTCTATGATTAATTTTTTTAATAATATTATTTTTATTATTATAAATTTTAAATATGTTTATTTTTTAAAAAATTATTTATTTTTTTAAAAAATATGAGAATATGTTACATCATAATTCATACGAATGTAAATATAAATACAAATTTATATGATCACAGCACTACAACACCATTAAATTAATAAATGCCACCGAAAATACATAAAAAAAAACATTATATCAAACTCTAAGGAGAATGAAGCAATTCACAATGTGGTTCATGATAGTTAATTTTACAATGCAGTCATCTATACTCAATTATACACATTTATTATCAGGATTACATAAGTACTTATTATATACCCTGAATTTGGAATGATTAAATTATATATATATATATATTTCAATCCTCATAGGTATATTAAGTTAGTAATATAAACTTTTTGGGCTACTTTTAGTTTACCAGTATATGTATTATTACCAAACCCTTCGCATACATGTGGAAAAAGATCCTTTGAAATAGGAAGCAAAATAACTTTAAAATTAAATATTTTTGTCACTTATAAATGTTGCATACATAGTACAAATATTCATACAAATATACAAATTACAATCACATGAATGAGTCGTTTCGTCTGCTCGATTTCTCATAGAATCTGCTTAATTTTCCTGGGCTTTCTGGCCCATGATCTTATCTTCCATTATTAAGCCCACTTCTTCGTTGATATGAACAAAGATGGCCCAAGTCGTTCACATCAAAATCTGTTTGGTTAATTTGCACTTTGAACTCTTTTTTTTTTTCCCCTAATGGTTTGCACCTTTTTTTTAGATGAAAAGGAATGAACTTTGTTAGTTGGAGCCAATCTGATTATGATTCAATTAAATTAAATGATCTTATCTTAAAATTCATATATTTAGGATTCATCTATTTAGATCATGAATTGTGCCTTCAATGAAGTTACAATTTTTATGGCGATGAAATTTACAGTTAACATCTAATAGGAACAAACACACTTATTATTCCTCGTATTATTCAACTCCCATCAATTTTTATCCCTATACTAATTTCTCATCTAATTTAATCCTTAAACTATTAATACTATATCCACTTTGATACAAAGTCACTCATCTTTTCGAAAGCTATTACCCCTCAAGTTCAATGGTTATTCTAAAAATAAAGAATAACAATAATATTAATTATTAATTAAAAAAACTCAGGGAAAACCACCTTGCTTTATGAGAATCAATTTGTCGAAGGCATTTAATAAAATCAGAAACCAAAATTGGGTGAACCACAATGAAAAAGGTATGATCGCCACCTTTTATACATTCAAATGAAGGTGCTTACAGTTTTGATACTTTGACAATGCACTTTATTAAGTGCAGAGACCTATATGTTCATTCCACTGTATAAAGACTCCGTTGTCATGGGAAAAAATTGTTCCGAGGATAGTCAACGAAATCGACTCATCAAAAATCCATTTTTTCAGAGAAATTCATCTCAGAAAAGTCACTATAATTCCGACAATATAGAGTTATGACCAGCCTCTCAACTTTACAAGGGAAAGGCATCTAAATCTCAATGTCATTAATTTAGCACAATTGTCTCAAAAGTACAACTCTACAACAGAAATAGCCCTTTAGCCATCAATAATGGAGAGTCAAACTTCTTATTTTGAATTTGCAGGTGGGTAGGTCAGGTCATCAGCGTTTTCCGGGAGAGTTATTTACAGTCTTCCACTTAACACCGCCCATGTGCCCAATTTCGGCTATGGTTCCCAGGTTTCACGTATGGATTTCTTTGTACGAGCCCTTGCTTTGGAATATCATGCAACTCCATAACCTGTATTGTCCTTTGCTTCTTGGCTGTAAGACAATATTTAGATTATCGTCCAAACATTGAAGTATCTATAATTAAAAACACTAAAAACTTGAAAGATGTACTAGGAGAGAAGACAAACCATTCTCAGCTTGTTGATATCGCTCTTGGAGTTTCCTTTTAGTGGCTTCAAGTTTCATATTAACTGCATCTTCATCCGAACACTTGGATTTCTAGTACCACCAAGAATAGCAATAAGATATAAAACTTGAGTTCAAACCATCAACCATTTCATTTACTTACGTTTTGCAAGCCACAGGGCGGTCTCCTTTGAATGCTACTGTTATCGAATTTTTGCTGGATTCTTGCTTCATGTTTGACTTTTTGTTCGTTATTTTGTCTTGGAGGCCTCCCAGGCCCGTAAATAGCATTTGAGGGCTTACTTGGCTTCACAACAGCTTCCTGTTTCCTCACTTGTTGATTTTTGTTCTCCTTGACAACCAAATCAACTTCATTGGAAGCCTGCTGTTTCAGCCTTGTAATATTGCGATTCTTTTTTGCGAGTTTTCTTCTATTTTCACGCTTATTGTTAAATTCCCCACCGTTTCTAGGATCTGAAACAACATTTCCCGTAGTTATGAATCTAGGTAGTGGAGAATTCAAATGAATAAATAAACATAAAAAACTATCCAATAGGAGGAGGAAAAATCAACTCACTTCCATCATCATCCATGCCATCGAAGAACTTTATATAGAGCAAACATTCGACAAGAGAACAGCTTAGGTCAGATTATAAACATCATATTTCAGGATAAAATAATCTTCTAATAAAAAAGGTAACGAAAAACAAATAAAAAAAAGTGAGAGCGCCATACATCAGAGAGCTCCATAGTAGTGGGCTGAGTAGAAAACAAAAATCCTTCATCAAGAGGAGGGGAGGGGAGCCCTTCTTCATCGTCAACAACAGAAGGATTTGCAGAATCTGGGGTACCCTCTGTACCTATAAACAACCCAGCACATTCAGCTTTTGCGAACACTTTCAGTTGCAAGTTAACATAAAATATAAGAAAAGAGTTCATACTTGGAATAGATTCTGTAGCATTGAACCATTCATCCACCAGGACTTTCCATAGACTGCAATCAATAGAATTGTATTAGAAGAATATGATTGGCAGTGATATCAAAATAATCAAACATTGATACTGCACCAATTCGCAAAACTTCACTCTCAATAGTACTAGTAAATAATAATGCAATACAAAAAAAGTAGGAGTTCCCATCTAAAGGTTTTAAATGAAGCTTCTCTAAGTTAAAGCTTATCCAGACTAACTTTAACCCCCATCATTAACTGTGCTCATCAACTTGCAAATAAGGGAAAAAAAAGTGAAAATGCGCAAAAGCACAGGTATCCTAGCAGAATCCGTAAGACGCGTGGATGACAACAAGAGAAAAAAGTCTAAGAAGTTAAAATCAGATCTAGAAAGTAATAGGAATAGAGGGTAGTATCACAGATTTCTGCCAAAATAAACACAACCACAATAAATATGGAAATCAGCACATTGTGACATCCTTATAACTGGTAACTAACCAATAAGCGACAAAAGTTTGAGTTTAGAATAAAATATGAATACACAGACACAATAAATGTAGAAAACAGCAAATCACATCGTCCACATAATTGGTTATTAATCGAAAAATGACAAAAACAACATGCTCGGTAACGCATGCTCAAATGGTATCATAAAATGTGAGGTTATGAGGTTAAAGCATGTTTATGTTTAACAAGTGACATAGGAAATCAATTAATGTATCCAAAAAGAACAAAAAAAGAAAATTGATCGATCCAACAATTGGGGAAGCAAATATGGGGAATCTAAGCCTGCTAATGGAGCCAAAAGAACATTAGAAATTAAAGGATGTAAATGCATACTCAATTAGAGTACGAGCGAGATGACGAATCTGCTCTGATCCATGCTTGCGAGTACCGTTCACTACCCTCCCAATCTCAGTTGCCTAGAAAAGAACGCAGTTAGTTCAAAAAACTTGGATAAATATCAAAAACTTCTCAGCGACATAGGAGAGTCTTATTCAATGAGCAAAGGAAGATTCAATCAGACCTTAAGAGTGTCCACAGTCAGGTTCATCAACTGAAGCCTCCTCAGTGATTCAAACAATACAGATTCAGACTGTCAAGCAAATAATCAAAACACCAAAATCAGAAACCAAAGTACCCAGAAGAACAAGAAGCATTTTCAGCTGACCTAATTATGTTAAAAATACAACATTTAGAAACTAGCACAAGAATTCTTCAAAACTTCTACAAAAATCCATCTCAAATATGACTTATAAAACTTATGGATTGACATGCAAACATGAAGAAATGAAGCAGAACACAAACAATAGCATGAGAACAGAAAACTTAAGCAAAATCAAAAAGGATATATTGTACCTCTTCTTCATTATCAAGTAGAACTTGTTTGATCCTAAACACTTCACCAAGAATCTGAGTTTCTTCTTCAATTTCATCAGTTAATGCCTCAGCATCTACAAATCTATAATTGCTAACATGGTTCATGTTCATTTCTCCTTGATCATCTCTACTACCATTTACCTTACTCTCTTTGCTAGCTCCAGCTTCAAATTCTCCTCCATCTCTACCGAAACCAGACTTACAAAATCTTCCATCATCATCTTCTTCTTCTACAACATCGCCAGGAACAGCCAACTCAACTCTTTCACAACCAGAGCACTTTGTCGATCTACAATTAAACAAACGCTCAGCAATTCGATCTCTCCTCAACCTAAACTCCTTGGGACAATCAGTAGCCGCCACCATGATTGCATGATCAATTATATCAAAAATATCAGAATTTGCAGACCGAAAATAGGTCCTCCAATCGTCAAGTGAACCTGACTTCTTCATTTTGATCGAAACACCCTGGTCCCGATAGAAATTGAGAAACTAGATTAGGACAATCTGTTTTCAGTAAAAAACTGAAATCGAAATTTGAAACTTAGAGTTGATTTTGACAGTGCCCAGAAACGGAAGAAGAAGACAAAACGTTTTTTTCGAGGTTTTATGTGTCAACAAGATAGCAAAAACCAAATTCCGATACAAAAAATCGATATCCACACAATTTTGATAGATACCCAGAAAGTGAAATTTAGGTTTCATTTCGAATTGGGTAGCAATTGATTGACACTAAATAAACCAATATTGTTCGATTCTATCGGTTTTACCAAACAAATGATGATGAAATAAGAGGATTGCTGGTCAGTGATAAAATAGATTACATAGAATATGATTCAGATACCTAATTGGAAACATAAAATAGACAACAATCAATACAAAAACGACACCAATAATTGATTTTTCATCGGATTTTCAAGGGAAAACTTTCATGGAATTTTCTAGACCAATAAATAAATCTCCAAAAATATAAAAAACTACATAAATGAAAACAAAAGCAAATACACGAAAGTGTGTATCCGATTTACTCTCTCTGAAATATCAGGTGTTGAAAAAACGCCAGAAATAATTTTGATTTCGAAAACTGATCTTGAAATATAAACCAAAAAAGAAGAAATTGGTTTTCTACAATTTCACAAACCCAACAGGGACTCACAGAGGCTCTTATGTCCTTTTTCTGTTCATTTTTATTATCTTTTTCTATTTAAATTTTACTATTCTGTGTGTTGCCTCTGTTTTGACCCATTGGGTCATAGTGGTTAAAAGGAAGAAAACGAGAAATATACCATTTTTTTAGTTGTGAGTTAGTGACATGTAAGAAGAAAAGAGTTATAAGTCTGATTTTTTTTTTCTCTAACAAATAATTCTTTCCTGTAAATTATTAATATTAAAAATGATCATTGTATTTATATATTCTGTAAACTAATTTTTTATATATATTTTTAAATATTAAATTTCTACAATAATCTCAACCCTAAATTATATGTTAAAAATAAGAATATATAATTTCATGGTGGATAGGATAAATAACCTGTAATTTATTATACAATTCTTTAATTCACGTAAAAAGTTAATATATAGAAGTATTAAAAATTATGTAAACAAATTAAAATTACTTTTGGTTGTTTATTCAACATTATTTTATTTTAATCTTTTTGATAAAAAAAATATTTTATTTTTATACTAGGTTAAAAAAAATATTTTTATCTATATTATAAAAAATTAAAAAAAATTTATATATAAAAATATTTATATTATGCAACTAAATTTTAATTTATCACATTTGTTAATAATATATAGATAGAAATGTTATAAAAGAAGATTACTGTAGTGAATGCAAAACCAGTTTCACCCAAATATAAATAAATTATTTACGGATCTGAGAACAAACAATATATTATTGTTTATGAAGCCAAGTCTTTTATTTATTTATTATTATTATTATTTGTTAAAGAGTTTATAAAGTCAAGTCAAGTTGCGTAAGGCTGTGTCAATAATAAAATAAGACATTTTTCGGTTAAGTCACGTTAAAGAAATATAATTTTTCAAAACTTGGATTCTTAAAATATAATTTATAAATTAATTTATTAAAACATATAATTTATCAAATTTAATAGATTAAAATATATAATTTATCATAAATATTTTATGAGTACGTAGTTGCATCTAAATTTTAAACGAACGAAGAATAATTTTTATATATGCTTGGAGTCTACTTCTTTGAGAAAGATATGAGAATAAAGTAAAAAAGAAAAGTGACAAGAAAATAGAGTTGGTAAGTTTATATTTTTATTAAAGGTGCGTTGCTGAAATCTCAATTTAGATGCAATTACGTACTCATAAATATTTATAAGAATTGGCATTCATAAGGTGCTATGTTTGGTGAAATTTATCTTTTCTTATTTTTTTTATGTTGGATGATATTAAATATTATTGATCTAAAAAAATATATTATATAATCAAACTCATATCCTATTTATAATCATAAATAATCATTATATTTATTATGTTACTATAATTTATATAAATAAAAAACAAAAAAATATATTATTATCCTATTCTATACAAAATAAATAAATAATACAAATAATGAAACATCAATATTTGTACAGAATATTCGCGTTGAACATTTTAATACAAATTTAACAATACTTATGGATAAATCATTTAAATTTAAATTTTTCTCAATTTTATAGGAAATAATATATTCAATTTTTTATTATTTGTAGATTACATTTAGATAATGTATTCAATTATTTTTAAAAAAATTAAATTCTTATTTATAATATTTATTAAAAAATAATATATATTTTATCATATAATATTTTAATTAATTAATTTATTTATTTATTATTATAAATATTTTAAGTATTTACAAATATATATTAAATAAAAATTAATTTAAAATATAAGTTATTGGTTATTGTGATATTTTATAAAAATCTATAAAAAAAATCATATTTTTAAAATTTTTGTTAATAACAATAATATTTTTATAAATCCGGTTACTCGTTTGAGAGCTACAGTTACAAGCTTGTCGCGAAAGGTTGGATAAGGAACTGATTCATATAATAACACGTGGATTTTGTGAAGAGGTGCTCAGTATATGGACTCCTTGTGTTTGCGTAAGTGTGTAACCAGGTTTTTTAGTACAAAGTCGGTAACGGTGGACCTGGATTTACGTGGAAATCACTGAGGAGTTTTATAGAGAGTGGTGGTTGTTGAAGCTTATTTGTATGGTATTTTAGATATTTTGCTTTCATGAGATATTCAGGTTATTAAATACTTTAATAATTTTATAATAATAAAATATAATTTTATTAATAAAAATTACAATATAATAATAAAATAAATTTAATATGAACAAACTTATAATTTTATTTTAATATTTTAAAATTAAATTTAAATAATATAAATTTTAAAAAAAATTAAAAAAAATATCTGTAAAACTTATAATAATAAAAATATCAATTTAATAATATTAAATTATGTCTAATTAGACATCATTCAATATAAATGAGTCTTCGTAGTTGTTGTAGTTTAATTTAAACGGTATAATTAGAAAACTTTTAATATTATTGAGATGTTATTTTTATAATTTTTTTAAAAAAATTATGTTGTTTAAATTCAGCTTCAAACTATTAAAATAAAATGATATTTTTTTCTCTATTAAATTTATTTTATTATTATATCATATTTTTTATTAATAAAATAATATTTTACAGTTAAAAATGTGATTAAATCAATTTTTTTGGAAAGAATGATAAGTGATTATTGTGAAAGTAAAATAATTAAAATATATATTTTACACAATATAAAATGATGCCCCATATTTTTTTAAATAATAAAAATGCATAAAGTATACATGTATACATAAAAGATGAAATTTTATAATTATAAGTTTTAATAATACTATTTATGTTGTTTTTCTCTTTTTTATAATGTTAATATAAAATTTTATGTATTTTTAAGCAATTTTTTGTATTTTTTTTATAGATATCCTGTTTTGATTAAACTTTTACAATATAAAAAAAATTACATGATCAATAGTGTTAGAACCACATAGACGCCGGAATTGTTGTCTAATGTTGTTGATTTTGTAATTCTAATAAATATATAAGTCTACGAATATGGTGGACATTTGAAAGCTAGTATGTGTGTTTCAAATGTTATTATATATCTTTATTTTTGATATTTTAAAGTTTGTAATTTTTATTCAAATATGATATATTTATAAAAATAATTGACTAAAAAAGAATATTATACTGTTTAAATTTATTCTTAAACGGTTAAAAAAATGATAATTTTGCTCTTATTAATTTTATTTTATTATTATCATATTTTTATTAATAATATAATATTTTATTTTTTAAAAAATAACTAAAATATCTCATTTTAATTGAGATAATGACTAAATATCCTTTATGAAAACAAATTGACAAAAATATCCTAACAACACAAGTAAAATAACTTTTAAAGTACTTAATTCTTTGTCTTTTCTTTATTTTTCATTTTACAAAAATATCAAAGATGTTAGAAATTTATTTTGAAAATTATAATATTTTTATAAAATATTAATATAATTAATTATTTTCACACTAATTTCATATTTAATACTTAAAAATTTCTGCCTTATATTTGGATGTGCACCCTATTAACAAATGCAATTATTTAATTAATATTTTTCTATATAATTTTGTGACGTTACATATGGACCATATCTACTAAAATAAAAACTATTTTCTTATTCCATTTATGCGCGCACTTTAAGAAGCCACACCAATCCCAATGAAGAGAAGCTCACAACTTTACACCAAAAAAAAAAAGAGCCAAGACAGCCTCTGAGAAGTCACACCAATCCTAGAAAGGAAAAGCTTTTTACTTAAGCAAATAAAGAGTTGGACAATTTAAACAATCTATAATATTATTTAGCTAGCATAACTATTTAAATAAGCTTTTTTTCTATATAATTTTGTGATGTTCCATAAGCACTTCCATACCATTTATCCGACTATTTTATTTATTTTTGGGGATTTTTTTAACAATAAGATATTGAAATTATTATGAATTTAGATATTATTATTGTACAGCTGGATTTTATATTTTAGGATCAAGTTCTCACACGTGGTATTTAATTGAAGTATTTATCTCTGACCCGAATCAAAATTTTGTGTTTGGATAGATTACTCACACAAGAGGTTTTAATTGAAATAATATTAAGTATTTTAACTAGAAATTCAGTATAAACGTAATTTAACGCTTACCAAAATAATATTAAGAGTGCGTGAAACCCTTGGCAACGATGTTATAAAAGTGCGTGTGTTTATTTGTGGTAATTACTAAAAAAAATCATACGGGAATTGATGCGTGGGTATTACCCATATTATTATTTTTATATTTATTATTGTTCAAATTTTGTAATAACTAGTACTTTAAAAGTACTTATTTAATTAAAAATAAATTTTATGTATAAAAATTGAAAGATAACTTTAATCATTTTTATTTTTAATTATTTTCTTTTTCTACCTCTATTTCTTTTCTTATTTTCTTCTCCTATTTTTCTTAAACCTGTATTTATTTATATAAAATTATCTCTCATTTTTAAAACACCGGATCGTGTTAGATTAATAATTCTTTCATAAAACAGAATGAATAACAATTTAACCACCCTATTTGATAATCCTTATTCTATTTTCATATTCATTTTTATTCTAATTTTATTAAAAAAAAAACACAAATAGACCCTAATCCAAAAAAATTATCAAAAATATTGTTCTTGTTTTTAATCTTTTTTATAAGATTAAATAATATTTTTAAGTAATAATTATATAAAAAATAATATATTTTATATGGTAAAAAAGATAATAATTAAATGATATTGTTTAAATTTTACTAAATATAAAATTATTAAGATAATATATAATATTTTTTTAATTCCATTTCAGTTGTAAATCAATCACTATAATAGTGATCAAACCAACACTGTAATAATATTAATGTTTCATTTATATTTAATTTCATTACTATTCTTATTTTCATTTTTTTTATTTTGTGAACCAAACGTTTCAAAAATCTTAAATCTTAAATCTTAAATACTAAATCATAAACCATAAACATTAAATATCAAATTCTAAACCAGAGGAGTGAAAATAATAAAAAAAAATTTAAAAGACTAAAATATTATTTAATTTTTTATACACATTTTTTTCTTTCTAATCAAATGGATACATTTTTAAATAATTTAAATACTTTTAAGATACTACTCAAAAATTTCTCCAAATGAATATCATCTACATAGTTAATAATGGTAGGGTAAAATTAATAATATACACATTTAGGGTAATTTTGTAAAGGTTAATTAATAATAAGTTGATCCCATTATTTTTGAAGTATTATATATTTTTAAAATAAAATGATTTATCTCTAAAAATACTTTAAAAGTGCTTAATGTGTGACTCGAAGTTCATGAAAATAATTTAAGCTTTTGTCAAGCACAAATTAAATCACTTTTGTGTCTTAATACTTCTATTTCGTTCTAAATTTCATCAAATAAGCAATTTGAACTTCCTTTTCTACCCTATTTATTAAAAAGAAAGTTTATACTCTCTACTTATTACTCATTATTTATGAAATATACAATAACATATTCCAAGTGTTTCAAATTATGTAACTAAGAAAATAAAAATCTTTACTGTATTCCATTATATATATTTATAAATAAATTACATATTCGATTCTATGCATGCATATCATTAGTGACATTAGATATGGTCTATTTATCAGTCATGGGTATTAAATGCAAAACACTCAATTAGTGTCTGCTTAAAAGTTCAGACGCGTGTATTATATTTTAGAAAATGAGTAATAAAAGTCCCATAAAATTATATTTTAATCTTTTATATAATATAAATTTAAAAAAGATAATAATAATTTATTATCTTTAAAAAAATCAAGTTTATTATAATTACAAAATAAATTATTGTAATTTTTTTATAAAAGTAATGGATTTGTGTTAACTTGTCTAATAAACACACGTAATAATATACAATTTTATTAAATGTAAGAGATTTAAACGGCTTTTCATTCATATATATATATATATATTTATTTAAATTTGTAAATACTTTGGATTTTAAGAAAATTCATTTAAATTAACATCGTTGCAGTATACTTTTGAGTTCGAAAGAGTTTCTGATATATCGTTTTAGAGTCAATTATAAATAACTCCCTTCATATTTTTCGAAACAACAAAAAAATTCTATAAATTTGAAAATAAAAATTGTATTTCTTCTCATCACTATTTCTTAATTTTTTAAATATGTATATGCAATAAAATCAATAAAAATTATAAAATTGAAGAATATTGTAAGAAAATTAATAATAATTGAAAGCATATAATTATTTATTTTTTAAATTTAAATGATATTTTTATAATTTTGAAAAATTTCAAGGAGTTTCGTAATAACTTTCCCATCCTTTTAAGCTCAATCATGAAAAAAAAATACAGTTAAAAATGATTTTGCACAATATGAGATTGAGAAAAAGAGAGGAATCAGGACTTATTCTTTAAAAAAATAAAATAATTAAAATTGTAAGAAAGTTATTAAGTACTTGTTTGGATGTTTAATTGAAAAATTATTTTTAAAAGTTGTTTTTAAATCATAATTTAAATACAATTTTCAATAGCTTTTAAAAATAATGAGGTGTTTGGACATTATTTAAAAAAGCTATTTAAAAAACAAAAAAATATGGTTACAAAGTTTTTTTGTTGGTAATATGATAATTTAATTAATTAATATAATGAGAATAATAATTTAGTAATTATAATTTGATGAAAATTATTTAAAAAAATTTATTATTAAACTTTGGTGATCATAATAATTACAAGTTGGTGAATATTATAAAAAAGTTATTATTAAAAAAATGAAAAGGTGGAGAAAATTTAAACCAACTTATCAAAGAAAAGAAAAGAAAAAAATCTACTCATGTTCTGTATGTTTTAATTTTCTTAAAAATAATAAAAACATCAAGTTATTTTCAATTTTTATTTTTTAAAATATATTGTTTTAAAAAATAATAACCAAATACATTATTATTTGTGAAAACAAAGTTTTCCTTTTTTTTTTGTTTTTAAAATCAGAAAACAATTTTTAAATCATTCAGTTAAATAAGTCCTAATTAACCGCATCGGTCTTCACTAATTTTTTAAAAAAATACTATTGGAGTAGCAATGTTCTTGAAGAGAGAGATAATCTTAATAATATAGTTTTTTTCTCACATTTCTTTTAACTCCTATACGTATTTTGCATTTATTACCCTTTTTAAAAGAGTATGTATTATGAGTAGTGATAAAACTTACGGTCTCTAAAAAATAAAAAAAAATATTGTAATAAAAAAATTTCCTTCACCAGTCAAGTCAAGTGGTTTCATTTTCATATCAGGTTCTTAAATTCCTGAGAAGAATATTTGTAGGTCAAACTCAAAAATTTATTTCTCATATTATCTAAACGATTATTTAATTTAATCAAATTAATGAAAAGTATTGGCTGATTTTTTATTTATTTAGTCTCTTGTTGTTTTCTAAAATGTCATAGTCAAAAACTCACGTGTTTTAGCATTTTAAGTTGGGCAAAAAACCAAATAATATATTTTTTAAAAAACACAGTATATATTTTTTATTTAAAGAAAATTAAAATAAATAAAATCAATCTAATTAGATGACTTCTTGTTTGGAATTTTCACCGACTCACTTGAAGCTAATCTTTCCACTTTGTTAATTTGTTGCAGGATATTTTTTGGACCTTCGAATATAATACTTGGCATTGCATTTGGTGTACCTTCATGTAATTTATTTATTTTTGGCTAAATAAATTGCAAAATTTATATTTTAACTTGAGAGCCATAATATTTTCAAAACAATTGCAAACTTTTATCACTTTATTAGTGGTCGTTTGGATAAAAAATTTTTTTGTTGATCAATAATAATTTATTTATACCAAAATATATAATAATTCTTAGAACATCTTAAATATAGGTCACTATACCTTTTTTATTTATTTATTTTCTAAAAAAAAATGTTTTTCATGTGAAATATCAGTACATCCATTCATGTGAAAAATGTATTTTCATGTGTCCCAATTGAATTAGTTAAACCACCTACCAACAAACTTTATGTATATCCTGCAATATAATACAGTATTATTAATAAATAATTAAGACCACGTGTTGTATCCAATGAGAAATGAGTTATGATTACTATATAATAGTTCTCATGTCAATTATGCCATTAAAGTTCAAACACTGAACTACTTACACATACCAAAAACTTGCACAAAAAAGATAGAGCCGCCCTCTAAAACTATCAAATCGTTCAGAGAAATAGAGTTAGTTTGAACACCAGCTACCAATGCATCACAAAATGACTAAGAAATCTCAGAGTGGTTGAACCATGAAGATGGAGATTATCATATACTCCATCTATTGACACAAAATTTGCACAAACTGCAGACAAAAGAAAGGGGAAAAAAGTTGCATGATCTAACACTGTAGCTTACAAAGCCATGAGGGCACGGACATCATTTAGTCCGACTTCTCTTCGATCTTTAGACACTTTCTGTCCGAAAGCTTCCCTTGCGAGTTTCTTCTTCTTTTCTTGCAATTCTAATATCCTCTCTTCAATGCTGTTTCTAGCAATTAACCTTACAATCTTCACATTCTCCTTTTGCCCAATTCTATGAACCCGGTCCATTGCTTGTTCTTCAACTGCCGGGTTCCACCATGGCTCCAAAAAATAGACTGTAGATGCTGCAGTAAGATTTATACCAGTTCCTGAAGCCTTAAGGCTTGCAAGCAAGATTGTAGGACAGTCTTCCCCTGTAACTCCAAAGTCTTCTATTACTTGGGAGCGTTTTTTCGCATTCATTGACCCATCTAAGCGCAATATCTTGAAACCAGCTGCTTTAAGTGGCTCCTCTAACAATATCAACATCTTTCTAAATTGTGAAAATATAACTGATTTACTAGCCGGGTTTTCATCCCTTGTTGCCACGAGAAGTTTTACTAAGGCACTCACTTTAGAAGATGTGGTTGGTTTCAACGAAGCCATGTTGTCTGAATCAGAAGACTCAGGAGGAGCTGAGAATAGGTTAGATTGTTTCAAAGGATATCGGCAAAGAGGACAAGTGGACTTAGTATGTTGTAGGGTCTTTACAATACAAGCTTGACAGAAAATATGAGCACAACTCGTAATTATAACATCAGTTGGTGGAGATATGCAAATTGGACAATCGAAATCTTCACCATCTTGCAAAATCTCAACCATCTTTTTCAGCAAATCCGGGTTGTTAGATACATCTGTTAAGAATCAGATTTTGTTAGTGTACACGAATATCATCCAACAATAATTGGTAATGTAGGTAACAAAATATGTCAAATATAATAGCTATCAAAAATATATAAACATTACGAACAACGAAGCATTACTGAAATGTATCAATATATAAACCATACTTGTACAAGTTAATTTCACTAATTTCTCTACATCTAGAGCTATAGGTTTATTCTAGTGTAACTCAATCATGATAGGCAAAATCCTTAACTTCAAACTAGCAACATACTATCTGCTGATCCCCAAATCGACTTAAGTTTTGCTTTTAGATTACATAACTTCGTGATAACGTTGATACAATGCAGTAGATAATAATTTGTTGCTCTGACCGTGGAAATTGGAACGAGACTATATAAGAAGATTATGACTGTCATGATTCTCCTGAATGCATACTTTTCTATATTCATAATCACTAAATGAATATAATATTCATTAGAAAAAAATATTGTTTAGTTCTCTAACTTTAAAAAGGTGCTTATTAATCCTTTTACTTAAAAAAAAAATCATAAAAAGATTTTTATTGATAATTTTTTTTAAATACTAGTGAGGGTATTTTCGTCATTTACCTCCACCCTTATCAAACTAAAAAAATTACAAACATAATTGGTGAGGATATTGTGGTCTTTTACTCCCACCTTATGACTGGAATACCACTGATAATTTTATTTTTTAAAAAAATAAATTTTAAATTATTAAATGTTTTTTTTTGGCATCATTTTTGTAAATAAATAGACTAAATATCATATTCTCAAAGTTAGGGTATTTTCTTCATTTACGTCCACCCTAACAAATAGGGTAATTGTAACAGTAAACATCAACAAAGAAAAAAAATATTAATTTTGCAGTACCTTCAATGTTGTGAGAAGGGAGCAGTGACTTCATATCTGAAGGGCACAAGGCCAAATCAGTGCATATTTGACGAAGTCGTAAGATTATACTAAGCACAGTTGAATAGTTGTGCATTAAACTACCAGAACCAATATATCCCCGAACAATATTTTTTCCTTCTTCTTCCATCTGATCATACAGTTTACGCTCCTCTCCAGAAAGTTCCAGATAGCATGTCTCTATAGTTTTTGATGGCAATCCAATTAGTCCACTTTCCTTTGTTCTTCGCAAAGAAATGGTTGCCATTAAGATCTGAAACCATTGCAGCATACGCAACATGAATTCATACTTAAATATATATGAAAAGTATATAAAAGACCCAGTTGATGTAAGTTGTGAGAAAAATAAAAGCAGCTTTTCCAGTGGACTTCAATTCTATGTAACAATCTCAAAGAGAATAAAATTTGAAAAGTCTAGTAAAATCCAACTAAGCAATAATTTTATATCATGGCGAATATCCACGCCACTACACGAAAAGAGATTCTTTAAAGGTCTTCTACTTAAGCAAGAAAGTTTGACACAATCAACAATCAAGAAAATATCGAACTTAAAAATTCTTGATTCATGCAAACTTTTGAGAAACATAATAAACAAACTTCATGCAAATATACACGGTACAAAATGAAACTCTGTAATGGAAAAATATAGCATCCACCAAAACATGCACAATTTGGAATTTTCTCATAGTTTTCAATTAATAAAATATCTCCCACCTGCAAACGTGAGAGCCCCTTTTGATTACCCTGAGCAAGTGGACGCTGGACCAAGCTTTGCCAGTAGCTCTTGATTGAAAATGGCTCAAAACGCAGAAACACCATCAGAGAAAACAAATCAAATGAGCCATTCTGAATGGGTGTTCCTGTAACTGCCCACCTTCGATCAGCCTTCAAACTACTGACAGCTTTACTTTGAACAGAATTCACATTCTTAATCATGTGTGCCTCATCCAAAATCACTCTTCTCCACAAAACATCTTTAGCAGGGGAATTTGACCAAGAATATTCAGTTGCTAGTGTACTATAAGTAGTCAACACAATGTCATACTTTTTAAGCTCTTCAGCGCTCTTAGTTCTATCCCCATAATACATATACACCTTCAACTTACCAGGAATGGTGTGCTCTCCTAGCTGAGTCACCCATGTTGAAAATACAGAAGGAGGGCACACAATCAAAGTTGTCTTACTACCGATTCCTTCTACATTCTTATCCAAAAGTCTATCCTCATTCTTATGTTTCTTCCTTGACCCTCCACCTTTGTTAGTCGTCCTCACCCTCTTGCCTTTCTTAGCACCTAAGCTAGAAGACCCTTCAATGTCTTCCTCTATTTCATCTAATTTCACATCCACAACAATACTACTAGTTCCAGAAGTAGTTAGGCTACAGCACTTATCCAAAGCAATTAGAGAAAGTAAGGTTAAAGTCTTACCCAGTCCCATATCATCTGCAAAAATCCCACCTCTTAGTGGCTCAGGTCTCTTATCAGTTTGATAATTAGTCAACACATTCACAAAAGACCCATCTTTATCTTCCCAAAATGGAGGCAATTCACCAGAATTCTCCCTATGCACCAACCATCCCAACCCTTCTTTCTGATGTACAAAAAGCTCAGACTTTATTACTTCATTTGGCGGATCCAATGCTTTCAATGCACCCTTTTTGCTCACGTTCTTATCCACCAACTTGAAAATCTGATCAACACTCTTAAATTTCTTGTCAGCTTTCTGCTCTTTAACCACCATAGCCTCCGATAATGTGAACGATGCATCAGAATCCGAAATCAACTGCAACCCACCTCTTGAAATCCTCTGTTTTATATTGGGAAAAGCTTCAATTTGCGCGAAAATGTGAATTTGACAAGTAATTTTAAACCTGTTAGATAAAGCACGCGAATTGGGCACAATTCCCTCAACAGCTATCAAATTGGAATCTATAAGTGGTGCTAAAATAGCAGCAACAGTGCGTTCAATATGACCAACCTGTTGCATCCTTGTATTGAGGACTTTAATGGCGTTAGAATCGTAAGGGTTTAGGGGTTCGCGTACTAGACCCACCATTTCTCTGCCACTAATAGTGCTAGAGTAGTACTGAATACCAACAATGTTGGAAATTACAAAGCCAAGCATGTAGGTTTCAGAGGGGGAAGAGGCTGATTGTGAGTCTAGGGAAGAGAAAGGAGAATCACTTTCTGGGAAGAACTGGTCTAAATAAAACCTGTAGTCTTCGTCCATGGCGATTGAAAGCAAAAAAGAGTAAAACTGAAAATTGGGTATTATATTTCGTTGGATTTAGGAAGATTAATGAAGGTGGATCATTCGAAGAGTGAGGGAAGAGTAGGGAAGAGTAGGTGCGTGTGTTTGTTATTTAATGGCTCTAAAACATCAATGTTTAAATTTAAAAGTGGATGGCAAATCTGTAAAGTGGAATTCATGTTATATGTTTTTTATCCAAAGGGTCTTTATAAATTATTTGGGGGGAGAGAGAGAGAGAGAGAGAGAGCCTTCGGAGCTTTCAAAATTTCCAGGAAATGAGACCTTCTATGAATTGATTTCTGTATTTCTTCTTTTTTTCTTCTTTCTGAGATGCCCTCTATAGTAATTAGGAACTAGACCAGCCTAATTAGCCCCCATTTTTTCTTTATTAATTCACATTAACGTGGATTAACTAAGAAATGTAGGCTAAAGTAGTTTCTTTCGGAAGAGCTTCTAAATTAGCCGACGATATTTATAAGTTAACATACCTTTTAAGTTGGTTCACATTTTTTATTTCAAAAATTTAAAATTTATTAAATAAATTTATAATGTTAATGCTATTTTCACGGAAAACTTAGAAAGAAATTAAAATAATTAGTTAAATGTATGATACTATAAGTTCATATATTTATAAAACATTATAAATACATGTATTAGTTATATAATATGTACATATATTTACACGTTAAAGATGTATAATTGATATAAAGTATAACATATTATGGATCGAAGTTGATTTTATCTAGATCTGATGGTCAATTATATAGGAGATTTAATTCCTTAAAATTAATTTTTTACTTGTTAATACATTTTAAGTTATTATATCTTATGGTTCGGCCTGCTTATAAGCTCGAGTTAATTATTGAGCTCGGGTTGTTATACCGATAATACATTTGAGGTGTTTTATCTTACATTTTGGATTGATAAGTTTGCTTGAACTGTCCAAACAATTATGTTATATCATTTTTTTGTTCTATAATCTACTTTCAATCATTTATTTATCTTTATTTTCTAAATCTTCTGGAGTAAAAAGCTACACTTGAGAGGAGGAGGAGGAGGAAGAGGAGACAAGATCGCATAAATTGATGATTTTAAAGATGTACGTATATTTAGTTTATTTTAATTATCTAAATCTTGTTACATAGAGTAAAAAGCTCCCGAGACAATTAAAGATGAACATCTATTTATTTTAATTTGATTATTATTTAAATATATAAAAATAATATGATAATAGGAATAAGTGGGAATTTTTTTGAATATAAAAATATTTATATTTCTTCCAAAAATTAACAATTATTAATTATCTTTATTAATGACAAATCCATCCCTTATTCACAATGGCGCGTGAGTTTTACATATCTCAATTGTAATAAGATTAAAATAGTTAGGCTAAAATGAAATTGTGTCTTTTGAAAATAAGTAATAGATTTATATTACTACTTTTAAAAATTTAAGGATTAAAATACATCCGTTTAAAAGCCAAGGAACTCCAAAAGCTATTTTTAAAAAAATGTGAATAAAAATTATGATAAAACCATAGAGAAGAAAAACGATAAGACTAATTAAAAATAAGAGATATTGAAGCTATGCATATCCTGGAAAAGTAAGGATGACATGTATCAGATATGGTAGGATGACTATTGTCTTCTCGTTTTTTTTTTTTTTTAATTCAAACAATAAACATTGATTTTGAGTATTGGGTATAAAAGTTGGAAATTAAACCTTAAACTTTTAACCAAAGGCACCATAACCATATCAAATTCTCTTCTCGCTTGATTTATGGATATGATCAAAAGTTAATACGAATATTAAAATGGATTAGAACCTTATCATAAATGTAGGCTAATTTAGTAGCCTCTTCTTTATAATACTCACGTCCAACCACGAAAACGAGAGGCTCCAAATTTGCAGGTTTTTAGAGTTTAAAAAAATAATCTCAAAATTGTAAGTTTTAATAATATACAAACTATGGATAATCATTTGGTTGGATATATGCTTTCAAAGTAGATAAAGCATGATCAATTCCCACCAATTCTTAATAATATCATGACCTAAAGAAATAATATGAAATTGTACATTAGTTGTGCATAAATTACTTACATAATTTTGAGATATATTTATCAAATCTCAAAAATTCATTTATTTAGGGCTTAAGCTATGAAACAACGGCTAGCAGGTTAGACAATCTTACAGCTCCTGCTAAGCTTAGTGATTAAATGTAAATGTTATCGATTCACATTTAGGATTTGATAATCCTTAGTATCAAAGTTTAATGTCTACTCCATGAATATCAAAGAACAGCCCTCACTGGAAAGTTTCTCAACAAACTACAAGTATTGAAATGCCAAATCAGGCAAGTGGTTAACGAATCATCCCAAAACTAGTGAAGTTGTATATCAAAAATTTATGTAGACATACGGCACTCAAAGTTAAGTTGCAAAACTGCAAGTATGTGCAAGCCTAACAATCTACAATGCAGTCTCCTTGACACCTAGTTGATCTTTCTTAATGTGTTCACATAGGTGTAGCTAGAAAATGTTACAAACAGCTTGCGGAACCTGTAAGAATAAAGATACAATTTTGTCAACAAGAGAAACAAGAGGGTTCTTCAAACACGTCTTTGTGAACTGATGGATGCATGACAAAAAGCATTTTCCTATTTCTTTACATAAATGTACAAACAAATCCAAAGTAACAAATAGGAAACTAGCAAAGAAAGGTAACTGAATTTGTTTTCCTCCAAGTCCTATTGAAAAGAGGAAGGATATACATACCAAACCCATTGGCTTGAATGTTGTGCCATAGCGTTAAAGCTCTTTCGAGGATGCTCATTTAGCAAGCAATGCATGACTACGCTAGAGTTTTGCTTGGCATATAAAAAGGACAGCCACATATCAAGAGGTCCACTGTACTTGCAGAGTATGTTGGTACTCACCTGGTATTCTCAAAGAGACAAACATATAAACAAGATTGGCTAACAGATATGAAATGGACGAATACCTTTGGTATACATGTTGAGTATGAATATCAAATAATGCAGCTAGAACAATCATAGTTTGTACGGTCAGAACATCAAAACCCAAGTATAAAGTTGTATTGCGTAATGAATAAAGTTAGGGTAAAACAAAGAAACCAAACGCAAGTAGGAGAAAACATACAAGTTCCCAGACTTCAACATTCTTTTGGGAAGTATCATTCAGAAGCTTGCTGCTCAGAACATGGATAAAGAAATATTATATACAAATTTCAAAATAAGAATTATATTCAGCTATGCAAAAGTTGGTTGAATGTGATCACAGAAAAAAATTCAACTTACCGGATCCCATGGTGAACGTCGCAATGATTACAATGACCAGAAACACCGTTGCTATCAAAAGTAATAATCTGGGAGAAACTCGTGTAAAATTTAATATCAGAAATGGACAGCATAATTATGTTATAAAATAACTGCATTGAAATAGTAACCAATGAAAAGATGATTATTGAGGGTTCGGTGCAGAAAGAACCAATAGTCCCCTTCTCATATTTGGTGCACTTTGGATTGTTACAGATAGTTAAATTAGAATTCAGCATTAAAATAATCTACAATATTATGAAAATAACACAAACTATTATGTGCAAGTCACATTGCAACAATTACAAGAACAAATACGTCATTTCCATTTTTATTATGGTTCAAAATAATCTAAAAATATTTCTCCCTTTTTTTACATTGTTGCTCCTAATTATTTTAAAGTCTAATTCTAATTTTACCACTTAAAATGACACAAAGTGCACCAAATATGAGAAAAAGAGGACTATCGGTTCCCTTTTCTAAGGTAAAGGGACTAAGGTGCACCAGTCCCATATGACCAAAACAGCACCGAACTTATTATTGAAACAGTTTTTAAACCTTCGTAGTTCCACAATGTACATCTAAAAGATCTGAAAAGACAATTAAAGCAAAAGGATAGAAGAAACATTCCATTTAGTCATAATCTTACCAAGTCAATGCCATAGTTAATAACCTCTGTTTTGATGATGTTTGCCAGCAAATCATGGTTCCAAACATTGCCAAAACCATCCTAATGATAGCACCAGATGAAATTATAGATGCTTCAACATGGTATTTCAAAGTTCAAACAACAGTACATACGTATGGATAACCTGCAGATTTGGATGGTTCAAAACTTTCACTTGATTGAGTGGAACCTGCAAATCGAAATCACACTTTAAACCATGAAAAACCAACACAAAGTAAAAGGTTTAAATGTGCTCTCCTAGGTCCAGGGTAGAATGCAACTATTATATGCAATGACATTGAATGTTATTTATTTCTGATAGTTAACAACATATATATCACTTTTTAACAGTAATGCAAATGCTTCCCATCCTTTTGTCCATATGCAAATTTCATTACCACGCCATAGTAGCAACTAGCAAGTAACCAAGATTAACAGTGGATTAATCACCTTTAGGACTGCACATGCCTGGTAAAGCTCTTCTTTTCTAACATTTCCTTTTCCATCTGCATCACCTACAGGGAAGAAGAAAGTAAACTATAAAATGAGCTAGAGAACATTACCAGAAACAAATAGAATATGTGGTCAGCTAAAATCAGTAGAGATGATAAATAGGGAATGATTGATGAAACAATACCTACAACACTTAATCAAATGGAGTCTAAGACACAAAATAAAGAAAAAGGATAGAAACAAAAGAGTGTAATTAAATAAACATAAGAATGAATATTATGGTTTTAAAAAAATAGTATTACCAATAGACAAGCACAATACATGTAGATTTTGCCCTCTCGAAGTTAAGTAGTTTATCGTTGGTGAAAAGAACCTGCAGAAAAGTTGCATAAGGTGTCAACAAGCATGAAGTAACATAAATTAGGATTTGTATTTGGAATCTAAAGTGCTGCTAATTATCCATTTGCCATTATAAAGAACCTATAACTCATAGAACAGAAAAGCTTATATAAATTGAAAATTTCAGTTGGACTGATAATATGAACAGTTCACAATGACTACTTTTAAGGTAAAATTTTAGAATGAGCCAGATCAACATAATATTCAAACATCAATGATGCAGGATACTTGACTAGTTATTAGTTCACGCAGATTTTACTGAACCAACATTTTGGAAAGAATTAGAAACAATCTATAATATAAAAACAGTAACAGATGAAGACAACTTTATAATATATCTCCCCACAAAATGAAAATGAAAATTTGAAGCTTACATGGACTCATCATCTGGATGAGCGATAACCAGCAAAACGTTTCTGTGCTTATGATTGTCTCCTGATATAATATATGATGAGTGACTAAGAGTGAGGCAATAGTTATTACAATAAAAGATATCAGAATATCACCCACCATTATTTAAAAAGACACCCTTAGAAGGTGAGCATGAACGATGGAGAATTTTGCAAAGAGAAGCAACCCAGAGAACAATCACAGAACTAATAATCAACAGCCATGCCATTTAGAATTCACGTGCAACCAATGAACTCATAATCTGCGACACCATATCATCAAATCAAAGAGGGTCAAACTACAACTGAAGATTCTTTTTTTAATAAGTTATTTTTTTGTTTATAAGACCACAATTGAAGATTCCAAACAACTAAAATCAGTAATAAAAATAATAATAATAATAATAATTGAGCGGGTGATCCAGTAGCTTTTGCAGCTGGAATACTTGGATACACTAGTTATTTTTGTGATCAATTTAGTCCACTTGTTAACTTGTTTTATAAAGATGATCGCGTAAGAAGAAAGTAGTGAACTTGGTTCAAATAGGCATTTTTTTCAACTACATTTGATAAAGAAAATTTTAACATGAATAATTGTTAAAAACTTAAAACAATTTTTCAAAATAAAAAATTTTTAAAATAGAAAAAAATAATGAAGATAAACATAAAAATGAGTGGACCGTGGTGACATTTGTTCCAATTTTTAATCATCAAATAATCTCCCTGCCACCGAAATGAAATCGAAATGCTGATTCATATTTAGATACAAAAATTGGGGTTCTAATTAACAATTTCAAATTAGAAATTTAAAAAGGCAAATCTCCTCTATAACCCATTAATATTTCCAAGACATTAAATAATGAATTTATAAAATATGCATCCTATCTAGAAAAAGTCGCATGGCCTAAAAAATTTCTTTCGTATGCCCATCAACTCACCGGCAATTTTCTCATAACAGGTCCTCTGAAACATTTTTCTTCTTCGTGCTCAGCTGAGAATATGAGAGTCTTGGAGTTGGGTGTCCCTCAATTTCTACTTCCAAGGAGAGAAATATCAAAGAAGGAATAGGCAAGTTCCTGCGGCAAATTTTTACGAGATCCGAATAGAGAGAAAATTTCGAGTTGCTAAATCAGCCCATATTCTTCTTATGTGAACTCACACTACACAGATCTAGCAATGTGGGCTAATCTAATACCTATAGTTTTTTTTTTAATTCTAAAAAAAATCTCTAATTTTAGTTGGAGACATCTCACTAATTATAAATATTTTAAATCAGTTAAAATTATAATAAAATGTTTATTCTACCAATATATGTTTATCTTATTCTTTTTTTATAAAATATTTTTTATGACATGTCAAAACTTCTCTAACTCAATATATTACATTTAAACTCAACATCTTTTCCCTTACTTTATTACTTATTAATACAAATTTTAATATTTTGATGATCAAATACTTATAATACTAAAAATAAAAGATATTTAAAGTAAAGTTATTTGAGTTAATTAATTTTAATTATTAAATATCTTTTTTTAATTTAAAAAAAACCAATAAATCAAAATATATATAATTAATAATTCACATTAATTTAGATCAATTTGAGCTAGTTAGTGTTTTTTAGGTTTGATTTTATTTTTATTAACTCAAACTAAAATTAAATTAAATTAGAGTTTGATTAATTTAAGCTGAATTTATTCGAACCATTCGAATTGGTCTAACTCGTATAAATCATTACCTCTTATTATCGGTCTTATTTTTTAAAAAAAGTGTTTTTTTGTTAAAATGACATTTAAGTCTCCCATTTTCAAAAAAAAAAAACTTTTAAACTCCCATTTTATTAAAATAGGCTTATTTGAACAAAAGAAAAATTATCATAAAAATCATTTTGTTCATGTTATTTAAATATTTTGATCAGTTAATTTTCATAATGAACACATAAATAATTCATTTTTAAAAAAAATATAACATTTTAATAATTATTTATCATAAAAATAGATACTTTAAGTATATATTTAATTAAAATTATGAGATTAAAGTGCAATAGTTTTAAAAAATACATTACCTATATATCTTAAAAAAACAAATATATACTTTTTTAATTTTAAAAAAGGAACATTAGTTATATTTTATCACATTTTATGCAATTTTTTTTGTTGCAAAAAACGAGGTATTGTTTTAATCATTTTGTTTATGAATTTAATATCGTTTTATCATTTAATATTTTTAATCATAAAAAAATATATTATAAAAAGATAAATGTTACTTATGCATCAATATTTTAATATTTGTATCATTTTAACAAATTTTAGGATTTATTAAAGAGATATTTTCATAATTTTATGTGTTTTTTTCACATTTGAACAAACTTAACTCACTCTATTTTTGTTTCTTTTTAATAATTAAATTTGATTTTATACTATTAATTTTCATGAATGTATATTTTTCTCGTATGATTAATTTAAGATTTTAAATTCAAATTTATCTTTTATTAATATTTTTTTAATAATTAAAACAATTAAATAATTTTTTAATAATAAAATAAATAAAATCAGTTAAAAACATATAAATTAAATAACACCTAACGCTTAAACAAAGGGAGGATTTTTATCCTGCAAAAATTCATACCCATAATAGAAACTACTTTCCAATTTCTAAGAATATAACACAATAATAATTCAAACATTTTGAACATTTTTTTTTTCTTTTCTTTTTATGGAACGGTAACTTGAGACGCGTTATAAAACAAGACTTCTTTTAAGTATTTAAAAATCAATACATGTAAGTGTCTAGTAAATGCTAAGAAACTCACTCGCTTAACCAATTAAGAAATATTGTATACCAATTAAAAACAGATACATAAAATTCTATATGAATTTCGTATTAAAAGAAAGAGACATGTTCAGAAGTTTCGAATAACCCTTTAAAAAATAGAGATGACTATAAAGTTTATCAAAGTCAATGAAGTCAACTTCATTCTTATACAATGGGTATATACTGTAATAAAATTAAGTAATCTTTTGATTTTATTTTTATAAAAATTAAGAATAAAATCAATAAAAAAGGAGGGCATTTTTCTAAAGGGTTCGATTCTGCTCTAATCATTTTTAATGTATTATTATATATATCATAAATACATGATAAATAAAAATATTAACTTTATTATATAAAATGTAATCCACGTATTATTAACTAATGTTGATATACAAATTAACACACAAAACAAAAAAAAAAAATATGTTAATTGATTCTTTTTCTAAGATGCAATAATAGGTGAAGCAAAGAATATATAAAAATCAAAGGCAAAGCCTTAAAGGCTTACAAGCTTGAACATCAAATACACAAAAGTCACAAACACAAGAAAATAACAGAAACAGAGAAGAACAACTCACTCATGGGGGAAATAGAAGAGTTGATTAAGAAAGCTCTTCCTGTGGCTATGAAAGCTTGTAAATCTAATGAATGGTTTGTAGAGAATACTAGTTGCTCTTCACGAGTTTTTATTTTAGGTTTTCGATGTTCTTGGTCTACTACAGATTGCTTCTTTGACTCAACAATCATCGACGAAAAACTATTTCCTTCAATGAAAAACGTGGGTAATGATGAGGTAGCTAAAGTTAATCGACCAATTTTCGACTTGTTTAAATCAATACTGCAGAATTCGCAACTCAAAACTAAGGTATGCATAATTTTTCTCTGCAAATTAGGTCTAACCATATTCTTAACTAATGGATTTAGCTGCAAAACTTGCAATTAATACATTGACAGACTCTGCCAGTACACTGATTAGGAATAATTGTTAATCTCTTTCTCAATCATTAGAATGTAATTTTCACTAAAGTCTATAGCTATCAACGGTAAAACCCAAATGATAACAAAAACTCTGATCACTCCGTTAATCATTTAACGTCCGTCCGTTTCATGTTATCCCTCTGCAACTATGGTCAACGATTATGGTAAGAAAATCACAGTATATATCAAAATTATTTTTATCTTTTTTTATCTTTTAGAATCGAATTTTAGGTGTTAGTTAACTAACGGGAGCATTAACAACAAAAGTTAAGCGTTAGCGTTATAACAATTTAAAGTTGAGTTGTAATTTTTTAACTCAACAATAATTGATTGTTAGAAAAAAAAATATATGTACTCTATATTTATTGAGGAATTATTATTAGTTGGTCTTTTAGTGTAAGATACACATTTTTTCTTTATTATATCTCTTATTTATTTTTATTCTCCCTTTTAATTGGCTTGTACCGTCAAATATGACAAAATTAATTAATAAATTTTCGTCTTTAATAAGGTAAAAAAAATAAAAATAAAAAAGAAGAAGAAGAAGAAGCAGGAGTGAATATTTTGATTATGTTGCTTGCTTCTTTGGTGAATATTGTTAAAATACTAAAGACATACGATTTTCTTTTCTTTTTTTCAAAAAAAATAAAAAAATATGTATTACCAAAAACAACGTTTTTTAGAATGAAGTTTTTAAATATTTTGCAAGTAATTTATTTTTAATTCTAATATTGATTGTTCTTTTTTCCAGGTAGATAAAGCTGTGAAAAACAATAAGGAAATTATATTTACAGGTAAATCAATTGGTGGTTCAATTGCTCAGCTTGCTACAATTTGGTACTTGGAAAACTATGCGAAGAAAGAAAATAAAATCCCACCACATTGTCTCACATTTGGTTGTCCACTTATTGGTAATCACATATTTTCTCATGCTCTTAAACGAGAGAAGTGGTCTGGTTACTTCATAAATGTTGTGATGAAGTATGATATTGTGCCTAGGATTTTGCTTGCACCAATTTCCTCTATTGAAAAACAATTTAAGTCAGTCTTTGATTTCTTCAAATCCACATCAACTGGTGAACAATCTTCTTCAATAACCGAAACTGATGCTTTCGAATTTTATGATTTTGTTATGAGGAATGCATCAACTGTTGCTAGTCATGTTGCTTACACTGTGATGGATAGTGGAAATCTTTTGTTGGGAACTTTATCAGGATTGATTGAGTTAAGCCCTTATAGACCTTTTGGGACATATTTATTTTATACTGATAGTGGGAGGCTGGTTAGTTTAAGCAGCAATCCAAATGCTGTTTTGCAAATCTTGTTCTATTCATGTCAGTTACCAAGTAAAGAACAAGACATTATTATCAGAACCTTGAAAGATCATTTTGTATATGAGAGTAAACTGCAGGGTAGCTCAAAGCTGCAAATATATGAGCTTCCATTCTCATCTAATATTGGAGGAGAAGATAGAGAAATAGTTCACAAGATAGATGAGGCTTTGAATGAACTTGGTTTGGTACGTGTACCACTTTCTAATCTAATTTTGTCGATAAATCATTTTACAGTTACTAGTCCCTTACTTGTGGCCAAAGAAGCACTTTAGTCCTTTTCTTGTTCAAACACATAAATCCTATATTAACATTGACCAAAAATTTGAGGAAAAAAAGGTTCCCATGTGGGCAGGGGCGGATATATAACATGACTAGGAGGGGCATGTTTCTTTTCTTAGTTTTTGATAAGGAAATTTAAAGGTGTAATATTTATAGAATTATAAACAAATCTATGAATAAAATGGAACTATACGCCTTAGGTTTTTAAATTTGAAGTTTTTACTACTTACAAACTTATTATTACAAATTCAATAATTTGAATGTATTTACACTAAGATGAGATATATTTAACATATTTATTCAATTAATTGCAAGATAATTGAAAAAAAGGTTTTATTTTTTTTTTATTTTTTTTACTATTTTAGTAATGCTTCTTCTAGATTGAAATTCTAGTAATTTTAAGAGTGTGATTCACTTTGTGGTCTAACAAATAAGAATCCAACCTAATGCTAAAAGCTCACTTTAGTGACATGAATAATACATTGAAGCTCATTTTTAAGTGTAATTCTTAGATTTTGTAGATTTGGTTTTTTATCAATGGTTAAATATAGGATTTATGTGACCTAGCTTGTTCACAAGAAATAGACCTTAAGAAAGAAAGGGACGAAATGCTTTCACCTTGAAAAGAAATGGGTTAAATTGTTCCACTTAGGAAGTAAGGGATTAAAGGATACCACTAGTCATAAGGGATGGGTGGTGCCCTTTACATTTTATAAATTTCTGTTTTCTTTCCTTCTCTATTGTCTATTAATGAGTTGTTAGAAATGTTTTGAATTAAAAAAATAATGTTAGAATGAACAAAACATTAATGAAATGTTGAGATTGGAATTTCTTAAACAATTTTATGTGAATCGCAGAGTTCAAGGGGTAAACTATGTCTTCTAGCTACTATAGAGGAAGATAAGCAAAAAATGAGAAACCAAGCAAAAATGGAAATAAAGAAGCCGAAAATTGAGCAACTTTTGAATGAAGTAGAAAACTATAAGATCAAGTGTGAGGCTCACAAAGTAGGGTATTATGATTCCTTCAAACTTCAAAAGAATCAAGAAGACTATAAAGCTAATATAAAGAGGCTAGAATTAGCAGCTATATGGGATGACATAATGGACATGATAAGAAAGTATGAACTTCCCGATGAATTTGAAGGAGAAGAAGAATGGATTAGGCTTGGAACACGTTTTCGCCGGCTTACTGAGCCTCTTGATGTAGCCAACTACTATAGACATTCAAGAGATGCAGGTGGTAAGGCTTACATGGATAGAGGAGGTAGGCCGGGCCGTTATAGATTCCCACAAAAATGGTTGGAGCATAAGAAAATGATGGAGAAAGGGTCATGTGGGGAGTCCTGTTTTTGGGCAGAGGTTGAAGATCTTTCAAGAAAAAATCCAATTTCAAATGACTTAATAGAGAGAGCAAAGAAGTTACAAGTACAAGTTGAAAAATGGTATAATCAGAAAGATATAGGAGAAGATGTTTTCTTTGAACAGTCCACTTTTGTTAAGTGGTGGAAATCACTTCCTCAAGAATTGCAATCTCATAGCATTAAGACAAAGATTAATGGTTGAGATTGAGAACTTTGAAATTTGGATCATGATCTCTTCCAAATGTTATATTTCTGTTGTCTTGCGTTAATAGCTGTTGTTTGTGTAATCAAATAAGAATTTGTTTCATTTTAGATGGAGAATAAGGTTTCAATCTGTTTTGTGTTTGTATGGTAATTTTTGTTGTTGTTTTGATTGTATGAAAAATAAACATTGCATTGTTATATAATAAATATCAGAGTCATATATAGAATGGTGACAACATTTTGATTTTTAAAAAAACAAAGAAGTATAAACTATATTATTAGTTATTAAATTTTAACTAAATTTTCAAACTTTTAAAACTTCATATTTAAGTTTTCAAACTTTTAAAATTTAGTTCTTAAATTTTTAAAATTTTACATATAAATTCTAAAATTTTGATGTAAAATTTGTATTTTAATTATCAAGTTAAGATCCATTAATGAATTTTTAAAATTTTAGGATTAAATTACAGGATTTAAAAGTTTGAAGACAAAATTATAAGATTTAAAAGTTTGAAGATCTATGTATGAAATTTTAAAAATTTTAAAACTAAATTGTTAAATTTAAAATCTTCAATATCTATGGGAACTAATAGATAAATGATTATTAAATAAAACTAATATAGCATTTTTGATAAATATAAAATAAAAGAGATTATAAGGTAATTAATACAACTTACTAATTTTAACAAAAATAATAACATCAAAGTATATGACAATATGATATATGATGAATTGTGTTTTCAGGATGATAGTCTACTTTTTTTCTTGTATTTGAGTTCATTTAGTTCATATATCGTAAAACTCAATCTTGTTTCTCAGATTTATAGAAAAACTGTTAAATCTTATCGAAAACTCTTAGATTTAAGTTACCATCTTGTTTTTGAAAAACTTGTCTTCTTTGTATCATTTTATTTCTCAAAACTTTTGAATTTTTTATCTAAATCGTATGGTTTATCGTGTTCGTCTGGTTTATCATGCTTGACTAAACAAATTCTTGTTTGTTAATGGTTGTGATATGTTTAATTGTTGAAGCAATGTGATCTTGCTCGATGATTAGGGCTTTATGTTTGTAGCTTGGTTCGATTGAGGTTGGGTTACTACAGTAATATTCTTAGGTGATCAGTGATACTTTTTAGTTTGGTAATGGGCAGATATAGGTGTTAGGATAATCTGGTAATTTTATTTAGGAGTATAGGTCAAAATTGTGCGTATTAGGGTAAGAATTTGTTAATTTAGAAAAATTATTTAAAATTACAATATTAATGTCATATAGGTCAAAAACTTCTACAATATCAAATAAAATTTAGGTCCAAAACTATGCATTTTAAGTTTATGGGTAAAACATACAACTTATTCATAACATAAAATTTATTTACTATAAAATTGTAATATTATCATTATTAATATGACAATTAATTATTTTAAAAAAATTATTTTAATTAATAATCATATGTTATATTAGTTATAATTATACCACAATTTATAGTATAAAAAAATATTCTATTTATAAATTAGATAGCATAAACTTGTAATTTTAAGACAATTAGTTTTTATCACGTGGAACTTACTTGTTCCATTACATGTTTCCACAACTTTCATAATGATAAAAAATAAAATAAAAAGGGATGAAAGTTATTAATAAAAATTGATAAATTTAATATACTAATTAGCAATATATAGATTAAATATATTAGGATAAAGTATTTTAATATGTAATATTTTTTAGATAACTTTTCCTTTTTTATCTTGATATATTAAATATTTATCAATTTAATAATTTTTTTAAATAATTAATTTAATATTATATTATTTTAATTTCATCAATTTAATCCATTATCTTTTTTAATTTGTCCAATCAAATTATTAACTTAGATTTACATTCAAGATAATTAATAAAAGATAAATTAAATTATCATATGATCGTCTATGCTTGTTTAAACTTATCTCCAAAATTAATTTAATAATTTAATCAAAATTGTATCTAATTTTTTTAATTTTTATCAATTTATTATTTTATAAATATATCAATTTTTTAAATTAAAGATATTATATTAGTTTTTTTTTAATTATTTGATACTTGATGCAATTTGAATATGTGGTTGAAGCAAAAGAAAGAGTGAATCTTACACAAATTGAATCACATTAAATCAATCAAAAAAATAATGTATAAATATGTCAAATAAAAATTATAAGTGCTAAAATATATATGAGTAATTATATAAATAATAATATATAAAGTTTTGTGATTTTCTTAAAAAAATAATAAACGTATATAAAGGCTTTTTTATTATTTGAAAAAATATTAATAGAAAACAAGCATTTATTAGTTGAAAAGCATTATTTACATTAAAATAAATAAAATTATCAAAGTAAAAATATGAAATAAATACACTTTTAGTAATTATCTAACAAAAATATATAAATTTACAAATAAAATATGCCAATAAGTTGAAAGTAGACAAAATAAAAATTCTCAAGTAAAATATATCGAATAAATAAAAATCTACAAACTCTCATTTATGTATAAAATTATCAAAGTAAACTAAATATAAAATTATACACTTTCACCGATTATCTATTAAAATTTATAAATAAAAAATATCAAATAAATAAAAAGTATAAAAGATAAAAATTATCAAAAAATTAAAAAATCACCGACTCTTCTTTATATATATATATATAATCATTAATTTTTTATCAAACTTAAAAGAAATAAAATTCCTATTTTGAAACTCAAATCATATTTTATTACTATATATATTAACATATATATATATATATATATATATATATATATATATATTATTTTAGGTAATTTTATCTTTAATAATTAATAAATAATATATTTTTATTTTAATATTAAAACCAAATTTTATACACATATATTTAATATTTTTTAATTCTATAACTTTAAATACCATACTAATTTAACTACCAACGATGGTTAATTAATAATTAAGATATTAATTAACATATATATCAATTTTTGTTTTTTAAATAGTAATGGTTGCAAGTTGGGCTACTAATTTCATATTTATGGACTTTTTACTGGGCTAGAAAAGCTGTTGTCCCATTATTAGCAAAATGGATGTGACTAAATTCTTTTTGTTTCAGATTCTGATAAAAAGTAATTAACAAGCAATGTTTGCTTATAGCCTCAAACAAAATGTTGATAAAGGAAGAAGATCCTAATTATTTTTAGACAGCTTTGCTAATTATGACTGAAGTAACAACCTTCGATGAGTAAGTAAATATTAAAAATATATTTATAATTAATTATAAATTAAAATATTTTTTTTAATATTTTAATAAATAATTAACTGTAATATAAATTATAATTATATCATAATTTATTATATAAAAAATACTCATTTTATATACACTTACAAGCAGTAACATCGTTAATGCATATATATAAATTTGATTATTAATTATATTTCGTTAAAATAGTAATATTCATTATAACGCAAATCTCACTAAGTGTTAAATTTATAAATATGAATTTTGTTATTAACTGGGTGGGATGAAAATGATATGAAGAATTTTCTATTGTTAAAATACACAAAACTCTAAGACATATAGATAATATTGTAGTAGTATACTAATGGTTTCAAGTATTTTTCACCTTATATATTTAAAGTATTTTTTTATACTATCAATTATAATACAATTATAATTGGTATAATAATAAAATTTATTTTTTAAGTTATAATTAAATTAAACAATAAATAGAATTTTTCTCTATACATATCTAACCAATTAGTTGTCCGGCAGCAAGATAATAATTACTATTGATTTTCATAATCTCATTTTAATTTATTTTAACTATTAAGGAGATGTTGCCAAAGGAAACCAAAAGAATTAAAAGAAATAATAATGTAATATTATGTGAAACAACGCAAAATTACCTATTTGACCCTGGAATTGAAGTTTTAAAAAAAAAATTAAAAAAATGAAGCAATTAATCAGATGTTTTTCACTATATACAGATAGTTTATAATACACATGATGTATTTGTAAAACAATATATACCAATTATTTAAAACTGTATAATTAATCATGAACAAATTATACATGCATGATTTATATACAATATACTTGCAATTCCAAAATTGCAATTTAAAGCCTGAGTTGAATGTTACCATCAAATGCTTAAACAATTAAATTAAACGCATCAATTTTATTTGTAAAATAATAATTAAGATGATATTTATCTTTTAATTATAAGAATATCGAATCAATTTTTTTGAAGATATTATTATAAAATTATATAATAAATTAATGATTTTTTTAATCGAATCTTAGTGTATTATTTCTGTACAAATTAAAGGGGCACAAACAGATATGAATTGATCATCATGAGGCTAGTTCTTTTCTGCAAAATTTTGGTTGACCAATTGAAGAAAAGGAAAAGTTCTTTTGACTAAATACATGAGTAAGCTAAGACCAGCTTGTATTGCAATTTTCTTGCTTTCTTTTATTTATTTATTTATTTATTTATTGTTCAAAATAAGAAAAAGCTCATATTGCAATATTGAAAGGTGTCAAAGGGGCTTCAAAAACATGATTGGTAATTACTAAGGGTGGTCATTTGAAGCCCATGATTAGAAATTTTCTTGTAGCAAGTTATGTCCCAATTATGATAACAGGAACTATGACTTTGACCGAAGGAAAACAAAAATGAAAAAGCAAAAAAATATTCAAAATAGATCGCAATATTATATATATATATAATAGAATTTAATTATATATTTACGTCTATGATATTGATATTCATTAAGATTATATAAAATTACTCAAAACTAATTATTTTCATCTTAAATCGAGATGAGATTTGAAAAGAAAAAAAATGATAAAATTTAATTAAGTTAAGAAGTTTTAATCACTTAAATTTTGTGATATAAATTTTAAGTTGAAATAAGATGACTTTTTAAAAGTAAATTAAAGGTATGAAAAAAAAAGACAAAATAATGGAAAGGAGAGATACCTAATTGCTTGCATAGCAAAGAAAAGATTTCTTTGTCTTAATCATACCACCTTACCTCATGTACTCATAACAATGCCCATCTATGGATTTATATCTTTGCTTCTTCGATCTCCATAACCTAACATATTCTATCTCAATTATTATATTATTAATAAATATAATAGAATACATATAATTATATATAACAAAAAACTTCTACCAAATCCTATATTATCTATAATATTTATTATTATTTATCACTATTTATTATTTAGATATGATTTGTTATATTAATATTATATTCATACAGAAAATCATATCTAAATAATATTTTACACGATATTATTTAGATATATATTGATATAATTTACCAACATAAATAATTAGAGAATTAGTTGTATAAATAAATATATTTATTCATCAATTATATTAAAGAAAATATTTTTTTTTTCACATTTTAAAAATTCAATATGGTATTGATAGTGAAGCTAGTGACTATATTGTATATGATCATGTCTATCTTATATCATCTTGGATTGTAGTATATTCCTTGATCATCCCTCTAGCAAGGATATTTCTTTAGACCCTTTTATGAAAAATAAAACTTATGATATTAGACGTTGTTCTATTTGTCCTCTAGCTAAGTAAACTAGATAGTTTTTTTCTTTAAAATTTTCAACCAATACTTCTTATTTTGATTTAATTCATGTGGACATATGGGGTGGCTAGCATGTTCCATCTCAATCTTGAGTTCAATATTTCTTAACAATTATTGATGATTAATTTAGAAGCACTTAGGTTTTCCTTATGAATCACAAGTTTGAAATAAGAAATTTGTTCATTCATTTTTATTAATTTAGTTGACACATAATTTTGAAAAAGAGTCAAGGTTTTTAGGAGTAATAATGGTCACGAGTTTAAATGCATCAAATTCTATTCTTCTAAGGGTATTTTACACCAACCAAACGAGTTGCATTAATACGCCTCAACAAAATGACATCGTTGAGTGTAAACACAAATACTTTGTTAAAAGTTGCTCGTACGCTTTTTTTTCAACCACACTAGCCTAAACCTTTTTAGGGGATGCCATATTCACAGATACTTATCTAATCAATAGGACACCAACACTACTCTTACAAGGGAAAACACCATTTAAGATATTGTTTCACAGACCATTGACTTATTTCCAACTTCGTGTTTTTGGTTATAGGTGTTTTGTTTCTACCTATCTGTTGCGGCCTATTAAATTTGCCCCTTGTTTTATCGAATGTATCTTTCTGGGTTATCTGTATGGTCGTCAAAAGGGTTATAAGGCTTATAACTTAAAGGACAATAAAACACTAGTTTCTTAGGATGTGGTTTTTTTTAACTGAATTTCCTTATCAAGCTAGGAGTACTACATCTTTAACTCTTGATAACTCTCAACTATTAAGTCACTTATTTCTTTCGTCCCTAACAGACCATCACCTCTCATCAAATATTTTTGAACTTGTATCTGATTCTAGTCTTAACTCTCAAAATCTTTTATGATCATAATCTGATTCCAATCTTAGCTCACCAAATTTTCTAGGATCACAATCAAATTTCAATCCTAAGTCTACCACTTCAATCGTATCACCTAAAATTGAAAATCAATTTACAATCATCTAAGACTCATTCATTTCCCCAAGAGTATCCCCTACCACGACGTTTTATAAAACCCATCAGAATGCTAACCACATTGTAAGACTTTCATATTGAGGCTATCTTTCCTTCTCGTCCTACATTATCATCCTCTACATTGATTGAGAAATATATTAGCGTAGTGTTTACAAATAGTATAAGATTCATTTTTGTTGAAGTTAATTTTTTGGTATTTAAAGATACATAATTTTTATAAACTTTTATAAATAACTAACACAATATTTATTACATAAAATATTTTGATATATAGTGAAGATATAAATAATTGACACTATTTTAATAAAGTGTATAAATGTTTAAACAATTATAAGTCATTTTTAATCTAAAAAATACTTTTAGCCTTATTTTCACAATAGTTATATATATATAAAATGATAATAATGTTCTATTAATTATGATAAAAATATATAAAAATTTATTAATATATGAGATATTACAAATCCATTAGTTATTAAAAAGTATAATAGAAATCTAAAATATTAAAAAAATATATCAAAAATAAAGCTTTTGAATACAATTATGTGTATATTTTGAGTTACTATGCATTTTTAAATCAATTATTATGTTTTTAAATTTATATTTTTTTGAGTTATAATTGATTTAAATAACATATAATAACTTAAAAAATATGTGTGTATATATATATATATATATATATATGTTAGCATACTTAATTTTTATAAGTTTTATATATGTTAGCATACTTAATTTTTATAAGTTTTTTACTCATAGTATACTTTTTAATAATTAATAAAACATTATTACCTTTAATTATATATAAGAATTATCAATAATTCTAAAGATATAAAAGTCCTCCCTGAAGTTTAACAAACTTAATTGAACGTGGAGTGGCATAAAAATTAATGCTTGATTATTTACGAGAGCACGTTTTTAGGATGTAAAATCATAAATGATATAAGTATAATTGGTATAATAGATAATTAGTTAAAATAATAAAATTTATTTTTTATATTTATAATTAATTATTATATTAATTATATTTAGAAAGTATTGTATTGGGACCTTAAAGTTCCATTTTTGTGGGTGCTATAAAATGATAAGTGTCCATGACTTTCATGGTTTGATATTTCTTCTACAAAGTTTAAAAAAAGTAACCAAAAACATAATCATTTCTTCAAAGAAAGTTAAACTGTATTTATATATATATAGATTCACCTTCCATCTTATTATAAAATAAAATAAAAACAAATATATCACCTTCCACCTCCTTATGCCCCATCCCAGCCCCCATTTCTCTGTTTTCAATTACTTGCCCATTTTTTCTCTCGGAAAAGTTCACAATATAAGTTAATTTATATTAATATTAACATTCTAATTTAAATTAATTATTTTTTATAATACATTTTATTCATTATTTATTATACTAATTCATTTTTTTTTAATTTTTGTTTTCAAGTAACTGACTTACAAATGTATAACATTTTATACACCCCATTTAACTTATCTTTTCACAAGATTCCGTTTTTCCCTCTCTAAACTTCAAAATTATAAAAATATATAATATATATAAAAAAAGTTTAATTAATATTGTATTTTCATGATTATAAGTGAAAATATTTATCTATATCTTAATATAGAAAAATTAAGTGTGGAATACCATGGATTAAAATATACCTAAAAAAAATGTTGATTTATGCACATAGGTTTAGGGTCTAATTTTATGTAACATTTAACAATTAGTACATATAGGAATAATTTAACTATAATTATATTAGATTAAATTATATCAAATTATATTATATTTATTTTGTACAATGTTCGATAATAAATTATATAATAAAATAAGATAAAATTGATTATAAATTTTTTTTTATTATAATTTTTTTTAAATTAATATTTAATTTATTTATTTTTATTTTTATTATATTTTAAAATAAAATATATATTATTTTTAATCTGAGACAAAAGAAAAAATTACAACATATTATTTTTAATTAAAAATTCAAACAGATTAAGTTACGTGTTTAGAACTAATTAGGTTCACATCTTCTAATTATACTAAATTTCTAGGTAAATGTATTACTTTATATTATATGATACGATCTGATTTTATAATAAACATATAATTAGATAAAAATTATATACTCAAAATCTTTAATACCGTATAACACATATGTCCTTAGTTTAGTGAGTTATGAGCACAATATGATATCATAATTCATAAGTATATTTTTTAGTAGGTAATTTAATCCCTAAAATAGTATATATTTTTATAGCACTTTATATATTATAATGATAATCGATGTATTAGTTTTTTTAAAATATATTTATATAAATTTAATATACTTATTAATAATAACTTAACAATTCAATCTTGATTTAAGACTGATACTTTTCATTTTCTTTAAGGTATTGTTGAATCCAATCCACTCAAGTTAGATCTCTAATGAAAAAAAAAAAATGACAGAATTTTAACAGTGAGAATTTGTATACTACCTGATGATTTTTTAATAGTAATAGAAAATAATATAACGTTTAAGTTATTAAATAATTAATAAAAAATTAAATTTAATTATATTTTTAGCGTATCATAATCATATTAATTATTTTTGATTAAATAATCGTGTTAATGTTAACTTATCCTATTATGATATTTATTACTATAAATAAATATATTATTTATTATTTTTGAAATATATTATTCATTGATCATATTATTTTTTTATACCTTTTATTAGATATTTATTAAAAAAAATTAAAATAATTTTAAATCTAAATATCTTAAAATAATAAATCTATCAAATATTCAATAATTTATGTGATAAACAACCTACAAACACACTCTAAATAGTCAATTAAGGCAACTAGGCTAGAGCTGACATACAGAGCAAAATAAGGAAAAGAATATTAAATGATACCGAAGTCTTCTACTATTATATATCCAATATATAAATTTTATTGCTTTATATTTTTTTATATAAAATGACACGTATATTTTAAATTAATAACTATTATTCTTCGTTATATAATCGTAGGACAACTTTTTATCGCTTTACTATAGTAATTATTTTATTTTTGATAATAATGTGGTGCTATTTTAATACTTTTATTTATAATGTTGAGATAGATTGGTTTTTTATATATAATATGTTATTTAATACTTTTAGTTATAAAAAAGAGCAACAAAAACTACTTAAATATCAATATTATAATATTTTCATGATTTTAACATATTTTTTAATTTATTAAAGAAGTATTTTGGTTATTTTATATATTTTTTTCAAATACAACAAACTCAATCATCTCTATTTTTATTGCTATTTTAATTAATTTTTAATTTTTAATTAAAATATACTAAACTTAAATCTAATATTAAAATATTTAAGTTTGTTCTTTATAAACATTTTTTTAATAATCAAAAAAATTAAACCATACTTTTATCGACATTAGTTAAAAATAAATAGATTAAGTGATTGCTTAAAGCTTAATCAAAATAACTATTTAAACTCTTTTACCTTTTAATAATTATTACATTTATCTACCTTAAATAACATAAAGAAATATCTTTATTTGATTTTAACATTTTTTGAAAAGATATATTACAATTATTTATTTTCTTCTTTATTAAAAAAAAATAATTCAGTGTAATTTTTTTATTAAATCAAATAAATATTGTAATTCGAAATTAAAATTCACATAATAATGTGACCATTATCACTCAGTCTAATAATAATCCCGTATAAGCAAGTATAACTCTGTAGTTTTAATTGGATTCGGTACATTAGGGTCAACATTATTGCACCCTTGAAATGAGAAAAAAAGTACAATACGAGACTTCCGAAAAAGCCACCCATCTTAGTACTATTCTTTCTATATAAACCAGTCTCCTAAAAAAACCATCAAACTCAAGTTTCACACACGCAACTCTTTAGTAAGATTTTATCGTACAATCTTAACCACTAACTTTAATAAATTAAAGTATTAATTTAAATACAATCACAATAATAAAAAAGTTAATAATATATTGAAAACAAACAAACTAATGTTTTATGTTAATGGAATATAAATAATTATCTATATTTTTATAATTATTTATTTTTAAATAACATAAATTTATCAAATATTTATCTAGTTGAATTTGACCATAACTACGACTAAAAAATTAAGTCATGAGACGAATAATTACCTTCATTTATATATGAATTGTATATTTTATGTCCATCGACGGTTAATCAATGAATGATTGTTGTTTTATAACTGCGTACCACAGGGTGAGTTTTATCTGTTATAATATCATGTTAAATTTGGATATAATTTTATCTCAAAACTCAAATTATAAGACGAGAAATTACACTTATTTACATATGAGTTGTATAATTCATATATAGTGAGACTTTTTAACACATTTAAGTTACATCTATTGTGGTTAATATATATTTTATTTAAATTTATTTTAAAAAAATATTTTGCATCATAAAGACACATTTGCTTCTTAGTAAAATAAATAAATAAATAAATAATATACATAAATTAAAACATTTATTTATACTTGTATCCACTTAAGATAAATTTTGCATGTGTGTTTTAACTAATATTAATTAAGTGTTAAAATTTATTATTAAGCTAAAATCATCTCACATCAATTATCGTACATCTCAATAGATTTGTATATTCATTGATACTATATAGCATGAAATACAACCTTGGGCAGCTTTCAAATTAGGATTTTTAGAAATCCCATCTCTCTTCTCTCCCGCACCACCACCTCTCTCTCTCTCTCTCTCTCTATCCAACAGCAAAAAATAGGCTCTGAAATAACTAGTAAAAGAAAGCAAGAAGTTTCCAACAAAATCCTCTTCAAAAAATCACAAAACCAAACATCAATTTCTATGAGAAAAAAAATGCATTTTGACTCTCACTTCAAATTGACTTTCCTCTACAAATTTCAAGGCTCCTCCTAAACAAAACCAAAACCAAAAGAAAAGTGTTATCTTTCTACAACCTTTGTTGTTCTATCTATCTTGATATTTGCGGAAGAAAGCTAGCAAAAGAAAGAAGAATTGGGTTATCAAGAAAAGAAGCAAATGGGTCTGAAAATAGAGTTGGGTTGCTTATTTCTCCTTCTACTTGTTCTATTACAAATGGAGATAATTTGTTCATCTGAAATTGGGCATGAAAAACTTAGCAATTTAAAAGGTGGGTCTCAATCTCAGCTTAATATTCCTTTTAAATCTCAGGTTGGGTCAAAACAAAATCCAAATAAGGATCATGGTGATGAAACTTATGGTGTTGAAAAGAGAAAAGTCTACACTGGTCCAAATCCTCTGCATAATAGATAAGTTAGTCGATAGACACCACCACTCTGTGTTTTTTTTTCTTTCCAAGTTTCAAGCTATGCAATTTTCTATTTTCTATTTTTTATATATATTCATTTGGTTCAATATATGTATAATTTTGGTTTATTTTTACGTTTATGTTTATGAGGCTATATATACGCTGGTTGAATTGTTTAGAGGAGTGTTTCAATTAATCTTACAAATTGTATATGAAATTTTAGCTGTGAGATTTTGGTGAGAATTGAGAAATATGTAAATTAATTTTTATTTAGAGGTATATAGTAAAAACAAAAAAAAATGAAAATATTTTTTAGATATAATTAGTTTGGCACATCAATGCTATTAATGAGGTTTGTTGGTGTTATGAATGCTTGTCTGTTTTTTTCTCAGTTGGTTGGTGGAGTTACTCTTCTTGCATAAAACATAAAGCTCTTTAATTTTTTTATTTTTCTTAATAATATTATCACAATTAATTTTATTAATTATAATTAAAATATATAAATTATTTATTTTAACATATAATTAATTACACTTGACGCACCAAAATTTAATAAAATTGTTGTTTAATAAAAAATTGTTGTACTAATAACAATTTTAATTGTAATAATACCACCGCTTCTATTTTTTTTTAAAGCAAAAGTTTAAATATACAATTTTGAACCCGATGTGAATTTAATTTCCAATGGTTATTCATCCAAATAATATTATATGCATATTCTGAGTGAGGTTTCCAATGTGCTTTGAATGCATAAAATTAATGGTGGTTTGTTATTGTCATATCTATGCATTGGGTTTGCATAACACAATAATTAGATAGTTATTTAACAACTAAATAATTTATAATAATAAAGATGTAAAATACATGTTTTTTTATGTGTTTCTTTGGAAAATTTGATTAGTTAGATCGATTTTATAGTTTTATTCATCTTCATACAAATTAACCACTATCTCTTAAAAAAAAATACAAATTTAATTACATTTTTATTCATCTAAAAATGAAATTTACTTTATGATTCATAGTTTCATACATTGTAGTTTCTTTAATCCCTTAGGCTGAGAATTATACATATGAGGTAGGGAAACAATGGTTTTTTTAATGTAAAATAAATTAATAATTATTATTGACTTAAATAATATATGTATTATTATTAAAAGTGATTACATGTAGTCATATAAGTATTAAAAATTAATACTTTAATTTTTATAATTATTTAAAATTATACATTTTAATAGTAAGATTAAAGTAAATTTTTTACACTAAAATATCTTATTTTTATAAATTAAAATCTTAGAGTGATACATATATAAATAAAAGAATTAGATTGTTTATTTCACCTAATAAAAAAAATCCATAAAACTTTTGTCTCTCTATATATCTTCATAAAAAAATTCCTTAATTTTATCGATTTTATTTACATTAACAATAACTTTTAGTTTTTTTTTCATGTTTGAAAACTCTCCTATGAACAGGAATTTCGGCTTGATAATTTTGTAAACAAAAATTTCATTTTTTATCATATTTTAAAATAACTTTTATGTAGTATTCTAAATATTTAAAAAGTTTTAAATTTATCCTTTTAATACATTAAATGATAAAAATAAAAGTAATAAAATAATATTAAATTTAATAATATGCGTATTCAAATAGAACCAATTTTTTTAAAAATAAAACTTTGAACGTATTATGGGTATTAATTAATTATTTTTTAACATTTTAGGTAATACATAAAAATCATTTTAAAATATAATAAAAATTACCAATCCCGAGCAATTTCACAAGTCTATCTAACTAAAATTTTCCACTAATAATTTCATAATATTATTTGAATTTTATGTAAGTATGTATGACCATTCAGTCATCTTAATTTCTATGCGTTAAATGATTATGCCCACATCTTTGTTTGATTTATTATTCCACTTTTCCAGCCCTATGTCCACCACCACTATGTGAAACAGAGCATATTTATTTTAGGTATATTTGTACTGTACATGCATGTGTGAACCAACCTTAATTAGATTTATTTATATACATAAAAATAGAATATATTTTTTAATTTATTTATTGAATACTTTTTTTATGTGTGTGAATAAGTTGGGGGGAGTAATTTTCATTCTGTAAAATGTTTTATTTAATATGATTTATAAAGTTAATTATATTTGTTAATAATACGATATCATGTAATTTAATATGTAGGTTAAATTTGTAATACATACTATTATTTAAAATATTATTATTAATATTTAGCTTTTATGTTATCAACTAACATACAGATACAAGCACTTAACAAGAATGCCACTTGTCTTGCACGTATGTTTGGATTTAAAGACATGATCATAAAAGACAACATAAATATAAAGCGTATATATAAAAATATTATTAAATTATTACTTTTATTTTTTATTTTGTTAATATTACGTGAATATTTATTTTTTTATCTTATTTATACCATTTAAATATTATATTTATTTTATTTTTATCTATTTATAAGTATACGTGTGAAAATATCACATATTATATAATTAATTATTATATTTAAAACTTAAATAATTAAACTATATATTTAAAACAAAATATAATACAGTAAGCATTTATTTTAATTTGTTTTGTTTTGTTGTAGGTAAAGTAGAGATATAGCTTTAAATTTTATAACATGACATCCTATAAGAGCTATCCTATATCTTCTAACTTTTTACCCCACATCTAAGTAAGTACACCTTGTAAATATTTCTTTTTGTGTTCATAGGGACTAGTGATAGGGACTGAGTAACTAGTTGGGATTTAGTTCACATTTCATGATTTTTTTTCCTTCTTCTCTTTTCTTTTTTATTTTTATTAAACAATAATTAATAAAAATTAAATATATTATTTAAAATGAAATAAACGATAGTTTTAACATCATTGTTTCATTATGGTCAAACATTAATAACCCTAACATATTATAAAATATGAATAACTTAATCTAGAGTATAAATATTGATATAATTTAAAAGTATTGAAAGTTTTTCAATTTTTTTAATTACTTGCCTATACTACCTAATATAAAAGAGAGTCATACAAACAACAAATTTTCGCCTTTACTCAAATCCACAACTCTCTAAATATGAGGCACTCCGGTTACCACATGTGTTGAGGACTTAGGGGATGGGTACCCTAGTGATCAAGATGGAACAATAATAGTGAAAGAAAGAAATTGGTATTATATTATAGCATGAATACAAGTGGGCCCCCAGTATCGGTAGCCTATATAAGCCTATATGAATACGTGGACCATGTATGTTACAATAAAAACAAACAAGTTTCTGTGCAAATAGATATATACCTTCATTTGAAAGGTCATATGAGGGTCCTTCTTCACACAGTGCCATGAAAACATTGGTGTATATCCTTGTTTTGCACGGCAATCTATAGGACACTTTGTTTCTACATAGTAGTCTCTGCTTTGTTCTTTCATGATCCATTTGAAATTGTAACCACGTTAGACTACTCTGGCTAATATATTAATTATATATTCAATGAATAAATTTAAGGTCTCAGAGTCTCGTGTTTTTAAAATTTGAGCAAAAATTTGCTCAATATCACAATTGTCTGCTATGTGCATGTTGTACATGAGTTATACAAGGTTGTACTTATTGTATAATCATGTTCAGGGTACCTGTGAGTTATGTATAGAATGTATGCGCAATTTTGAAACCTTTTCAGCTAAATTTCATTTAAGGCCTGAATTGCAACAAATATTCAAATAAATATGGCTGATCATAAGATAAGCAAATGCATTTCTTGTTCACTTTAAAAGATACTTAATAGGGGGAAGGGGTGGAGAGAGTTAGTGAGAGATAATTGTGAAAGATATAGCTTTTGATCTGGATTTGCTCCAAATAGTGCTTCTTGCATTTGCAAAACTCAATTTGAAATGAAAAGCTATAACAATGGATGCCATAACAAGGCAAGCTTCGTCATTTCTTTTTTCCGATTGATAAAATCCACTGTAAGATATACAATATACATTTACTAGTTAATTGTTCTAAACTACTAAGAGAGAGGATATGAGGTACTATCTTTACCATCAAACTTACTATGGGCACAAGACAAGCTTAATCAGTAGGCAGCAGGCAGGCTCTAAGGTTCTATCAAACTCTAAGAGGCCCACGAGCTAACAGATCAAGAGAACCCACAGGGTCGCAACTTAAATGGTTTGAAAAGCTACAAATCTGCTGTAACATAAATATAAGTCAAACAGAGTCACAGATCCCAAAACACTTTTAATATAACGGTTCATGTCATCATCTCACACTTAACATTTCGTAGGTCCCATATATTATAATAGGAAAAATACATGGACCTGTCGTAGATTTTTCCTCACAGACCCTATCCTTCTTTCAATTAGCATGTAAGAATACTTACAAAACTACCAAAATATCAATAGTAGTCTTCAATCAAAACTACTATATCAACCATAAGGAAAAGACCTTCAAAACTAAAGGACCAATCAGTACAGTAGCCTACGTAGATAAATTCCGCAATTCCGATTACTGTTATCACTTATCACTTGTCAACATTAAATGGCTCTTTAATGTCCCCTGCTGTACATTGAACAAATTCATGGTTATAACACCAACAAACGTGTAAATCGAAGCAGTAACAATATGACTCCATGTTAGACAATATAACATATGCTTCCCCCAGTATTTTTCATGACGCGCTTGAATCAAATGGAGCCGACATTGATATACTAGTGGATACTCAACATTTTAAATTAGTAAAAATTTATAAAACAAATATTGAAGAAAATATATACCTTTGACATCATCCAAAATTTTGTTACTTCTCAGAGTCTTAAAAAAATGTAGCATAGCTAAAAAAAACATCATGGTCTCAAGCTTTTATTATTATCGGAATCTATTTTGAGAAGTCAAACTTTTATCCACTTCAAGCTTTAAAGCACCAAGACTGTTACGCTTCTCATACTTCAAAACTCTCTAACTGATCACAAATCATGGAATATTTCTCAAAAACTGCAGCATAAACTAACAAACTACACATGCTTCACAAGAATGAATCTAACATAAATTGGAGATACCAAAGCATGCAAAGTACACATGATTTTATCCAAAGCTTTAAGTACAAAACAAGCAATGGTGACATAAAATCAGGCATTCAATTTACTAACTAATAAACCAACAAAACTGGAAGCTATTCTAATTGCTAAGAGAGTTAATTCTCTTTTAGAACTACTTTCAAAACTTCCTTTAAATGTCATACATTGATTAAGAAACATACTAATACAATGTTTATATGTAGTATACAAAATTTATATAGTATCGGAATTTTAGTCGATTAATGAATCAAGAAATAAAAATTAACGGGCCTCTCACACAAAAAAAACAAGTGATTCAAATAGAATTAGAATTGTAAGGTATATTAGTGTTTGGTGATATTTATGGACAAAAAATTTAAATGTAAACTAGTTTCTAGTCACATTTTTTTGTCCACTATTCAAGCCAAAGGAACTTTCAATCTTCAAATCAATATGTTTCAAATATATACTCGTATTTATGCATGTTAGAATACATGTTATATACTTAGAAACATTTGGTATATACATTAGTCGATCAATAGAATATTGGATCGATCAATCGAATAGGATTAGGTTTTAATTTTTCATATAAATAAAATTCATTACTCTATATTTTAATCAATCAGGTTCATTTTAATTTTTTAGTTGTTTTTGTGTTCTCTCTATCTCTGTCTCAAAATGATTGATTAATAATCCTATTTAACTTATGATATTTTAATTATATGTTTATATAGCCTTTTCTTTATTATGTTCTTGAATGCTTTGATAAAATAATTGTGTGTATAATATTATAATTAATTGATTTGATTATTTAACTATAAAGAAGTTATGTTTATTGAAAATGTGCTTAATTTTTTTGTCCTAGGGTTGTTATATGATTTAAAATTAACTGATATATTATTGAATTTTTATTTAGGATTATTCATTATTGAATCTACTTTATGACACTTTGCACATGTGTTATTATGCTAACATTTCAAATGCTGGTTGAATAATTACGATTTCTTGTGTGACTCCAATTTATCGAAACATTGGTCTAGATTTGAACACTTTTTTTGTGAAGACTGTGAAGAAAAGCAACAACTTGTAAGTAAATTACTTAGGGGTATTATCTTGGAAGGTGATTTAAGTCCTGGCATTGTAATTGAACCTTACTTTCATAATGGATAATTAAGTGGTCTGATAGATTGATAGTTTTCCTCTTAGATCATGGGTGTGAGCTAAGTTGTTTCCACCTAAAATATTGTGTGTTAAGTTTTAATTATTTTCGTTTTATATTAATTACAAATAACTAAATGTCTTCACTTATGATTTTTTAATTAATCATAATTCAAAAAATTACTTATTCACCCCTTTAGTTAATTAAATCTGTAACTAAAAACTTTCGAAAATGTTTAAAAATACCAGGTTTTGGGTCAAATGATCCATACGTTTAGGGGGGAAGTTAGTGTATAAATAGAATGTCCCACATTAATTAAGAAATATATTGTTGTAGTATTTACAAATAGTATGAAATTTTTCTCCCTTTAAGATTATTTTTTTAGGATTGGATAACTCACGTTGTGATTTAGGATTGGATAACTCACGTTGTGATGCTGAAATTTTTAGGCTGAGTTTTTAAAGCATCTCAAGATTCAACCTTGAAAGCATTCAACCAGTTCCTTTTATGTATTGAACTATGACATTTAAAGTGAAAATGAGAAAGAAAAAGAAAAATGATGGTGAAAACTGAAAAGCTAAAATATGTTAATCCACTAAACTATAAAATCAAGCTGAACATGAACTGCTGCAAAGCTATATTTAAGTTACAGAGATTAAAACAAGCCATGACAAAGGCCTGTGAGTAATATTAGATTGTATAAAACAAAACTAGGCTGGAGTTTCATTATCTCATTGCTTATACAGATTGCAATAGATGCCATAATTCTAAGAGCAGGAACAAATATCTAAATAACATCTAAACAGTTGTTGATATTTCTGAGACAGCTTGAAATTATAAAGCAGCATTTCTAAGTTAAGAAACTATAATTTTATCTTGCAATTTTTCAATGATCAATGCCTAATCTTCAGGGGAAAAATCCTAATGCTACTAATTTGTTTGCATTCATCACACAAAAATGAGGCTTGTGACTCTTACAAATTTGTCACTATAAGAAGTGCCATCATTCAGATTTTTGTAAAGACTTAGTTGCTTGCATTGAATAGACAACACAAAATGGGAATTTGAGTACTTCACTTGCTTACAACTTCAAGTTGGCAATTCATCAAACACTTTATATGCACTGCTCGCATAACAAATTCAATACGATATATCATATAATCAGCATTCAAAATAATAAACGCAATCATGAGGACCATTTTTTATTCAAACAAACCATTAGAAGTAATCAATTCAAACAACAACGTCAAAGTCACAGAATAATCAGAATCAAGTATATTTCAAACTACCCATTACAATTCAAACCAAACAAAAACTACCCAACACAGTTTAGAGGACCAGAATTTGGTTAGAGTTGATTGAAACGAAAGGTATTAATTTTCGTAATAACTTTCAAATTACCATGAAGAACAGGTAGCGAGCGATTCCGCAAAATCATATTTAGGGAGGAAAAAAATTTGGACCATTTCTCGATTTATGCGTGTCATCCTTGCGCAGGGGCCATGCTAATCTTCTCTGTATCGTTCCAATTTTATCGGATGTCCCCGAAGGGACGATGTATTCTGCTCCATTTCTTTATCTATTGACAAAGGAAGTGTTGAAAGATGACGATGTGGGACATGGGAGTAGTACGGTGCCTCATATTGTTTGAGTTTTGGGATATATATGTTTTATTCTCTATCCCCTTTTTTTTAATAACTAGATACTAAAAACTTAATTTCAAATAAAAATAAGTCACTTATTATTTATAAATATTACATTAATATCTTTATTTATCAATGTAATACAATTATTTTTATAGTGTATTATTTGACGCAATACTTTATATTTTATTATGTTCTATTTTTATTTAAATTACTCCTACAATTTTAATATTATGTAAATTTTATATAATATACAAACAAAATAATATAAGTTACGTAAACTTATAAATATTATACTAATATCTTTAAATTTCTTTTGATTGTTAGGGTAACAATTGTGTTATAATATATTTGCATGTTGGATGTGTTGTATTATGTTAAGGTATTGATTTACACAATAAAAAATTTCCATAATTTTTATCAAGAAAATTATTTATAATAACAAAAAATAATGACACCTTTAAATTTTTTAAAAATATTATTGATAAATGTTCCTTATCGATTAAACTAAAAACAAAAGTTTTTTAAAGAAATATAGAACACCAAAAGAAGATACGACATTTTCATGTGAAAATCATAAATCTATACCACTACACAATTGCCTATTGTGCTCTTTATGATTACTAATTACACAACCAATTCGCTTTGATAACCTTTATCAGACGAGCATCACGAAACAAACTTTTGTATGTTAGGTTGAAACATTTGTATGTATGCATATATACATACACAAATTAAAGGGAAGAGTAAATAGGGAGACCCGGCAAAGTAGCACCTGCATCTGCAATGAAGATGTTTCCAGTGACATATGATGAAGATTCATGTATTAGATATCGAATTAGAGATGTCAATGCAGGATTGGAGGTGCCATAAGTTCTTAGAGGGACAGTTTTAGCAGCCACATTTTGTAACCAATCCTTTTTCAGAAGACCCTGTGTGATCTCAGACTTGAAGAGTCCAGGTGATATTGAATTTACTCTAATTTTGTATTCTCCAAGTTCTATGGCCATAACCTTAGTCAATGTATTCAAGCCTGCCTTTGAAGAAGAATAGGCAGCAGCTCCAGGTATAAATCCACGACTAAGACCAGCAACGGAAGAAATATTGATAATTGAGCCTCCTAAATTGGCGTCACGCATGCGTAAACACACGTATTTTGACACCAACCAGGAACCCATTAAGTTTGTTTTGAAAACTTGATTCCATTCCTCTTCAGACAATTCCAATGGAGATCTCACATTACCTATAGGGCACACCAGTAACCAAAAACATACTTCCATTAAGAAAATAGAAGAAGAACAACACTGAAATAAACAAAATAGAAAAACAACAACAACAACAACAACAACAAAAATCTATTACAACACAACAAACTCTCACAAGTCACACTACATCACAAAAAGTGAGCCTTAAAAAAAGGGATATCTCGAACTTGAGTTGCATCTCAACTGGCAAGGTACAGTGTTATTGATGATGATTACAGTCCGGCTTATAAAACTGTTGTGATAAATTTGTAATATATATAACAATGCTCCTAAAAAAGACATCACCTTCTGGTCTACCATGGTGTACTTGTTAATGTCGGAAGCAGCTTTTATGGACTAAAGAAAGAAAACAATCAAATCCATTAATTGGAATTGCACCAACCAAATAAATAGAAGAGAAGAAAATATATCTGTTTTAGAGTAAGAATAGTGAGAAATATAATTGGGTGTATATTGGATTTAAGGTTGTGAGTTGAGTATTGTATTAAACACTGTAATATTATCTCCTATAGTAAAAAAAAGCTACATAGATTAGTCTATTTAAATTTTTAGATGAATCACTTAAAAATCTCTATCTTATTTCCTTATTCCTGCTTTATTTTATTTATTATTTTGTTTCCCTGTAAATCTGATAGTGGAAATTTTTACCAACAGTACTAGGCTACTAGCTACTAACATATGTACATAATAATTAAACCCTGATGGCCCAAATAAGATACATTTCCTATCAATCATCTTATTAACTACACGTTCATATAAATAAGAAAAAAATTGAACAATTCAGCAATCACACAGACATTAAATAGCAAAAAAAAAATCTAAAACAACTCATTGGGTTTCCACCATCGAGCTCAAACACAATCAATTCTCAGATAAGGTAAGAATGTTACATCTTAAAGAACTAAAATGATACAACATTAGGGTATATTAACATTTGTTTGTCCTCCTTGGTTTCAATCAAAATTAGTTTTAGAATAAAGAGTTTTAGAAAGAAGCATGGTTGGTTTGATTGTGCTTCTATGAAATGTGATTTATGTGGCAAGTTGTTTAAGAAGAAAATGATTTCAGAAATAACAACATAATGTGTGATGTGTGTTGAATTCCACAAACACTTCAACACAATTCAACAAACACTGCACCGACGTCAAACATTTTTTCCAATATACGCCTACAAAGCAGCTGTAAACCATGTAATTCAATCATGGTGGTTGTTGAAATAGTAATTGACATTTGTCTATATAAACAAATGTACATATCCAATACAAATTAAGAAAATATACGAAGGAAAACATTTATTTCTCCTTCTGATTATTTCTTCAAACATTGATTTCTTCATGGTATCAGAGCCAAGTCGTTGCTTTATACAAATTTGAAACTCTTATTCTCTAAAACAGAGATTTCTTTCTCTGAAAATATTTCTTCTCGTGAAAAAAAAATTCTTATTCAAACACCATTACAAATATTAATTACAAACATCATTTTTGAAGTGTTATTTGTCTCACCTAATTTTACCAGACTACTCTAAACACAATTTTGAACATTTTGGTAAAACTATAGTAGAAGAAAAGTGCAGCACGCGCCGCTTGAAGTTAGGGTACAATTTTTCACGCGCCGTCTGAAGGTTGAAGACGATGACGTGTCATCCGGCTAGGCTCGGCTGATTTGGCGCAGTTCGATTCGGCGTGGCGCGGCTCAGGTTAGTTCAACCAGCGATTCGGTCTAAACCCGATTTTCTCGGTTTTTCAGTTTTTTTATTTTTGACCGGTTCGGTCCATTTTAAAGGTCTGAACCCTGTTTTTTCGGTTCTGGATTTCTAAAACCGGTTTGGTTCAAATTTTCAAGTTTTTAAACCAATTTTGAATCAGTTTTGTGATTTTTTATCCGATTTGGTCTACAATGATGGGTTCTCAATCTACCATTTTCATGACTGGAGAAGGATCTGTACTTGCCATTCGAGACCATCAGCACTCTTATAATACAGACAACCGTCCTCGTCGTGGAAGACCTTGGTGTGATCATTGTCGTAAACCTGGTCATACTAAGGAAACCTGTTGGAAAATTCATGGTAAGCCCACTGATTGGAAACCACCGTTCACACAGCACATCAACAAAGAAAGTCACGAAAAAATTGCCTCTAAATCTCAAGGCAATAAGTCACCTGAATCTGCTCTGTTTAGCAAGAAACAGATTGATCTCCTCCAGAATTTATTTGGACAATCCTTGACCACATCATCTGCCACTATAGCTCAATCAGATAATACCCTCAATGCTCTTAATGTGAAACAGGTTATGAGACCATGGATTGTTGATTCCGATGCTTCAGACCACATGACGGGTGATGCTTCTCTTCTCATAAATCTTAAATTCTACCAGACTGGACACACGGTCCGAATTGCTGACAGTTCAGTATCCAAAGTAACAGGAATTGGTTCAGCCAAAATTTCAAACTCCTTTATTCTAGATTCTGTCCTTCTTGTTCCTACACTTGATTGTAATCTTGTATCAATTACTAAAGAATGTCATATTGTGTCCTCTTGTTTAAAACACCTATCAATACTCTACTTGAGTCATACACACACACCAAAATCGTGTCCCATGTTCCCTTTAAAATTTTCGGATGTTCTGCTTATGTCCATGTACATCATAGTGGCAAACTTGATCCTCAAGCCATCAAATGCATATTCCTAGGGTATTCATCATACCAGAAAGGATACAAATGTTTTTCTCTTATCACAAAACGATTCTATAATACAATGGATGTCACATTTTTTGAACAATATCCATACTATTTCAAATCTGTCATTCAGGGGGAGAACATAGGCAATGAATACCAGCTTTCGAATATTATAAGTACTCAGTCTCCCACAAATACTATTCCGCAACCTCTAGAAATTGAATCAATATCTCAAATAAATACTCTTACTACTCCCAATGAACCCTCAACTTCTCTACCAACAGATCCAAACTTCCTTGTCCCAAACAATGATCTCCTTGTCTATTCTACAAGGAAAACAACTCAAGAAAGAGCAGAGAACCGAGCATATCCTGAGCCATTCCAGGAATCCAACCCGAGTACAGGCCACTCCGACAATTCACAAGATAACACCACTGAACCTCATATTATTGAATTATCTCCTAATGATTTGAATTTGTCAATTTCTATAAGGAAAGGTGTAAGATCATGCACAAACCACCCCTCTACAACTTTATTTCCTATAAAAATCTCTCACCAGGGTATAAGGCATTTATCAGCAACCTCGATCAAATAGAGGTTCCAAATTCTGTTCATGAAGCATTTCAGATACCTGAATGGAAGACAGCTATTCGTGAAGAACTCAGTGCCCTAGAGAAAAACAAGACTTGGGAGATCACAGAACTACCATCGGGAAAACAAACTGTTGGGTGTAAATGGATCTTTACAATCAAACACAAAGCAGACGGTAGTGTACAAAGACTCAAAGCTCGCCTTGTGGCTAAAGGATTCACTCAGACATATGGGCTTCATTATCAGGAGACTTTTGCACCTGTAGCAAAACTCAACACTATTCGTGTTATTCTCTCCATAACATCTAACTTGGATTGGCCTCTCTACCAATTAGATGTCAAGAATGCATTCCTTAATGGTGATCTCAAAGAAGAAGTCTACATGGACATTCCTACTGGAATTAAATCTCTTGTTCCAACCAATAGAGTCTGCAAACTTAAGAAATCCTTATATGGATTGAAACAGTCTCCACGTGCCTGGTTTGATAAGTTCTCTAAAATTCTGAAGAGATATGGGTACAATCAATGCCAATCAGATCACACACTATTCGTCAAACACTTCTCCAATGACAGAATAGTTATCCTAATTGTGTACGTAGATGATATTGTTCTAACAGGTAATTCTCCAATTGAGATGGATAAACTCAAAGAATTCTTTGCCAAGAAATTTGAGATCAAAGATCTAGGCAATCTCAAATATTTTCTAGGGATGGAAGTAGCACGAACAAAAATGGGCATATCTATATCTCAAAGGAAGTATGTACTTGATCTTCTCAAGGAAACTGGAATGATGGGGTGTAAACCAGCAGAAACGCCGATGGATTCTACAATAAAACTCGGAATTAAAGAAAATAGTACACCTGTGGACAAAGGTCGTTATCAAAGATTAGTGGGAAAACTCATTTACCTATCTCACACTAGACCAGATATTGGTTTTTCAGTAAGTGTTGTAAGTCAATTTATGAACAATCCCACTGAAGAACACATGGAAACAGTCTATTGTATACTTAGGTATCTCAAGATGACACCAGGAAAAGGATTATATTTCAGTAAGAATCTCACTAGAAAAATTGAAATCTTTGCAAATGCTGACTGGGCAGGATCTATAGTGGATCGCAGATCTACCAATGGATATTGTACATTCGTATGGAGAAACCTTATAACTTGGCGAAGTAAAAAACAGTCAGTAGTCGCTCGAAGCAGTGCAAAAGCTGAATTTAGAGTCATGACTCATGAGATTTGTGAAGGAATGTGGTTAAGAAGGCTACTCAATGAACTGGACTTCACAACTCTCGAACCTATCAGCATGCATTGTGACAATCAAGCTGCAATAAGAATTACGAAAAATCCAGTTCATCATGATTGAACCAAACATGTAGAAATTGATCGTCATTTCATTAAAGAAAAGATAGATGGAAAAATTGTGGACCTACTATATACATCTACTAAACATCAAATTGCAGATATCCTTACCAAAGCATTATCTCGAACAATCTTCGAAGAATTGAGTTGCAAGTTAGGAATGATTAATATCTATTATCCAACTTGAGGGAAAGTGTAGATTTTCAGAGAATATTATTAGTGTTGTACATGCTGTAGAGTTAGTGTAAATCAAGCTGTATTTTCATTATTGTTACCAACTGTTCTATTCCTAGAATTAGTGGACACTTTGTATTTCTATATATAGATTGTATTATAGTGTTGTAAAGAAGAAGATAAAACAGAGAATACATACTCCATATTATCTCCATCTTATCTCTCGGAGTACATTTAACAGAAGGTTGATGTATTTGGCACACATAAGACCAGACCTTGCCTATGCTTTAAGTATTGTCAGCCAATTTATGCATAATCCTGGAGAACAACATATAAATGCAGTTATTCGTATTTTGAGATATTTAAAGTCTGCTCCTGGAAAAGGAGTATTTTTCACTAAAAACTCAGAGTTTTCTAGAATTGAAGTATATACTGATGCTGATTGGGCTGGATCAATAAATGATAGACGATCTACATCAGGCTACTTCACTTTTGTAGGAGGAAACCTTGTAACATGGAGAAGTAAGAAACAACATGTTGTTGCCCGTTCAAGCGCAGAGGCTGAATACAGAGAAATGGCACTTAGGTTTTGTGAGGCCTTGTGGTTACAATCTCTCTTAAAAGATTTGACATATCCTGCTAAAGAATCAATTAAGTTATTTTGTGACAATAAAGAAGCATGTGATATTGCTCATAATCCAATTTAACACGATCGTACAAAACATGTTGAAGTTGACAGATTCTTTATTAAGAAAAAGTTAGAAGAAAATTCATTGGAATTATCAAAAATTAAGTCAGAAGATCAATTAGATGACATTCTCACTAAAGCAGTCTCATATCGAGTATTCACATAAGTTTCGATCAAGTTGGGCATAAAAGACATCTATGCACCAACTTGAGGGGAGTGTTGAATTCCACAAACACTGCAACACAATTCAACAAACACTGCACTGACGTCTAACAAGCAGCTGTAAACCATGTAATTCAATCATGGTAGTTGTTGAAATAGTAATTGATATTTGTCTATATAAACAAATGTACATGTTTGATACAAATTAAGAAAATATACGAAGGAAAACGTTTATTTCTTCTTCTGATTATTTCTTCAAATATTGATTTCTTCTATGTGCGTTCTGATCCAAGCATTTCTATCCATTTTTTTCATTTTGATTAGAATTATATGGTTAACTAAAAAAATAGATACTTATGTGATTTACTTGCGTAAGCGACAGTAACCTGCGCCATTTACCCAAGAAAAAATATGTTTAGTTTAGAACCACTTTTTGAGCATCAAAAGCACTTTTAGAGTGTCTCACACCATATACAGAAAAAACATGTAAGAAATTCCGAAACTTTGTCTCAAATTAATCTCTGGGAAAGAAACAGAAGAAAGTAATTTCGAATTAAAAGAAAGAAGGTAAAGAACCTCTAATGCCCGCGTTGTTAACCAAAGCATCAATGCGTCCAAACGCGTCCCAAGCCAACCCAACAGACTTTTCAATAGTGGGTCCATTAGCACAAACATCAAGCTCCACAGCAACAGCTCTCAAACTTTTCTTACCTTCCAAACACGAAGAAGAAGAAAAAGAATTTGAGTAGGGGAGATCATTGATTTGATCACAAAGCGATTTAAGACGATCGACTCTACGAGCAGCAGCGACTATATAGCAACCAGCTTTGGCCAAGTCAATACAAAACTCAAGACCAAGCCCAGATGACGCACCAGTCATCATCACCACCTTGCCGCTTAGGTCCGTCCATGGCTCCATTTGTTTTGGGCTCTACAAATGGAATAGATGGATGTTTTTGGGTTTGAATGATTTGGACAGAGGAAGAGAACCCAAATTAGAGAGGGGAAGGTTTTGAGATCGGAGAGTACTTGACGATTTAAAAAAGTAGAAACTGTGATTGATTTACTTTCAGCATTACAATTTACGTCTGAGATGAAACCGAAAAGGCTATGTATTGGTATATATACTGTGGGTATGGAGAGATGTGAGAAGTACCCAATACCAATACAAATAAAATAATATTGGTATTTTTAGGTTATTTGTTTTGTGCACTGAGATTTTTATTGATTTTTCACTTATTTATTATATTTAATTATTTTTTATGCTTCCCTGTGACCAATAACAACAACAAACATGTAAATGGAGTGTAGTGAAATTATGTCACCTATAACCTTCAAGGATGAAGAATAGATGGCCATTGGTAATCACATTGAGGGTAGGCTTATGTGTATTCAAGGATGACATCAGAAAGAACGACATAATATGAAAAGGAGTCTGAGTCTGAGTCATAGTCAGAGTCAACGAATGAAGGATTCCATAGTAAATGTATATTAATTCAAATGGTATTTATTATTAATTTGATTTTTAAGTAGCTTAATAAATCTTGTTAGAAATATGTGTACTTTTTTTTTTAATTAAAGTATCTCTTTAAAGAAATAAAAAGAGAATCATAATACTTTTTTAAAAAAATTAAGTAATTTTTACTACATTATTTAAAAATAAATAAAATTGAATATTTATAACAAAATTAAACAATTAAGTAAAGTTACTTAGAAACTTCATGCTAACACATGAAATTATAAAAAAGTATAATTATTATAAATTTTTATATTAATATAATTTATATGATAGTTAATACAAAAATTCGAAGATTTCAAACTTTCACAGTAATAAGAATAAGATTTCATGTTTATATATTTTTAATATTAATAATCGATAAATTTATTAATAAAGTTATCAACGGAACGAATGTGATAAAAAATCTCTCCTCTATTTCCGATCTATAATTTAAAATTTAATTATTATTTATAGGGATATATAGAAGATTTTTAATAGAAAACGAGAACTCCAAATGAGAAACTAAGATTCAAATAATATTCTAAACATTATTCTTTTAATATTTTTTATATTTTTATTAAAAATAAAAATTTATAAAAACAATAAACTGATGATAAATATTTTATATTATATTAAAAAACTAAAATTTTGAATCAATAAATAAATAAAAAATTATTTGAAAGGAAGAAAAATAAAATATATGTAATAAAAAATACATAATTTTTTATATTAAACATAGTATCTTGTTACAAACTAATTTAAAATAAAAACAATAATTATCAAATAATTATAAGACTTTAGATTTTTAGAATTTGAATAAATATTTTTGAATAATTTTTATAAAATAAAAATTATTAATTTTTTAATAGAATAAAACAATAAGGATGAAATATAAAATATATAATATATTAATTATGATTAATTTAAATTTAAATTTAAATATAATTCAACTTAAAAAATTAAAAATATTAATTTTTATTAAAATATGATATATGAGAGTAGAAGGGAGATTATATTCTTCATTTTTATACAAATTAATGTTATAAAATACATATCTTTATTTTTAATTTTTAATTTTATTATCTTCATATTTACCTCTAATTGGAAAATTTTCATATGAATTTATCTTGTGAGAAAAAATTCAAAATTTAATAAAAATTCTTTTTTTTAATTGCAAAGAAGTCAATTTTTATATATATAAAAAAAAGCTAGACTTCAGACTATACAACAAATATGAGAAGTGGTTTCTTTGAGTTTTCTGGCTAATTTAGTGGCAATTCAGGTACAAAGAAAATAAATAAATAATCATAATAATAAGTGTTCAAAACCCAAAGTCAAGGTCTCCCTTTTCCTGGTGGCTACAATCTAAACAAATGTTGCCAACTAAATCTGTATTACGGTATCGATTCTTTTAAAAATATAGCTTTCATACATTTTTGTAACTATTAGAACGAGTTCTAAAGAATATGATTAAAAATTTTAAAATTATTTTTAAAAAAAAATTTATAATTATATATTTTATTAGTAAAAATAAAAACTTTTTTAATTATAATTATATATTTTATAAAGAAAATGATCCCAAGCTTTCGTTACATTTTTGAATTGTTCCCATTTTATGGGATATCTGGGTTCTATTGTTTCCATACCCATATAATAATCGCATGTATTAATTAAATAGTAAGCCTAATCATCAAGTATATCATTTTTCTTTATATTCTTTGGTATTCTATCTTCTCACCTTCAAAAATATCTACCATGCCTTTCTCTCCCTCCCTCTTCTACTTCTCTCATTCGTCCTCTCTCTCTCTCTTTTTCTCTCTCACCTTGAAATATAATTATAGTACTTAAATAACAACAGTAAATATTCATATTAATTAAAAATTATATTAATATAATGTTAATAAATAATATAAAAATTATATTTTTGAATTAATTTTTTAAAATTTAATGATTTTTATTATTTATATATTATACAAATATTTATATTATTTATAAACACTTTCGTTTTAATCGTGTAAATTATGTCTCTCTCACCTTGAAATATAATTGTAGGACTTAAATAACAACAGTAAATATTCATATTAATTAAAAATTATATTAATGTAATATTAATAAATAATATAAAACTTATATTTTTCAATTAATTTTTTAAAATTTGATGATTTTTATTATTTATATATTATACAAATATTTATATTATTTATAAACACTTTCATGTAAATTATGAATTCTAATTTACATATATTATTCTCTTTTTAAAATTAAATTGCATTATTAATTCTTAAAATTTATTAAATTTTATATTTTAATAACTCAATTTTCAAATCATATTTAAACATTATATTAAATTATAAACTTATTTTTTTATTATTTAACATATTTAATTCATTATTTTTAAATTTAAATTTAAATTGTTAAATTAAAAAAACATAATTAAAAGAAAAGTTTAAGAATCAAAATATTATATATTGATAAAAAAAAGTATTATACTTCTAAAGCAAAAACCAATAAAATTAGTAAACAGTATATTAATTACTTTTAAATTAAGGGATAATTTCACATAAAATATGAAAGAATCTTAATACCAAACTAATAATTGAATTACACATACATATTTTAAGATAAAATTACAAAAAATATTATCAAATAATTATATTTGTTTTATTTATATCAACTAACAATTTTTAATTTAATTTATACAACTCTATTCATAAATAATTACATTTATATCATTTTAATAGTCTATATCTAATAACATCACAAGTTATAATATAAATTATTGTTTTAAATCTAATACTAACTTATGTTACTATTAATTAGAGACTAATATAATGATATAAATAATAATTTTTACTAATAATATAAATAAAATAATCAAATGATATCAATATAATAATTTGATAAATATGTTTATAGGTTTATTATTCAATTATTTTGCTAAACGGAAATTTGGGTGTATATATCCATGTACAGAGCAATTAACATAAGTTACCAACAATTAAATATATATATATATATATATATATATATATATATATATATATATTCCAAAAGTTAAAAACTCATTAATTTTGGTTACTTTTGGTAATTGCTCTGTACATGGATATAAACTTATTAAATATATATGGGCTAGGACACTTAAAACTACTAAAGTCCATATGGGTTGGTTCATTACTTGAACCAAGATCAACAAGTTTTCAAGTGAGAAAGGTGTAATTGATGAACAAAATATGCAAATACAATGTACATGATTCTACAAAATAATTCTCTAAAACTAGTCCATGGAAACACAACTTTGTACATGCTCTAGCACTTAATAAACATAAAACTAAAAGTACGTCACCATCTCATATGATAAAAATCCAAACCTGAGATTCATTGACCAAAATGGTTGACCTAAGTCCATATATTGTCTTCTTAGAGAGACTCTGCAAACTGAGGGGCCTCCAAGTCGAGTTCTTGTCTCATTACACAATTCATAAGCCAGTCACTGCTGTAAGTCCAAACCCCTTTCTTTACAGCTAACAGCACTTGGTCCATGTCTTCTTCGCATGCCACAAATATAGTTTTGGAAGGTTCGTTTACTTTCTTCAACCCATCAATTATCTGAAATTTAAGACCATACATAGTTAGGGAATAAAGAAATAACTAACTTGGAAATGAATATATATATGATAAAAATGTAAGTCCAAGACAAAATGGAAGGGGTTAACATGAAAGGCAAAGAAAATAAAAAATGTAAATAAAACCACGGGAATTACATTTGAAGAAAATAAAAAAATTAAGTGTAATCAAGTTAATTACATTTCATTTTAGTGGTTGTAATTTTTGTAAAAATATTCTCTGATAATTATCATATATCATGTATAGTTCATATTATTTCTGTTCTGTTTTTCTTTACAAGAGTTGAACTATATTTATATAATAAAAACGAAAATTAAACAATAATCATAATTAATGCACATCCATGTTTTATGGGTCCACTAACATTATTGTTTGCTCCATGTTTTGCTCCACTGATCATTGGTGTATGCCACTGTTGGAGCATGTACCACAACACACACTAACACTCTCCCTCAAGTTGCTGCATATATATCTCTTATGTCCAACTTGTCAAGTGAGTTGTAAAAATTCCTTAAAGACACAGATTTTATGAGTATATCAGTCAATTGATCTTCTGATTTAACAAATGGAAGCTTAATAATCTTTTCTTTGATGAAGTTTCGATCCACTTCAACGTGCTTCGTGCGATCATGTTGAACTGGATTGTGAGAGATGGCAATGGGTGCTTTGTTATCACAAAATAAGTTCATTTTAGAGTTAGGAGTAACACCAATCTCAATTAGAAGTTATTTCAACCACAGGAGCTCACATATTCCCTTGATCATTCTTGAAATTCAGCTTCAGCATTAGATAAGGCAACTACCTTTTGCTTCTTGCTCATCCATGTAAAAAGATTGCCCCCCACAAAAGTAAAGTACCCAACAGTAGATTTCCTATCCTTCATATTCCCTACCCAATCTAAATCTGTATATCCAAGGACTTTCAATTGATCATTCTTTGAAAACATAAGTCCTTTCCCAGAGGACGATTTTAAATAACGAAGTATTCGCATGACTGCCAATAGGTCCTGACTCACGACACTCACAGCATAAGCAATATCAGGTCGAGTATGAGATAAATATATGAGTTTACCTACTAACCGTTGATATCTCTGTTTATCTGCTGTTTCTTGGTCCGCATATTCTCCGAGTTTATGATTTTGAACCATTGGAATATCGACAGGTTTACAATCTAGTAGTCCTGCCTCTGCCAGTAAGTCCAAAGTATATTTCCTTTGTGAAAGACATATGCCTTGTTTTGATCTTGTTACCTCAATACCTAAGAAGTATTTAAGCCCTCCCAAATTCTTCATTTCAAACTCATTTGACAGTTGTTCTTGAAGCTTAGAGATTTCTTCTTTATCATCCCTTGTAATGATCATGTCATCTACATAGACTATAAGGGTTGTTATCTTCCCTAATCGATGTTTTAGGAAAAGAGTATGATCAGAGTTGCTTTGTTGGAACCCATATTTCTTCATTGCTAAACTCAACCTACCAAACCATACTCAAGCTGATTGTTTTAGTCCATACAATGCTCGTTGTAATCTGCATGCAGTTTCTTTTCCTGATATAACAGTATATCCTGGTGGAATATCTATGTAAATCTCTTCTTCAAGATCACCATGAAGGAAGGCATTTTTTACGTCAAGTTGGTGCAATGGCCAATCTAAATTTGCCGCAAGAGATAACAAGATTCTAACGGTTTTTAGTTTAGCCACAGGTGAAAAGGTTTCTTGATAATCTATCTCGTGTTTCTGTGTATATCCTTTTGCTACAAGCCTCGCCTTGTATCGATCAACTAACCCATCTGTTTTATACTTAATGGAGAAAATCCAATTGCATCCTACCATCTTCCTCCCTTGAGGCAACTCACTTAACACCCACGTGTTATTCTTCTACAATGCCTCAAATTCCTCTTTTATAGCTTGAGCCCATTTTGGATCAGATAAGGCTTCTTCAATGCTACTTGGAATTTGACACGAGGAGAGTGTTTGCACAAATGTACTGATAGGTTCTGATAACCTTTGAGTAGATACATAATTTGCTATTGGATACTTAGATTGTCGTTCTTCTCTTTCTAGGGAGTATCGATTTGGAGGTTTGTCTCGATTGTGTTTGAAAGGCAAAACATAACCAACAGATGTATCTATAGTATTAGTTTGTAAAGGTGTGATAGGATAGCTTGACTCAGGAGTATTCTCAACAGGAGGATCATTGGGTACTAGAGAATGAAGGGGTACATCAACCAGTTCATCTTCTGGAGATTCAATTACTACTTAAGCTTTAGTTCTTGGAAGTTTGAGCTCGGGTCTATATACTGGCTCCTCCATATTATTGGCACAATCCGAGTATGTTGGACTAGTGTCTAATATTTGAACATCAAGTCAATTTCGTTCTTCACTATAACTCTCCTCCTGAAGAGTGTAATTGGATACTGATGATGGGAAAAAACATTCTGATTCGAGGAAAGTGACATCTATGGTAATATAGGTTCTTTTAGTAATTGGATCATAGCATCAATAACCCTTTTTTTGTACGCCATATCCTAAGAATACACATCGGACAACACATGGATCCAACTTAGTTCGTTGATTTTTATGGAGGTGGACAAAAGCAACACATCCAAAAATTCGAGGCGGAAGCATCAAAATAGTAGGCAAGGAAACATGATCAGATAGCACCTTTAATGAAGTCTGAAATTGTAAGGTTTTTGTGGGCATACGATTCAGTAGATACACAGTTGTAGTAAAAGCATCATTCCAATATCTATTAGGCATATGTGCACCGATTAGTAAGGTATGAGCCGTTTCTAAAATATGTCGATTCTTCCTCTCTACAGTCTCATTCTGTTGTAGGGTTTGTGAACACGAGGTTTCATGGAGAATACAATGGTTGTCCAAGTATGTCCAAAATTGTTGATTAACATACTCCACTCTATTATTAGACCTAAGTATCTTAATTTTTTCAGAAAATTGTGTCTGAACCATGGTGTGAAACAGCTGAAATGTAGAAAATACTTCATCTTTATGTTTAAGAAGGTAAAGTCATGTCATTCGTGTACAATCATCAACAAAAATAACAAACCAACGATGACCCGATGACGTAATAATCGGGGAAGGTCCCCAAACATCAGAATGTACCAAAGCAAAAGGAGTTATATTTTTATTCATGCTCATAGGATAAGACGTCTTATGACTTTTTGCTAGGATACAAGTATCACATTTGAAATCCGAATATGTGATATTTGAAAATAAACTGGAGAGTAGGTGTTTTAAATACCCGAATGATGGATGCCCAAATCTACAATGACATAGTCAAATCTGTCGTTCCTTGTTACCAACAGTGTGTTGCATGTGATTGGCTCTTCCTGAACTGAGGTCATCCACATAATATAGCCCTCCTCTCCTAGTACCACGCCCAATGATCTCTTTGGTGAGAATATCCTATAGAAGGCAAAAAGTAGAATACATCAATACTACACAGTTAAGATTTGAAGTGACCTGACTTACAAACATAAGTCGATTTGAAAGAGAGGGCACAAGTAAAGTATTAGATAATGATAATGAAGGAGATAAGGTCACTGTTCCAGCTCCTGTAACTGGATAAGTGACTCCATTAGCATTGGCAACACGACTCCGTCTTGGCTGGGTTGTATTGGAGAGATCTTTTGGGTCAAATGTCATGTGATCTGTAGCTCCAGAGTCCAGAATCCAATCCTCATTATCACTACGAGTAGTGATGTGAAATGCTTTACTTGAAATACCTGGATCCTGGGAAAATTCAGCCTGAGGAGTAAGGGATAGTGAGGCATTATTGGTAGCCACAGCGGCTCGCCCAGTGGTGTTTCGTTTCTTCCGTGATTGAAGATCATTCCACCTTTCTGGATACCCATGGAGTTTGAAGCAGTTTTCACGGATGTGTTTAGAGTTTCCACAATGGCCACATTTCATGTCAAGAGATGGTGGATTTCCAGTAGATTTCTTGCTACCCAAAGAGGTTCCTATTTTTAGTGGCATCAGATTAAGGTGTCATTTGACCCCTTTAAAAGTCATAACTGCTCCGGGTGTCATATCTATACCCGTGATTATCACGGTCTGTCGGACTTCTTCCCTACGTATGAATCCATAGGCTTATTCCACCGTAGGGAATGGTTTGATTTGAAGCACATCACTTTGAGTTTTGTCGAGTCTGTCATCAAGTCCATCAAGGAAGGTATACACTCGATCTTCATGTACGATGGAGTTGTATTTTTATGTCATTCGCACACTCCATTGTATTAGGACGACGAAAATCTATTTCTCACCACAACCCTTGAAGGTCGTTGTAGTATATTTCAATGGATCCACCCGACTACTTCATACAAGTAACTCGACGGCGAAGATCATACACTTGAGACGTGTCTGTCCCATCATAGTAGGTGGTAGCAGCAAAATCCCAAACTTGTTTCGCAGTTGGGAATCAAATAAAATTTGCAATCAAGGAGTGGTCCATCGAATTGATCAACCATCCTTTAACAATGGCATTTTCAGTGAGCCATCTCCTGAATGAAGGGTCGATTTCAGAAGGTTGAAGAAAATCCACATTAATATATCCCAGTTTGTTTTTTTTTACAATTCACAGCCCTTTTCGTAACCCTAAATCACATTTTCCTCTCCATTCGTGCAGCCCACTGCGATTCCTACACGCTACCATCTGCAACGTCTTCTTCACCCTGCCTTCTGCAGCGCCTCTCTTCTTCTAAGGGAAGAACCCTAACCGACTACAAGCATCCAGCCAGAGTCAGCCCTCTACCTAGTCCTCCATCTCTGTGAAGCGACACTCTTCTTTTTCTTCATTCCAAGTTTCTCCACGATGGCTGCTAGACTGGTATGTAGAGAGATTGCACCAGCCCCAACGAGTAAGCGACGTTGGCCAACTGCGACAGCTTCACGAGTGGTTCGAACGAGCAACTAGGTAAGTATGGCTCCCTGAAGGGTTCTATTGAGGTTGCGACGGCGGAACTGACATTGAGCAAAAATGGTGACTCTGAATACTAGATGGTCGCAGTACTGGTAAGGCTGCACTGTCTACCTATCCCCTCAGGTTCTGTTGTTACGCCTTGCAACAATGTTCTTTGTAATGATGTTGTTGTTTTACTTGATGTTATTTTTTTTCAAGTATTGTAACTAATCGGTTTCAGAAATAAGAAATCAGAAACCAAAAACAGCTTCGAGACAAATATAAACCAGAGATCAGAACTCAGCAAAAAACGAAAACAGCAGCTACAATAAGCAGCCAAACAAGAAATCAAAAATCAAAAATCAGCAAACCAGAAATCAAAAAATGGTAGTTCCATCAGAAATAAGAAGGTAGTTTCATTAGTCACAAATAACCTACTCTGATACCATGTCAAAATATTCTCTGATAATTATCATGTATCATGTATATTTCATATTATTTCTGTTCTGTTTTTCTATACAAGAGTTGAACTATATGTATACAATGAAAACGAAAATTAAACAATAATCATAATTCCTACACATCAATGTTTTATGGTTCCACTAACATTATTTGATTTATAAAATATTTACAATTTAATGATTAAGATTTAGGTGTTATCCGACCTTTTTACCTCTTAATGTTCTCTAACCATGTTAATTGGTTTACCATCGCATCAACTTAATCAAGAGAAACCAGTATGTCCTCACTTTATTGACTTTATTTTATCCCTTAATAATTCATTCACGTCACAATTTTATAATTATACAGAAAGAAATGAAATCCGCGCCACAATCAAGAGCATGCTTAATCAATTCAAAGCTCAGCGAGAGTGAACTTACATTGCCACCAGCAGACCTGACAACGGCAGATAAGGTCCTGGAAGGTGGTTGAACATGAGTATCCATGCATACGTCATACCCTTTAAGTAAAGCTCCGGGACTAGCTTTTGCTCTAAGAACTGCAGCCCTTAACTCAGCTCTATACCTCATCACGTAGTCTTGGTCGTTCAATATGTGCGGCAGTTCATCTATAAATCATGATGAGAGAGGCAATCACAGAAATGCTTGAAAATGGTAAAACAATTTGTGAACACTACCAAATTTAAAATAATCATGCTCACCCACAAATCTACCCAAGCGAAAGCTTTCTTTTAACCAAGAAGGGGAGACTATCCAAGCCCTGAACAATTTGAAAAGAAAAAAAAATAGTTAAAAAACAATCAAGTATGAAATGATAAGAGTGAAAGCAAAACGTATACGCAAAAACACACTCAACAGGGCACAAGTTCAACCAGGATTTATCAAGGCCTAACCACTAACCCGGAACAAAGAGCAGCGCAGAAATTGAGAGTCTTTCGAACTTTTCCTGTTATAACATGTGTACTTGCACTTCCATCATAGGCTACAGTACCACCAAGGTCCTCAATTACCTACAGTGAAATAGATACTACTCCATAAGCTAGATCAAATGAAGAGCACACGAAGAAATAGGAAGAATTATTTCCAAGTATAAACATCCAGTTGCAAATATCACAGATATGGAATGGCCTTCAAAAAAAAATTATCAATGATATTGGAGACAAAGTAGACATAATTACAATAAATCAACAATCAAATATTATCATATGAAATATTAGAAAACATGCTTGCATGCATAATGGAATATATTGGCAAATGATCAAATATGCAAACCAAATACAACCAAAAGTGCCCTCATTTTTATATAGTTTTAAGGAGGATTCCCTTTGCATGAATCTAAAGAGAGGGGTACTAAAAAAAATTCTTCTTTTTGGGGCGAGGGGGGGCGGTGGAATATATTCAAAATAAATTGATTATATAAATGACCAAAGTTCAACAATTAAAATTACAATCATTGTCCTCACATGTATACAAATACCGGAGAGATTTTTTTAATCTACATGTGCATTATTCACGGAAGATTTGCGCCATCGAAATAGCAAGTGTAAAATTAAGGGTAAATCTTCAAACAAAACAATTATATGTGCAAACGTAGAATGCCATGCAATATTGAATTTAGACATTATGGTAAAACAAACTAGCTGAATATACCTTTGTCAGATGTGTCTTCTTAGTCTCATCACCAATATCCATCATCATAATCTTAAAACCGTCTCTTTGCAACTGAATTTCTTTCCCGAGTGCTGTTCTTGCTGTCATATTTAACAGTCCAAACTCTCCATTCTTTTCCATGCAACTACTAGCCAAAGGTACATTTGAAGGAAATTCCACCAAAGACTTATCGATTAAAGGGTCCATGGAAGACTTTTGAAGAAAAGAACTATTTCTGTCACTATGTGAAACCAAACTGCAATTAAGCCTTGAGTGACAGCCAGCTAGATGTCTTCCTTTTACTTTTTTAGACTTCAATGAAGATAGCGAAGCTTCCCAGTGTCTTTTCCTTGCACCTAAACCTTGGGCAGAACAAGAACAGGGTTCTAAATCAACATCATCAGCAGTTACAAAACATTCCTTGTTTGTGGACCGACTGAAATCTCCTCTAGCAGATAGACCCGAATCATCATTACCATTATCTTCATCCTGGCCCTCACAACCTATTAAAAATCAATAAAATTAGTACATTGAATGCAACTATTTTATTAGGAATACTCTTAACAAATAAATTTAATAAATTCAAATTTTATAAAGATGAATAAACTGGTTTATATAAAAAAGAGGTTATAAGATTCTAAAACAAACCTTTGAAATAAATTCAAAACAATCCACGTAATTGTTTAGATTTGGGTATAAAAGATTTGTAAGAGTTAATACATTAAAGTCTATAATTCTGATGAACTCTCCAATCCCAAAAAATTAACCCAATGAATAAAAACAACCACATTCCTTGTAAACTTTATCGTAGTTTTGTACTTAGTAAATGTAGAATATTACTTTTAACAACCCCTCCAAATATAGGTCTTTGTCTTTAACAAAACCTACTACTTTGTAATTTTTAAGCTATTTTATTATATTCTATTCTATTTAAATTACTTGTCTCTTTTTATTTTTACAAGATGTCTTCAATTTTTTTAAGAAGTCTAAATTTTTTAGCCCAATTAATTGAAGCCTTAAAACCATGTTAAAGTCCATAAAAATCATAAACTGACATTTTGGGATTCAAAGAACCATCATTCATATGAACTTTAAAGTTGAAAAGCCACAAAAAAAGGTTTGATTTGCATAGCCTATTTCATTCTCATGCACAAGAAAACCATGTCATCGTTATCTCTAATGTCTATAGTGTTCTAAACCATCCTACAAAGTCAATTGACACCATATCAAAGTAGTGTTTCAGCATATGTTTTTACTTAGGCTTTATTCTTTATCTGCACATTAGCTTACATAGACAGGAAGAACATCATTCATATGATACAAAAGTAGTTCCTTCAACATGTCATTACTATCCAAGGCCATAAGAAGCATAAATTATCCAATATTAAAAGGTTAACTCTCGAGATAAAAATGAATATGTTTATTTATAAATCACACATGAATATCATAATTATGCAAAATGAAATCAAACACCAATTTGATGTATTCACCAATAATAAAACCACTGAAAATATTCGCAGCATAACTAAATTCAAAGTGCCATCCAAATTATTGTCTTCTCCTAGTTGTTGGTTGTTTATCGATATTTCAAGTTGAGAATTTTTACCTCTAGCGTGCACAGTATTTCCAGCCTCTTTAAATGGACCAAAAGGTTGGATTCCTCCAACGGCAGATGATGACGATTTTCCAGTAAGCATTACTGAATGACCCAAGTTTAAGGGACCTGCAGAATTAACTGAAATGTCTTCCTTAAGATGTAAAACCATGAGGGTCGAACCACCAGGGATGCATAATGCTCTACGAATGTCAGCTCTAATGGGAAGCCTACGTGCTCTGCCCTTAGGATCCACCTCAGCTACTGATACAAAACCCTTTAAATTGCACAAAAGGTCAAACATAAAAAAATAATATCTAGCAAGTAATAAACATTTCAGGGTAACGAATCCAAATACGGCAATGCACTCAATTTATTCTTAGTATTGTATTATGTTTTCTAGTTTTAATTCACAAGAGAGAAAGTATGGCGTTGCAAAAGAAAAATTATTGAAATTATATACATCTTTTGGCAGGACTACCTATTTAATCTTCGCCTACCAAAAGTAAATGGTATATAATTAGAGGAACGATGATAATACAAATTTGCACTAATTTTTGCACCCACCAAATCATTTGTATTGTTACAAGTGGTATAATTATTTTTAAAAATGAAAAAGTGGGTTTATTTATCTAAAAAGTTCTAACACGTGGCATGATAAGTGACTTGGGCACAAATTAACAACAAATTTGTGTAATTTTAACATTTCGGAAATTGTGAATTGTACGAGAAATAGTATATATGGGAAAAAAGAATTATGAATTACCATTTTATGCCAGAATCCTTCAGATTCCTTGTCACCCCAACAGAATATTGTGCGTACACCAACATTCTGAAGTCTCTTTCTTAACTCCATGAATAACAAGCGACCATACCCCTACAAACACCAACACAGGTCACTTCAGTTATGAAAATTAGAAGCACAAAAAAATTAAGTGATCAAATTAAAATTCCAAATAATCAACAAAACAAACAAAAATTAGACCTTGTGTTGGCAGATTGAACTAACAGTAGCTAGAGGAATCTCAGCATACTGTGTATCAACAGGGACCATTTGAAAAGTTATTGCAGCTATAACCTGTACTAGTTAATTAATGGGAAAAAAATGTAAGTTCACTGCAAAAAGAGCAACAAGCACTATTTTTTCCTTCTCTTCTTAGGCAAAGAAAGCATAATACTCTGAAATGTGCAAGGTGAAAATAAGTCAGCCAGAAAAAGGTAAAGAACGCTTTGCTAGTATCTCTCCTACCTCTTCAACAGAATTGGAAATTAACAGCAGGGTACAATATTTTCTGCAAAAACGAGCTGTAGGTTGTCAACATATGCATAATTTTATCACTGAATTGTGTGTTATAAGAGCAGAGGAGATATTATAGAAATATAACCATACAGTGGATGCAAAACAGAAAAAAGAGAGCATTATATACCCATTCATTACACACTTTTCGAGGAACATTGATTGCTTTCCTGTATTTGCAGCATAATTCATTGTTGGGAGTTCCTTTATGTACATTTTCAGTACTTTCTGTAAAAGCCAAATAATTCCACCTTAACCAACAATTATAAATGTTTGGTATGCAAAAAACACAAACAAACAAATGCATCAATCAGTTTAAGAAATAGTTTACCTGAAGATAAGATTTGCTAGAATTGCTGACATCTTTGGGATTAACAAGTACAAATGAAAAGTCATCACCATCAGAGAGATGTCCTTGCAATTTATCTAAATAAGCCACAATTAAAAGGTCACATTTTAAAATTTCTACCAAACAAAAGCTCAAGTTGTAAAATTTAATTTGGAAAATAATGAATGTGATATTGTGATGAAAATACATAGAGGATACTTGAGAATCAATTCAAGTATCAAAGATTAGACTAAGAATATTGCATGGAGAATGAAGAGTAGTTATTGGTGCCTATCGATCAATCAACGATCTAGCATGCAACGATCAAGGAATATATACTCAATTTTGGGTTCCTAGTTTCAAAGGCTTGATCGATCAAGAAAGAGCTTGATCAACCTAGTGAGTACAAAAAAAATACAATAAATGACAAACTAGGACACAATTTTTAGGACAAGAAGCTAGGATTCGATAGGCATTGTTATAATTGTCCACTTTGGGCATGTATAAGCATATTTTGTGCCCTAAAAACCATATTACATTGTGTGAGAGTGAGAAAAAACTGAAGGCATTTTACAAGAGATAAAAGAGAGCTAAAAAATAGAATGTTTTAAGGTTTTCATCATTGTTGAGTTGTGCAATTTGTATGAGGTCTTTTTGAGTACTATTTTTCTTGAGTGTATGTTTTTCTCTTCAAGATATCTCATTTGTAACGTATAATCTCCATATTGAAGCTAGTGAAACTCATCCTCATTTAAAGGAGTGAAAAAATGGAATAAACAAATCACATTAATTGAGTTGAACCACTATGAAATTAGTGTTTTTTTTCTTTGTACTTTTCCTTGCATATTCCCCATTGTGTTTGATATCCCATTTTAAAGTTTGTGGTGTTTTGTTGGATAAATTTCATTAGATGTTTTTGTATGCTTTGGATATTTCTATTCTGGCTTGAATAAGTAAAGATTCCATAACAGTGAATGGATGAACAAATCATCAAATGAACCTACCTCTTTCTTTGGGCTTATGATTCCAAGTGTTATCAACATTGCTCTGTTTGCTTACTTCCTTCCGCACTTCGAACACAAAGCCAAAATAAATATATATAAAAAGCTTTCCAATGCAGAGTAAATATGATTTGATCAGGATCAGTACCTGAAATTCGAATTTTAGCACTTCTACAAACAGATATATGGAGGCTCTCTTGACGGGTTTCGCAAGTGAATTTGCTTGCTTCAACTGTAACCTCACAGTCACCTAGAAAATGTATTGAATAGGATTAGAGCAAATCTAAACATTAACAGCATTTATCCTCTAAGGTCAGAGTTTTTAGCGTTGGATTAGTTACCAATTGGAATGGAAGAACAAGAGGATGCTGGTGGAGTCTTTCTTGGAGCCATTGGCTTTGTCTGAATAATTTTCCAATTGCAAACTGAGAATATGTAGATGGTTTAAAGAGCGACAACCCAGGTATGATACTTATTGTAAATCATTTTAAAGGTATTATTGGATTCTGAAGTTTGCAAAGGGAAACATTTAATAGCTGAAGAATTTAGCTTATTTTAATAAACAACTCACCCAAAAACTTAAACTATTGGAAGAAATTTCAATAATAATTTTAAATATTCTTTTACTCTCCTACAAATGTTTGTCTATAAACCATGTAACCAAACACTCATAATTTAATAATTAGAGTTATTGAATTTGAACACAATAAATCCAAATGTTAGAAGAAGTGCGAACATGACTATTATACATCCTATCAAATCCCATCCAAACTAAAATCCTTAATTGCCATGATCAATAAGCCAAATGGTAAATAAATTCAGAGTATAAAAAAACTACTTGCTTATGAGATTTTCAGCCACACAGTACATACGATTTCTTAGTTGTTTTATTAATTATCAACAATATATGCAAACTTTTGAGTACAAAAATAGTAATGATATGAAAAGATTAGTCATTAGTCAAATGAAGACATTCCAAATAAACGAAGCTAAAGCAAACTACATAGGAACAGAAGACAGAATCCCTGTTTTTCTTTAAAATATATGGTTGGAAAGTAAAAACAGTTACGGCAAGCAAAATGATTGACAGGTCAAATTAACAATTTAGAAATGAACCCTAACAAAGGATTGCAAAGCAACATTTTGATTTCTTCTGTTAGCAAATGAATATCGGAATATTAACAAAACCCACATTATATTAACCTATCCCACAACATATTTCTTCAAAATAATCTAGAAATAAACCATCATAACCAAATTAAACGAAGAATCAAATATAAAATCCCTAAACCAAACATTTAAAAAAAAAAATTAACATCATAGTCCGGTGATGAGGGAATGAATCAGACATACAGAAGTTATTCAAAGTACAATCTAAACGATAATAAGAAATTTAATCAACGATGAGAGGAAGAAGGGGAGAGAAAAAAAATACTCAGTGATATATAAAGATGAATGGGAAAACTAACCGTTTGAGTCTGAGATTGTATTGTGGAACAAACTGAGGGAATATAAAATGGAAGATTGAAGGACAAACCTGTTATGAATTTTTCAATTTGGAATTCCCGCCATATAATTATATGGCGGTCTTTTGACTTTCGCTCTTCCAACGGGATTTGACCACTTTTACTGTTCTAAAATAGTATTATTTTAATAATATTACTTTATAATATATAAATAATCTCATTAATTGCCATACAAAATCAGAAAGATAGAATCGTTCGTGTAGATTATATTATTAAAATTTAAATTCCAAATATAATATGGGTTTGAAATTTCAATTTGAACATTTAATCTACTCTATAACAAGTTTGGTAATATTATTTGAATTGGAACAACTTTTTTTTATCAAACATTATTATAGTGATCCGAAGATATATATGATTTAAAGTCAAGTGAGACATAAATTTATTTTTTCAACTAGATATTACTATCTACTAAACTACAACGTGCACCACCAATTGTTCTTGTACCTAAAGTTAAATTCTAAAATATATTATCCATTTATATATATATATATATATAATTAATAACAAGTTAAAAGTAAATATCACCCAAGCTCAAATGAAAAATGAAAAATACTTATAGTTCATAAAAAGACGAAGAATGGGTTGTAACTTGTAATTGGATGTCATACAAAATTTGGTAGAAAATTAAAAACTGCAATCTCTTTTCATATTAACATAGTAAAAAAATAATAATTTGATATTCCACTAGACAAAAATAATTTTACTTGATTTTCTATTTAATTATTAATTTAAAAAAATATATCATTATTAAAACTTTAATCATAAACATTTTATTTAAAGTAAATCATTATACATTAAACATTTTATTTAAATTAAATTATAATTATTTAAATTCACCTAATATTAAATATTTATTTCAACATGAAATATTTTAGTTAATAACGTCACAATCTTATCATGTAAAGTTACATGATAAATAAACTACATATTAAGTTATTTGTAATTATTTATATTATCGTTCCAATTTTTATTCGATAAATTTTAGATATCGATACAATATAGAGTATTAATTGAACATGAAACAACAGTTATAGTTCGAATATGGTTATACCGATAACCATTTCTTCTATACTCAAAATTAATTATATTTATCTAATTAATTTATATATTTATTAAATAAAATTATATATTTGTTAAATTAATATATTTAGAACTAATTAGGATTTAAATTAATATGTTTAGAAAAAACAAAATTTTACTTGTATTTTTTAATAACCGAACCGTGTAAAAATCGTCTTCAAATCGTACTCGTGCACACCACTGATTACAGTTGTAAGTTGTTGTTTTTTTCTTTATTTTCTTCTTCCTCGAGTTTAATTCTTCTAGTTGAAAAATATGAATAGGAAACCAAGTTATACGGTTTGTTGTATTAATAGTAATGTGATTATATTTTTAGTATTTTTTTATTTATATTTTTGATGTAATATATTTATTTAAAAAATGTATCAATTTAAAATAATTTATTATTTAATTAAAAAAAATCACATGTGTAGTGCTACATGTATAAGTTTCATATAATATTTTCGAATAATTTATTAATTAAATGAAAATACACTTTTAGTATGTCACGTGTATTACTACTATATTTTATACATGTAAAAAATCTTCAATTAAATAAATTATATTAAATTAGTACATTATTTTAAGCAAAATTATGATTAAAATATCACACCGAAAAATATATTAAAAACAAAACCTTGGTTTTATTAAGGTAACAAATACAAGTTATCCTATAAAAAAAAGTTTTCACTGTAAAATGTAAACTTTGGGTATTACATATCGGAAGCACCAAAAAAAGAAAAAATTATTTATTAAAATTTTTTTTTTTCAAAAAAGGTTCGCACGAACAAATGTTTTTTTTATTTGAACTATTTTTTCAATATGAATTAGTTGGGTCGAATATTCATATTTTATGCTATCCGATCCATGGGTTGGAATAGAGACAGATAGATGTCTTTTTTTTTTGAGGCTACAATACAATGTACAAAAACCTTGTGAATTGTGAATTTGTTTTATAATGCGTTAAAGAAAAAAAAAAGATAAGGGATTAAAGAAATACATTTTTTAATTAAAAAATAATAATTATAGTGGGCTTCTAATAAATTTATAATTTGTTCTCAACCAATTAAAGGAGGAGCACTGTGAAGAATTATTTTGTGTAAAATAAGACAAAAATATGTCTCCTTAAGTCATCTATATACAATATTAAAAAATTAATAAATAAAATATCATAGGTCGGTATCGATAGCATCGTTTTCTTACTCAAAAATCACATTCTTTAATACTAAAAAAAAAATTGAATTATTTTTAGCAATTTTATCTACATTGTTAAAAAAAACTAAACATGTTTAAAAATATACAATAATTAATAGATCATCTACTTAAAAATATATTTTGTAGTGGGTAGTACATTCGAAATACCAATTGTAGCACGATTTATCCACCAGTCATCAAAAGCAAAGTAATTTGTTGCTGCTACTTTATCGTAGGAGTATGCTGTACAAAATATATACGTTTATTAGATCAATCCATAAAATTGTATGGTTTATATTATATGATAGGGTAGGAATTTTTAAAATTTGTAAGGTATGTATAGGATAACATGTTAACATTTTAATAGATTTAATACGCGTATATAAAATATAATATTTTTTATATTTATGTATAGATTTTATATATCTTTTTTAATATTTCATTCATTTAAAATTTACATTATACTAACACAAATAAAACCTATTGGAATGAAATTATATATTTAAAAAAAAAATTATTTTGTATTTGTATTTTTTTTGTCAAATTTATTGATTAATTTTTAAAATTAATTTATATTTTTACTATTTAAATATAATATATTATAATTTTTATTCATAATAAAAAAATATCATATAAAAGTTGAATTAATCTGAACTAATATACATATATAATGTATTAGATTAAATTAGATGAATCGATTAAATATTATAAAAAATTTAAATAGTATTAATTAGATCTAATTACGAATAGATAAAAAATATATTCGTATAACCTAAACTTATATTATACAAACAATTTTTTAATGTTAATAAATTATTATTAGTGTTATATTAATTGTATACAACTAATATAAGTATTTTTCTTAAAAACATATTCCTATTTTTCTGTATTTATATTTGTATTATCATTCATTGTAATCAAGATTAATAAACATATTTTCAGTATATTTAACTTTGTATCAGAGCAGAAAAAAAAAGGAAAAAAAAAATTACCAGTTTCTGAGTTTTTGAGCAGCGCCGCCTATACAGGAGGGTCGCCGTCAGAGTCACTGCCTTAATCTAAGCAGCGTTGCCAATACAGGAGTGTCGCCGTCAGTATTAGTGCCATTAATCTTCTTGCACCGTTTACTGCGCTGTCCAGCCTTGCGCAGCAGCTCTAGCCCCGCGTCGTTCACTATAATGTCCAGCCCTGCGCCGTCCAGCTCGCGCAGCAGCTCCATCCTTGCACCGTCCATCTCGCGCAGCAGCTCCAACCTTGTCCCGTCCACCCCGCGCAGCAACTCCAACCCTACGCCATCCACCCTGCACAGCAACTCCAACCCTGCGCCATCCAGCTCGCGCAGCAGCACCTGCACGACTTTGTGAGTCCACAGTTCCCCTTTTTTGTGTGTCCGCACTTCTGTAAAAAAAAATCAGCTTCTATCCCTAAAAAATTTCAGCCTTTAGTTTATTTTAATCTGTTTGACCTACCTATTAGCCCCAACCCGGCCCAATCTGTCTTAGTCCAAGCCCATCAGCCCAACAGTTTTAAGTTTAGCGCATCAGCCCAACAGCCCAAGCCCATCAGCCCATCAATTCAAGCCCATTTTCAGCCCACCCCGACCAACAAAAAAAAACCCAGATTTTTTATTCCGCTGCACAATATATATTTTATTATTATTTCAATGGAATATTCAAGACAACATCAAGTTTCTAGAATTCATGAGGTTCCAAATTTTGAAGTTTCTCTTAAGAGTTCAGAAATTGGTTCTTTCGGGGGTACTAAACTTAATGGTACAAATTTTCGAACATGGAAAAAAGTTATGTCTGTTTATCTTCGTGGGATGCATAAGATGAGACGTGTATCTGGATCAATCAGGGCTTCTAATCAAGATGATATAGAAGCTTATACTAGGTGGGAAGATGATGATGGCTTTGTAATGTCAATTCTATTTAGAGCCATCACTGATGATATATTACAAATGGTGGAAGAATGTGAAACTGCTGAGTCCATATGGAATACCTTAAGCGATCTTTATACAAATGAGTCTGACTTTATTCAAGTTCATGAACTCATGTGCAAAGCTACTGGCATGCAGCAGAATGAGCAACCAGTATCTCTATTTTTTATCAAGCTGAAAAATGTATGGGCTGAAATTGATCAAAAACGCCCATGCAAAATTAAAAATCCAAAAGATCTTCTGTGGTACCAGAAGGAGAAGGAACTTGAACGAGTACATGCCTTTTTAAGAAGCCTTCATACCAAACATAATAGTGCTAAAGGCGAATTGCTTCGAATATCAGACCCTCCAAGCTTGACTACTACCTTTACATACATTCGTAAAGACGAATCTCAGCAGGAAAGTCTTCATCAGGCACAAGTTGAGGTATCAAGTCTAGCCATTCAAGCCAAATCAAAGACACCTTATCTCCAGCAGCAAAATTCAGTTCCACTACATTAGTAGGGACCTCTACCAGGCTTTCCCAATCGCCATCATTCTCACTGCTCTTATTGCAATGGACATGGGCATCTTCGTGAGATTTTGTTGGAAACTGTATCCACACTTGAAACCAAAACGACAACAAGGGTATCATTCTAAAGCAAAAGCAGCTGTAGTGCAAATTGTCCAAGAACCACACTACTATGGACATAATCGTCCTATGGAATGTGGAGGTATCCCTACAGCTTGAATAACTGGTCGTGGTAAGATCGGTATGACCTTAAATGTGTCTCACTCTGTTGGGTCTAATACTTGGATTATTGATTCTGGTGCATCTGATCATATGACCTATGATAAATCTTATTTTAATGAGTTATCTCCCCCACTAGTGTCTTATGTTACAAATGCTAATGGTGAGGCCTTTCTTGTCTTAGGAAACGGGTCAGTTCATATCACTCCATTTTTACAGCTCCATAATGTTTTATATGTAACTGACTTATCTCATCACTTAATATCTGTTTCACAGTTAAATATTGAGTCTAAATGTTCTAAAACCTTTTATCCTATGTATGTGATTTTTCAGGACCTTCTTACCAGGAAAATAATTGGTCGAGGGTATCTGAGGGGCAGGTTGTTCTGTTTAGATCAGAACTACGGAGGGGAGAAACCAAGAGCACGGGCACGTACTGCATTAACTTCTAGTTCCGATAAGCTAAGTGAAATTTGGTTGTGGCATCGCCGCTTAGGGCATCCATCTTTTAGTCTTATGAAAAAAACCATGCCTACTTTATTTATTGGTGTTAGTGAGACTGTTTTACATTGTGAGACTTGTGTTTTGGCCAAGAGTCATCGTATTACTTATTCTCCTAGTATTTCTAATAAAAGTACTATTCCTTTTGAATTAATTCATTCTGATGTTTGGGGACCATCTAAAGAACCCACTATATCGGGTATGAGATATTTTGTTTTGTTTATCGATGATTGTACAAGGTTATCGTGGATCTCTCTTCTTAGAACAAAAGATGAAGTTTTTTCAGTTTTTCAAAATTTTCATAGCCTCATTCAAACACAATACAATGGCATCATTCGGATCCTCCGTTCTGACAATGGGGGGAATATGTTAATCATGTTTTTCAAGATTTTTTCAAAACACATGAGATTATTCACCAAACTACTTGTCCGCAAACACCGGAACAAAATGGAGTGTCTGAAAGAAAAAAATCGTCATTTACTTGATATGGCTCGTGCATTCTTATTTAGTGCTTATATGCCAAAAAACCTTTGGGGTGATGCTGTACAAGCTTCCGCCCATCTCATCAATCGTCTCCCGTCTAGTTTCCTTAATGGAAAAATCTCATTCCAAATTCTCGCATCGTACGTCTCCTTATCATCCTTCCATAATCTTCCTACCAGTGTATTTGGTTGTATTGTTTTTGTGCATGTTCCTAAAAATCAAATGTCTAAATTAGATGCTCGGGCAATTAAATGTGTGTTTGTTGGTTATGGAAGTTATCAAAAAGGGTACAAGTGCTTCCATCCACCAACCAGAAAGTACTATGTCACTATGGATGTTACCTTCTTTGAGGACACGAGTTATTTTTCCTCACCTGATGCTGCTCGTCAGGGGGAGAATACATATTTCGAATAACTGTATCATGGTAAGGGGGAGGCATTAGAAGAATCACCAATCATTGCAGAAGCAGATGCTCCAAGTAGTCAAGCACCAAATTCGCTTACAGCAAATGAAGTGGAAGACACAATTGTTCCCTCAGGCATTACTCCTGCCCATGATCAACAACTCCCTGGTACTAAAGGTCAATCATCTTAGGTATGTATACCCACTGATACTAATAACATTGAGTCTAATGTTGGACAATATGTGTTACCCAACAGGTCTACTCGAGGTCAACCAGCCAAAAGGTATGAACCAAATATTCATGCAAAATCAAAATACCCAGTAGCCAATTACATGTCCACTAAAAGATTATCTAAGTCATATGAATCATTTGTGAATCAAATATTTTGTGTATCAGTACCTAACAAAGTGCAGGATGCGTTGGGAGATCCAAGATGGAGAAAGGCAATGGCTGAAGAGATGGAGGCGTTACAGAAGAATGATACTTGGCAACTGGTGCCACCACCACAAAGGAAAAAGGTAGTTGGTTGTCGATTGGTGTTTACTGTAAAACATAATGGTGATGGATTTGTAAATCGGTATAAAGCTCGTCTTGTAGCAAAAGGGTTTACTCAAACGTATGGTGTAGACTACGATGAGACCTTTGCTCTTGTTGCCAAAATGAACATTATTCGGGTTTTGCTCTCACTTGCCGCTAATCTAAACTGGCCACTACGACAGTTTGATGTCAAGAATGTGTTTCTTCGTGGAGAATTAGCCGAGGAAGTATACATGAGTCTTCCATCTGGGTATGTAATTGATTCTCCTGGTAATTTTGTATGCAAACTGAGGAAGTCTTTGTATGGTCTCAAGCAATCCCCTCGAGCCTGGTTTGGAAGATTCTCACAGTTCATGCAAAAGGTTGGTTACAGACAGAGTAATTCAGACCACACTCTATTTCTCAAACATCAACGAGGGGAAGGTAACAACCCTAATAATTTATGTTGATGATATGGTAATCATTGGTGATGATACTGTTGAGATAGATAAATTACAAAGACATCTAGCCTCTGAATTCGAGATGAAGGACTTAGGTGAACTAAAGTACTTCTTAGGAATTGAGGTAGCTAGGGGAAGAGAAGGAATATATCTGTGTCAAAGGAAGTACATTATTGATCTGCTAACAGAGACATATATGTTGGATTGCAAACCTATTGACACTCTTATTGAGCAAAACCATTGTTTAGTAGAGTATCCAGATCAGATACCAACTGATCGAGCTCGCTATCAGAGATTGGTTGGGCGTTTGATTTACTTGGCTCATACTAGACCAGATGTTGCATATGCAGTAAGTGTGGTGAGTCAGTTCATGCATAACCCAAGTGAGAAACACATGAATGTTGTTTTGAGAATTTTAAGGTATTTGAAATCGGCTCGAGGAAGGGGAGTAATGTTCTCTAAACACAACAATCATCTTGAAGTCTGTGGCTTCACAGATGCAGATTGGGCAGGAAGTATTACAGATAGAAAGTCAACATCGGGTTATTTCACCTTTGTGGGTGGAAATTTAGTTACATGGAAAAGTAAGAAATAGAAAGTAGTGGCGCGATCTAGTGCTGAGGTCGAGTATAGAGGTATGGCTCATGGGGTTTATGAATTACTATGGATAGGAACTTTGTTATCTAATTTGGGTTTCGAACTCAAAAATACTATACAATTGTATTGCGACAATCGGGTAGTCATTGATATATCACAAAATCCAGTACAACATGATCGCACTAAGCATATAGAGGTTGATCGTCACTTTATAAAAGAAAAGCTAGATGCCAAACTAATTAGTTTTCCTTTTGTTTACACTAAAGAGCAACTTGCATATATGTTTACCAAAAGAGTTTCTAAGAAGGCATTATATGGTTCATTAAGCAAGTTGGACATGATCGATATCTATGCGACAACTTGAGGGGAAGTGTTAATAAATTATTATTAGTGGTATATTAGTTGTATACAACTAATATAAACAATTTTTCTAAAAAGTAGATTCCTATTTTCCTATATTTATATTTGTATTATCATTCATTGTAATCAAGATTAATAAACATATTTTTAATATATTTAACTTTTAAATCACGTAAGAAAGTTATATAAAAACAAGTAAATCAAAAATAAAGTAGGTTTATAAAATGATTATTTTATAATTTTTTTAATATCAAATTATCTTAATAATAACATAATTAATTAAAATAACGAACAATCCACACGATTCAACTTGCTATAATTAAGTGATAAAGCTTGGATGGATCGAAAAATTAAAGTATAATAATATAATTCCGCGGCAACCCATTTGAAGGTGTGAAAGAGTAGGAAGCATTTGATTAAATTGGCAACTAAAAACGCAAGTTGAAGGTTGATCTGCTCTCATTAAATATAAAAAAAGAAGAAAAAAACATGTTCATTTCACCTGGACTATTTTACATATCAGTCACAAATCACAATCTTGACCCAATATATCAATAAAACATGCATGAATGCTGTAATATTATATCGACACAACTCAATTATGATAAGATTAAAATATAATTAAATTAAAATAAATCGTAAATTACCTACATTATTATAAATTATCTATTTGACAAAAAAAACCAATATTTTTTTTTATTATCACACCAAGTTGTAAATTTTTTAAGTTATGTCACTTAAGTTTAAATTCATCGTATATAATTCAGTGGACTTTTAAGTATCTTTTGTTTTTAAAAAATCAATTTTTTCTTTTATATTATATTTTTATATTTTGGAGATATCATAAAAAAAAATAAAAAAATGGGTATAATTAAAGTGTACTTTCGCTCGGGTTAAATAGCACGTTTCATGTTAACAATGTAAATTGGTTTTCATAAATTTAATTGCACGAAAGCTTAAAAGATTAAACCAATTAATTGAGCTATTGATTGTCATAGCAATATCCTAAACCAACTACCAACCTTTTTGACTTTCCTAAGCATGCTATATTCTTATGCTATCGTCTAGGATGGTAATGTGTCAAATCTGACTTTTCCAAAACATATATTTAATTTCTGTAATTTATATATTTAGCGTTAACATATTATATTTAGCATTAACATATTAAGACATTATAAAAATGCCTTAATTTGAGAGGAATAAAAAATAAAATTTTATATTAATTATGAAGTGAGTTTAATCTATCGAAATAAATAAATATCTTACAATTTACCATATGGATTGTTTTATTCATATATAGTACGGAACATATTATCTTTTAAGACTATTGTGACTTTGTGAGTTCAATGCAATTTCTCTTCTGTCTCGGTCATCTATGTCCACTCATCACCTAATTCGCATATTTACAATGAACAACTAGCTAGTCTTTTTAATTTCATCGAGACAATGACTAATATGCACGTGCACTGTAAAAATTTTAATAATTTTTTTCAATATTATATTTATAATTTTTTTATTTTTATTTTATAAAAATATACATAAGTATTCACCTATAAACGCTAATAGCTAATATAATGGTTAAAATTTAACATATAAATTTTATTATGTTTTTTTTAAATTAAATACAAATACATATTAATGATTCAATATCCAAACAATAAAAATTATAAAAAATTAACATCTACAACAAATTTTACATAATATTTTACAATTATGAAAAATACATCTTTGTTATTATTATTCTTATTTATGGGATACTAAAATCGATTATTTTTACTATTAAATTTATAGTAATGTCAACGTTTAACGGCGTTCTAAATTTTCATTAGGTAACAAAAACACATGCATGTTACAATATTTATATATTCATACGTGTTATTACACCTGCTGCTGCTTATCATAGTCTACAGTCCACTAGATACAAATTCAAATGCAAGCCGCTCGATCAACTAAATCAACTTGGACCCACAAACTAAATAATTATATATAATAAACTTATTACAATTTTAATTACTATTAAGTAAATAAATCATCATTCGCCGATAGTCACCACATGGGATATCTGAAATTTGGATTTTATGAACTTGTTTAGCATTTTCCCATTCTAATTGCGCTGTAAATATGAACATTTGCACCATTTGGCACACTCATCGACCTTAGTCTCGTGTTTCCGTACAAACGCACCGTTTTAAATTTGCAAAGTCACCGCCATCATTTTGAATAGTTAACACCAATTATGAGACAACGACACCACACACATGTTAATATGTCTTAGGCAGGTGCATGAAAATGTCTTGTAAAGGAGACAGCTGATTATTCCCTTCTTGAAACTGCGAACCAAACCCATTAGCATAAGTGGCATCCATGTAATTCATAGAAAAATCTAAGGCTTTTTCTAATTCATTCCACTTGGGTTCACTTTGCACCTCGCAATTGAACTCCGGTGACACCATCTGCTCCGAACAGCTCGAGTCAGTGTGTATCCTCGGAATAGAATCTGTCGTGTCAAAGCACACGTAATCATTCATTGCAGGAGGTGGACACGTCTGAATATCCGGTTTTTTATCTTCCTGTTCCGCGCGGTTCAATTTTCGTTTCATTCCTCCTCCTCCTTGTTTCTCCAGTGTGCCCTTCTTATTGTATATTCGGCAAAGCACCCAATCGTCCAACTGTAAAATTAAAACTCAAATTAATAAATATAATTAAACAAGATAAGGAGGAATGATTTTTATAAATGGAAAGTAATTATCTATTATTTTTATGATAGGCCTCGGTCCTAACTAGTCGGCAATGGTAAAAATGTTTTAATTTAAAGTAATAATATATCACAATAATTTAATATATAAAATATTCGAAATATTTATTTTATTATTGTTATTAATAAAGTATTTTTATGGTATTATTTGGGCCGAGTACAACATTTTTCAAAATAAGGTCATGCATGACGTCTTCTAATCTCATGCAATAAAATGTCTAATATGCCCCTAAAAAAATCTATAGATATATATGTAAATATGAATTTTAAGTCATATACCCTTAGGCTATTTTTTCTTCGAGCAGAACGGTCTACGTCAGCGAGACGATACTCGTGCATAATCCAATTAGTTTTTTCACCTCTTGGGGCTTTTCCAGAGTAAAACACCAAAGCTTTCTTAATCCCAACCGGCTTTGGGTTTCCAATTGGCTTATCAGCTCCAGTTGCTTTCCAATACCCGACTCCAGCTGACCGATTCGGTCTTGAACCGTTTGGATACTTCCGGTCCCTTGGAGAAAAGAAATACCACTCTTTCTCTCCATACAAAGCCCGATCTGAAATTAATTAAATTGAGTGAAGTAAAAAAAAAAAAAACTTCAAAAACATTATTATTTTAAAAATAATAATCAATACCTGGAAGATCCCAAGGCTCGTATTTGTAGAGATCAATATCGGCGATAATCGGAACACGGATTGGCTGCGACGCGCATTTGCGACACAAGTAATGCATCACAAGCTCTTCATCCGTTGGATGAAATCTGAAACCTGGCGGCAATTGTAAATCAGCGGCTGTCATTTTCTTGATTTTGATATTTATTTATTTATTGAAATGACTCTATGTTTTTCTAATAGGCTTCGTCTCTTAAGGCTTAAGCTACGAAAGAGCTTGAAACTTATAAATGCGAGAGAGAAATGAATATATAGAAAATATGAGGGGACACGTGGCGAACTAGTATTGAAAAACTCTAGAAGACACGTTGGGGGCGATAACATGGTTCTTACTTCTTAGGTAGTATGTGTGTTAGCTTTTTACTGCTGACCGCAGCCAAGACATGTGGCGAGTAGTCAAGTAATATGAGTGCAAGTCGGTGGAAGTGCTTTCGTCATTGCTTACGTCCTTATTTTTGGAGTTTCATTTAGAGTCGGCGGGTTTTATTTTTATTGGGTCCACTCCAAATTTCACGGTCTAAATACAAATTATTTCTCACAGAATATTTTGTTAATATCGATAAAAAAAATTATTTTTAAAAATATTAAAATATAAGATAAAATATTAATTATTTTATATTTTAAAAATATCATTTCTCAATATTTATTACTAATATATATATATATATAACTATTTGTTTAATTTAACCGAAGGAATATCTTGTAAAAGATTTGATTTATATTTTAACTATCTTTAAATTTAAATTTATTTAATATTCAATTTAATTTTATTATTATATTTTTCGGTATATAGATATGACTTAATTTTGTCCGTGTAAACGTGTATATCGGTGAATCATTCAATAATAATTAGTGATTACATCAAATAAAATTAATAAAATCTAATTAATTGATATTTAACAATAAATTAAATCTAATTAATTGATATTTAATTTAAATAACATGAAATTGTTAAATATTTAATGAAATGTTTTGAAATTAATTATATATATATATGAATTAAATATAAATTTTTATATAATAGAATTTTTTATATAATCTTAAATAATATAATATGATAAATTATAATATTTTTTAAAAAAATTATTTATATTATTAATATATATAATTGTAGCTCCGTTTTCCTTGTCATTAAGCAACATACCTTCTTCCTCGAAGTTTGTAGCTCCGTTCTCCTTTGTCATAAAGCAATATACCTTCTTCCTCGAAGGCCCCCAATTTGAATCTTTTGGGTCGGTCATAATCAAAGTAATACAACCAACAACAATTTTCAGAGCATGTTAAATTTAAATAATATAGTAGATTAATTTTCAAAAGATATGATAAGTAATTAAAAGATAAAAATTATGTTAATATTTTAAATAATATAATAGAATAAATATTATGTTAAGATTTTAATTTTTTAAATTAAAATATATTTTTAAATAAATAAAATATATAAAATTATTATTTATTTACAATCAATTATTATTAGACAAATTTTATATAAAATAATTATAATTATTTATGATTATCTCGCTTGTAAGCGTGTGAACAGATAACCTTGAGTTTATTAGCAAATGCAAGTAATATTTTACATATGTAACTACATAAATAAGGGCGTTAACTGTCGACATGGTATCACCTAACCCATTAATCACTTTGATTCTGTTCTATTGGGTCAACATAATATGACTCATTAGCGGTGATGAAAAAACTTATAAAAAAATAAATTTTATATAAATATATTATTAAATATTGATACAATTTGGTGTATATAATATTGATACATAAAATATAAAAAATTCAACTTTTATTAATAGAATTTATTTATTTTTTCAAAATAATGACTCAAATGGTTCACGTGTCATGTTAGATTATTAAGCATACTCTAACGAATTAACGAACCACATCATGCATGATATAATAAATACCATAAGTCAAAGAGTATAAATATGACAGGAAATGAATTAAAGATTAATACGAGATATTTATTTTACATAAAAGTAATATTGCATCTGAGAAGGCGAGTTAACCGCATTACTATGTGTACATGCTATTTCGATAAGACTTACACGTCTATACACATATTCTATTATATTCCCTGCCTTATTCTTAACATTATTAAAATAACAAATTTTTTAGCTTTTTTATTCATTCATATTTGTATTATTTGACTTTTAAGGTATATTATATTAAATATTTTAAATATAATTATATTATAATAAATTAAATTATTTTTATGATATTTAATAGTAATTTATATAATAGAATAAAATAAAATTAACTATTAATATTTTAATAAAATAATTTATATTTAATTTTTTATATAACTTTATTATCTATTAAAATTATAAAATTATAAAATTATTTAAATTAATATTTTTTTTATATTTTTAAAAAATATTTGAGATATAAAATTAAGATATATAACTTTATAATTAAAATTTAAAAATATATTAAATAAATTTAAACATACACTCAAACATATATATATATATATATATATATATATATATATATATATATAAATTCAAACTATTTAATAATAGGTAGAAAGTAATTAATTTCTTCCCATTATCCTACCTTTTGTGAACAATTTTCCAATTATCAAGGTGACAATTTCAAAGTTTTCACCTATTTGAAATTAGAATGCTTAAAAGTCTTCTGATAATCATATTTATAACACATCCAGACTCTTTTATATAAAAGATATTATTTGATATTTGTATATCTTATTTGTTAATTTATATATATTATTTACTTAAATATCATACAATTGATTTTTTTTACATTTTTACTTAAATATTTGTATATTTTTAAGAATGAAAATATTTTTATCATAAATAAAAAAATCTAAAACCCAATACATAATTAAGATAAAAAAAATACTATAGCGTAAGTACTCGCCACCATAAACATCAAAATAAACAAAGATATATAATAAACATCACAAACATGAAATAAAAAAAAGAAATAAAACATGTTATACTGAAATTAAATAATTTTCAAATCATGGTCTAAAACCTATGTGTTGCAACATATATATTGTACTTATAGCAAAACATATCATACAAACACGATCATATAACGAGGTAAATTTACATAAAAATCCTATCTATGCGATAAAATCTTCAAGTTATTTATAAAAATCACTCGATAACAAATATTCTAGTAAAAGAATAAACATATATAACTTGTTAAAAATATAAACTTAAATATCTTTATCAATCGGTACCATGATGTCCTAACAGCTTATTGCTAACCTCGTTTACTATCTCTGCAACTATTCGATTTGACATACAAATCTAACCCTTCTTTAGAGCTACCATCATACCAAGTAGTGTGTTCAGTAATTACTCGTTAATAACATGAATAATGAACTAAATTAACAATTTAAAAAATACATTTTATCACGATCACTTGCAATTACTATCTTAAGAACACCCAATAATCTTAAAAGCATAATATTGCACAAAACAAATCATTAAAATAGTTGTGGTCACTGGTAGTCTAATAACATTATCTCATTCACTGAAACTTATGACAATCATTGAAAAATACTTAAAAATTATTGGTGAAAATTGAATTATAATAGCTAGAAAAAATTTGGCAACATTTTGTTAAGAATTTATAATTAAGAAAGCATTTAAAAGAGGTATTTATAGGCATTGCCTAAGCTTATGAGGTACCTACTGAGAGCAACGAGGAGCTCACACAAAAAAGTTTAATTTTTCGTTCATAAAAATATCAATATAAATTTTCATAAATAACTACCCACGCTATACAACAAGAACCCTAGCTAACTCTCATATAGTGTGTGTATAACATTATCTCATATAAAGTGTAATTGATTACATACTTCTTTGTATTACTTTATATAAAGAAATACATCAACTCTCGTTAAAATAAAAGGATTATGTTTTATAAATGGAAACGTTAACAAGATACATATTACTCCAAGATTTGTATTCTCTCTCTTTGGTTTTCTATGATAAGATATTATATAACAAAGTATAAATATATATCTAACATAAGATGATCATAAATATGACGTAAAAATATTTGTTTACGTGAACAACATATCAACGTGGATCCAACACCCTAAAACAGGTTAAATAAATCAAACGTATTTTTTTTATAATATGAATCATCAAAACCTACAAATTCGAATGGAAACTACGAGGATAATAGATTTAATAAACTTCATTTCTCATGTATCTTACATACTGTACTAATTTCTGAGTATTTAGTTTTATTTTATAGAAAAATATTATGAATTAATTTAAGTCATTTATATATTTTAGCTCTTAGATTATAAACGGTGTTATTTAATCATTTAATTTTGAAAAAAGAGTTAAATTATATTATTTTAATAATTTTTTATTAAAATTTTATTATTTTTATATCAAACGATTAAATTCAATTCAAATACGAATATTTAATACCGGTAAAGTCGTGATTAACTTGACATTATTTTATTTAATGTTTTATTTATTTTTAATTTTATGAAAAAAATTAAAATAATTTTTTCTTTAAACTTTATTATTGTTAATTTTCATAAACAAATTTACTTTTATACTTATTTAAAACTCGTATTGTAATTACATTTTAATTATTTCAAAAAATAATAATATTTTAATAAAAATTATTAAAATAATAAAAATTATTTTTAATTATCATTTTTATAAGAATAATAGACTAAATAACAGTTTTTTAATATAAGGGGTTAAACAATAAAATAAATTAATTTAAATAACTTCAATGACATATCACTATTTTTTTATTATGTAATATTTATTTATTTTGATAACTGTAGTAAATTTATTACTTTTAAATAAAAGGTGTAAAAACGTATTAGGATTCTCTACTCGATTATGCTCGCATGTTTTTAAATTATAATCGTTTATTTTTATATTCAATGTATGTAGTAAATTTGAAATTATAGTTGAAATATTTATGTATTTTTAACTCTTAAATTAAGAATATACAACACTTTATATTAGACAAGTAAAAATAAAGATAAATAATTTTTTTAACTATGATAATCGAAAATGTGGTCGTTTAACAAAATTTTCCAGTAATCAATTAAACATGAGACGAGGATAACTATTATAATACTAAAATTGTAATTAATTAAAAATGAATATATACTAGCATTATTTTTACCTATACATATAATTACATGAAAAATTAATGTTGATTTTTTAAATAATACAATAAAAGAAGTATCCCGTAAAAATTAAAAAATAAGAAGTGTGTTTAAACCGTAAGTAAATCACTATTCACTTATAATCAGATGCTATTATCTTATTGATCAAAATTAATATGAAATGATTATGGTTATTAACATAATCGTAGTTGTTTATTTCCTAAATATCATTTTTTATTTTAATAAAATACATTGATTTTATTTAAATATGATTAGTTACATTTATAACAATCTTATTCTCATCGTTTACATCTAAAAGAAAAAGCTTCCTTAAGAATACAAGGAAATTCATTTATAAATCTCAAAAACACAAAATTTAAAGAGCCATTTAATTATGTGTCATAGTCTTAAACAGAAAAGAAAATGTTTATATTTTTACACGTTTTTCAAATTTATTCTATGATAGCAATCTCATGGTTTAAATTACATTTATATTCAAAATCAACGAAATAGATAATTGTGAATCAAATTCAAAAATCACATCCTTAAACATGCAAAAAGATTTTAGTATATATATATATATATTATACAATATAAATAATAAAAAATAATATTAGTTACTTTTTAATTTTATTTATTTATAATTAAAAAAGTATTATATATATATATATATCATTTTAATAAAAATATATTTAAATTATCGAATTTTATTGATATACAGAATATTAAAAACTTAAAATTTAAAATATAGGTAAGATACATTGATATTCTATACATATAATTATGTATAATGTTATAAATATTACAATTCCAAATTTATTTTTCAAAAATTAAAGTAAGATTAGTATACCTCCTGGTTATTATTTACATCCACCCCGTTCTATACCTACACTACTCGAGACACAGAATATGAACGGAGTTGGAGCCGACTTCATTGTGGTACGCTACTAGTGTATATAAATATTAGCTGCAAGTAAAACGAGCTCTTTTTCAGTCATCGAAGATTTTTGTATTCAACTTTGTTTGGTATGCAAGAAACCCTAAGAAATATTTTTACAAGACGAAATAAACTAAACAAATCGTGGGATAATTAATATATAATACTCTACAAATTTTGTCTAACAATAAAATAATAGTAGTGTGATTATGTTGGAGAACCAACTCAAATTACTAGATGTTAGTCCTGTCAGGTTTTGCGAAATACACATATTTTATTATATTATAAAATATTTAAATTATTGTTAATCAAATTATTTATTTACAATATAAAAATAACCAATATATTTACAAACATCTAAAATTAATAATTAATTTTAATTAAAATATTATTAGTGTTGGTCTCTTTAGTAAAATGTGGATGAAACTTTTTAACACTCCTTGAAGACTCTAAATCCGGCCCAAAATTCATAGTGGGTTGAATTGTTAGATTGTTGAACCATTTTAATTAGCGACTCGAACATATGATCTTTTGTCCGTATCTTATTGAACGAAATTTAATTCTTTTACTACTAATTTATTTTTATAAATTTATTTATGATACAATCATATCGCGCATGGTACAAACTGGATTCTCAATTTTTTTAACATGACAAATACTTATGAAAATTATTCAATTAAAGTTAAAGAATATGGATAACAAAATAAATATTAAATTTTTGTTTACATTTTTTAAAATTATATATCATATTTTAATAAATATTTATTTAAATTATATATTTTTAAATATTATAATTAATTTATAGTTTATTGTTATTATTTTAATTTGGTTTGTAACAAGTAATTCTCAATTTTTTTTAATATAAAAAGATTATGTATTTTTTATTACTTATATTTTATTTTCCTCCCTTTCTAGTAAATATCATTTATATTATTATTATTCATTAACTCAAAACTTTAATTTTTTCAAAAAAAAAAATTATTTATTATGAGCTTATTGTTTTTATAAATTTTTATTTATAATAAATTTTTAATTTTTAAATTATTATTTCAATCTACGTTCTTCATTTGGGGATCCCAAATTTTCATCCGATATCTCCAATATATGTTCTTAAAGATTTTACATAGAAATGATAGTTGAATTTAAAATTGTAAACGAATAATTAGAAGGAAGTCTCTAACCTAGTCTCATTGTACTAAAAACCCTGATATAAACAAAATATATAGGGGAAAATGTTTTTATGTTGTTAAATAAATTTAAAAAATGTTAATAATATACAAATTTATATTATTTTCAAGCATAATAACCTCATGTAGATTTCTAGATAGATGAGTAATGGGTATGTGTCCTCTCTAATTTTTAACAAATAATATTTAAGGGGTAATATTTATAAAATTATATACAAATTATACATAAAATAAAAATACATCACTCTTAGATTTTAAATATTTAAAAACTCATTATAATTTATAACATATTTATTTAACAAAAAATAAATTATAATTGAAAAATATTTTGACTATTTTTTGTACCCCTTATTCCTTTTAATTGTAGATATGTCACTTCATAATAAGAATGAGCAAAATAATTGCAGTTATATGAGGTTATTTGTAATATTGATTTGATTTTTATATAATAAATTTAGAAGATGGGTATAATTTCGTGTAAAAACCGAATATGAAATAACGGGTACGATTTGGATACAATTATCAGTATAAACGTATCTATTTATACCTAAAATTAATTATATTTATTTATTTAATTTATTAAATTAAATTATATATTAATTAATAATTTGTGTTTATTAAGAAATTTTATAAAAAGTTTAGAAAAATCATTTTTTATATTTTTTAATTATCATATTGAACCGTTATCCGTGGATAAAAAAATATTTTTAAATCGTAACGATTTTCAATAAATTCTAAGTACATATTTTATAATTTGATTTTAGAACAATTATATCAAAAATTGTTTCTGTCCGTACTCGTACACATCCCTGCTTAATAACCCCTTATATGATGCATATATTAAATTATTTTAAAAATTAAAAAATAATTTATTTTTTAAAATAATATTAATACATATCATAAAATAAATTATAAAATATGTATAAATATTTTTGTATTTTAATAAAAATAATTACTTACATGCAAATAAATATCCATATCATCCATAAATCTGCTTCAAATAAAACTTTATCCAATATTAAATTGCCCGAATTGAATAATTTGGTGCTTTTCTTTGCTAATGGGATGATAACTCTCAATACCAAAAACACAGTGAATAAAAGTGTAAATATTTGTGTAAGTTCTAACGATGGCGGACGCAGATATCTATTCTTAAATACAAAAAATTAATTAATAATAAATTAATAAATGTACATAAAATAATTTATAAATATCATATTTTTTACTATAAAATATGTTATATTAAAATTTTAAAGATAATATAAATACAATTAAATGCTATCAAAGTAGTACTATGTTTCGCATTATAAAAATTATCTATTGTGACACAATACTAACAAAGTTATGTAACAATTAATTATAAAGATAATAATAGATAAAAAATAATATCAAAATAAAAAAAATAAGTAATATTTTTTACTTAAATGGACTAACAAATATACGCACAACTAATAAAATAAAGAATAATCGAAATTAAAATAGATGAGATGACATTTTATTTGATGTTACTCATTAGAGGATTTTTTAGAATACTTTTATATACTTTATTTTAATATTTTGATTTAATTTTTTTAAATAACTATATTATTTACTCACATAATTAACTCACATAATTAGCTTGAACTCCACACATTCTAAATACCTAAGTGGTCGATGTCGTTATGTCACAAGTTTGTTTGGTTTTTAATTTATTTTTTTAAATAGTAACTAGAGTGATATGTATAATTTTTAATTAATTTAAATAATAATGTGTTTTTTATACCTAGTATGAAATTTGTTAGCTTTAGCCTACCTCATATAGTTCTCGGTATAATCTGATTCCGAGGTTTAGGGTTAACAATCTATTTAAAAATCCTTTTATTATAATAGTGATTGTTATTAGTTTTGTTTATTATATACTATGTATAAAATTCTTTTAGAGGCTCACGTATTAATTTTATGAAGCACTATAGAAACTTTTTAATTATATATAGTGAAACCTGTAAAAAATTAGAAAATAATCAATTAATAAATATTAAAGAAGTTTTTTTAAAGTGTAATTCTTTTATCTTATGTTTGGAAGTTTAAACACTTGTCTATAAGATATAGAAATATCTTTAGATTAGTTATACTCTAAAATTATTAAATTATTTATCTAAAGATAAATAATATAATTAAATTAGTTTTATTTTAAATTTAATTAAGTGTTTGTATAGAAAGTAATTTATTTGTGTTTGTTTAATAACGAAAATACAAAAAACTCTTATAAAATAATGATTTTAGTTAATCTAAATCTTACTCATCTATTTCTTATTGATAAGTGTTTTATTATTATTAGTGTACTTGTGTTTTATTAATAAATAAATATCACATTGTTCTACTATATATCATTATTCTCTTAGTTTTATAATATATTACCTATTTAATCTTTTTATAATAATATATTGGTGTAATTATGTTTTATAAATAATGCAATATAATCTATTAGTTTTATAAAAAGATTAATTAAGTATAAATTGTATTAAGTGTAATTGTAATTTTATAATGTTAAAGATTAGTGTTTTAATAGTGTAAAATCAATTAAATGAAAAATGATAATATTTTAATAAATAAATATTAAAGTAATATAATTTATTTTTATTTAATATATTTTTATAAAACTAAATAATTAAATAATACAAATAACAGTATATAAGACATTTTCATAATATTTTTACCTTATTTAAGATATATTTATGATATATATTATACTTAATTACTTAAAAATTGGGCATCCTATTTAAGTTGTCCATTGAATTGGCTGACCTACACTTACCTTCCATGGTATATTTTCCTAAATATACTCCATTCCTTTTCCCGATGTTTGTATTGCATCGTGGTTGCACAAAAAAACTAGAAGCATGTTTTTCTTTATTTATGGGTGATCGGATCGTTATAATAAGTATTTTTATTAATATAACAAAAATTTTATTTTTAAAAACATTTCTGTAATAAATTTTAAGTTTATACTCGATCTCTCAAAATAATAATTAACATATTTATTTGTCGCTATTTTTCTTTTCTTTGTCAATATATTGCACAGTTAGAAATATTAATAATAAATAATTTTACATTTATTTTTATACTTATATAATTTAAATTTTAATATATATCAATATTATATGAAAAAATAAATCATTTATTTAATTTTTAAAATAAATAAGATATAAAAATATGGTGCAAAAATATATGCAAAATTAAGTAATATTAACATATTATATAAGTAATAATATTAACACAAATAAATTTATTATATATTATAACAGAATAATTAACTAAGGATAAATTTTTAATAATAAAAGATAGAAAATAATTTTTTTAAATATTTTCATTATGAAATAAAAAAAACAATATCATTACCCAAGCCTATACCTAAAACTAGATGAAAAGGCAGTTGCTAAGAGACGGATGATAACACAAGGATAAAATTTAAAAATAAATAAATTGATGAAATGATTTGATTTTTTTTAATACGAAAACTACTTACAATGTTTGAACATTTAGCCTAACTCTTAAGATTAAGAGAAAGTCATTCAAACAAACCATTTCTGAACCCATAATTTTAAAACCACATTTTAATGAACGAAGATACTTTAAAACCATCTGAGCTGGATAGCCAGGGATTTCATTTCAGTTTATTTTCAATAAAAATCTGAACTTGAGATTAATTAGCCAGATTTTAGGCAAAAATATGATTTTTTTTAAATTAAAAAATTCAAATTTTAGCTAAATTATGGCTAAAAATCTGAATTTGATTGAAAAAATCAACAACTAAAGATTTACAATAAAAAAAACTAGATCAATAAAGTGTATATATCAATAACTAAAGAAAAAAAAGAAAAAAAAACCCCACATCCACTCAATCGATTAGAATTTATTTAAGGGCAGAAAAAAATGAAAAAAAAAGAAGAAATGTTCATGTTTGATACACAACCTTGTTTATCTTCAGAAAGCAAAAAAAGGGAATCTTTTTGAAGCTCTCATTTCAGGAGTCTCTCTCTTTCCATATGGTTCATTCCTTTTCGATGCTGTTTTGGTCTTATACTCTGACACTCTGTCACAGACCCAATCCTAGAGTTTTACTTTTACTTTTCCTTTGGTTCTGAGATACCCTCATCTCTATCTCTCACACACTACCGAACAGTGAAGTGGTTTTTCTTAGCTTTTTTCACCCAAAAAAGATTACTAAAAAGCTTTTGACATAAGAGCACTGTGCTTTTATTTCCCTGTCTGCCACTATAATTCCATAAATATAACACTTTTACCTCCATCGTCTGCACTTGCTACTCTACTCTACCTTCTGTCTCTCTTCTTTAATATACCGGATTGCCGGTTAGTCAACATCTTTATTATTTTCCGGCAACTTCATCTTACTCTTCATTTTTACTTGGTTTCAGTTGTTTTTTGAAATGGGTTGATGTTATTTTGCGTCTAGAATATACAAAAGCTTGGAATACCCCCCATCATTTTCAAAATCCAATTTGGGTTTCTATATTTGTCCCATTTTATCATCTGGGTATTAATCAAACTCCAACATAGCTTCATAAATCAAAGAGTAAATAAAAACCCAAATACGAAAAATGATTAGCCTTTCAGACCTTTACCATGTTCTTACTGCAGTTGTGCCTCTGTATGTGGCTATGATCTTAGCTTACGGTTCAGTGAAATGGTGGAAGATATTTACCCCTGATCAATGCTCTGGCATCAACCGTTTTGTGGCTCTGTTTGCTGTTCCTTTGCTCTCATTTCACTTCATCTCCACCAATAATCCATATGCCATGAACTTTAGGTTCATAGCTGCTGACACTTTACAAAAAATCATTGTCTTGGTGGTTCTCGCTATTTGGTCAAGGACTAGTTCAAGAGGGTGTCTTGAATGGTCCATCACTCTATTTTCTCTTTCAACTCTACCAAACACTCTTGTTATGGGTATTCCTTTGTTGAAAGGCATGTATGGGGATTTCTCAGGTAGCTTAATGGTTCAAATAGTTGTTCTACAATGTATTATTTGGTACACTTTGATGCTCTTCTTGTTTGAGTACAGAGGAGCTAGGCTTTTAATTGGAGAACAGTTCCCAGATACTGCTGGTTCTATAATTTCCTTTAAAGTTGATTCTGATATCATTTCTCTTGATGGGAAAGAACCATTGCAAACTGACGCTGAGGTTGGTGAAGATGGTAAGCTTCATGTAACAGTGAGGAAATCAACTAGTTCTCGTTCTGAAATCTTTTCTAGAAGGTCTCATGGTCCAAACTCTGGTGTTTCGTTAACTCCTAGACCATCAAATCTAACCAATGCTGAGATATATTCTCTGCAATCCTCAAGGAACCCAACTCCCAGAGGTTCCAGTTTCAATAACACTGATTTTTATTCAATGGTAAATGGTAAACATTTCAGTAATGTTAGCCCCAGGCAATCAAATTTTGGAAACTTGGGTTTTGATGAAGAGGCAGGAGCTGGTGGGTTTGCGAACCAATCAAGAACTAATGGTGTGTTTTCACAGGGAAGTGGGTATCCTGCTCCAAATACTGGGATTTTCTCTCCAATATCTGGTCCTGGTGCTAAGAAAAAAACAAATTGTGCTGAAAATGGTAAAGACCTTCACATGTTTGTTTGGAGCTCTAGTGCCTCTCCGGTTTCTGAAGGAGGCATTCATGTTTTCAGAGGTGGAGAGTATGCTAATGACCTTGGTGGTGCAGCTCACCAAAAAGGTTTTTTTTTTTCCCTTGTTAAGCTTCAAAAGTACAAATCATATTTGGTTTTTACCAATTCCTTTGTTTTTTTCCCCTTTGTTTCTTTCAGTGTATTCCATTTGGAATTTGGATTTATACGTTCATTGATGTAATTAAATTTGTCGGATTCAACATGGGTTTTTATTGGATCGTCCTTTTTTAAACTTTTGTTTGGACTTTTATGTCATGAAGTGCGGTTTAACTTTCAGACTTTGTTTTGTCTTGTTTTCTGAAAACAGAGTCCCCTGTTTTCTTGGATTGTTTTGTCAACTTTATACTGTTTTTTAATGCTACGTCATGTCATGTTCTGATTAATTTTGATTCCTTTGTACAATATTGTTCAGATTATGATGAATTTGGTCGTGATGAGTTCAGCTTTGCTAATAGAGCAAACACAAATGGTACTGAACGTGATGGTCCGGTACTTTCCAAGCTTGGTTCAAGCTCAACAGCTGAGCTCCATCCTAAGACTGGTGTCCAAGGGGAGACCAAACCTACATCTATGCCTCCAACTAGTGTCATGACCAGACTTATTCTGATAATGGTTTGGAGGAAACTTATAAGAAATCCCAACACTTACTCTAGCCTTATTGGCCTCACTTGGTCCTTAGTCTCATTTAAGTAAGAACAGTTATAGAAGACAAGTTATCTCAATTGCTTTCAATTTTTCAAGTTCAGCAGATTCTGATTATTGTTTATGATTATGCAGGTGGAATCTTGTTATGCCTGCTATTATTGCTAAGTCCATTGCAATTCTATCTGATGCTGGTCTTGGAATGGCTATGTTTAGTCTTGGTACTTAAACTTGTTCAAAAAAAGTATCTTAACTTTGAAAGCTTGTTGCTTGCCAGAACAAGTATCTTAACTTTAAGCCTTTAATACTTAATAGTGTGTAAATTTCAGGTTTGTTCATGGCATTACAGCCAAAGATGATTGCTTGTGGAAACTCGATTGCTGCCTTTTCTATGGCTATTCGCTTTTTCACGGGCCCTGCAGTTATGTTTGCTTCATCATATGCTGTAGGACTAAGGGGAGTTCTCTTACGCATAGCCATTGTTCAGGTGAAGTGTTTTGGAATCTACCAAACTATGTGTTTGCTTTGCAACTTCTTGTTGCGTTTGTTTATACTTTTGAGACCATTTGGAAGCTCTTTTGACAGAACAAAACGAAACAAGAAAAACTTTGCATGCTTAGAAAACACATTTTGTGTGTTAGTACAAATGATGCTTCTTTGTAATTGTTCATTGCAGGGTTTACTTAGAAACTTTGCATATGTTTAATTATGCTTTTGTGAGAAAGCGCTTTTGATAATAATAGAAACCTTGCCAAACATAAAAAGTTTCCCGTAAGTGTTTTCATGGTCTTAAATCACATTTTTACATGCTTATAGAAGCTCGCACAACTTATGTGCTAGTGCTCGACTCTAAAACCACTTTTAACCCTATCACAATCAAACATATCCTCAATCCTTATCATAAAAACCCCAACTGTTTCAGGTTTTTTTTTTAATTTTTAATTTTTATGTAAAGTGAATTCTGATTTTATTTGATTGATTTTAGGCTGCACTTCCACAAGGAATTGTCCCATTTGTCTTTGCCAAAGAATACAATGTTCATCCTGATATACTGAGCACTGGGTTAGAACTTTACCTTTCTCCACTCATTTCATTCTGTTTTGTGAATTACATTCGTATAATTCTAATTAAAATTAATAACTTGTTTACTTAAATGCAGGGTTATATTTGGAATGCTTATTGCTCTTCCTATCACACTAGTTTACTATATCTTGCTAGGACTATGAAGCTGAAATACTGCTTTTACGGTTTTAGCCTTGTGATTATTTTGGGTTTTGGGCTCTCTAACAGTTGGGAAGAACGTAGATCTTCCAGAGGAATTTAGAGAAGAATATAGACAGCTCTAGGCAAAAGGGTCAAGAGATAAAGAAGAATATGCACTTGAAAGGTAGTAGGAGCTTAGTTTTCTCAAGACACCTCCCTCTTCTCTCCTCTCTTCTTTAAAAATGAAATCTTGTGTCTTTTAACTTTTTATCTTTTTTTTTAATTAAGAACAGAAAAGCGAAAGCTTGTTTGTAGCAATTGATAACATCTTGTGCCTTAACCTTTGTATGTTAAAAACCCAGTTGAAATCTCTATGCAGTTGGAAAAATTTCTAGGTCTATTTGTATTTGTTGAGTTCATTTTATTTCAAATGGTGTACAGTAAGTCTTTTAGATTTTTAAAATAATTATTTGTCATCTTGCCATTTTTATTGGTCACTTGTATTGGTATAGATTAATTCCTTGGATTTAAAATTGATTCAGTTGAAAATTTAATGTAAGAATTTTAAAAATTTTGAGCATAGATTTTCTTAATTATTAAGCTATATTTCTTGTGATAATATGATAATAATTTTTTAAATATCATTTTTCACAAATCATCAAACTTTATACAACTCTAAACATCCAAAATGTAGCCTAAGATCATATATAATTATCTATCAAGAGGTATAATCATTATAGCTTAAAACACAACACTCAAAATATAGTATACAACGTATTAATGAGATAACAATTAGTCTAGATTGCATAACAAAAAATGGATACCAAGTCTTAAAATTTGTGCATGATTTTTATAAAATAATATAATATTCATGAAAATTACGTATAAAATGATTATAAATTATTTTGAAATGGATATTGATAAAAATAATTTATATAATCTTTAACTATAAATATATAATTTAAGTTTAATAAAATAACTATAACACTAATGATTTAATTAAAATTGAAAGATATTTAATTAAGATTTGTTAATAATTAATCGTTTTATTTTATATACTTTTATGTACTCTTACATCTATCCTTATAATTTTAAATATGATTTTATAGAAATAAAGATATTAAAATGATATAGTTTATTTTTAATTAATACTTTTTTATAAAAAAGAAATAAATATTATTGTTTATAATTTTAATGATCAAATAATTCAAATAAATTAATCAATTATTTTATGGATTTTATTACACTTTTAACTGTTTTTGAATAAATTAGTTTAATTGATTTTCTTTTTAAAGGTAAAGTAATTTTTAATATTTTATTTAAAAATAAAATATTCTTTTAGAAAAAAATTCAATAATTTTTAGTGTAACCATATAAAAACTTAAAGCTTTAAATGACTTGAATGCTTAATTTTGTTTTGCTATTTTTAGAAGAAAGTGTGGGAACATTAAAGTAGTGAGTAAATGTTCTTCATTGAGCATTGATTTTAAGGCTCTCTGCCCCTTTGGCTAACTTATTAATGATGTATTACTTTATTTTCTTTACCTTTAGGGCATGTATAATTTTGTGTTTAGTAATGTATTTGATATAAATTAAGATTATATTTTTATATAACAAAAAATGTATAATTATTTAAGAATTTAATACCATAACTTTAAAATAAATTAAATATAATTATACTTAATATATTTAATATAATAAATTAAAGATTGTGTTTGAATTATTTGGAAAATGAAAAATAGGAAACTAGGTTTTCTTTCTTTCTTTTTTTTTAGAATAAGGGAAACTAATAGACGTTCTTATAAGAATAAAATATGTGAATTTATTATTTTTGTATTTTTTTTATAATCACTTTTCATAAAAACAACACAAGCGAACAAATCCTTCTATTAGCTACCTGTATTTTTATATTTTGGTTTTGCCATTAAATTTACAGTTACTGTTAAATGAATAAGTTTAAGATAAATTGTAATTTGTGTGGAAAAATATTATTAATAAATATATTAGGATTTATATAAATGTATTGGATACTGGATTTTGAATATATAAAAATCCTGTAATTTTATAATAAAAACGACAACTTAGTGGTGGAGCCTACCAGCCTAGTAGCTTTTGTTGGTTTTGTATTAAAAAGACTACTTTTTGATACCGTGTTCTCTTAAAAGCTCTGAACATTTGGTCGTATTTTAAGGGACACGAGGGACCAAGCATTAACGGCTTTTACTAAAAGCACTTCTGCAAGTGGTTACCTAATGTCCTCTCGATTTTTATTTGAGAAACAATTATAAAATGGATAATTTTATTTAAATACATATATTAATACAATATAAACTATTATTATTATTATTATTATTATTTTATTAATAAAGTTTAAAAATATAATAGATGTAATTTTACTCCAATTATTTTAACTTATTGTGGAGTAAAATTCAACAAATTAAATTATTATTATTATTATTAAAATTTATTATTATAAAATATCAATTTTTATTAAAAATTTATATATTTTTATCATTGAATTTTTTTACACGTGATCTTATATTAAATATAATGTAATTAAATGATATTTGAATTAAATTATTATTATTTAAATATATTTAATTAAAATTTGACGGGATAAATTTAGAATTTTTTTTCTCTCTCTCAATCTATTATGAGCCAAAATTTTGGGCTGAATGATTTGACAAAGACATATTCCAAGTTTCCAACATCTAATCACACCCATTAAAGTCATTCACATGATTTCAGTCCATCAAAAGCCGTATTATCAGAGAAACACATGCTGATTTTATGGGCCACAAATCGACTATTATTTTTAACAAATTATAAGTATGTTTAATGATGAAAATATAATATTTCTAACACACAATTAAATTAATAATTAATTATAATTAAAATATTAATATATACGTTAAAGTAATAAATATGATATTTAATTATAAGTTAAACTACTGTTAATACATATAGCTTTTACAATGTAATGAGATGTAAAATTGACAACCATGCTTCAAAATAAAATAAAAAAGCCTAAGTCGTACCTTAGTGATTCGTGTGACAGCAATCTTATTGCGGACAAACATTGTCTGTTTTTCACACACTTCTCAAAATTATAAAGAGGTTTTTGTATTGCTTGTTGATCAACTCCATTCTTAAGTGCTTCTGCTTCCGCTTTTTACTTCTCCTTCGAGCCCTTAAATATGATCTTTTAATTTTTATGTTACTTTACGGTGTAGAACAATAATCAATCAAGTTGTAACTATATTAATATTTTTCCAAAATGTTAATAATTGTTTTGATTATTAAACAAATAATATAACTTTTTATATAATGTTCATGTATTATAAAATTTAAATAATATGAATATAAATTTATATATCTTTAATGTTTCTATTTGTATCAAACATATTCCCACTTGTCACCACTAACTTGTTATTCATATTTGTTTGGTTTAGTTATAATGTGATTATGATATAAGTTTGAATAATTTTAAAAATATAATTTTTGTTTTTTAAAAAAATTATCACATATTATATTATAATTAAGATAAATATAAATATAAATTTGTATTACATTAGTATTCATGTTGTTTAAGTTTTGCCTATTTAGGTTTCTTTTAGTTCTACTCCTTATGAAGTTTGTGAGAGTCTATGCAATTTTATTATTACACTTTAAAAATTTATTAGGTTAATATATATATAATATATTTAGGTCTCTAAATTTTAATAAAATATTAAATTTGAAAGAAAATATAATTTCTTAAATTAATAGATAAAGAAGAAAGTGTTATCAAAACATAAATTTTATGACTTAGTGTACCAATACACATATAAGAATTTTGATATTGTGACTTGAAATTGATTAATAAAGGCATTAAAAGATTTTTAAAAATAAAAGTGGGATGCGTCCTTAAAAAGACGACCTAAAATGCCTAGTAGTTTTAATACTCATATGAGCCTCTTTTATAGGAATGCTTCATATCCTAGAGTTGATCATTTGAGACAATTATTGATTTATTGCCCTTTTGTTTTTATATTTTATATTTTTTAAAAACTTTATATAATCATATATTTAAAGAAATCAATCGTGTTTAATAAAGGCATGCGAAAAAAAAGTAGAATAACAATATGTTAGAATTGTTTTATGCTGAAGTACATACATATGGCTTCGTATGTGAAAGCACAAAATGTGCTTCTAGAGTCGTGAAAGTGTTTTTGAAATTTTGTGTTTGACTGTGAAAAATGCTTTTACAAGGTTCCACAAAATAAACAAACAAAACCTATGTAAATAAGTCTCCATATAGACAAATACTAACGAGGAGAGGAATACTGTACACTTAAGAACTAATGTATATGTTATTCACTAAAAAAAAAAAATAGATAAAAATAATATCATTAATTAAATATATTCTATATAAAAATAAAGTACTAGTAATATTTTTAATATATATATATATTATCTTTTAAATTATATATTTAAATATTAAACATGTTATTTTTAAAATATGAATTTAAAAAATTATACATAATTATTAGATATATAATATATAATCGGCATTAGGTAACTCGCTTTCAAATATTTCTCACGAATTTATATTATTTTTGCACACAGAATAGTCAGATTTATTACGTGTTAATGTTATGTTTAAAAAAATTAAACTATTTCTTTAATTATAAAAATAATTAAGGGTGAAAACTGTGTGCATATTATTATTTTCGTGGTTAATTGAGAAATGCTCATTTTAACATAATAATAAAAATATTAAGCGAATATTCCGTAGCAAGAGCCAACTAGGGTTAGGGTTTTACTCTGTATATAAGATTTCATTTTCAGGTTCAGTATATTCACTCGAATTAGAGGAATACTTCTGTGGCTGTACGTTCCAAAGACTTTCGCGAACAAAGATGGAGCAAACTTTCATCATGATCAAGCCCGATGGGGTCCAAAGAGGCCTGGTACTTAATTTTCCCTTTCGATTTTTTTTAATGCATTTTTAGGATTTCAGACCTGTTATGACTTGCAGAATCTATTTTTGGATTTTTTGGGTTCTTAAGTATTTTACTCTCTCTGGTGGGTCCTGAAAAGAAACTATTTTTCACTAAATCTGTAATTTAGATTTTGTGGTTTTATATCTTGAGGTGTAGATGTGTTTTGTATTTCTGTTTTTGACTATGACGATGAGGTTCAATGGGGTTTTAGGTTGATTTACTAACCAGATCTATGAAATCATCGTTATTTTTAATTGAGTTGAAGTACGTTTACTGTCGTCAATATGATCATAATAAAATAAAATTACATTTTCTTTGTAATTGTTTGGTTCATTTTTCTCAAGAAATTCACAATTTTCAGGTTGGTGACATTATCAGCAGGTTTGAAAAGAAAGGATTTTTTCTCAAAGGTAATAATATTCTCTATTTACTTATTTCATTGTTATTGCTAATACTGAAAATTTGTCTGCTGATGTTTCTACTTAGAGCCCATGATTGACCAGTTCATTCTTTAATTCAATTGCCTTTTATTGAAACAATTTTAATTGTTCATTGGTATGGTTTCACTTTCATTAGTGCTATTTATATTTGTATAAATAGAACAAAAAAGTTAATCAAAATTAAGTTTGTGATTCATTGTGCATGTGTTTGTTGATAACTGAGGCCTTTTCTTGCTACTAATTTTCCATGCTGTCATTCTTAGGTTTGAAGCTGATAACTGTTGATCGTTCTTTTGCTGAGAAACACTATTCTGATCTCTCTGCAAAGCCCTTTTTTAGTGGATTGGTTGATTATATTATTTCTGGTCCTGTTGTTGCCATGATCTGGGAAGGTAAGAATGTTGTCACAACTGGACGAAAGATCATTGGAGCAACAAACCCTGCAGATTCCGCCCCTGGAACTATTCGTGGTGATTTTGCTGTCGAAATCGGCAGGTAACTCGAATTTCTCCTTGGACTTTTTATATTACAAAGTAAATTATGCATGCTTACTCTTGAATTTCATCATTTGGACAAGTTAGGGTAGGTTAGGTTTCCAGAATTGGAATTATCAATTGGTTAACTCTTGAATTTCATCATTTGGACAAGTTAGGGTAGGTTAGGTTTCCAGAATTGGAATTATCAATTGGTTAGTAATAACAACAGGGAATAGAAAACTATGGAATTAGACATTTATATTCCTTCGTTAGTTATCATTAGAATAAGGAAAAATAATAATAATAATCTTATTTAGTTTTTTCAAATGCCTCCACGTTCCATGTCTAACCAAATAGAAACATTTTTATTATTTATTGAGTTTTTTTTTTGTGTGGGGTGTAAAAGTGTATTATAATCCTATTCTCATTTGAGAGAAGTAATAGTTCTTTTAAAAGTTCAAATGACAAAGGGACTTATTGATTTCTTAGTTTATTATCACCAACCGAACATGCCAGTTAGTTATTTACTGGGATTTTGATTTTCTTTGACCAACAAGATTATTTGAATTTGCAGGAACATCATTCACGGAAGCGATTCAGTTGAAAATGCTAGAAAAGAAATTGCGCTGTGGTTCCCTGATGGCCCTTGCAATTGGCAGAGCAGCCTTCACCCTTGGATTTACGAGTAAATTATGCATCTGGGGAATCATTTGCGTTTAAAATGTATGGTTGCTTAATGTAGGCAGTCTCTGCTATGTTGGAAAATTAGACTTGCTTTCCCTGTGTTTTACTCATGTTGCAACCCTATTCACAAATGTCTTGATCGTGTTAAAAACTCTTAATAGAATGAGTAACTGGTTATGGTTTTGCTTTTGTGTTAATACGACCCTTTCCTTGCATGGTTCTTTGGTTTATAAAAGATCAAATGGCTGGTTCTAAATAATAGTTTTATAGACTCCACACGCAGTTGTACCAAAAACCCAACTAAAAAAAATCCAATTAATAATCTTGGCCATTTAAAATAAAGCAAGTCTTAACACATTCACCGTTATTTAGTAGCAAAATCAACTGTAACGTCCCCAAGGGTCAGAATTTGTCATCAAACAAACTTATGAACTCACGATCCAATATTAATGGCATCCATCACCAACACAAAATATATTCGATATTCTGAGGTCTACATAATTTGACGACATCACCAGTGAGAATTACACCTCATATAGAGACTTAACTTGCATTAAGAAACCTCAACAACAAAACCAACACCAGATTATTATTATGCCTTACCAACAACCTCAACAAACGAAAACTCTCCTCTTTTCTCTCTCAAGAATCAAATCAGAATAATGTGCAGGCTTGAAGGTTTGCCCAAAAACCAAGTTCTGAATAACAGTCCACTGCCAGAAACAGAGAACTTGCCATTACAGCTTCCATACTATCTTGAAAGAAGGCTATATGAAGGCAAATCTTCAAGACGTGTCACATCTTCAATTAGAAGCTCACTTTCCAGCTGACGACGAGTGGATTTCATCACTGTCTGTTAGAAACAACCATAAAAATGATGGGAAAAAATAAAAAAAGAAAAGCAATTAAAATCTCTTCAAAGCACGAATGCAAGAATATCAAGAAGATCATTAAAATAAAAACCAAACAAACATACATTGAAATCCATATATGATGCACGCATAGTGAGCCATAGATGGTCCATTAACTTGAACGTGATACAATAGAGAAGGTCGAATGCTGACTCATTTTCTGTCAGGAAAAGAATTAACGTTAGTAACTTTAATTTCGTAATCAATCCCAGATGATAACATATTGCTGGGAAAAAAATGTTTCCTCAGCAACCACTATGGAAAGTTATATCAATAAACCTGATAGAAATGTCAGGAACGATACTCCAACCAAAGTCCGAGGTTTCACTGTGGAGAAACACATTTGTTAACCGATGAAGGATAAAACTAAAAACCTACTACTATCTTTAAATAATCACCAAATGCATGCATAATTAACCATACAATTTCCACCTTTTCACACACAAGTACAATCAGCAGTGCAGATGTGACATGAATATTCTTACAATCTTGTAATCACCCAATGGCTTCAGTCAATACTTATTTTACCAAATTGATAACAATCATAACTGTTATTAACATAACTTTTAAAAGCCCGAGAAAAACTTTTTTTAGAAACAAACCAATAAAAGAAATAAACAATTTTTAATTGTGATCGTTTGGCATTAATTCTAGTTCATATTTGAAAGGCAACGACTCTGCAATCTGCATAGATCCATTATGAAATTCAACACACTTTCCCAACAGAAATGAATGAGCCACAAAGATAAACTACAAGAAAATGTAATCAACTAGAATTTCTAATAATTTTTTCCAAGTGATGCCCTCACAAACAAAATACAAGATTGTCACAACTTTCTCAAAGTATATATGAAACCAAAACAACAGTACCTGCTTCAAGATCGAGCATTTGAATCAACATGAATGTTATGTTCACCCCAGCAACAGCAAATGGATATTCCCACACTGACCGATCACCTTCTTGTTTTCTAAGAAGATCCTGGAAGGATTTCTGCATTCAAAGAATAGGGAATAGGTAATATCAACATCAGTTATTTTTATACTCAAGATCAGTGTTTTTCTTAATAACAACTATTTCGATAATGCTTTTCCTTAATAAAATCTATAATAGGTTCATTCTAGTATTGTCACAATCTCAATGAGCAGCCAAATGTAACAATGTGAACACAGATAAATATATTTAATGAGAAATCACACTCGCAAGAATAATGCATTACTAAGCTCTTGAAAATGTGAGCAAGAAAACAAACTCGTTTTTAGGACAGACGTACTTCCAATAACCATAAGTAAACTAAAAGATATACCCATCAAATAATAGAAAACTTAATATCCCATAAACTTTACACGTGTTTCCACTATAGGTACACTGCTGGAGAAAACTACTAGAAATAAGCTTTTTTCTTGCATCTCCAACCTATATTTACTCTTAGAAAGTGAAATGGATACAAAAAATTGAGAGAGAGAGAATAAAAATTAGATCTTACCGGAAAATTCCTAGCAAAAAACAATAAATTCTCCAATGATATGAAACCACCACCCCTACCCAAAAAAAAATCCAAATATCAAAAGTCAGTGACCTTAAATAACAAAAAGGATAGAAAACAGGGAAAAAAGAGAGAAAAGTAACAAAAAATCTATAAAGTGCATAAATGTCAAAGTAAACTACCTAAAATCGGTTGATGGGTCCTTCCCTTGCCAACCCATTTCCTTCCATTGCTCAGATATTAAGCCACCGAGTTTTTCTTCAGGAAAAGAGAGATTCCACAAAGCCCTAAGAGCTTCCTACATTAAAGAACTCAACGGTGCAAGGAAGAATTAGCACAAATTAAGGAGGAAAGAGTAGATATGAGCTGTGTTACTTGGACTCTTCATTTTTTGAGAATTATCCACATGGACATGAGTGAAGATACTCGGACTCCAATTTGGTGTAAATTTATAGAAAATTTAGACAATTAGGTTTGTTTAACACCCGAATACATATAAAAAAATTTACGACTTTCAGTGTCCTAAAAGACCACGTAACATAGAATTATGAATACCTGATGACCCCATAGAAAAGGGGTGAGAGAATAAAACATCAGCGACTCATGCATTTCCTTCCTAAGTGTTCAATCTACTATGATTTACATACGTTGCAGAAAGTTGAAAGAAGTTTTTGCAAAAGCATACCTGATGTTCAGGGATTGAACCATCATAAGGAATATCAATACGACTCTGTAGTCTTTGCAAGCATTCCTCCTGGAAAAAAAACCAAGCTGTTGAGATAAAAGACTTAACAGCTCAAACAAATTATCCATTATGTGATGACAACCTAATATGAAAGACATCAATCGTAGCTTAACTTGATATATCAAATAAGATAATACCCTGATGGTGACTCGCCTAAGTGAAACTATTAGCTATACAAATAAGTCAATTTTGCTTTGAGCCTGCTAAGCATGAACTACTTCAGAAAACACAACAAAAATTAAGACTCCACATAAGTATCTTAGGGACATTACCATTAACGAAACAAGATATTCTTAACAGAAGAAAGTTAATTATAGTATAAATTTTCATGATTGATATTTGTGTTACCAAGACATATTTTAGGATAATGGAGAAAAGAGATGAAAAAAAGGAACAAACTAGTCCATGAAATCACACAATTGTTACCTGAGCTGGAGTTAAATCAAAAGAAGGGCGAGTGTCACTTTCTCTCCTTTGTGCACACACACAAGAAAGACCTCGACCAAGCCACGCTGCTGATCCCGCCACAACCTCAGCTGTTAACAATATAAAAAGGCAATATTAATCAAGAGGTTATCAATTTTTTAAAGAAAATAAAAAATATACAAGAACATGATAGTCTACATCACAGCCAATAAAAAATAAACAAAATGAAAAATGTAAATAACTTTCCCCATTTCAAGGGCTATGATATATTAAGGAACTACTTAGATTCTAAAAGACAAAAAAGTGAGGTTCCAGAATGTGACAGATATTCAAAACGAATGATCCACACATGTAGTCAACATATCCTGCTCATTGTAAATATACAGAAGTTATTGTGAGTAGATATTAATGATCTCTGAATAAAAGTTACAAAACTAACAACACAAATATATTAGAAACAAACAAACGAAGGTAAAAACCAATTAAAACTCAACGTAGAAAGTAAAGTCAGACTGCTTTCACAGTCAAAGTTAAATTCGAGCTTCCAGAACTTGCAGAAACTAAATTTACAAAGCAAAACAACGAAAAATAAAATCATAACAAATCACACACCGAAGCAAATTTGAATATCAGAAAACATCTACTTATTGATAACTGCAGCGACAGTCAGCACTATCTATTAACGAGTGAAGTATATCAATTCAGATCTATACTACACAAAAAGACGAAGAAAAAGTAAAACTGCAGAACGAGAAAGGGCGACCAGATAGAATATTTTAAAGAGAGAGAGAGGGAGGGAGGATAATAAATGGAGCTATAAAAGAAAAGCAAAACAGAGACTAATTAAAGAGCATGTACCAGAATTTGAATGACAGGTATTGCGATCAAGACCTTGCGAAATCCTCCTAACAGCAACAAAAGAGCCTCCACTACCTCCTCTTTCGTCCATTATCTACCTCCTCTACTTAACCTTCAACGTCAAGTTCTCACACACCATTCCTCCTCCATAATCACAATCCCAACAATGAAAACACAAAAACTCAATCCAATAAAAAAACTTAAAAGAAAACCACACTAATTCTTCTCAGGAGAAAACAGAATCGAAATCTCGTTCCAGAAACAGTTCGAAGAACAAGCACTGATTCTTCTTCAATTTTCGGCGAAGAAAATACTCCGATTACAAGAGAAAAAATCGAAAGAAAAAATGGAAATAAGTATCGAATTGAAGGTGAAAAGAAGAGAAAAGTGATTCTATGAAGAAAGATTGAGAATCTTGAGGGAAAATGGCTAGGGTTTCTCCAAGATCTGAGATTCTATCAAAGAGTCAGTTACGAAGATACAAAGCTCTCTCTCTCTCTCTCTTTCTCTCTTCTTGTGGTGGAGTTAGCGTCGTTTTGTCTGTTTGGAGTGTGTGCGAGCAGAAAGAAATCTCAGTTTACAAATTTTTGTTAATTATTATTGTAATTGTTAACTCCGTAATAACTAATTAATTCATTTTTAGATGACCTCATTTCTTTGTTTGTTATTAGAATATATTGAGTTTATTTTTTTCCCGATTAAATTATTTTTCATCTATTTATATCATTTAACTTAAAAATTATTATTATTATTATTATTATTATTTTAATTTCCATCTATTCACGTCATACAAATTTATAATTACTAATATATTTAAAATAATAATTTTTACTATAACTTATAACAACATTATTTAGAGACTAATTAATTAATATAAATAAATTATTTTAAAATTAAATGATATAAATTAAATAAAAAATATTTTAATAATATAAATTAAACAAACATTAAAATATTATATGGTGAGGTATTCTTGTGTTTATGTTCTTTGTGTGTATGTTTTTATGGTTTTCTTTGTTTACTTCACTCAATAAAAAAAATTGAATTGTATAAAATAATACCATAAATTTATAACAATAATAATACCACATTTAATAATTTTTGTATGAAATAGTATTCAACATCAAATGTATCTTTGAGTGTTATGTTCCTATTTGTTTGTTTAATATAACGAAATTTTGAAAAATTATGTAAAATAATATTCTTAAAATTTATAAATAAATTATAATATTTAATAAAATTTAATTAGATAATAATCAACATTAAATGAATATGAGTGTTTAAATTTGCTTGCTTAAAGCAATAAAAATTTGAGAAATAATATAACATTTAAATTTATAAAATAATTTATGATAAATTTTAATTTAATTATGTTTTAATATTTTTATAATTATAAGTATAAATTTTTTACTTGTCATTTGGGTTATATAACTATTAGAGGTATATAAAGTTGGTTTCATTTGTTTTTAAACTAAAACTAAAACTAACTTAATTTAATAGATTCTTAAAAAATTAAATTAATTAAATATATAAAACCAATTTAAATTTAATCAAAAAATTTGGTTGATTTTGATTGATTGTATTTATCTTTGATTTTTTTTAGATTGTAATAATAAATTTTTATTCTTTAAAAATATATTTGATTATATGAATTTTAAGATTTATAACATCATAATTATTAACTTATAAGTTAAATAGTTTCAAACTTTTAATATAACCTATATACATATATTAATTTGAATCTTATGTATACCATACACACAAATATAATTGCAATAAAAAACTTAAAATTTTATTTAGTTTAGTTCGGTTTTAATTTATTTTTTAAATTTAAAAATCAAAGCCATTAATGCTTGATTGGTGTTTCAAAATTTAAAACAAAAACAACAAAATTTTATTGGGTTGATTTAATTCGAATAATTTTTGCACGTGACAATATCTTTTATATATTTTAATTATGTAATTATTAAAACAAACTTATTTAATTATGTAATTTACAAATATGATAAATTAAGTCAAAAAAAATTAAAAATTGAGATTTTTTTAAAAATAAGATAAAAATTATTTATTTTATTAATAAAAAATTAAAAAATTAAATTTTTTTCTCTCTATTTATCTTTTACTATTATTTTATTAATGAAAAATAAAAAATAAGATTGAGAAATATTCAATAAATACAAGAGATGAATGAACGAGAAAAAAAGAATGAATAGGAGAGAAAAGGAAAGGGTATTCGGTAAGGGGTTAGGTTTTTTTAATTTTTTTATTAATAAAATATATAATTTTTATTTTAATTATAAAATTAAATAAATTATGTCCATTAATAACATAATAAAATCACATCAAATATATAATTACAATACCCACTGCCATTGAAGATACAAGTAAAACAGTTACCAATAAATGGTGTGAAATCAATATTTTCCTCGGGACTGAAAATGAAAAGTTCCAGAGCGGGAAAGGCAAAACAATGATAATAATAATAGTAAAATACCAATGGCTTCAAATATATTATTATTTTAATTAATATGTTAATCTTTTATTTAATATATTTTAATTGATTTAATTATAATTATTAATAACAATATACTACATGATTTTTATTATATCTCAAGTTTGAGATAGATTTTTATTATATCTCAAGTTTGAGATAGATTTTCATGGTACAATTAAATACAATTATTTGTTAATACTTAATACACGTTTGTTAACAAATACCTGTATTTGTATTTTGAAATAAGTACCTCACAATTAAACTTTACAAGAACAATAATTTTTCAATTAGTGGTAACCAATTTTTTGTTATGTTTGTTGCTAGAGTAATAAAGATTATTATTAGAATAATTTTCTTTTTCATTTTTAAAAATACAAATAATAAATTATAAGATAAAATTTTATATTAATCTAACATTAATGATTTTCTCTATAAATATCATTTTCCTTCTTTCTATGAAAATATGGCATAATTTTTGAAATATTACAAATGTGAATAAATTGTTTTTTCAATACAATTTTTACAAAAGAATAATAATAATAAAATTGATAATATTTTTGTTATTTTCGTAAAATTAAGTTATTCATAATTTAATCCTCAATCTCTTTTGTTAATACTTTTAGGTTTTTTATTTAATTTTACAAAAACATAGAAAATTTGTTATTATTTATAAATTTTTCCCACCAAAGTTATAAAGATTACATTTCCTCTTTAGAAAAAATATTAGGTGCAAATAAAATTTCAAAATTAAAAAAATTATTAAAAAAATTTTTTTAAATTTTTTTTATTAAGGATCACCATATTATTAAATGTGTCAAAAAATAACAATTTTTTAAGTTATGCATTTAAAAATACCAATAAATAAGAATTAATATAGTTGTTACCATGGTTTTACTAAGTAAAGTTTGTTATTTTGAGTTTGCTTTAAATTCTTTATACCAATTCACGTAGAAATGGAAAAACAATATTATCACTTTGTTCACAATCAATGTAAAAATTCATCACTAATAGCATACAAGATTATACCTTCATGGTTAATTTACATGAAAAAAAAGAACTTATCAATTATAATGTAAAATATGATATATTTCAATTTTGAGATGTGATATAAATAATATGACTTGTTATTATTTGCAAGTATTAAGTAATATCTAACATATTGTACTATATAAAATAAAAAAAAATTCACATCATTTGAGATATTAATATATTTGTAATATACAATAATACTATAATTTAAATTGCATAAGGTTATTAATTTTGTTTTGTCATAACAAATCTATACGTGTATTATCGAATTGGAGATAAAAATGAAACAATAAAATGAATAATAAGAAGAAAAAAAAAGAATTCTTATTTTATAATACGAAAAGAATGTACATAATATTCGCCACCTCATTTTCCAAAACTGTATACTATATTTTAATAAACATATCAAAATTTAATATTTTTAATTTTTTATATATTTAATTACATTTAACCTCAAACTAATAATAAGTAATGTATTATATATTATATATTTTATCTTTATTTTTTTATTAAAAAATGAATAATTTTTCTTTTATAAAAACTATTCAAAATATTTATTTAAATTCTAAAAATTTAAAATTTTATGATTATTTTATAATTTATTGTTATTATTTTAAATTAGTTTGTAATAAGATACTATCCATATTATTTAATACAAAAAGATTATGTATTTCTTGTTTTGTATATTTTATTTTTATTTCTTTTACATATTTATTAATTATTTATTGACTCAAAAATTTAATTTTTCAATATAAAATATTTATTATTAGCTTATTAATTTTATAAAATTTATTTATAGTAAAAATATAAATAATATTTAAAATATAGTTTAGATCTTCTTTTTGGTTTAGGATATCCGTTATTCATTAAAAAATTATAATATATTCGCACAATTTTTTTAAGTAAAAATAATAATTAAATTTAAATTAAAAATAAAGAATATTCGATCCAAACCCGTCCTATTAAGAACCCTATAAGTTCACCACTAATACACTACTCAATTTAACTTTCTTTTTTTAAATCCTGTCTGCATTGAAAAGGTACGGTTTTATAAAAAAATAATACAACTTATATAACGTCACTTTAATAAAGTATAAACTTAATTATGATCATAAATAGATGTAATTTTTTTGAATTTGATTAAAATTGTTTACATAATTCAAATAGAAGCTATTCATAATATTTGATTATTCAGAAATAAAAAGTCATTAATAAAGATAACATTTATTGGTATTAATATCAAAACAATTTAAAATAATACTTATTTTGTAATATATCTATTAGAAACCTAAGTCTAATTCAAGCTAATAATGTCTCATTAAATTAAGGATTGTTTAAGTTTATAAGCAATAATGTTGTCGAACTTTTGGGCGATGTGAGACTAAAGAAAACTTAACAACCCTCATCTACACAGATAAATATGGTCTCACAAAGTTACGGTAAGACTGTTAAAGATAAAACCAAAATCACCGATCAAATCAGGGTCAATTTTGATATCGTGTTAGAAACTCATGTCTAACTCAATCTAATAAGATCTTATTGAGTTAAAACTTGTCCAAACTTATAAACAACACTCTTGTTGAACTTCGAATCTATGTGGAACTGAAGGAAACTTAACAATATTAATTTGTTATATTTGATTATTTAGGTATTTTAAATTTTAATGAATAAATAAAAAAAATAACAACATTAAAAATTATAATAAATTTTTTTATATTTATATCCACCTCATTTTTTTATTATTATAAAAAAATCAAACCCTATTTAATAATATTATTTTATTATTTTTTATTAATAATCTTATTATGTTTGTTCGGCTAAATACTTCTTATTTTAAGAAATATGTTACGGTTCAAGCACGAGTGAAAAATTCATGTATAATCTTACCTATGTATATAAATGATTTTGGTACATTATTTAGTCAAGTTTCAAAAATTTGTATAAACTAAACAAACATTACATGGTTAAACATTTTAAAAAAAAGTTATTTTTGTGAGAATTGATATCTTTAGAATACAATTATTCTTGTTTTATTATTCTTTTTGATTTTTAATGTTAATTGGGATATATAAAATAATATTATTTAAGTTATTTATGTATTTTTGTTAATTTAATAGTAATCTTGATGGATTAAGATAACTCAAATATATTAATTATTATTTAAATTAATAAAAATAAGTAACATTGATTTAAATAAAGATATTTAATATGCAGTTAAAAATAGAAACAGAAAATATATAAAAACATTAATATGAATATTCTAAATATACAAACTCCCGTATTTGTTAATGCAAAAATAAGATTGTAAAATGTGAGAAACTTTACTATTTTTAGAATAGAAAAATCTAATATAAAGATAATAAAAAGTCGAGAAGCATAAGTTGCAATGATAATTCTGAATCCCCGTGAGAAAAGTTGAAAAAAAGGTCACATGGCTCTGTAGCAAAACATGGGCCACAGCGTGATGGGTGTTCATTTACATAAGGAGTCTACTTTATTCAACGTAATTTTTGTGTCTACTTTATGGTCCACACAAATGGGTTATGTCCAACAAACTTTGTTGTTATATCACTTTACGTAGAGGGGAACCTAACTTATTAATGTGAATGTATAAATATATATTGTTTCTCTTATCCCTGCTTTATTTATTTCTCATTGTTTTAATTTCAATTGATATATTGTTATATGTTTTGTGTAACACCATGCTCTGTCACGTTTGAATGCGTCAAAAAATTTGGGTTGGTTTAACTTTCAATTAAAAATCAAACCAAAATTAAACCGAATTATACCAATTAAATACTTAAAATCAATCAAAATTGAATCAAATAATTTAAGTTGTTTTGAATTTAATGTATTAAATTTTGAAATTTTGATTTTTTATTATGTATATTTTTTCCCTTTAAATTTTTTTATTGTATAAACATAAACTATACAACTTGTATCATATATAGGATCTCATTGTTATTATTTACATTATAGATTTATTAACTTGTAAATAATATATAGTGTAAAATACATGTATTGATTTGAATATCTAAATCTATATCATATATACATTTAAAAAAAATTATGATTAATATGTTAAGAATTTGAATTTTTTAATAAAAATGAAAATGAAAATGAAAATAAATATAATAAAATAAAATAAACATAATATTTTGATTGATTCTTGATATTTAAAAATAAAATCAACTCATATTGATTGGTTACTCAAAATTTAAAAGTAAACCAAAACAATAATATTTCAAAATTGGATTAAATTGGTGTGTATTGATTGGTTTGTACTGATTTTGCACACCTCTAATCATATTTTTAACAAAAATGCAACACAGTTTGATCCATCTCAATTACCACACGTTTCAAAAAAAAAAAAATCTCATACAAGAGTATATAATTTTACAACTTAGTTTAAATTATGTGTGTTCTTAGTTGCATCATTACTATTGCATAACTCGTTTTATAGTATACTTAGTCTCTAGTTCAAGTAAACTTTTTCACGTACTATAATGTTATTTTGGTTGAAAAACATCATAATCGAAAACGAAAATTACCTACCATTATGCTATTTGCTTTACAACGAAGCATTTTGTTTGATGGGTGAGATTTGGCATTGGAAATTGGCTTGTGGACAAAAGCATGCATTTTACTTTCTAGTCTTAGCTAGGCTCGACATATTTTATCAACTTTTACACATTCCTCTACTGCCTAATCCGTTTGGGTTTATTTCCTTTTAAAAATTTCTTTGGGCAAATTTAACATTACCACATCTCAACGACATCAAGAATCTTTTATACGATGTAATATATTTGAAAACTAGTGAAACGTATTTGTCTTTGATGATTTATAGTATAAAAATTAAAAAAATATAAGAAATGTGAAACAATATCAATGACTATTATCAAAAAGTATTAATGAATATATTTTATAAGCTTGAGTTTTTGAAAAAAATTATGCTATAAGATCTAATACCGATAATAATCTTAAAATCTATTAAAAAATTTAAATTTAATGAATCTTACAAAAAGACAAAAAATATAATTTTAATAAAAATTCAAATAATAGGTCTTTATTAAAATAAAGTAATCCACGTTTGAGTGGAGTATGAAAGAATATAGATGAATTGTTAAGATAATTTTATACTTTTAATAAAAAAAAAATTATATTATTAATATCAAAGATTACAAAACAAATGATATAGAATATTTTCTCCATTTCAAGACCACCTTTAGCTAAAAATAACATTAAACCCTTATAAACTATTTATTCCTTTGGAGATGTTAATGCAAATTAATCTTTATAGGTTAGTCTTATATTTTTTTTATATAAAATATAAACTTTAGTCTTAAAATAATGCAATTTAGACAAAAAAAAAAGATACATATATATCATATAACTTTAAACTTTTAAGATTAAAGTATGATTTTTTAAATTTTATGGGACTAAAATACTCTAATTAAAATTAACTAAGTTAAAACGTTTATGTTGTAAAAATTATACCATCTACCACCTCCTTCACACATTAATTAATCTACAAAATTTGTGACAAACTTACACCAAATTCTTTATTATTGGTATAAATATACAACAAATACATATAACGATAATGATATATTTGTAATACTTATAACGAGTTTAGTGATAGATTTATAACAACAATAAAATTATATAACAATATGGTGTTAGATTTCTTATGTCTCAAAATTAAGTAATAGATTTGTACAAACATACTAAATTCAATAATATATTTATTAATTTACTCAATTTATAAACCAACTAGTTTAAATGTTATGATTATTTCTCAATTTTTAATTAGATTTATACAAGTTTTTAAATTTTAAAATGTATGATTTAGTTATTAATTTTGTACATAAATCTCTAAAAATTTAAATTATATAATTTATTTTCAATTTTTTTAAAACTTCACACATAAATCCAAATAAATTATTAAGGCATTTTTGCGCATTCTAAATATTTTGTAATATATTTCATAACTCAAACTTCATTCAAAATTTAGCCACCTTGTTTCATTTTTTGAATTAATTACAATTATTACATTTATTATAATATATGAAATTAAAAAAATTAAAAAGATATTAAAATTAAATTCACTAAATCTCAACAATTATATAGTGCTTATTTAATTATTATCGTCGAACAAGAAATCAATAATTAATCACAACCAAAAATTGGCAAATAAATTATTTAAAAAGTATTTTATTAAATTTTACTTTATTAGTATTACAATCATAAATAATACTTAAAATTTTCAAAAAATTACACATACGAGTTGAATAACCGTGAATAATAACCAAATAATTTCAACGTGGAGTTTGGAAAATAATAATTTGAGTTTTCTAAGTTTAAAAATTAAGAGTGGGAAAAATAATAAGAATATGAACATTATATGTTGGAGATGCAACTATTTTATAATAATTTGAATTTTACATCATATTTTTGTATAATTAAATTTATAAAATAAAATATTGTGATATAATCATAATTATATATTGTAAAATAATTATAAATTAATAAATTAAATATTGGGGAAAAATTGGCTACACAGTTGCGATAATAATAAATATGAAAAAAATAATCGTTATATAAAAGGCTGAATTTTTAATTATAGCAATAATATTTATTATTATAAAAATATTAATTCCCAACAAAATTGTTTTAACATAATATACTTACGGAATTAAATAGTAAAAAAAAAGATACAAATATTTTTACCTTTTGTCAGCTTGTTTTCAAACTATTCTCCCATCACACACGGCTTTAAGCCAATCGAACCTAACGTGTGTGTTTAAAATAATCGAATTATCATATATTAAAAAACATTTTATTTAAAATAACACATGTTCAATCATTTTTATTAAAAACACATTTTATATATATATATTTTAAAGACATTTATATCACCTACAAATATTATTGACTACTTACCCTAAAATTTAAAACTTAAAGAAATTTAAGTAACTATCTATCTTTATTAATAAACATATATAAAATAAGTTAATAAATAGTAAAATAATAAAACATGAAAGAATAAGCTAGTAAAATTAAAAATAAAAAAAATCGAAAAAAAGTTGTAAAAGAAGAAAAAAAGGGAAAATATTGGGGAAAACTAAAAAAAAGAAAAATCACATGAAAAACAAAACCGGAAAAGTCCAGACCAGAGTATATATTCACATGCCCTAATTTCGCCCTCTCTTTTCCACACCAACGCTGGCCGTCAGGTATTCTCCGACTTTATTGCCGCCGGCCAATCCCGTGAAGTATTCTGCTTGGTTGGGTTTTAGTTTGTAATAGGTTATCTCTCTGCCTTATCTTGATTTATTGGTTTCAGTTTTATTCTTTATGCTTAGAATTGCCGACTTTGTATGTATGGTACTGTGATATTAACTAGTTTAGTGATCTGATATGATGATTTATGACCTTTTCAATCATTCAAATGTGTTATTATCAACTTTTCAATACATTTACTGGTGAATTTCATCGATCATGCAAGTCATTGTAGAAAAGCTCTCTCGATTGCAATTAGGTTAAGGTTATATTTGGGTCATCGGCTTGTCTTTTTCGTTTTCTGTTTGATTGTCGTTAGTAATAGGTAATTTATTTAACTGGACTTTGTGTATCATGAAGGTTTTGATTTAAAACGTTCCACTTATTCTTTATGCTTAGATTTTGCCCACCTTGTCTGATACTGTGATATTAGCTAGTATAGTGATTTAATATGATGATTTTTATACCTTTCAATCATTCACAAGTGTTATTATTATTAACTTTTCAAAATTTTCCCTGTATTTTTTTGAATACTTGAAATAATACTTCATGAATTTATGAATACTTGAAGTTTCCGACCTTAGTTTCCGTTAATTGTTAAAAAAAGGGATTGACAAGCTCAAAAACAGTAATAATATTTAACAATAAAAACTCTCAGAATAATTTAAGGGTAGAGGACACCACTGGTCCTTTCTCGTGGTCAGTGGAGCACTCTCAAAAGAGAAGGAAAACAAGGACCCATCCTAGGACGACAATCACAAGATTAGCATACCAGAAAATAAAAGAATAAGATAAGTGAAAATGAGAACAAAAATGATAAAAGAAAGAAAGATTTATGAAGCAAGAGTTTAAGCTGATGGTAAATCAGCAATAACTTGTGAAGTTTGGGAAAGCTTCTTGACTAATGCTGCCATATACTTTCCTTGATGCTCGGCAAGCATCAACTCTGTTTCAGTAGGTTCTTGTGTCTTCACCATCTAAAGATGCACCATATGGAGATCCCCTTTGCATTGAGTCCATCTTTAATATTCACTCTGTAAAAGTTATGGTTTATAGGTGGAACTGTTTTAGGATGATAGAATTGCCCTTTATAAAATGAGGTTACTATTCTAAATTGCACTATTAAGCTACCTTTTATTGGGGTACATTTTCTTGAAAGGGGTAATATTAAGGTGCCGAACCCGTAATCATCCCTTACAAATGAGTTGAAGTGACATGAATTAAATTTGTGAAGTTATAAAAAGTTCTTTTTCTTTCACCATGCATAGCAATAACGGTCAAAATGATTCTTATTTCTGTTGTTCAAGTAGACAGGCTACACTATGCATACTATATAAATTAACTAGCCACTAATCGATTGTAATATGTGGGATTCAGTTATGAGGATGAATAGGAGATGCACTTCATCCCATCCCATTTGTATTGTTTATTCTGAGCAGTTTTCTTGTTTGCTACTAGCAGTTCAGATTTGAGAGTGATGAGGCTGCTTACACACAACATGCTCTCCTCAAATATAAAGGGAGTCATCAATGGATTCCCTCTTCGAATTGAAGCCGTAAAAGTGGTGGAGAAAGAGGTTGATTTCAATGCTGACTTCCTGAAGCATATGTTCCACAAACTTGAGTGGAAGGCCCTTGTTGACGCCTCTCGTGTTTTTGGCTACAATGAACTCCCTGATGAGGTTGACTCTGCCATGCTTGACTCTCAAGACTTCCTCCAGAAGTTCCACCATGCTCTTCTGGAGCTTCATCTTGAGGAGGGGACTCTCATATGTCCTGAGACTGGTCGACGGTTCCCTGTCAATAAGGGTATTCCCAATATGCTGCTTCACGAAGATGAGGTCTGATTTGTTGGTTCAGTGATTATCTACGTGTTCTGGTTTAGGTTAGAATTAGATGGGAGTGAATTTGAAAAAGGTAAAAAAAGAAAAGAAAGGGGTTGTTGGGTTGGAGAGTTATCTGAATTTTCATTTCATTGCATACTGAAGGCAATCTGTCCTGACAGTGACATGGCCAGTGTATGGTTTTAAAATATTTATTTGTCGTGAAATACCAAATTAAAATTGGAAAGCCTTTTTTCTAGCATATCCTGACCGATCATTTCCCTTACCAGTTAATCAAAGCAAAGTACAAATATGATTTGGTTTTAAATGTGTCTAATTCGATTGTTCCCTTAAGGGCTTGTATCTCAATATGCACGAGTATTTTAATTTTATGTCAGTCGATGGATTCAGTTCCTTATTTTGAAGTTTTACCAATTTAGTATTTCCTTTTTTTATTCGACTAATTTGTCCTTTATATTTTAATTTGATTAATTTGGCATTTTACCTTTTTCAAGTTTGACCAATAGAATTATTTTTACGAATTTTTATAAATAAGACTTTTTTTAATAGAAATGGTGGAGAATTACATTAATGCTAGAAAAAACATACAATAGAGCCAAATTTTTTAAGATATATCAAGACATGGGATTGAAAACTAAAATTAGATATTAACAAGACACTTAACAAATATGTGAGAATATTTTTGAGCTTTTATTGTTTGTTTTATATATTATTTTTCACCTTAATGTTTAGTTAAATGCAACAACAGTAGTTTATTTTCAAAAAAATATAAAGCCATGATATTCAGTTGATGGATTTTCTTAAGAAAACTTGAAATTTTTCACAAAAATGTTTCTTATAATCTATGACTACTTGAAGTGATATCCATAAATCTTTATGTTCAGTAAAATATAAATTTTTATAGATTTGAGAGTTAAATAAGTAAATAATTTTTTTGATGATATTCAATTTAATAGAGTCAAATATACTAAAATATTTCAGAGAGAGTTTTCAGAGTAAGAGAAAAGAGAAAGGACAAAATTAGAGAGAAAACTCTGTCCAACTTCTATCTAGAAAGCTGCTCTAATAATATAAAAGAATAAGTGCAATCTACTATTTAATTAATTTTTGTATTAGTTTAATCATCACTTAAACGTGTGCATTGTGAAAATTCACGAAAATGGCTCAGTTGGATTATTGTTTAGCTATTTTGTAAATTTGACACAAATTGCAATGAATATAAATAAATTAAATAAAAGAAGGTATTTGTAGTAGTAAAAGAGATGTTGATAATAATACATAGGGCTATCGGTTCCCATTATTATTATTATTAGTATTATGATTATTGTTATTGTTGTTGTTTCTGCTGCTGCGGCGATTGTTGCTGCTTGCAAAATCAAAATAACCACCAGCATTAATAAGTTATGTAAAATGGATAGCTGAACCCATCCAAAGCCGCTAATAATTCAATTAGTCTTTGGTTCGGATGGATAGCTGAAGCTATCCAAAACCGCTAGCGTTGGTTCAATTAGTCTTGGTTCGGTCAGCTCTTTTGATTTCACGGTTTTTATGCCCACCCGTACTTGCGGACTCCTAGCCTCTTGTACGTTTAAGCTCGAGCTATCTAACATTTTAATTATATAACTTTCAACTAAAATGCTTTAATCTTATAATTTTTAAAAATGTACATTTTAAAAATTTTAAAAACTCAAAAATAAGACTAAAATGTACTTTTTTATACTAAATATATATAATTAAAGTGAACATTTTTCAAAATACTGACATTAAAATACTTGAAAGTTATTAAATTAAAATGCTCATTTACCAAAAGCTACCAAGCCGCTACCACCCTTCTTCCGAACATTAATTACTCCGTTGAAAACATAGCTAAATGGTCAGAGACTCGTAGCGAAAGGGGAAACAATCACAACTAATATAAAGGCACAAGGAAGCATAACAACCATAAAATCAACTTGAATGAAAGAGATACGATCCCATCTTTATATAGGCTTGATCTTGAAGTGTAGAGAGATAAGAGAGAACACAAAGCATTTTAAGTCCTGCAACCATTTGGGGAATGAGAAGAAATCAGTCACCAAGTGATGGGGATTTATAATAAGGAAACATAAACCCTAAGGGTTTCTAGTAACAATGCTACTACATATGACATGTTAGTGCTTACTAATAAGAAATTTGCGATAGATATAAAATGGCATATAAATAGAGTGAGTTCCACATTAAGTACAGATGGGTTCACATAAAGTCGTATCAAATGAAAAACTGTTAGTCTGTCACGACGGTTGTGACATTTAGTAGTGCTCTTGCACATAACTAGGAGGCTAAGATCATACATAATACAACCTGATTTTAGGAAAATAAGGTATGAAACATAGGAAGGATTGTCTAATAGACTCATACAATATAGTGAATCTGCTATTAACTAACCTGGACAAGGTAATAGAAGATACGGAGCCCTTCGGGATCATTGCTGCTTTGGACATCAACAAGCGATCCAATTTTTGAAGTAGTAAAAGAGATGTGCTCATTCCCCATCACAATCTCGAGCTCCTGCCGTCCAACACGGTCAGGTTCCGGCCAGTTGTTATCATCTTCCTTCATGATCTGAATAAAATAAAACGATTAACGACATTAAAATAAAAAAGAATGTGTATGCCAATCCCTTCGAGCCACAAAATATCAAAAAACACGATTACTCAATTTTTACAAGATAAATTACACATGCTTGAGCCATTTCACAATGTAAAACTTAATATGATCACACAACATATCAAAATATAGATTTTTACTTTCGTTTAATGGTGATGTTCTCAGAAATTCTTGAGTGCTAAGAACACCTGAAGCCATGCATAACTAAAATGGAAATTGGAAAATTTACACATCATTAGATTGAACAGCCAGAATTATCCACACATGAGTAAATATCCACAGTAATCAATAACTATCAACAAAATGAAAGTGAAAATCCTCAGTAATCAGTAACTATCCACACACGAAACAAACTCATTTAATAAAAACAAAAAATGAAAAGAAAACCATGGAAAAGCACAGTTCTACTCTCTAAATCAAAATCTCAGATTAAAAATGCATAACTTGAATCCAAAGGAAAAAAAAAGTCTCTCCATGTGAAACCTGGAAAACCATTTCCACTCCTATTGTACAACAATATCCTCAAAATAAAAACCCACAATTTAGAACTCCTACTCCCAAATTACTTTTATAAAAAATCTCAAAAGATTCAAAACCCTAATAACCAAAATAATGGGTCGATAAATAAAAGAATAAGAAAAAAGAAGGGAAATAATAAGGGACCTCGCTGTCGGAGATTATGCGACGACACTCGCGGAGGACAGCGGGGGTGACATAGACCTCTTTACGAATGATGGTGTCATTCTTGTAGTTTGAATTGTTGGCGTAACGAAGCTTGCCGTCGGGTCTGAACTCGAACTCCAAAAACTCATGACCGAACTTACCCTTGTGCCCTACGTAGTACCTCAAATAGAACTCACTGTTTTCTTCTTCTCCGGCCATCCCTCTCCGATTCCGTTGAGAAACTTTAGACTGATAGGAGGGAAAACCAGATGGTCCGAGCTGTATATATGTATTCGAGGAAGGGATGTCTGGGCCTTTGGGCTGGTTTTTTTTTTTCTTCTATTAAGCCTTTATATATATATATCTAAAGTATTTTGGACTGATCTGGTCATATCCCAAAACGCTTTCAAGTAAAGTAGAAAGAGAAAATAAGAGCATGGCAAAAGATTCAACACAGTAGGAATAAAAAATAACATATTTAATAATTAAAAAATATATTTATATTTAAAAGATTAAAAAACCCTACAGATAAACCAAAGAAATATACGAATTTCAAAATTCACATTCAAATAGATACAAATCACAACATTTAAAGTTAAACATTTCATAAGAAAGAGATAGAGACAAATTAAACATTTTGCTAGGAGGCAATTTTGATTTACTTGGTAGGAAATACAATAAAATGACTGATAGGTTAGTAAAATATGTTCTAAGTAATTAAGAAAGTTTGGTATGGTGCTCTGATTTACCTCAAGAGTTTATAGGATGTAAACATGCTTGATGGATTGAATTAATAAAGTTACTGTTTTACTATTTAAAAACAAACAAACAAACAAACAAAGAGATATTCAAATTCGCATGGAGGAGATTATAAAGAAAAATGTTGATAGATAGAAAACTACAGTTGAATATAGTTTCATATGAAAGTTTTTAGAGAAATACATAAATAATTATTCGAATCCACATTACAGATTGTTATAAATCACACAATTAATTTAAACAGTTTTTTCCATCAAAACAGAATGAGATTTCTCCATCCAAAGTTCAGATTTTTCACCAATATTGACAATTTTTCATCAATAAATAAATTATGATAAATTAAATCTTCAATAACCTACATACATCTATAAAAACTCAATTCTATTTATTTATTTTATTATGTAATTAAATTTATAAGTTGATATTTAAAGTACAAGTTTTAAATATAATTAAATTATTTATTTTATTAATTTAATAATAATTTTAATAATTTATGTTAAATTTTCATAATTATAATATTTACTTATCAATATAAACATTATTTTTTGATTAACATTAATATTATTTAACTATAAAATTTTACTAATATATTATATATCTATTTTTTTAAAATACAAAGTTAAGAATTATCCTCCCAGCCCACCTCTGTCCCCTATGGACATACCCACCAGTGTAAAAATAATTTTTTTACAGGATAATTGACATTTCTACCCACAAAACTATCATCAATTATTAAAATTGTAATAAATTTAAGATATAATACTAGTATTCTTCATGGATTTATACGAAAGCGATTAAATATCAATTTATTATGGATTTATACGAAAGCGATTAAATATCAATTTATGTGCAATACGCAATAATCAAGAGGAAAAATTTCAGTGAAACTGCAATCGGTCAAACAATAAAAACACACGAATAGCTTTAGAAGAGAAAAACTTAAGGGGAACATGAAATTGCACCTGACCTTTACATTTTAAGGGAATAAAATTAATGCAAAGTAAAACCCAATTATTCAGGTCATTTTCCAGCATAAAGATCAAACGACAACCACCCAAAGTATAAGACAACTGTTTTGGGTTCTAGAGATTCTCATTTTCCACCTAAGGTTGGGAACTGCCCAGGATCTTCAATGGAAGGGGCTGGTACATTGCTTGGGTAATTGCCAGAGTACCTTTCACCTCTAGTGGAGCCACCTTCACCTCTAAAACTTTCGCCTCTAGAGCCACGACCACCACCTCTAGATCCCTCACCTCTGGAGCCACGACCACGCCCAGCACGTCGACCACCAGAGCCATAACCTTCAGTAAAGAATTCGTTGATAACAACAGGCTGGGTCACCACACAACAAAAAAATAAAAATATTAGTGGCTGAACAAGAAATCAGATGAAACGTAAAAATTATAACACATTTCAAATACAACAAAGATGGTCATGGTGTTTTGTACAAGTATATTTAAATTGAAAAAGATGTTATTCTAAATTTCTAATAGCAAGAAATGTGCATCCGCATATCAATTAATGGCAAAGGATAGTCATTGATTGAAAAACACTAATAACACAGAAGAATTATGAACCAATATGAAATTTAACTGAAAGCAACAATGGGGAAATATCAAGCTCTTACCAACAGGTCTGAAAGTATATATGTAAAAAGGCAATAAATAGATCAAAAGTACACAAAAAGGAAAATTAAAGGGATCATGGGCAACCTTTTTAGCCCTTTCTTCCTTTTCAGCAACATCCTTCTTACGATCCCTATCTGAGCCCTACAGAATAGGAAAATTACACAGCATAAACAGTTAATAAATTTTTGGCCACATTGAAAAAATAATGAAGGTGTCACAACTTTTTGAAAGGTCAAGGAGGTTTTACTAATTTAATAAAGATGTCGTCGTTATCTTTTTTGTTTGAGAGCTGTTGCATTGCTTCAAAAGCCTTGGTATCCACTTTTCTCTCCTCAGTCTTGGGTGCCTGCAGGGCCTTCCGCTTCTCTTCCAACACCTTCTCATACTCCTCCAATGTCATTTCCTACAAAAATTGAGGAAAAAAAACAGATTAATGAATGAATTGTCAAATATTCAAACTGTTGATATGATGACACTAACCATATTCTCAGGTTTCTTTTTTTCTGTTTCATCAACGGGGGTCTCTATGTTGTCATCTGCAGGACCTTCCTCTACAACGGGCTTCTCATCAGCTGTTTCATTGACAACTTCTTCAGTTGCCCTGCACAGGCACGATGCTGATTACAAAAGTACCAGATGATTCGTGCAAAAAAATATTAAAATAGCCAGAGCTTCATATGAGAAAGCTTGTGTGTTACTTAAATGGGTTCCAAGAATTTATTTACCGTGCAAGTTCATCAGTTTCCATTCCCCAATTCCCACGGCCAGCTCCTTCACGTTTCAGTTCACTTCTGCATATAAAAACAAGCCAAAGTTAACAAATTATAGGACTGATATAGAATATAGTGTGCATTCCAGACAAAAATAACACTAACCCACGCCCAGTTCCACTGCGGCGTTCAAATGTCCTGCGAGGGTGCTCTTCATCAACATCTTCACCATTATTAAAACCACCACGCCGACCACCACGGGGAGGTCCACGAGGTCCATTATGTCTTTCATAGGGCCTACGTGCTTCCCCTTCCTCAGGGGAACCCTGACCAGCTGGGGCACCACTGTTGGAGAATGAGTCTTCATTGTTGGCAGAAATACGATTGTACCCATTTCCACCACGGCCACGACCATATAAACGACCACCTCCACGACCAGTATCAGACTTGGCATCCCTTACTGCTCAAGACAGAGGACAAAGTCAGATATAAATAAGAGAGTTCATTGAGATCAGGAATACAGTGATTCATAATGAAGAGAAAATAAAAACTATCTTCTCTAAGTTGTCAATAAAGTGTAGTGTCACAGAGATATTCCACAATGTGAGTACAAACATGTTTTGGCCAATCAAGCGGCAGGCATCCCAAGAAATATCCAGAAAAAAACAAATACTTCAAATAATCAAAAAATAAAGATGGTAGTGGTACCAGAATCTGCTATTTTTAGACTAAATTGGGAAGAAAAGGCCAGGTGAACAAAATTAAAAATGCATGCTTTCGATACATTATATAACCTTTTGTCTTTATCAGATATTCTAACATGCGAGAATAAGTGCGGTAACAACCGTCTCGAAGGATAAAGAAACACAAAAACCGTCAACCGTCTCGAAGGATGAAGAAACACAAAAACCGTCATTAAGATTCTATGAAAACCAAACAAGACTTCAAAAAACTAAAGCCTCAATATCAAATCCATATAAGAGAGTAAAAGAAAAACAAGAATCTCAAACAAGAAAAACCACCAATTAACCAACAAAAGAAGGTACAAACACAAAAAGAAAAAAACGAAAAATAACCACAAAAAAAAAAAACAAATTAAAGAGCCTACCAGCCTGAGCAGGAGGGGGAGGCTTGGATGGCATCTGGCTCGCCTTGTTGTGCTGAGTCTGAGATGAAACAGCCGACTTGGCTTGAGCCTGAGCCACAGGGGCTTTCTTGGGAGCCGGAGCTACCTTCTGCTGCTGAGCAGCGATAAACTGAGATGGGTCATCAGTATCATCATCACCCAACAAATCAAAAGGGTTCATGGTCGCCATTTTCACGTCTCCAAAAATAAAACCCTAACTGCCCGACAACAAAACAGCTAAATCAACAACTTCTCCATCCACACATTATTAGATAAATATGTCTAACTGGAATAGATGTGCGTTTGTATAGAAATAAAGACTGAAACTTTCAGTGTCAACAGAGAGTGGAAAAAGAAAACCCTAGCCGCAAGAGCAGAATTTGGTGATGCGAGAAAGATGAAGTGACGGTGAGCATGAGTAATGGAACCCAATCTAAAATTGGGTAATTTATTATAATAATATTATCCGTGGTGGGTATCGTTTGTTCTATGAATGCCAATATAATTTACATTTTTTTTTCTTTTAAAGCAAAACTGCAAAAGTACTATATCAAAATATTTTTATTCGTGTTATTTTTTTTAATCTCTAGGTGCAGTGTGGAGGGGTTTTTTATTTTATTTTTTAATAAAAATATTTTATTAATCGAAAACGGGTTGATCATATATCTTTTATTAATGTAATAGTTCAACTCGTTTTTATTTTTTATAACTTTATTTTTTATAAAAATAAAAAAATTAGCTCTTTGTATTGAAGATTGATTTACTTCGTTACTTTCATTCTGATTTCTTAAAATTAAGAAAATATCATTTAAAAATTATTAAAATTTGTTACATATTATTAAACATGTAACAATTTTATATTATATTATATAAAATGAAAATTATATTATTATATACAAATTTAATATTAATAGTGAAGGTAGATTTAAACCGTAATAAATTTTATTTATTGTATTTAAAATTTTAATTTTAAAATTATGTATATTAATTTTTTTTATTTCATATCAAATTAAAAATATTTTATTTAACTTTATAACAAAATATAAAAATAAAGTAAATTTTTATAATAAAATTATTTTAATATACAAAACATCTGAGGAAAATAAATTAATCTTTATTTTATTTATTACCAACTTTATTAATCTATATTATAATTGTTGTAAGTTTTATGCATTATCATGTGTATCAGTCATGCTTTCGAAAATTCGCATGCAATAAAATGAAATGATCTGACCGAAGAAGAAATCCTAATTTATTGGGCCTTTTATCCAATAAAATAAAAAACCCAAATGACGCTAGGAGTAGGCTCGAACCAAGTAATTGAATAAATAAATTCGCATGCAATAAAATGAAATGATCTGGCCCAAGAAGGAAATCTTAATTTATTGGGCCTCTTATCCAATAAAATAGAAAGCCCAAATGAAGCTAAGAGCTGGCTCGAACCAAGTAATTGAATAAATCTTTCCCCTGATTGAAATTTGAAAGAAAATATCTTATTAGAGATCACTACTTCATTTTATCCAAATATGAAAACATTAATCCTTCAAGACTAATATTAATGAAACATACAAAGAATTATATCGTAAATCAAAGCTTGTGGGTTGTGTTAGGACTGAATAAATATAATCATCTCAATTTTACAAATTAAACATATTTATCACCTTTGTTACATTTATAAACATTTCAATCATTTTAAGCTATTTTTCATAATTTTAATCATTTTTTCCATTTTTTTCAACTTTTTGAAACATTTAACTATTCAAGCATCTAAAATATTCAATTCGATCCACTTTTTTTAACAATAAAAAAAACTTATGTTTTTTCAAAAAATAAAAGATCCAAAATAACCAATATTGACAAGAAATGATTAATTTGTTCAAAAATACAATCAATTTTTAAAAAGATGACTAATATGTCCAATTTGTAAACATAAAGCAATAAAAATATCATAATACCCGTATTGAAAGAAGACAGAAACCAAGGGTTCCATTCCATAAAGCTCCATCGTCACAATGTCACAAAATTGTGCAATCTTTTGCAACTCATTCACCGATGAACATTTGTTTGTAAAGTTCCTAAAATTTGAGTTGTGACTTATTTTATACATGACCTTTCGTTTCCTAATACTTGATAATTTTTTTTTCATAAATCATAAATTACATTCTAAGAGTAGGAAAAAGTATATCCAATGCCTTTTGACATGTATGTCACATTCTAGAAAAATATATGTTACAGAATTGTATGCTTCATTTATTGTTTGGTTGCAACGACTTAAAACCCAGGCAGAATCGATAGATCTGCTATGCCTTTCGGAAGTTCCGCGATTCTGTTGAGCAGCAAAAGTCTGTTCGTTCTGATTCTTTCATCTTCCTGTTCATGGTTAATGGAAATTATATCCTCTTATCGGGTACCACTCATGCAGTATGATATACTAGAATCACTTTAATATTTTGACTAAATTGCCAAAAAATAGAACAAAATTGCATCCCGGCAATGAGCAAACAAACAATCACAGAAGGCTTTAAAAATAGAAAGACGATTTGCACACACTTTGCACACAAGAAACAGCCTTCGAAATTTGTTACACTGTTTCTACATTAGAATTTTTACCTTCTAAACTTAAAGTCTATATTGAGGGTGCAAATTCAACCCTATATTTTAGACTACATATCATAAACACTAATTTGATACAATTTTGTGGGTAAAACTGTGCTTTCCAATCGTACTCTGCCACGTATATCACTAATTTGTGATATTTAAATTTTCCTATATTTTAAGTCAACAGATAATTTGCAATGGAGATATTGGAAAATAAAGAATCATACCACCATTACAAAGACACGATTAAAGAAATCCTCGAGTGGTTCTAGTAGCTCAGATGATGCCTGGACGAACTCACCGACCTCAATACCTGCACAGGAGGTCATAAAAGTAAATAAATACAAGAAGCTTCCTGAATTGAAATTTAGGATCAGTTCTTAAATAATCACAATCAAATGCCCCGTAAGCAAACACAAATCCATCTTATAAGTTATAACACAAAAAATGTAAGAGACAAAGTACCGGGATTTATTTTGTTTCGAACGGAGATGAAAGCCCTCCACAAAGCTTTCTCTTCTTCTGTCTGAAAGACAGCTTCATCCACCTAGTAATATTTATTTTCATTTAATGCAAGGACAGATGCAACATACTATTTTTAGCCCTAAAAAGAAAAGTACCTTGATGTTAGGGTCTACTTTCTTCCCACGCACAATCCTCGTCGGGCGAGAATAGGCTTCTACAACCTTTGAGAAAAGATCGTCTTTTGACAAGGCTTCCATCTACAACAATAAGTGTCATCGTGATTAATTTTTTCATTTCAATCTTATTCATTTAATTTATTTTAGTGACTTGAAAAATAGGAGATACAAAGTGATGGATTGTAGTGAATTTTCAAAGGAAGATCACGAGGTTACTGGAATCCAAAAAAACAATCTCAAGTCAGCAAACCAGTGAAGTTACTTACTTGGTGTGCGGACTTAGCTGCCAGGCAAGGCAAGTTTGCTCGCTCTGCAAGGACTGAACGAACCACTTCTGGACTTATTTTCTCATCAATCTATAATCATAATGCAATTTGAGAATATCACAAGTCATTCTACAAAAGATATGATGAACTGGACAAGTATATAACACGTCATGTCCTCATCGGGCAATCGGATAACAAGAACCACTTCTCGTAGATTTAAATAATTTTGGGATAAATGTCTTGGGAGATAAATTTCGTTAACTACCATAATCAACTAACAGTCGCACACAGGGGGACAAAAAAAAGAAGATGATCCAGCTCATTACATTGCTACTTTAATGAATTGTTTCAGTATATTTTATGCAAGTACTAAAACAAGGAGTAAAACAAGAATGTGAAAGCCAACGACAGTAGATACGCAAAAGCCACCAAATTGGAAAGCTCTACATACCAGAAACTGCTCCAATCTCCGAGTGACAAAATGAAAGACCTAATAAAAATAGAAGGGAAAAAAAACTTGTAAACATTAGGAAAATACGAGGCTAAGGAATCAAAGAAAGAAGATGGCATGTAACAGCATTGATGCAGCTATTGTGCCTTAACAAGTAATGGAATCATAAATCATGCCATAAATGATAAGACATTAAAAACATCACGAAGCATGAATCAGAGCACGAGTAAAAGTACAGATGCTTAAATAATTTATGGTATCCCGACAATCTAAACCAAAAGAATACTTTTGATAGTTGTGATGTTGGGTACGCATCATAGCTTCTCACACTCAATTTCGAATCCACCTTCTCCTACTCCCTCCAACACCATGTCAATAACTCACCTTAAAATTTATAAAAACTTGTACTTACATTATCTACAGTGGTGGCCTCTACTTTAATGGGTTGAACATCAGCAGCAAGTTGCAAAGCTTTTTGTAAATCCAGATCTTTATCATTCTCCACCAACACTTGGACCTGGATAAGAAATTAGGGATCACTTAAAGCTGAATAGTAGATCCTTTGAGCATCATGCATTCATACTATCTTAATGTACTCACAAGACAATAAGAAATTCTCCGCAGGCCAAATGGGTCATTAGTAGAACTAGGCTGACAACCCGCGGCAAATAGGCCAACAAGGCTATCTAATCTGCACATGGCTAACCTTATTGAGAAACCCGCAAGCAGAAGCTAATCACGTGAATCAGTAACTTAAACATGAAAAAGAAAAAGAAAAATAAAAAGCATGAAACAGAGAGATGGGGATGATAAAAGAAACCACAAAGTACTGCACGTGTCTTGCTTTCTCAGTGTTCCATTAGTTCTTTGTACCCACAGTATCTCCAACACGACCTATTGCATGAAGAAAATGTATATTCTACCCTAAACCATTTTTTTTTCAGCATCCTCGTCCGAAATATAGTAATCCCATAGAATGAACTTATTGTGTGTCAGATTCGATCTTATTATAGTATATATTATTTAGAAAAAGCTGGACCTTCGATGGGTTTAAATAATAGATGTATAACTTATAGATCTACCTATCTGCAATGGACAAAACAATCCCTGCATCAGTCTTAGGAATAATATCTCCAGAAAATCTTGGCAGATTTATCTCCAACAAGGCCTCTGCAATCTGTCACACAAATTTTAATCAAATGAGGGGAAGGAAAAAAAGCATAGCTACATGAGGAACGAATATAATGAGAACTTTTACTGGCTTCCAAAAGGGAGAGAGAAAAAAAGGTAATAAATTCCTAAACAAGGTATACACATATCTATTGACATGCATATAGAAAACGAGAATGATTTAACGTAAGGTAAACCACCTCCTTGGAATAGCCATCTCTAAGCGCATAATGACGAGCCATTATTCCTGAAAGAGATGTGAACTCTGTGACAATGGCAGTTGCAAGATCAGACATAGCAAGTGATGCAGCATCTTGGATAGTATGATGCATCTTGTCATCAATCCTGAGGGCCAAGCTTAGTTGTATAACCATATTTTGTACACGCTTCATCTTGTCTAGCATTGTTCCCAGCTTTTCCTGGTTTGTTTCACATCATCAAAATGATACACTATGAGATATTGAACCAATAGAATTTATCATGAACTACAATACTAAATATGTAAATAAAAATGACTCTTTTGTTCCCACTTTGAGCCACATGAAATGAAGTATTGACAAAAAATGGTTACTTTGCTCATTTAATAAAACATGTAAAAAATAAAAATATCCACTAAAGGAGGAAAATATTACATGGAAAAGAATCCCCTTCAGTTGGCTCCGAAATTCTGAAAACCTTTTTCGCGTATCCATCTCATAGAAAAACTTTGCATCTTCGTAGCGAGCTCTGCACATATGGTCAAAGGATTGGTATGTAATTAAAATTTCATCAATATAATAGAGAGTAGGGACTAGCAATGTGAAGGAATATTTTCCAGGCTGTGGCTCATGGGAGCAGCAAAGCCATGCACAAATATTGGATGCCTGGACCATGTCCCATACTCTCTTACACTCTTTCACAAGGTTGATACAATGTCAGGTGGTTTCTCAGAAACAAACATAAAAAAATAAATGAGCATGTGAATATGCAAGAGGATAGAGCGCTATTGTTTGTGCATTTGATATGAGAGAGGGGGGAAAGAGGTTTAGACTGTTTATAAACTGTTACGTGAAACTTGACAAACAAACGTGTATATACAAACTGATTACCAAGACGATATTCAACCTCTACTTTTACAATTCCAAGATACTTTAGCAAACACATTGTTGACTCTTTTTAAATCGAAAGACTTGAATAGATACTACTTTAAGGTCTGAGAGCTGCTAATTCCACCCAATTCATCCCATAAAACTGTTTTTAAAATTTGTCTTGCCTAACTTAAACTTGGCAAGTATGGTTAACTCAAGATAAAACCAATATATTAAAAACACGTATGAGTTTCACAAAATGAATTCTCAAAATCAAGCAGACAGATAATGTCCTCTTTTCCCACAAGAAAAAATGCTCAAAATTTCAGATGGATTGTCACCTCAGTACAGCTTCATTTCCTTTTCTCACCACCTTCTCATCAATTGCTCCATTTGCCACCTAGCGGAATATCCATGGAACAACATGACACACAATTCAATTAAATTTTGGCAGCTAGGAAGGCAATAATAATAAGGCTATAACTATGCAGTGGGTGTGTCTCACAGAAATGAAGTATGGCAAGAGACTTCCGTTTCCATCATGCATTGCAAAATACTTTTGATGTTTCTGCATAACCTGCGCGTATAGTTTACAGTTATCAAGCCATTATGCTAAAACTGGCAGGATGTTACTCTAAGTTTCTATTTAAGACTGACTGATGTAAACTAGAGTATAATTCACTCATGTGTAACACTTTCATATAGATTTAAGGAACTAAACCAGAACTAAGAAGATTCTTAAATCAACAGAACGTGCACTCTTTGAAACTTAACATGCCATTTGTATCAGTTCATTTCTAATTTTTATGGAGGAAAATGATTGTGGTTGAACTCATGGTACCAGCAGTGACCAAGGGAAAAAACGAGAAAATAAGATGTCTACTGACTTGTACATACTACCCATGACAAAAAAAATCACAGACAGGTTTCACTGATTAGTATTAGCAGATTAGCATTTCATGAATGCACAGAAATTCTCCCGCTTATCAAGTTATGGAAAAATACTAAGCACATCAGAAACCATCTCCTGGAAAAAAAAGGCTATTAAAACATTAAGAAGCAAATGTCCATCATGCAGCTAGAAGACATGAAATGTTGTCTGAACAAAATTCATAAGAAACACTGCCTGTTATCTAGAGCTTAAACAGCTTACCATAGTCAGGAGATCTTTGGGAAGCTCTAAGAAGGACTCACTAAATTTTCCAAGGACTGGAACAGGAGCCTCAACCAGATTTACAACCTACAGTTTGATAAGGCAAGTGATTTGCTGAAAAGTGCTCATAAATCAAGCTGTATCACCGCACAATAAAATTCATAAATATACTCACTCGAAAAAGTTCCGTTGAAAGAGAAGAATTCTTACCTCATTAAGTAATTCCTTCTGGAGAAGAACATGCCCATTTACACTTTCTGCTAATGCATTTGACTGCTCCAAAATTGTTTTCTTCCTTTCCTGTAAAGAAAAATTACTAGTTGAACAGTAGTAAATAAATCAAAAGAGATGATAATGGAATTATATGAAACATATTCGTGAAAATAAGAAAGTGAATACTTTTGAAATAAATAATAGTAACTATGTGCTTTATGATACCTCAATAGCAATAGTGATACCAGCGTTCCTCATTTGGGTAGCATAAGAATCTGCACTTTCTACCTATAAGAAGTTTTCCATGCTATAAGTACAGGTACTCGGTTAAGGAGCATAATAAAAAATGATTAAGAAGAACACAAGCACTGCAACATGTTTGTGTAAATAATGAATTGAATTGTATAGTAGTGTATTACTAGAGAGATGTTGTACACATAATGAACCATGTGACAAAGAAATTTAAAATGTTACCAAAACACTGTTACCTTTCCTATTATTTGAAAGAAAAAAAAATACTGAAAGTATTGTATTAACAGTAGGGGGTGATGTACCAAGGTCCTAATGAAATTTACCCTATGTTCCTGTCATAATATTCAAATGTACAAATATAACAAATCCATGATGTTAGTATTGAAGCTAAACACCTGCTTTGCAGGTTTGATAAACCTAGTACAATGAAGTGAATTTCTTTTTGTACCTTGATTGTAGCCGATGGTGTGTTACGAAGACCATGAGACTTGTTCCCACTACAAGAAAGAAAAGAAAAATTATATGGTAAGTTACTGTCATGAACAAAAAAGAGCAAAAAGTGAAACCACAAACCAGTTAGGTTGCTGATTACTTAGCTCTACCATGTATATAAGAAAAGGAGAAGAACTGGTATTAAACCAAAAATAATATGCAATGGCTTGAACTCGAAACTAGCATAAAGGTAAGAGATGATTCAAACCCTACTGAATGAAGAAAAAAACAACTCTCTTATAATTTGTTGCATTTTCTTTGAAGAAACATCAAACCATGGTTCAGTGGATGAGCAGTAAACAAGAAACAGTAAGATACAATTTTAGTGAGTCATCTAACGAAGAAAAAACTACTATACCTCCAAAAATACTAATTCAAGATCTTATATAGATGCAAAGCAATTAAATAAGGAAATATGAGCTTCCCAATTACACCGAGATAACAAATTGAGAATGATTCACAAACTTGTTAACATAACCTTTTTCTGGAGAAATTTATCATCATTATAATTGACAAATAATGAATGGCATGCATATTTGCGTATATTGGGCTCAAGTCTATTCTTATAGCAATAGTTTCAATCATACATACAATTTAACTCTGTTACAGATTAAAAGTAATAAATTAATGAAGTACATTTATAAACACATAAATAATAAATATTTAGATAACCAAACAGTGTTTTAAGGGTATGTCCTATAATAAATATCTTTTTATATAATAATATGTTGTATCCAAGTACACATACAAAATTTGGACACTTATGTTCCTTGTTCATGTATTAAAATTTTAAAAAGGCAAGTCAAACACTCAGATAGTATTGTGATAACATATCAATTTAAAGTGCTTGATGCAAGGAATTCATGCTGAAGCAACATTTAGAAGGGTATCGTGAAGAATGTTGCTATCATAGTCGAGGGAGATGTGGCGGAAAATTAGTGGAAGTAACCAATACCTGAAAACTCCAGCAAATGTAAATGGCACAACTACATCTCCATGAAGGGCCAAAATCCAACGAATGGGTCTGCTGAACATAACCTACACCGTAACAACGAAGGCAAAGAAACACATAAAGGTAAATTACAGCTAAGACCTAGATGATTAGAGTTTGAATGTGTCACTCAATTCAGTACAATGTGTTACATTGTTGCCCATAATTCAACATATTCATAATGCATGCTGAGTTGTCAATGGTTTCACCACCTTGAAATAAATGCCCAAAACATATCTAAAGAAGAAAAGAAAGAAGAGGAGGGGGGGAGACCATGAATCTAAGACTATTGGGTCAATTAAAATCAATGCATAAGGATAAAAGTAACCATATGATAGACTTCCCCACGAGTTCATTTTATTATCAAGAGGGTTCAGCAACAGAAATATGGAAAATTGAAAGAGTATTGATTGCCTCAGAACTAGGATGATGTATGCGTTGAAGAAACCAGTATGTATGTTCACTTTCACATGTACCAAAATGAACTTCTGGCTAAACTAATACGGAAAACAAGTACTATTTAATTTATTAAAGTTGAGGAGATAATTACTTATGCATTCAAAATCAAGTAAATAAATCGAAAGGGACATTCAAGCCATTCAGACCTGAGATTTCCAGCGCATTGACTTTGGAAATGATATGTTCGCAATGGTATTGGGTAAATCCTCACACAAAACCTAATATTAAAAGGGCAAAAAATACTGATCAAGAGAACGTACAGACAGCTGCATCAAAACTGAGATGGAAAAAATCATATGCATCAAAAATGACATTCCAACAAAAAATCCAACAGCCTAAGCCATTTAGAAAGGCAGGGCTTGGGTAATTACCTAACAATTTCAACCTAAAATAAACTTCAAAACCTTTCAATTTAATAGACAACAAGTTCTTTGAAACCTTTGTGCTTCTTTCATTCCATTTTCTTATTGTTGATGTACATCTTGCCATTAAAACCCTTAATACAGGAATTAATTTACATCAAATAGACAATCATGATTGTACTTGGTAGTAAGTTACGAGAAATTAGCACATGAGCACAACTTAAATAAGGAATTGGCAACCCCACACACATTTTTGGATGGGTTGATGTTTATATGGATAAATGTAATGCAAACTAACAGATAAAATCAACATTTATCCATAATTCTATATTTAAGAGAACGGATAAGGTCATGCTATGCACAGCAGAAAATATAAATTTTAACCTCTAAAGCAAGCCGGGAAGATTCCTTTACACGTGCATAAAGATACTCTGTTTTCCCTGCAAAATATGACAACATTCTGATCCACACCCATAAAAAAGTCAAACAACTAAATGGAAAGGAAATAAATAAACTCTTGAACTTCAGATTGAGCCATGTTTTTACTTGAATAATTTTTCTCTTTATAAAAACCAGTAGATCAAGTTCTTGTTGCAATTTCAATTTAAGTGGGAAAAATTATATGGACATAGAGGAGGAAAAAATCACATAATTTCACAGGAGAAGCCTACACTGACATCTTTGTTAGTTTAATTATAACGCTGTGGCAACCATATTTCTGTATTTAGTGTTAGATGTCCAGAAACTAACAGAAATCATACATCTAATTAATAGACTTTAAAGTAACAAATCTGTTTGAACTTTGAATCCAAGGTCGTATAAAACCTTCATAATCAGAGCTTGGCCACAATTAACTCATACCAAGAGGTTAGAGGTTAATAACCAACTAGGTTGATATACATTTTATATGTTGGTTCTTACGGCCAAGCTTTTGAGCACCATTAGATGATATTTCTATCATACAGAAGTCATGGGCAAGGAATAAAATATGACATCATGTCTAGCTAGATAACCAAAAATTGATTAAATTTGCTTCTCTCCTTTTTATTTTATATTTTTTCCCTTTCTAAGTCGAGCTTACCCCTAGGGAGTCCTTCAGAAATTTCCCGAGCCAAAGCCAAATACAGGCCTTAGATGGGCACTGGAAATAGTTTTTCATCAGCAACAGATTACTGCCGGGCCTCAATTACAGTCCGTTTATATGAAGACTCAAACAAATGCAAAACTAACAGAATAAACATGACAGTCTTATTGGTAAGGTGCAAACCTGCCTCCTGAGTATTTTACATGAAACAAATAGTATATAACAATGTACCAATTTACTCATGCATAATCAGTATACCCACCATCAACCTTTCTGTACAATGACTCCACGGGTATAGAGTATCTACGGCAAAAACCCTCTGCAGCCTGACATGAATGAAAGGATAACCATTAATTCCTTTTTTCTTTAATAAAAATTGAGTCCAAATGACTTCATTGCAGAAAAAAATTATCAGCTAATTAGAAACAGAACATGCAAAAAGCATAGCCTCAATGAACATCAATTATAAGGCTACTATGTTATACAAATATTAGCACTGATCTAATAAAAGCTGGATAAAAAGATTATAAGAAAAAAGGAGGGGAGGAACAAACTGAAGATGTAATTGTAGGACTAATCGGGGACATAAGAGAGAATAAGGTGAAGCACAAAAATATGAAACAAGACTTTTCACACCTTTGTAGGATTTCCATTATCGTCGAATGCTTTTGAAACTGGAGGCCCTCGAACCTCAATCTCTTGCTCTTCTTGTTTAGTACAAAGATCCTCAACTAAAATCTGGAGATGTTGTGAAGATATGATTTGGTGCAACTACACAAATCTTAAATTTTTTTTCTTATTATTATTGTATAAATCTTTAAATTTCTATGCAAACACAATTTTAACACCTAATATGCATAGAAGTCTATAGTAAAAGATGCTGCATACAATGCATTACGAAAAACCAATCTTCCATTCGATCAAAACGGAGCTACAACCTCTCTTATTTTTTTGAGAAATAAGCTAATATTACCCCCTCTCACTAATCTTATTCTAATATAAGCACCCTACTCGTATTTTTATACATATGGGGTTTACCTATTTTCCAAAAAAAATTCTTATAATCACAAAAACTAAGATGATTCCAAGGTTTCAACCTTGTGCATGGGCGATTTGCCATAGTAAGCTTTAGGGATGAGGAGGAGGGGAGAACAAGTACAATAGACAAATAGAGAAAAGCTTGAGCTGTCAACATGGAAGTGTTAAATAGGTAAAAGTAATTGGGGTATTCATTTTTCTCTTTTAAGTTTTCTGCTCTTTGCGTAATTAGCTCAACCCATGCTGAAGTGATCAGATTATCAAAGAACAATGTTGTGGATTGCAACATTTAGATTATTTGCATGCCTATTCCTTAGATGGATCCACAACCAAGTGACCTTGAAGATAAAGGAATAGGTAACATAATTGAGTGAATGGCAATAAAAAGTGGGAAAAATTGGGTTCATCATGGCACTTGTTCCGCACCGAAAAAAAAGGTTCACCATGTTTTTTGGTAATAAAAATAGGTGAAAATTGGGTTCACCATGGCCCTTTTAGGTCTAGAATTTTCAACCAGCCTTATCATCAACTTGTGGTCTCAATCATAGCATAATATGGTCTTGTGGACCTCTAATTGTAACAACGCTTGATGGCATTACATAAAAAAACAAGAAATGTCATGGAGAATCATACCACTAGTCTACGGGGTGTACCAAAAGCTTTTACTTGTCCATGGCTCAGTCTTTGCTTAACAAACAGATGCAACATTAAATCTTGCAGCTGCAATAAATTGTTATGAAAAGTAAGACAAGATGTGACGCAACAATACATAAATTCAGAGAGGTTAAGTGTCCTTTCGTAAATGGGAAACCAAAGCCTTGTGGCAATCTTATGACTACATCAATACATTTGGTATTTGAGTTGCAATCATCAGCTGAGCACAATCAGTGATCTAAGAAAAATATCAGTTTTACACAGAAAATGAGACAAGCAACAACAGACTTTAGAATCCAATAACCATGGAATGAAATAGTCTGTGTTTTTTAGTTCTCTATTTGAAGCAACTGGAAAGCTTGCACTACAGCACAAAATTGGTATGGTTGTTTACAAAATTTAGAGGCTTCTTGAGGGATGTTTGACCTGTTTGAGGTCTGTTTTTCTCTTTCGGGAGAAGCCAAGTGTTTAAGAACATTTCTAGAAAACAAAAAGTCCTTGACAGTACAGTAAATTATACTTGATTATCTGAAATTTTTAAAAATATATAAATAAAGAATTTACTTGCTGACTTGCATCAAAGACATCTTGAGGTGGCATTTCTTCAGTCCCAATTTCAAGAGCAAATAACCTGGAATCATCATGAACCTGATATATTACCAAACACATAAACGACGACAATAAGAAACAACTTAAACTCTACGGAACTATTAACTTTAAGAGCACAAGTAACCGATCTCTGACCCTTCTAACTGCTGTCTCAACCAAGTCATTAGGACATAATAGGTTAGCAGGTTCAGAAACAACACCCAATGGATGTCCCAGGGAATCTCGTGTCTTCAACCAAAGTTGTGAACACTGACGGGCCAAACTGAGAGATAAGAGAAGGGTTAGCATGGTCAGAAAATTGGATGCATGAATACATGAAGAAAGTGTATCTAATTTCAATTTTGTTCGATCATTGACTATAAATCCTTTTCACATTGAGAAGACTACCTTAAAATTACTTTTTTTGACAAATAAGAAAATCGCAATAACCCTCAAGTAGAGAAAATAAGGACAAAAGAGCAGGCATAATAAGTGATCTCTTCCAGATTTGTCCCTGCCCTTCCCCCAAGGGCATATTTATCTAATTGTTTGAAGGCACACCACCCAAAGCAAAATTGAATTTTAATATCTCCAGATTATCCCAATAGCTGATTGGTGTCTTGAATTTGATTTCAAGATTACCAGAAAGGCCGAGACTACATAATGATTGAAAGAATAGAAAAGGTTGAGACCATAAGACAAGGTCACAGCTAAGTCAATTTGTTTTCCTGAGCATCACACAAACAATCATAGATTGTTTGCAAGAGGTGAGGCGGACATCAAAACATCATTCTATAAATATGGAAAGCTAACAACATAATCATTTTCCTTTGGAATCCACCAAGTGTTGTTCGATGAACAAAAGGCACTTAAATCTAAGGATAATTAGTACTCAACTGTGAAATTTAACCAGTAGTACACTAAACTTTTACACTAGAATCTAGATAGCAACTACCAATCAAAAAGGTGACTTAGAGTCTTACACCAACAAAGGTCAGTAAAAAGTTTGTTATCCTTGCTTTAATTGTGTTAAAGTAAAAGAAGTTGTTATACAATCTTATAAACACATTTTCAGGCTGTTTTCTGCATATATATCAGGAAATCAAACTTACCTACGCATCCTACCAAAATATCGTGCACGCTCTGTTACTCCAACAAAACCTCTAGAGTCTAAGATGTTAAAAGCATGTGACGTTTTCAGAAGCTGATCATACCTAGCGCATAAAGAAGGAAATATTGACAGTTATGCAATTGAAAAACAATGTATATAGTTCTATATATTGAATAGACAGAGAAAAGGATGAAAGATTAGACATACGCTGGGATGGGTAGACCCAAAGCAAGCAAGGAATGAGCTTCTTCCTCAAAAAAATCAAAGTGCTTCTGAATGTGATCCACGTCCGCATGCTCTAGATAATACGCACTCATTTCTTTCCTGAAACAGAATAAAATAACTTTTCTGGGAAACAGCTGGATTGTATTAAAGGAAAAAGAGCACAATCTGAAACTGATGAATTTCACTCTTTGGTCACCATTGCCCATAACGAAGCAAAGACCAACAACCTTTTTCTTGCATAGACTAACTCCCACTCTTGTCGAAATATTCTTCAAATTAATTTCTATACACCATAACAACCACAAAATAGCTCAAGCACCACATATCCAAACACTTTCAACCTTTTTCGCATCCCACTCTGACTCAGTTCTAAACCATAGTAAATATGCCATTGGATAGTTATCATTATGCAGACTTCATACCTAGGAAGTCCTAAGCAATCTGAATCTCCAATACAATGGAAAGGAAGTGAGAGTTTTCCCAAGCAGGAAACAACCCCAAAAAGAGTTCTAAGTTTAAGTAGCATATTTACTCATTTTCTGAGAAAAGCTCCCCATAAGTGATTCCATCAGCATATTCAATTTTTTTAAAATGATCAACTCCCTGCAATAGGTCGAGCCGTATTAAGAGGAAAGCACAGAGAAGCAATACTTATCAAAGGAGATTTTCATCGGTGAAGAAAGAAAGGGAAAGAAAAAAACAAAAGGAGCAAAATCAAACTAACCTGCAGTAACATAAGGATACGCTCAAGACCATAAGTAATCTCAACAGATATTGGTGATAGTTGATGACTTCCAGCCTGGAAGAAAGAGACGGGAGATAGGTATGATAATTAGAAAAGGGAAACACCGTGTAACACAGAATAACAGCCGTCAGCACCTGTATAGGAGTAAAATAAAACATAATTTATTCAATACAGGACAAGGAACCTGCTGAAAGTAGGTGAATTGAGTAATCTCCATTCCGTCCATCCAAATTTCCCATCCCAATCCCCAAGCACCAAGCACCTATCAAAGTATGTTAAGCATAATTAAAGCGGACATCTCCATGCAACTTATCAAGTGCATAAATGAATGTTTAGCAAAATAAATATACGAACCACAGCTACTGATTTTGGATTAACATAAACAACCATGAATGGAGTTACAAATTCAATTACAGAGAAGATATTACAACACAACTTCTAATATCATAACTATTAAAAACGAAAATTCTTTTACAGAAAATACATTTTAGTCATATAAAAATTCAAGGTGCAAATAATGTAAGCAAATGATGTCACAAGTCAAGTAATAAGTTCTTCCACCATTTTCCAATTCATTTTGAATTCCATTGCAATTAGTATGTCGTAATATCTAGTGAGAAATGTCAAGATGTTACCGGACTCTCCCAGTTGTCCTCCACAAATCGTATATCATGTGCTTGGACATCAATACCTGTCATCTACATAATTGTTAAAAGTGGAAAAGAAAACTAATTGCGAAAGTTGTAAAAGTACTGCAACCAAGACTTCCATCAAAATGTTGATTCGGATATCACTTAGAAATCATAAAATCATCAACCCATTTAAAAATGCCAATAATTGTTACTAGAATTAAACATTAATCTATGATGTACAAGTCCTATTTCCACTCTGATCTCAGATAAATATCCATTCAAATTCATAGTTTGATCTAAATTACTAACTCTTCTCTTTTAAAAGTTACAATTACAATGATTTACTTAAGTCGGATAGAAAGGGTGTAAACACCAGAATATGCCAGGGTGCACATATATAAACCAGTCTTGCTTCAGATTTTTGTATGCTAGACATCATGATTACTGAATTTCAACTTTATGTCACAATCCACAGGCAAAATGACTTAGAAACAGACCATTCCTACCATCATTTACATGGGTTTTTCAAAACTTACTATTATGAAGCATAATGCTCAATTAAATAACGGCTTCAGGTTTGAAACCTTTGGAACAACACCTTAATAACATCCATATACTTTATTTTTTAATTAAAAAAATCTAGATATCATTAGGCATGTTTATGTGTACAAACAGAAAACAGAAATATATGTAAATGATTTATACATCAGAAAGGAAAGGTTCTCTAACCTAAAGCTGATAAGCTCCGGATGAAAAGATCTTGGGAGTTTCCAGGATCGGGCTTTAGTATAACCTAAGATACAATCATTTGTAAGGAAAAAATCAATATTAAAAGGTATGAATGAATCAAAAAGAAAATCATGTATCAATAAACTTCTATCTATAAATGTCCTAAATCAAATTTCACCTGAAACTGAGTATGTCGTTGAAGTCTGTTAGGATTTTCTCCATAACGACTATCATCTGGTCTGATACTAGGCTCCACATACCTGTGTCAAAAAGTTCTCCTTAGCTATTCTAACGAGTGATCCTTGAAAACTTTATAACCTCATCAATCTTTATAAAATTGAAAACAAAAATAAAATAAAGGAATTTTTGTATAATAGATGAATTGACACCAAAGCATATTATAAATCTTTTGAATACACAACCAAAATGGGTAATTTGTTGGAAATTGAATTGTTTAAATGATCGACATATAGATTGCATTTGATAGCACTTTTTGCTTTTAATAAGTGTAACAACAATTTTGGTGGGTTCTTCATCTATAAATTCCAAACTGCAAAAGGTGATAATCATCCCTCCAAGTGAAATGAGCATATAAGCCAACAAATATATTAGATAATGCGTGATCTAATGTAAACTTACGCATACTTACGCAACATTCCAAGGCTCTGGACCAAGAACCCTTAAGAATGTTAAAGGATTCATAGTCCCTGCACCAACCTGATCAATATGACGGGCTTTAGTAAGCAATCAAATCCTTAAGACAACATGAATCGAGAATTTTGAACTTCGAAATTAATAGGCACAACTCAAAACAAAAAATAAGTGTATGATTCTATGAAATAAAAAAAATTCTAACAAGACAAACCATAAATTTTGTAATAACAGCTTCCTCTAATATACAAGCAAAAAGAAAGGGCATAAACAGGATTCTTATTAGAGTCTACTTCTCTTGTTTCGCTTAATGTGTGTCATTTCACGTACTGCATGGGTAGAACTGGCATAAAAAATAGGCAAGAAAATTAGAATTTCTTGAGTTTTATAATCTGAATGGTGGTGGTGGAACATGTGAATTAAAATATTCTTATTGGTAGGGATTATGAGGAAAAAAAATTCAATACTCCCGGAATCCTGAAAAGTGGGAAAGTGGGTACTCTTGGGAGAGATATAGACTCATAATCCTAACTCACCCATGTATTTCCGACCTCACCCACTTCTCACTCTTGCTCATTTTTTTCCTTCCTCTCTCTTTCTGAGGAAGTACATACTCCCTGAGTATAGAAAAAAATTCTCGCTTTATGAGGCATAATTTTCTAGAAAACATATCTAATCGGTAAACATGAGTATTTCTCATTTTTTCTTTCCATTTTTTTAAACTGAGAGAAACTGCGGAATAAATTACCTCTGTGTTGCTGCATTGCATTATGGCACATCCGACTGATGCCCAGTATTCCTAAATCATTAACAATTAGGCATCAATTAATTGTGAACATAAAACTGGCATATGTATTTTACTTACATTACAACTTTAAACATAAAAATCCCAATGAAAATCACAATCATAAAAGCAGAGAAAACTGAAATATACATAGAATTAGAGAGTAACAGTACCTGTAGATGCTGAATTGCTTGCTGGAAAGTGGGAACTGAGGATTTCTTAGACTTCGAGTTGGGGTCCGTCGAGGAATGCATTGGAGCCGCAGATGTGCTGATAGCAGAGACAGCGGTTCCGGCAAATCGGCGGCGAGTAGCGAACCAGGTGGAACATGACCTACCGGTACAGAAGAGGCAAAGGCTAGAGGTTTGGGGTTTGATGAACGAGATGACTAAGGGGAATGCAAGGATGGCCATGGCTCACCAGTCTAGCTCGCTCTCTGATGTAAAGCTTGGAACTTTAAGTGTTTTATCCGAATGGGAATGAGATTTATCTCCATATATCCATGTACAAAAAATTTCGTTGGACAATGACACGGAAGAGGGTATAATTGAATGCGTGAAATTAGGAGTGTAACTATTTAATTAGGTTAGTTTTTTATTCATCTTATAAATTGAAATTATCATTTTTAAAAAATTTAAACTTTAAGAGAAAATTTATATCTTAAAGAATCAACGTTCAAAACAATTGTAACTAAAATTATAATATAATATAATATAAAAATCTTTTATATTTAAAATAGAATTAATATACTATATAATTTTATTTGTAATTTATTATCATCACATACTCTATTTATTTAATTTCTTATATTAAGAAAAAATAATATAATTCTAATAGGTATTATATAAATATAAAATTATTATTAATAATATATAGTTTATATAATAATGTAAAAAAATTATTAATCTAAATTTTTTAGAATAACTTAAAAATGATCTATGTGAAGAGTGAAATGTAAATAATGAGAATGATTTGAATATTTGAGTAAAAATATTTATTAATTGGTTTAAATTTTATAATTTTAAATATATTTAAAAATATAATTATAATATATAAGTTAATAATTAAAAATATATTTTAATATATATTAATATTATAAGTCTAATTTAATTCATTCGTTTTCTATAATTTTTAAACCTTAAATCAAATCGTTTTTAACAGATCAAACAAATTTTAATACATGTATTTATAATATCATAAGTGAATAATTTCATTAGGAATGGATAATGAATTTTAGGTGTATTTGATATTGTAATTATATCAAAACTTTTAAAAATGATATCTTTCTAAGAGTAATATAAGATTTTTTATTTTTCATTTTTAAAAAAAATATCTATCTATTCTTTATCCCTTCACATATTAATGAAATAAAAAGAACAAAAAATTTGAATACACGAAAATAATTAGAGAAAGAAGAGAATTGTGAAGGGGTAAAGCTTCCAGTTTCAATTCCAAGATGTAACCAACTATATATGTTGCATAATTTTTCCATTGTACAAAAATTATTTGTATTCATCCTAGGAAAATTTAAACCATAATAACTTCAATAGAACAAAAAAATTTGGAGACACGAGAAAGAATTTGAGAATAAAGGGATAAGGGGACAGAACTGAGAATATTATGGTTATAAAATTAATGTATTAATTAAATAAAATTATAGGATTAAATGTACATAAAATCCATTAAGAATCACGTGGATTTGACTAATATATTTTCAATATATTATAATTATTAGTATATAGGTAAAAAAAACTAATAAAAGTATGTATATATATTACTAATATGGTAATAAATATATTTTAATATACTACAAACATTTAAGTGTACTTTGGAGTAAGTTGTCCTCAAATTATCCTGACTCGTAAAAGCTTACCTACTTATTCTTAAGATTATTGTAACTATGGAATTACGCCTATTTAACAACAGTTTGTACCTTATGCGTAAGTTTTGAAATACGATTATTATTTTTTGTTGCATGGTTAAATAAAATCTAAATAAACATATACTATAGAGAAATGAGCTTTGGCCTAAAAAGCTTAATTTTTTTTTTAAAAAATAGCACTTAAAATAAATAAAATATTATATAAGTAAAATTCGAAATGATGTGTAGGAAATTATACATATTTTTATTCTGCTTTTTGCTTTCATATTTTAATATTAATAAATGTCTTTCATTGATGTTTTTCTTCTCTCTCTTTTACTTTTTCTGTCTCATCTTCATTTTTCCACGACAGTTTAAATTTACTTTGCTATTTGAACTTAATTTTCTTACAACAACATTTTGTAGATAATTTTCTAAAACAAATATTTTTATTATATATTAAAATTTGAACAAAAAGTTTACGTCTCAGCGTCTCAAAGCTTACACTTTCCTTTTAATGAATAAAGTTCTTCGCATGGTGCTGAAACGTTGACTACATCTAAGTAACTTCATTTTTTGTAAGATAATCTAATTAAAAGAAGTTATTCATGTTGCGTATAGATGTTTTCGCCCTGTTGACCATGGTCTTCAAAACTCCACGCATTAGTTCCAAAGTAATCGAAATAAATGCCAATGAATGTGAAAAATATCGTATTTGATTAGATTATCGTGTCATAGTTTTCGGCCCTAATGAGAAATGCAAACTTTTACAGCATATCTGTTACAACTTGACCTATAAAGTTTAACTATAATTTCTTAATTAACTTTATAACATTATATCGTGTAGTAAAATATAAAAATAATATAATCATGTAAAAAATTTATACATTCTAGTAATATAATGTAAGGTGTATTGAATATTTAATAGTAAAATTATGTATCTTAATTTTTTATTTTTAAAATGTAATAAAAATATAAAGTTAAATATTAATTTAAATAAATTTTATAATAATTTTTTTTAATATAATTTTTTTTATTAAAATATGTATAATAAACTTGTTATCACACAATTTTTATTATAATATAATTCAATATAATTAATTACACTACAATTATATTTAATATATTTGCACCAAAGATGAGTCTATTGATTAAATATAAATTATTTTATTAAAATATGTATAATAAACTTATTATCACATAATTTTTATTATAATATAATTCAATATAATTAATTACATTACAATTATATTTAATATATTTGCACCAAAGATACTGCTATTGAACTATTATTACATCACGGGTTGGGCTTGGTGTGAAGATGCAATTTGTCCAAAACTAAAATAGATGCGGTTGGCATTCGGTATGAGAAATGTAGTTTGAGATTGGTGAATGATTTCAAAGTTTCCATATTATGTCTCTACACTAACCATAACGGGTCCCCGTGATGTCAACATAATTTTTCAATTTAAATCAATAATTTGAAATTATAAAGTTGCTTGCATGCGCCATTAAAAAAAGAAGACTATTGAATTGATTGTTTGATCGGCGGTCAAGACTATAGGATGGATCGAACATTTGCATCAATTGGTCTGCGATGATTTTTGTACAATATCATATTTTCAAGTGATTTAATTAATCAATTCTTTGAGATTTTAAAAAAATCGAAATTACTGTTTAGTTGGGTTTTTTTTTCACAAATTTGCACTTTGTAAGCATTTAGCATTTCTCACGTCATTCTCCCTTTCCTCTCTCAATTAACCAAATTCACATATTTTTTTTAATAACATAAAAAAATTATTTCTAGCATATAAGGAGAAATGAATAATTTTCTATCATTTCTCCCCTATTGGCGTGCATTATTTTTTATGAGTTATACATGTCTACATTTATCATCATAAACAAGTGCAATTAAAATAAAAAAAACAACATACAAACAAATCTTATTTAAGCTTACCAGCATGCTCCAAATCTTCAAGTTTAACTTTTAAAACAGCATGTTCTAGCCGCATCCTATCAAGCCGAGTCTCAATCATGTACATCTCATCTTTAAGGTGGTGAAATCGCTTCTCCAACCAAGCCATAGCTTCTGATGATCTTCCACCAATATTCATGTAGTCTGCCGGAGAGTGCACATGGATGTCTTGCGGTCTTGCTAGCAGGGCAAGTATGCTTAACTGCATCCAAATTCAGTTTCAATAAGCCGGTATTAAGCACTAATAAGTACTCTCTACATGATCTAATCTGACGCATTTGATTGTCATATTAATCTAGTTTTTTTCCTTGAAGAGAAGTGCATGTATCGAAATAACTGAAATAAGTTGCAAAGTTTAACAATCTTTGTTTAAATATACCTGCATCAGGAATACCACTGCAAATATGATTGCCAGAACCAGATAAAGTTTGTCTGGACTTTTTAGAGCCAGGGAAAATTTAATCAAGGGCTCTCTTAACCATGATGTGAATGTTGAAGCTTCAAATGAATGTCCTTGCCAATAATGACCCACTTGTTCTTTAACATCCAGAGAATCAGGCCTATGAGATGTGCTTGTAGGCTCATTCGACTCACATAATCTCTCTAAACACTCTCCATCCTTTGCATCACTTTCGGTATGCGTTTGAGCATTCTCACCCATAGAAGGCGCATGATTTTCCTCTGATTGATAAATCATAACAGAACTGAGAACACAAAAAATCAAAATATTTGACTTTATGATTCACAGGATATACAATTTTTTCTACTATTAAACTTTGCCATCTGTTACAAAACCACCATTTAACTTTTTGGTGTATTGGTGTTAAAAAACTAGCGCTTATACTCAGATAATAGATAGGCAAGGGAGCAGGTGATACTGGTTCAACACTTGTTAGAACATTATTGGTACTTTTGTGACAGATGACAAAGTCTGATGGTGGAAAAACATGTTTACCCTTACTCATTTAAAAAGAATCTTAGAAGATAAATTTTCATGTTTGTACAAATAAATTTTACCTGCATCATCATCACCAAAGTGTAAAATATCAAGCACAGAGGGAAAATAGCAGTGGTCTAACCTTGTATTTCAAGATTTTTCTTCTTCAATAATACATGTGCCTGAAAAATTAACAATCTAAAATCATGGTATTAATAATAATAAACTACAAACTCATCATAGGTTAGAATAGAATAAAAACTAAATAGGAAGGAAAGAGAAAATCAAACTATACCTGGTTTATCCAATTTTCACAGGCTTCCCGACATTCTTCCAAAGTAGACTGGACAATCTTGCCTGTGACAATATGCATTCGTGTGACATCATATAAGCCCAAAATTTAAGAAATTTCTAACATTGATGTCTTAGAAAATGCAGTGTGTAATTTCAACTTTAGAGACAGATAATGAGCTTTAAAACTTTAGGATATATTTGTTGCTCATTTGCTTGATTTCAATGTTCAAATGACAACTCTAGATAACAAAAACAATGAACAGGATATGCAGAACAATTGTAAAAATTCAAAATGCTGAAACTTCTTCAAAATGGCAATAGATTTTACACTATGTTTCAACCTCAGCCATGACCATTTATGCTTTACAAGCTTGGACAGCCACTGGAAACTTGAGCATAATGTGAATGCAGCATCCCAACAACCAATGTCAGTTCAATAGCAATCAAAGTATGGTGGAGATATCCAAAAATCAGATAATTACAGCTTTTGTTCATATGATACATATAAAATACTTTCGGATCAGCATATCCATGGGAAGTTCTCTATCACCTGATTCTAATACCACGACAATGTGAACTGACAAAAGAGAAATACCAAGACACAAATTCGCATATGCAAAATAGTTCCAAAAAACACAATGAGGCAGTGCCTTGAGGCTAGCACCTCATCTACGTAATTTGAGACTTACGCCTTTTACAGTGAGACATACGCCTTGAGGCACCATGAGACTTAAGCCTCTTCATGGAACAATAAAAGACCAATTTTTTTTGTTTTTAAACTAGGTCCAGATTTTTTATAAAAGTGTAATTGCCATTAAATGAAAAAAAAAAAAAAGTAGAAATGAAAGGGTTCATAGAATCATTTCATAAAATCAATCAATCGAGCACACTTCAGATGATTTTTTTTGTTTATATTATGTATAACAAGAAACTTAAACATAAGCACATGAAAATTAAGGCATTCAAAAAAGATGAAAATCTTTTGGTACTTGATGATATGCCATTAGATGATGAATGATATGTTGGTGATGAGACCTAAAAAACCTACAAAACTAACGAGTTCATTTACAAATGAACTTGATGATGAGCCTTTGATTGGAGGAAAAGAAGGAACATCACACAAAAAAGAATGAAGGATCTTCTAGAACTAAAAGAAAAAATCTACCAACAAACACTAAGGGTAAAGGTAAGTAAAGATATTGTGTTATTTGTGGTTCATTTTGAATTTTTTTTTGTGACTTTATTTAATCTTAACTTGTATTTTAGACATTTATTTATATGTTTTGTGAATTTATATCTAAACTACTTATGTTATTATTATATTTTATGATTTTTCTTAACTTCTAGTGTATTTTTACTATGTATAATAGGTTATTATTAATTTTATGTATTTTTTTTCAATTTTAAGTTAGACTTATGCCTCACACCACCTCGAGGTTTATGCCTTGCCTTATTTAGGACACTCGTCTCAATACCCGTTTTCGCCTTTTGGAACTTTGACACCAGTCAATCTAAAAAAATGAATCACTTCTCCATTTTTCAAAAATACACTATCATGTGACACATTATAAGTAGTGTGGGTGAAAACCCAAGTAATTATAGCATAAGTTGAAAACCTTTCCAAACTACAAAATGAAATTATTATCAAACATGACTTAAGTAATTATGCAGTAGCAAACCTTTCCAAACTGTTCTCTTTGAGAATGCAACATTCACATACACTCTTAAACGACAGCTTTCTGCCAATTCATTTGTGTCTCTTTCCACATTCCAAAGTCCCTATAATTCAACACAGAAAAATAATGAATGTGAACCTATTTATAATAAGAATAAACTGAAGAAAAGCTGTTAACAAACATAAATAACTGTTTAAAGATGAAGACTACATAATTTTGTGTTTGGCAATAACAATTTGAATAGTGGCATAATATATTGTTTCTTATAAAAAACTAGCCACTATCTGGTCATCAATGTAACTTATAAAAAAAAAATTATCAAAATTCATCTATTAACTGTATAAATGACAGACTATGTCATTACTTTTGGGACTATCAACTTCGTTCCCCAAATTAAACAACTTTCTCATTCAATCTTTGCCTACAACTTAAGAGCCTACACCAGCTCACAACCCACTAGTAGGAGAATTGCAAAAGAACCCAACCAGAATCCCAAAAATAAATAAAAATGCCAAGAAGATGCGTAGAAATAGATCAATGTGTAACTCATACCTCAACATGAAAATAGTCTCCATAAGGAACATCACTAACTTCTTGAGATGTCTCAACAAACAAATGACTGGAAAGATTAAGTCAATAAGTAAGAAATTAAAGAAAAGCGATCCATGAGTGCACCATGTTCAATTAATATAAGTTAGTCACCTAACAGTAAAGTTCAACAAGAAAAAATTAAACTAAAAGAAATCGTAGAAAGACAGAATGATTAAATATGCAGATCATGACAGTCCACATGCAGCTCTAAGCTATGCTTGTCAGTAATCAACACATCTAGCAATTGCCTATAAGTTATTTGTGGAGATAAAATTTCAAAAGCAACAATAAAACAAACACAAACAAAAGATGGAACTTTATGCATCACCAAAATACATATCCATAAGAAAGAAAGAAAAAAGGTTATAAATTGCATTGTGCTCTGGACGTATGAAATAGAAATAGTATTCAATTTTCACCTTATTTACAATGACAGTAACTACCACCATATCTATATTCTTTAATAAAGAAAATGTTTGGAGCTCAAAACTAAAAAAGGCCTTATTTCATATGAGTCAAGTCATTGACTGGTCAGGTAGTGCAATCAGATCAGCTTTAATATGAAGCAAAATGATATTTTTCAATAATAATCAACCCATTTAAATTGCAGTATCTTAACGACATAGTTTATATGACATGCACGAATCAGAGAAGTCGTTTAAGGGTGATAAGCATTTATAGTTATTGTGCTAACAGAATATATAACTATCACACATCATATCAGTAAGAAAATGCATATGCCACAGTACGAAGCAAGATAAATGATTGAAACCAGGCATCGCACGCAGCAAAAACAAATTTCTAAAGAACCTAATGCATGGGAAACAAATATATAGAAAAGCCAAACTCACAGAAGATTAAATTGGAAGTTTAAAAATGATTATAAATAGATAACATAAGTTACATAACTAATAATTTATACAAACCTGTTTCTATAAACCCGGAATTTCAGAGTCTCCTGACAAGTACCAAATTTTCCACCTTAATGAGAATAAGAATGATTAATATTTCACAGATGAAACACAAGTTCAGGTGATACTTGCAAAACACGTCAGCATAAAGAAAACACAGTCCTACCAAAGTATATTTTTATAGGATGTTGGAAGGATACGTCACGGACATATCCAAACTTGTCATGGGGATACCAAGAACTGCACCTAAACTCTGCAAAGTAGACAACGTCAAAAAGAGAAAAGGACAAGTATTAGAAAGAAAAGCTTATTTATTTCACCATAAATACCCAACAGAAATTTGAAGCAAATATATGGTCATATTTAGTCCAAGAACGCGACCTTTATCTCCACACTTTTCATGAAATGATTCCATAAAATTAGCCGCATCATCTGAAAAGAAGAGATTAAAAAATTCTTCTACTTTTATCTGCATCCATGGAATGAAAAATATATAATATGAATTAAATTATCCAGATAAGAAATATTAATAATTCAAGACTCGTGACTCAGTACACTTGTCCATAGTAAATACAAAAGGCAATTGATAACTACCAGAAATTGTGATTCTGCAACCATTGTATAAGCTTCTGGTACTGCATGTCAGACAATCCGGCAAAATATTAAAGCCATATACTAGAATGATGGCCATTAATACAAATCAATTCAATCAGGAGAATGTATTTTCCAAGGCATGCAGCTAGGTATGATGTTTCCAACAGACACTCAGTGGAGTAGACAGACATCAAATTGTACGCTAACTCTCTTGCATTCCCCTTTGCAGAAAATGATGCACAAAATATTAAGTCACTAGACTTAACAATGCCTTGTGTGTTTCCAAAGAGAGAAGCAGGAACCAAATGACATACTATTTGAGAAATATCTCATATTTAACATCTCTAGGTCAAATTAAGCTTTAGAATGAAGGGAAGAAACAACAACATTCATCTGATGTAGACTAAACTCACTTTTGGGCGCATCATATGTTTCCTCCTTCCATATTGAAGCCTTTCTTGAAGAGGAAGATTCAATGTTAGGCATCGGCACTATACTTGCTTCTACAGTATTCAGCATCAATGGGACAGATGTTGTTGCAGTGTCTTCTTCAATGTTGGGTTGAAGCTTAGGATCTGCTACAACAGGAGTGTCTATATTCCTGATTTTTAAACATGAATTGAACACACATGATATACTACGAAATTACAATATCCAGACTTAAGTCTCGTGGAAGTTATTCTGTAACTCATTAGTCATGATGTACCTGTCAGCAAAATCTGCTCCATCAATTGAGTACCTGAAGCTCTCAACTCTCTCAATTATCGCTCCATTCTCTTGACTGCTGGTCACAGATATAAAGTCCTGGTACCAAATAGCTAATTAGAAAAAGGTGGAAGATATCAGAAACATTATAATAGCATGAAGCTGAATGGCTGATTTGGTGCTTGTTTGTTATTTGATAATGCAAAAGATGAAGGTCATGGCTGATTATATGTGTCCGAGTGAAATGCAAACATAAAATAGCATATTGATGCCATTTAGACATATAAGAACGACTTAGCAATCACCACAATCTAAGTGAGTCCACTATTCCAAATAGCAGTAGCAGCATATCACAATTCACAATAAGCAACAAAACTTCAGACAAAGTGCAATGTATACATGCATACAGTGATAAAATGATACAGAGAGGTCAAAAGTAAATTTTGCTCATAGTTAAATTTACTGCATTAACCACCGCTAATAAATGATAGTACAATTAAAAACACCTCTTGTTCAGCAGCTGATTTAGCACCATTATTATGTTGCAACCATCCATCATTAATCAGCTTGAAAGCTTCATCACGGGACAAAAAAGAGCCAAAGAAGTACTGCCATAAGAACAGTTAGAGTAAGATCAACTACTACTAACATGACTTGTTACATTTTTTTTTAAAAAGAAAAGAAGAGGAGGAAATTTAAATCAGAATTTTAAGATAAACAATCTTCAAATATTGCAACTACCTTTTTCCCCAAAGAAATGATTTCTATGGCATTAGGGAAGATCCCTGCAGTCTTTGCCCTCCTTACACACGTGACTTCGTGGAATGGAATTACTTTCTGAAGAACGTAGTTAACCAAATTTCCAAGAATCAGAACACAGAATATTCACTTTCGCAGAATAATTGACAAAGCAAAGTTCCATAATATAAATTCAACATGAAATATAAACCAGTTTTTTCAGTCTTAAGGCAACATATGGAACATCAAGAACCATATGAAATAGATGTGTTTATTGCAATCAAAGCATCTTTACTCTCTCTCAAGTCCTAACTATTACATGCAACATGAATTGAATAAATGTATAAATATGGTAAAGTTTTTAAACTCTGTAACCTTATTTGAAAGCCACCTATAAGAACCCCAAGACTATGATTACAGATCAATCATGAGGAATGGTCATAAAATAATATTTTTAATAAACCTCAGTAAAAGTACACTGCTTTGAGGCATCAATTTCTGCCTTTTTATTGCATACATAAGAATTTAACATTTATGGATCCAGCCAATCTTTTTTGGGGACAATCAAGAGATGCTTTGAAGGAACATTAATTTCTTTTTATTAAGGTGCTCATAATATCCTTCCTAGAAGGAGACTTTGATTTTTCCCAATATGAAAAATATTTTCAAAAATAATGTTAATTCTAAATCAATATTCTAGAGTTCTTGTTTTCCTTGCTTATTCAAACATCACAGAATGGATCTCATATTGACCTTTTTACTTTTCTTTTTCCTGAAAATATTAGTAAAACAAGTAATTTCTTCACTGCGTGGTAAGTTATATTTATTTTTCCCTTCCAAATCCCTTTCTTTATAAGTGTGGTGTGGCTATGTAGCCTATGTTTCAAGCATCTAAGTCATGACATTTTATTCCAATACTGATTCCAGAAAATTGGAAATCAGATGAAAGGAGAAAGAAAATAAGGCATAACTAGGGAAAACAAATACTATCCACAATGCAAAGCAATTCCTTCACAACAGTAGCAGCAGTGATCTTAAATAAGAGTTTGTATTCGTACCTTTGTCTCAAACCCAAATATATTGGCATAAAAGCATATGTAATTAGAAAAGACGTACATATGGCCCTGCAACAGTACATACCAAGTGAAGTCAGAAAGAAAGCTAGTATTTTATGATTTGAACTTTCTTCAATAGATTATACAGTCACAAGAGTGCATATGACATCATAAACTGAAAATGATGGATCATAAGTTATCTGCTTACCAAAATTATGACGTGCAGAATTTAGTTTTTGGAGGAAAAAAATCAATAAACAAAGATGATGATTCCTAAATAGGAACTAATAGTAATATCAATATCACCTGAATAAGTATGCTTTCCTGGCATGCGCAGTTGAAATCTTTAACAAGAACCTATTCAAATAGGAAAGGAGGATTATGTATATATATATATCAAAAAGGGCAACAAAATAACTTGTTAAAAGAAACGGGTATTAAACCTCTGCAACCTTAAGTTACTGACCTCCTCGGGTGGAAGACGAAATAATTGCCGATATTCTTCACTTTTTATTGATGCTGGAGACTGCAAAGGATATAAAAAAATAAAATAAAAATTAATGACTAATTTTAAAGAAGATTAAGTAGAAAGTGATAAAAATAAAGCATATATTTTCCTACCATGAAAACTTAAAGATAAAATTTCTCCAGTTTTCTAGCCAATTAACCAACGAGTAAACCACACAGTAAGTTAATCTTGAACCACTCATAAATTATTTTATTTCGTACTATTATTCATTTCTATTCCCATTTGCACTATTTTAGAAACTTAAGAGTCAGCCAAAATTTCTTCTACTAAAGAGTATCATAATCTAGCCAATTGCCTGATAATGTAATAGCATAAGCTCCTTTTGTGCACTCCAGCGGCGACGAAGGTAACTAAACCTGCTTCAAGTTTTTGTTTTAGTTATTACTACTTAGAAACCCAGGCCTAACTCTTAACCCAAAAGCTAGCTTATGAGTTAGAGAGTTGTCCAGACTTATAAGCAACACTGCTTCTTTACTCTTAGCAAATGTGAGACTTAACATCCCCTCCACATCGACTAGAGTCCGAATTTACGACACGAGGGCCGATAAGAGTACGAAGAAGCCAAGAACCTAGCTCTGATACCAACTTAGAAACTCAGGCCTAACTCTTAACCCAAAAACTAACTTATTAATTAGAGGGTTGACTAAACTTATAAACAGCATTGTTGCCTTACTCTTAGCCAATATGGGACTTAACATTACCGTTGTTAGACTTGAGCCTAAAATGGAATTAGGCTCAAGTCTAACATAGTATCAGAGTTGGTTCCTTGCCTCAATCGGCACTCAAGTGTCGTAAATCCGGATTCATTCCAGTGCCGACCATAACTTAAACTTTGAGTGTAATTAAGCTAAAGTCTAACAAACGCATCCATTGTCATGAATGAACACTAAAACATAGTGGATCAAAACGCCAACTACTAAGTGGTATCATACTATCATTATAGAGAGGAAAAAAAAACTACTAAGTAGAAACATAAACATAAGATTTGAACACGCTTATGCAACAAGTGGTAAGCATTACGTCAACAAAACAAAGAGCTAACTCAAAAACCGTTCAAAATACTACTACTATACACAAAAATTACTCAGCAAGTAGTACATACAGACGAAAAAAAGTAAAAAAATTATACATTTTAGAATAATTATAAAGTAGAAAGGGCGAGAAAGAGCCATACCTGAGCATCAACATCTTTGGGATGATCGCCGCGATCAGGAGTTCCATTGGAAAAATATGTTACAGGCGAGGATGAGGGTTCAGATGAAGTATTGGACGCTGCTTTATACGATGGCTGTGACATTGGGATCACCTCCGACGTCGAAGAGACAGAATCAGAGGTCACGACCATTGCAGAGAGAGATGTGGGAGGTTTAAAATTGGGAGAGAAAAAAGAGTGATTGAAATTGAAGTCTAATGAGTTTGAATGTTACTTTGTTTGGTATGTGTTCGACACAAGAACGGAAAGAAATAGCAAAGCAACATAACAATAATAAAAGGAACGTCGGTTGGGTCTTTGAGTTGGTTGAAGCCGAAGTTTGTTATCTAACACGGCTTGCACTATTTGTGAGTTTTTTATTTTATTTTATTAAAGAAATATATATATCCCGTGGGATCATTGCCGACAAAAAGGATACATTTGTTATATTAAAGATTCTAATTATATAAAAAATATAATTATATATTTAATTATAAAATAAAAATTATATAATTATATAAAATATAGTATCAATAATAAATATAGGTTAAATTATATTTTATATTTTAATTAATTTTTAATTATTATTTTTTAAAATATAAATAAATAAATATTAATTTAAATATAAATAATTTTATTAAAATATTTATTTTTAATTTTATAAAATTATACATTAGATAAAATAATTATAATAATATTTAATATAATATATTAAACGGTTATTTTTTATAATCTCTTTCATGTATATTTAATGTATCGTTGAAAATTGTGATTCAAATAATAGGGCGAGTCTAGTTTCATTTATATTCGGATTAAATAGCCTTATTGCATATGAAATACATGACTGTGAGTAAGATTTAATTACTTGATATGAATTTTTTATTAATAAAATTTTAATTTTAGTTATATAGTGCATATACATTTCTTTAATAATATAAAAATATTAATATTTTTTATGTTAAAAATATATTACATATTAATTTATATAATAAAAATAATAATATAAATAATTAAATTAAAAAATAAAAATTAGAGTGTTAAAAAAACAGCGGGTATGTAGCACGGCCTGGCCATCTAGAACTGTTTGTTGAAGCACGAATTAGCAGTACACGTCACTTTCAAGCAAGTTATCAATGGTTGAACTTACTACAAGTCGCTTACGTCATTGTTTATAGAAAAAGGAGGTTTCGTACTCTTGTCATAATCTTTACTTTGAAAACATTATTTACTTCCTAATTTTTAAAAGTATATTATTTATTTTTTAAAAAAATTAAATTTTTTATTTCAATTAAACAGTTTTGTGAAAATCATAAATTTTAAAAAACTAAAAATTAAATTATATATTTAAAAAAATCGTAGAACATATTTTATTTTGAAGTAAAAGTTAGGTAATTTATAGAAATTTGTGATAATCATTAATATGGAGTTTTAATTATCTTAATAATGATCAATTTTAAAAGCTTATAGGTAAAGAGTAAATTAAAGTTGATTATGAGTATAAAAAAAATTAAATTTGATTATATTATTTAAAATTATCATAAATTTAATACATATAATCTTATTAATTTATTATAATAACTAAACAAGTTATGATTATCTATTAGCAGTCATGTCTTTAGATTATCCCTCATCTATATTTATCTGTTATCGGATACCGACATAGGTATTAGACGTAAGATTCTGGATGGGAGCACCAAGTAATAAATTATCTCCATCTATAAAAATATTGAAATATGAATAAAAGTTAAAGATATTATTAATATGAAAGGTAATTTTTATAAAATTTAAAAATATACATGTATATATATATTTTTTGGTATATCTCATGTTATTTTATAAGTGGATGTATAGAGATTAAATTAAATGAAAAAAATGTTATTATTAATATGTTTATTTAAATAGTTAAATTAAAAATATTGAAATAAAATTTATAAAATTATAATATTGAAATAAAATCTATAAAATTACGAAATGAAATAAAATAATAAAATTAATTTTTTGACTTATAAATGAGACAAAATAAAACGAAATAATAAATTATTATATAAATATGCAAAAAATATATATAAAACATTCCAACGTAACCCCTAAAAGTTAAGTAATAAGCATCACTATTATTATTAGAATACTTATTATTTATTACAAGTTAATTATTAAACTAAACACAATCATATTTAAAATTATTATAGTTATTATTTTTATTACTGTTAATTAAATATGATCTTATGTTATAGTAAAAGTCTAAAAAGTAAAAAAGTTGATTTTTTATTATATTTTTTAAGTTGCAGCCATTGATATGCCATTTTTTTATTTTTTTGGAAATAGATATGGCAGTTATATAAATTCTCAATTGTATGGGTTTTCATTTTTTCATAAAAATAATGCTAAGGGTATTCACTTTTCAAAAAAAAAAAAACTATTGCTAATTATGGATTAGGAAGATGAGTGGTTTAGTTTACCAGCTAAGACAACGAGTCCTCCTTAGTCAAAATACTTGAGAAAATGCAGTTTATAATCATTCAACCATAAAATTGATAATTTATTATTGGTCCAAAGATTTGACTTACATAAAAAGTCGTTGGTCAAACCATCAAATGAAATTGTGTAAATAAAAATGTAATCACAAACTATTAATATAACTGGTTTAATATGATACAATAATACTAAAGAATGTATAATATTGAAATATATATATTTTTTAATGTGTTGTACAAAATTAGATCAACAACTTCTTATATCTCCAAATAGTTGAAACTTAAAACATATAATATGAACATCTATTCCTAAACCAAACCACTATTCTCTCATGCATATATAAGGATCATTTCTCTTATTCATCCGATTCAAGAACAATTAAGCTTCTTTATTTGTCTTTTACTCAAATATTCCCAACCAAACCTTTTAAATTTCAGTTTACATCATTTTAGAATCGAAAAATGTCGAACAGCACCGAAGCCATTGTTGAGATAAAAGAGGAAAGGATGAATGCAAAAGGAACAGCACCATTAATTGGTGTCCCAAAGCATAATAAGAACATTATTGTTAAAGGAGGTTGGAAGAAAGGGATTGCTATAATGGATTTCATTCTAAGGCTTGGTGCTACAGCTGCTTCTCTAGGTGCTGCAAGTATTATGGGAACTAGTGATCAAACTCTTCCTTTTTTCACTCAGTTTTTTCAATTTCAAGCTAGTTACGATGATTTGCCCACTTTTCAGTATGTTATTTTTCTCCTCTTGGTTTTTATATGATTCGATTAGTAGCACTGCATTTTTTAAAGTACTAAAAAGATATATTTATATATAAAAAACGCATGATAATATTAAAAATAAAACTTTATCTATTATGTGCATTGTATAGATGAAATTATATATATATATATATATATATATCGTATAGATAATATTAAAAATAAAAATTTATCTAAGAAAAAAGATTATGATACACAATTAAAAAAAAATTCCCACACATTTTCAATCTAGATTACAGCTATATATATACATGTAATTAACCTATGCATATATGAAATGGACAGGTTTTTTGTTATTGCTATGGCAATAGTTGCTGCCTACTTGGTTTTATCTCTTCCCTTCTCCATAATTTCCATAATTCGCCCCAACGCAATTGGACCAAAGCTTCTCTTCATCATCTTAGATACGGTGAGTTACTAAGGGCCTGTTAGCTTCTTTTTTGAGAAGAAGGGAAAAATTTTCCCTTTTGAGGCAAACATAAAATACATTACATTTTTTGCTAGGTGAGACAAGCAAACAATATGCGGTTATTTCTAAAAGCGCTTTCTTATGGTACAACTTACGATTGAAACTATTACTTACAAAAACTTGCATGCATGTTTGTTTTGCAGGTTATGCTTACTCTAGCCACATCTGCTGGTGCTGCAGGGGCTGCCATAGTCTACTTGGCCCATAATGGCAATGCCAATGCAAATTGGTTAGCAATATGTCAAAATTATGGTGATTTCTGCCAGGAAGTTAGTGGAGCTGTGGTGTCTTCTTTTATTGTTGTTGTTATCTTTGTCTTGCTCATTCTTCTCTCTGCTTGCGCTCTTCGGAAAAATTAATACCATTGTTTCGAAACCATTCGAACAATGATGTTTGTGTTTATGTTTTGATTTCTTTCAATTAGATGTCTTTGTTGTGTTGGCTTGAGTTAGATAAATATCAACCTCTAGCAAGCTGATTGATTTTGTGATAAACAATTTGTAATTGTAATGGAAAATGATTTGTATAATGCAAAATTATGTCAATTTCTTTAGACACAGTATTGAAGAGTGGCAATACCAATATCTGACCTGATCCTAGGGGTGTCCAAAACCCGGCCCGAATCGGAACAAATCGTAAAACTGGACCAAATCGAACCAAATCGGATCGGATCAAACAGTTTTACAAATCAAACAGTCGGGTCCGGTTTGTATTTATTAAAACCGTTTTTCAAACGGTTCGATCTGGTTTCAACCGATCGAATCGGACCGGACCGATTTAATAAATATATTAGATTTTTCACATTATTTTTCATTAAAGATGTCAAAAAAACCAAACCAAACCGGAAACCGAATTGGACCGGATCGGGCCGAACGGTTTTATAAATCAAATGGTCTGGTCCAGTTTGATCAGAGTAATATAAACGGTCTAATCCGATATGATCCGATATTTTTTTCCAAAACCGGACCGGACTAGCCGGTTCGACACCCCTACCTGATCCTAAACATATATGTTAAAATTGAGGTAATTGTATTTTGTTGAGACTTATTTTACATTTTTTTTATTTAATAATATTTATAGTTAAGAAATAGATTATGAGAATGATAATGATAATGATGTATCAAACTAATTGTATTTTTTTATTTAATTATATTCGTAGTTAAGGATTAAATTATGAGAGTGTTAAGGATATATCAAATTAATTGGAATATCACGACTTAGAAACTTAGGCCTAACTCTGAATCTAAAAGTAAATTTGTGAGTTAGAGGGTTGTCCAGACTTATAAACAGTATTGTTACCTTATTCTTAATCAATGTGAGACTTAACATCCCCCTCCACATCGGCTAGAGTCCAGATTTATGACACGATCCGAATTTACGGCACGAGAGCCGATAGGAGTACAAAGAAACCAAGAGCCTAGCTTTGATACCAATTTAGAAACCTAAAACTAACTCTGAACCTAAAAATCAATTTGTGAGTTAGAGGGTTAACCGAACTTATAAACAACATTGGTGGCTTACTTTTAATCAATGTGGGATAACATAACAATGCAGAGTTGTTGAGACTTATCATCCACAGTTTTTCATTAAAACAAAATAACTTCTAATTAAAAATCCTTTAAATTTTTAATAACTTCATAAATTAACCTATAAATCTGCACTATATATGTGACTCAAACTTGAATAGAAAATTACAATAGATAGTTACTTAAGTTAGCTTCATCCACTCAAGCAAACCCAGAAAGAGCATTGTTATTTAGACAGTAATATTAAACTGCATATAAAGCCTCCCAAAAAATGGCAAAAATACCCCAGAAATTTGATAAATAGACAATTACATCATTTTTATTATTAATTTAATATAATATCCTTCCTTGAATATCTTAACTTTCTTACGAATATTGTCATTAAAAAAAAGCAAGAAATAGTAACAAGAAGGAGTGTGAACGTTATTTTCAAACATATGAATCTTTTGGTGTTTCAGAAAATTCGAAGGAAGTATTTATAATTAACCAATAATTAATTATGCATCTATTTTTTTAAGTAGACAAATATAATATAGTCCAAAGCCATTATTAATAGTGTCACCTATGAATCACACAGCTTTAATGGCAATCTTCATCCCAGAATCACAATGCCCTGGAGTATTGCAAATGAAGTAGTTCCAACCCTTTGAAAGATAAATTTTATCTTTCCCTGTTCTATGAACCCTAGCACCTGATGGTGTTCTGCAATTGGCATAACCATTCTTACCAACTACTACCACATTGTGAAATTTAGGGTTATAGTTGAAATCTGCATGACATAACTTCACGGTTAAACTTGTCCTGTTTGGTTAGTCACTCACAAATATACCTTTTTGCTTAAAGTTATAGAATTTTGTTGGAGTTTCTTTAAAACAAGAAGCTATAATTTGAATTTGGTTAGATGGGAAAATCAACACTACATCAGTCTCATAGATTTGAAGTCTAACGTTTTAATCTCATACATTCATAGAACAGGTACTTTAGAATTTAATCTCATATAAAATTGAATTAAAAAGTACAATTTAATCCTATTTTTAGAACTAAATTATACAATTTTACAAAACATATGAGATTAAAATTCTCAAATTAAAAACTATGAGACCGGTACACCCATTAAGAAAAAATATAATAAAATTAAACATGCATTTTAAACAAAATAATTGGCACAATATTATTATTATTATTATTATTTTTAAAGATTTGGGTATTTTTTTATTGTAATTTTCATAAAGTGATTTTCATAAAAAATGAAAAAAAAGGTTTAAGGAAGAATAGCATACAAAATATGATTTTGAGTGGTAAAAAACTCATGGTAAATAAAATTTATGTATGGTTTTTTTTTTTTACTCTTAGAAATGTTTTTACAAAGTCTAATTTGAGGCAAATTAAGCATTGGTGTGATAAACTTACTTAGTATATCACCAGCTCTAAAGTGCTTCCCTATAGGCCATTTATCAGTGTTGAAGCCCCATCCATTAGAGCCTCCAACAGAATATGTTGCTGCTTCAACGAATTCTAAATGAACCACCAGCATACAAAGTAGCATAGTCACTATTATAGTAATCTCAAATGCACTGCCTCTTCCCCTCTTAGACATATCTTGAAGCAAATTAGCAAACTAGTTATATCTTACTAATTAAGAACAACTCAAACTTTTTGATGAGGAATATTGTAAATATAGAGCAAGCTAGCCAGCCTTTTTATAATGCAATAAAACCACTTTTTTAATGTTTTTGGGAAAGAAAGACAGTCACAATCTTGTAGACTTAGATAAAGAAGTAATATTTAGACTATTTTTTAGGACTCAATCGTTTACAAAAGTATGAATATAATAAATTATTATATTTCAAAATTTATTCACTAAAATATTATTTTTAATAAATGTATAAAAATAAAGTTAATTTTTCTTTAAAATTTTAAATTTTTAAGATAATTAATAACCAATAACTTGTAATAGTGTTCAAGGTTTAATAACCTCAATTGTGAACAGTTAGAATTTAGTTATATGATTTATAGAATTAATATTTATAGAAAAATGATATATGTGTAAAAATAATATTCATCTTTATTTTAATATCTTAAACTATTGAAAGAGTTTAACAAACAATTTTTAAGAAGTTAACTTAAAGCTGTATAAAATCCTGATCTTTAAGGGGACTTTAATTTTATTAGTTAAAGTGAAACTTAAGTTATTTGACACAACTAAGTTAGTTGAGAATTTTTTTTTTTAAAATATATATGTATATATATAGGTACTCTTATAAATTAATATAATTAATATTATTGTTTAGAAAAATATAAATATTTAATAATTAATATAATTGAAAAGAAACATTAAATAACTCTTTATATTAGTATACAGGAATTAAAGATTTTAGAGTTGTTTAATGGAGAGTAATGAAATTTTTTAGTTATTTTAAGATAAAATAGGTATAGATGTTAATGAATATAAAAATTTAAATAATAAATAACTTTTAACATTAATAAAAATATTAAATTAGAATTAAATATATATATATACTATTAGATTATATTTATTAAAAAATAAATAAATTTAACAGTATTAGGTAACTCATAAGCTTGTACAAAGCTCACGTGGCAAGTCATACATCGTAATAACTCATAAGCTTACCGACTCCAAGTCACCAAGAGCTACCCATAAGTATTGATTACATGTTCTGCAGTCAACTAACACATGGATTGTTATTGGATATTGGATATTGGATAATGGATTTCATTTTTAATGAACATAAAAATATACAATTTATATAAATATAAAAATTATTATAAATTAATTAATTTAATCATCTAACAATCTTATTCTTTTATATTATTTTAAACTATATATTTAAATAATATTAAATATGGTGTAATTGAAAAAAAAAATTACAAATTACTTTATAATACAATAATTTATGCTTTTTATATGTTTGAGTTTTATGTATAACATGTGTGTAATTGTTTGAAAATCAAGCTAATTAACCCTGGCCTTTGAATCAGTACAAATTAAATTGTAATACAGAGGATAAAATTTTGTTTTTTCTTCAATACTTTTTTAGTAAGAGGGAATATAACGACGGTTTTTGTTTAAAATTGTTGTCACATGCAAAAATAGGATTCAATTTTGATTTTAAATTCCCTCCTAATCTTTATAGTTTATATCCATATTTTTTTTAATGAAATTTTCATAATTTATTAGCAATATTGTGGTATAGTAGTTACATCAACTATCCATAATTTTTTTCATCATCCTCTAAGTTTCATATTTTAATAAATACTCATTATATTTGCATAACTAATATATTATCTTACCCTTTTTGCATTTACATGATTTTATTTTTAATTCTTTTTAAAAAATTATGTTACTAAAGAAAAAAAAAACATATACATACAATAATTTTTGAACAAATGAAAAACATGTTTTTCCAAAAAAAAAAAAGTATATGCATAGAGTAAAAAGTGTTAAAAATAATTTTTTTATAAATAAGTTAAGAAATGTAATTAAACCATATATTAATGATATCTTATAATATTCTCAATATATTACAATAAATTAATCTTTGGACAAATAGAGAATTACAACTCAAAAGCAATGGATCAAACCAGCTCATGCACTAGCAAACAATTTTATGCACTTAGAAAAGGTGCACTCTAATTCAATAGTTTTCCAAGTTGTATTCTAGCAACATAGGTGTATTAATAAGATTGAATTTTTCGTTAATAAGTATCCTTAATTTGTGGTTACCCAAGGTTTCACGATTATAAAAAATAATTAGGGGAAATTAGTATGTGGAAGAAGGATACAAACAACATCAAAGACTTCAACATACAATTTATTCAATAAAAATAAAAACCAACTAAGCTATTTATACGTTTCAACTTAATTTAATTCACATGTATTTTTAATATTATAAAAAAATTAAATTAATTTATTTGTTTATTAAGTAAAATAAATAATTTAAAAATATATATTAAAAATAAAATGATATAAAAATGGGAAAATTATTTTATTGACGTACCAAAAATTTAGGTAAATTACGTTTTCTCAAGAAAAAAAAATTAGGACAATGCAAGTTAAAGTCGGTGACATTTTCTGGTTCAATATGTAGGAAAATGAATGAAATTAGCAAAATTGGTATAATAAGATTTAGGGGTAGACACGATTTAATTAAAAAATTATATTGAATTATTTATATATATTAAATTATATTAGATCGAACATTAATATTCAAACTAATTGATCCGATCTGTTTTGATCTCATTATAATATAAACATTAAAATACATATTAAAAAACTTGTAAGTTTTTAACGTATTATTAATCTATTTTATCTTAGTTGAAGTATGATTATCTCAACAACAATACTATTAGTATTGTTGTTTATTATTTATTTTCAATTAAAATAATAATAGATATTTATTTTTAAATGTTGAATTTGAGAATATTATGTTAAACTGGATTTAACAAATAATTTGTTTAATATCATATTTATAAAATATAATAATATAATTGGTACAATCTGATTTTAAGAATTTAAATTTAATTTAAATTTTTTTATGAATAAAAACTCGTGAGACCAAATTAGGTACCAAAATGAATTAAATTATTCAAAACAAACTAATCCACTTTATCAATTTTTATGCCCACAATTAATAAGATTTCTAAAAGTCGCGTGTACAAAGCAAATAGAATTTGTACACCCACCAAAAACATTTGTTAACTAAGTATACTTATTACCCAATATTAAAAAATATTTTAATGGTATAATTTTTATATATAATAATATATTTAAATATAAAATGAGATAGTATTGTATAAAATAAAAATTATATAATTATATAAAAAAATTGTATTAATAATAAATATATGTTTAAATTAAATATTTTACTTAATATATTTAAAATTTTAATTTTAAAATTATGTGTTTCGATTTTTTCTTTCATTTAAAGTATCGAGTTCTACAAATCTTACGATAATATAATTAAAGTAATCGAGTTCTACAAGTCTTACAATAATATAATTTATACATTTTAATTATTTTACTTTTTAATTATATTTTATTAGTTCTATAATTAAGAGTAAGATCAATTAAATCAAAAATTTAAAAATTTAATTTTTTTAAAGATAAAATTAAAATTATATATTTTATTAAAAAAAACAATAATTCTGTCTTTTTCAGTCTTTCTCCTTTTTCTCTCTTCATCACTTCTCCCTCTCTTTTATCTATCACTCATATAAATCGTAACTTATAGACAATAAGTTATTTATTGTTATTAAATATTAATAATATAGTGTTTAAGTAATGAGGTAAATCTAATAAAATTTATTAAAAATATAAATTTTTATTCTTTTATAAAATAATAATTATTAAAATTAGAAAAGAGTATTATAATTTATATCAGTTATTTTCAAATTAAAGTATAATTTCGCCGCATAAGCTAGTCACCAATAGATGCCGTCGCAGGTATTGAGTACATATTCTCAAGTAAACCAACACAAAGACATACTTAAAAGAAAAAAAATAAAAAAACACAAAGATTGTTATTGGTAAGGCCTTTTTTAAAATAAAATAAAATAACAAATTTATTTTCACAAAAATTGTAAAATAGTAAAACTCTATTATTTTTTTAAAAAATTAACTTTTATAACTTTTTTTATAATATATAATAATATCCTCTATCTAATAAGTATGGATCTAAAATATACTTTTTTTTAAATACTAATGGTAGCCTTAGAAATGGTGCACTCTAATTCTGTAGTTTTCTAAATTGTACTCTAGCAAGAAGGTATATTAATGTTAAATCACATTTCATTTGTTAACTAAAAGTGCTTTTTTACTCTACCAGACAAAAATTTGCATAAATTGTGCTTCTATTTAAAATTATTTTAATAAATTATAATAATATTATTATAATAAAAATATAAAATATTTATTGTATTCATATTATTAATTATATATTAATGTTTTTATTATTAAATAAAATGGTTACTAATTTTATTATTTTGATAATAATAATTTAAATTGTTACTGTAAATTTTTAATAGAATATCTTCTATTTTAATAAATATACAAACGGACGCATTCTTGTATTATTTTCTTAAGAAACCTGTTCTCATTTGTTTGCTACGAAAATCTCGACGACTTCACAGCCAGATTCCAACAAGAAAGAAGCCAAAGTTTTTGTTTCCCATTGAGATTATCACACGGCTTTGAAAAGTTAGTCCATACCAAGAAAAAAAAAATGAAAAAAATCATTATTTTATTTTGTTGGGAAGCACTTTGTTACCAATAAATTAATATTTTATATTGTATTTATTATTAATGGAGCTTGGAAATAGTAGGATTTAACCCCATAAAAAAAAATATTTTTTTCTCAAGTTAAAAGAAAAAAAGCACTTTGTTCTTTGACTTCTTTCTCCCTCATTCTTTTTCTTTTTCTATTTAAAAATCAAAATAAGTGATTTTTTTGCCAATTGCACACAACTTTTTGAGAAGAAATTAATATACTTCCATTGATTTTGTTTTGGTTAGCAAATTGGATAGGAAAAATAACAAAAGTTTGTCCAACCTAATATCATTGTAGCACCCAACATGAGAGGCTTCACTGTGCTGCCAACAACCATAGTCAGACAAGTTGGTATAAACATACTGAGATAGAGAGAAATTAAAACTTAATTTGCAAAAAAATTATATGGAGATATTAAACCACTCGATATTATTTACATATTACAAACATAATAATTTATATTTTTCATAGGGAGAAGATACACAAAACTCCCACATATTATAAAATTTAGAAAGGTATTTTTTAATCATTCAATTTTAAAAAATATTATCAATTAAAAATAAATAATTTTTTTATTAAAGTATTAATTTTTATTATCAATATTAAAATGCGATAAAAAACAAGAATATCATTGGAATTTAGTATAAAAATTATTTAAAAAATAATAAATAAATTTTTTCAAACATAAAATTATTTAAATACATATTTTTATTTTAAAGAAATTAATAAAATATTAAAATTTGAATAGTAATAATAAACAAATATTAAAATAATTTTTTTTTTATATTAAGTATCATTTTTATTGTTAAATAATATAATTTTAATTGTGTTTTAATCAATTGACTTAATACTAATATTTTAATAAAAAAATCATTAAAATAAAATTATTTGATATTAATCTAAGAGAATTAAGTAAAACTTTTGATTTTTTATATTATAATAAAATTTAATCCTCTTATATCATAAATTATATAATAATTTATATTGATAAGCATAATTGACAATTGTAAAGTATCATTTAGTTTGCATCTCTAGTAGATTTGTGATACATAAGATGAAAAGTTATAGTATCATAAAATTTTATATTTATATTAATTTTGGAATGATATATAGTAAAATTTTATTGAAAAATAAATATTTTTAAATTAAAATTTATTTATCTATGTTATAAATTTAAATGATGTTAGTATTACATAGCATTTTTTTCCCTCCCTAAATGGAAATCACTGGGTGGGTTTCTCACTGTTTTTCTTATTATTTTCTCACCTTCTAGAAGATTACTCTTACAGAGTCCTTTAGCAAAATATGTCTTGGAATTATCGATTTATTCAGATTCTTGAAAATAGTAGCTTGAAATTCCAAAAAAACTCCTTTTAATATCACGAAACAACTTACTTAAATTATCGAATAAACTGAGCTCATATAAACTTAATTAATTTAGATAAATTATAACTAAATTTAACTAATTTTAATTTTATACGAGTTTAATACATTTTTAAATAAATTAAGTTAAACATCTTATTTTTAAATAAATTAAAATAATATAAATCATTTACTATTATAAAATATAAAACAAAAAATAAAAAATAAAATATTTTAATTGTATTTTTAACTCATAGCTTAAATGAATACTTTGAACATATATGCATTTAAACATTCTCAGTATATTAATAAAATATAATCATTCATCTGCATTCATATTATTGCTATACAAAAATAAGTTAAAGGTATTATTATAATATTTTTTGTTAATATTATATGATATCATAAACTTAATGATACTATTAAATGAAATTATCGCTATCCTAATATTACCCTACAAAATCCAAGAAAACCTAACTCCAAAGTCTGTCCTACACTTAATATAATTCTTTAATTCCTTATTTACGGTGAAGGTCTGTATTTATTCGTTTGTTGACTATAGAGCTCCCTCAAACTTTCTTCCTGTTTGACTTCTCTCATTCTCTCCCTGGTTTCGATACGTGCTTAATTTGTTTCTTTATCAACATACGTGACCACTCTCTAATCTAGAATAAATTTTGTTAATTTAAAGATATAACAAGGTGGTATCTCCTTCTTGCCTGTTGTCTTTATCTTTGGGTCCGTACATTACAAGGTTAAATTCTTATCTTTAAACACAGCTGTTTGGGTAATTTTCATCTGGGTTTCTCATGAATTGCAAGATTTGATCTCAGCTTCAATTTCGTAAAGTTTCCTCTCGAAGAAGGTACATATTGGGTTACTGGGTTTCTTGTATCTCTCTCATTCACTCTCTCCGAGTGTTCTTTCATGTGTGTGTTTCTTAATTCCAAACATGATGGATTGAATTGTTTTTTCTTTCTTCAATAATTCTGAATAACCTAGTATTTGGATTATAGACTTCGATCTCCTTATATAAAGGGGCCTTTTTATCTTGCTAATTCAGAATCTGTTAAAATTTAGGAGCCAAGTGAAACTAAGGGCTGGTTTTATAACTAGATCTCTTTCTTGGTTTGAAACTTTTTTTTCCCCCTAATTCATATAAATTTTTTTTTTTTGGTAGAAAGTTCCCTTTTTGAAAATTTGATGGGTGGAACTTGAAAACAGAATTGATTACAAAACAGAGATTCAGAATTTCATATTTCTCTTTTTCATTTTCAGTATGATTGGCGATTGCATGTTTTCTTTGTACGTGGATATCAGTTTTGAAACTTGATTAGGGTTTCTCCCTTTCTCTTTTCTTCCAATCTGATACTGATCTTTGTCAGCTATAAAAAACTTGTAGATTTTTCTTGATATGTGTATGTCTCATCTTTTTTTATTTATGAATGATAATTCTATTTTTCTCCATTTTTAGGAGTTGATATGTTGAAAATTCCTTATAGGTGTATTGGTTTACCCTGTTATGTTACCCGTCTGTTTGTTTAGTTGGCAAAATAGATTTTTGATCATTGATGAAATTGGTCGCTTATCTATGTTACATGGACTCTTATAGGACACTTATGATCCTTATTTTGAGTGTCATACACACCTATTTCCTTCAACTTTCTTTAAATTTTCACTAATATAGAGTGAGTATCACCCTCATGTCCATCTCATGTCTGTCATGTGTACTTCATGAATAACGAAAGTCCATGTAACATAGCTCTTATCATTACCATCTTATATCTATTTATCCTGGTAACTTGTTCAAAAATCTAATTGAAGTCCTAATAGCTTGATATTAACTCCAGCGTGATTCATCCTTCCCTGCATTTTTCTTCCATTGTTTCTGTTAGAGATTAGTGCAAATGAGTAAATGGTATCTTAGCATTTCTAATCTGTTCATAGAACTTCTCACAAACATATGGAGTGTAATTTTGTTTTTTCTATCTTATCATCCTAACTACTAAATCTTTTACAGGGTCAGAGGGTCTCTTGTTTAATAGTTTTGGAGAAATTATAAATACTTCGTAGATTGCAATCGCTTTTTTTCTTTTTCTTTTTTTCCCAGTAAACAAGGTAGGGTTTGGGGGTACATGGTAAAAATAAACAAAGGGGCTTGCGAATTAGCTCATTTTCTATGGTATTTCTCGTGTGAATTGAACTTGGTGAAGATGAAAGATTGAAAAGCTACTAAATAATGACTCCAATGCTATTTACTCTGCAGAATAACTTGAGTAACATACTCTTTTATGTGTGGGCTTCTTTATCGTATAAATCTTCAACCAGTTTCCACCTGCTGAAAATTATCAAAATCTAGACTTTGGATGCATTAAAGTAGTCTTTAGTCTGTGCGGCCATTTTATTATGATTATGTTGCAAGGTGGCATCACTATTTTTGTTTTTTGCATTTTTACAAACTGAATTGCTGAGTCTATTCCCTGGTTTATCTGCTTTGATGTGTTATTTGGCACTCACATTTGCATGATCCTACTTCTTATGTAGCTTTCTAGTTTTTCCCTCACTACTGGAGAAGCTCGATGCTAATAGAAAATAATAGTATTTTCCATCTAATGTGAAAGTGCAGGATACAGCAGTCAAGCCTTATCACTGGATTTCTGACTAACTGTAGATTAAATTGATAACTATGTCTTTAGCTAGGCCAGCAAAGATATCTGCCACTTTGTACCAAAACCCAAAGCTATACTCGGTGAAGGGAGGCAATGATAGGTCAGGCATGTCAACCCAGATATTTGATTCTGACAAGCGCCAGACTTTATATGCAACTGATTCTTACTGCAACCAAAGTTATGAGAAGTACTTTATTGATTCCCCCATAGATGAATTGTCCCATCCTTCTTGCTCTAGCACCACGGCGAATTCATATAATGCTCAAGGTGACCCACCTTACCAACTCCGAGCTGGATCAGTTTCCCTTCTGGCTACACAGAACCTTTATAGCCCTTCTTTTGCTTCTGTGAGGCATCGTGATGCATATCAGTCCAATTTTGAATCAGATTACTTGGAGATTGAAAGCCCAGATACAGGGGATTATGATGAAAATAAAATGAGATTTAAGCTTCAAGAATTGGAGAGAGCCCTTCTTGATGATAGTGGCTATGAGGATGAGGATATATTTGGCTCTGGTCAAAGTATGGAAGTAGAGGGTGAATGTGCTGACCCGATCAGGAACGATATGCTTCATGATTCGCCTAAGGAGTCTTCATCTTCAGATTCGAATCTTAGTAGCATTAGCAGCAACAAAGAAATTTCACAAATTTCTCCTCGAACTCCTAGGCAATTGCTTTTGGATTGTGCTAGTATACTTTCAGAGGGCAACATTGAGGAAGCATCAATTATGATAAATGAGCTTAGGCAGATGGTTTCAATTCAAGGGGAACCTTCTCAAAGGATTGCAGCTTATATGATGGAAGGCCTAGCAGCAAGGCTGGCTGCCTCGGGCATATATCTTTATAAAGCCTTAAAATGCAAAGAGCCCCCATCCACGGATCGCCTTGCAGCTATGCAGATACTATTTGAGGTGTGCCCGTGTTTTAAATTTGGGTTTATGGCCGCAAATGGTGCCCTGTTGGAAGCTTTTAAAGATGAGGAGATAGTGCACATTGTAGATTTTGACATAAACCAAGGGAGCCAATACATAACACTCATACAAGTACTTGCTTCTTGGCCAAGTAAGCCACCTCATGTGAGATTAACTGGAGTAGATGACCCTGAGTCAGTTCAACGATCCGTTGGAGGCCTCACAATTATTGGACAAAGGCTCGAGAATCTGGCAGAAGCACTTGGGGTGCCATTTAAGTTTCAAGCGGTGCCTTCAAGTGCTTCAGTTGTAACTCCATCGATGCTTGACTGCCGGTCTGGAGAAGCACTTGTTGTAAATTTTGCTTTTCAGCTTCACCACATGCCTGATGAAAGTGTGTCAACTGTAAACCAGAGAGACCAGCTCCTTCGGATGGTTAAGAGCTTGAACCCGAAAATTGTAACAGTTGTAGAACAAGATTTGAACACTAACACTGCACCTTTTTTCCCTAGATTTGTTGAAGCATACAATTACTACTCTGCTGTGTTTGAGTCACTTGATGCTACTCTTCCAAGAGAGAGTCAAGATAGAATGAATGTTGAAAGACAGTGTTTGGCAAGGGACATAGTTAACATTGTTGCTTGTGAAGGAGAGGAAAGAATTGAGAGGTACGAGTTTGCCGGAAAATGGAGGGCTAGGATGACTATGGCTGGTTTCACTTCATCTCCGATGAGCAACAGTGTGGTTGATTCGATCCGGAAACTTATTAGACAGTATTGTGACAGGTACAAGGTGAAGGAGGAAATGGGTGCACTACATTTTGGATGGGAAGACAAAACCTTGATTGTTTCTTCAGCATGGAGGTGATATTTTACCATTCAGCTCCATAAGCTACTCAAGTCTTGCCTTGTGTGATATAATATTATGTGTGCGACTAATATATATATTCCAATTATGGTCAAAAACTAAAAATAAGGGCTTTTCCAAGTGCTGATCACCTAACATTTGTAATAGAATTGTCTCCATGCGTGTAATGGAATAGATTTGCATATGTTCATGTTACTAAACTTTTCTTAATTCTACGCTTTTGTTTTATTTTATTTTTTCCCTTAAAATGTAGTCCTTTTACTTTTAACCTATTTGGTCCTTAATTTTGAGATAAATTGAATTTGATTCTAAATTAATAAAATTAACAATATGTAGTTAAACGTAAATAACATAAAACTTACATGCGGGTTAATTTAACCTAAATTACATCATTTAAATTATTTGTTAGTGTATTTTAATGCTCAAACTTAATAAAAAAAATTAAAAAAAAATGTTTAAACAACCTCAGGCACCAAACACGTGTTTGTGATGTTATATAAATATAAATATAAATATATTTTGAACAGTTCCGGAACATGCATTGAATGTACAATCCATTTTAGGTTATATCTCATTTTGAGCTTTAGAGTATAATTATTTAAAAAAATTGAATAGTGAAGTATCTTATAAAGCTTTATAATAGTCATATATATATATATATATTTAATATGAATGTCAATTTTTTGGTACATGTTGCTGTAATATTTTGCCAGTTACCCAATTAGGATGATCCAAACTTAGGTAATATAGCATTATTCTACTAAATGATCTTGTGTTGAGTATACCTAAATTGTCAACTTGTGGATTAGCATTTACTCTAAATTGTCTACAATTTCTCAAACGTAATCTGAAAGTCGTCTTATGAGTTAGTGCTGGTGTGTCAAAATTAGGATTAATTGCACTTCCCATCATTGCTTATTGGGGAATAGATTAAATTATATTATAATTAATTTATATAATGTTAAATAATAATTTGTATAATATAATTAGATAAAATGATAATAAATACTTAATAAAATAATTTATATTTAAAATAGTATGTAATGTTATTCATATAGTTTTCTTATATATCAAAATAATTTTATTATATAAATTTATTTAAACTAATATTTAATGTTTTAAATATTTTCTTACATTAAAAAAATATTTCTAATTTTAGATAATAAAAAAAAGGTTTACTAGGAGTGTGTGGCTTATACCTACTACTCTTAATGGGACAAAATAACTATATAATGTATAATTTTATTATATGTAGCATGATTTTAGGATTAAAAAGATAATTATGTAAAAATTATACTATTAAAATATGATAGTTGTTAAGAAAAATTATCGGGTCAAAATTAACATACAACTAAAGTGAAATTTAGAATGATGAAAATAAAATGAACACAAATATTTTACTTGGAAAAACTCACAAACAAATTAGGGTAAAAAATCACGGGCAAGTGTAGGAGGATTTTACTATTGTAAGATAAGGATTATAACATTTTTTCTCTAATTATAATGAGATAAGAATTTTAATTTCTATTGTAATAGGAGAAATAACTTTCTCACAAAATAGGAAAAATATTACTTACAAATAATGAACAAATTTTCTTTTCTAAGTAGTAACTCACAAGATAACTCTCACAAGATTTTTACTATCTTTCTTATGGATGTTCTCTAATTCATTTGCACTTATATTTTTCACAAATGAAACAAGCTATTTATAGGCAATATCCTTGAAGAACTTGTGGTAGCAAAGATTTCATGCTCATCTTCACTTTGAATTGACAAGAAATTAGTGCTCCATATTGAATGCACAAGAAATTAGTGCTCCAATAGCATCCTTAATTAAATGTCTTCCATGTTTTCTACCTCATTCATTAGCAAAATATAACATTATACCAAGTAAGTGGTTTTACCACTAAACAAGGCCATCAATTATCACATTCTCCCACTTAAAGTCACTTACGTAATCCTTCCATCCTTCCTCACTTGCCAAATCCATGCTTGCTTATGTTTCCGCTAGACCACATAAGGATCTACACCATTTAAACTTGTCAGTGTTGATTGGCTTGGTCATAACATCTGCTAGGTTCTCGTCGATGTGAATCTTCTGCATATCCACACTACCTTCTTCCACTATTTCTCGAACAAAGTGATACTGAACCCTTATGTGCTTTTTCCGTGAATAAAAAGTTGGATTCCTTGCAATGTGTAAAGCACTCTAACTGTCATAAAACAGAATAATCTTCTCCTACTTGTACCCGAGCTTCTCCAATAACCTATGTATCCAGACTACTTCCTTGCAAGCTTGTGTAGTTTCCATATATTTTGCTTCTATTGTAGATAGAGCTACAACTGATTGCAGTTTAGATACCCAACTTACAACTCTTTCTGCAAGTGTAAACATATAACCTGTAGTAGACTTGCTTTTATTGAGATCCCTTGCAAAATCTGAATCAATATAACCTCTGATAATAAAATCTGATCCTCCGTAACATAATGCATCATTTGAGGTTCCTCTGATGTATCTCAGAACCCTCTTCACAGTCTTCCAATGCTTTCCTACAAGATTTTCCAAAAACCGACTAACTACTCCTACTACTTGTAAAATGTCTAGTCTTGTACATATCATGGCAAACATTAAACTGCTCACTACTGATGCATACGGTACTCGAGACATCTCTCTCTTCTCTGCTTCATTGCTAAGACACATACTTGAGGATAACTTGAAATTAATAAAAAATGGGGTATAAATTGGCTTATTATCTTGCATGTTGAAGGGTCGCAAGATCTTGTTGAAATAGTTCTTCTGAGAAAGCCAAATCTTCATGTTATTTCTGTCTTGGTGAATCTACATCCCTAGAATCTTGTTTGATGGTTCGAAGTCCTTCATATCAAACTCCCTAGCCAATTGTGCTCTTCAATTCTTGGATTTGATCTCTGTTGGGGCTTGCTACCAATATGTCATCCACATACAATAACAAGATAGTAAAATTATTATCTCCATCAAACCTTTTGAAGTATGTACAATGGTCTGAACTGAGTCTATTGTATCCAAGGCTAATAATGAAGGAATCAAATCTCTTGTACCAATACCTCGGCGCCTGTTGAGACCGTATAGAGATTTCTTCAACATGTAAACCATGTTCTCCTTTCTTATTTCAGCAAAACCTTCTGGTTTGAGCATATAGATTTCTTCTTCAAGTTCTCCATGAAGAAATGCAGTTTTTACATCCAATTGCTCTAGATGTAAGTCAAACGTAGCACACATAGCCAGAACTATTCTGATTGTTGTAAGCCGAACTACCGGGGAAAATATCTCGTTGAAATCAATACCTTCTTTCTGAGCGAAGCCTTTTACCACCAATCTTGCACGAAACCGTTCCACTTGATCATTGTTATCTCGTTTGATCTTGTAGACCCATTTGTTACCTATGGATTTTCTCCCATGTGACAATGGTACCAGTTTCCAAGTCTTGTTCTTGTGTAGAGCTTCAATTTCTTCCTACATTGTTGTCATCCATAAAGATACATCTGAGCTACTTGTAGCTTCTTGAAAAGTTGAGGGCTTTCCATCCTCCGTTAAAAGATAGTATGCAACATTGCTCTTCATAACATACTCTGAATGCCAAGATGGTGGCCTTTTCTCACGAGTTGACTGGCAAACTTCTAAAGACTCGGACTCAACTGGTTTTTGTACCTCATGCTCTGGTATTGCTTCAGTAGAAACTGGAGTTTCTTGTACCAGATTATTTTCCACCTGTATTATTGTAGTCTCTGAAACCTCTTTCGATGTACCATCGTGTCCATATGTTTGTAGTAGTTGATCTTCTACAAAGATCACATCCCTTCACTCTATCAACATATCCCAAGAATATACACCTCATAGATTTCGAATTCAACTTTGTTCTTTCTTGGACATTGTACATCACATACGCATGACATCCAAAATAATGTAAAGTAAAGTAGTCTGTTGGCTTACCAGTCCACATCTTCATCGGTGTCTTTAAATCAATTGTTGTTGATGGCGACCGATTTATCACATAATAAGTGATTTTGACTACTTTTGCCCAAAAAGAGTTGGATTGACCTACGGTCCTCAACATAGCTCTCATCCTTTCTGTAAGAGTTCTATTCATCCGCTCTGCCACTCCATTTTGTTGAAGTGTGTATGTGACTGTGAACTATCGTTTAATACCTTCCTGCTTGCAAAAAGCAAGAAACTTGTCATATGTGTACTGTTGTCTTTTTTTAAGAACATAAAACGTGCAAGCATACACGATCACAAGTAATAAAATTTGATAAGTAATTTATTGTTCCCACGGAGATTTGTTACTATAGTTTGTTGAGCAATATACACAAAAATGTCTCTTCTAAGTTTATTTATGTGCCACAGATCATTTGATAAAATTCGTACATAATCAAAAGCATTAAGCACAAAATAGAATAAACAACTCAAACATCTTATAAATCGTTCAAAAATAATTAAAATAAAAACTTCATAAATTTAGATCAAATGCAACCCTAAAAAGATTAAATTACTTCATAAATTTAAAATAAAAATTACAGCAATTTAAGAAAAATGAGATGAAGAACACAGAAAATTAAAACATCTCTTAGCACAAATATTTGGCATATGCAGAACACAACAGAAGCCAAAAATGACTTCTGCGTGTTCCACAGTCTAGAACCGAACAATACAAAAAAATCTCAAAAACTAAACTCCCAAAACTTTTTTACTCTATCATACTATCCTCTATTTATAACATCAAATTTCTAAAAAAATATACATTTAAAAATATTTTTTTAATACACGCGGGGGACAGAGAGATATGGAATAAATAATTAAATATCACGCGTGGGGGACAAAATTATATCGAAAACGCAAACTGAGGAACATGCGCGTCGCTGCTCATTTTTTAAAATCACGTTGTCACGTGTCGCGATCTGATTCGCTAAAACAAAAAGTGGGACACGTGGCATCACCACATTGGTTGTAGGGAACAGGTGCACGATAGATTGTCGCACGGGATTGGGGCGCGTGAAATGTGAGGGGACAGCGGTTGGACGCGTCAAACACGTGGGTCCCACCTGCACGCCAGCCTGCGCGATAGGTGGGCCCCACGCAGCACCGAGCGGCATGAAAGACAGAAACATGCACCCACGCGAGTTGGTCGTGTGTGATAGAGACGCACGCATCATAGCCGTTTCTTCGCTGATCTGACGGTCCACGTTGTGTGCGTGGATTAGGGCGCGTGGACTTCTTCTCACCTATGCAGAAATTAAACTTTAATTAATTGCATTTTGACCCACAAATTTAATTCAAATTATATTTTAAATTTTCTTTAATTATAGTTAAGCCCTTTTATAATTTAAATTAAACTTTTAAACTTTTAAACTTTTAATAATTAAAATTAAGCCTGATTTTAATTTAAATTATATTGTCAAACTTTTAATAATTAAAATTAAGCCCAATTTTAATTTAAATTATATTTTTGACTTTTATAAATTGCAATGAAACACTCTTTTATTTGAAATTATATTTTTGGACACAAATTTGCAATTAAGTACGTTTTCGATTCAAATTATTTAATTTTCTGAAAATATAAAAAATAGTAAATACTAATTTATTAAACTAAAATTAACTAAAAATATGAAAAACATAACAATTATAATTAATAAAATAGATAAAAAATAACTATATAAAATACAGTTATCATGTACTCTCTTCCATTATCTGTCTTCAAGCACTTGATCTTTTTTCCAAATTCACACTTTGAAGTCTTTGAATAACGGAAATACATATGACTTCTTCTTGATTGAATACACCCAACATCTCTTGAAATAATCATCAATAAAAGACACAAAATACTTTACTCCTCCTAGGGACATTTTTGGTGAGTCCCATACATCAAAATGAATCAAGTCTAGAATACATTTACTCTTGGCATCAGATCTGTTAAACTTCAATATATGCTGCTTACTTGTAACACAATGCTCACAGAAAGATAGATTTACCGATTTGAGCCCTGGAAGTAGCTTTATGTCGAAGAGAATCTTCAAACCTCGTTCTGACATGTGACCTAGTTTGAGATGCCACATCTTTGCCGACTCTTCTCCCTTGTTGATTGACGCGACACACACATCAGCTTCCTCCAATGTTTCTCCTTTTAGCATGAATAGATTCGTCTCGATCTTTTCTACCTTCATAACCACAAGTGCACCTTTAACAATTTTCATGAGCCCATTTTCAATATGGGTTTTACATCCAAGACTATCCATTTGACCCAAAGATAATAGATTCTTCCTCAGGCATTTCACGTGTCGTACCTCATAAATAGTGCGAATTGTACCATCAATCATCTTTATCTTGATAGTACCAATACCAGCAATCTCCAAAGCATAATCATCACCCATGTGTACAGAACCTTCTAAGATTGGTTCATATTTATGAAACCATTCTCTCTGAGATGACATGTGCCATGTTACTCCTGAGTCTAATAACCAGATATCAATGAACTACTTTCTGCCTCCAACTATCGTTGTTGCCTCGTTGTATAGAACTTCACCATCATTTGAGGCATTTGCCACATTCCCTTGAGCATTTGATGACTGAGGGACTCCACTCTTCTTTTTGAACCAACAATCTTTCTTGACATGTTTTTTCTTGCCACAGTTGTAGCACTTAAAATTCTTCTTATTTCTTGATTTTGATCTACCATGATTTTGACTCCTATTAGGGCCACGTTCCGTTGATCTTCCTCTCGTTATCGTCAAAGCTTCCACTTGTTGTGAACCTGTATGTCTGTCTTCCTTGTTTTTACGCCTAGTTTCTTCTTTCAAAACAGCGGCAGTAATTTCGTCAAAGACTAGATAGCCTGTGAGGATGTTGTTCGTCAGGTTGATGATGAGTTGATCATACGAGTCAGGTAGACTTTGTAATAGAAGCTTCACACGTTCAAATGTATCTATTATGTAATCCATTGATGTAAGTTGCTAAAATAGACTATTCAAAATGTTGATATGGTCGGTCACCGATATGGATTCCGACATTCGAAGAGTTTACAATCTCCTCTTTAAGAAGATCTTATTGTGTAGTGACTTGGCCTCGTATAATCTTGTTAGAGTATCCCAAATCTCTTTTGCAGTTTTCTTTTCTGCCACACTAGATAACACTCTATCGGTTAGTGCTAAGTGTAGATCGGTAATTGCATTGCCGTCCATCTCGTTCCACTTGTTGTCATCAATGATCTCTGCGGGTCTTTCTCCAATTGCTGCCAAACAATTGTCTTTCCTTAAAATTTCCTTAATTTTCATTTTTTACAACGAGAAATTACTCCCGTTGAACTTCTCAACATCGAACTTTGTTGTAGTCGACATCTCGTTCACAACAATCTACTTCACACGCGTCAACTAATTGCTCTGATACCATTGTTAGGAAAAATTACCGGGTCGAAACTAACACACAATTAAAGTGAAATTAAGAATAATGAAAATAAAATGGACACAAATATTTTACGTGAAAAATCCCGAACAAATTGGGGTAAAAAACCACGGGCAAGTATAGGAGGATTTCACTATTGTAAGATAAGGATTATAACATCTTCTCTCTAATTACAATGAGATAACAATTCTAATTTTTATTGTAATAAAAAAAATAACTTTCTCAAAAAATAGGGAAAATATTACTTATAAAGAATGAACAAATTTTATTTTTTAAGTAGTAACTCACAATATAACTCTCAAAGTTTTTTACTATCTTTCTTATGGATGCTCTCTAATTCATTTGTACTTATATTTTTCACAAATGAAACAAGTTATTTATATGTAACATCATTGAAGAACTTGTGGTAGCATAGATTACATGTTCATCTCCACTTTAAATAAACAAGAAATTAGTACTTTACATTGAATGCACAAGAAATTAGTGATTTACATTTAATGCATAAGAAATTAGTGTTCCAATAACATCCTTAATTAAATGTCTTCCATGTTTCTTACTTCATCCAATAACAAAATATAACATTAAATCAAGTAAGTGAATTTAGCACTAAACAAGACCATAAATTATATTTAAACTAATATTTAATGTTTTAAATATTTTCTTACATTAAAAAAATATTTTTAATTTTAGATTAAAAAAAAAGATTATACTAGAAGTGTGTGTCTTATATCTACTCCTGGGACAAAATAATTATATAATGTATAATTTTATTATATGTAGTATGATTTTACGACTAAAAGGATAATTATGTAAAAATTATACTATTAAAATATGATAGTTAGTAAGACAAGTTGTAACAAAGATGCCGTTTTTCTATAAATGAATTAATTAAATTTAGCCTCGGTATTATAAAATACATAACCTATCATATTTTAAGAATGGAATGATTTTACAAATATTGCTATCATCTTTTAAAAGAATACAAAGACATTGTAAGGCTTCAAATTATTGTATCCATAAGATCATTAAGAAACCGTAACAAAATTAACAAAAAAAATCCTCTCTTTTTTTTCTTTTTCCGATCAAAGCTTTGACCCAGGCAAAACATAAAGTCACCTCGCTTGTGCCTGTAGCTCTTGGAAGATCAATGTAGCTATTTCTTTCTTTCTCTTTTATTTTTATTTAAAATAAATAAATAAATAAATATGGAGAAATAAAGTAGTTTCATCTATAATGAATTTTCTTCAAGCTTTTACAAATTATGGTTTCACTGTTCTCTGCCAGGATTGTTCTCGATCTTCCATTAATGTAAAAGAAAAGCAAGTAATCAAGAAAATAGTGAACCAACAGTTAGTTTTTATTTTTTCTCAATATTCCTGATAACTATTTTAATTTCTAAACTCTAATTCATTAGTTTTAGAATTTATTTTTTAATTTAATTTAAAAAAAATAAAAAATATCTAATAACTAATTTTTAATTGCAATTTTAAAAAATAAAAGTTGAAAATTAGATATACTTGCTTAATAAACAATTATTTATTTTCAATTTTCTTTATAAACTCTAAAGTTTAATTTCAACTTATTTTTGATAAATTTCATTAAATTTTAACTCTAATTATTTTGAACATGATTGAATATGATTGTATTATTAATTTTTAATGTCAAAAAATTAAAAAAAATATAAATGCAATTCAAAAACTAATTTTTTTTTAATTTTAAAATTTGATCAAATTTAAAAATTAAAATAAAAAAATGTAAAAATCAAATGTAAGGTCACGCTTTGAACTTGTATTTAATTTTATTTTTTTAAACCTAATCCAGCCGGAATACATCTTGCGTCAATTAATTACAAGCAAGGACATCACCTAATCCAACACGCCTAACACGTAGAACTCACAAAGTATTACTTGAGAGAAGAAACACAAGTACCGGAGTGTTCTCTCCATTGTTAAGGGCTTTAGATAAAAAAGCATTCAATGACACCCATTCAACATGGAAGATTTACCAACCACAAGTCCACAACAATAACATGAAACAATAAAAGACAAACATGCAACACCAAGGTGAGAAAAATAATCATTTTGAAACCATGGTTCTGCAGCCTACATATATTAGACAATAACTCACGTGTTTCTAAGCTATGTTCCTACGACAAATTCTAGAATCCCACTTCCCCTTGTTATCCCCTAAACATACCAAGAAACTTACATATGGAAAATGAAAACTATATTAAAATAGTAGATGATCAAGAAAAAACTAAGAGCGGTAAAAGAAATATATATGTATAAGTGCCAAGAAGAAAATTAGCCCCATCAGCCACACAACCAGCCACTAGATTTCCTTCTATATTTTGTAACAGATTAGTACAGTGTGGATGTGTAGCACCGGTTTAACCATTTTTGTTTTTATCACAATCTCCAAAGGGCAGCGGGCACTTCTGCCATTAATTTTTCTCATGCTGCAACAAGCAGCAGCAGCAGCAGCTAAAATCAAGGAGCACCCTGTCAACGATAGAGCTATTCAAGGGGAAGGTTTCCAATCAAAGTTGAAATTACTTAAGCCGTTAACTGCTCCTAATCCACTAAGCAGTTGGTTCCCCAAATCCTGTTGTCGGTGTTGCATACTTTGATCTCGAGCCATCGGTGGCATTCCTACTCTTCCATTCATCATTGAATTATTTCCCATTGCAGTTCTAATTCCGTTCATGGAAGACTGACCAAGTCCACTGCCCATATTACCAAATCCAGCCCCTCCAATACCTGAGTTATTATTGTTCACCATGCCATTCCCTACAAGGCAGTTGTCACCGTTGATGCCTGAGCAATTGTTTGCAGGCAAAATCCCATTGACATTCTTTCCATCATCTGTCATGGAACCAACACCAACCATGCCCCTCGTACCATTAAGTTGGTTGGACATCATCATTTCATGCAAGATTTTCTGGACAGAGCTCTGGGAATCACTTGGATCAGCCTCGCCTGAAAGAGATTGCTGTTGCATGGGAATATTTGCAGGTGAATTTGAAGAACTCATGTGGTTGGCAGCTGTTAAGGGGCCATGCGATGTCAGTGGGTGGTTATTAGATGATGATGGTGTTGGTGACTGGAACGAGGATGGGTTGGGTTGTGCTTGTGGAATTGTACTAGAACAGCCAGGTGATGGGATCTGAACCGAACTTCCAGCATAGAGATTGTTTGCATTATTCATAGAATTGTGCTGTCTGGAGTTCATTGAATTTTGGTGGAGGAGCTCAACTATAGTGCTGGCAGAGGTAGATGTGGACGAAGTGTTGAGGGCATTATTTACAGTAGAAACGCCATTGCTTGCAGCAAGTTGCATACCATTTCCATGAAGAGAGTTTTGATTGCCGTTTGAATTCTGAGACAATGATGGATGTTGCTGCTGCTGTATTTGTAGCTGTTCCTCAGACTGTTGTGCTTGATTATTGAACCCAGATGTTGCATTAGTCCGCCGAGGGAACTTAGCCAAACTCTCTAAGAAAACCAGAAGCAAGGAACCATTATTATGTTGTACACACTCCTGTACTAATGCAATACTACTATGCAAAGAAAAAATCAATAAAGTATCTCAAATATCAAATGGATAATTACATAAATTGAAGCTAAATGAGTTAGCAATCAAGACAGAGAGAACACTGGAAAGAGTATCTCAAAGTTGGAGAATGGTGCATTAACAAGTAGCTGAAGATAGCAAAGGATATATAATAAAATGTCTTTCCAAGCTGATCTATAGACAAATCTACATGTTAAAATTTCTTCTATTTTTTGTATTTGGCTAAAATCCTCACTTGTACAGTCCCTTGGGTAACCCTACAACTCTTTAGTTCTAGCAACTTATAAATGATCGAGTAGAGAATACATAACCAGTAAGGTTGAAGGGCAGTACGAGACCCTATCCTTTCCCAAATGGTACAAATTACAACATTTGTCAGGTGAAGGCTATTAAGCTTAGCATATTGTGGTTTGGCGGCTAAATAACATAATAGCCTAGAAATCCTACTCATCCTTTTTATAGGCTTTAGAAAACGATAAAAACCAAAAGCTAGTTCCACTTACAGTAGCTTCTGTTGCATGGATCAAAATTCCTAGGCTCCATTTCTTAATTAAGCAATGTTCTTTGTCACTATGACAATTCTTATGTTCAAGTTACTCATTAACCTCACATTGCATAGCATAAAAAGAAGGAAGATCTTAAGATTACTTCTTAAGATTCCAAGTTTATCCTAATATCCTATCTGACAATGAGATACAGAGACTCAACAAACTCAAATACAAGGGTAAAAACAAATATGTGACAAACCCACTACCAATTCAAAAGGATGGTCATAATGTGGGAGTGGATGGGAAACGCGTAATGTAAACAGGCAAACACGCACCAACAAACCCACTAACAATTGGAAGAGAAAGAGGTAAAACATCACAGTACGCTTACCCATAGGTCCAGTCCCGGTTTCTCGGCTGTAATCAATCAAGTCTTTCATACTATTAACGACCTCTGATATCTGCAATCAACAAATAATAGCCATCATGATCAACAACAAAAAGTAAATAATGAAAACAAAATGCTCAACCTGAACCTACTGCAAAAGTAGATTTAGGAATGGGAAGTTGTGACTTATTTGAGATTTTTAGCTCTAAAAATGTCCAAAACATACATCACAAAACTGTGCATAGGATAAATTCAACTAATTTAGAATCTAAGTAAATTAATAAAGCATAATACCTGTAGGCATCGCACATATCTCTTTGTATAACCTAAATCATTCACTAAAGGAACTTCCAATGTTTTTGCCAACTGTCTAGCTGATGCAACAAACCTAAAGCATTCACAAAAGAGCACATGTGTAATAGTGTTACTAATAAATTTGCAACAACTCCACAAATAGATTCATAATCCACATGGACATATCCAAGGCAAAGAAGAGCGCTCTCTAGTAATAAAAACACAAAACACATTTACTTCTTTTCATAATTGCTAAATCTGCAGCACTAATGCAAATCGGAAGAAAACGCAGAACACTGAATAAGCTGCCAAAAATTTATTCTAATAAAATGTTTTCAAATTAAAAAAATCTTCTAAGAGCAAGGTTAGATGCATTTTAAAATATACTAAGTTGGAAGCAACATCATCATTACATTAAAAAACAGTTATAGGTAGATGATAAAGCACAAATAGAGCACGAGCAATACAAAGTGCGTTTAGATGTTTTGCGTTCAAACACAAACCATAAAATAGAAAAACAAGGACTAAATTAAGACCGTCTCCTCAATACAAGGCCTTTAATCATTAAAGAAGAGGTATAGCACAACAAGAACAGCTGCAAAACATTTATCCAACAGCGATCCTGGAAAAAATATTTAACAAAAATAAGGATATAGAAAACAAAGGACTTACATATTACAGTTATTTTGTATCTCTGGAAGAGAGACATTGGATGGAGCATTTTGAGTAGCAGCCTGGTATTTCTGAGCAGCAGCACCAAGTTGACTAACCTGTGTATTATCAAGGAAAAGTTAAAAATGTAAAATATCACATGATAACCACTCCAATACAACAATAACATTTATATACTGAAATATGAAACATTTGCAAATAGGAAAAGAAATCAATTCAAATATACAAGGTAAGATGAAGATTGGTGTCTCGTGAACGAGCCAGTCTTGTGCTTTGACTCTATAAAAAGTTCTGCCTATGACGTATTTAATTGAAATGAAACAGCAACTAACAAAAGATCACGGTTTCCTGAAGTTGAAATGTTCGCTAGTAACCTGAGGTATCAGCAATCTTCGTGGAATGAGTTCTTCATGACGCCTTGCACAAAATTCCCAAGAGCATATCTGGTAAAAAGAATGAAACAGAAGAGTATGAATAAACAAAGGTATGCCTGGGAAACATAATAGATTAAAGAAAACATGAAAACACTTCCAGTTCAGTTCAAAACCTTAAGGTCTGGAGAGAAAACTATTCGCAATTGACCATCACGAACAACTCGAAGTTGATCAAACACACTTTCCTGTATAGCTTTAGCATAGTCCAATACAATCTGACCAGATGAATTATGATATTCCCGAGGCATATCTACATAAAGAAGTTCCTCCAAAGTACCACTTTCATATTTAATTTTGAAAAGCCGTGGAAGAACCTCGACAGTTGCTTCTGAAAGTTGAGAAAATACAGGTAAGGTATACAATATCAAACAATATTGATCTAGAAGTTTGGCTAGTAAAATGAACTAATAGGAAGAATACAACAACACAATCGATATGCCAACCCACATTAGCAACGTTTGAAAACCTAAATTTTAGATCATATACAAGCACTAAAATATAAATTATATATTTCAAATGACAACAGTATAAAACATACCAAAACCACGCCCAGGCTTGCGGTTGCATATTTCACACTGCCATACATCCTGCAGATTTGACAAGTAAAATATCATAATAAAATACAATGACAATGACATCAATTACAAGCAGTACAAATGATTAGCTCTAATATTACTAATCACCAAGATTCCACGAAATAAAGTAATCCTTCTCTGCATTATAATATTTCCTTCCAGAAGCAGACCTGAGGGAAAACGCCGTTTGTCTGACGACCACTTCCATACATAGATACGCACCACTTCTTTTTGGCATTCGGTGCAAAGTACTCGGCAACAAATTTTCTCCAAAACTCAATATTATTGTCCTGCATGGAAAATAATTGTAATTAGAAGTAAAAAAACATCAGATAAACTGTAAAAAATATTCAATTAGAAGGAGTTTCATACCTCGGGTCTATGCTGCTGCTGATACATATAGTTAGTCAATCGCCTTGCACACATTCCAGGCTCATATGCAGGTTTAACAGGAGATCTTAAAGGTAAATTTTGAGGTTGAAACTGTTGCGGTAACTGAGAACGTTGCTGAGGCATTGCTTTCAGAAGTTGCTGCTGCAAGAATCTTTGCTGTTGCAAAAGGTTAATCTGAGCAGCAGCAGCCTGAGAGGAGTGCCTTGACATGTGGAGGAACTGTTGTTGTTGTTGCTGCTGCTGCTGTTGATGCATAAATAGTGACTGGTCAGAGTGTTGCTGTTCTAATTTTACTGACCCCAAGCTTCTCATTGTCTGCAGTTGTTGTGGTTCCAATTTCACTCCACCAAGATTCCTCAATGACTGCAACTGTTGCTGCTGCTGCTGCCCACGTTGATCATTGGTTACTTGGGGCTCTAGCTTCACCGATCCGACACCAGCTAAGCCTCCTCGCATAGCTTGAAATTGCTGTTGCTGCTGTTGTGTGTTGTGTGGAGCAGAGAACTGTTGCATCGACTGCTGACCATGCTGGAAACTAGAAGGATCAAATTGTTGGGACTGCGGTTGATCAGGCATTAGCTGGTTACTAGCAGGGTTAGAGAATTGCTGACCCTGTGTTTGACCAGAGGAACCAGATTTGACCATATTTGATGGTACGAATGTTGATGAAGGAGCATTAAAACCCATTCCACTGCTAACACCAGAGAGCGGATCTGACTCGGCCCCATTATCAACAGCTCCACGTTGGCTACTTCCAGGACCAGAAAGCCCTGAATTTGGAACCCCATTAGCAAAAGATTGATTGAGGAGAGAAGAAACATTGGGAACATTTCCGAGCATATTCATGCTATTAAACTGAGTTCGAGGCGACACAAGTGAAGGAAATGTTGTTTGACCAGGCATGGAACCACCTTGAACTCCCAACATCCCAGAATTCGATCTCAAGAGCGAAGGGGAAACAGACTGAGCACCACCAATTGGAGTAGGGGGACCCGAAGGTACCATCTTTCCAAAATCAAAACTAAACTTAGGCAACACTCAGCGAAATATACTATCTAGAAAATCTTGAAAAAAACAAACTATGATTGCATAACAAGATGCAAAAAGCCGGACACAAAGCTCAACCCAGATGGCATTTCACACCAGCATTCAAGGCCAAAAGCTTTCAGAATAATGGGTAGACTTTGTGACTGAGCATACGGAGCTGACTTCTATAAAACATGAACCAAAGACCAATGGATAATCTTTAATTCTAAGCATTTTATAACTGCCATATCCCGGAAAAAATACAATCTTCAACCAGTTTTCGCATGAATATTTGCTCAATTAAAAAAATTTCAGATCCACTGTTACTTCGGCCATCAATAGAACAATATATTCAGCAAATCATAATCTGCGAAACCCAAAACACCAGAAGGCTGAATGGTCCAGACCTTATCAAGCTCGACCCTGAAAATTCAATACTATCAGAACTTATGAATAAACCGAAAATCTGAAACTGAATAATTCAGGACAAACCCAACAAGAATTAACCTCTGTTTCAAAACTTTTAACAAATGAAAACCCATAGAAGCTATCAAAATCCAAACTTTACCCACTCAAACAAAAAGAAGTCTATCAAATGCTAAGAGTAAATGGTAAAACATCCTCGATCGGGCCCTTATAAGAGCTATAGAAAGCAGCAAGTCAAAATAAAAGAAAAATAGCCCGACAAAAAATGGACCAACTCACCCATAATAGCAACTTCAAGAACTCTGAAAGAGAAAAAAAAAAGGAGAAGAAACCAAAATGAAATAAAAAAACCTACTTTTGATTTTCGCTCCAAACTTAGTACAAGTATAAACCCAGGCTTCCTTTTTTTTTTCTCCCCTAGGGTTTGTTATCAGTGTTCTTCTCTTCTGAGCGGACGCTCTGTTCTTCGCTGTACTGTAGAGAGAGAAAGTTTTAGAGAGAGAAAGTTTTAGAGATTTTATTTCTGGTGTCCTTGCGGACGTCAAAATAGTGTTAGATTTGATTCAATTTTTTTCATTCTTTCTTTTACCCAAACGAACGAAGTCAAATCCTATTGTTCACTGTTTACTCCCACACATCATACTTATGCCATGGCTTATTCATCCATCATGAAAATGCACATTTACAGATTTATCTTTAATTGTTTTTTTAATTGTTGAAATCTATATCCTATAAAAACGAAAATGAAAAACAACAGTCATAAACATTGTTCTCACACAAAACAACACATGAAAATGAATTTATGGTTGTTTCAATTGAGTAGTATTCATTAGATTGAGAAAATTTTAATTTTTGTTAATATAAATTATTGATACTTTCTTAATTTTTCAAATCTTTTTATTTTTGTAAAAATAAAAAATTATTATGAATTATTATATTATATGTCTATATTCTTATTATATGTAAAAAAAATATAACATGTGGTTATTCTACCATAATTGAATGTTTCCTTCTAAATTATATAAACTTTTAATCAAAATTATTATACATGTATATATATTTTTTCTTTTATGTTAAATAGCTTTATTTTTTATCTATTAAAATGTTACACATTTTCATCTTTTAGTAAGAAATAAAAAATTTATATAAAAAAACAAGTAGAGTTGATGCGTATGAATATTTAAATTTTATTTTTTTATATAATTTTTTTTAATTAAGAGAAGTTGTAATGGGTTGATGATGTTTCGTATTTGGAATGACAAAAATACCCCGATTAACCACCAAGGATATACAAATATCAAATTGAATCATTTCCAATGATGATTATAGCCCACACATCATCAGCCATATCTTTAATCTTAGCCTTAAGCCAAATGACTTAAATACCCTAAAATAATACCGAAAATGATCTAGCAAAACAATTACAGATCATTCCCAGCTCAGCTATGTTATGACTTATATAAGCGCTGTTTTAATTTCAATAAAAAAAATATTTTTAATATTATTTCCGAATTGAAATAATAATTTATTTTGAAAGTAAAATACTAAAATATTTATCTAAAGCTATATTTAAAAAAAACATGGGAAAACTATTTTAAGCAATAGTTATAACTTTACGAATTAAGAATTAATATAAATTTATAAAAACTGCCCTATCTTTTTATTTAACATTGGAGAATAGTAATTCATATTTTGAAATTAGAGGCAGATATGATACAATTTTATCTAATTTCTTAAAAATTTATTAAAATCAAACTAGATTGTTTAGTTTATTAAATCAAATCAAATCGAAAAGATAAAATTGAAATAATTTGTTTACGGTTAAATTATTAAATATATAGTTAAATTAAATAATCATTTGTTACCGAGGCTAATTTTGTTTTCTTACAATGCACTTTAGGTCACATACTTATCAAATATAATTTTGCCTAATTTTCACTCAAAAAAGTAAACTAAATATTTAGGACTTGAAGTTGAGAATAAGAAATTGTGTGTAGTTTTTTTAAATTATCCTGTATGTTATGTTAAATAATAATTATTTATATATATATATTTATATATATATATATATATTTATTATAACATTTGATTTTATTTAAATAATTTTTAAATTTTGTAAACAAGATTAGTAAAAAAGTTGTTTTTTACGTCATTTAATTTTTTTAATTCAATCTAATTCATTATTTTATTTTTCCAACCAAATTACTATTTAAACCAATAGTTGTCGTAAAATTCATATTTGAATATTAAGTTTATTTACTTCTTTTTTATCATATTTGAATAAAATTTATCAATTTCATTTATCATGATCAATTATTTGCAAAATAGATAAAAGATTATATTTTTTATAGAGAGAGAGAATATGCCAAGAATACTATAATATATAAATTATATTTCTTTCTTAATTTATTTTATTTTATTTTACATACATATTTTATAAAATAAAATATCAAGTGTGAATTATAAATGTTAAAAAGTGTATGAAATCTTATAGAAAAATACATGATAATTGTATGACTTAACATTTTTCTCGTTTTATATTCGTACTTACGAGCTAATGAATAATACTTATGTTTCTTAAATAGCTTTAAAACCTATAAAAAAATATATGTATTTTTGAGTTAAAATTATTATAAATAAATAATATTTTTTTAATATAATAAAAAATAAAAAATATTTACTCCAACAATATATTTTTATTTTTCTTTTCATAATACAATAACATATAATAAAAATAATAATAAATTATACTTATTTATAGTTTATAAAATATTATGATTTTAGTTTCTTAAATTCAAACAAACAAATATTTAATGATAAAACTTTCTTAATAAAATATAAATATGTAAATTAAATATTTAATAATTATAAAATACATATAAAAAAATGTCAAAGATGAACTTTATGATCAAAAATAATATTATCAATTTAAATGTATAATTTGAAATGGTTAGGGGTAGTCTTACCGTTATAATATTAAGCAAATTAAGCTAAAAAATAATTAAGTTTAAAATGATTAATTTATTTTAAATTCGAATAATTTATATTAAATCTATTATTATTGAAAAACGAAATAACATCTTAACATTTATATTAAAATACGTAACTATTTTTATCATATTTTTTATAATAATTTTTACAAAATTAAACCAACCAAATTTGTATTTATATATTATTGAATTTTTATAATATCTATAATTTATGTTAAATTTTTGAGATAATTTTAAATAAAAAAATGTATTATATCCATATGTATGTTTGTATGAATAATATATTTCAAGTAATTTTCTAAATATGTTGTAAGAATTTAGATTTTTTAATTTTAAAAACTTTATACATATAACATTATAGATATTTTTGTTTTTATCAAATGTCATAGATAAATAAAAAGCAACATAAAACGATGATATTTAAAAAAAATTATATTTTTGAATAGATTAGCGATTTATGTAATTCTAGCTGATTATCACTAAATAAGTTATCACAAATCAAAATGTATTTAATAAGGGTAACTCAAAAGTCTAAACAATATTATATATGTAATTCTTAGTAAATTTTTGTTTTAATTATGTGAGATAATTTTTTAAATAAAATTTTATTTTTAATCTTTAAATATATATATATTTTTTAACATTATAAAAAAATAAAATATATATATATATATATATATATATATATATATATATATATATATATATGTATATATTTTTAATAGGAGATTAGTTGCGGATAAAAAATTGTAATTCTATGTAATTAGAGACACATAAAACTAAGAAAACCCTACGACTCCGTCCCATGATATAAAAAAGAGAAATACAAAACATGACATCCTAATTCAAAGTCATGACATACATGCATAGACAACATAAAAACCATTGCAATTTGCATGGGCATATCTTGTTATTCTATTCTATTATTTATACCTCAAAAATCTTCTCACCTTAGTAATTAATTATTTATATTGATATTATTTTCACTGCTTTAAGTCAATCAAAGAATATAAATCGTAATAAAAAATCTAAGGGCATAAATTATTCCTCAATATTTTATTTTTAATAAAAACTTATTAATAAATAATTTATTCGTATTATTATAAATTAATTATACATTATAATTTGTTTTCTCATTTATTAAGATATTTCTTTGATAGTTAGACGTTAACAACATATATTAAAAATAGTATCGATAATTCAAAACTTATTTATATAGAATAAATAACATATTATTAATTATTAAGAAGAAGACTTACGTCTTATAACTCAAATTCCGAATTAATTAACAGACTAACCCATGTGGGTAGGTGGATTATGATCCTTGAAGGCCTACAAATAGATAGGTGTGGACTCGTACGACTGGAGTAGCTTAAAATAAATCAGTACTCCATTTTGACATATAGGATCATTACTTGTGTTGTTTCATAAAAATAATTTAAGTCCATTAATGTGAATCTAACCTTAGAAAAGTATAGAATTAAAAAAAAATTGTTAAATGTTTATTAACTAGCATAAGAACTAAGAAAGCCGCAGAAATACTTACATTTAGGGTTGGGCAAAAAAACTGCGGGTTCGGTTATCCGCGGTTATCCGAACCGGCGGTTCGGTTTTTAACCGGTAATTTTCGGGGACGGGGACGATTTCGGTTAAAAACCGAATATGAAATAACGGTTACGGTTCGGTTACGGTTATACTAAAAACCGTAACCGCCCGTACCCGAAATTAATTATATTTAATTAATTAAATTATATATTAAATTATAAATAAAAAATTAATTATATATATTTAATAAATTAAATTATATATATATTTTGGTTTTTTTCGGGGTTTTTTTCGTAACCGTCCCGAACCGTTACCCGCGGGTAAAAAACCGTCCCCGAACCGTAACGGTTTTCGGGCGGTTTCGGTTATAGGTTTTATAATTCGGTTCGGGGACGGTTATATCAAAAACCGTCACCGCCCGTCCCCGTGCCCATTCCTACTTACATTAGTACTTCCCACATTTGAACATAAATTAAATAAAAAAAATTACTAAAATGCATGTGTACTCGTATTAATAGGTTTATGTCATGTATTTTTGAAAATTTACTGAATTCTTTAAATGTAAAACAATTATATATTTTCATTGATATAATTAGTGAGTGATTACACTTATTTGTACATCTAGTTTCTTAATTATGTATGTTACTATCAATATATATTTAAATAAGATATTATATTAAAATAAAAAATTATATCTAAATAAGATATTATATTGATATTATCTAAATAATAAATATTGAGACAACAATCAAATAATAATTATTATTATAGATAATGTAAGATTTGATTTCTCAATACTTGATTATCACATAAATTGTGTGCATAATGAATATACAAGTATACGTATTACAACAAATAATAATAATAATAATTATTCCCAAGGAGATTATTTTATTTTTAAAATTAAAAAAATAATTTTTTTTTGTATCTTTGTATTTTAAGGAACTAAAAGTAAATAGTAACAATTAATTAAATCAGATTTAATAACTAAGAAGATTTATGAGAAAATAGCTAAGAATATTTAATCTCTCAATTTTCTGAACATGTAAATTGTTAAAATTCATTTAATATAATTATTAATTAATTGTATCTAACCTAGTATGTATTACTTTTTCAAGTAAACTATACATCATATAGTAATTAATTTAATCACACATTTATGTCAATTAAATTACATATTACTCATTAGGTTAATCAATTATGGATCACATACATAAGAATCATACATATATGCCTAAAAACTATGCATGTTATTCAATATTATTTATTGAATAAAACAAGTAAATATTAAGTAAAAAAGTGTGCTAATAACTCTATTTTCATAGAGTCATCAATACTTTCCCTTAAGATAGACTATTTGTTGATTACACATATCTTGTCCAAGAGGACAGTGAACTATTTAGTACTCAACGACTTGGTGAACAAGTCAGCTAGTTGCTCTTGTGTTTTGACACGAACGGTTTGAACTAATTCTCTTAGCACTTTTTCCCATAACGTGACAATGGATTTCAATATGTTTCATCCGCTCATGAAAGACTGAATTTGATGCTATATGAATTATGCAATGATTGCCACAAAATAATCTGACTGCACGTGTGTAATTAACATTCAAGTCCTTTAACAGACTTCTAATCTATGTAATTTCGCAATATGTTGTTGCCATAGATACCTCTACACTGGAATAAGATACAATCATTTTCTTCTTAATCTTCTATGAAATGGGTGCATTACCTAAGAAAATACAATACCCAGTAGTAGATCTTCGAGTGTCCTTACAACACGCCCATCTACATCACATTAAGCTTTTATTTCTAATTGTCCAGTGGAAGGTCGTAGTATCCCTTGACTTAGGGTCTGTTTCAAATATGTCAACACCTTGTGAGCTACATCCAAGTGAGTTTGGCAAGGCTTGTCTATGAATTGACTTAAAATGTACACTGCATACACAAGGTATGGTCTGGTGATTGTAAGATAAATGATTCTTCCAACCAATCATCAATATTGAGATGCATCTTTCAACAATACTCCGTCACCTTGCCGTAACACCATTTTTTGATCAATGGAAAATCGTGATGGTTTAGCTTCTAGGAAACCAGCATCCTCAAGAACTTTAAGTGCATACTTACGTTGACTTAAAATAATTCATTATTTAGACTGTGCTACCTCAATGCCAAGCAAATTTTTTAACTACCCCGTGTCTTTGAGCTTGAACTTACTTGCAAGAAATGTTTTCTTTTTCAAGATGTCTTCCAAATCATTTCTGGTCACTATAACATCATCAACATATACTAACAAGATTGTAAATCTTCCTCGGTAATTTCAATGAAAAGTGAATAGTCTAACCAAGATTGACTAAAACCACTATCCTTTAGGGCAGTAGAAAGTTTCAAAACCATTATCGGGATGCTTGCTTCAATTTATACAATGATTTATGATGTTGATAAACTCTATGCTCCCTCTTTCATCCAAAACCAGAAGGTAGCTTCATGAAAACCTCCTCACATAAGTCACCATTGAGAAAGGCATGGTTGGCATCCAACTAATGTAGGTGCCAACCCTGCAAAGCTGCTAAGCTGGGAAGAATATGAACTGTGGTGAGCTTGGCTACAAGAGCAAAGGTTTATTGATCATTAATTCTGGTAATTTGACTTTAACCTTTGGCAACTAAATAAGCCTTGTAACGTTCTACGATGCCATTAAGATTATATTTGATCTTAAAACCCACATACAACTAACCAGTTTCTTGTTAGGAGGAAGAGGTACCAAACTCTATGTCTTATTTGCTTGTAGGGCATGAATTTCTTAATTCATGGATGCCCTCCATTTTGGTTCAAGGGTAGCCTGAGAAACATATGATGGTGCCTTTTCTAGGCTAAGTTGACAACAAAAGCTTTATGTGTGGGATAAAGTCTATCATAGAATAAGACATGAGCAATGAAATGAGGAATACTTGATGGTTGAACTTTGTTCATGGAGGATGGTATTGTAGGGCGAGAAGGAAAGACTGTCTCAATATAAAAGTCTTGCAATATAGTTTCCATTTTGGTAGGTCTTGTGGAGTGTCGTGGTAGGGGAGCTATTGCTAGGAAAATGGATGAGTGTGAGATGATTGGAAAGTGATTTTCAGTTTAAAGTGATGTGATTGTGGTGGTAAAGTTAGGATTTAAATGTGATCGTGATCTTGGAAGATTTGGTGAGCTAAGATTGTGATCATGGAAGATTTAGAAAGTTAAGAGTAGAATCAAACTCATATTCGAAAAGATTTGGTGAGAAGTGGTGGTCTATTAGGGACAAAGTAAATAAGGAAGGAAATAAGTGACTTGATGGCTGAGAATTATAAAAAGTCAAAGATGTGGTAGTCTTAGCTTGATAAGGAAATTTAGTTTTAAAAAAATCACATCTCGAGACACTAGTGTTTTATTGTCCTTTAAGCTATAAACCTTGTAATTCGTTTGATCATGGGATAACCTAGAAAGATATATTCGGTAAAACAAGGGTCAAATTTACTAGGTCACAGCAGATAGGTAGAAACAAAACACCTATAACCAAAGACACAAAGTTGAGAATAAGTCGATGGTTTGTGAAACATCTCAAAGGGTGTTTTCTCTTGTAAGAATTGTGTTGGTGTTCTATTGATTAGATAAGTAACCGTCAAAATGACATCCCAAAAAAGGTTTAGACAAGTGTGACTAAAAAAGAAATTTAAATGTATATTTAACAGTGCTACTATCAAAGTGAAACGGTGAGAAATGGTACCTATGTTGATCTCGTGTTAGGAAAATATGTCCAAATGAAACCAACCTGAAAAATAAGAAGATAAATGGCAAATGGCGTTTACATTCCTTCTAAAAAATTGGCAATTACATTTCAAATAGGTATGTAATTATGATACTATAGTAACACACTATAAATATAAATACAATTATAACACAATCAAAATACGATTAAGTTATAATGTTATTAGTAAAAAGTTTAATGTTCATTTTTCAACCTTTATAGTCACAACTCAAAATGATTTGAATGATTTATTTGATAAATTTTTTATTTATTACATCAACCAACACCAGAACACAAACATCACACCTAAACTACACAATTGACACTTGCCACCCTAATTTAAAAAGATATTAAGTTATTGATCAAATGTGTTATATTTTTCACCTTCTTATCTATATAAATGGAAGAATTTCCACTCTTAATTTCACCCTCAAACCAAGAGTCTTACCCTATCTAGAGCTAGTTGTTTAGTTATCCTCCTGCATATTAATTCATCGATCATCAATGGACAAGAAAACACCAATCAAGTTTGAACGTGAATCTTCAATGAACTTCCCGAGCCAAGGACCTTGAAGAAAGCTGAATTCGATCCAATATGGGTATGAAGATTAGCCTCTTTGTAATAGCTGCATACATATTTTTTATTCACAAGTTTAATTAAACCACATAAATTATTATTATTACTATTAGAAGAAAAAACAACTAAAATAAAAAAAATGTTTATTTTACAGGCAACTACAACTTTAGTATATGTGTTGGTAGTAGGCCCCAACAAAGTTTGAATCCAAGAATTGAAGGCACAATTGGCTAGAGAATTTGATACGAAGGACTTGGGATCAAAAAACAAGATTCTAGGGATGCAAATTTACCGAGACAGAAATAACAAGAAGATTTGGATTTCTCAGAATAATTACTTGAAGAAAATCTTACGACGCTTCAACATGCAAGATTGTAAGCCAATTTCTACCCTTCTTCCTATTAATTTCAATTTATCCTCAAGTATGTTGCCTAGCAATGAAGTAGAGAGGAGAGAGATGTCTTGAGTACCGTATGCATCGGCAATGGGAAGTTTGATGTTCGCCATGATATGTTCAAGACCAGATATTGCACAGGTAGTGGGAATAGTCAGTCGATATATGGCAAACCCTGGTGGAGAGCATTGGAATACCGTGAAGAGGATTCTGAGATACATCAGAGGAACCTCAAATGTTGCATTATGTTATGGAGGATCAGAATTTATTGGCAGGGGCTATGTGGATTCAGATTTTGCAGGAGACCTCAACAAAAGCAAATCCACTACGGGTTATGTGTTTACACTTGCAGAAGGAGCTGTAAGTTGGGTTTCTAAACTATAGACAGTTGTGGCTTTATCTACAACGGAAGCAGAATACATGGAAGCTAAACAAGCTTTCAAGGAAGTAGTCTGGATACAAAAGTTATTGGAAGAGATCGGGCACAAACAAGAAAAGATCGTTCTGTTTTGTGAAAGTCAGAGTGCCTTGCACATCGTAAGGAATCTAGATTTTCATTCACGGAAAAAACACATAACGGTTCAATATCACTTTGTACGAGAAGTAGTGGAGGAAGGAAGCGTGGATATGTAGAAGATTCACACTAATGAGAACCTAGCAGATGTTATGACTAAGCCAATTAACACTGACAAGTTCATACAGTGTCGATCCTCCATCAGCCTAGCAGAAATGTAAGCGACATGGAATTGGAAAGAAATGAAGGGTTGAAGAATTACCACAAAAGTGACTTTAAGTGGGAGAAATTTGAAAAGGTAAAGCCTCTTTTGTGGACTATTTTTGGAGAATGAAATGTTTGGGTTATTTGCTAACCTTGCATGGGTTGTTGGCCAACCTTTGAATAAAAGGGTGGATGCATATGAAGATAAGAGTGGCAATCTTCCTTTCACACCAATAATGAAGGAGCCAAACACACTATAAATAGAGGGATTCTCCTCCCATTTGAAGTATCCTAATTTGAGACAGAAAGAGAGAGTGTGTGTATTAGAGAGAAAACTAAATTTCTCATAAATACTAGTGTCTTTCCCTTGTCTAAGAAAAATGTTTTCTCCTATTATAAGAGAGAGAGTATTGTCAATTGTGCTCTCCTTATTCTAGAGAGAAGGTGTTGTAATTTATCTTCTACAAAGATCACATCTCTACTGATAATAAGCTTGTGGGTAGTGAGATCCCACAAGCGATACCCCTTTATTCCTTAAGCATACCCTAAGAATATACACTTTTTGGATTTCAAATCCAATTTTGTTCTTTCTTGGGCGTTATACATCACATACACAGGACATCCAAAATAATGTAGTGTAGAGTAATCTGTTGGCTTACCAATCCATATCTCCATCGAAATATTTGAGTCAATTGCAATTGATGGTGACCGATTTATCACATAATAGGCGGTAATCACTTCTTCTGTCCAAAATGAGTTGGGTAGACTCGCAGTCCTCAACATAGCTCTTATCCGTTCTACAAGAGTTCTGTCCATCTGCTCTGCCACTCCATTTTGCTGAGGCGTGTATGCGACTCTGAACTATCGTTTGATACCTTCTTGCTTACAAAGAGCAAGAAACTCACCATCTATGTACTCTCCCCATTATCTGTCCTCAAACACTTGATTCTTTTCCCATATTCAAGTTTCACAAGTACTTTGAATTCTTTAAAAATTGAAAAAACATTTGACTTCTTCTTGATTGAATACACCCAACATCTCCTGGAGTAATCATCAATGAAAGACAAAATATTTTTCTCCTCCTAGAGACATTTTTGGTGATTCCCACACATCAGAATGGATCAAGTCTAGGATGTACTTACTCTTAGCAACAGATCTACCGAATGCCAATCTATGCTGCTTACTTGTAACATAATGCATGCTCACAGAAAGGTAAATTTACCAATTTGAGTCCCAGAAGTAGTTTTCTATCAGAGAGAATCTTCAAACCTCGTACCGATCTGACTCAGGGTCTCCACTCTTCTTGTTCCAAAAATCCTTCTTTGTAGTGCCCCTTCTTGCCACAATTGTAGCATTTAACATTCTTCTTACTTCTTGACTTCAATCTACCATGATTATGACTCCCATTGAAGCCACGTTCCATTGATCTCCCTCGTGTCACCGTCAAGGCTTCTTCTTGCTACGAACTTGCCTATCTATCCTCCCTGTTTTTGTGCCTATTTTCTTCTTCTAAAACAGTGGTTGCAATATCGTTGAAGACTAGATAGCTTGAAAGGATATTGTTTGTTAGGTTGACGATGAGTTGATCATACGAGTCAGGTAGACTTTGTCGTAGAATCTCATCATGTTTAACTTCTTTTATTTTATGCCCCAACGTAGTAAGTTGAGAAAATAGAGTATTTAAGGTGTTGACGTGATCGGTTATCGATGTGGATTCCACCATTCGAAGAGTGTAGAGTTTTCTCTTTAAGAAGATCTTATTGTGAAGTGACTTGGCCTCGTACAGTCTTCTTAGAATATCCCACATCTCCTTTGCAGTCTTCTTCTCTGCCACATTAGACAATACTTCATCGGCTAGTGCTAAATGTAGATTGACAATTGCATTACCATCTATCTCATTCCACTTTTCATCAGTGATCCCCATGAGCTTTTCTCCAATTGCTTCCAAGCAATTATCTTTCCTTAAAATTGCCTTAATCTTCATTTTCCACAACGAGAAATTGCTCCCATTGAACTTCTCAATATCGTACTTTGTTGCCATAATGGCGATCTATTTTTTTAACTTGAACCAGTTTTTCACTATTTCAACGTGAACAATACCGTATATGGGAACAATATCTATCAATAGTATCCCGAACCTGGAGCTCTGATACCACTGTAAGGAAATTATTGGGGTACAATTGGCTTACAAACAAAATGAAATTGAGAAAAATGAAGATAAATTGGACACAAATATTTTATGTGAAAAACCCTCAAATAAATTAAGGAAAAAATTACGGGCAAATTTAAGAAGATTTCACTATAGCAAAAGAATTACAACACTTTCTCTCTAGAATAAGGAGAATACAATTGACAATACTCTCTCTCTTATAATAGGAGAAAAAAAAATTCTAGACAAAAAAAAAACACTAGTATTTAAGAAAAAATTAGTTTTCTCTCTAATACACACACTCTCTCTCTCTCTCTCAAATTGGGATACTTCAAATGAGAAGAAAAGACATATTTATAGTGTGTTTGACTCCTTCATTATTGGTGTGAAAGGAAGATTATCACTCTCCAACAACACATGCAAGGTTGGCCAATAATTCATGTATTTCATTCTAAAAAAATAGTCCACAAAAGAGGTTTTAACTTTTTACTATACGGGCCAAAAAAAACCTAAGAAGAGTGTAAGTTATACACATATATCTACTCTCGAGCTACCTACCTAATTATTAATATTTGTAATTTCTAAGATATGCTAATGCAAGCTTTTTGTTACTTAATTTAAGGCTTTGGGTAAGAAAAAAAAAAGTTGATTGATTTTTTGGTCATGTTATACAAATTTACAAGTTAGTAGAAAACCCTAATTCGACTTCACATATCGTGAAAATTGGTGCTAACAATGGCTCTAAGAATCAAAACAGAGTTGATGTAATATGTAAGCAAACAGTAGATAAATGTGAATTTATATATATATATCGTTTATCGTTATAAATAATAATAATAATAATAAAACTTTAATTTTATATCTGTGATCTGATAGATGATCGAATTCATTACATTAGTTGCTTTTATACGATGTGTTCATCAATTAATAAATTGAGGTGATATTTCATAGAATTTTTTCTATATGAGACAGTGCATGGTATATATATCTACAAAGCCATTTCTAATTTAATGAAAATATGCACTGAATGGAAGACTTTTGTATGTCACCCGTGAACGTGCCCAGCTCATACAAAGACATTCTGTATAATTGATAAAACTTTAATATGGTTATAATTAAAGTCTCTTTCTAAAAATATGAAAAATTTATACATTTTAAATTTAAGATAAATTTTAAATTATTTGTCGTAATTTTGTTAGTAAGTATAATCAAATTTACATAATTATATTTAATGTGAGATTATTATATATTTATAATAAATGTTTTAAAAAAGGTAAAACACTAATTAAATATATATATATATAATTCAATTCATATATTGGCAGAAACACATTTTTAGTTGAAGTCTAATAAGATAGAGGATTAACTGAACACATGATACATTTCAATTCATAAATTGGCCTGAACACATTTTTAATTGAAGTGTAATTACTAATAATTTATTGAATGCTTTCAAGTTAGTGCTCAAACTAAGATTATAAAAGAGACATCAAATTTGTTTTACGATATTGTAGATATCTGTAGCAAGTGAAATTATTTTAAATGTTGAAACCTTAAAATAAGCATCTATTTAAAACAATGTAAAAAAAAAGAAAAAGAGAATTTGTTTGTATATTATCATACTTCTGTTTTAATCATATAAATAACATACGTAGGCATATTAAAATTTTCTAAGGTTTCTAATAGTTTATCGTATATGTTTAATATCAATACTTACAAAGTTAATTAAAGCGTAGATTTATAGTATATTATCCTACAAAATGAATATATAACAAAAATTATTTTTTAAACCAAATCATATTCTTACAATATCTCTATTTAGTTCCTATGATAAAATAGCCATTGAATGTGAAATTTGCTTTAGTTCTTAATTGTGATTTAAATAGAGAAAATATATATATATATATATATCTTGTATCTACTAAAAAGTTCAATCAAATGGCAATTTGCCTTCAATTTAATTATAAATTGCAGATTTACCTCAAAGTACAATATTATAATTAAAATATTCAAAATTGCATGTTTTATTAATTATATAGTTACTGCCTTTAACTATGATTTCACGAAAAGTGCAGCAATACAAGGGTAAAAACAATACATAAAACAAAACAAATAAAGTACCTACGTTATAAACATAGCAATTATTAAGTTAGTAAAAAACTAATTATTGTTAGTCATAGTAATAAAATACTTTTCAAAATTAAGTAAAACAAACTAAGATACAACCCCATAATCGAAAGGTAGATAGATGACTGCACACAAAAGCATATATTTCAAGCTTTTTAAATTCTCTAAGAATCTATAAGCCACAACAGCTAGTAAATATGTAATTAATTAAGTTCATATATACCATAAAAATAATCTACGATAAAATCATAAATGTTAATATATAATATATAATAGGCATAATATTATATATATCCTAAACGAGACAAAAACTCTCACAACCTAACGAAAGATGGCTACCCGTATCTCATAACTTCTATTGTTGTTCTATTAAATTTCACTGAACAGTTTCTTCAAAGATATCATGAACAAGTAGCCAGCTAGCTTGGTTTAATTTAAAGTACTTTTGCAGAGTATCTTAAACAAAATACATACATATATATATATATACACCTCACTTTCAACGTGAACATTTTGGAAGTATCCTACAGTCCTCTCACACTTTTTCTTATATTTTTCAAAAGTTATCTTCTATTGTTGTCATCAGTTTCATGCCATGTGGATTTTTAGTGCTTTTTCTAATTTTTTCAAGTTGTGGATTGTAAATAATTGCTAATATTACTCATCTTTCAATATATTTAGTAGTAAATATAGTGTCATATATAAATATAAGTTAATATCACTTCTAGTAGTTTAAAATAGTTAATAAATATGTTTCTAAATATAACAATTATTTTTTGCTAATATCTTAATTGCAATCAATTTAAAACGTATGTAACATGTTTTGACGTTGTGTTGACAAAATTGTTGCTTGAGACTTTCATTTGTGATAGACATGGTATATATTGCTAAGGGTATGATTCAAAATTTAGTTTACAGAGTGAGTTTGTACATTTTTAACTTGTGATATATATGATTCAAAACTTGGTTAATAGATTACATAAAAAACTGTGAGTAATGTGAAAAGTAAGTCTTTTTTAAAAGGAAAATAACACTAAAGTTTTTTTTATTTAATAAATGAAAAATTATACGAATAAGATTTGAATTTAGATTAGTAATATGGAGTTATTCTAAAACATAAACAAATTTCAATAGAAAATATAAGTTGTTTGGATGACGGATGTCTAGACAAGATTAGTCCATAAAAAGTTTCAATTAAGACATACATGTTATTGCCAAATGTATGATTCAAAACTCAACCAGCGGATTGAGTTGGTGCATAAAAAATGCTAGAAATGTGAAACATAATATGTTCTTATAGTGTTTAGAATGAGTTTGTACATAATAAAAAAATGCATGTTATTGTCAAATATATGATTCAACACTCAACATAGAGTGTGTTTGTACATAAAAAAATGAAAGAAATGTGAAACAAGATATTTTGATAGTATCTAGACAAAACTAACTGCTGAAACTTTTGGCTTAGAGATAAAAATGTTATTGCCAAATGTATAATTTTCTTCCTTTACACTAATTGGTTCTATATATATAATGGAAACGATTTGATCATCCTCAAGTCCTCAACCTAGGTAGCAACTAATTAACAATCTTTCTCTCTTGGTGCCCTAATAGCTTTGAACCCATCATCAAACATGAACAATCAACCTCCAATGAAGTTAGAAAGGACAACTTCAATGGAGTCTGAACCCCTTACTTTAACAAAAGCAGAGTATAACATGATTTGGGTATGAAAATCTTTCTCACTACATTTATATGGTTTGATTATTAATTTCTTTCATTTTTAAATACATTGATTTTTATTTTTTTATATTAATTTTTTGCTAGCTTTTATGATATTTTATACAAGGGGAAAGGTGTGCATGACATGATATAAAATCACTGGATGTATCAATAATTATTATCTAACATATAAGTTGATTCCCTACCAATTAACATAATTCAACTAACAAATGCTATTATGAACTATTTTACAGGCAGCCGCTTCTTCTATGTACAAACCAGAGGATCTAAATGAGAGTACTAATGTGAGAACAAACCTTTCTCTCTCAGATTAAAATTTAATATTTTTCTCAAAAGTTTTATTTTATAAATAACATCTCATTGTCTAACATTTCTAAATTTTTGAATTAAGTTTGTTTTATAATAATTTTTAATTTTAATTTTTATATTTTTTTAAGAATTATTATCAAAATATATGATGATTCTTAAATCTTAAAATAAATATTTTTTAATCACATTTTACATTTTTTTCACCAAATATTTTTGTAGAGAGTAAATAAAAATTTATGGTATTTATATGTATAAATATTGGAAGAAAATAATTAAAAACTTAAGATTTTTGAACAATAATCAAACTCATAATTATTTAAGTTTTTGAAAGATAAAAAAAACAGAAAGATTAAAGTGTTACCAAATAGCTTGTAGGTGGTTTTTTATTTTTTCTTGAAAATTACAAGTAATAATTGTTATTATACATATTAGTGATTATTTAAAAAAATTATAAAATTAATTATTTAAATAAAAATTAAAAATTAAAATCGTTATTAAACATGTAAATGTTTTCTTTTGATCTTTTTTATCCAAATATGCACATTAATATTTAGTTTAATTTTTTAAGATTAAGGATGATAAGAAGAAACAAACCAAGGAGGTTCCGAAGACGGCCACAAATTCGGGTCATGACCAAGCCTCGGGTAGCGGCACTAGCAAGGAAGACCAGCTTCCACCTTTGGCCTAATTTGGCGTAGAGGCCTTTGTGGAGATAAATTAATGAATTAATGCATATGAAATATCACTAGCTAGGGCAGTTTAATTTGCATATGGTATGTGTGTTTTTATTTTATTGTGAGCATTACTTTTATTGTTGTTGCTAAATATAAGGACTTTAGTCCATTTGTCCTATGAATATCATATATATTTTTGCTATTCTTGTTTGCTTGCAATATGAATGCTTATTTATTCTTATTATTATTCAATGGTTAAGTATTTCGGAATTTTTTTTATGGTGGTTATAGTATTAAGAAAAGTCACTTAAAATTATTATAATAAATACGTTAATAATATAATTATTTAAAAGAAAAGGAAAAAAAACTTTTATATTATGTGATGGAAACTTTAGATTTTTATCTTAAAGAATTTCATCCAAATAATTTAAATAATTTATTGATTTCAAACATATTAAATTTGATTAAAATATGAATTCTTAGAAGAAAAAAAAGTTTGAATTGACTTAGATTAAAATTGATTACATTAAATTTATGTGTTTTTTCATTAGGAATATATTTTTAGCAGACCATGGCTATAATTTGAGTTGCTAGAGTCATTCTCAATGAAATTTAGCTTATTTTTCTTAAAATATAGTATTGGAAGTGATTAAAATATATAACTATAATTTGTTATAAATGATAAATAAGCAATGCAAATATATTTTTATTGAACAGATAGTCAAAGTCTTATAAGTTATATCAAGTAATTATTTATCTTATTGTTATCGTAAAGGAGATCATAATAATATGATAAAATGTTAAATTTTAATGAAATTTATTATAAATTATTATTATTTAACATACACAATCATTTATCTTAAAAGAATTAAACATATAAATTATTAACAATTATCCTATATATTATTCTCATATAACGATTTATCGTACTATATATATATAATAAAACGATAACCGATTATCTTATATAATTTTTATATAACGATTATTTATCATTTTATTTACTTAAAATAACTATTTTATATAATTTTAATAAGATAATTTGTGACTTCTTAAATATACAGACAATCACTAAATGTCCCATATGTTTTTTTATTTCGATATTTATGATTTTTTATTTTTATATTAATCTCATACCACATTTATTTAACTATGTTCATGATATTCAATATTTTTACTCGGTTTAAAAATTCTATTATTTATTCTCAATTTATTGTATTTATCTTTCAAATTAACGAACACATCTTCTCATACGATTGGAAAATATATATAGAAAACCAAGTTAATTAAAGATAATTACATAACTTACAAAACCAACTACTCAAGTTTCAATTGAGATAGACTTGTTATTGGGAAATGTTATTGCAAAATGTCAAATATTTTTCCATATTATTATATTTACCAGGGAAAAAGACCCCTTTTTTTTAAAAGAAAAAAATAAAAATAAAAACTTCACTTATAATGATTTTGAATATCACTTTTCCATTAGTAAATATCTTTAGCTAAGTAGGTAAAAACTCTTAAAAAGAACTCAAACGTTCATCATCCTCTAGAACATAAGCTTTTGCTTTATCCATACTAGAAGACTCCACACATCCTATTAAACCCAAGAACAAAAAACAAAAAACCGAAAAGTACGAAAAGCTATAACTTCAGAAGCAAATTTCTATTATTAAAAAGAAAAAAAAAGGGGGGAAATACAATTCTTAAATAAAGAGGATTCTGGAAAGATGTATAAATGTCTAAACAATACCATCAAATTGGGCCCCATTTAAATTGGGCTTCTCATGGCCCATTTCAATAGATCCTTCAGGCGATGGCTTAGGCTTGCCCTCGCTTTTACGGTAGAAGAAGTACAAGATCAACTGCACTGTTCCTAATGCAGACCCCATTCCATTTTGCACCTGTTTGTAAGCAACATATCAGATCCTAAAAGTCTCCATATCAACACAGTTGGTATGGTATCTACAAATTGTACAGCGTTCGGATTTTGTCTTGTTTGTACAATTAAATATTTACATAGTATTTTTTCAAGTAATTTATATTTATATAAATTCGAATTCAATCATCTTTTGATCATATCATAATCATATTCATATTCATATTTCTGCTCTAATTAAAATGAAAAAAAAAACTGAAAAGAACAAATAGTTGAAAGTGTATAAAGTTACTCACGTAAACAAAAGGGTCATTGCCAATTAGTCCATAAATAAACCAAGAAGTACCACACAAGAACACAAACAATGACAAGAAAAATGGCATGAATTCCACACTTTTAGTTCTGATCACCGTCCTCTGCATTAAATTTTTTTTTATAAATAAATAAATGGGTAATTAAGTTTAATTGAAATTTATGAAACCCATAAATCATAAATTAAAATTAAAATTAAAAGGTGAAGATGGGAATTGTACCATGATAGATAGGGGAGAAGCATACATAACAATGGAGAAAACCATAGCAGCAAAACCACAGAACATTTTTCTGTTATAACCATGAAATGCAAAGATTGATAGAATGGCGACAACTGAAAAGAATGCAAGTACAAGTAGTAATAGGCCACAAATTATGGCCTTTTCTCTCTTTGGTGCAAATATGATGAAAATCACAACATATGTCATCTCTATTACAGCCCCTGTCCCATTGATTGTTGATATTAATATGTTGTTTGGGGATATAAATGGCAGCCCATACCTGTTTTCACAAATTTTCACCAATTCAGATAACTCATTGGGAATGAGACCCCAAGACATATACAATAAGAAAAATTATTATAGAGCTCTTTAAATTTTTTAAAATTATAAAAATATTCTTAAAATTTGAAAAATAAACAATTAAATTTATTTTATTACAATATAGTTTCTTAAAAATAAAAATAAAAAAATAAGGACAAGAAGAAATATAGTTGTTATTTTTCTAAAGTATGAATCTTTTTGATGTTTTAAAAAACTTGAGGAGTTATTTGTAATTGATCTTAAACTTGAGGAGAAATTATTTGTAATTTTTCATAAATTATATTTACTTGTATTAATTATTAAATTTTCTAAAAATATGAATAAACATACCCCAAACATTCATACCACGTCACAACTGACACTGGCGGTTTGATTAATTTGCTCCATAATAATAAAAGAAAATCTACCGAAATTAGTTATAAAAACATATTTATTATAAATTTATAATAAATTATAATTAATATAATATAATATTATCGTTAATTATAGCCAAAATTATATAATATACATATTACTAGATTATTTTTTACATTAAAATATATAATATTTTTAAATTTTAACTAAATTTACACTTATATTTATAAAAAATTAAAAATATGATTTTGTTTCAATTTTTTTTAAATTCATATATAAATCTCTAAATTTTTAAATCTAATGTATTATTTCCAAAACTTTAAAAATTTTACACAATTTTTAACATAGTTGCTAAATATATATTTATAAATCAAAAATTAATATCTATTTATTAAGTTTTCAAAGTTTGAGAGTAAGTCATGTAATTTAAAATTTAAGAATTTATGTAAAAAGATTTAAAAATTTAAATATCAAATGATATTTTTTAAAAATTTGAAAAATTATAGGTTAATTTATTTATAATTTGATAATCAATGATACATTTTTAGTGTAATTTTTGAGTAAAATCTATATTGATTTCGGAAATTAATTTCTCATAACAACAAATATGGCAACAATATTCATGTGAAATTCTGGTAGTATCATAAAGAAATAAAAGATGAAATTTTCAGAAGAACAGAGGCATCTGAAATTGAATATGGCACAAAATAGAAGAATGCTGTTACAAAGAAGCGTTAATGGATGCTTTGGAGTGACTTTGATAAAATATCAATAATACAAACATCAAAATAATATTAAAAAGAGAAAAAAATAAAGAAAAGTAGATAACAATTAAAAGAAAAAAAAGATATAAAAAAACAACAAACAATAAATAAATAGTGGGAAGGTGCATGAAAGTAGTACCAGGTGGATAAGAGGTTGTTGAGAAGAGTCATGACATATGGAATACCTGAGAACTGTTCAACAGACCTCTTCTTTATTATCCTTTTGAATGTAATCCTATAAATCCAGCAAGTTATTTCATCAAATTTAAAGGAGCCTAACTAAGGAAGCAAATTGATGTGAACAGTAGTAAGAGAGGAGGAAGGAAAGACAAAACCCTTTTCTTTCCTAATAAAGAAGTCCCTGTTTGGTTAATGAGAAAACAAGGGACTTTTTCCCAAAAAAGAAATAACTTTAAAAACAAAAGTAACCCATCAACACAAACATAGAGATTAATAGAGAAGCAAGCATACACTGGTGACAAGAAGAGAAACAGAGCAGTGGCATTCCCTGTTTCAGAAAAACACGGTCCATTAGTGTAAAAAAAAAACTTTAATATAGAAAATAAAGGGAACCCAATTGAGAATAAAGAATAAAAAATGTGAAATTTGTAAAACCCACCAGCAATTCCGAAAGTTAAATGTGCAATATTCATTGTTCTTGATCTTTGTATTCAACCTTATCGATATTTAAAAAAGAAGATTGCTGAGAGGCAATGAAGGAGAAGAAGAAGAAAGAAATGAAAAGGTTTAAAGTTGGAAGCTTTCTTCTTCAGAAATGACCATGATAAATGAGAAGAAGATAATAGGAATGATATGATTTTTATAATTATATGTGAAGAAAAGTAGAAGAAATTTAACTACCAAATGAAAAGAGTATCAAATATTTATATTAGTTTTGGATCATATGCACGTATAAAGTATGTAAAATATAATTATATTAAAAAATTATTTATTTTAAAATATAATTTATAAATATTTCGTTGAGTGATGCATTTATTTTCATCTCATATTTTAAGTTAATATTTGATTTAAAATACTGATATTAATTTTAATAAAACATAAACAATATTATATTATTTAAATTTAATAAGTATATAATAGTTTTTATTATCAAATAATAGTTGATATTGTTTAGTAATTATTAATTTAAAAAAATATCTTTAAATACAATTTTTCAAAATTTATAAATATATAATGATATTTTAATATTTGTTAATATACAAGAAAAATACAAAGAAAACCAATTAATAATAAAAACTAACAAAAAATAAAAGAGATATAAGTACATGTTAACATTTATTTGTATGTTAAAAAATAGATAGAAACTAAAAAAAGTGAAAAATATAATCTAAGTGGTACATAATAAAACTAACAAAATAATTATTTATAAAAATTGTATTTATTTTAAAGGTATTTTTATTTTTTATATGTGTGTATAAATTAGAGGAATAGTGAAGAAGGAAAATAACCAATGCTATGTTCATTGGTTATTCTTGTTTTTCATTTATAATTATAACTTTATTTTATTTTTTTTAATTTTTTAATTTTAAGAATATTTTAATATTTATTTATGTTTATAAAAAATGTTTTTATTTAAAGATATATTGATATTATTTTGTATCAAAAAAAGTAACTAATAATAAAATGGAAAAATAACTTTGTTCCTTGATCATTTATGCTTTTTTTATAAATAAAAGTTAAAATATTTATTATAAAAAAATATTTATTATAGTGAGATTTTGATATTTATTTATTTGTATAAATAAAAGTTATATTTTTAAATCATTTTAATATTTATTTGTGTGTATAAATAAAATATATATTTATTTTAAAAATATTTTGATATTTATTTATATATAAAAAATATAACAAAACAATAGGATGAGAAAATAATTATTGTAAATAGATTAGAAAAAAAGGGGTTAAATTAATGCTGAAAAATAGCAAAAAAAAATGTATTAAATAAGCAAAAAGAAAAAGAAAAAAACGCATGGAAAATGACCAAAAATTAGATATTTTTTATATATAAAGAAATATTTTCTAAGTTGAAAAAATATTTTAGAGGTTATTTTATGTGTGTTATTTAAATATTTTAGTTACATAGTTTTTTAAAAAAATACATAAATTTTATTTATATAATTTTAAAGTGTGTTAATAATATAGATAAAATGACACAAATCACTCAATATCTTACTAAAAATTAATGATTAAGAATAATTTCTATATACTACTATCTCGAGAAGGAAATCTTTTTTCTTATCACAGGAGTTTTTTTTTTAAGAGAGGAGGAAAATAAGCAGGTAAGTGTAAAAAAAAAAGTAGAATACATGTATAACGTAGGTTTGGAGTTACTTATCTAAATTTTTATTTAAAAGTATTCATTTCTTTATTTTAAGATTGGGTAAATAATGAGATTAATTTGGTTAAATTAAAAAATTTAATTTGATAGTCTGATTCATATAAACTTAGATTAAAAAAATTATAATCGGATCAGATCGAATTTAAATTTAAAAATATATAATCTGTTTAGATTTAGATTGACATGTTTTATAATACACTATAATTTGATTCAGATTAAATTATTATTAAAATTATAAACAAATGTATATTTTATTTTATAATATCTTATATTTAAATATTATATATATTATAATTACATTAAATTATTATTTTGATTTAAAAAATAAATATAAATTTTAAGTCTCTATAATAATTTAATAATTATTCAAATATATTTCTTATTCTTTTAATTTTTTTAATTATAATTGTAAATAATAAATTTTATTAGAGATATATAAATTTTAAATTTTAAATTTTACATATATTATATTTTATATATGATAATAATTCATAAATAATTTTTCTTATCAAATTGATCTTATCTAATTTAAAAAAATCTGAAATGTTAAGATTCAGATTTATTCAAATTAATTATATTATTGAATCAAATAAGGATTAAAAATATTTAAGTTTAATTTGAATTGAATCAAATTTAAAATATTTAAAAAATGTAGTTTTAATATGTTTTTCATATCACCGTTGTTTTAAAAAACTTTTTGAGAAAAAAATTGAATACATAAAGAAGTGATAATATATTTTTCTTAGTAATGATGTGTTGCATAATTAAATAAAATAATTAAAAATAAGTTAAATTATATTATTAATTCTTAAACTTAAACTAAATTTAGTTTTTAAAATGTTAAAACTTAAAATTTAATTATCAAATTTTTAAAATTTTAAATTATATGAGGTAGTGTTAAATTTTTTAATATTATATATATGTGAATCACGTATTTAGTAATTAAGTTAGGATATATGTAAAAAAATTAAATATTTAAAAATTAATTTAAAATTTTAACTATTTATATATAAATGAAATAATTAATCTTTAAAAATAAAAAAGAGTTTATTTGATTTCATATCTTTTTAACATTGTATTTAATTATTAGTGTTGATTTAGTGTGAGAATATATATAATAAATAAATATATCGGGACGAAAGTGTGAGAAATATTGTTGAATAATTTAGGGGATGGACCAATATTCAGTCAGAAGCATGGAACCGTTTAATTGTAAGTTTGACTTTTATACATTTAGATCACTTGGTTTATACCTCAGTTTTTTTCTAACTCTTTTTTAAATACTAATTTTTTTTATCTTTACGAATGCATTCAAATTTAATAAGTATATAAAAATATCAATGATCCAGTAATTATTATTATTATTATTATTTTAATTTTTTATTTTATTTCCTAAAATAAAAAAAAAATCTTTAAATATAAATTTTAACTTTTTTTGTTATAATTGAAAAATTAATGTTAAAATATTTTATAAATTGATTTGTAAAAATACAATTAAAAGAAATAATTAATTAATTAAATAGTTTAATAATTAATAAATATATAATAATTATTATTTATCGTCAATAAAATCCATATAATGCAAAACATATATATATGTAAAAAGAAAAGGCAAAAAAGAGGGAAAAAATAAAAGCAAAAACGCACGGAGAAGTACCAAGTTAAAGGCTTTTTATATATAATCATACAATAAAATTATAATTATTTAATTCGTTGTCAAAAGTTAATTAAAAAGTTTATGCGTATTAATTTAATAATATTTATAAATTGATGATAGATTTGTAACGTAACAACAAAATTGAAAAAAATAGTTTTTTTATATTATAAGTTTTGATATAATTATAATTTATATAAAAATAATTATGATTGAAATAATAAAATTATTATTAATTTTTAATTAATTATATATAACTAATAAATAGAACATTTCAATTGAAAAGTAGAACTAAAATCTCATTTATTTTGTCGCTTTCCTTATTCACGTGAGTCTTAATTAGGGGTGTCCATGGTTCGATTCGGTCCGATTTTTCTTATAAAAAATTTAACTAAATCAAACCGTTCATATTACTCAGATCGGACCGTTTAAAACGGTTTTAAGAAATAAAAACCGGATTGGACCTTTTGATTTATAAAACGATTTGGTTCGATTTTTTTATAATTTAATGAAGAATAATGTGAAAATTTTAATATATTATTAAACCGGTCCGATTCGGTTCGAATAGTTTAAAATTAGTACAAACCGGATCGAACCGTTTGATTAGTAAAACCGTTATATTTGGTCTGATCCGGTCCGATTTTACGGTTTTGTCCAATCCGATCCGGTTTATAGAAAACCCTAATCTTAACATTAAAAATAATAATTTAAAATAATATTTAACAGGTAATCAATATACAGAGCCTAACCGCGTTGGGATTTGAATAGAAATTCATTTTCATTCAATATTTTACCCCACATAATTTAATATAACTTAACTCGCATATAAATTATATTATTTTTTATTTCTATTTTTTTAATATAATTTATTAAAAAATTACATTTAAGATTTTTTAACTTAATAAATTTAATATATTAATAATTTTACATTAATCATAATAATTTTTATATTTATGGACATTTTAGTTATTTTAGACAAAATTTGATAATTTTAATTTACTTTATTTATTTTTTTATCTTTTTGAAACATTTTTCTCTTCAAACATATATTAGCAAGAATAACTTAACAATAATTTGATTAAAATGTAATAATTTTAAAAAATGTAACTAATATATCTAATTTATTAAAATAAAATTATTAAAATGTTAATGCTATTCATTAATTACTTAGAAAATAACTATAACTTATTTTTTATAATGTTTGCATGTTAGGAGATTACTACTCTTTTTTACATCAAAACTAATTTTTTAATATAAGATAATTTAATTTATTATCATTTTATTGATTTAATTGTTATACTATTTTTTGTTTAAATGAATAAAAATATAATTTATAAACAAAATCATATACCCATGAATAAAATATGAACTCTAAAACTTCGATATATTCAAATGAGCTCGATATTATTGAGTAACATCTCACAAATCTCTAATTTTATATTTAATATTTAAAACACTAAAATATGCATGATCTAATCCCATCTAAAACTTGTTTATTATTATGTTATTGATTATGTGAATACAATATAATACAAATAATTTTTTTAATAATAATTGATTGGTAGTTTTTTTTTCATTTTTTTAAAGATATTTATTAAGTTTTCTTCAATCATACATCGACTAAGAATTCGATAGTAATATTTTTTTATAAAATTGAACAAAACTTAATTCAATGAGATCTCATTAAATTGTATTAAGTCTTAGTTTTTTAAATTGATATCAGAGCTTACTCTAGTTGTATAGCACTATTACTCTGAAACTTATACTATGTCAACTTAAATACAACATATCTATCGATGAACTATGGAGGTGTGATTTTATGTGTCAATTAACATAAGAACTCGACACAATTAATACCAAAAAATAGCACAAATAACATGAAATGAATGCGATATAATTATCACCCATAGCTAATCATAATCAATTATTTTAATATATTTTTAAATAAATATACTACTCACATGCCAATAATTAAAAATCAAACTTTAAATCTTAATTTCACGTACCAAAATAAATTATTTATTAAACTCCTGATGTTTCACGTACCAAAATAAGTTAGGTATCGTTTAACCACAAATCTTTAACTTGAAAAGGGTAAAAATTAATAAACTACCTCCAAGCAGTATCATATTTAAGAGATCCGTGTATAAATCAAAGTAATTAAATTTTTTTTTCTATGACATTGTTGCCCGTGATATAGTCATCTATACAATATAAAATTTAAATTAAGAATTATATATTTTTAAACATATATACATATTTTACAATATGATTTTTGCTTTTTTGATAAAAAAGCAAAAATCAATTTTTAATATTTACAGTACTGATAATTATCTTTAAAAAATTAATATTTGTTGTATGCTCAATTCCTTTTAATAATAATAACAAGATTATATTTTTAATTAAAATAATATTTATTAATATGTATTTTTAAGATTTTAATAGATTTGTGGAAAGTAGATATCTATAATTAAAGGAGAAATACTAATGAGTAACTACAAATAAATTTACTTGTAATTTAATATTTATATATTTAACGTTGTAATACTTGTTAATATTATAGAAAAATAATAATTTTTTTTTAATTTTTTTTTAACATATAACAGGTATAAAAATAAAATAAAAATTTATGTAATATGAACATTTTACATAGTTAGTCATAAACAAGTATAATGCACATAATTTCTTAAAATATTAAAATAATTATTACTAAGTTTTATTTTAATAAATAATAGTGTGCTTATTATTATCCAAAAATATCGAGCATGTTTTTATTCTGATATTTTAAATAAATTTTAAATATTAATAATTTATTATTTAATTGATAAAGAAATATTTTTTAAAATAAATTATATAATAAATAAGGGGTTAAGAACTATAATAATTATTATTATAAAATATATGGATAATTTTGTTTAGAATTTATAAAGATTTATTTAAATTTTAAATATAGTATATATTAATTTTTTTAATATATATATATATATATAATTAGTATTTTATACTAACTTATATCAAAGGTTAGGTTTAATGAATTATTTTCTTTCCTTTCTCCACCAGAAGTTCCATAAATGATCGATCATGTGAAATGAGGTGTCAATCATCAATTAGCGCAGAGAAAATCAATCAAGATTTATGGAGTTTCTCTTGAGTCTAGAAGCATCTTCAAAGTATTATTAATGAAACATAAAGGTAATCTTACTTTATTTTAATAGTATCATATTTTTGTATGATTTAATAACGTGATTTAAAAAAAAAAGATAATTTTTATAGTAATATCATTAAATAATTTATAAGATAATATTTGTTTGATAATAATAAAAATAAGAAGGAGAATGATTAAAATTATTTATATATTTAATTTAAATATTAATTTATAATATAATGAAATATAAAATATTATAATAGTGATAAGATTTTTCATTTTTTTAATACCTTAAAAGAATATATTTAAATATTATATTTTTTTACACATTTATATAATTATTGATTTAAAAAATATTATTTTATTTATAATTATTTTAATTATACTGTTAAAACATAATAATAATATTATTTAATTTAATTTTTATTCTTATTAATTTTTGTAAAAAACAATTCGTGAATTAAACATAAATTAAAAATAGAGAACGGCTCATTATAAAAATCTTCAAAATGCAAAGTGAATCACGACTTAATTAATATCTATTAAATTGTGCATTCTACACTTTATGTTATCTCAATTTTTTAGAGATTAGAGGTGACAAATGATAAAGTTAGAGATCACATTTTTCTTGTTAAAATACTTGAAAATAAAATTTTAAAAAAAATTAGTCTTTTAATTATTATTAAGGATAGTTATATTCACTTATTATTATTGTAACTTGTCCCAATCTAATATCCTTAGATTAGATTTAGAAGTAATTATCGTAATTAGAAAAAATAAAACAAAAAAAAATATTATTAAAAATTATAATTATAAAAATAACATTATTTATATATAATTTAAATATTTTTATTATTAAAAAAATTGATATAATTTTAACTCGTTCGTTTAATATTAAATATGTTAATAGGATCATAAATATCAGATTTTCCTAATAGTGTAGAATAAATCATAAATATGTATATTAGGTTACTCAAAACATATAGCAATTATACAATAACGTGTTTACACACTGCCAGATAGTTCCGAACTTCAAGCAGGGTCGGCAATTACATTTAGGATAAGCCGCGTACTTGATATTAGTTAATAGATCTGATATAACGATAGGACATCGTAAAGGCATGTTTATAATTAAGTTAAGGATCTTTAAATGCAAGTTGTAAATATAATTAGAATTTATCATATATATATAAAAATTTAAATCACAATTAAAATAAATTTTAGACAAATATTATTATATTTTAATAATGTATATGATAACGTATCTTTATAAAAAGCAACGACTTATATCTTTTCAAAAACTTCTTAAACAAACTAATAGTATTTAAAATGAATATTTATTTATTCAAACTATAATAATAATAAAAATATTTAGCAAATGATTGTCTTCAATTGATAATGATTTTGATTTTTGATTTTTGATTTTTGATTTTTGATTTTTGATTTTTGATTTTTGATTTTTTAAGTAAATTTTTAAATAAATATGTTTAATAATAATTTTTTATTTTGATTTTATATTTTCTGAGAAACCACTACTTACAAAAACTGAGGTGCATGATTCATAAAATTTTAAAAAGAATATTGTTTTTTAGCCAATATGATCTCTAATTTTTTCTGTTTTAACTAAATATTAGTTTTTATAGAAAAAAGATCAAGTCTGATGATTAAATAATAAAAAATATTTTTTTTATAAATAATACTAAACTATTTATTCTTCTCTAGTTTTTTTATATAAATAAATTAGAAAGTATTGCTAAACAACTTCTATAAGTGATTTTTTTTTATTCCTTACAAATAACTAATTATAAATTATCATCAAATGATTATTTTTACATACGGATGAGAAATTATAAATTTTTAATTTTAATTAAAAATTAAAAATTATGAACCCAATCACAACCTTAATAATTGCACCACATGTTTCACAAAATTCTTACATATAACAATAGACAAGGACAGGCAATTAAGATGATAAAAAACTACCAAGTCTTTATCATCTATACTAGAAGGCAACTTCTTACATAACTATTCCTATTTCACCGTAATGGTACACGATGGAAAACAAGAGTATGATAGTGAGGAAGGTAAAGTGCTTTTTGGAAATTAACAATACAAGTGGTGGGAAAGAAATTAAGAAATTAGGAATACACTTAATCACTTATACACATTATAATTGGAAATAAATTTTAAAAAATCAAAAACAGAATGATGACATAAGCATTTTAATTTTACTTGCTTTTCTAAATTCAAAGCCAACTTGATTACCAACAAATCCATATGTAATTTGTTGTTATATTCGTTTTGTTGTTGTGTGGGTTTTGAATTTTGATGCAAATTTCACCGAAAAAAAGATAAACTTGTTCGTTCAATTAAAACATTAGTGATATATGAAATTACGTCCACAACTTCAATTCCTGCTGTATGTGACCTTTGGCTGGATATGCACCAAAAAAATTAAAAAAAAAAATTAAAAAGAGTGGAGGAATATTGTGTTGTTGATTTGAAGCAACTGGTCCTTGTCTCAGTTTCTAACCGTAGGTGCTATTTTTACATTATGGGTGGACAAAATATAATCTGTGGATATGAACACACAACATACATATATCTGACATCTAGAGTATTTATTATTGATGAAATAAGAGGTGTGTTTAGTTTCGAACAATAATATATGATGTTGGATCATTTATCTTAAAAAAAGAAGACGTTTGTTTAAATAAAAAATACACTTAAATAACACGCATAAACATACTTAAAAGAACCCTTTTCCCTCGTACACCATATGTCGAGGTTTTTGCACCTCATATGTGCGTCAATTTGTTCAAACGTGTCTAAATTTAAATTTTGAAATATTCTTTTTTTTTTTACATTTTCCTCATCTATAAAAAAGATTCTCTTTCCGGTTTCAAAAACACATAATTTTTTGAATTCTTTCTTTCTCTAGAAAGTTTTCTTTTTTAGTTTTTATTTTTAAAGTTTTCTCTTTTTAAGAGTAACTAGTAATGCTTTTATAAATTTTTAATTTTTGATTCAATAATCAGTTATGCAAATCAGTTTGGAGTTTTTTCACTTACAGAATTAACATCAAATTGTAGTAAGGATTCTTTTAAGGTATTATTTTAATAGATTCTTTACAATTATCATTTTATGTTTTATTCTTATATGTTATATTTAATTTATCTATTATTAAATTTAATATGACTAATTGTTTGTAAATATAATATAATTATAATGTTATTATGCTTACAAAATATTAAATAGGTAAAACACTATCATACAATAAATTGAGATAAATACATTATTTTTCATTACAAACTTAAATATGAAAATTAAATTTTAAAGTTTAATTATTCGGTCTAATTTAGAGTAGTGTTCTTTTATTTATTGAACAATCGCCCTATAGTTAGAGTAAAACTCTAGTTCAAAAGTTTTTTTATAAGAACTATTGTTCAAAAATATATTGACGACATATTTTTAATATTGATTTTAAAACTTGAAAGTTAGTACTTGGAAAATTAAGTTCTTAAGTTTAATTTGAACAGTTTAAATAAAGTCTAATTATTTGACTCCGCTTAAAACTGTGATTAGATGGTTTGTTATTTTCTTAGAAATAAAACTAAAATTTAATATTTAATTAATTAATAGGCTCCGACTAACAATATTAGTTAGTTAATATTAAATAAAGAATTGTGGCCCCGCTATTATATCATTAAATACTCCACTGTTATGAATGATAAAATTTGCATTATTGTTTATTGAATTTATATCTATGTTTATATTTATTTTCATGTTATTAGATTAGAAAATAAACAAACCAAAATATTGTGACAGGATGTTTAGGATTTAATTTTGTTTTTAAGATTTTGAATAATAAATTAAAAATCATATAAATTCCTTCCTTAGATCGATCTTAGGAGTATACGGATAATTTTCTATAAAATGATTCATACACTTGCGAGAGTTTTACAAATAATAAAACCATAAAAGAGTACATTTTCGTAAGATCGATATTTGTAATGTTGATCTTACGATTTCATTATCATCCATCAACCTCCTACCAAGGAGGCATATCTTATTAACAAGGTACTTCCTCACAACAAGGTATCTTTTATTAATTAAGTACATCCTCCATGTGAGTACCTTTTATCAACAAGTTACCTCCTATCAACAAGACACCTTTTATTAATAAGATATATCATCCTAATGAGTACCTCTTATTAACAAGGTACCTTATACCAATGAGGCACCTCTTATTAACGAGCTACATCTTTCCAATAAGTACCTTTTTATCAGTAAGGTAGCTCCTATCAACAAGGAACACTTTATTAATGAGGTACATCTTTCTAATGAGTACCTTCTATCAACAAGGTACCTACTACCAATGAGGCACTTCTTATTAATGAGTTACTTCACTCCTCCTAGTAAGGTACCTTTTATTAGGGTAGGATGTGCTTCTTATTGATGAGTTACATCCTTCCAATTAGTATCTCTTATCAATAAGGTACCTCTTATTAGTGAAATATATTATACCAATGAGATACCTCTTATCAATAAAGTACATCCTTCTAATGAGGTACCTTTATCAACACAATACCTAATACCAATACCTCTTATTAACAAAGTTCATCCTTCTTGTGAGATATCTTTTATCAACAAAGGATCCCTTACCAATGTGGTACCTTATGTCAACAAGATACCGTTTCTCAATCAGATATTCTTTATTAATGAGGTACCTTATACCAATGAGGTGCATCCTTTTAATGAGTATCTCTTATCAATAAGGTACTTCCTACCAATGAGGCATCTCTTATTAGTGAAATACCTTCTACCAATGAGGTACCTCTTATCAATAAGATGCCTCCTTCCAGTGAGGTACCTCTTATCAACAAGGTACCTTCTCACTGTGAGGTACCTTTTTATCAATAAAGTGTCTATTTCCAATAGGTACCTCTTTCCAACTTTGTGGGAGAAAATCCAAGAGTAAAGGAATGTGTTCAACGTGCTTCCTCACCCCTTGCTTTTGGAACTTGGTAGAAAATATGTGGAAGTTGGAGAATATACACTAAAAAAGGTATGATCGATTGATTTTAGTAATGCTTTTGCTTGTATTTTTGTCAAACAAAAACAAGCAAGTTATCCAAACTAATGGCTGCTTGAGGAATTATGTATTCCTCGTTTGGAATGATGAGGAAAAACTTTGCCTGTCCACTTGGAATGCAAGTGTAAAAAGCATGTGTACAAATTCCTAGCCTAAGAAAGAAGAAGATTCACTATTGAAGAATTGATCTCACAAAAAAATAATGTCATAACCCCCTAATACGGAGGATGAGGCCAAATGGATCCCATTAGGGTTACAAATATAAGAGGCACATTTTCCATACTAAGAAAAGGTCATGAGTTTACAAATGTGAACCTCTTCTTTAGGTTGAAAAGGATAAGTGAAGAATTGATTTTTTCACTTATCCCTATCACCTTTCTCACGAATAAAATAGCACGATAACCCCCTAGTGTGAAAGAGGATGCCAAATGGACCCCTCATTAGGGATGCAGATATAAGAGGCATATGGCGCATCCTAAGAAGAGTTCGTGAGTTTACAAATGTGAACCTTCTTTTTAGGTCGAAAAGGATAAGTGAAGTATTGATTTTCCCACTTATTCCTACCACCTGTCTCGTGAATAAAATAATGTGATAACCCCATAGTATAGGAGAGGAGGCCAAATGGACCTTCCACTAGGGATGCGTATATAAGAGGTACTAGGGATGCGAGTATAAGAGGACAATAAAAGGTTATACAAATGTGAACCTCATTTTGGGTCAAAAATGATAAGTGAAGAATTGATTTTTCCAACCCTATCACTTATCTCGTGAATAAAATAACACGATAAACCCTTAGTATGAAGGTGGACTAATGGACCCCTTACTAAGGATACAAGTATAAGAGGCATATAACCCATCCTATGAAAGATTCACAAGTTTTCAAATATGAACCTCCTCTTTAGGTCAAAAATGATAAGTGAAACATTGATTTTTTCACTTATCCTTATCACCTGTCTCGTGAATAAGATAATGCGATAACCCCTAGTATGTAGGAGTAGGCCAAATGAATCCCATGTTAGGGGTATATGTATAAGAGGCACATGGTCCATCCTAAGAAATGATTATGAGTTTACAAATGTGAACCTCTTCTTTGGGTCGAAAAGGATAAGTGAAGAATTGATTTTCCTACTTATTCCTATCACCTGACTTGCGAATAAAATAACGTGAAAACTCTCTAGTATGGAGTATGAGGTGAAATAGATCCCCCATTTAATATGCGGATATTAGAGGTGTGATGTCCATCTTAAGTAAGAGTCTTGAGTTCATATGAATCTCCTCTTAAAAAAAGATAACTACCCCACCCCAATTATGGAGGAAACCAAATGGTCCCTCAACTTGATATGTAGGTGTGTGCGACATGAATCAACCCAAGCAAAGCATGGCCTAAAATTTCTCAAAAAACGACCTAAAACTCTTCAGACATGGGATGGAAATTCCTTAAACATAAACTAAATTTTCTTAGACAAGGATTGAGAATTCCTCAAAAATGGGCTAAATTTATTAGACATGGTTAAAAATTCCTTAAACATAGGTTGAAAGATCCTCAAACATAAACTGATTTTTCTCATACATGAGTTGAAAATTCGTCAAATATAGGCTGAATTTCTTTAGACACCAACTAAAAATTCTTCAAATACGAGCTAAATTTTCTCAAATATAGGTTAAAATTCCTCAAGTATAGGATGAAATTATTCTAATGGATAGAACTTTTTGTAGAGATGAATTGAGTGGACGATAGAGCTCATAGTATACTAGGTGGGGGATCTGAATCACCCAAAGGAACCTAAAAGGTTTATAACACAAGAATTTGAAATATTTCACCTCTCAAAATATTGTAACTACCTATTTAAATAACACGCCCCAAAAAAATAGGATTCTTTCATCTTGCTTCAAGATAAGAGAATATGGGATTTAATGATTGGGTGTTATAGACCAAAGTATCTTATGATCACGGGATACCTACATATGGGGTAGTTCGAGGTACCTATCTTAGGAATTCAATAGTGGATGCAATGTACATAAGATGCATGAGGTGCATTGGGTACCTACTAATGTACCCTAAGAAAAGTGATTTTTTCATCTTGCTTCAAGATAAAAGAATAAGAGACTTAATGTTTTGGGTGTTTCTAACAAGGGCACTCCATCTCCATATGGTACACTCACATGAGGTGTATGTAAACGCAAGAAAATTTACACAAGGTGGTTTGAACTACAAAATATATGATGTATACGAGGTGTATCACACACGACATGCATAGATACATGAGAAGCTTTAGGTATATGATCCCAACAGAGTAACCAAGTTACAAGAACTAGTAAGGAGACAAGAAGACATGAATTGCATAAATACATGGATATGACTGATAACTGTATTTTATATAGTTATTTTCACCTATTTTATTAATTATAATTGCTATATTCTTGACATTTTTAGTTAATTTTAGTTTAATAAATTAGTATTTACTGTTTTTTATAAATTTTAATAAAATTAAATAATTTGTATCGAAAACGTACTTAATTGCAAATTTGTGTCCAAAAATATAATTTCAAATAAAAGAGTGTTTAATTGCAATTTATAAAAGTCGAAAATATAATTTAAATTAAAATCGGGCTTAATTTTAATTATTAAAAGTTTAAAAAATTTAATTAAAATTAGAAAATGGCTTAATTTTAATTATTAAAAGTTTAAAATTTTTAATTTAAATTAGAAAATGGCTTAACTGTAATTAAAGAAAGTGTAGAAATTAATTTGAATTAAATTTGTTAGTCAAAATGCAATTAATAAAAGTTAAATTTCTGCGCAGGATAAGAGTCACTCGCGACATTCACAACGCCCAACACACATTGCTTGATCATCCCATCAACGGTCAAGATTTGGCGCGTGATATCCAGACGAAACAAAAGCGATTGGGGCGGAATTCCTGAAGCGTGCAGCTCGGCACACGTGGGGACCACAGACCGCGCAGATTGGCGTGCAGGGTGGGACCCACATGTCGGCTGCGTAGAATTTCCGCGAGGCGCATCGCTCACCGTTGGATCAGTTGAACGGTCCAGATTGAAGCATGTGGAACCAAGCTGTCGCGCACTGAGCCGCTCGTATACAAATCCTATGCGACGCGGTTCATCCAAGCAACGTGCACCCTCGCGTTTCAACGAAAAATAAGCAGCCACGTGTCTCTTAAATAGTCCATGCAATAACATGACGACACGTGGCACATATTTGGTAAAATAAAAACGTAGAAATGACGCCCACTTCCAGCCGTTTACATATTCCAACACGAGGAAATCTCGTGCGGTCCATTCGATCCCCATGTTCCCGGCCTGCCCGTCCAATGAAAAGGTGCCACGTGTCTCTGTATTTCTCGCAACCAATCACATGGCGACACGTGGCATGCGTAAAAAAAAATCAGAAATGCGTAGAATGGTTTTCACGCGTGTTGTTATTTTAATTCCCCCTTTCATTTTTTCCCCCACTGATAAAAAAATAATAATAATTGTAAAGTGGGGATATATTTTGTACGCGAAAATCATTTGGAGGAGTTTTTTTTTTGGAGTTTCAGTTTTTTATTCTTTCATTTTTTTCAGCTCACAGTTCTCTTGTTTTTCTTTTTATCTCTTTAGCATTTTTCATTTTTCCTCTCCGTGTGTTTGGTTTAACACGCATAACGTTTTATTTTGACATTTTTGTATTGTATTATCTTAGGAAAATTACAGAGAAAGAAGTCGACGAAGAAGAAGGAAAGGGAAGAAATTATTTTTCATTGAGGAATCGTGAAAGAGTTTCTCCTAACATATTTTCTTTTAATTTTTGTTTCTCTGCAATGTTTTATTTTTGTGGTGTTATAATTTTAATTTCTGCTATGAACTAATCTATTTGTTCTAGGATTGAAGTGTAGCGTAAATTATGAAACTTGAATTAATTATTTTTGAATAATTTATGGAACTATTTTAAGTTATTTATTTTATCTGTGTTTAATGCTTTTAATTACCAGAAGATTAATTAACTGATATGTGACACTTAAATAAACTTGAAAAAGGAATTTTTGTGTGTTGCTCGGGATAAAATAACGTATATACATAAGGGATAAAATATACTTTTATTATATGTGTAACTTTTTGAGAACTCAAAACTTAATAAATCTGATTGAATTTAATTCTCATAGGAATATAGTGAATCATTTTAACTGGATGTGTCTGTATGGAGCTTGAAAGAGATATATGGATAAATTAGGAGTTCTTGGGTAACAAATTAAAACATAAAAACATAAATCAAGAAAGAATAAAATATTCAAGTGAATTAATTTGGGTAAACTGCAATCCTAGAATTTTCATACAAACTGTTAAAAAGAAAAAAAATTATTAGTTTAGTCAAACTGCATCAAATTATTGATTGTTTGGATAAAATCAGGTTTAAATAATTTTAGTAATTAACGAAAGTTGGTAACAATTCTCTGTGGGAATGATAATTTACTTATCATATTATTACTTGTGACCGTGTATACTTGTACGATTTAATGTTCTTAAAAAAAGACAACAAGTTTTTGGCGCCGTTGTCGGGGAATTGTTTTACTTATTTTTGTTGATATTAATACAAATTAATCTGATTTTAGTTCAAAAAAATAATAATATATTTGGTTTATTGCTTACTGTTATTTTCTTAGATTTGTGTGTTTATTTATGTTTATTTTTATTTTTATTGTATTAGATTTATTTATTTCTTATTTTTGTTAGATTTTTGGATTAATTGGAACGTTGTATACGACGCATAAGAAATCTTGACATAGTTCCTTTAGATCTAGAAATACATAGAACTATTTTTAACTTAAAGAAAAATAATAAACAAGATACCTTAGAACATCTAGTTATGGATCATGAAATTCCAGAAGTAGAAGACCCAAGATCCTTAAGAGATTATGCAGTGCCTATGGTTGGCGGAATTCATTCAAGCATAAGAAGACCATTAATTCAAGCTAATAATTTTGAAATTAAGCCTGCAATAATTCATATGATTCAAACTTCGGTTCAATTTGGAGGTTTACCTCATGATAACCCAAACTCCCATATTGCAATTTTTCTAGAGATTTGTGACACTTTTAGGCATAATGGAGTCATTGATGATGTTATTCGGTTGAGACTTTTTCCTTTTTCACTTAGGAAAAAGGCTAAAAATTGGTTGAATTCATTACCATGTGGATCTATCACTACTTGGGAGGATTTGGCGCAAAAAAAATTGGCCAAATATTTTCCACCGGCAAAGACTGCACGGATGAGGAATGAAATCACCACTTTTATGCAGTTCAACTCAGAATCATTATATGAAGATTGGGAGAGGTACACAGAGCTACTTAGAAGATGTCCTTACCACGGATTACCGAAGTGGCTTCAAGTTCAAACATTTTATAATAGTTTGATGGGTCAAACTAGAAACATGATTGACGCTGCAGCAGGTGGTGCTCTAATGGGGAAATCAATTGATGAAGCCTACAACTTATTAGAGGAAATGGCTTCAAATAGCTATGAGTGGTCATCAGAGAGGATGTTGCCTAAGAAAGCAGCTGGAATTCATGAGATTGATGCTATGACCGCTTTAACTGCACAAGTATCCGCTTTAGTGAAAAAGATGGATACCATGGGTGTCCATTCTATTCAGAGTCCTTTTGTGGCATGTGAAATTTGTAATGGAAATCATGCCAGTGAGAGATGTCCTCACAACGCTGAATTTGTCAATTTTGTTTCCAATTATAATAGGAATCAAAACAATCCCTATTCCAACACTTACAATCCAGGATGGAAGAATGACCCTAATTTTTCTTGGAGTAATAATCAAGGCCAATCATCTTCTATGAAGCCCACTCACCCTCCAGGTTTTCATAATCAAATCCCACAACAAGAGAGAAAGCCTTCATTGGAAGATATGTTTGCTCAATACATGGCTAAGAATGAGACTATTCTCCAGAATCAGGCAACATCTATTAGAAATCTCGAAGTTCAATTGGGTTAACTAGCTACTGTTGTCAACAACCGCCCTCAAGGAGCTTTACTTAGTGATACCGAATTCAATCCAAAAAGGGAAGGAAAAGAGCATTGTAAAGCAGTTACATTGAGAAGTGGAAAAGAGTTAGAAGAAATACACAAGCCCATTTCTCCGCCAACTCTTATTGTTGAAGCTAATGATACACCAGAAAAACAAGAGAAAGATGATGATAGGGTCAAAGAGAATGAAGTAATAGAGAATCATGTAATAAAACCATTTTTAGATAATCTCAAGCCTTATAATCCACCAATTCCATTTCCTCAACGCTTCCACAAGCAAAAGTTGGATAAACAGTTCTCCAAGTTTCTTGAAGTATTTAAGAAACTTCATATTAACATTCCTTTTGTTGATGCCTTGGAGCAAATGCCCAGTTATGTGAAATTTATGAAAGACATTTTATCTAAGAAGAGAGGGTTAGGTGATTTTGAGACAGTTGCTCTCACAGAGGAGTGTAGCACCATCCTTCAGAAAAAGCTACCACCTAAGCTTAAAGATCCAAGAAGTTTCACCATTCCTTGTACTATTGGAGAGAATTTTTTTGGTAGATCTCTATGCGATCTGGGTGCAAGCATTAATTTAATGCCACTATCCATCTATCAGAGACTTGGATTAGGAGAAGCAAAACCGACCACTGTGACTCTTCAACTTGAAGATAGGTCTTTGAAACATCCAAGAGGCATTATAGAGGATGTGCTTGTCAAGGTTGACAAGTTTATCTTTCCTGTAGATTTCATAATTCTTGACATGGAGGAAGATAAAGAGATTCCTATTATTCTAGGGAGACCATTTTTAGCAACTGGTAGGACTTTGATTGATGTTCAAAAAGGAGAGCTCACCATGAGAGTTTAAGACCAAGAGGTAACTTTCAATGTCTTTAAAGCTATGAAATTTCCAAGAGAATCTGATGATTGCTTTAGAGTTGACATGGTGAATGCTTTAGTTGAAAGCAATTTCAGGGAAAACTTGAGTACTGTTGCTTTGGAATTTGCACTTGTGAATGACAATATTATTGATAACTTTGATTCTCTTGAATATCTCAAGTTATTTGAAGCATCTCCACAACTCTTTAGTCCTCAAGCTGAAGAAGAGGCATCACAAGTTGTAACACCGTCTAAGTTTACCTATGTGAAGCCATCTATGGAACAAAAACCATTATTAGAGCTTAAGCCATTGCCTAACCATTTGAGGTATGCTTATTTGGGTGAAATGTCTACCATGCCTGTGATTATTTCAGCATCTCTAGATGAAGATCAAGAAAAGAAGTTGTTAAGAGTGTTGAGAAATTACAAGCTGGCATTAGGGTGGTCTATAGCTAACATTAAAGGAATTAGCCCTTCACTATGCATACACAAGATATTGTTTGAGGAAGATTTCAAGCCTACTATTGAGCATCAACGTCGTCTGAATCCAATCATGAAAGAGGTAGTAAAAGATGAGATCATTAAGTGGTTAGATGCAGGTATTATCTATCCTATTTCAGATAGCTCTTGGGTCAACCCAATTCATTATGTTCCAAAGAAATGAGGAATTACAGTGGAGGCTAATAGCAACAATGAGCTGATTCCCATAAGGAAAGTGACGGGTTGGCGGGTATGCATGGATTATCTGAAGCTCAACAAGGCCACTCGAAAGGATCATTTTCCTCTTCCATTTATTGACCAAATGCTAGACAGATTGACAGGACATTCTTTCTATTGTTTCTTGGATGGATTTTCAAGATACAACCAAATTTCTATCGCGCTTGAGGATCAATAGAAGACCACTTTCACTTTTCCATATGGAACTTTTTCTTTCCGAAGAATTCCGTTTGGACTTTACAATGCCCCAGCCACTTTTCAAAGGTGTATGATGGCTATCTTCTCAAAGATGGTGGAAAATTTCATTGAGATATTTATGGATAACTTCTTAGTGTTTGGAGATTCATTTGATATGTGCTTGCATAACCTTTCTTTGGTCTTACAAAAATGCGAAGAAACAAACTTGGTTTTAAATTGGAAAAATTGCCACTTTATGGTAGAAGGTGTTGTTCTCGGCCATCTAATTTCATCAAAGGGAATTGAAGTGGATATGGCAAAGATTGAAACCATTGAGAAACTACCGCCTCCAACATCGGTGAAATAAATTAGAAGTTTTCTTGGTCATGCAGGATTCTATAGGCGATTCATAAAGGATTTTTCCAAGATATCTAAGCCTCTTTGCAACCTTTTGGAGAAAGATACAAAATTCACATTTGACGAAGATTGTTTTGAAGCTTTCCGGGTTTTGAAAGAAAAGTTGATCACGGTTCCCATCATTATTACACCAGATTGGAATCTACCTTTCGAGCTCATGTGTGATGAAAATGATTTTGCGGTAGGAGTTGTTTTAGGACAACGAAAAGGAGAGTTTTCCATGCCATATACTATGCCAGCAAAACTTTGACCGAAGCTCAACTGAATTATGCTACCACTGAAAAAGAATTACTTGTTGTTGTATATGCTTTTGAAAAGTTCTGATCTTACCTAATCGACACTAAGGTGACAGTTTATACGGATCATTCTGCTATAAAATATCCTATGGCTAAGAAAGATGCAAAACCGAGATTGATTAGATGGATCCTCCTACTGCAAGAATTTGATTTGGAGATCAAGGATAAGAAGGGAACTGAAAATCAAGTGGTTGATCATCTATCGAGATTGGAGAATAATGATGGAGTCGGGGACAAGAATATCATTGGTGAGACTTTTCCTGATGAGCAACTATTTTCCTTTGATCATAGAAGTGTGCCATGGTACGCAGACTATGTTAATTATATCGTAAGCAATGTGCTCCCACCTAAATTATCTTTCCAACAGAAGAAAAAGTTCTTACATGATGTTAAGTATTATTTATGGGATGAGCCTTACTTGTTTAAGCATTGTGCAGATCAACTTATCATAAGGTGTGTCCCAAAGGAAGAAATTGAAAATATACTTAAACATTGTCATTCTTCAGCCTATGGGGGCCATTTTGGAAGAGAAAGAACAGCGACTAAGGTTCTGCAATCTGGTTTTTACTGGCCAAATTTGTTTAAAGATGCACATTTCTTTGTCTCACAATGTGATAGGTGCCAAAGAGTTGGTAACATTTCTAGGAAACACGAGATGCCTCTAAACAACATTCTTGAGGTAGAAATATTTTATGTTTGGGGAATTGATTTCATGGGACCTTTTATCTCTTCCTACAACAACCTCTACATTCTGGTTGCTGTGGATTATGTTTCTAAGTGGGTAGAAACAACTCCCTTGCCTACCAATGATTCCAAAGTGGTGTTGAATTTTCTAAAGAAAAACATTTTTACTCGTTTTGGCACCCCTAGGGAAATCATAAGCGACGGGGGAACTCATTTTTGCAACAAATATTTTGAAACCCTCCTTGCCAAATATGGTGTCACTCACAAGATCGCAACCGGTTACCATCCTCAAACAAGTGGACAAGTTGAAATATCAAATAGAGAGGTGAAGAGGATTTTGGAGAAGACGGTAAATCCTTCAAGGAAGGATTGGTCTAAGAGGTTGGATGATGCACTCTGGGCATACCGAACAACATATAAGACACCTATTAGGATGTCCCCATATCGGTTAGTGTTTGGGAAAGCTTGTCATCTCCCGGTTGAATTAGAACACCATGAGTATTGGGCTATCAAGAATTTAAATTTTGATTTAGGAGCTGTTGGCGAAAAACGTCTCCTACAACTCAATGAGATGGATGAGATTCGTTTACACGCATATGAAAATGCTAAGATTTATAAGGAAAAGATGAAGAGGTGGCATGACAACAAAATCTTGCATCGACACTTTGAACCATGACAGAAAGTATTGCTCTTCAATTCTCGTTTGAAGTTCTTCTCGGGAAAACTGAAATCTAAGTGGTCATGGCCTTTCATTATTACCAAAGTACACCCATATGGGGCTGTTGAGAATAAAGGTGAAGAATCACAAAACAGTTTCCAAGTGAACGGGCAAAGACTCAAACATTATTGGGGGGGTGACATTGATCGTCAAAAGTCCACCATTTTCTTATTTGATCCAACCTAAAGCAAGGAAAAAGGCAGTCAAGCTGATGACTCTAAATCAAGCGCTTCTTGGGAGGCAACCCATGTGTTTTAATTTTTATTTATTTATTTATTTATTGTATTTTAGAACATATATTAGTTGCATATTTCTTCATTTTGTTATTTTGTTTTGATAGGTGCAAATCGGAGGAGGTAAAACGATTTTGGATTTCAATCTCACAAGTCAACTCACCATTCAGGGAAGTTTCTCTTAACACATCTCCTTTGTTCTTTAATTTCCACACATTGGGAACAATGTGTATATTAAGTTTGGGGGTGTTGAGATTAAACTTATTGGAAATATTGCTTGATATTGTTGCTTGTTTAGTTTTTTTTTGTTTGATTGATTGTAGATATTTGCGATGAATAGTGATTTATTTTTATTTCTTCGGTTTAAATGATGCATAGCTTCTTGAAAAATTTGAATATTGTCTAAGCGATGAATAATTTTTACGTATGTTTCATTTTTTTTACAAATTAAAATATTTATAATCACTTGTCTTGAATTTTGAATTGCTATGGTAATTTAGAAAATGTTTATGTGAGTATGGAATTTGACTGATATTTGTGGTATCACAGTTCTTAGAATTTGTTTGATTTTCTCTCGAGGCGAAATTATAGATAACATCTAACTAAGAAAATGATTTAGGTCATCTTTGGATCGTTTGAGCTTTTCTATCTACCTTCACATGCTTTATCCATAGTATACCCCTTTTGAGCTTCAAAGTTCTATATATATTTTTATTTCATTTCAAAAGCCTACTTAAATATATATATATATATATATATCTATTTTTCCTATCGAACTAACATTTGACAATTGTTAGTAAATATTTAATGATATATCGGGAAAAAAAGGATACTGAAAAAAAAATGGTTATTGTATGTGATGTTAAATCCCAAATTGGGAAGTAGTTATTGTGATACTAGAAGGTATCTTGTTTCAATCCTAAAATAATATGTTTAGGAAAAATTGAGTTAAATATTATCCTTCATCCTACCTTTACGTAAGCCATACATTACAAACTTATAAAGTCCTATTGATTTTTGGTTGTGTTTTTCTACATTAGTGGAGAGAGAAATGAAAAATAAACGTATGAGATTTGTGATTTCATTAAAATCTGTTTGATTTTATATTTGCATAAACTGATCTGGATTGCATGTGATGAAATATGAAAAGACTTCACACAAACATTAAAATTCAATATGAAAATGTAATATATTTTTAAATTGATTTTGATACTTAGATAAAATTCTTTTATTTCTTTGAGTTATGTAATTTGGAATGACTAAAAAGAAATATTTGGTAAATCACTATTTTAAATGCAGTTATCTTTGTTTTATTTCTTTCATTTTGCTCGAGGACTACCAAAAACTTAAGTTTGGGGGTGTTATGTAAACGCAAGAAAATTTATACAAGGTGGTTTGAACTACAAAATGTATGATGTATATGAGGTGTATCACACACGACATGCATAGATACATGAGAAGCTTTAGGTATATGATCCCAAAGTATCCAAGTTACAAGAACTAGTAAGGAGACAAGAAGACATGAATTGCATAAATACATGGATATGACCTTATAATATGGTAATAATCTGATTATAAGTCAAGTATGATTATTCCAATGGGATGACGACACTTAAAGGTGATGATGTTTATGTATATGAACATACCTATTATAAAGATGTAACTCTTTTTACAATCTTTTTAACCTTATAATACTTGCAATTCTCTCCGACCAAGATTATTACCATCTCTAAATATAGATTTTTTTAAATAACTAAAGTATTCACACATAATTAAGAAACTAATATCAACATTATATATCTAAGTAGACTTAGTCCTAAATTCATTGACCTTTTAAATTTATAATTTTTTTTGGATAACTATACTATTCAAATGCTTGTAAGTAGAACTCTAATCCCACCAAACTTAACTTATACATGTTCGCTACATATGGTTGAATCATTGATATATATTTGTGCAATTGATTACAAACCATTCATATTATCATTTAAGCAATAGAAGAATCTTTCTCCTAGGACCCATTATAGTGTCATGTTCTTACTTTTGGATGATCCCGTTAATCAAATAATTGGTCTAATGATGTCAGAAAGTGAGTTAAACATATTTAAAATATGCTGCTTCTTTTTTTTCATTTTTATAATAAATTATAACGTACATTAGAGATACACATTTGATGTCTCTACAAACTAACAAAATGTCATTTGAAATACAATCGTGCTACTAATTGGCAATGTTTATCAATCAAGGTGTGAGTTATTTTTTTTTAAATATTTAATCATTACATGTCATTTAGAATATTATTCTTAATATATAATTTCTTTTTTAAATAACTTGACAAAAATTAAAATAGATTTTTACGACATAATATCAGAAGTTAAACCTATGATTTAAAAATGAAGAGTCAAACTTGAATTTTTGTAACATCTCACCGTAATTAAAGTGTGAGTTGTTTAGGTGTTTGATTGTTGGGAATCTGAACCATTTAGCTGAAATCTAGTGAAGCTATCCAACTTATATAGAATTGACATAAACCTAATTAAATTGATGTTGCTTAGTAGCTATAGATTTTGGTACTGCACATGATTCTTAACATGAAATTGAAAGAATGATGCTAGTTAGCTATCTAACAAAACGGATTTCTTCCTTTGAGTTTACACATGCTATGGCATCTGTATATATATTTTTCTTAAATTAAAAAAATAACTATTTTAATAATAAAAATAATATATCAATCAAATTAAACCGAATATAATTAAATAACATTTAATATTAAATATATGAAAATGATTACAATTTAATTTAAACAATATTAAATTAAATAACGATTAACTTAAAATGATGTATCAAACTTTTTTAATAATAAAAATGTATAAATTAGATACAAATAATATTATTTTTATAATTATAAATTTTAATTATATTATTTTTATTATTTTTTCTACCTATGATAATTACTTCTAAATAATTCTCCAGTCACTTTTGGTTGTCAGTGCCACATGCTCGACAAACACCTAAATAAAAAATACATAATATGTTAGTAGCACAATGACACACCAAAAATTATAATGTGATTTAGTGTAAAGAAAGATTCATTTTTGAAGAATTGTTTACAAATTAATAATACATCATGTAGGGATAGAAAAATAAAACATTCACATACTTCTGAAAGATGTTAATCAATCAGTTTACTCTTCATGAGCATCTACACATACACCCTAAAGAGCCAGTCAATGTAACAACCTACATAGAGGCTACATCTGAGTAAGTTCCTGAGTATTTTCCATAGATTGTCTAAGAATATATTCAGCTCTCCTCTTCTTATCATCCCTCTCCTCATCTTTCCCAAACCAATATCCCAGTCTATCAACACCCTTCTTTGGAAGGCTCAAATCCAAAGATATGCCTAGAAACTTCTTGTCAGCTCTGAAACCTAAATGAACAGCAGGTCTAGTGTCTGGAAGTAGTCTCCTCTCGTCCTCTCCGTCGTCACAAAATCCACTTTGTAATGATTGAATTGCAGGTGCAAATGCCTCTAGCACAGAAACATTGTCCCTCCCAACCATTTTATCTGACAGCTTCTCTGGCATCGCAACATCCTTTTCTATCAAGTTCATAGTTGGTTCCAAGGATACGTTACTTTCAACAAGCTGTAATTCATTATCAGTATCATCAGCGGAAGCTGAAGCAGGGGTTATTACCACAGAGCCATCAGACACCAACCGCTCCTGTAAACGCAGTAAGGACCTTTCTGCCTTTCTCTGTTGTCTTGCTTGCTCAATCTTATCCGAACGAGGATCGGTGCTCCTCTCATTCCACATGGGCGAATAAATATAAGTATGTGGGTCAGGGAAAGCGGGCAACCAAGTGGGTATGTGCTGAACAGGTGGTTTCTCATCCATTTGTATAAAACTGGGAATTAGCCTCATGTTTCTGACTACAGTAAAGTTTGGAACTGGCTGAGCAAATGGAATCTCCCCAGAAGAAGAGACATATGTGGCAATGTCTTTAACCTTTCTTGAGCCCGCAAGACAACGATCAATATCCTGCACAAGTGGAAACCCTTGTTCTGCTTCCAAATCCTCTAACCCTCTAATAATGTCGAAAATGTTGCACTCAGTTCTGCCAGTTAAGTTAGCATAAAACTTCGCAGTTTTCCCCAAGTCAAATAGGTATCTGATTAAAATGTCTGCAAGAGCATCCATAGCAGATTCCTTAGAGCCATGAAAACCCACACTCTCACATATCTGTGCTGCTGCAACCTTTGACACAGTTCGCCCAAAATCATCAGCTCCTAGTCTTCCTGGCACACTGCCTTGATGTTCTTCGATTCTAGCACCATCTGCATGTTCATTCCACTGCCAAAATATTATGGAACAAATGAATTCCTACGTGGATCACATCCTAAAGATAAAATGTGTGAAGATGAAACCGTACTAAATTGCCCACCAGCAAGGCCAAAAGGAGAAAAAAAATTATGTCTGATTATGTGACAAGTGAAACTTTTTCATGTGACATGTACCTTCAATTTATGTGGTTGCCCTTTCATTAAAGCCTTTTCCCAGAAACACTGTTCAAATATTATTGCTTTGTCATGCCAACTGCGAAAAATTTAGATTATGAAGCTGAAAGCATAATTTTATAGTTTATGCAAATAAAAAGGCAGAACTATATGGGCAACCGATGCAAAAAAAAACTAAAATTAATGGGACAAAATCGTTACCCTGTCAGACCAACCTAACTCCAACAAATATTGAAGTCTACTATTGAGAGACAGAAATGGAGCCATCTCATATGTACTCAACTTTTAGTCAGGTATGGGTGTGCATCTCAGTGGCACTCAATTACAAAGTTTTATAATACAGGAAAACAGCTCATACAGGTCCATATTTTAGATATATAGCTATTTGGACACGGCTCATGATAACATAAAAACGTTAATTCCTTTTTAATTAAAATTTTGAAAAATAAATAAATCAACTTTTTTATTGATATCTTATAATTCTTTTTAATAGTATTAACCTTATTTTATCTGTCCATTCTTTTATTTTTATCGACACATTGTTTTTCTTTTAAATTGACATACATGTAAAAGCCACCGATTAAGAACTCAGAAAATATATCTAGCCCAAAGCTCTACAGCCCCAAGGGAGGAAGCTATTAATTTTCTTTTTCTATTTTTTTCTACTCTCCTCCCTATTTATTATATGCCCTTCCCCAAATGACAGCTCTTCTCCTTTTATTTCCTTTTAAGTTCCCACAGTGCATTGTTTTTAACGAGGTCTCTTCTTCCTCTTGTCTTCTTTTTCCTACTTTTCAGATACTCCTCCTCCACATGAAAAGCTACTTTTCCTTTCAGTTATGAAAAAGGAAGCTTCACTTTTATAAGAGAGCCATAAATCCCCTTTGTCAACATGAAAAACAAGCACCACAAAGGCAGTCACAGCCAATATCTAACTCATATTCTGTAACATGACAGGGTAATGTCTCAACAGGGGTGTGGTCACAGTCTCACAGAAACAGATGGCATAAGTAACAAATGGTAACAAAACCGATAGATGACTACATAAAGCACCAGACACGTATGGCTCCTAATATAAGGTATATATTGTGGGAAATCAGGAAACATATTATCTTAAATGTATGGAGTTACTAAGTAAAAGAAAGCCCCTAGCGAAGCAAAGTGAGGGATATCCAAATTAGCAATCAAAGATAGCTTTTGCAATTTAAAAGAGCCAGAACAGTTCACATTACAAACTGTGTGATAGAACAATGAAAACCCTAATTATATTAAGAAGAAATACAAGTAGTAAAATGGAAAGTGAAATACTTGAATTGATTACAGATTGGTTCTTGATACCGGTGCCTAGTCAGGATCACCTTGCCATTAATCAACAGTTGCTTGGGAATTCGGCAGTGAGGAGAGGTCCTGATCCTGTCCACATTCAACTAATCAGTTACCATACGCATGCTGCAAACCTGGCTCCCATTTTAATTGCCATCCAGATTTTATTCAGCGTTTTAATAGAGAAAGAACAGGAAAGGGAGTCTCCTCCATAACTACCGTAAATTTCTTCTTCTTCTTTTTCTTTTCTAAATTAATCTGATGGATGCCATGATAGTACTTGATATTATGATTCATTATTCATTAGCAGAAAAATAAACTACTGAAGCTATATTATCTAGCAAAGGAGAGTATACAGTAAAATAAAAACATCAGAAAAGAGCGCAAACGTCGGCTATTCTAAGCATAAAGAATAAAACTGAAACCATTAAATTGAAAACCTTCAAGATACGAAAGACCCATTTGCATATATTTCCTATAGCTAAAAGCCAACCAGGGAGAATATCGAAAACTAACTGGCGATGACACAAATGCAACATTATGTATATGAAATTGGGGGATTTCTTGATTTGCAAAACTCATGAAATAAAAATCCATTTCATATCAATAAATCATTTCAAATGACCAGCTAATGAGTATCTTACATATAACAGAATAGGGAAAAGGACCAATAGATAACGAAAGACGGCAAGAGACTGGAACTATCGGCTTAGTCAATGGTGGCAATGGAGCTCAGCGAACTGCAATAATGGTGGATTCTTGACCGGCGACGTTGGTGTGGAAATGGAAGATAACGAAATTAGGGTAAGGGGAATCGAATGGATTGGGTCGACTGGGGCACTGGCGGGTCTGGTTTTATATGATATTTGGGTGCGGGTAGACAATTAATATAATTTGAGAATGAGTATTTATAAGGATAACATACAAAATACCACCAAATCTTTAAAGATATTTATAAAGTTTTAAAAATTTAAATTTAACATAAATAAATAGTAACATTCTTAAAATGTAAGAATAAATAATAGAAATGTAAGTAACTGATAAATCAATAAATAATAAAATTAAAAATTAAATATATCTTAATGTGTTTTTCATAAGAAATTTTAAAGAAAGTAATGGATTTAAAGTAATAAATAAATGATTGTTAATATGACAAATGTAAAATGAATATATAATATAAAATTAATTAATAAGAAATTCTATTGAATAAATTATAAAAAAAATCAAAATAAAAAATTGGATATATTCATTCAGGAGATATTAAAATATTATTAATAGCTTATTAAAAAAAAGAAATATATATACCAATAAAAATAACATTATTAAATAATTGAATAATAAATAGAAAATATGTTTCATTATGAATGATATACGGTAATTTAGGATACCAAAAGCAAAAAATTATAGCATACTTTAGGTTTATTATTAATATCCATAATAGAAACTTAAATTAAGTATTAAGTATAACTTATGAATTTTAAAGATACGATTTAATAAAATAATTAAATTATTAATTTTTAATACACTATTTAGTAAGATATTATTTAACAAATAACATAATAGTTCAATATGTATATATAATATGATTTTATAAAAATAGATAAAACCTTACAGAACTTGAACAAATAATAAAACCATAAATATTAACAAATTTTGAAATATCATATGAATGACACTTATATATCAAAAAAATTCCTCTGATAATAGGAAGAATAAAAAAATGTTGTTAAAAACAATAATATACTAAAATTTACTCTTATAGGTCATGAAAGATAAACCACCAACTAATAAGAAGTTAAAAATTAAAAGATAAAGTCCAAGTAATTAATGCATTAGTTAATGATGTTATATTAGGAAAATAATAAATTTTAAAGATAAATTAAAAAAATAATTAATTGAAAACTTAATAGGTGTAGCAAAAAATCAAACAATATTACTTTAAGTTTTGAAACTTTTAATAGAGTAAATGGATTTAATCTAGGAAGTTAACACCAAATACATATAAAATATAATATAAACATAAAAATAATTATTAAAAAAATAAATGAATGTGATTATAATAAACTTTAATAATATATATATTTAGAATTTATAAAACTAAGAAAATACGTATATAATATACATAAAAACAATAGTATCGTAGGTCATAAATATGATATTCTAAAAGGTTTTGAAATAGAAATATTTAAGATATCGTATATCCTGATTCCTAAATAGGAGAAAAGAAACAAATAAAGAAAAATATAATGAAACATATATAATTTTAATTTAATAAAAAATAAAAAAATTAGTTATCATCGGTTGTTTATGGGTGCAATTATTATAATTTGATGATGAATATTTATGTTATTTATTAAGATATTTTAATTATTTTTGAGTAATAAAAAATTAATTTAATGAAATAATATTATCATTATATTTGAATAATAAATTATTATTTTATTTTATTAATTATTTTTATAAATTTTATAATTTATAGAACTTTTTTATATTTTTGAGCATTTTTTATATCATATTTTCTACATGTATAGTATTTGAATCGAAATTATAGACTTTATTATATCAAAAATTAAGATTATATAACTTAAAAAATTATAAGATAACTTTGTAATCACCGGAAATAACGTTCTCTACTTGAGAATTTATGAATTACGTAACATGGATTATTTATAAATATATTTTAATATAAATAAACTTTATATATCATTAATTATTTATCTATTATATTAAAAATTACAATTTTTTATCGATCTAGTTTTACGAATGCGTTTTAGTGTGAAAATTTTATCGTTTTACCCATTATTCATTTAATGTCTTATGCCTTCTAGATTTTAGCATCAAGATACCTCCATCAAGGTTATCATGTTTCTCTTCCTTTTAAATTATCTCTTCTCCATGTACGATTCCCTCCGACGAGGCCAATGATTCCACTAATATTGTTGAAAAAGCTTATGATTCCACTATCATCTACAAGTTTGACGATTTTCAGATATTTCGAATAGTGAAAGATGTACATCGATATCTCGATGAAGCATGGTTGAAACAATTTTAAGAGACTTAATGCTTATGAGTCTCTAAATCGATGCCACCACTTATGAGAAAAGACAAACTCATTCACCAACTCAATTGTCTCTATTATGGTGTATACTTATGTTCTCTTTATCTTTTTTCTCTGTATTAATTGCAGGTATTTTTCTCACCTCTAGTATTTTCTTATATCTTCAATTTTAGTGTATTTAAACTACGGTTGTTTATCTGATTGAAACCGTTGATTTTATACTCATTCGATTCGATCCGATCATCTATTTGGATTGAAACATCATAATCCGCAACCAATCCGATCACTTTTCACATCCGTTCAATCCGATCTGTAAACTATTCGGATAACATCCGATCAATCCGACCAATAAACTTAATTAACTCTATTTTTTATTTTTTTAAATAAAACTTTTTAAAATTTCACATAATATCTAACATAAAATTATTTAACTTAAAAAAATATTAAAAAATTAAATAAATATATATTAGTTATATATATATATATTTATTTAATTTAATAAATATATAATTAATTTCAGTCTCATCATATTTTTTGCACTAATAATTTAAACCAATAGTTTCATAAAAAAATTCAATTTCTTTTGCTGTATAGTTATCATTTATATTATTCTTTTAAAAATATGTAACTAAAAATTATATTATATTTTAAAAATATATATATAAACTTTGTATAATTTTTCAAAATAAATATAAGTATTATATATTATTCTTTATGAGAATGATAAAATAAATATAAGTATTATATATTACCCTTGGCATGACGGGCCAAGCCCTGAGTCAAAATATCTAGCCCACGGGCTTTCACGATTCGGTGACTTTCAAACCATGGTCCGACGAGCTAATTCGCATATTGGACTGTATGAACTATTTGACAACCCTGCTTAGTATAAATGAGGAAGGAGCTAGACATAAAAAACCTAACTACTTGATCTTATCTGAGCAGGAAGCGAGAAAGTGAAGCAGCTAAGATCGCCGCCAAAAATGCCAAATGAAGGCTACTGAGCCACCCGCCTTCTCTAAATCTCAACCCATACGAGAGGTTAGACGGAGGCTCTAGGCCAATTGGCATTTTGGGAGGCACAATTTTGGCTGCTTTCTTCTATCTTGCTCTGCGATGAAGACAGCCCGCGGTCAGAGCTTACTTTCAGTGTCCTTTGAACACTGACAAAAGCAATGATGGTCTAGCGGGCTTTAATCTCATCTCTCTAGATCACACTTTTCTTTTTCCCGCATGTTTTCATGTTTTTGTTCGTAAGGGTTTTTAGGAAGATGCATATATTCACTTACAGAAGGTAGTAGTTGATTTGTGTCCTTTACTCTTAATTCCCTTTTATAAGGGAGTCAGATAGCTTTTTTTCTTCCATGATGTTTGTTTGTTTGTTTTTGATGGCCTCGTTTTTTGGTTAGTGTTAATATAATACAATATTTGGGTAGAACTAATTTATCAGTTTCTTAATGCATGTTGACAATGTTAATCATATATGGCTATTTTGGTTAATATCACTATGAGTTTTGGAGGAAAATGCAAATGAGGTGAAAACTTCGATGAAATGCTCGAGAGTTATTTATTTGATCTATTTCAGTATTTATTAACTCTCATCCCTTGTTTGATTGCAGTGGAGACTATGTTGTTCGTATTTTTGCAGTTATAGATTCATATTTATCAGGATTGAAGCTTTTAACGTGTCCTGTTATCCAAGTAAGCTTTTAATACCTGGTTGTTTTGGCTTAGTTAACTTTTTTATTTACAATATTTCTATCAGGCTCTGTTAATACTGATTCTGCTGGAAGAAAAATGTTTCAAAAGCTTAAGATTGACATAAGGTATTGTGAATATAAGGTTTGATAAAAGGTTTATTCTATTTATTAAGGAGATTTTTAATAATTCCAATAGACCTGATCGATACATTGTCAAAAGCAGTGCAGCAGATATAACATCTTAATTTAGTTCTTGAGGCGGAACAATATAAATTGTAAAATAGTATTATTTGCTTCTTAATCTATATAATCTTCATTTTAATAATTAATTTTAGCAATAACAGTTAATAATAAAATCAATATAATTACAAGTATGTTTTTTTAAATGAAAAAAAGATGTTACACTCATTTTAGTATAAATTTATGTTCAAATTATTGAGCTTGTATTGATTTTTGAAGTGTTAAAGTATGGATGGTAAGGGGTCAGTTTGGGTTGGAATCGAGCTGAATTAACCCGTAAGGTGAATTGAGTTTTGGGGTTCATTTCAGTTAGGTCATTACATGTTGAGCATTGACACGACCTGGTGACCCATTTTCATTTCTATTTTTGTTGAAAATGGGTAAAATTTGACTTGATACAACCTAAATTGGTATCACAAGCAACGGGACATGCATTGTTGTTTGGGACCTGAACTGGTTTGCTTTGATTCAATTCGAATTGGGCAAGTCCCTGTGGCACTAACTTGTTGGTCAAAATGCAATTCCTTTTTTGGAGGTCTAAAATTAAAATTCATGGGGCCACTGTCCCATTTTATGCATGTAAGAGGGTGATTCACGAACTCCCGATAACTATCAGAATGTTAACTTATACACGAAACCCTAACTTTTGGCCAACATCCTATTGCTAACTTACCTAAACTTCGATCTAAATGAACCAATAACATATAAACCCCATCTTTAGAAGTACGCTTTGTCATTTTTTTTAATATCAATTGTACATACCATATCATTAGAATGTTTGCAAAAGATCGATTACCTTGACGGAGTTAAAATGACCCTCTTCATTCGCTCTTAAATAGTTGAAGAATTAGAAACATCTATGTAGTTGTTTCTCATTGCATCCCACAGTGTATAATGTGAAACATTTATTTGTCTGTCATGTAGTTGATAAGTAATGATTTTTCTTGTCTATCATTAGTTGGATCATCTTTGTTTGGGGCAACTTTACTGTTTGGGATATAACCTTTTTTTCTCCCTACCTATTTTTAAATTTTTGGACCTAATACGATAGTTATTACACAGATGAAAATGACCTAGAGATATCTCGAAAGAAAGAGAGAACCAATAGGCAGATATTATATACTGATCTCAAAAGAAGGTGATAACCGATAGACCCAGATAAAAATGAAATGTAACAAATAAGGAGATAACCCGATTACCAAGGAGAGCAGCAGCGAATAAAGGAACTCAATGTCAACAGCAACAGATTTGTTGACGGCAATAGTTACTGCAAGAACTGGATGTGAGCAGGGTGTCGACGACAGCAAAGAACTAGATTGTAATTTCAAACGTCAGCTATGGCATAACTACAAGAGGTGCAGAGAAGATGGTAACCTTCTTTTGCGGTACAGGGACGGGGTTGGCTGCTCTTTGTAGGGCAGTGGATTTTTTTTCCTTTAATTTTTTGTTTTGCTCTATACCAAATTGGATTAAGAATGAGAAAGGAAATGCTTGATTATTTCGTTGATCAAAATAAGGTGTTTATATAAATATGTAAATCCTATTTACACTAGGATAATAAATACAATCATAAATATAATTAGAGCAGATTATGGTTAGTCTAAAGAAACAAAAATCTTACGATGTTACCTGATCTCCTCGACATTGGTTTAATCCATTAAATTCAGAGATCAGATTAATAATAAATTCAAAAATGATTTAGGGAGAAAATGCAATGAAATACCTTACTAGTAGTTGTCAACAACTATATTTTATACGAAAACAATTAGGTTTGGCTGATTAGTTGTTTTACTATGATCAGAGGTTACTGAGGTGACTAATCTATTGATAGCTGAGACACTATATCCAGTTTTTAAATAACTATTCTCTTGGTCAATTTGCTCAGCTTTTTCTATCCACTTCCATCCACTAGTCTAAGCAGATTGGTGTTTTTTGTTTCAACATTTTATGAAACTGTCTGTCTACGTAGATTCTTCATATCCTTTTGGAGCTCAAGGTTCTTAGCTTTAAAAGAAAAGATAGAAACTAATGTTGACCTATGATTAGGTGTCTGTTTCTCACAGCTAAACCAAAACCAAAAATAAAATAAAAAAACTCGAACAACAACAAAACAAAAAATCAACTTCATTAGAACACCTAACTCCTCGCTGGTCAGTGAGGGTTTTTTACAGAGACGGAAGACAAGTGAAAGGTTAATTTTGTTTGGATTTGTAGTTGGCTAGGATTCGACTATCTTGATCTAGCTACTCGCTTGCAGAAGAAGGACATTTGTTTTAAGGTTAGGGTTTTATATTCATTTCTATAGTATACATAAGGTCTCTCTTGTAAAGAAAAAAGAGAACATAAAAATATATTTTAACAATTATAACAACCCTATTTTGATTTTGATTGTGATTCTTAAATCAATTGCGATCATTTTTTACTCTACAATTCTAATTTCTTAGCAATGAACTTTTCGTTGCTTAATACAATTTAATCGTTTGGAACGCAACTACTACAAAGGACTTGAATAAATAGAAAATTAGGAAATAATTCACTAATGTAATTGGTTAAGACGCATTAGGTAATTTAGATATATATAGGTTTATCTCAGTTGTAATTGTTTGAGAAGATGATAGGAATTGTGATAGTGATGATTGAGAATATTAGTTCTATGATCAATGCACACCATCAGTCCTTGTACAACTATATCATTACCATCCTTTTTAACCGTTAAACAAATATTAAGCTGTAAAGTTATTCTTAATCTATACAACTCTCAACATGAACACGTACGATAGGAAAACACGAGAAGATTGATACCACTATTCTAAACCGATGTAAATACTTTGATTCTTCATGAAGCTTTCTGTCTTGATACTGCAGGATATGAATTAGGTAGTGCCTAACTAGAATGGCAAATGGAGTTGCGCCTGGCATCCAAATAGTCATGAATAACAACCATAGAATAGCATATGTGCAGACACTTCAGTAACTGTGTGTTCGAGCCCAAGCCAAGTAAGTGCCTGTGAGTGATTGACGCTAAATTAGCGGGGTCAAGGATATGTAGTTAATTATGTTAATGAAAATATTTTAATATTATTATGAATATTTTTAAGTTTTTTGGTTAAAGTTCAATTATTTATGATAAACGAATTTGTTTAAGAGCACCACTAATGGATATTTGATTTTTTTTTTCTTGATAATAAGAAAGATTTCATTTAAACATAAACTAAAAGTACAAATTGATATCAAAGTTACGATTAAAAAGATAAGATTAGTGAATGATTGTACTACATAATCTATTAGATAATGTTATTAAGTTTTCTTTGTTCACTCTGCATCCTTTTAAGTCGTACTTGTTTGAATTAATTGATATAATGACTCTTTAGAAAACCTTATAAACAAAATATATTATTATACTTTTTGTTAGATAATATTAAAAGTTTTTCGCAATCAACCGATTTATTATTTATGATTAATGTAATTTCTTCACTATTTATCTTCGTTAATATGATCATTATTAAAAGATGTCAAAACCGGCTTCAACAAACAACCGGACTAACTTTCCATCAATATCATCATTTTTATCTTTCTTTGAATCTTCAAACAAACTTTCACTGTAAATTTAAGAGTACAAAATTGAAAGGAGTTGAGTAAGAGTGTTTTTGCAATCTAATAAGAGATTTTTGAAATAAAGATAGGATAAGACAAATGACAATGAGAGGATAAGATTGGTATAAAAATATTGAAGATTGGATTTTAAAAAAATGCTCTCATGCATGGAGCCAAAGTTTCAACCATAATTGGTGCAAGAGGGAAACACGCATTTTTCTGTTAATAATAATTCTATCTCAAGTGTGAATTGAGTGATTGAGACTAACCCTTGTTATCTTATTCAAGACTTGATTTTTATACATCTTAAATTTTCAACAATTTAAATATTTTTTTAATTTTAAACGATGATGTCAAATAGTTCATGATTAGAGAACTTTATGGTCTTCATCTAAACTTATTATTCTAATTGAAAATATCATAAATTTTCAATAAAAATTGATTTATTTAACACTTTATGGTCTCCATTTGTCTATTTTAATTAAAAATATCATATATTTTCATTAAAATTTAATTTTTGATGATTTGATATCTAACTTTTGAACAATAACAAAACCCCAAATAATAATTTATAACTATGAAAAAAACTTGTCAAAACATAATTAAGGTGTGTAAAAATTAAATTTAAGTGAATAAATTATCATGTTATCTATGTTTATATGGAATAAAAAAGATTACAAATTAATTACTGTGATATTGATTAAAAAAACAAATAACTATTAATCTAGAGAAAAAGTTGTTATGTGAAAGTAACTTCATCTCCGATAGAAAAGAAGAAATAATTACAAGTTAAATAATTATAGAATTTTTAATACTTAACATTATATATGCGTGCGTTTAGATATAGAAGAGCGTTAAGATTCATACAAAGAAATTGTTCTTGGTGGTGATACTATAATAAAAACATAAATTTAAGCATGAAATGAAAGGCTAAACTTCACTTTCATTCGAATAATTCCAAGGAATCTTCTTTTCAGAAGTATAAAATATCCCCTATATGCCTTGCTCATTGAACAAAACGTCAAATAAACGATTCACACTGCATTAGCTAATAATATATGTTGCATACATGTCGATAAATTTTATTTATTTTTCCAAAATAATTTAGTATATAAATGAGTTGTTCAAATAATTTAGTATATAAATGAGTTGTTCAAGATTTTATCCATCTCAAAATAAACGCGGTGCACTTTTGTTGGTGATAATAGTGGGCCTATGAAATGTACATTATTTTCACCTTTTTTTTTCTTTTCTTTTTAGAGAAGCACACAGATTTTGGCAAACAAGGCAACGTGTAAAGCAACATTAGCCACGTTGATGCCACCACTACCACACGCAAAAGTCTTATCCACTCTTTTTCTTGGCCCTATATTTCAAAAGCAACCAACACTTTTTTATAAATCTATAATAGAATTTTATAAATCTATAATAGAATTTTATAAAAGAAACTCTTAAAATATCCATAGTTTTTTTTTTCTTTTTTAATCAAAAGATTTTATTGGCAATGAAATCAATGAATGGTTAAAAAAAAAAAAAAACTACCATACTCACAAGCTCTTGAATGTTGGAAACTTAATTTTTATAAGTACAAACCCTAATTATATTTTAAACTACCACAAATCCAAATAATTCTTTTGATTTTGACGATGTTCAAACCTTTTACTTTGTAAAGAAAACTGAATAAATATCATATAACCCAAAAAAAAAAAAAACAGACCATCTTCATCTTCGTAGCGATTACTGGAAACCAAAATTTCCATTAAAACCATAAATCCAGTAGATAATTACAAGTTTACCCCCACCACCATAACAAACCAGGGGCAAAGGATCTTCTATTTGAGAATAGAAGAATAAGAGACTTTCTACAATTACAAAATAAAAGAGCAAATAATGATAGATGGCTCTTCAACATTACTGAGCAATAACATCAACACACAGGCTTGGATCCAAAAAAATAAATCCAAAGCCTTCAAAAACACATACTCTATAGTCTTTTAGCCTTTACTAATACCTTAATATATAACATTGCTATAACACGAATAACATAATTTCCTACTGTACAAAGGTTTGGATATGGGGAGTGGTTAAAACTCAACACTTCATCTCCCAACCGTAATCAACGTTTTCTTCTCTGAATTTTGTGCTAAATTCAAAGATGCTGCCGAAAAAGAGGTTTCAGCTTCTTTTGCAACGACTTGCTCTTCTGCATAATTAGGAATTGGATCAACTGGTTTTGGAGAGTAGTTGAATGAGAGATCTTTATTAGCAGAAAGTGCCATAAGCTCTTTCTCTTCCAACCCTTTTGTCGGCCCAAGGCTGCAGCGATCGGCTGTGTGCTTAGCTAATGCATCTTTGAATTTCTTGATCTGCAGCATCATGTTAAAATCAGCAGAGATTGAGAGTGGTTTTGTATGAACTGCTCAATTTACCTACAGCATTAGTACAATTGAAGATTCTAGGTCGATTTGTTTATGCTTTTGTTTAAAGTGATTTCATTCAAAGTGTTTTCAGAATAAAATGCTTTCATGAAATACATTATTTGTACTTCTGTCAGGAAGCATAGAATGCACTTCTGAGTCCTTAGAGTGCTCAAGTGCTTCTACAAGAGTCCCAAAAGCAGAAACAAACAGAGACGACCTTAATAGAATAAACTTTTCAGCACTTGAAATGAATCAAATATCACTAAAAGTTTCAAGATTTTTCCCCCCTTCGATCATATTATCCATGAACAAAACAAAGTAGTACATACGATTAATTGCTTATAATTACAAAGAGGATATGAAAACTAACCGTGGCATTAGTACAACTAAAGCTGCAAAGACGACCATGAGCACCTCTGTAAAAGCGAAAAAAAGGTAGAACATGGACATTGAGGCTATAAGACATAGACTTGTGTTCTTCATAGTTAACTTGAAGGAATTGAACATCTGGGTTCATCTCAGCCAATTGACAAATCTGTCACAGTTAAGCAACATAATCAAATAATTTATCAATCAATCACAGACATTGGACAAGATTCAATTTACTTGTAGTAGTGGTTTGTTTGTTTCATAAACACTTTTGAACCAGACAAAAATCTTTTTATCACTTCCAGAACTCAGAAGCACACATAAGCTTGGGAATTGCTTATCATTTAGGTTGAAAGTACTTTCAAATATGTGATGTATTTTTAAGGATGTTTGGCAATATCTAATAGCAAAGAGATAAGTTTTGAAAGAGGTGATTTTGGACGTAAAAATTTATTCAAAATCACTGATTAGAATATGCAAAACAACGAAATGCTTCTCTTGAGACACTTTTGACCAATCCATTTTCCTCGTATCGATGAAAACCACGTATAAGAAGAACATCAAAACGTGCCTTTTGATCTAAAATCAACACAAGCAAACATAACCTAAATATAATTCAAAAAAGAAAAAAAATGGGTACCTTGGGATGAAGAGCTTTGCAGCCACCACAACCAGGAGAGAAGAAGTCAACAACTACCAGCTTATCCCCAGCACTAAGTAAGGAATCTACCAAGTCTTGAGCAGATGTGATCTCTCTCATGTTTGGTTTTAGTCCCTTCTCCCACCATTTATGAGCTTTCCCAATCCGAAGACTTGTCTGTAAATTATAAATTTTATAAAATTTAGAAACGGTCCAAGTAAATTCAAGAACCAACCCAGAAATTAAAATAAAAAAAAGTAAGAAAAATCTTTAAAAAAAAAGTCATGTCCACCAATAGAGCCAAATCAAATAAGCAAATAAGAAAGAAAGAAAAAAATTCAAACCCACCAACCTGGGCATTAACCAAAAAAGCATTGGAACGAGAAGTCCTACTATTGGGCAACAAAGGCTTGTCTTCTTGAGGCACAATTCTTCTGCCGAGAAAATCACTGCTTGAAGAAATCGATAAAGATGATATCTTTGAGGATTTGAGTTTCAAAGAAGAACCAGATTTATCAAATACACAACTCTTTGGAAAAACGGAGACTTTGTGATTATAAGAAGAAAAAAATTTGGTTTTGCTCAAAACATCAGCCATTAGAGAAGAAAGAGAGATAAAACTTAAATTTTTAGATAAAAAACCAGCAAAATGGAAGAACCCAAATTCCAAAAAGTGGAAACGAAGAAGAAAAAGGTAAAACTTTTAATGGTTACCAAGAAAAAATGGAAACTTTGCTTTGGATAGAGGCAAGATATGAGAAAAAAAGTCAAAGGTTTTATTTTTATTTTTTTATAGAATGATGTGTGAAGTTTTGTAATTTCCTTGCAGACACCCAGAAAAAGTTGCCTCGGAAATGTTTGACCGTAAGATGAAACAATTTATTAGTTGATTTGGGAATATTGAATCTAACGGTGCAGAATTTATTTGGCTCCTTGCGTTTTGTGGGGAGCAACTGTATCACAAAATTTGAATTTTAGATATTCGACCAATTTTTTATTTTTATTTTGTTTTGGATATTGGATAAGGTTGTAGGAACCGAAACTGAGAGACCTGACTTTAATGGAAGGTGACCGATGAATGTGAGTTGTGTGACACGTGGAGCCACATATTTCCAATAAAATTATAGAAAATTAATTAGGCTAATTTTTATATTTTTTCTAAGACTTAGGCTAATTTTTTTTTGTGATGAGTAAAAAAACAGAAAAATAGAAGGGAAAATGTTGGTGTTATTTATGCTTAATTTTGGATAAATCCGAGTCAATAGCAGCTATATATTCTGAAATCTACAGAAACTTATTGATAGTTTTTAGAGACAAAATAATTTGGCTTTTCTTTTTTATTTTATCCTCTATGTTTTTTTTAGTTTATAATAAACTTTATCTCATAATTATAAAAATAGGATATGGTTCTGATAAAAAATAGGGTGAAAGTTTGAAATTAGTAGTGTTGGTTGGATAAAAGAATAACCACATTCTTACCGCAATTGAAATTGGATAACATTATCATTGAATCAATTCATATATTAAAATTGGATAATATCGTGGCTTGACGACATAAAAGATGAAAAAAAAATATAACATTTGAATCTAATTATAAATATGCAATTAGTGTAGTTAATATATATATCTTGTTACGTGCATTCAATCCGGCCAAATAAAATTTACTTTTTGTTAAATTAATTATTGATTCTTTTTATAATATTGAGTTTTCTTAACTTTAATTTTTTATAAGTATGTTTTAATTATCTCAAAATTTTATTATTAATTTTATTTATTTATTTTTTATCACATAATTTTTAAACATGTAAAATTAAAAAAATATAATAATTCACTTACAAGACATATTTTTAACATTATTAAAAATATACGAGAATTTTGACTAAAAAACCTAAATGAGAAGATACAAACACAACAAGAATACATGACTTAAGAATTGTCACCCGTCAATAAGCATGCACCATTTTTTTTTAATAAAATCTTGAATACTAAATTTTATTCTAAAGTTATTGCTTATTTAAAACTTAGGAAAAAATAAATCAAACATTTTTTTAATTTTAATCAAAATAATTGAATGATTAAAACAAATTTACAATACATTTTGAATTAGGCATAACTTTGATGATGAATCAAATTTTTGTTAAACATATATGACTTATGTGAACTAAAATCACTTCCAAATAACTATATAAATTCATAAAAAGATATTTCAAAAAGAAATCCTAACTTAGTATGATATAAAAATAAAACCTTTACTCGGGTAACATGAATGGATCTTCATTGTAAAGCATAATATGTGAGCGAATAGTGGCATTCGATAGAACACGTTTGTAGTTTGGTGCAGTTTTAGGCAGCAACCTTCAGTCCACTTTAACTGCATGCCAATTGCAAGCAATATCAATCTCTCTCTTCTCGGATGTCGCCTGTTGGAGGCAAGTGCTATATATAAGATCGAGGGAGTATGACATGATCTACACACAAATTTGTTCATGTTATAAGTGTTGGGTACAATGGGTAAAAAATAAAATGAATTCAACAGAGTAGAATAATAACACCAGAAAATTAACGTGGTTCATCCTTTAATTTGGGTTAAGTCCACGGGATAAATTTTGAAAAATATTTTTATTCTACTAATAAAATTAATGGGTATAGAGTGAGAGACAATACAATAAATTGAGAAAAACTCAAAATAATATTACATAAGTATTTTCCAAACTCACTATTTTGTCACTCCTATTTTATAAAATATCCTAATATTTTTCTAAAATATTTTCTCTCACTTTCTTACACAGAACACTATTTTTATTCAAAGGAAATTATTCTTTTGGTTTTGCTTCTCTTCTTGTTTTGGTGTGTTGATGTATCTCTAAGGCAAAAACACAATTCCAACTACATGAGTGATATTTGGCCGTGTACAAATCATGGCATACATTAGATTTCTAACTGCTGAAGCATATGAAACCTCTTCCATCTCTTCCTTCTCTTTGTTTATAGAAGGACTCTGCTTAAACTTAGCTTAAAATGATTAGCAAAAGGACAACTAATCGCTTTAGCCTTATCTATATGAAATCTTTGAATTACTTTCTCAATGTACTTTTCCTGTGACAACCATAATTTCTTGGCACCTCTGTCTCTAATAATACTCATGCCAAAAATCTACTTTGCTGGCCCCAAGTATTTCATGGAAAAAGACTTACTCAACTACGTTTTCAAGTTGTTGATTATATAAATATTTTGGCCAACAATCAACATATCATCCACATAGAGCAAAAGAATAATGGAATCACCGTTAAAGAATTTCTACACAAAAACACAATGGTTTGAAGTAGTCTTTTTGTAGCCTTACTTTCCTATAACAGACTCAAACTTTTTGTATTATTGTCTTGGTGCCTCTTTTAAGCCGTAGAGACTTTTCTTCAATTTACAGACATAATCTTCTTTTGTTGAAAACCCTATGACCGCTCCATGTATATATATTCTTCCAAGTCATCATATAGGAAGACAGTTTTGACATCCATTTGATCAACCTCCAAGTCAAGACTTACTGCTAACCCTAGCACAGTACATATGAATGTCATTTTCACAACTGGAGAGAAAATCCGATCAAAGTCAACACAATTTCTTTGGTTGAATCCTTTGGCAACCAGTCTGGCTTTGTATTACGGACTGGAACTGTGTCTTTCACGCTTCACCTTGAACACCCATTTATATTTCAAGGCCTTCGTCCCTTTGGGAAACTTCATCAACTCAAAGGTTTTGTTCTCATGCAAGGACTTCATCTCATCTTGCATGGCTTCAATCCATTTTTGTTTGGATTTTTCATTCATGGCCTCTTCATAACTCTTAGGTTCTCCCCCATCAGTGAAAGTAACATACTCATCTGAAGGATATGAGATAGGGGGTCGTCTCACTCCATCACTTCTTCTCAGTGGAATAAGAGAAGCTGCAGGTCTTGGTACTGGATAATGAACATCATTATTTCCCTCATCCTCAGAACCAACTTTTATGAGAGCATCATCTTCATCAGGTGGATAAACTTGGTCTTCATCTCCAACTTGTCTTGGCACTGATGTTGGAGGAATTAATTCCAAATCTGATGAGTCACCATTAGAATTTGGAACATCTTTCCTCATTTTGATAGTATTTTCAATGGTATCATCTTCAAAAAATACAACATCACAACTCTTGACAAGTCTCTTTACAATTGGATCGTAAAATCTATAGCCAAATTGATCTTGACCATAGCCAATAAAAATACAGTGTATTGTTTTGGCATCAAGTTTGGATCTCTCATCCTTGGAGATATGAATAAATGCTTTCCAGCCAAACACTCGTAGATGATCATAGGAAATATCTTTTTCTGACCACACTTTATCTAGAACATCCATCTTGAGAGGAGTACAAGGTGAAAGATTCAATACATGTGCAACTGTGAGTATGGTTTCACCCTAAAAAGTTTTAGGCAACTTTGCATGTGAGAGTAGACATATAACTCTCTCTATCAAAGTTCTGTTCATCCTCTTAGCTAAGCCATTCAACTGTAGTGTCTTTGGAGGTGTCATTTGATGTCAAATACCATGCTTTTTGCAATAAACATGGAAAGGTCTGGTGTATTCTCCACCATTGTCTGTTCGGATGCATTTCAACTTCTTTCCTTTATGTCTCTCAACTGAGGTATGAAATTCTTTGAAGACATCTAGCACATGATCCTTTGTCTTTAGAAGATATACCCATGTCTTCATTGAATGATCATCAATGAAAGTCACAAAAGTGTTGAGCACCACCAAGTGACGTTGGAATTGGTCCACACAAATCTGAATGAATCAGATCTAAAATATTATTCATTCTAGAAGGAAGGAAACTCTTGAAATCAACTCTGTTTTGCTTTCCTATTAGACAATGAACACATTTCTCCAAATGTACTTCATTCATTCCAGGTAGTATCTTCTTTTTAACCTTTTTCACCCATTTGACTGAGTCTCTTATGCCATAACTCAGTTGCACTGTCTTTTTCTATGGAATTTACTGTGTCGGTGGAGAGCTTCGCTTGTATTATACACAGAGTTGTATGCTTCTCACCTCTAGCCACTACTAAGGAGCCTTTTGTAAGTTTCCATTTGTCATAAATGAAGGAACTGCAATATCCTTCATTTGCAAGTTTGCACACAAAGATCAAATTCAGGCACATATCTAGAATATGCCTAACATTCTTCAGAAATAGTCTGGTTCCGTTCTCTGTTTCCAAACAAACATCTCCTTTACCTACAACCTTTGACAAGTCTTCATTTCCCATTCTAGCAACACCAAAATTCCAGGTGTGTATGATGAGAAAAATTCTCTACACCATGTAGCGTGAACTGTAGCATCACTATCAATCACCCAGTTGGTCTCGTGTGATGCAAGATTGACAAAATATTCATCATAAACGATATTGAACTCGTCTATGGTATTTGTTTGCTCATTATCACTGTTGTTGAAAACTTACTGTTGAAATCGCTAACATGCTGGATCATGCTCATATTATATTCCTTCCTCATCTAATATAACTCTTTTCACAAATAAAATTTATTGGCAAGGTTCTTTGACATATACACATTTTCTAGAGTCTCTTATGTTTCTTTAGCAGTCTTGCAATTTTTTGATTCAATATTTTGCAAGATAGTGTATGAGAGATTTAGACGGATTGTACTAGCTGCAATCTCATCTATTTCCTCACACTGTTCCTCGGTAACGGTTGCTATCTTCTTTTCTTTTCCCAACAACACCTTATGAACCTTCTGTTGAATGAGAATATCCTTCATACTCCTTTGCCATAAAGAGAAATTATTATTGTCATAAATTTCTCAATATCTATTTTTTGGCTTGACATTTTTTTTCACTGTATTTCTTTTTCTGTAAATAAATACGTCCTGGACCTAATAAAATATTTTCTGATGTGGAAAATCAGTTTATGCTGTAACCACAGAGCATATTAAGAATTTTACTAGACCAACTCTGATACTAGTTGTTGGGCACAACAGGTAAAAAATAAAATGAATTTAACAGAATAGAATAATGACATCGAAAATTTAAAGTGATTAACCCTTTAATTTGGGCTAAGTTCACGGGACAAACTCCGAAAAATATTTTTCTTCCACTAATAAAATTAATAGGTACAAAGTGAGAAACAATACAACAAATTGAGATAAACCTAAAATAGTGTCACACAAGTGTTTCCTAAACTCACTATTTTCTAAGATATTTTCTCCCACTTTCTTACACATAACATTATTTTTCTTCAAAGAAAATTATTCTTTTGGCTTTGCTTCTCTTCTTGTTTTGGTGTGTTGATGTATCTCTAAGGTAAAAACATTACCTATTAATAGGAAAAATTGCCTATCAATGTTAGATACATTTATCAAATGTAGTTTTACCTTCCATTTATGGTTGCATCTATAAATTATGATTGCACCTACCAATTGTGTTTGCACCTAAAATTTATGGTTGTATCTAACGTTTTTATTTTCTTCTTTTTTAATGCTGGAGGAACTTACAATAAGCTGGTTTCAGAAAAAAGGAGCAAATATGATAAAGTCTATAGAAGATAACTTGTGAATTTTAAATGCAAAAGTGGGTAAAACTTTCTGAAAAGCTTGAATGAACAAAGAAAGAATGAAGTTGAAAGCAAACCATTAAAACTTTCAGCAGAAGCAAATCTATCTATGTTGCTTTAACAGCTGTGGGGTTCCAACCAAACTGGATTATCATCGGCTTGCCTTTGAACATGTAGCCATTGACTAAATTCTGTAACAAGGGTTGAAAGGGAATCATAAGAAAGCACTGTATCATTAGGTTAAGTTTACTAATGCCTCTCTAACATTGACAAAAGTCCTACGTTCATTCATCCACTGCAAAATCACAGCATTTTGAATGGTTTATACTCCGTCTATGTTACACGGACATACTTAGGACACCAAGAGTCCTACAAATTTACATACGTGTCTAAGTGTAGGTTATGTCCCCTTTTTAAATTGTTTTTATGTAAATTTATACCAAATTGGAGAGTATTTATACTCATCTTTATATTAAGTCACATACTTTATAAAAAATGAAAAGTACAAGTAACATAGACTCCTTTGCTTGTAGATGTACAGAAAGAAAACCTTGAACAATGCAAAAAAAAAAAACCATAGAATCACACTGCAGAGTATCCATTCATACAGGAAAATAAGAAACAACATAGATACATACCAAAGCACGATGGGCTAAATCAACTGATGGAAATGTCACAAAAGCTTGACCTCTCATTCTTCCTTCCAGGCATATTGGGAATTATAATCTTTTAATCAGCGTATCCTAAATCTCAAGTTATCAATACTCTTTCAAACATCTCTCATTGTTTAAAAAAACACAAATAGCTCACTAGAACAATACAAAACTGCCCTTTTACAATTGATGCAACAAAACTCTCTTGAAGAAAATAAAATTTGAATCAGACTTCTAAAATGAAAAGATTTAAACTTTTCACCATGCTCATATGTATCTGCTATCCAAGGGCTAGTGTGTGTTTGTGTGTATGAAGTGATGTAGGACCATGAAACCCATTTAGAGCATTAGTCTCTTTCAAACATCTCTCATTGTTTAAGGAAAAAAAACACAAATAACTTCCAAGAACATTCCAAGACTGCCCTTTGACAATTGACGCAACAAACTCTCATGAACAAAATACCATTTGAATCAGACTTCTAAAATGAAAAGATTTAAACTTTTCACCATGCTTGTATGTATGCTATCCAAGGGCTAGTGCGTGTGTGAAGGTTTAACTCAAGTGACGTGATAAAAAAAACAGATAATCAAGTGTCTTTCCTTTAGCACTAAACAAGAATAAATTAAATGGGGTTTCCAAGGAAGAACACGAAGCTAAAGCACATGCAAACTGTTCAGATCAGAAGTATAAATTAGCCATTAGACATTGTTACAAAAAGATGAAATTTATTAAAAAATAGATTATCCGAAAATATGACTTATTCAAGTTGTTTTTTTATATTATTTTAAAAAGATATAAATAGTGTGTGTTTGTTTATACAAATTGGTCAATGTTGTGAAACGTCTTAAAAATAGCGACTTAATCCGCGACACAATCCAAATAATTACTTTCAAGTTATCGATAATATTGTTTCTACACTGATTTTATAAACTTGCATAACAGACATTACCCGCGTTAACTTTACTTCCAAATAATGATCCTAGATCATAGAACAAATATGAAATATTAAGACAGAGTTATTTAAATAAAAAATAAAATAATATTTTAAAGGCACATACTTTAGTATGGATATCCCCACGTAAAATAAAAAGGAAAAGAAAAAATAGGAAGGCTGACGCGTTCAACACACGTTATAAAGTAATAATTTTTTTATGTAGAACTTTTTTAGTAATAAAAGAACAAAAATAATATCACTAAAATTTATAATCATAAAAATAACACTATATATTCAACTCATATATTTTAATTATTAAAAAAGTCTAATACATTATTTTATTTTTAACAACAGTCTAATTATACATTGATTCTATAATCATTTGATTCATTTAATGTTAAACAACTAAGGTGACAAACAGTTTAATACATCATTTGAATGTTATTTTTATTGTTATAGATGTTAAGGGTGATTTTTTATAATTTTCCAAAATCTATTCATCTCAAGTTATTGTACAACAACTAAGGTGACAAACAATAATAGGTTTAAGAAAAGTAGCCAATGAAACAACTCATATGTATATAATTGTTCTTATTTATCACACATATTTTTATCATTCTCAAGTTCATTACATATTTTCTAAGAAAAATTATAAAAGATAATATTTTTAAAACTTATAATAATAATAACAATACTTTAATAATATTTAACGAGTCTAAATATTATTAGTTTAATTTGAATGATATCTAATTATATAATGTTTAATGTAAAATAATATATAAGATCTTTTTTAATAATAAAAATATATGAAATAAACATAAGAAATTGTTATTTTTATGGTTACAAATTTTAATAGTTATATTTTTATTAGTTTTTCAAATTTTAATTAGATGAAGTATTTATAGAGACATATGTTCATTTGTCCCCCTCGAAAGTGTTTAATTAAAAGGGTCTCCAGCATTCAATAACAATGTTAACTTATATCGATTTCAATATGCAACACAAGGCGGTTTCGTGCAAACTTTACCCATTTATATATTTATTAAAAAAAACTTACTGGATATCACACTTTGTCTTCACTACTGTTTTAGTTCTTACAGAGAAAGTTAACGAAAGTTACACAGTAAAATTCTCAAGCATACTATAGAAAACAAAGCTAAGGGGAATAAGACTCATGAAGTCATTGGATCTCAACAAATATGCAACAAAAGTCATCAACGAGAACATCCTCAGCCAAATTCTTTATATAAAACACGAGGGCAGGATTCCCAGCAGTATGATTCTGCACATTCCAAGTAGGAGCTTCATATAATTATGAAACAAAAAGTATCAGAAGTAAACTAAATCTGGTTCACTAATATATTTGATTAAGCTTTCAGTTCTAAAAATATTCAAAGAGAGAACTTTGGTCCGAGCATCTGAATATTCTGTGGTCAGAACACCAGGACAAAGCTTTACCATGCATGTTTAGCAACATATACTGATATTGAATAATATGAATTATGCCAATATCATCTTTGGATACTTCCATAGTTATCTCCCAGGTTCCATATCAGGCTTACATGATAAAAACACAATAAAAAGTAAAACTTGTTTGGGCTAACATGTCAGCTGATACTTAACATCCAAAATTTTAGATTCATACCTTAAACATTGGAGGTTAGGAGCAAGTGAAAATTCTACTCGATGAGAAGTTGCTTCCAAAATATTAACAAGCTACCTCATCGGAAAAACCCATTTATGAATCATCACTTGATGTTTCTGCCAAAGCATGCTTTGAGGATACTAGAGGAGAAGGATGAGGACGAGGCGGGACAGGCACTGAAGGTGGTAGAGGTGGAGTGGGCAGAGCAATATGGAATGGGGCAGGAATATTCATTGTGTTCATCAAATGTGAGACCTACATTTTTTCAAAAAAGAATGTAAGAACTACAATTAATACTTGCTTTAAATAACATCTCCAAAACATCCATTCAAACTATGATTAAAAAAGACTATCAAGAACTTATGGAACTTGAGGCCTTTATGTCCCCTTAGATTTAAAGAGAACCTGGGTATAAAATCAAGGAACAGCGACTAAAGCATTCACAATGTTGATCAGAATATTTCCATCTGGGGGAGGGTAAGCATACCTGACAAAGAAACTTTCAAATTGGGAAAATAAACACCAATTTTAAGCTAGCTACACACCTACACCAAAAGTAAAAAACATGATGCGCCAATGAATGGAAATAGAGCTACAAAAATACTCAAGGCGAGGATGGAAGGGATAGTCCAACCCAAGTCTAGGAGCAATGGTTTCTGCAGCAGGCAGAAGCCCTGATTTTGAGACTTGCTCAGCAACATTATCTTTGTCATTGTTGGAGAAAGGTGCTGTGAATGAGGGTGGCATTGAATCTTTTTCTAACTGAACTTAATGATTACAGTGTTGGAGTTTATTATCATCTTGGGGTTGCTTAGAAGCCCTTTCTACTTTCAAAACCTTACCAAGAAACCTCAACCTTTGGAAAACAAAAATCCATTTTTCTCAAATCAGAAAAGAAATTCGGTGTTATTATCTCAAAAAGAAAAGTAAAATAAAATAAAATAAGCATTTCAAGATAAAAAGGCATGTAGCCATTAAACTGACGTTGGGCCTGAAGAGCCGAGGCTTCATCAGGGAAATCCACAAATGCACAGTTCTTCAATCTAGGCTTATGAAATCAAGTGAAGGTTGGTATGTATAAATTAAGTTTGAACGGGCATTTGAAAATCTAGTTCAAAAAAAGAAAAGGGAAGCTTGTACCTGATGAGACTGTGCATCTTGTTACTGTAACTGGAATCGGATTCCTGTTTTGATTCTTAGGCTTCGTGATAGGCAATCCCGCCATAGCTGGGAAAATTTGTAATTCAGAAACTACCTCTTTTCTCATAAATTAGTACTCAGTAGCCGGTTTGTGACTAAACACTGAACCGGGTATAAACCGGTTTATGACTTTATTTATTGCTTACTGCCCGGTCCTTCTGTGCAAACCAAAGATGGGTCATTTTTTGCCGGAGAAAAAGAGGTCATCTTCGCCGAAGAAGAAGAAGGTTGAGAGTCTGATTTCGTATTTTTTTTTCAAAAACCCAAAAGTTTCTCTTTTATTGCGACACTAAATACAAGACTTTTTCTGATGCACACAACTTTTGTTCATCTATTGCCACACTAAAAGCCCTATATTCTCTGCTCACTTTATAGTCTCTTTTTGAATTAGATGTGTTCTCTCCTCAGTCGTAAGTTGCAGACTGAAATCTCACTTTGCCAACTCAAATTGATATCCTCAGTTGCTGCATCAAAAAGCTCAATAGTTGTTTCAAATGAATATGAAGCTATTTCCACTCCTTTTGACTCTATTCACTTTTTCAGTGAGTATTCTAAATCAGGACAGTGCACGGTCAAAAACACAAAAATCTTTCATGCCCAGTTGCTCAGAAAATATGTTCTTCAACCCAATACCTTTGTTGCAAATACTTTACTAGATTGCTACTGTAAATCAGCCACCATGGTTAATGCACTCAAACTGTTTGATTCATTGACTAACCCAAATGTAGTTTCATGGAATATCATGATTTCAGGTTATAATCAGAATTCATTGTTTCTACATTCATGGGAAGTCTATTGTAGGATGCATTCTTCACGTTTTGAGCCAAATGAAAGAACCTATGCGAACGTTCTCTCCACTTGTTGTGCCTTGCAAGCTCCTATATGTGGTAAGCTGGTTTATTCAGTCGTTATAAAAAATGGGTTCTACTCAAATGGTTTTGTCCGGTCTGGAATGATAGATTTGTTTGCTAAAAACTGCAGCTTTGGAGATTCATTGAGGGTGTTTCATGATGTTTCATGTCAAAATGCGGTTTGTTGGAATTCTATTATTTCTGGGGCTGTAAGAAATGAAGAGAACCGGGTTGCTTTAGATGTATTTTGTCAAATGGGTCATAGATTTTTGGTGCCAAATAGTTATACATTTTCTAGCGTCTTAACTGCTTGTGCTGCACTTGGAGATATTGTTACTGGCAAGGGTATTCATGGATGGGTGATTAAATGTGATGCTGAAGATATCTTTGTCGGGACTGCCCTTGTGGACCTATATGCGAAATGCGGAGAAATGGATGAAGCTATTAAAACATTCAAGCGAATGCCCGGACACAATGTGGTTTCTTGGACTGCTGTCATTTCGGGTTTTGTACAGAAGGATGACCCTCCTTCTGCTTTGAACGTTTTCAGAGATATGATAAAAGCTGGAGTGGAGATAAATAACTACACTCTCACTAGTGTTATTACAGCATGTGCTAATCTATCCATGACTATAGAGGCCATCCAAATTCATGCCTTGATTTTAAAAAGTGGTTACTGTTTAGATTCATCTGTTGGGGCTGCTTTGATAAATATGTATGCCAAAGTTGGAGCAGTAGATCTATCTAAGATGATCTTTGAAGAAGTAAAACATTTAAAGAGTCCTGGTTCATGGGCTGCGATGGCATCTTCCTATGCTCAGAATCAGAATTCCAGAATGGGATGGGAATTGTTTTGTAGAATGCTACGGGAAGGTCTGAGACCAGATATGTTTTGTACTTCTAGCGTCTTGAGCATCATAGATTGTTTAAATTTAGGTAGACAGATCAATTGCTACACTCTCAAAACTGGTCTGGGTTTTCATGCTTCTGTGGGCTGTTCTCTGTTAACAATGTACTCAAAGGGTGGTAGTTTGGAGGAGTCTTATAAAGTTTTTGAGGAAATTCCTGACAAAGACAAGGTTTCTTGGGCCTCAATGATTGCTGGTTTTGTAGAACATGGATTTGCAGACCGAGCCCTTCAGTTATATAGAGAAATGTTGTTTGCTGAAACTATACCTGATCAGATGACTCTGGTTGCTGTTCTAACTGCATGTTCCGTCGGTCAATTCTTAAAAATTGGTAAAGGAATCCATGGGTATGCTCTTCGTGCAGGGTATGCTGAAGAAGCGACTATAGGGGGTTTGCTGGTAAATATGTACTCGAAATGTGGCAAGTTGGAATCAGCAAGAAGGTTTTTTGAGTTGCTTCCCCAAAAGAATAAGGTTGCATGTTCCTCCCTCGTTTCAGGCTACGCTCAAAACAGAAACATTGAAGAGGCAGTTAATGTGTTCCATATATTGATGGTTGATTTGACCATTGATTCATTTACAGTGTCATCTATTCTTAGGGCAACTGCACTTTTGAATCGACCAAGTATTGGGATTCAGTTACATGCTTGTAGCACGAAATTGGGTTTAGATTCAGATGTTTCTGTTGGCAGTTCAATGCTGATGATGTATTCAAAATGTGGAAGTCTTGAAGATTGTTGTAAAGCATTCAATCAGATTAAGGAACTTGATTTGATTGGTTGGACAGCTATGATTATGAGTTATGCTCAACATGGGAAAGGTGCAGAGGCTTTAAAAGTTTACGAAGTTATGAAGAAAGAAGGAATCAAACCAGATCCAGTAACCTTTGTTGCAATCTTATCTGCTTGTAGCCATAATGGAATGGTTGAAGAAGCCTATTTTCATTTTCACTCAATGAAAAAGGACTATACAATTGAGCCTGGTTATCCGCATTATACCTGCATGGTTGATCTTCTTGGCCGAGCAGGAAGACTGAAAGAGGCAAAAAGTTTTATTGACAATATGCCTATTGAACCTGATGCTTTGGTGTGGGGAACACTTCTCGCCGCCTGCAAAGTTCAAGGAGATATTGAGCTTGGCAAACTAGCAGCCAAGAAGGTTATGAATTTAAAGCCATCTGATGCTGGTGCCTATGTCTCACTATCGAATATCTGCGCCGATGTGGGGCAGTGGGAAGAAGTCCTGAAAATTAGAAGCCAAATGAAGAGAACTGGAGTGGAAAAGGAACCCGGATGGAGCATTTACTGACGTAAATCATACCATGATTATATGAAAGAATGGCAAATGGTAATCTTATTGTATTGGTTTAGATTTCTAGCTAAACATTATTTTTCCCTACATCCGACCTTCACATTGGATTTGAAGTCCAAAATGGCACAAATGTATTGTAGATGATTAAATTGGTCTCATAATATCATGGTAACTTATACATAATGTGTGTATATATAATTTATGTATACTCTCTACATAAATGAATATAGTTATGTGCAGTTTGTACATGTAACATATATACATATTATATACAATTAACGTGTTATTTTAGAAACAATTCAGTTATGTACACGTTATTTACAGCTCAGATTGCTTCATGTTATTGTTAGAACACGGTATATAAGTTAATAAATTTTTTTATAGGAAAAAGTAGTTCTGATGCATAAATAGTGAGCAGTAAAACTTTCTAGTAGGATGGTCTGCATTCTATTAAGGGACTGTTTGATTTGGAATGTAATTGAGACAATGGAAGCCAGCATGGTTTAGATAGAAGCCAGGATGGTTAGATAGAGGCCAGGATGGTTAGATAGATAGCAGTGGATTTGAAGTTTAAAGTTGAGCAAATAAGGATAACCAGCATGCGAAAGAAAGATTTCAAGCTCATGCACAGCAAAGAAGGATAGCTACAGGACCAGTTCAGGCTGATGAAACTAGCATGCCCTGTGAGTGCCTCTAAAAAATTGGTTCTAAGTTTATTTTTGTTAAATACTCATTGTTTCAATGGTTTTTAATCAATTGACTTTAAAAATTAATATTTTAATAAAAAAATTATTAAAATGATATAATTTATTTTTAATTGATTATTTTTTCCAAACCAATGACTAAATAAATGACATCATTCCTACCAAGTGAGTGGTTGGCATCAGTGACATTTCTCTCCATGTATATATATATTTGATAAAAAAAAAAAGAAGATAAAAAGATTAAGTAGTTTAAATTTGGTAGATCACAATATTTTTTCTCATAAATATTACTATTAATTAATGTTTATTGAATAAATTATTATTTCTAACTACAAGCAATTAAACAAGTATGGGGCTTTTTGTTTATAAGTTTTGATTCCTGCGCAAATCACTACATTCATGTGTGGAAATACTAGGAAAATATTTTGAGATGAAAAGGTTGAGATATGGGGTGTCCAAAAGGGGCCCAAGAAAAAGAGAGGGAGGTACCGAGATGACATAAGATGAGGTTAGCAGAAAATCCTGAAGAAGTTTCATTTTCATTTTGAAAATGAATAAAAATAAAATAAAATAAAAGGCTTATGTGGTGGAGGCTCCTTATAGGTTGGTGAACAACTAACAGCTTAAAGAGAGACCACACATTATTATTAATTTTCTTTCATCTCCATCTCTATCACCATGTTTTCATGCAACAAATCAGGGTTTCTTGATTCAGCAAGAATATACTCTTCCTTTTCTTCTTGTTGCTTAAACTGAAATAATTGCTGGGTTTTTTTTTTTTTTTTTAATTTGGATCTAGATTTATTACTGGACAAAACACAATACAGCATTTCAAATATATATATATATATATATATCTAATTAGAATAAATCACGCATTGTTTTTTGTTCTCAACGATCTTCATATAACTTATTTTAAAGGGTAAAGGATATTAAAGTGTAATTTAGTAATACAAGTTTATTGTATTTTTTTAAATGTTCATCAAAGTTCATCCTAACGATTTGGGTATGATTTTTATGGATAAAATTGATCTTTTGTAAATAAATTATTTTTTTATTAAAAATAAAGAAATTAATTTTTAAAAAATAATTTTTGGAAAAATAAATAATTTATGATTTAAAATAATAAGTAAATAAAATATAAAATATTAAAAATATATCATTAAAATTATTTATTGTAAAAATATAATTTTTTTTATAAAATGTCAACTTTACTCTTAAGATTTTAACCTAAGTGTTATAGATGGATTTAAATAACTATCTCAAAATATATAATAAATTTATATTATCACATCTAACAAATTAAAATATCTTTTTTGTGAAAGGTAATGAATTTATGATATTTTTATTCATAAAAATAAATTAAATACATCAAATCATTGATATTTACAAAAATTGACATATCATGTTATAAAAACAAAAAATGTGTAGTTAAAAATAAAATTTTATATATAAATAAAGTTATGATATATATATATATGAAAAGATAACACGACATGATCAAGATTAATGTACACATCTTACCATTCTTATATTTTACATTAAACAAATAAAAAATAATATTATATACGTGGAACTTGATAAAACATAGAAGGAAGCCGAAAAGGGCGGTTAACTTTCCTGAAAGTATAAAAACCTTAGGACGCTTTGCTTTGAATGGAAAGTAAGGGGTTGTATATAATTAATAATTCCAATTACGTGGTTATTATTTTCTTTTTCTTTGTTTTAAAAAGTGGCATAAATGAACAAATAATTCAATGATCACGATCTTTACATCAATTCATCTCTATCTTTTAATTTTAGCTTAATAATTTGCCTTTTGCTTTTCTTGCTGCTTTTGTTTACATATTAATTATTATTGTTTCTCTTTGATATCAATTATTACCTTCTTTTTTCCTCCTAGCAAACAAATTATTAGTATCCTTTTGCCTTGCTCGTTATATATGCGACTCCATACATATTCTTTTTATCTATTGTACTAAGAAAAAATAGATTAATTAATATTAAGTGTAAAAAATTTAAGTTAATTTAAGAGATATATATGTTAATAATATTTTTATAAATCTATTGTTTTAGTTTACGAGTCTCGAAAACACGATTTTTATCTTTTAGTATTATATTAGAGTTAATTATCGTAAAAACTTAAATTATTAGTAGAATAATTAATTATATTTTTATATATTTATCTTTTTTTAATTATTATTTTATCATATCTATTAAATCTTCAAAAATATAATGAATAATAAAATTATCCAATCCATTTAAAGAAAACATGAAAAATGCAACAAAACATTGATTAATTATTCACTTGTAGTAGTGTAGCTATAGCTATTAACGGAATAGATATGTACCAAAGGACTCAAAAGAAAAATTCAATTTACACTATTATTATATATCACAAACATATATAATTGCATGATTGACATAATTTTTCAGATAATACTTTGTAAATTCAATCATAATATACAATCATATTACGTCACAGACATGAAATAAATTTATTTCTACATAAGTAGTACTTTTAAGCTTTATTCAAGAAAACCAATCATTAGCAGAGTGATCTCTTTGTATGGTATCACTCGCTCACTCTAAGATGTAAATTGTGATGGTGTTGCAAGTGTTCGTGTCTACATTTCATAATAAATATAAAAATAATTATTTTAATTAAATACAATATAATTTGTATCCTATTCGTATGAAATAGTGATGTAACGTGAATTGTTAATCTGTGCATTTTAATTTAAGATGTATTTGATCTGGAAAAAAAAAATATGTTTAATAAGCTGCTGTATAGCGGCATCAATTGCATAGATTCAGGGGAATGATTTCACGTGATTTCTCAGCCTTTAATATTTTATATCTTCTCTTAGTACAACAAAAAAATTATATAAGAATAATAATAAGTATTTTTTTTATAATTTATATTATATTTGATATAATTTGAATGTATAATTTTTTAAAAAATATTAATCTATATTATATCAATCTATATATATGTTCGTACAAATGGTACATTAATACATATAATTAAAAACAATACATAATTGCACTGATACATAATATTATCAGCGATGAAAAAAATAGATCATTTGCATGATTCATAGAAATCATGAAACCTTTTCTTTAGTATATCACATAACATGACCACCTATCCATAAAAGTATATATATATATATATATATATATATATATATATATATATATATGTGTGTTAATTTGAAAAGGTACATCATAAAATTAATTAAAACCCTCTATACAGTATAAATTAATTAAAATATATATAAGATCACATCACTGTCCAAGAACTTGTGATCTCTCTACTAAACTAATTAAAAATGAAGACTAAATTAAATTAAACAATAAAACATTATAATAGAGATAATGTATGTCCTAATTAAATTAAGAAATTAATTTAATTAGTATATTCTTTATGTATATAATATATAGATAATCAGAAATCATCCCAAAAGCTATCAAAGCTTTGATCTTCGTGAAAAGACCTGTTGTAATTAGTTGCCATTTCTTGCTTAACAACAGATGATATCTCAGTAGTAGTGTTGTTCAAATCAGAGCTAAGTCCAGTGTCTTGAGAGAGACTAACCATAGATTGTTGATTAGATGAAAATTGCTCCATTTTGCTTTGCCCTTCTGTCACATTTTTGAACATATCATCAATATTATTGATCTTACTAGTACTCTTCCCTATTAAATTACTTGAATACCCTTGAAGGTTTGGTTGAAAATAATTGGGATTATTTGGGGTTATTCTTTGAAATGTATAAGGTGGATTTGGGACTTGGATTTGAGAGTATAAATTTGGGTTTTGAACTGATGGATTGGTGTTTGAGTTATTTTCCAAATTGGGTATCTGAAATTTCATCTTTTGGTTTTCTTGTTGTTGTTCATCGTCAAACATATTACCAATACCAAAGTAATTTATAAGGTAATTACTATTTTCTCCTCGTGGACTTGAGATATTGGTGGTGGTGGTAGTAGTAGTAGTAGTAGTAGTATTTGAATATGGAGGATCCATAAGAGGTGGGAGTGAAGAATAATCCAGTAAATCATCAATATTTTCAAGAGAATTCATCCTATAAAGACCTTGAATTGGTGTCTTTTTTATGCCCATATTCTTGTGAAAAACTCTGCTAACAACCCATTCATCCTGAAAAAAAAAAAGAGAAAAAAGAAAAATAATTAAAACTCAATATTTGTGAATAAAATTGGATGATGATGTTGATTAATTAATGGTTAAGATTCTTGAATTAATGCAATTAATGCAAAAGAAAAATATTGAAGGGGACCTCAATTGAAAGGAAACTCCCCACCAACTTATAATAAAAGTAAATTAAATTAACAAAATAATCCCAATTTAATTTCATGGTTCAATAATAAGGATTAATGATCCTTTATAATTAACGGAGGGAAAATATATAAGAAAATACTCCAAAACAAGGATATTGATAAAGAGTTATAAAAGATGTATTTAAAATCCCCCTCATGGCATGGTGTTTAAAATAATTGACAAAATAAACCCAATTTTAATGGCTTAATTAATAAGAAAATAACCCAAAATTAGATCGAATTAATGGTACAACAATACTTGAAGCGAGTCTTACTGTTTGTTATACATGAATCAAATTTAATGAAACTTAGTAGTAAATTTCACTCCCTTAGGAAGTAAATAAAACTAAATTAAAAAATGATGGAAGAAATTGAAAATTAAGCTTCCCATATTTTGCCAATTAATTTTCATCGCTTAATAAGGATCAGAAAAAGAAATAATAAAAGAAGAAGAAGAATTTTTTTTTAAAATTAATTAATTGTAGTACCTTAGCACCCTTAGGAAGATTGTAATAAGAGTATTTGCCTTCAAGCCTATATTCATGCATGACCCAATTGGTCTTTTCACCTTTTGGAGCTCTTCCTCTATAGAAAACAAGAGTTTTCTTCATCCCAACAAGAAACCCTTTTCCTTTGTAAATCTCTTTGTCTTTTCCTGTGGCTTTCCAATATCCAGATTCAGTTGCTCTGTTTGTTCTCATCCCTGTTGGATACTTTCTATCTCTTTGGCAAAAGAAATACCACTCTTTTTCTCCCATTTTTGCTTTCTCTACATAATTAACATAAAAAAAAACACTTAATTATTTACTTAATCATCATTAAAATTTACATCTTCTTTGTACGTGTATATAAAACCCCCAAATTAAAAAGGGAAAAAAGAAGTAATTTTTTAATCCTGAAAATAATTAAGCATATTCTGAACTTTTATAATACTACAAATTTTTCACATATATAACACTTCATTAATGAAAAATTTGAAATTAATAACAATAAGAAGAAAAAATTACTTGTTTAAATTTTAAAATTAAAACATATATAAAGCTAGAAAAAAAAAATTAGTTAACATGACTCAGATATATAGGAGAATTATTGTTTTTCATCAAACGCTATTAATGTGATTTTAATTTATTGACTTTGAATAAGAGAGAGAAATTGACAGAGTCTTATCCAAGAAGTGAAGAAGGAAATGAAAAATTGAAAGAAAAAAAGAAGAAGAAGAAGGAACTTACTAGGCAAATCCCAAGGTTCGCACTTGTTCAAATCAGCTTCACCAATAGCACTAGCTGTGAAATTACTATTTATAACCTTTTGAGTTAGATAAGAAGTTATGATTTCTTCATCTGTGGGATGAAATCTAAACCCAGGTGGTAAATCAATGAGTTGTTGATGTTCTTCTTCTGCTTTGTTCATAACTATAGCTTTATTAGCCTCCATGGATGAAATTGAATTAATAGACTACTTGGTCAAATTATAGCTAGGATCGAAGAATACAAAACAAAACCCAGTATTTTTCAATCCACCCAAATTAAAGAGAAGTGTGTGTTATATATTCTAAATATGTGTCACAAAATAATGAATAGATTTCACAAAAAATATATATAGCCTATATATATATATTACAAGCGCTATAGTAGAAAGCAAACCAGAAAGGAGAAATTAAGAGAGAGAGAGAGAGAGATGATTTTTGATGGAAAAACAAAGAGAAATTTTTAAGAAATAAGTTTATAAGAAAAGTAGTAAAAAGGGAAAAAGAAGAGCTTAAATAGATCGAGGAGCTTGTTGAACAGCTCATTATGTTGAAGATTCGTGGTCTGCAAGGCACGTACTGAGGAAGCCATATATTGAGGAGGTTCAGTTTAATTTATTATTATTTTTTATACAAAGTTACTCCTAAACTACCATTATTAATGGAGAAAATTATAAATAATGTCTTTAAGGGACTCCAAATCACAATCTCAAAATTATATAACATCATCTTTACAAATAATTAATGTTCGGGTGATGGGGTATAGGGAGGAAGGTGTATGTAGAGGTGAATATATTCCAACATTATATACATAAAACTTTATTTTAAATTAATTTTTAATTTTTAATTTTTAATACTTAATATTTTTAAAAAAACAATAATTTAAACATATTTTATTAAAATTAGACGTATAGTATATTCTTTTAATCGATATTATTTCGTATCCGATGATACGCATCTTAAATATAAATCTAAAAACTGATATCTCGTCTCTGTGGTTTTCTTAGCTGTTTGAAAACGAATGTGAAGAACAAAAAAATTTATGGTTAAAATAATCTTGGTTTTGAGGGTCCCATATGAAAATATTATATTTATTAATAGGACTGATAAAATATTAATCTTAAGCCTAACCTTCTTTAGTAGATTTTTTTTTTCTTTCTAAATCAGATGAATAGATACGTTGTGTGTGCCTTAATAATTTAAAAAACATTTTATTAGTCACATAAAACACTCAATAAAATTATATATGTCATTCATAATTTTGACATATAAAAGTTGATACATATTCTCTTCAAATTTGTTAAAAAAAAATCATTTAAATATATAACATATTACACACTCATAAATTAATTTGTATTTGATTAGATTCAAACTTATTAATACCCATTTAAAATATATACCATTACATGCATTATAAAATAATTTGTTAGATATAATATTTATTTTTAATAATTAATTACATTAAGTATAATTCAGTTAAAATAAATAAATTTAATTTCATGTTCCTGACAATTAATTCTAATAAACTAAAATCCCCTTATAACCAGTCTTTGTTCAAAGCACCTTAATTAAAAGAATTTGTAAGTTGTATACTTAAAAACCTCTCTTAAATGGTTGCCGTATGTTAGTGATAAAGATAAGTAGTAAACTGATTAGGATAATATTATAATAAAATTTATAAATTTATAATATAATTTATAAAAATAATATTATTTTTCATTGAAGTTCTAGAACAGCTTCTAAGAATCCAAGATATATATATTGTCGACAATATATGATTTTGTCAAATATTTGATTCTTTTACTAGTACGGTTTTGGTGGCACCTTGTTTTTCAGTTACTCAGCTTCACATGTCTTTTAGTAGTTAAACTTTGTATTCCAGAGAGAAACACCCAATACAAATCCTTATTTTTTTTTAAAAAATACTTATGAATATTGCTTAATTATTATGGCTTGCAATCAAATCCTAATGGGAAAGAGGATTTTTAATGATCGAATAATCAATAATATTTATCTATATATCAATAGCGACTATAACTTTGTATTATTATTATTATTATTATTTTAAATATTTTTTATTTTAGGTTGAGATATGTAACTAATTAACTTCACTTGTTATATAATACAATATTTAGTCCCTCTATATCCGTAGATGAAAATTAAGCTTCCTAGATTCTCTCGTTCATGTGATGACACCTAACATTAAGTTATATATGAATTAACATAATGCAATGAGTGTCATTTAATAATTTAATTTTTAGAAAAACAATATAAAAAAATACTCTTTACGTTTATAACTATAAAAATAATATTTATATTATTAGTTCATATATTTTTTGTAATAAAAATTCAACACATCATTTTATATTAACCGACATTAAATTGAGTATATATCGTTCAAATTTAACTACATTCATTTAAATTCGTTTATTATTAAACGTTGTTAAATTGAAATCTGCTTAATGTTATTAAAATATCATTTTTATTACTATAAATTTTAAGAATGTTATTTTTTAAAAAAAATCTATTAATATTTTTAGATAATACAAATATTAACCCGGTCTTTTGTTTTGAAAAGGCGTGACTCATTTTTTTGTAATTTAATTAATTTACTATTCATCATATTCTAAGCAAATTACATGCAAATGCAAAGAAAAATATTTGCTTTGAATCCCATTTGCTAATTTTCTAAATACCCGTAGAAACAATTGTGGAGGCCTATAAAAAGAAGTTGCACTTAAAGTCAAAAAAGATGAGAAAATGGTGAAAGAATTTTCCAAGAACTTTCAAATCGTGCTTACTTTTATGTTAGTTCGCAATTCTAAGAGGCTCTTTCTTTTACGATCAACGTGGAGACTATAGATTAAGCCAAAATGACAACTGTTTTCATGTTTTATTTCTTTATTCTTTAAATAGTTAAACATTTTAATAAAAAAAACGAAATTGCTCATAATGAGGCCTTTTCATATATATATATATATATATATATTTTTTTTTCTTCATACATTTTTTTTTATTGTTTCACATATTTTTAAGTAAATAAATAAAATTTAGTATAACTTCTCATTATTCCTTGTATATATGTGTGTGTTCTTATGTAATTGATATATGCAACATGCAGCAATGTTTAATACATTTAGAGTGATTAATTAGAGAATCTCCATATTGTAAGGGTTACAAATTAATGATCATCCTTACAAGTTACAATATGATCAGTTACAACAGTTGTGGAGTTTTTCAGTAAATTAATTAAGATATATTCGATCATTAATAAAAAAATTCAAGTGTTAGTTACGAAGAAAACGAAGTATTTATACTCATAACTCATTGTTCTCTAATTTGCTAAATACTCATAGCAACAATCGTAGACCTCTAGCTATCTAGAGCCATTAAAAGAACTTGCATTTAAATATATATATATATATATAATAATAATAATAATAAAAAGTTGACAAAATGGTAATAGAATTTTCCAAGAACTTTCCAATTCAGCTTAATTTTCTGTTAGTTGTCAATTCTAGTGGGATATATATATATATATATATATATATATATATATATATATATATATTGGATTAATTCAAAATGACAACTGTTTTCATGTTTTATTATTTTTTTTATTTTTTCACGGAATTATATAGATATAATTTATTTTATTATCTGAATAAAAAGAATATATTAATTATAGTCTAATTAAAGAAAATGAAGTCATATGCATGTGTATATTTTCTTAAGAGATAAAATCGGTTTCTCATCATTTTCATTAATCACACGTACCTGGCACTTTTAAAATTTCTCCCTCTCGATCTAGTTGTTGTTATTTTAGTGCAATGGAATAAAAACATAACATAAGTGGATATATCTATTCCTAATTAAGAATTACATTAATTTGCAGCTTCCAAGAAGTTTCAAATAAAAACCAAAGTTAAATTTATAAGGGAATTAACTAAATTGAGGTACAGCTATATATATGTTACAAAATATTTAGAAATACCCCTTTCCCTATTAATTAATTTAAGCCATATACGATTTCCATTTAATATAAGGTTATAATTTTTTGTTTATATATTAAACTAATTAATGAGAATTAATGTTATTTTTACATTTTGTTTCCCTGTTAATTATTTGAATTGAGTTTAAAGAAATTCACTAATAACCAGAGAATTCATTCATTCATTCATTCATTTTACACCCTAAGGAATATATATATTAATATTATATTTTCTTCAAATTTTTTATTTTTTCATTTAGAAGTTAAATATATACTCTTTTTTTTTTTAGAATTTTATCATTATTTTGATATAAAATTTTAAACAAAAATAATAATAATATTTTTATTCAATTTCATTTTCTATAGTAATATTATATATAAAAGTATAAACCACACCCTATAAGGTTTGTTGGATTTGGCTGGCTCTTGTGAGCCACTGACTGAGGCACATGAAAAATGCGGACTTTTTCTCTTTTCTCAAGAGCCCAAATTGGAACATTCCGGCGCCGACTTTGAAAATCCACCCGGCTTTACCAAGGAACTCTCAAGCTTTTATTGTTTTTCCCGTTCAATATAAAATCTTAAGTTATAATAATCATATATTTGCGACCCGCCCGGAGAGTTTCTATTTTCTAATGCATAAATTGATTAAATTCTTTTTATTATTATTATTAATATTATAATTAAATTTAAAGTTACCTGTGTAACGAAATTTTAATTTCTTTATAGATGTTTGACTTTACATTCTTTAACAATTAAATTAATTTATCGTTGATAAAATATTTTTATTGTCATATAATTATTATTTTTTTAATTTTACAGGTTTTTGGTATAGTAAATTGAAGCATATTCTTGTGAGCAAATACAAGTGCAGATATCTAGATTGGATTATTATGATTATTATTCTATTATGCTTAGGCGTTAAGATCCCTGTGCCCAAAGCACCGCCACCTCATTTCCTAGTCACCACACTATTTTATAGATTTAGTTAGTATTCTTTCTATAAATTATTATTTATTTATTGTGAAAGTTTTGAAATACTCAACACAATAACCCTAAGAGAATAAAATAATGGATAAAAGTTGTTGATCTTTATGGAACGTAGAATAATATGGATTAAATATATTAGTGAAAATAATAAAATAATTTATTCCAAAATTCTAATCAACAAAACAATTAATTTTTTTCTGAAATTCGGAAGAGACGTGACTTCATCCATGACTTATGAGTATATGAGGTGATATGATAATTTTAAGTATATTTAAAATGTTATCTTCTAATCTATTATTTATTAAATTATATGATATAATTTTTTTTATAAATATAATTTTATTTTAATTCATTTCTGTGTATATATATTTTATTTTATTTTTATATAACTTAATTATTTATTTGATTCTAATTTTAATTTTTTTTAAATATTTTTTATGTTAAAATATATATATATATATATATATATATACTATATTTTTAAACATACCAAAATAAAGAAATATTAAAATAAATTTTCATTAAAAAAATTATAATATGTAATTAAATATTTTTTTTTGTTAAGATGACAAAAGTGAAGTTATATATTTCACATATATAAAAATCAAAGAGTGTATTATTATCATTAAGTGTTATTTAAAATAAAATAAGGGAAAATATCCAAGATCATTAGAAAAAATAATAATATATATTTAGAGTATTAACGCGTGGACCCCACAACATTAGTTAAGATGATGTCAGCAAATCCGTATCCGTATTAGAGTATGACTTTTGGACACCTACCACGTACAAATATTTTTAACATCCGGTTAAATACATTCGTTTGATTTTACTTAATTTCTCTTTATATATATATATATATATTTATTACGTTATATAAAAAATAATTATATATTTATTACGTTATATAAAAAATAATTATATATTTATTATGTAATATAAAAAACATATATATAGTAGAGAATGATTAAAAATACATTATAATTTAATTTTAAATTTGATATTTCGTATTAAAAAAAAAGCATTTCAATTTCCAAACAGAACTTATAATAAATTTTAACATTATTACTTTGGTAATTGAAAAATTATACAACAAATATATGTTGAGATTATTAATTTGGGAAAAAAACACATTCTTTTTAGAACATTGAAGAGATGTGTTTTAACTAAACAATTTATATTAGCTATAGTGACATACATTTACCTTTAATGATGATATTTATAAACAATAATATACAAAATTAGAAGTGGTTTTAATCTAAAGTTAATTTTTTTATTCTTTAGATTATAAACAAATAATTACATCGTAATTATTTTGACATGAGCCATAGCCATTTTGTGACAAAGTTTTATAATTCAAGTGTACTTGATCATGACCTCAATTATACATTTACAACTAGAAGTAACAAGAGAAAAAATAAATTAAAGGCTTTATAAATTTTGTAATTCTTCAAGATGACATAATTTAAAGTCCTAAGATGATAATTTTTTTAGTCTTCTATTTTTATATAATTTTAGTCCTTTAATTATTTGAAAGTTTAAATCAATTTCAAATAGTATTTTTCAACGATTAATTATAAATTTTGAAAAATAATACACAAAAATTAATAAAAAAAATCAATTTTTGAAAGAGAACAAAATAAAAAACATAATCAATTCATATTTCAATTAAAAATAATAATTTTGTGTTTTTAATTGTTTTGCTTTTTCAAAATTTTAAATTTTTTTAAACTAATCCATTTAAAAAAAATTAAGAATTTTTTCCTTATCAAATCTTAGGTAATTTTCTTTCTTTCATTTTTTTTTTTACTTTTTTTTGTTTTAAAAATAATTTTTAATAACTATTTAAAAAAATATTACTTTTTGTATTTTATTTTTTTAAAATTCTCAATCTATCCATAAAAAAATCTATTTGGAGTTGATTTAAACTTTTAGAGAATTAGAAAACTTTAGATATATACTACTTAAAATATAAATGACTAAAATGTATATTTTGATGAATTAAAATTCTAAATATACATTAAAAGTAGAGAAGTAAATGTACATTTTGAAGAATTATGAAATTTGTAAAAACCTTAAAAAAAAAAGTAGACAAAAATAGAATTGTTTTACTTGATAGATAAATACTAAAAACGCATAAATTTATATTCAAATTTTTACTCATAATAATTATATCATGACATGTGATAATATATCCTTTTCTTTTATCCTTTTCGCATTCTAACAGTACTAAAAGTAGATATTTTTTTTAAGGTAACTGCTTTACATATGCGTAGGATATGGTTCAACTTTATTCTTTGTTTTTGTTTTATTTATTTATTTATGTAAAATTTAGAATTCTAATTAGTTATAATTATAATACACTATAATGACAAAAAATAATCAATGATGTGATGTCTAACAATGAATCCCAATCGTCTAATAAGAAGACCATGATGTCATTGACAATTGCTTTAAAGCAGTCCTAGCCGCAATATTAAACCAACTCCTTACAACTTGAAACTATGACATACCCTCTATATCTTAAATCTCAATCTTCATCTTCTTATACACTTTATTTAAATATAAGAGATATATTATCATAATTTTATTTATATTATTTATTTTAATTTTATTAATAAAATTATGTATAATTTAAAATATAATTATTTTTTAAGATAAAATAAATAAATAATCTGAATTCACCACAATATATTTTATTATTGTAACAATAATAATTTAAATGATATTTTTACTTAATAATAATAATATCTAAGTATAATTAATATAAAGATATAATAAATTATATATATATATATATATTTATTATAATAAAAATAATAATTTTATTAAATATCAATTGGGTAATATAATTTGTAGAATTGATTGTTGGCTAAAGTGGGCACAACTATTAAATTTCAAATCTTATGAAATTATTATTATTTTTCCATTGAAAATAGTAATTAAAAAAAGGAGACAAGATCGCAAGCCTAAACCAATGATCTATTGTTTCATAGGCCGAGACATGAAAGATCGACAGTTGGCTCTCATTCAGGCAGATTGCCTTTTTTCTTATATTTAAAACTGAAGAGTCTTGTATTTACAGGTATCAATTTTTTTTTTTAATTTTTTAAATCAAACGGTATATCGGTGTTATATAAATCTTTGATTTAATGAGTAAGTTTTATCCTAAAATTACTTGACGAATCATATCAACGTTCAACCCTTCATATAATTTTAATGTTTTTAAAGTAAATTTGAAATTTTATTTTTAGCAATAATACATATTTGAAATTAAGATATATTTTAGTTAATGTATCCATTATATATATATATATATATATATATATGGGATCATATTAAAAATAACAATTAAAACTCTGCTAAGTTGATCTTTGGACATACATTAAGAAATTAGTTTCCTTTTTAAGTTTTTACTTTCATTTTTAAAAGATTGTTTTTAACATATATTTAGAGATCAATGAAGTATTCATATATTGGGTGATAATATCTTACATGTGTTAAACATGAATAAAAAATTTATTACAATTGATCAAAAATATTTTTATGTCTTAAAATTTTATTATTTTACTAATATAAATAGATGATATGAGAAAAAAATAAAATAATTTTTTTTATGTCTTAATCAACACGTGAATACAACAGATTTAGTTCGAACACAACAAAGTTTTCTAATTCCTAGGGGTGATTTTAACTTACATTATCGTTTAGTGACTACTATTTAATTAGCTAGAGCAAATGTTATTATATGGGATGATGTTAATACTTAATTATTAGGTATTTCTTCGGGTAACAATCCTTAAATGCTTCAAATGGAGGAAATACAACAAGTTGATTTATTTTATTTTATTTATTTATAAAATTAAGGCTGTTGGATAGTTTTCTATTTAATATAGAGATTAAGACTATGAACTTGGAAGTTTTAATTAAGAGGGAAATAAATCCAAAAGAGCTTAGATAATCATAGAACAATGTAACAAATAATAAATAATAAAATGTCACACCTACAAGTCGGATATAGATAAAAGCCCTCATTCAAATCTCTCATCTTAAAATTATTAATAACTAATTGTAGTTTGAGTTTGCTATTTTCATGGGATGTATTGAAAGTCAATTATATTGACTTTTTCTACAATTTTTTTTTTAAAACTAGGGAGCGTTGATGTTAACAAGTACTTACTGCTTGATTTGATGTCATGGTGTGTGTTGTAACTTTTTTTTGATGGTAAGTCGATGACTAACTTTCCCCATAGTTATCGATCATCTCGTTTTTCTTCCCAAAATACCTAACTTTCTAACCATTATTGATCAATTAACCAAAGAGATCTATAAAGTACACTCCTTCGGGGTTTATATGTATATTTATTTGATCAAAACCAATACAATATATTATTGTATTTAAAATAAGAAATATTATTTCATATTAATTAAAAGATAATATTTTAATATAATTTATAATGATTATAAATATTTATATTAATTGAGTTAATTTTTTAAGATTGAAAAGATGGTGATTTTGATTAATTTTGACAATACTTATTTAATTATTTATAGAGATATTTATGAACTTTGACAACACATATTAAATTATTCTTAGAAGGATGGCTAACAATCACATGGCTTTAATCAAATTAAAAAATGTTTTATAATATCATATTTTTGAACTAAAATCTTTTAATTAGTCTCATAATTTTAAAAATTATACACTTTAATATCATTGTTTTGATATAAAAAGTATGTTTTATTGTTAATTTTAAATTTTTTAGAATTAAAATACATATTTTTTTAAAATTATACACTTTAATATCATTGTTTTGATATAAAAAATATGTTTTATTGTTAATTTTGAATTTTTTAGAATTAAAATACATATTTTTTTAAAATTATAAAACCTAAAAACTCAAGTTAAAAACTATGAGACTAAAATACTCATTAATTAGTAAAATCTATTAGAACTCACCCTTATTTATACGAGGTTTATGTTTGATTTTGCTTAATACATACATTTTATTAAAATGTGTTATCTTCTATACTTGAATTAAGTTAAACTTATTACTCTTATGATTTATTAAGAGTATTCGTATGACTAGGAAGTGACCAATCATTCCTCAATTAATAGCTAGAATCACTTTTTAATGGTACCTCTTTTCTTAGAAAATAAGGTGTCCTTTTCTTTCCCGTTCGTGCCACCCATTACATTTGGTATATTTGAACTAAAAATTAGTTTTGACTACAATTATATTTGAAAACAGTTTTTGATGTTGAAATTATATATGTTGTTATCTAAAACCGAAATGCAATTAAACTTGAACAATTAGTCAATTACCAACAAGCAAATCTTCTGTGGGTTCTATTTGATATGCTCGGTGTAAGTAATATTTAATGTGTTTACTATCCACTAATAGTAATCTTAGTTTTAGAACAAGTAACAATAATTTTAATATAATCTCATAAGAGACAAATGATTTTATGGTTCACTAATTAATTATTGCAATTGGAGTTGAAATAGTGATATTTTTATTTAATGATTTTCTTCCTTTTTTTTCTATTTTTAAAAATTTTAATTTTAAAAAATCATTCTAATACTTATTCTAATTATCACTTATTATACTTGTAGATATGAATAAAATAAAATAAAAGTTTATATACATTACACTTGATAACTAGGAAATTAAGTCTTAGAAACTCAAGCCTAACTCTGAACCCAAAAGCTAGCTTGTGAGTTAGAGGGTTGTCCAGACTTATAAGCAGCACTTCTGTCTTACTCTTAGCCAATGTGGGACTTAATATCCCCCCTCCACATTGGCTAGAGTCTGGATTTACGGCACGATTTGGATTTACGGCACGAGAATCGATGGGAGTATGAGGAAGCCAAGAGCCTAGCTCTGATATCATCTTAGAAACCCAAGCCTAACTCTAAACCCAAAAGTCAGCTTGTGAGTTAGAGGGTTGCCCAGACTTATAAGCAGCACTGGTGCCTTACTCTTAGCCAATGTGGGACTTAACAGTAAGATAGTGTGCTTGTATGGATATATAGATATGTTGTCATGAGATTCGAGAAAGAAGAAACCTTGAAAACAATAATATGGATCTCCTTAGGCTAATATAGAATGTCACTATTGTCGATCATAGGGCTATTTTCATATTGTCACGTGCGTTTTATAGATCCTAATTTTGAGTTGGGACCTAAACAAAACGAGATTAGAAATCATCCTTAGTGGTAGAGAGACGAGGAACAACTTGGTTCAAACCAAAATGTTTTGTTCCTATCAACTCATCTTCTCTTAAAATTTGAGCTCCTATCACTTAGAATGTTTGTTTGTTTTAATAATTTAGTTAAAATAATGATAAATATTAAAGTAATATTTATAAAATTATGAATGAAATAAAATTAGAAAACAAGATTTTTTTAATTTTTAAATGATATAAAATAAAAATAATAATAAATAATTATAAAATATACGAAAAAAATAAAACATTTTAACGTATTTCTAATTAGTATAAGTGTAACGAACGTTCATACTATTATTAGAATGTTATATATCATACACACAAATCAAATCTTGAAATATTTTTATTAATATCAACCAAACATTATCATTCTTTATATCTCTCTACCAATGATTATCATATCAATTTGAGCTTCCGAAAAAAGGAAGATAATTTCTTATCTTCTAAAGGATTATAGGTAAAGTGTTTATTGTAATTTTGAGAAACTTTGAGGATATAATAGTAATTTTTTGGTATAATTAACTATTATGAACTCTCAAGTAGTCCATTTATTATAATTATTTATGTGTACCAGGTAGACATAATAAGCAATAAACTAAACTATCTAACCTAAATTGAACTGGACAAAATTTAATTTTATGTTTTATAAGTCTAAATAGGTTAATTTCGATTTTACAAACACAAAAAATTAATGTGTATCAAGTCTATTAAGGTTTTATTAATATTTTTTTTTTAATTTATATATTTATGATCATCTAGTTTTAATTAATTTTTTATGTCATTGAAAATGTAAAACAACTTATATTATTCTTCTCATATATTCATTTTTTTAAAAGTTTACTATATCTAATAAAAAATATAAATTATGTTTTTCTCAACAATTTTTTTTATTTAAAATTGATGCATAATTATAATTTAAATTTTAATATACAAATTTTAATTAAAATATTGATTAAACAATAAATATTGTTTATTGATTTAACATTAATATGAATTAAAATTATTTAAATTCACTAAAAAATAAGTAGTTTTAAACTGCAAAATGAACCTATTAAAACAACATAAATTAATTAATTAAATATTTTTTAATTAAAATTTTATAAATCAATTTTGATTTAATAAATAGATATGTATCAATTCGATTAACATTTTAAATCAAAATGATTACAATTAAACGACACACATAATCAAAATAATTACAATTAAACGACACACATCATAACGTACAAGGGTTATTATTCAACATTAACGATTGAATATTAATCACAAAGTAAAATTAATTTTTGTGCCAATATTCAATCAAGTTCAGTTTATTCATACATCTCTCAAAATGAATTTTTTTTAAAATATTTTGTGAAAAAAGAAAAAAATTAATAAAAAATGTTATAAATATCAATAGACAAAAATGCCCCTTTAGAATAAGTTAATTGATATTGATTTTTAAAAAAACTCTATTTTAATTAACAAAATATTATTTAAATTACATTAAAAATATCAAGAATTAAATTTAAATATTTAAAAAATATCATTTAAAAATTTAAATAATTTGAAGCATCAAATGAAAAACAGGTGTATTTCAAGGTTACTAAATCCAGGAGACCAACCATCCAAATAAGGCTAAACTAATAAATATATTATTAAATTTAAAATATTTATTTAAATCTAACACTTAATTTTAAATAGTAATAAATCAACCATCAAACTTTTATAAATACTACAAATCTTTATAAATATTATAATTCTACTTTTATAAATACTACAAACCTTTATAAATATTATAATTCTACCACTATCGTTATATATTTTGGTGGTAAATTTATACCACTCATAATGTATTAAGTGATATATTTATTATAAAAATTATAAATTTATAACATTTATAAAATTTAATGATAAATTCATCAAAAGCAAAATTGTAAATTTATATAACACATTATACATTTGTTATTTTACTCTTAAAATAATTATTCTAATTTCTAATTCTTTAATTTTAGAATTGAAATTTTCTTCTCAAAATTTAAAATTATTTGATAACTAATTTTTAATTTCCAATTTAAGCTTTCCAAGCTCTTACTTTCAATTCCAAACTTATATATGATATTAATTTTTTTTTAAAATAACAAATAAAGTGAAATAATGTATAAGATTTAAACGTCTAATTAAATAACATTTAAAGTGAAATAATGTATAAATTTTTTTTAATAATAAAAATATATAAAATAAATATAAGTGATACTATTTTTGTTATCACAAGTTTTAAAAAGATACTATTTTTATATTAGAAATTAGAAATTAAAAATGAGTCAAACATACTTAATTTAAAATTTAAAAATAAAAAATTTAATTGGTTACCGAACAAGCACGTACCATCACCATATAAACCGACATCAGCTATCTTGTAGAAATTTTTCTAGAATAAGATGTGTATTATTACTACTAACAGATGGCTAGTTATTAAATACTGTCAACAACCAAACTTTGACATTGAATTGTCGAAATATAAATCTTATAGAAGTTGTAAAAATTAAATCCAAACCTCACATCAATCCTTATAAGACAAATATTACATGCACATAAATTTAAACTTTCATTGATTATGGTGTATAACGTGAACACGTGATACACTATAATTAATATGAATATAATTTTGTTTGCAATTAGCACCTGCCATTCTTATTATTAATAGGCAATGGAGATAAAACCACACCGAACAAGAGCAGAGCATATAGGTTGGCATTCCCTTCATATATAAAGCATATGAACCTCCTGAAAAATCATAAAATATATAGATTAAAGAGTGACTTTCTTCGTGTAGAGTAGTGTTTAGTACTACTGCATGTCGACCGTTTCTTCATTACTTTGCCATTGATCACTAGAAATAGAATGAGATTTCAAGGGACATTATAAAACTATCAACAATATGGACGGAAATGAAAGACTTACAATAGCGCACAATCTTCCATCGCTGGTTCTCTCCTTTTTTCCATTCCCACAGCCCTATAGTAGTGCCATCATGAACACCACTGTGATTCTTATCACTGTAAAAAGCATCAACATTCAGGCGAATGTTGTTAACCATCCTTATAGTCCTGAACCCTTCACCTGTGTCTTTGCTCTCAGTCCAAAGAACAGATTGATCGAGAATATTGGGATTGTAAGGCACTAGCTGCACCTGCAAGCCAGTTAAGATGAAATTACTAATAACTGTAGTTATGGAAATTCATCGACGTCCTTCAAATTTTAAAACCAGAAAAAACTAAAAAAGTGAAAGTACAACTCGATTGAGTTGAGACTTGAGACTCATTTTTGCAAACACCTATAGAACATAGGAAACATAAACACAAGGCTCAGTAATGTATACACTTACGAGAATTTTATCTAAAATGAGAGAAAAAAAAGAAGAAAAAAACATACGAACTCAAACGTGAGAGCTCTCATGGGACAGAAGAACATAACATAGCCCAATGTTGCTTTGCAAGCACATCTGCAATTTTTCACATCGTTGGGACTTGGGAAAAGCACATTGATCTCCAAAAAATTTAAGTGTAAATGCAACCACTTAGTCTCAAGTTTCTCAAAACAGCTAAGAATTCCCACCTCAACATGCAAATGTGTAGACAATTCCATAACAAGAACAAAGTATCTTTTCCAGCCAAGGAGGAGCCACGATCACAACATAAAGCAGTAAGAAAGAATGGATCACATATAGATGATATTGAACAATGTGTGGTTTACTTTGTGTTCTGGTCTATAAGATTCACTTTTCTACTTCAAGTCACAGTTTGAACCAACAAAAGTACCATTTAATCTATAAAAAAAAAAGGCTGAATTTGGGCAAAACAGGAAGGGCTAATGGGATAATCGATCAAACCAGTAAGCCAAAGCTCCGTATAGATTGCTATCTCATAACCTATGCGACAATGAGCAAACGATGTCTAACACATGTTTCTTCAATAGTTTCACAAGTAAAATAGAAAAAAATCAATTATGCAGAAACCAGTATATGATATACAATTACAAGCACAAATCTTTATAATAAATAGAAAAATCTTACAGGATGAGTAGCCCCAATAGAATGCTTGATTGCTTCACCAGTGGCCTTGTTAACCAGAGCAAAGCTGGGAAATCCTTCTTCATCCTTCACCTTAATGCTGAACCTCTCATCTTTATACCAGTGCTGCAATCATCAACCTCCCCCAATTATATCGATAATAACAAATTAATATAACAAAACAACAATCACAATCACAATGAAAACAAATAAAAATTTAACACAAAATTATTGAATAGTGAAAGAGAGATTAATACAAACCAAAATATATAGTTTATAAGGTCAAAAGTCAATTTTTTTCTAAATTAAAGAGAGAGCAAGTGAATATTAAAAGATCAAAGAGGAAGTACCGGAACGTTTACATGAATAAACTGTAAGAAATAATACAAGAATAAACAAGTTAAAAATAAAATGATTTTATTAAAATTAAAAATACATATATATGTATAAATTATAAATAGCATAAAATTTAAATAAAGTAAAATATCGTGGCTTGTGTTTCACACAATATCCTTAACATAATTTTTAAGATCACCGTGGGTTTTAGAAAATTATGAAACTTATCTCTTAGGATACAATGATTAAATAATAATAAATTTATATTATAATTTATTATTTCATGAAATTTCAAGTATCTAAACTCTATTATTAGAGGAACTTAACTCTAGTTAGAATTTTTTTTTCCCTTTTCCTCGTACTTTCCTTTTTTTTTCTTTTTCTTTTTCCTTCTCTTTCTTTTATCTTTTTTCCTTTCTCCTTCTTCTCAACTTAACTACTCTGTTTTTTGCTCTTTTTCTTTCTGTTTTCTACTTGCTTCTCTTCAACAAGGAACTGGTATATATATATAGCCATGAGCAAATCACAATTCAGAGCTCAACGGAAAATTCAAAAACAGAGCAAGATAAAGCAATTAAAAACTCAAAAACGAAAAAATTCAAAAATTCAAAAATTGAAACTGAAGAGAAAAGATAGTAATGAAAATTACGAAAATTGAAGATGCAAAGATAGAAACGAAAAAATGAAGAGATAGAAACAAAAATTAAATACATAACCATTTCTAATGATTTTTAATTCATATTTCCTAATAATCCTCCACATGAATAAAAATTGACATAGATTTTAAATTAAATTTTGACACGAAAATAGAGTTCAATAGATTGAAACCTGCGTAGGAAAGATAAGTATTATCCTTTGAACCTTTCTTTGTAAAATTACATTTATCTTACCAAATGACCAGTAGAAGCATTGTCCTTTAATTGTTTTTCCGTTTATATAAACGATGACATATTTCACATAATAGTCTTTCCCAACACAAATCATTTTTCATTGTTATGTTCGTTTTAGCCATGAACATACGTCTAGTTCTGTGAAATTCTCTAAAGAATTAAACCCTATACAATTCTCTTTCGAAACGGCCCTACTCCTCTCTCACATGGGTGATCTATTATCTTTAAAAGCAATCCACGAAGAATAACCCGAATACTCTCTCAATATTATTTTCATAAGAATCATTAAAAGCTTTAACTTACCTTATATCTTACGAGTATCACTGTTTTCATCATAGGAATGAGCTTGAAGGTAAACCCCCCATAGTGATCTCACTAAGTCTTTACAATTAGGTTGTCCTTTTTAATCTAGATCTTGGTATCTCTAGTCAAATAAATTGAGTTTTCTTTACAAATCCTTATTTATTCATAGGTTTCAATCTCATTCCTCTCGATGACTTATCAACTAACTCTCGATTTAACCCTTTAGTTAAAGGATCCGCTATGTTATCCTTTGACTTCATATAGTCAAAAAAGATAACCCCAATTGAGAATAGTTGTCTAATGATATTATGTCTACGACGTATATGTCGAGATTTACCATTATACATATTGTTCTATGGCCTGCCAATAATAGATTGACTATTACAATGGATGCATATTATAGATACAAGTTTCACCCACATGGGAATATTCTCTAAAAAATTACGCAACAATTCGACTTTTTCGCTACATTTATCCAAAACAATGAACTCAGATTCTATCATGGATCTAGCAATGCACGTCTGTTTGGAAAACTTCCATGAAATAGTTGCACACCCAATATGAATACATATCCACTAGTATACTTTGAGTCCTTCATGTCAAATATTCAATTTGCATCATTGTATCCTTCTAATATAATTGTATATCTTAAGTATCTAAGTAGTCTTGTAATACCTTTCCAGTGATCAGATCCTGGATTACTAGTATATCTACTTACTTGTAAGTTATGTTTGGTTTCGTACAACTCATCAAGTACATAAGACTTCTTATCACTCTAGAATATTCTAGTTGAGACACACTCTCACTTTTATTCTTAGATAAGTGTAGATATACATCTACTAGTGTTCTCACAATTCCAGAATCACCCGTAATGAATTTCTCAAGTATTTTGTCAACATAGTAACATTAACTTAGAATGAGACCACTTAATATCCTTGATATCTTAATTCCTAGAATTACATCAACAGGCTCCATGTATTTCATATCAAACCTTGAATTCAACGTAGACTTCGTAGATTTAATCATTTGATCATTACTATCCACAATTAGCATGTCATCAACGAAAAGACACAAGATAACATAACCATATTCTTTGTCCTTGACATACATACAATTGTCACATTTGTTGATTTTAAAACCATTTGTCCTCGTGACATTATTAAATTTTTCATGTCATTGTTTTAGTGCTTGTTTCAAGCCATATAAAGACTTTACCAATTTACAAATCTTTCCTTCTTACCCTAGGCATAAAAAACCCTTGGGTTGGTCCATGTAGATTTATTCATTTAAGTCTCCATTTAGAAAGGTTGTATTTATATCCATTTGTTGTATTTCAAGATTTTGTACAATAACGATAGCAAATATCATTCTTATAGATGTTATTCTCTTCACAGAAGAATAAGTATCAAACTAATCAAGGTCATGTCATTGTTTGTATCCCTTAATTACAAACCTAGCCTTGTACTAAATGACCTTCAAAAGAATTCATAGTCTTTTCATAGGTTTGAAGTATATTTGCTAACAAATAAGTCAAAAAAAACTTAACCATATGACGTTTTTGTCCTAGTCCTCTTACTAAGTCTGGGTTCAATCTTAACTTTATCCTCAACCTCTTGTTCAAGTTCTTCGATTTGACTATCTTTATTCAAAAGAATTCACAGCTTTTTCATAGATTTGAAGTACATTTTCTAACAAATAAGTCAAAAAATCTTAACCATATGACATTTTTGTCCTAGTCCTCCTACGTCTGGGTTCAAACTTAACTTGATCCTCAATCTCTTGTTCAGGTTCTTCGATTTGAGCATCTTTATTCATAGTCTCATACGTTCGTTTAGATGAACTTGAATCTCTTTGTGTTTACTTGAAAACACATGTTCAAAGAACAATGCATTTCTTGATTTCATTATCATGTTGTTGTGTATGTCTGAGATTTGTGACTCATGCACAAGAAAACGATAAGCACTATTATTATGTGCATATCCAATGACGATGCATTTCTTGATTCCATTACCATGTTCTTGTGTATGTCTGAGATTTTTGACTCATGCACAAGAAAACAATAAGCACTACTATTATGTGCATATCCAATGACGATGTAATATATCCTTTTTGGACCTATCTTCACCTTCTTAGGTATAGGTACAACTACTTTAACAACATACCCCCACACTCGTAAATATTTATAGGAAGGTGTCTTTCCTCTAAATAATTCATATGGTGTTATGTGTCTTTTTACTAGATACCTTATTTAAAAGGTAATTAACTGAAAAAATAGCTTCTCCCAACAAATTCTGTGATAACCCAGAACTTAATAGCATTACATTCATTTTTTCTTTCAAGGTACAATTCTTACATTCAACAACACCATTTTGCCGAGGTGAATAAGGCATTGTGATTTCATGAATAACTCTGTATCATGCACATAATTCACCAAACAGTGTTTCATATTCACCATCACGATCACTGCTTAGTACCTTGATCTTCTTATTGAGTTGATTCTCAACTTCTATTTTATAAAGAATAAATTTCTCTATAATTTCATCTTTGCTTTTAAGCAAATACACATGGTAACTTATTGCCACTCCTTATTTGAAAAAATTGCAAATTACATAGATCATTATGGATTAAGTCAAGGATTTAGTGTTCCTTTTAATAAAAAAAAACGATGATCTAGTCATTTTTGTCTCAACACAAGTCTCACAATTATGCTTTGAATCTATTTGGCATGCGAGTATGTATTTCATGTTAATTAATCTACGCAATGTATCATAATTAACATGACCTACTCTACCAACACAACTTGGAAGACTCAAGCAAATAAACAAAAGAATTAATCTTATTAAGATTCCTAGCTTTTACATATCATCAACCATGTTTGCCTCACGATTCCTATTTCTTTTTGAAAACTTGCAGTTTGGAGCTTTATGTTCTATCCTTTGACAATTAAAGTATATCCATACGAAGCTTCACTTCTAAAGTTGCTTCTCTAGGTCCCAATTTAGACCTTTACCTAGCTTGAGCTTGCCCTTGCCCTTATTTTTATTGTGCTTGGAACTTTGACCATGTTCCATCACATGACTTGGGTGCTAATAGGATATACCCTCTTTTAGAAAAAAACCTTGTTGTCTTCTTCAACTTTGAATCTTATTAGCAAGTTTTCAAATATTTCACTTCGCTTGTACTTAAGGTAAGCCTTGAACACTATCCATGAAGGGGGGCAACTTGAAAGGTTTCACTAAGTACCATCATTTCATCATACATCTTTGATATGATATATTGCATATAGGTTTAGAGTCCACCATCTTATAATCAAGAAAGTGACCAACTAAAAAAATTTTGGCATCGACATATTCAATTTCATACTTCCGATTAAATGATTCCCACAAGTCTTTAGTCGTCTATTTCTTATTGTATAAAGAATCGGTTAAACTATTCAGAACATAGTTCCAACATAGATAATTAAAATGCTTTCATACTTCAATAGCATTACCAAACTGAAAATCTTGTTCACCCTCAGGTTCATTGAGAGCTTTTTCAATCAAGAACAAATTTAAGGTGGTGAGATAGAATATCATCTTACTCTATCTCTTGAATTAAACCATTAAATTTCTCCGATTTCTCCACCAAAACATGATTCATGGGAACAAAAACCGGTACCATTGAGGTTACCTCATGAGGCACAGAAGGCCCCGTCATTTGGTTCACATTAGAACCACTTACAGTAAGGTTAACAACATTCACGATTGAGTTTTTAATTCGGGACAATGAAATATTCATTTCTGTTGCCATAATCTTTTCTTTATTTTTTCTATTAAATACATAAATAGCAACTCAAATTTTAAAAATCACCAAATAAAGTTTTAGAATATAAAAAAATATTCAATAAATAAATGATAGAAATATGTTAATTTACATTCATATTTATAATTTCATTAATTATAGTGATTAAATAATTTTAAAAATAAAATAATTTAATTATTTAGAAAATTATAAATAATATATATAGAGTAAAAGTGAAATACAAATATAAATATAAAGTAAAGAAAATTAAGAAATGGTAAATGACAGATAAAAACACTGAAAACAGTAACAAAGATGAAGTAGTAATAAAGAAAAACAGAGAATAATTATGTAGTAATAAAAGCAATATTAATTAATGATGAAAGGGAATTAATAAAATGATGTAAAAAATAAAAGGTAATAATACATGAAAAAACAAATTAAGAATAAAATGATTTTATTAAGAGCTTAGAAACGGAAAAATTCAGAAAAAACGGAAACTGAAAATGAAGAGATAGAAACGATTTTTAATTCATATTTTCTAACATAAACAAGCAAAAAATTGTAAAAAAAATCGATTATTTATAAAATAATGAACACAAAAACACAAGTGGGCAGCAAAATCATAAGAAAAATAAGTGAAATTGAGAAGAGTTAAGAGGCAGAACTGGATAACACTTACTTGAAAAGGATCGGATGTGTCAGCAGAAGAAAGAATAACCCGACCATCTCGAATGGAAAGAGAGAAATTGTGATTGGCTTTGCAGTAGATCTTAAAAGTGGGTCTATTATGGAGATCAGACAGATCAAATGCAGTATTGGACTGATGGGTATGGTGATGAACAGACGAAGGCAAATGGGGACGAAAGTGGTGATCTTGATGGGTCACCACCGATTCTCCTCCATAGGGTTGTTGATCCACCACATCATGAGCAACGTGATGAACTCTGGTGGGTTCTGACTCATAGTTGGAGGAATAGTGAGGACGAGAAGGAGGAGGGTAAGCAGAGTAGCTCAAGTCTTCGGAAATAGGAGGCTGATAAAAAGGGTGGGGAGAGGTATGAGAAGAGTGAGAGACATGGGTTACATGAGCTGTGGGTGGTTGAGGAGGTGGTGGGTAGTTTTCTCCATAGAAATTTGATGGTGGTTGGTCAAAGGAAGAGAAGGGGCTTGATCTTCCAGGTGGTGGGTATGTCTCTGATAGATCGTAATTTGGGTCATCTTCATCTCTCTGGCGATTATGGTGTGTATGATGAGTGTGAGAGTGAGAGGATTGACCAGATGGGAATTCCATCGCCGATGATTTTCTGCTTTGGTGTATGTGATATGGCGTGTCTTTGATTCTGTGTCGTGGTTTATATATTCATCTTCGGGGTAACGAGTGTTCAAAAATTGTACATAACCGAATTAAATCAAAAAGATAGTTTTATAAATTAAATTTGTTTGATTGGATTTATATTAATTAAAATTATTTTTTAAATAATTATAATAATTTTTAAATAAATAAAATCCGATCATATAGATCTCTCTCGCTCTATCGACATCTTCATTTCTCCTAGTTCTCAAATAATTCACAATAAATATGTTAGAAAAGAAATATACAGAAATATAATTATATATGCATAATTGCTGAAATGAGTTACATTCTTTTCAAATTATAAAACAAAAATCAATCCTTTCAATTTTAACTAGTTTTAATTAAAGCTTTGACCTGTAAAATTTCATTATGTCCACTTTCACGAAAACAATTCTTATTTCTCAATTCAACTAAGGAAACTATTTCAAAATATTGGTGAGAAATTTAATAGATATTAACTTAACAAAATGGGGTAAATCAACCTTCTTTGATTTGAAATGCTATTAATGCTTTTATGAACAATGATTTAAGAAATTTTTATAATAAATGACATATTCTGTATTTTATATGATACAGATGATCAAATCCCCTTATAACCAGTCTTTGTTCAAAATAAAAAATTTCAATTAACAATAATAAAAACAAAATATGTAGAAACTCATATACAATCACTGATAAAAAAACATATAATATGCTCTATCATTATAGTAAGCATCACTTTTACTCTTTTGAATAGCTAGCTAGATATCACATAAGATTTTGGTAATATCTATAAAAAAAATAAGAATAAAAAAATATAAACATGGTTTTATTAAAGGCGAAAGATAATAGTATTAAAAACTGAATTTTACTTATTAATTACCATATAATACTTCTTTTCGGTGAAGATACCAAAACTTTAATAAGTATAACGAGGAGGATGAGGGAGTGGCTAATTGTTGATTCAAGTAAAATGAGATAGGACATGAAGGACAAGCATATTGAAGCTTTTCTTTTAAGCTTTCTCAATCAACTTTACTCACTGTTTATCCTCAAGGCTTTACATTAGTGTTAGGTCCACTATTTTTTGGCTGTGTAACGAAAATAACATTTAAAAGCTATATGTCCCATTTTTATTTTACTTTTTTGCAAATTTGACACTAATGCTACCAAACTTAGTGTTCTTAGCTTTTTCTTTTTAAACGCTAGGATTATTAGAGGAATTAGGCACTAGCTTCACAGGAGTATATGGTTTATGTGCTGTATTTGGTACAGATAATGACTAGCATAGTTAGCATTTTTCAAATCAACATTAGTCATATTTATTCTTTTTCTTTGTTGTTTAATTATCTAAATTTGTGTATGCCTGTTTTCACAATCTTCTTATTGATTAGATGTTTCAAATAGGTTGGTGATAAGGAATAAATCCAATTTTTAACTCCATTATTCTAAAGGATAAAATTTGGATTCTCATCAAACAACTCACAAATGTGTGAGTTTTCATCTTCACCAACAATTATAACAGTTTTCTTGACCAATTTAACTGGTATGTTTGTTGTTTCAATGATCAAAGTTTTTAATACATATAATACAATAAATTGTTTTAGCTATTTACGCCTTATTAAAAAGTTTGATTCATCCAATTTTATCGAAAATTTAGGATTAATAATATGTTTTACTTAAATCATAATTTGATTGAACCACAAATATGTTTGAGTTTATTGTTAGAATTAAAATTTATAATAAGATAGTGTAAATATATGTTGTAAGCTACTTTTATATGCTTAAATATCTAAGGATATATGCTTAATTGATTATGATATCTTAATCTATAAATTAGAATAATCATTATTTTATGATAAAATGCTACTTCAATAATTAACTTACGATAACAATATGTACTCATTTATATTCTATATATAGGTGATAATAATTTACATAAATTTATTAAACCAAGTCAATTTTCAGATTTTATTATGACTGACATTGAACCTGAAATTCATTCAGAGGAAATGAAAAAGTCGCCATAAAATTTAAATGACTCGTCTTCAAAAGGAGGAATAGAAGCAAGTAATGTGGACCAAGATAAAAAATCTCATATGAAGAAACGAGAATCATTTTTCATTTATTTTACCCTATGATGTGGAAAATCCTAGAGTTACATGATATTATTGTAATAAAAGTTATATTGCTCATCCCACAAGAAATGAAATTACTTCAATGATATATCACTTCAAAAATTAGTTATTGTATCATTTGATGCAAAATGTGCTAGAATTGTTTTGGAAAAAATGATTATAATTGATGAATTATCTTTTAGGTTTGTTGAGAGTGAAAGATTTAAAGATTTTACAGTTGAAATTTGTCCTAAGTTTCACTTGACATCTCGTCAAACAAATTCTAGTGATGTGTTTCAACTTTATTTAGATGAAAAAAAAAGTTTGAGAAACTTTCTTATAAGTGAAAAGTAAAGAGTTTGTCTTACATGAACTTTCTAGTGAAAATGAGTGAAAATATAATTTTTGAGATTTTTTATAGATTTTAATATATGACCAATTATAAGCTATCATATGGACGCCACACAATCAAGGGAATTGATTAGGTAAGCCACATGGATGTCATGCGAGCAAAGAGAGTGAATCATGCAACACTACGCATTCCTAGTGACATAGTGCCATGCCACGTGTCAGCATGACATTCATTTCAAGTTGGTCATACTATCTAATGTTTTGCCACTTGTTGTAAATTGATTCATCCATTCATTCCACCGTCTCACCATGCTATTTGTAACCACGAATCATGTCATGCCACGTGGCAATGACTCAATATACGTTCAACAAACCAGTTGTCTCGTGCCACGTGTTACAACCACTTAAGTTTAATTTAATCACTATTTGTCGCATAAACCCTAATGAATCAAAATTAACATAATTTATATCAGATTTTGGAGCTAAGAAGAGACAAAAACACAAAGAATTAAAAAAAAGATATAATTTTGGTAGAGATTCAATAGAAAATTGATGTTATAATTCAAAAGATTTATTGTATTTTTTTTCTTCTTTTTTTATCAATTTTTGTCTTTCTTTACGAAAAAATATAAATTTTATGAACAAAATTATATATAGTTAATTTATTAATCTAGAGATCTTATGAACCCAATTTTTAACATGTGATAATATTTATTTTATCTCAATTATGATTTTAATTTAATTATATTATTTAATCTTATTTTTATGTTATTAATTATTTGATAAATAATTGATCTATATAGACAATTAAATAGATTTGAGATAATTATTTAATTGTTTATCTTATATTAAATAACATGTATAATTTATAAACAAAGATGTATGATTTTTATGTATATATTTAATCGTCAAACATGGTCTTCATTACGTGAAATTGATCTTATTTAATCTATATATGTATTTGATATTTTCTATGTCTTTCTTGTTGAGACTTCACGGATGAAATATGTGAATATCTCTTACAAATTTGTTGTATTCAAAATATTGTAATTTCTAAATTATTTGAGTTAATAGAAATATGTTATTTTAAATTTATACTTAAGAAAATTTCATAAAAATAAATAAATCACTATAAATGAGATAATTATAAATCACTTGATAAGATTATTTAAGTTTGTTTTCCTTAACTATCTTATCAAGTATTTTTTGTTATATATTTATCTAAATTTTTAAATAGAATATTAAATTATTTGTTTGTAATTTTTCTTTAAATATTTATAAGTATATTTATGTTTTAAGTAGATGAATATTATATAATTAAAGAAAGAGTTTTATTGATTATGTTGTATTATTTTAATAAGTGATTATTAATTATTATAATATATTTTTTAATTAACGAATTAAGGGTAAAAAAACTATTATAATTGATATTATACTTTTGTGAATTTTTATTGATATTAAACTAATTATATTGTGCTAAAATCTCCACCTTATTTTTCAATTTAGGCCTCCTTTTGATGAAATTTCTTCTATCATCGTCTATTTTCTATCCTATCTATTATTAATTTTCGCTTTAGGCCTCGTATTGATAAACTTTCTTCCGTCATCGTCTATTTTCTGTTCTCCCTCTTACCTTTCATGTCATCAACCTCTCTGTTCTCGGCAGTTGAACAACTTCTCCACTCTCTTCTAGTTTAAGGTAAAATAAATATATATCACATCATTATTTTCGAATTTTTTCTCTATAATATTATTGAATTGATTGGGGGTAGGAGTAAACCCTGATTTTGCATTAATCGTGTAGTAAGTATTCTGTGAAGAACTAGAGCTCATTTCTTGTTGACATAAGGAAAATGCTATTGGGCTTTCAATCAAAGCATACGAGAATACGAACTGGAGTCTCAAGTATGAGATTTTTAGTTTGGAAAATTCGCAAATGAGGAAATGGGTTTGGAATAAAGAGATTAGATTATTTCAACCTTTTTAGTCTCTTATTTTGATTGTTATTTAATTTCCTACCACATATGTTCATTTGCCTTTTCTTTTTGTTTACAGTCACAGACTTAATGCTTTTTAATGTCGAGTTTCGGGTTTCGGGTTTTTACACTTATATTATATACTTATTTTTAGGGTTAAGTGTCAATAAGTTTATTCAAATCCGATTTAGTGTAACATGAAAAATTACATGGAAAGAAAAATTTAAAATATAACCATTATCCATAAAATTTAACGGCAACAAGCATAATTCAAAAATTCAAAAGGAATTACATAATATTAACTCCAAATATCTTAATTATTAAGATATTCTGACATATTAAAGCTTTAACAACATTAGAAGAAACTAAAATTTGAAAAACATCACAGTTACTTCATAGTTTTTCTAGGCAAAATCTCCTATTAAATTAAATTCGGATCTGATTTGTAATAATCTGATTGTATTCGAATTAATTAAACTGCATGTTGAGCAATGTCTCGTAAACAAATTTGAAAATTTTCAATTCGAATTTAGTTTTGATCGGATTATTAAAATTTTGATACGACTTTGGTTGGAACGCAATCTCCTCCTTCGAATTAAGTCAGATATTTTGGTTTTATCAAATTGATTGGATATTTTACTTACCCCTATAGAGAAGTTTTGAAGTGACCAGATGTTTTTCAAATTTTAGCTTCTTTTTAACAATGTTAAAACTTTAACATGTTAAATTTAAATATTTGGAGTTATTTTTTAACTTTTTATTTTATTTTTTTAATTAAGCGTTGTTGAATTTGTATAGATAATGGTTTTATTTTAAATTTTTCCATCCTTTTATGTAATTTTTCATGTTACAATAATTCAAGTTTGCTTAAAATTAACAATTTCTATCTAATGTTCAACTCTAAAAATAAATACTTGACCTAAGAATCATTTTTAAAATAAGTATGAACTGGAAATAGATTTAAGAAATTAGTTGGGCAGAACCCAGAGAGAGGATAAATGTAAGAAATTTTGATCATTGGCTGGTCTAAGATTCTTACAAGCTTAATGTTATTATATATAGTCGTAAGTTTAGTTCCAAGTTCAAACAACATCAAGAAACAAAGTTGTTAAAAAAATGCATATTATATCAGCCACAGCAGATTGGTAAAAACTTGAAATAATCAGGGAAAATCTTGTTTCATTCTCCCACTCCTAATTATTGTTTGATCAATCTTAAGTTTTTTCTTTCTTTCTTTTATTAGTTCCTCTGTTGCATGGTTTCTTGTAGTTCACTATCTCTTTTCTATGTATTTTTTGGTTTTCATACATGTGTCTCTTATGATCTGTATGTGCCTCTTTTATGCTAATCTTTTAATTGATATTTTGGATTCAGTAATCCAAGACTGATAAATGTGAAGCATTGTGATTATAACGTAGTTTCATAAAAATCAGACTTTTTATATAGTAAAAGAGTCCATGTAACATGATTTTGCAAATAAAAAGACTTTAGAACAGTGGCGTTCACGTCATAAGTGGAAGAAGAAGCAGCTTCACTTTTATTTGAATAATTTTGAAAGTATATTATATAATTGTAAACAAACCAAGTACCTATATCTACAGAGCAGTGTATGTCCAGTTCTATTTCTTACAGCAATCATCTTGGACTTGATTTTCATCTCTTTGTAAAAATATATTTCGTTCCAATTTTTACTCCGAAATATTTTCACCTTTTAAATTTGACATTAAACACTTGAAGAAAAATCACATACACCTTTTATACATGTTATTAAACCTTGGAAAGGGCTGTTGGCATTCCCATTTCCACCTTTCTTTTCTTTTAACAATTTAATTCTCCATGTTGCTACAGCATTTCGTTACTCTTATTATCCTTGAAACTGTAGGTCAGGACTTAAAAGAAATTGTTGGTTCAAGTATGGCAGGTTCATTGGGTTCTGATGGACATCTGGTTGGATGTTGCTGTTAAGAAAACAGCAAGAACTAATGTACTTTTTTGATGAATTTATTGTATCATGCTCATCATCCACATTCATGAAATGGCGTTTCAGCCTATTTTCCGTGCTTGGGGCTGAAGAACTCAATTGAGGAAGTCTTTGAAACAAATTGCCGTCATTGTTGTTGTTGTTATTGTTGCAGTTATCGGCATAGAAGGGTTGGGATAAAGCATGTACTGAAGTGCTGAAAGTAGGAGTTGTTTCAAATCCCATTGGGTTATCTGATAAGAAACTACTCAGCAGGGAGTAGTCCATGGCATCAAATAAGTTGGAGAAGGAAGAAGATTTTTGTGGCTGAAGATACTTGTCATCAAGCCCATCAGGTAGACTTCTCAAACTTGGTAAAAATGTTTCTTGGATAAATTGTTCTTCTTGATCTTGATCACTTAATATTCTTACTGTTGGAGATGCAATATTTGTCTTCTTGTAGATGCGACATAGAACCCAATTGTCCAACTGCAAAATTAAAATCAATAAATGTACTAAAGATAATGAGCACAAGTTCAAAACTATCAGTGTTAAATTAGTAATTTAATTTATTTAAGGTTAATCTCGTAAACTCATAAGTTGAAAAAGAAAAAAAAACCAACTCACTTAACTTATAAGCTTAAATGAAATTGCAATTAAAAGATATCATTTTTATTTTTTCTTGTTTTATAAAAATATAATCAAAAGGTAAACAAAATTATAAATAATTTTATTTTTTTTATTTTTTATAATGATAAATGAATTGGTTCATGAGCTGCTAAATATAATTTATTTAAAAATAAGTTGAGTTGAATTTAGTTCACTTAAAGTTTAGATGAACGGACTTTGAATTTAATCTAAATAAGTTGGGTTAAACTCAATTCATTTAACACCTATTCAATTGATCATAAATTTAACACATGTAAGAAATTAAAATTGATTTTTTTAATGAAACATAACCTATGTTTATTCAAAGTGTGATTAGTGAATTCAAATTAATAATGGATCCTTACTCTCATGGATGAATCTTTGAGGACAGTGGGTTTATTGGTATCAGCAAGTCTATATTCATGCATGATCCAATTAGTCTTGATACCCTTAGGTGGTCTCCCTTTGTAGAACACAAGAGCTTTCTTAACTCCAATATTGTGGCGTCCTCCTGATCCAATTGCTGCAGCTGATGGTGTTATAATGGTCTTATCAGTACCAGTAGCTTTCCAATACCCTGATGCTGCAGATCTGTTTGGTCTTGCTCCATTGGGGTACTTACGATCTCTTGGACTAAAGAAGTACCATTCTTTCTCACCAAACGTAGCTTTTGCTGATAGCCCAAAAATGAATTACAATGAGAAGCTTCTCATGTTATAGCGAAGTTTATGTCATAGATATTATAATTTAGAAAAAGAGTAAAATAACAAAATATATCACCGAATGTAACGTGTTTGTACATAATTTATCACGTAACTTTAGACACTTAAATAAAATTATTATAAGTATTACAAACCTACTGCTACTTATCTATGTTCTAGTAGTAGATTTGTACTAATGTTAAGGAATTTAGTGATAAATTTATCATTTGTAACATTAATAAGAAAATTTGATGGTAGTAAGTTTGTACAAACATAAATGATATATTTATTAATTTAATCTTTGACAAAAATTAATGAATAACTCATTAATAATTTCAAAAACTACAAAAATATCACTCCATATTTAAAAAAAAAAAAAAAGAACGATCACATCCACTTAATTACTGTTTTATCACAATATACTCCATGAATTTTTTTAACTCTTAATGTTGATTATGAATTTACGTGATACCATTAGGGACAAAGTGCCCATTTTTTATGCAACTTTCTCCACATTTTCAATTTTTTTTTCCACCTGTCTGTTGCATGACATATATAAAGACATATAAAAAATGGCGTAGAATAATTGGACTCAACTAAAAGAGACATGATTGTAAAATTTAAAAAAATGTGGATTTTCTTTGTATCTGGAGGTATATGTAAGCATTGAGTGTAGATTAATGTATGAAGAAACTGAAATATAGTAGGGTGAGGAAAGACAAACCTGGTAAATCCCATGGATCAAGCTTGTAGATATCAACCTCTGCAATTATGGAAACAGGCAAGGGCATAGAAGTGACCTTGTTTCTAAGGTAGTGAAGAATGAGCTCTTCGTCTGTGGGGTGGAACCTAAATCCTGGTGGGAGGTTTGGTTGAGGGTTCTTCATGCCTTGTCTCTCTTCTATTACTTCCTAAGTCGATAGTTTTAGCTCAAAGTGCTTTGGTTTTTAAAGAAGGAGAATTGAAATTTTTGGGAGAGGGAAGTGTGATTCCATTTTATGGCTGTGAAAATTTGTCGTTTTGTGGTAAAGAGATTTGGCCAAGGGGGGAGGGATGAAGAGAAAGAAAGGGACTGAAAGTAATCAGTTAGACGTGGTGGAATACTGGTTTATATAATTATATCAAAATTATATAAATTTAATTATATTAATCCATAAAAATATATCACCTCATTTAAGATTTATCAAAAAAAAAAAAAAAAACTAAACTTTTTTTTAGACTTTGATCTGTGAAAGAGAAGGCCCACATCATAAGGCCACGTATTTTTCACAATATTACTATTTTGAAATCCTTTATAGGATATATTTTTAAATACCATTCACTAAAGTGGGAATTGGAATCAAAGTGAGAAAATATATTTGGCGGCTGAACAAAGGATAAGATGAAGTTTATGCCAAAGTTTCATGTAAAATAGGTGCATGAATGATATAAAAAATATTTTCAATTAAAATTTGACTTCTTCGTAAATTAGAGTTCCATTTTAATTTTTTTAAAAATGGTTATTAAAATTATATAAGTTAAGTCTAAAGTGATTATTAGTGAAAATGAGTTTTTTTATCACGTTGTAAAAGGATTCAAAATTAAATTTTAATAAAATTTATAATAAATATTATTCAAATTTATTATTAAACTATTATTTTTTAAGTGAGAATAAACCGAATATTAATACTAAAAAAATGAATAAGACATATAGAAGATTACACATTAAAATATTGGGATTATTTTTGAATAATATTAATAATAATTAAAATCACAATTCTAATATCTACTAATAAAATATAAATTTAGTTAAAAAATATTCAAAATTAATTTTATTCTTACTTAATCATTTTTTTAAATAATAAAATAAAAAACAGTCTTTTTACATTATAAAATTAAATTACTTAAATAACTTAATTTAAAAGAATATGCAAACTCTTCTTTGTTTAAATAAAATATATATAATACTACTTTAAAAATAGTAAGATATATTATTTATGTATTTATCTGCTTCGTATGATTTTTTTCCCTATTATATTACTTCCAATCTTTACACGTGTTTGTGATAACGAAATCAATGCCAAACCAAGCGTATTATGTTAGGGTGTCAATTTGTAGTGAATACGGCACACGTGTTAAAATAAATTTATTTGGATTATTTTTATAAAATAAAAAATATATAAATAAGATCAATAATTAATAGTAACATGATAACATGTGCTATATAATTTTTTTATAATATGTTAATAGTGGTATCTTGTTTGTTGTAAACTCAAAATATAATAAATTAAAATATTATTTTAAATATAAATTATTAAATTCGATCTAATTTATTAATTTAATTGTATTAAAATATTAACTCAATTTTTTTATAAAAATTATTATATTATATTTAATTTATTTATTAAATAAATTATGTGTTAGATGTTAAATGAGTTATTCATTTCAACTCAATTTATTTAAAGTTAGTAAATTGAGTTCATGAATCGAAAAAATATAAATTTATTTAATTTATGAACTTAAATAATAAACTCATTTATTTATTTAATTTTAATTAAATATATCTTTTGATTGAACACTTTTTTAACAGGATATTTTTTTTAGGGTTAATATCATTTTTTTATTAAAAATTATTGTTTTATCAGTGAACTTAAATAATCAAATTTCATTATTTAACTACTTACATGACTAGTTCAATTAGTTTTGTAAGTGGGAGGACAGAAAGTATTGATCTATGATTTATTTCAGATAGGTAGATATTGAACGATATATAATGTTCTTATTTTGTCCCTTCATGCAACCATAAAAGAAATACCTTGACCGGCTGAAAATTATATTATATGGCTAATGATGGATAAGCTACTTATCCTAATGAGATTTCTTTTTTAAATAAAAAAATTCATTATTTAACTAATGATAATATATATTACATCACTATTATACATTTAAAAAATTAATATCATAATTTTTTTATATCTATAAACATGTAAAACATAATTAAAATTAAATAAAAATGATTAAATTACATTCATGATAGAATTATTATTAATAAAAATAAAGGTATAATTAAGATTTCTTTCTATATAAAACTTCATATGGTAGTTTAATGTATTTGAAAGTTTTTATTTTCATTTTTATAAAGTTTTACTATATCAATTTTATTCTTCACACTTTTCATGTAAGCAAATATTACATTTTTTTAAAAATAAAAATCAATCACAATACATATTTTATATCCTGTTGTACTTTTTAAGATATCTTGTTAAAGATAGTTAAAGATGTCTTGTTGTAAAAAAAATATAAATGAAATTCGAAAATAAAATTTGTTTTTTTTATTCGATAATCATTTCAATTATAGATTATGAATTTTAGTTTTCAATTTTCAAAAATTTTGAAATTGGTAACTCATTTTTAATTTTCATTTTTTAAATTTTGAAATTCAATTTTGAGATTCGTTCAAATTTAAAAAAATTAATTTTAGAATTCAATTTTCATTTTTTATATCTTAACATTAAGAATTAATAGTATAGTCATATTCAATTATATATGAATTGATTAAAGATTTAAATTTGATGAAAATTGATCAGAAATAATTTTAAAATTAAATTTTAGATCTTAAAAAGTAAAATTAAAAATTATGAATTAATTATCCAAAAGAAATATCTACTTTTCATTTTCTATTTTTCAAAATTAAAATTAAAAATTGATTATTGAATAATTTTTTTATAATATTTTGAAGTTGAAAATTTATTTTTAAATTAAAGAATTTAAAATTTTAAAATTTAAATAGTTATGTTTTAATATTTAATATAATTTAAATTTAGTTTAATAATTTTTTAAAAAAAATTGTCTTAATTTATATATAAAATTAAGTTTATTTAAAAATTAAATGAATTAAAATTAATTCGGTTCATTCATTTGTGCACTAATTATATGCTCGAGTCATTGTGAAGTCATCTTCATCATGCCGTAATTATGCATCCTTTTGACTTTCACCATTCTCACCTGAATATAAATTATAGAATTTTTTATTCTATAAATTTTAGTATAATTAAATAGATAAGTATTATATAAAATAAAATATATTTTTTAAATTAATTTTATTCTATAAAGCATATTCGATTCTAGTGTGAAAGCATACTTATCACCTAATAAGAAGATATATAAATAAACAACCCAAGAAAATAAGAGATAAAATAAAATAAACAAGGATGAAGAACAAGTGTTTTTTCTTTTCTTTTCATGCCAATCTTACCTATGAGAATATAGGAATGAATTTAAATGTCGGCTAATATCATTTTATTTCATTAAATGTCTATCACTCCTACTTACCACTCAGGCTAAGGATTGGGATGATGAATAATTGAGAAAGTGAAATAGTGATTGGTTGCAAACTCACATAATAATTCTTATGGATAGTTAAAAATACTTTTATTAATAAAAGCATGATTGTCATACTATTATTATTATTACTATTGTTTTTACATAAACGCTTTCAAAAACCATAAGCACAAATTATACATTTATCCATTGAATTACTTTTGAAACAATTCAATTTTAATAATACAAGTAAAAAAGTTGTATTCAAACTTTAAAAAAATAATTGGTCCTCAACTAAGAAAATGACAAATTTGAACAAGTGATATATAATTATACATTATGATATTCATTTTTGGTCAACAAAGTATAATAATAATGGACCACTCCATACTAACTAAAATAGAATACACACAAGTATTCTTGAGTTTAAGTGCACAATTAACTAACAAGTACAGGTGGTAACTTGTGATAATTCCAAGGCTTGAGAGTGACTTCAAAAAGCAATAAGCATTATCAAATGACAAAAACAGATTGCCAACTTAGCCTTTCCATTTGTGCTAATTACTGAATTAAGCATGTAAGTCGATGATATTATTTGAGTTTAATTACAAATTAATTTTATTTTACTTTAATCGTAGAAACATCAAGTTCAAGTTTAATAAGACACGAATTACTTTGTATTATTAAAAAGCATTTGATAGAGACTCATCATATCTTCAAACATATAAAAACAGTCAATGCTTATCCTTCAACACTTTTGTTTTATTCAACATGTGGAGTGCATTAGAAGCAAGTAAAGAATGCATTTTCATGCGAGTTCTTCTTATTATTATTATTATTATTATTATTTTCTTTTTCTTCAAAAAAAGAAAAAAAAAATCTTTGTCCAAACAATAATTACTTAACTCTAATCCGCATGAAAATCAACAAATTATTGGGAACCATAAGAGTTGGTGTCCTAAGGCATTAGTTACCTTCTTTGTGCCATAATATGAGCCAACCAAATGGCTCATGTGTGTCTTTGTGCTCCACTGGCTTTACCTAAAGAAAGCGGGAAACAGAGTACACTTTTTTATTATCCACCGTGGGTTAGTAAAGTTGTTAAAATAACTTAGTTAAGATGCACGATAAAATAAATTCATGATAATATTTTTCTTATACTAGGTGACAATACACAAATAATTTAATTAATATATTTAAATTAAAAAATTCAATTCAATCCATCGAATTTAGATTTGATTAAATTAATAAATTTTATAATTCGAATAAATTTGAACTAAAAAATATAAAATCTGTTCAAATTTAAATCTACAGATTTTTATAATCTGTTGTATTCAATACAAATCGAATTAATATTAAATTATAAATAAATACATATTTTATTTTATAATATGTTATATATAACATAATTACATTATATTACTATTTTAATTTAAAAATATATATATATAAATATTTATAATAATTTAATAATTATATAAACATACTTCTTATTCTTATTCTTTTCTATAAATAATAAATTTTCTTACAAATATATTAATTTAAAATTTAAATATTATATATGTTGTGTTTTATATATGAAAATAATTCATAAATAAATTTCAATATTAATTTAACATTTAAAAAATATAATCTTTTTAGATTAGGATTGAAAATCTTTAAATTCGATTCAAATAAGATCGGATTCAAATAAACAGATAAATTTGATTCGATACTTAATCTTAATAATTAATGATAGCACCTAATATTGTCAATGGGTTAAAACCATAATAGTTATACAATACTCGATGCACTTAAACTGATGAGTCGAATTTTATACCGATAGACTTCTTATTGTTATGCTTGTTATCGTGGATTTTATCGGATTAAAGCCACATGGCCCCCATTTTTTAATCATGTTCTTCGTCACTATCCATTTTATCCGTAAAAATTAATAACAAAATTACTACATTAAATATTTGGCATGGCATTTATTTAGTGACAAGGGAAGAGGATATACACACGTAAGATGTATATTAATATAAATATAAATTACTCAATATTATAAATTGAACTTTGGTTGGTCGTATTTTTAAAAATGAATTAAAACAACAACATGGTCTTAAGCAGAAACGAGGGAAAATGAATATTAAAGTAGATATTATTTCCTAGACTTTCGGAGACTCCTATACAGTGAAATAAGACCAAAGGGGAAGGGGGTGGTTGAGATATTTAGACAACGTGAAGAAACAGACAAACTTTGTCATGGATCTTCTGTTACAATAACTCTTTATTTTCATACAACATTTATGTATATATCTATACACAAATATAATATATATACATTGAAAAATACGTATTCAAAGTTGGAAAATGTGGCAAACATAATTTGCAGTCATTCTATAAAGTGATTCCATTTACAGAAAGGGAGAGCCTTCGCTAACCAGAGTAAGTTATTTTGAGACACGTGGTTTGAAGTTACCCACTTGAGTTAACAACTGTTTTCCATAATTAAAATGTACGTCTTTAGAGAATATGCTATATAACTAGAAAAGCTAAAAGTGTAATGATTATCCACAATACCTTCGACTTGTGAGTTGTGATATTATCCTAAAAAAGATGCTTTTATTCGACCCATAATGGACTCCAGGTAATTTTTAGTAATTAAGTTAAGCATTTTTTAAGTGTGTGTTTAATAAAATGAATATGGATTTAAAACTACTTATTCTAAAAATATTAATTAATTCTAATAGGAATATTAATAATATTTTTCAAAATTCTACTTTTTTTTTTTTTAAGATTATCAAACATCTTAAAAATCGCATTGGGTTATTAGGCACAACTTTTGACCAAGATGAGAGACAGTTATTAACATATCCTTAATCTAATGTCATACATGATGTAAAAGAAGTACCCGTAATCCTCTAAGGTTCTTTCCTCTGCTTTCATTCTCTTCTAAATGCTGATCTAACTTGTTCACCTAAAATTCATATATTCACAAATCAAATATGAACACTTGAATTAGTAATGAATAAACAATCCTGCAGCAATTGAAGTCACCATATTGTCTATCACTGAATCAATTTAAAATACTCATACGTGTTTACTGAAGCATAAATATATAAAAAATAATAACAATCAACGTTTTTAATTACGTGTTTATAAATTAATTAACGTTGAATTAAACAGCTAAAATAAAAAGACTCGTTCTTGGTCACCTATATTCACTCAAAGCTATCGTCTTTAACCCTTGTATTCCCATTGAAAGGAACTCCAATAAATTAGATTATCCATTTTTGGGTCAATTTGATTCCTATTTTTTTTATTTGTAAAAATAATTCTGATAACAAAATACGCTTATGAACCAAATAGAAGAAATAAAATTTATCATAAGTGTTTTCAAGCTCAACGTGTTTCTTTTATATGAGCACAAATAATGTGTCTGTTTTAACATGCTTCTGAAACCACCCTACACAAAAGAATACACCAACATATATATATGGCACGTTTAGATGTGTTTTTTGCATGGGTGGTATAAAATAAATTGTTTTGATTAAAAGTTATTTTGGAAAAAATACTTCTATGGAAAGTAAGTATTACTTGCTTCTCTTAAAAGCACACAGTACTTTTCAAATTTTTAAAAATTATTCTCATAGACATTGCCACACCTTTCAAAACCCTTTGATGTAAAAAAGCACTTTAAAAAAAAGTGGTTTCAAACGGACCCATAGTGCCTATTGAATGTTCTTCTTTTAGAAGTACTTTGGTTAAAAGCGGTGTAATTGGGAAAACAATTGCTAAAAATAATTTAAAGTGACACTTTAGTAATTAATTTAGGAGAAAACATGCATATTAAACTATTTTTTCAAAAATACAAATAATATTTTTCAAAATTTTAAAATTGGCAAATACTTTTAAAAATACTTCAAGCAATTTAAAACCACTTTTAACCGACATGAGAAACAGTTTCAATCGAGCCCATATTACCAAGGAACTGGAGTTATCTTTTCAATTCCAAATTTGCGTAAAGCAGCATACACTTCCAGGAGAACAGCTTTCATTGGTTGTCCCATAGAGTTTGTTAAAGAAATTGACTTTGCATGGGCAAGATAACTAGACAAAAAACCAGTCAAACCTAAGGCAAAGAATGTGTGAATAAGTACAATTGTCTGATTAAAATAGAAAAGAAGAAAAACAAAAGTCTTGATTATGATCACAAGAAGTTTTCCACGTGTAGTTCATCTAACCTAGTTCATACCACTTATCCAGTTCAAATGCTAAAGCACCAGATTTGTCCTTTTAAGACTAACCAAATGAGTTAGGCGCACAGAAACTACTGCAAAAGGTAAGAGAGGTTAGTTTGTTTTCTTCAATGTACCCGTGTCCATGCATAGGACATCGACATTGGTGTGAACACTCGATTAGGGGTGGCAATTTATTTATGTTTGTGTGCGTTTGTGTCCTGTTGTGTATGTATTACTTGTGTTTTCTTACTCAAATTTACATATTTTAAAAAATTAAATTATTTTTAACCAATTTATTTATGCATAATTTGTAAGAAAATTAAATATCTTTACAAGTACAAAAAAATTTAATAATTAATTGTAATTAAAAATTAATTTCTGTTGTGTTAGATTGGGTTTGTGTTTTGGGTTGTATCCAGAATTGACACCCTTACACTCAACCCTTCAATTTGATAAGTTCATGAAAAACTAAGAAAAATGTGCATGTTCAATAACAAGAATGTATCCAAAAATTTAAACACTCAGGTTCATAAAAAAATCTGTATATAACATAGCTATGAACACAGTAAGTATCCCAAAGAGAAATTTTCTTCAACGACAAAGGATTTTGCAAAACCTTAACGTCCTTTTTAAGAATTAACTCTGGCAATCTGCTCGCGCAACACTTCATTTTGTTGATTTTTTTTAACCCTATATCAGAAGTTATAAGGCTATCAGGTCAAAGACATCCTGTTATAAATATTAAAACAAGTATCATCCTAACTCAAAATAAACAGTAACACACACTTCAGCTAGGATGTGTTTTCCAGATTTGATGGTTTGAAATTTAACGATTCTCCACAACTATGGGACCTATATATGCATAAGCCAGTACCACTGGGACGCCTCAGTTGAGATTTACCCTAATCGGGATGCATAGCATATTTCCAAAATAAAGATCAAGTGTATTTAAAAAACAAAACAAAAAGATTTTGAAAGATTACCTGAGAGAGAGTAAATATAAACTAGATACTGCTAGATCAGCTGATCATGGTGTCAGCTTTGTTGGATTCAAGCACACAAGCATGAACTATAGTTTCATCGATCAGGGATCGACCTACAAAACGACTACAAATATTTGTATTCAAACCCCCAGTTAGCAAAATCATGACCATTTTGTTAAGCAATCAACCTTGACTGTTATTGCACTACCAGGAATAACTCTACAGTCTCCAATTATCGTTTGGTAACAAAAAACATCGACTGTTATCATAACATATATGCATTAGATAAAAAAAAATCACTTTTACTGAATTAACCTTTTTCATTGATTTTTAGAAGTGTCATCACAACCTTCACACTTGAGACCCTTCCTCAAATTTCAATTTCAAGGTAAGAACTAGTACTTAACCATTCAACGGGAATCATGCAGCAGAGCTCAATTGACTTTGAGAGCCAACAACAATCATCCAATTCATTAATGAAACATTGGCATTTCAATCTTTAATAGGACTTCTGAAATTAAAAAGAAATTGAAGTTCGTATATTAAAAGTTATGGGGATAAAAATGTTGTGCACCTGTTAAAGTATCAATAGGACCTGATGCTGAATATTAGCCCTGACCATCTTTACATTATAAATGTTGTTTACATGAACGCCTACTGCTCCCAAAAGGAAAAGCCTCACTCTCTGACAGTTCTTATATCAGGGTCACAAAAAAGACCCTTTTGTTGGCCAACTCTACCGGACACAATTCTTGTCTTGTGTGGCTCACTACAATCTGATATCAGATTGTGTTCCATATCTTCCATCTGCAGATCAGTAACTTCCTTACTAGACAACCACACCTGAATCATCTCTTCTGTCCTAGGTTATGGCGAATACTGTTTTTCCTTCATTTCTTTGTAATATTTGTATGCTTCCTCCAACTTCCCATTCAGAAAGAGACCATGTATCAGAACTATATATAAGCTATGATCAGGACTTCCTCCACCATTATTCATCTCATTCCATAACTTAAAGACATTATCAAGCTGTCGCCATCTACAAAATTTTCTAATCAACATAATGTAGGTATCAGTATTTGGTTTGCAGCCCTTATTTTTCATATTTTCCAAGTGATCAAAAACTTCTTCCGCACTCCTTAAAATACGGAAGAAAGCATGATACATCCGAACTGTAGGAGAAAGGCCCTGCTGCAACATGTTACCAAAGATCTCTTTAGCTTCATCAAATTTCCGTGCCTTGCACAGAGGTTTGATCAATGAGTTGCAGGTGACCACATTTGGAGCAATTCACGTCTCTTCCATCGTCCTCACAATATTAATAGCTTCCTTAAAAAACCTCCCTTTAGCAAGAGCAAAAATCACAGCATTGTAAGCTTTCCTATCTGGTTCTACCTTTGCTTGCTTCATTTGATTGAAGAGCTCCATCACATCATTCAAGTTGTAGGCTTTTGTGTTGGGCACAGCGGGTAAAAATAAAATGAATTCAACAGAGTAGAATAATGACACCGAAAATTTAACGTGGTTCACCCTTTAATTTGGGCTAAGTCCACGGGACAAACTCCGAAAAATATTTCTTCCACTAATAAAATTAATGGGTACAAAGTGAGAGGCAATACAACAAATTGAGATAAACCCAAAATAGTGTCACACAAGTATTTCCCAAACTCACTATTTTGTCACTCCCCTTTTAGAAAAATATCCCAATATTTTTCTAAGATATTCTTTCTCACTTTCTTACACACAATACTATTTTTCTTCAAAGGAAATTGTTCCTTTGGCTTTGCTTTGCTTCTCTTCTTGTTTTGGTGTGTTGGTGTTTCTCTAAGGCAAAGACATTACCTATTTATAGGCAAAATTGCACATCAATGTTAGTTGCACCTACCATTTGTGGTTGCACCTATCATTTGTGGTTGCACCTAACATTTATGGTTACACCTACCATTTATGGTTGCATCTACCAATTGTGGTTGCACTTACCAATTGTGGTTGCACCTAACATTTATGTTTTCTTTCTCTTAAATGTAGGAGGGACTTACAAATCTCCCCCTCCCGACTACATAGAGGGCTCCACCAATCCAGCAGCTAAACGACAGTATTCAAAATTTTGTTTTGGGAGAATTTTCGTCAACATGTCTGATCCATTTTCTTCTATATGGATCTTTTCAAGTTGTAATAGCTTCTTCTCCATTACATCCCTAATCCAGTGATATCTTACATCAATATGTTTTAATCTCGAATGAAAGGAGACATTCTTTCCAAAATGAATAGCATTCTGACTATCACAAAATAACTGATAACTGTCTTATTGCAACCTAAGTTCTTTCAAGAACTTTTTCATCCATAGCAACTCTTTACATGCTTCCATTGGTGCTATAAACTCTGCTTCGGTAATGGACAATGTAACACATTTTTGTAACTTTGATTGTCATGACACAGCTCCCCCTGCAAATGTAATCAAGTAACCTGAAGTAGATTTTCTGGAATCCACATCACCAGCCATATCTGCATCTGTGTATCCAACTAACATAGGTTTGTCATTTCCAAAACATAGACATATTTTGGAAAAACTTCGAAGATACCTGAAAATCCATTTCACTGTAGCCCAATGTTCCTTTCCAGGATTTGAAAGGAATCTACTCACAATTTCAACTGCATGAGTGATATCTGGTCGTGTACAAACCATGACATACATTAAACTTCCAACTGCTGAAGCTTATGGAACCTTTTCCATCTCTTCCTTCTCTTTGTCTGTAGAAGGGCTCTGCTTAGAACTTAGCTTAAAGTGATTAGCAAGAAGACAACTAATTGCTTTAGCCTTATCCATATGAAATCTTTGAAGTACTTTCTCAATGTACTTCTCTTGTGACAACCACAATTTTTTGGCGCCTCTATCTCTAATAATAGTCATGCCAAGAATCTGCTTTGTTGGCCCCAAGTCTTTCATGGCAAAAGACTTACTCAACTGCGTTTTCAAGTTGTTGATTCTGGAAATATTTCGGCCAACAATCAACATATCATCCACATAAAGCAAAAGAATAATGAAATCATCATCAGAGAATTTCTGCACAAAAACACAATGGTCTGAAGTAGTCTTTTTGTAGCCTTGTTTCCCCATAACAGACTCAAACTTCTTGTACCACTGTCTTGGTGCCTGTTTTAAACCGTAGAGACTTTTCTTCAATTTGCAGACATAATCTTCTTTTCCCTTTTGCTGAAAACCCTCTGGTTGCTCCATGTATATCTCTTCTTCCAAGTCACCATGTAGGAAGGTAGTTTTGACATCCATTTGCTCAACCTCCAAGTCAAGACTTGATGCTAACCCTAGCACAATACGAATGTATGTCATTTTTACAACTGGAGAGAAAATCTCATCAAAGTCAACACTTTTTCTTTGGTTGAATCCTTTGACAACCAGTCTGGCTTTGTGTCACGGACTGGAATTGTGTCCTTCATGCTTCACCATGAACACCCATTTATTTTTCAAGGCCTTCTTCCCTTTGGGCAATTTCATTAGCTCAAAGGTTTTGTTCTCATGCAAGGACTTTATCTCATCTTGCATGGCTTCAATCCATTTTTGTTTGGATTCGTCATCCATGGCCTCTTCATAATTTTCAGGTTCTCCCCATCAGTGAAAGTTACATACTCATCTGAAGGATATGAGATAGAGGATCGTCTCACTCTATCACTTCTTCTCAGTGGAACAGGAGAAGCCGCAGGTGTTGGCACTTGATAATGAACATCATCATTTCCCTCATGTTCATACCAACTTCTATGGGAGCATCATCTTCATCAGGTGGATGAACCTAATCTTCATCTCCAACTTGTCTTGGCACTGATGTGGGAGGAATTAATTCCAAATCTGATGAGTCACCATTGGAATTAGGAACATCTTTCTTCATTTTGATAATATCTTCAATGGTCTCATCTTCAACAAATACAGCATCACGGCTCCTGACAAGTCTCTTTGCAACCGGATCGTAAAATCTATAGCCAAATTGATCTTGACCATAGCCAATAAAAATACACTGTCTTGTTTTGGCATCAAGTTTGGATCTCTCATCCTTGGGGATATGAACAAATGCTTTGCAACCAACACTCGCAGATGATCATAGGAAACATCTTTTCCTGACCACACTTTATCTGGAACATCCATCTTGAGAGGAGTACAAGGTGAAAGGTTCAACACATGTGCAACTGTGAGTAAGATTTCACCCCAAAAAGTTTTAGGCAACTTTGCATGTGAGAGTAGACATCTGACTCTCTCCATCAAAGTTCTGTTCATCCTCTCAGCTAAGCCATTCAACTGCGGTGTCTTTGGAGGTATCATCTGATGTCGAATACCATGCTTTTTGCAATAAGCATGGAAAGGTCCAGTGTATTCTCCACCATTGTTTGTCTAGATACACTTCAGCTTCTTTCCAATCTGTCTCTCAACCAAGGCATGAAATTCTTTGAAGACATCTAGCACCCGATCCTTTGTCTTTAGAAGATATACCCACGTCTTCCTTGAATGATCATCAATGAAAGTCACAAAGTATTGAGCACCACCAAGTGACAAAGTATTCTTACTAGACAATGAACACATTTCTCCAAATGTACTTCATCCATTCCAGACAATATCTTCTTTTTGGCTAGACTTGTCAAACCTTTTTTACCCATGTGACTGAGTCTCTTATGCCATAACTCAACTGCACTATCTTTCTCTATGGCATTTACTATGTCGGTAGAGAGCTTCGCTTGTATTATATACAGAGTTGTATGCTTCTCACCTCTAGCCACTACTAAGGAGCCTTTTATAAGTTTTTATTTGTCATAAATGAAGGAGCTGCAATATCCTTCATTTGCAAGTTTGCGCACAGAGATCAAATTCAGGCGCATATTTGGAATATGCCTGACATCCTTCAGAAATAGTCTGGTTTCGTTCTCTGTTTCCAAGCAAACGTCTCCTCTGCCTACTACCTTTGACAGGCCTTCATTTCTCATTCTAACAACACCAAAAGTTACAGGTATGTATGATGAGAAAAAATCTCTACACGATGTAGCATGAATTGTAGCACCACTATCAATCACCCAGCTGGTCTCGTGTGATGTAAGATTGACAAAATCTTCATCATAAACGATATTGAACTCGTTTATGGTATTTGTTTACTCATCATCACTGTTGTCGTCTTTCTTCATTACTTTGCCTTTGTTCGTTTCTTGTTCCTTCTTGAACACTCGGCAAAATTTCTTAATGTGACCCTTCCTCTTGCAGTGATGGCATTCAACATTGGCAAATTTGTTTGATTTGCCTCTGCTCTTGCTTCTGGGTTTTTGTTCTTTGTACAGTCTTCTTTCTCTAGACTCTGTGATAAGGGCTTATGCTTCTGAATATCTTTCCTTGTTTTGTTTCTCATATGAGAACAAGGCTTCTACAACAACTTCAAACTCCATCTTGTCTTTTGCATAAGTCAAAGTTGTTGTGATATGATTATATGATGAGGGTAGTGATGCCAATAACATCACAGCTTTCTCTTCATCGCCAAAACTCACATTAAATCTTGCTAAGTGAGAAAGCTTGCTGTTGAAATTACTAACATGTTGCATCATGCTCACATTATCTTCCTTCCTCATCTGATATAGCTCCTTCCATAAATAAAATTTATTGACAAGGTTCTTTGACATATACATGTTTTCTAGAGTCTCTCATGTTTCTTTATCAATCTTGCAATTTTTTTATTCAATATTTTGCAAGACATTGTCTGAGATATTTAGACGGATTGTACTAGCTACAATCTCATCTATTTCCTCCCATTGTTTCTCGGTGAGGGTTACTACCTTCTTTTCTTTTTCCAACAACGCCTTATGGACCTTCTGTTGAATGAGAATATCTTTCATCCTCCTTTGCCATAAAGAGAAATTATTATTGCCATTAAATTTCTCAATATCTATATTTTGGCTTAACATTTTTTTTCGCTGTGTTTTTTTTTCTTCAAATGAATACGCCCTGGATCTAATAAAAAACTTTTCTGATGTGGCAGATCAGTTTATGCTGCAACCACAGAGCATATTAAGAATTTTACTAAACCAGCTTTGATACCAATTGTTGGGCACAGCGGGTAAAAATAAAATGAATTCAACAGAGTAGAATAATGACACCGAAAATTTAACGTGGTTCACCCTTTAATTTGGGCTAAGTCCACGGGACAAACTCCGAAAAATATTTCTTCCACTAATAAAATTAATGGGTACAAAGTGAGAGACAGTACAACAAATTGAGATAAACCCAAAATAGTGTCACACAAGTATCTGCTTCTCTTCTCTTCTTGTTTTGGTGTGTTGGTGTTTCTCTAAGGCAAAGACATTGCCTATTTATAGGCAAAATTGCACATCAATGTTAGTTGCACCTACTATTTGTGGTTGTACCTACCATTTGTGGTTGCACCTACCATTTGTGGTTACACTTACCATTTATGGTTGCACTTACCAATTGTGGTTGCACCTACCATTTATGTTTTCTTCCTCTTAAATGTAGGAGGGACTTACATTTTGAATAGCAAGATAACATACTACATAAGAGACAACATCATCTTGACTACCTCTCTTACTCATCTCCCTCCAAATTCTCTGTGCCTGACTCACACTAACAATCACATTACACCAGCCATTGAGAATGATATTGAAGCTTTTGGTGTTCAAGGGGAATACATTTCATTGCAGAGAAGCAAATGTTCAGCATCTTCGACATTCTTATACTTAGAAACTCATGCCTAACTCTTAACTTAAAAATCAGCTTGTGAGTTAGAGGGTTGACCAGACTTATTAGCAGCACTGCTGCCTTACTCTTAGCCAATATGGGACTTAACATCCCCCCTCCACATCGGCTAGAGTCTGGATTTACGGTACGAGGACCGATGGGAGTACGAGGAAGCCAAGAGCCTAGCTCTGATAACAACTTAGAAACTCAGTCTTAACTCTTAACCCAAAGGTCAGCTTGTGAGTTAGAGGGTTACCCAGACTTATAAACAGAATTACTGCCTTACTCTTAGCCAATGTAGGACTTAACACTTATAACGACAAAGTATCAAAAGAAGGCCATGAAATTCATCTATTTCAACAACTAAATTAAAGCGTTTGAAAGCATAATAAGTGTTTATAGCCTTACCAACATCATGAAAAGCACAAGACCTCCTGATCATGATCAAAAGGGTCTGTGAAGTAACAAGAGAGGAACCACCATTAGTACAAGTACCACCCATCATTCTCATTTCATCAATTAATGCCCTAGCAGTGTCAAACTTCTCCATTTTGCCCAAAATGGAGATTATAGCATGATATTCCCTCAAAAAACGAGCATAGCCAGGTTGTTTATTAACCCACAAAAAGAAATTATATGATGCTTCCCAATCATTACAAACCCTAGGAAGAACTTGTGTTACTAGCTCCGACGAGGCTTCAATATTGCACTTTTCCAGCTTAGCTTTCATCTCAGGTCGTGATGGTTCGTCACGTAGTATATGTACCACAACTTCTACGTCTCTTCCAAAACCCTCGTCTTGTTTCAAACTCAATTGCTTCAAGTTGGTTTCAGTGTCGCCGTCGTCATTGTCCTTGCCCATCTCGTCGTCCGAATTTATTTCCGGGTCGTTTAACGCAGCATGGTTGGAATGTGGGGATGCCGAAGCAGAGCGAAAGAAACGGAGAATTTGGGAAGAGGAATTCAGCGACAATAGAAGCAGAGTTAATAGTAGCTGCATAGTGGCAGAGAGAGTTGGAATAAGCAATGTAGGGGTACGAACCAGTGTCACTTATCGAGGTGAACGCAAACTGTTTGTGGAAATGTCAAAACTAAGAGAAAGTCTACGACTTTACACTTTTGCCCTTGTACAGATATTTTGGTTCTCTGTATTCCTAAATTTTCCAGTGTCCAAAAACATCTCTCTTTTATATTTGACACCTTGCTGAGAAAAAGCGCGCGCTCTCTCTAGCTCCTCTGAACTATCAAATCGACGGCGAAATTAACACCATCGAAGACCTCATTTTCTTGATTCAGATTCTAGATTAATAAGCCCTACTCTCCTGCTTTCTCACTCTACTCTCATTTGATTCACTTTTCAAGTGAGAATCGAAGTGGGACACTCTCGAAACCCTTACTCTTTGTTTCTAAAATCCATAAAAACACAACCTTTGGTTCTCATATCTCGAGTTACCTCATGTCTCAGGTACAATCTCACTTTCTCTTGCAACTCTTCTCTTCATTGCTAAATTGGTAATCCAGAAATAGAAAAAAATTCAGTTTTCCGTTTTTTTGGCCTAATTCATTTAGTCATATAGCTCTTAAGTTCCCCTTTTTTTTTTGGCCAAAAGAATTAAACTGAAACCTCTGGTTTCCAGAAAGTTCCTTTCATTTATTTCCATCTGTTTCTGCTTTTTGGTATCACGTTGACTATTGGTGTGGAGCTTTATTCATTTTTTTTCGCATTGCATCCAAAATCAGTTTGCCAAATTTGTCATTTTTATTCTCATCGAATTTAGAGCACTGTTGTGTAATTTATTGGTGTGCTTCTGGGCAAGATTGAATGTTTCTTTCTCTATATTGGTATTTATGTTTTGTGTGATTTAGCAGGCAGTTGCATGGCTTTGAACCTTACAGAGGATACAAAAGTAAGTTGCTGCTGAGTTGTAGTTTTAATATGACACGGTAATTTAGCAGAATTTTTCAGTATTTTTGTTCCATGTGGATTTGATTTGTTAATGTAGAATGTGTTAGCTTTGGTTGTTGAATTGAATCTATTTGATATTGAAGTTGCCACGGAAGGAAATGCTAGTGGGTGGACTGTAAGGTTTTCTCTTGCAAAGATTGAATAAGATGTATATGGTTGATAGGGTGTTTTTGGAAAATGGGAATATGGAAAATGATTTTCTGGCCTTAATTTTTCATCTTTTTTGCTTTAAATCTTGCTCTGTTTATATGTAAACTGATAATCATAGAGTTTGTTAATTTGAGGTTAATGTACTTTGAATGTGGGGCTGACTCTGTATTTATGGACTCTTTGAATCACTCTTATCTATGGGTTTACATTGCCTTACTGCTTGAAACATTTTCTTCTAAAATGCTTCCCTCATTTGAACTGCAAGATACAATCAGTTCTAATGTTTCCGGCTGTTGGTTTGAGGCATTGCAGTTACATCAAACTGTAAGGCTTGCAATAGTGGGTTGTAAGGCCTTACATAACTTATTTTAAGGCTTCTGAAGGTAGGTCTAGAGAATTCTGTAAGGACTTACATAACTTATACGAGGCCTTATTTAAGGCTTTCTATAGGGCTTTCCATTGTGTTTAAGACGAAGACCTTGTATTTGTTTTACACTTGTGTAAGTATAGGTTTTACAGGCTGATAAAAAAAGATTAGGGTTACAGTTTATTTTATCTAGGACCTTATAGTCAGGCTTATGTGGGATTTGAGGAGTTGCAATGATTTGTAATTGATGTTTCTGTTCTTGTTCCTCATTATTGTACGTTTTCTTTCTATTTTGTAGCATGGCCAAGAGGAAAAGTGTTGATTCCAGTTCGTCTAAAAATATAAAGAAGATTAGGCATACAGTTAATGATCGTTCTTATAAGGTAATTATTTGCGTGTGTGTGTGTTATTATTTTTTTTTTTTTTGCCCCTTTCATATTTTGTTGTCTAAATTTATTTTTCCCTATATAGGGTGGATACCTTGAAACGGATTTGTCTTTTCCAACTATCCTTCCTGCCGGTGAAGAGTTTCACATCCGTTGTGGTAGCAATGCTCAGCCAGATAAGACCATTGTGCGCATTAAGAATGTTTTAAATGAGGAGCAAAAAGCGAAATTTAGAAACTCTTGCTTTGGTTTATTTTTGGATTTGCCTAGATGTCGTTTTAGTGGTCAGTTAATACATTGTTTGCTTTTAAGGAAGTGTAAACCTTGTAAATATATGAAGGAGGTTTGGTTCCGTCTCCAATCCAAGGTTTTACGTTTTTCTAGAACTGAATTTTGGATCTCAACCGGTTTGAAAATGACTCCAGATGGGGAGCAAGTTGCTGATGCAAATGAATCTTCAACCTCATTTAGGGATAAGTACTTCCATAAATTCTCTACCATTAAGTATTTGGAGAGTTTAGTTGATTGTATAGGCAAGCCTCTTCCACTTCCTAAAAAGAACAATAAGAAGTCTCTTAAGAAATTGAAAGGGAAAAAGAAGAGTAAGGGTGTTGATGATAATGTTAATTATGAGGATATTGTAGTGGATCCTGATGATGCAGTTATGCTTTGCTTATTGTATTTTCTTGAGTGCGGTCTTATTGGGAAGGCAAAGATTAGTAACATTGGTAAGAAGGCTATGTTGTTGGCATGTAATTGGAATGCTTTTAACAATCATCCATGGGGTGATGTTGTATTCAGTTATCTGCTTGATAGCTTGAATAGAGATTATTGCGAGATGCAGCATTCTGCCAGGGAATTAGAGGCTAAAAAACGTAGAGGACAATTTAAACCTGGTGAGGATGATCGTGCTCGTTATCAAATTTATGGTTTGGGTTTGGCATTCCAATTATGGATCTATGAGGCTATTCCGAGCATCGCTAGGGAGTTTGCTAGATTTTCTTCTGATTCTTTTCCAAAGATGTTGAAGTGGTCTAGCATTGTTTTCCCTGAGTTTGATCATATACAGAAAATTTTATCTAAACCTGGTCAGGTGAGGTTTCTTTCTAAACTTAAATTTAATTTCTTTATTACGTTCTTACTTCTTGGGAAAATTGTTTTTAAGCCATACAGCCTTTTTTTATGGGAACATAAGAGTTGCAATATCTTTTCTATGTTTTCGGTATTGTTTTGTTTGTTTTTATTGATCAATTCTGATCCTTTTTTTTGTAGAGTCGTGTTAATACTATTCTTTCTGCTGAGGGAGCTCCTACCTATCCATCTCTCATTTCTGAGTTGGACTATGTTTTGTTTGATGAGGTAACACTACCACAAAGGCAAATAATGAATGCTAATGGTTCTCCTACACATCAACCTGTCATTTCTAACTTGGAGGATATTATGCTTGATGAAGTCTTACCATTAGAAGAGCAAACAATAAATTGTCAAGAACCTAATCTTGATGGATCGAGAGAAAGGCTTGCTATTGCAAAGGAATGTTACAAGGGAAATGAGGAGCCAAAAAAGGGGGCTTCTGAGTTTGCTTCCTCTGATTTTGAAGTGCTATATAAAAAGTTGATTGGTTATTTTGACGAAAAGTTTCTATATCAGCAGAATTTGATATATTCCCAGCAAACTGTGATTGAGAGGCTTCACATTGATGTGCAACAACTGTCATCTAAAGTTTCTAAATTGGTGGGAGGGGTTTTTTTTTTTGGTACTTATTTTTATTTATTTATTTATTTGCTGATATTTTTTTTTATGTACGGTCAAGATAGTGTAAAGAACTCTCAGTCTGATCCTAATATTTTTAGCATTCCCGTTTTTCCTGCAGCATGATAATCATTATAACAACTGCAAATGTGCTAACAATACTGATATTCCTTCTTCTGACCCCGGGATTGACATAGGGTCATCCCATATACTTGTGAAGATGCCATTCTTATCACCACTTAAGGACACGAGTACTGATTCATATACTTTTGACCAGTTGGAGCATTATACTCAGGTTTTGCACTCTGGAACCATGTTAAGGTCTGGCATCCAATCTCCAGAATTACCAATGCATATTACTTTTGTCTTGGAAAAGCAGAAAAAATCAATTAAATTTTCAGTATTTCTCTCCAAACCTTGATGACTTACTCATGGCAGAATTGAAGGGAAGAATGAGACTGAAAGTATCAGTGTTTCTGCTCAAGAGGAGAACAGTGGTTTACAAATTGAAGAAATCTGCGGAGATGATGAAAATTTCGATCGACCAACTTATCCGTATCCAAAGTTACCTGCTGATTGGTCAAAGAGATTTGAGGATTGGTACCTACAGGAAGCACCGTAAGTTTGAATTCGTGTTTTAGTATATATATATTTTTAAAATGTTTCCTTGTGTTTGCTTTTGCTACTTTTATGAATGCTGTTTTTGTGGTTTTCTTTTGTATGTCAGTGCTGAAATTAGATTGCATTATCATGGACTTGTTGCTGACAAGGACTCATTTTTTAACCCTTTGAAGAGTGAAGATGGATGGCTTGACAGTTTTGTAAGTTAACTTTTAAATGGAAGCCCTTTATTTATATATGAATAATTTGGGTTTTTTTTAATTTATTGTTGTAGCACATTGATGCAATTCTTTATGAGCTTCGTGCTTGGAAGGATCGGAGACCTTCCATTTTTGGATTAAAGCGGTATACTACATTGGATACATATTATAGTGTAAGTATATATTCCTAGTAAAAATAAGTTTAGTTTTTTTTTCCCTCGTAGCATATGTTACTTAGATTTTGGTTGAGCTGAATGTATTATTTTGAAACAACTTTGCAATTTTTGTAATTTTGTATTAGTATATTTGAGTCTACTGGACAGCCTTACCAGTATCGATAGTAATACTATGAGGGCCTTATAGTCATAGTTGATATGATAGCTTCTGTAATGCTTTACGAGTATTTCCTGTAACTCAATAAGTCTTTACTACTGTCATTAGTTATTCTGCTAGCCCTTTTCAGTTGTCTTTAAAATGCTGTAACTGTTTACGTGTCCCTGGTTTTTTTGGAATGTGTTATCATTGATCTTTTCTTTTGTGAGCATTCAAATTATTATTACTCTATCTAATGTATGACAATTTTCTGTATAAGTTTTTGCAGTTTCTAATTTTCAAAAATATTTTTATCATGACTTTTGATAGAAGGAATGTAAGAATTACCTTGGTGAAAAAATCGGTATTAGTGAGCCTGCTTCCAAGATTATTGAGTTGAAAAGGGGTGATCGCATGATAGACTTTGCATGTGGGTCTGGTGAATTGGGTGGAATGGATTATTTGGCAAAGGATTGGAAGGATTTAGAAGTTGTATATGCTCCTGTTAATGTCGATCAAAACCATTGGCTTTGTTGTGCGATTTATTTGAAGAGAAGGATCATAGAAATCTATGATTCGTTGAATGCTAGAGATATGGAGGAGAAGTGTTGTCATCTAGCAATTATGATACCTCATGTCTTGCATTGTTTGAAGTACCATGGATATGGCAAAGATAGTGGCTCTGATCCATACCTGCAGTGGCCAATAATTGTTGTGGATGGTCTTCCAAAGCAAGATAATGGGTAATATTACTCTTAACCATCAGTGTTTGTTTATTGTTTTTGTTGTTTTAATGTTATTAATTGATTTTTTCTTCTCTTTTTTTTTCTCTTTTTTTGTTTTTGGTGCAGTTTTGATTGTGGAATTTGGTGCTTGAATTTTATAGAATTTCTTATCCGTGGATGGACTCTTGATTCGATTAATTCTATTCACTTTATGGAGATTAGACAAAGATATTGTGCGCAATTTATTTGCAATAACGGGAAGTTGAACCCTGACTTTTAAGGACTTTCTTTCTTCTTTTAGGTAGCAACATAATAAGTATCTCTCCTTTTCTGTCCCTTTGTTACAGTATTTGGCTTTTGAATTAACTTTTGTTTTTACTAAGCCTATGCATTTACCACATAAATATGCCTTTAAACTTCTCAGTTTGTGTAAAACTTCACCAAAGTTGTGAGAATTAGCTGACACATTGACATGCAGGTCCCTCTTATTTAATCCTTATATCTGCCATTTGAAACGCTCATATCTGTTGAAACATTTCTGTTTTTTTTTTTGTTAGAAAACATTTCCGGGTTTCAATAATTTATAGTTTTGACTGATTGTTTAGATAAATGGATAATGATTCCATTTGTTACAGTTACATATATTGCATGAAATTGTACGACTTCAATGAAATGAACATTTGTATCATACTTTATGGGGAATGGTATTGGATTGAATTCATTATTTTATCCGAAAAAAGAGGTTCAAATCCGAAACAAAATGGATTTTAACTACAAATATATTTTAGAGAAAAGGGAGGGTTACTAAATACTTAATTTAAAGGACTATTATTGTGCTTGTTAGCATGGGCTTTTAGAATGGATTTTCAATCAATAAGCAAAGAGAAGTAGATCTAAAATTCAACCAACAAAATGGCAAACGTAATACGAAAAATGGAAAGAGAACAAAAAGGAACATAGATCCATCTTATGCAGGGAAAAAATAATTTGGTTATGCATATTGTCCATGCCATACGAGCATATTCAATGAACTACATGAATCAAATATCCACCAATGGTAAATAAATCAGATAATTACGAATAAGACTCGTGAATCTACATTCTCTCATCATTTCCAATCATGAAACAAATCCAATGTGATATCCAGTAGCTTCCGGATCCGGGGCTGACCTCCGGCCAATTCAAAATAATGCGGCTCTGAGATGACCTAAAATAAAAACAAAAATAATGCAGCTCTGAGACTGCAGATGACAAATAGGTAGAGCTGCTGAAGAAGCCAATACAATATGATCTGCATTTATGCTAATGATGATACAGCCTCTATGGCGCTGCCGAGTGGCCATGCTGCTTCAACCAAGGAATTTCCATACTTAACTTGCTTCACCAGTGTAATTTCTTGCCAGGGGTCTAGACCTGTTCAATGAAAATAACCGACATTTTGAATATGTTTTGGATGATATATCATCGTGTACTTGTTTAACCTAAAATATACGTTAGTGCAACCTACCAAATCCATCTACAAGCAATGTGTATTGATAAACAAGATCCATACAAATGTATGGCAAATCGTTCTCATCAACATGTGGATAAGCAGATTTGGCGTCCGTAAGTTTAGTTTGACAAGCACGCTTTGCTGCTTCCTCGAAATCAGCAGGATGAACTTTGGCCACGGGTTCATTAGAATTAACAAAGCCAGCCTATGAATGTAGTTTAAACTGTTAGCACAACAATATAGTTCAAACAAAAAGAATTGCAATATTTTTCACCCAAAATTGAAAAGAATATGGATGACATCTACCTGTGCTGCCCTATCAAAGAAAAAGGATGCCACAAAAAGTTCCCTTTGTCCGTCCCCACCTCCACCATTCCATATCCCACCAAAAGTACATTTCATGTGTGTGCACGTTTGTTCTTTAATTTTTAAAGCCTTTGTGGTGGCACTCCTGCACCCATCAACACTTGAGCCAGACGAAAAAGCTGCTGCTTTATATTCTTGGCCTCCATATCTGTAAACACCTGAAAATGGAAAGGGGAAACGAACAAATGATATCAAAATAGAACACAAAAGATGAATACTAGTTTAAAATTGTGATGGATGCCATAATGTTTCTTGTTTTCATCATTGAAAGTACTCAAAAATCAGTAGTAATAGAGTCAGGTAGATTGATAGATATAGTGTGGAAAGACAAGTGATTATCCAGAAAAAAACGTTGAAAATGTGTGAGAAAATAAACAAGAAGACAAATAAGCAATTTGAGGGAAAGAAACTACACAAGCAAAATGTCATAACATAAAAGACAAGGGATAAGAAGTTGGAGTTAGTTTAAGAAATCAATATGTGAAACAGAGTAACTCCAATACCATCATAGCCAAGTCAGGTAGATTGATAGATACAGTGGAAAGACAATCAATCATCCAGAAAAAAACGTTGAAAATGCGTAAGAAAATAAACAAGAAGACAAATAAGCAATTTGAGGGAAAGAAACTACACAAGCAAAATGCCATAACATAAAAGACAAGGGATAAGAAGTTGGAGTTAGTTTAAGAAATCAATATATGAAACAGTGCAACTCCAATACCATCATAGCCAAGTCAGGTAGATTGATAGAAACAGTGGAAAGACAATCGATCATCCAGAAAAAAACGTTGAAAATGCGTAAGAAAATAAACAAGAAGACAAATAAGCAATTTGAGGGAAAGAAACTACACAAGCAAAATGCCATAACATAAAAGACAAGGGATAAGAAGTTGGAGTTAGTTTAAGAAATCAATATATGAAACAGTGCAACTCCGATACCATCATAGCCATCTAAGATACACGGGTTGCCAGAATCATCAGAAACCTTTAAAGTCTCTGCTCGAGCTGCTAGCAAGCCAAAACGTAAGTAACTACACAAAATATGCAAAATCTATATTAGCCTAGGCATAAGACAGAGGCACAAAAATACTCAAGAGGTAAAAAGGCCATGCAACACGAAGCATCTGCTCTAAAGTCATGACATCCAAGTTGGATAAAAGAAAGAGAACCTGTGAACATAGAGGTAATATTTTCTTCCTTTGAGATACATTTCTTTTACGTATGAGTTCTCTCCATCTGATGGTTTAGGTGCCTTTGCAGCAGCTGTCTCCGAAATAGCATAAGCCATTTGAACTGACCCACCGCCAAGATCAACTACTCCAACTGTTTTCGCATATGCCTTCCCTAAATTACCCAGGAGAAAGTTTATCGTGACCTGTAAATCAGGCAGAAAGCTCAGACAGAAGTTATCTTTATCCACTCCATGGAGCACAATACACAAGAAAATCTTATTCAGAAAAGTTACAAGGATAGGAATTACATGGTTTGCATGAGTTTCACCTGACACTTTTTTTTCAAAAATTGTGCATTTAAAGAAAAATATCATTGGCAGGATTATTCTTATTTAAGTTGCATACCTAAATGTTTCTCAAACAAACATGTTGGGGAATAATGCTACTTTCAAATGGACGAGCATTTAACTCTGAAGCCATAAAGCACCAATGAAGCAATGTCCTCAGGTTGATTTGCACAGTGCAACACAAAAATATAAAATTAAAAACATCACTTTACTATATAGCAAGTGTCTATTGACATGGATGATTTAAGATATATATATATATATATATATATTATAACGTCTCTTTTCTCAATCTGAAGGACGTTAACAAAGTCTACAGAGCTCAGAAAATTGCATAAAGAAAAAAATAGTATGGCATTGCGGACTGACATGTTACAAAACCATCTGTCTATTATGACTTCACCATGTCTACCAAAATATTTGAGCAATAAAGCAACGAGCTACTAGAGCTGACAAAGTAGAGCATGGAAGCACCATTTACAAGCTTACAGCAATATATGCAATTAAATGAAGCACCCATATGAATAAACTAAGAACCCAACAAAACGCACCCACTGATAGGATCCTTCTTGTGTTCCATCGATAACTGAAACAGCATTTGCATCAGACTTGAAGGTGCTCCGGTATTTCAACAGATCCCTCACCTTAATACAAGCATTTATATGGGTAAGTAAGAAGCATTAATATTTGTCACAGCAGCAAAAAATAAGATATCGTAGGATTGGAATTTAAGGAGCTGGATATAATACCGCTTGCAAAATGCGTTCGGAGGCATCACCTTTCAAAGCCCTCAAGCCAGCAGTTGCCTACATTACATATATCAAATTCCTAAATACATTTCAGCAACTGCTATTGAATTTTTTTGTAAACAGAACTAATGGTATGTACTCAAGCAAGAAATACTAACCCCAACACGGACAGGAGTGGAGGAACGCAGCTCTTTTGGAACAACATTTTGGGCTTGATCCAGCAGCCTAGTCAGAGACTCTGCTGCTCTTCGAGGATCATCAGCATATGCACTCAACCCTGGTTTTATCTGCCATTTTCACATTATCTATGCATCATCATCCAATTCACCAAAATTGATCAAATCTAAAGCATTCAATACTTGCTAGTTGCTACTACTACCACTATTATTACAATAAATCACATGATCACCATCTATAACACTCCGTTCATTGAATCAATCAAACAATAGAGAAACAGTGTCGAACCTGAAGGAAAAGCTCGAGATCTGTGCCAATGGGGAGGAGATCAAGATACCGATCGAAACAGAAAACGTGGACACGACTTCCAGAGCTGCCAGCGTCAAATATCGCAGCGTACGATTTTTCAGGTCTTGGGACCTTACGGTGGCTATTAGCGGTCGCAAGGTCGGATCCCGAACCAGGGGGCATAACGTAGAGAACAAAAGAGATAATAAAAAGAGGCGTTCCGATCAAGAGAAGAACACCTCTGTACTTGTGCCAAATTGTGTCCCAAACAGAAGGGCTGTTGTGTACGGCATGTCGTTTGATCATTTTCTCAGATTCGAGAGAGGAAGGAGAGTCGGAATCGAAAGAAGATATCGAAGGGAGAATGGATGAGGATTGACCTTCGAGAAGTTCGGCCGAAGAAGGAGATCTGTACCGGATCTGACCGTTGGTAGCCGCCGCCGACGAAGCAGCAGCAGCACTGCCTAGGCTGAGACTCTGCTGCTTTGATTCCTGATGGGACTCCAGCTCTGCTATCCTTACGTTGATTCGATTTTTATGCTTTGAATGTTATGATTTTGGTTATTTGATGAAGAAGAAAAAAAATTGACAATGTAAGAGTGAGATCGATCAAATTGTGAAAGTGTGTATGAGACCGTCACTTTTCAAACTGACATTGAACAACACTGACTCAAAGATTTCCAAGTTTGGTGATTCCCTCTCTCAATAAATGTGTGATGAAATCTCAATTGAATTTAGGTTTTATTTGGAAAATTGATATCCAGACTTCTCTGATCCGAGTCTGAATCTGAGGGAGACGACGTCAAGACTCGAGAAAGACGTTTGCGGCTCAGCATCGCTATTTTCGGAACTGGTTTATATAGAGTGAATTGTGTAAATCGTCAATTTGTTTACATCCAATCTATTATTTAGCCTTTTATTTAAAAAATATATATTTTTAAATTTATTTGTACGAAAATATATTATTTTTTTATAAAAAAATATGAAAAATAAGTACAAATATTTTAAAAAAATTAAATATAACGAAATAATATATATATATTATATGTATATTTATATTTTTTTAGCAGATTTACACGTAAAAATTTACTAAAACATTTAAAGAATTTTTTTTTAAAACTAAACAAAATTTTCATTTTTTAATATAAAAATTTAATTTAAGTTTTATTAAAAAATTGATTAATTTTCAATTTTTTAATTAAAATTACTTCATATATATCTATTAAAAAATATATACATATATTATTTTGTTATATTTAATGAAAAATTGAATAAAAAATTAATTTTATCTTTATTTGATATATTTTAAGTTAAAATAAGTTGGCTAACTCTTATCACAATTTTACTTTGTTTCTTTTCTTATTAAAAAAATTATATTTTCAAAAGTCGTACTTGTAGGTTATATTTTGACTTCAGCTTTTAATAATATTTATTTTAATCTTTAAATTTTTAAAATATACATTATAAGTTTAACCTATTTTTGAGTAAATTTTAACAATTATTTTTAGTATTATTTAAATATGTAAAAAATCAATATGAATGCACCTTGGGATGCTAATTCTAATTCCACAAGTTTGGACATAGTAGCTCGAGATAACCAAGATTCGTTTGTGTTTGCAAGAGATATAAAAGGTTCCTTACGTGGATTTTGCGTTGCAAAGTTCACAACTTTAAAAGATATCTCTAAGGTTGCTCTAGAAAGATAATACTTTAAAAGACTCGCTTGATCTCTCCACTTGAAGTCTTATTGCCTAAGATGTCAAGCAATATTTGAGACTTATTTTACATTATGAAGTTTGTTTTTGTCCTATAAGTGTTAATGTATAGTAGTCCATATTTTAGCAATTTGGGTTAAATTTAAGTCCCAAAAACAATTTATTTTTCTAAGATCATTGTCTGCCTTAAATAGGTTTTGAACATATATATGTATTTGACAAATGCTTAAATATTAATAATATTTATAGATTTAATTAAAAATATGCAAAAATCGTGAATAGAAGTAAATTTGCATATAATAATAATATTAATTTTGCTCCAAAAATTAATGATGATTCATATTGTTAGATAATGTAAAAATTAATGATAACTTAAAGAGTTTGTTATGACACATTTTTATAGTCATCCAGTGTTAGTTATATATCTTTGTTACTTACATACTACTCAATAGTTAAACTTACTTTCATGCATTATTTTAAGCCTTTAGTTGTTATCTTTTTTTTCTTATTAGCTATAAGAGAAAAAAGGTGTAACTATTATTTTTGATATATTTTCCACTAAATTTTAATAATTAATTTATATAATAAATTTTAAAAATATATTATATTTTTAAAACTTTAATTACAAGACGTTATTCTTATATCAATCTCGTATGTTTTTATTATTAAAAAAAATCAAGTATATTATTTTATTTAAATTAAATTAAAATTATTTAGATTGGTTAAATGTATTTCGATTGAAACATGTTCAATGTCTTTAAGATGTTATTAGTTTTCAAGATTTTTTAATTTTTCCTAACTTTTTTTATTGTTGACACATCATCAAATCCACGCTCAAATGGAACAAAAGAAATATAAGCTACGTAAAAATTGTAAAATCCAATAAAAATCAGAATGTGTAGTTTAAAAATAGATTTTAACATTTTATTTTGTCGATCCTATATTTCAAAAGAATTGTGTCGATCCTACAAGGTGAAGAAGCCTCACGAAGTAGTGAATCATGAATCATATCAGATCTTGCAAACTGTTAGTGTAACAAATACACTAAGTCTCCTTACCGAATTCTTCCACCATTTAATATGAAAAATGAAACAATGTATAGATTAAGTTTTAAATTTCTTATATGTTGCTGGATTGGGCTTTCACCCATTGTCCAAGATTCCCCAATGAAGCTACACTCGGTTATGATGATTATGCTGTTAATTCGTTAGCTAATATGGAGAGACTCGCTTTGTTTGCTTCCTAGTTAAATATGCCCTCTCCGTCTTACTTTAATAGCTAAACCAACTTCCGAACCGATGACTCATCTACCAAATCAACGACATAATCATCAGTGCTGGCAGCCATGAGAGGTGAGGCTCTATCAAAAGCATACAATTCTGCGGTTTTAGACAATTTCATACGACTGTTATTGTTTGTCATCAATAACCAATCTACACTACTTCTAAATCACAGGTCTCCTTATGAAATCCTACATGGTGCTCCACCAGCTTATTCATCTCTCCGGACCTTTGGATGTTTATGCTATGTCCACATCTCGAAGTTCATTCGTCACAAATTGGAGCCTAAGGTTGATTGCTGCAATCGGTCTAAAAAGTAGTCTTCCTACCATACAAGAATGGAGAAAGCTGCAATTTGTTGTTTACACTTATTTTAAATATATTTTAGACAAAATAGAATGATATCTTAAAAAAAATTCGTAAATAACATTTTTAAAACTTACAATTACTAGAATAATACTCTTCGTATCAACACATACATTTTTATTATAAAAAAAATCTGACATATTATTTTATATTAAACTCTATCAAATTTAATACCATTCATATTAAATTACAAACTTAATACCATTCAAATTAAATTACAAATTTATCCATTTTTTTAATATTATTATAATGTTATTTTTATTATAAATTTTGGGATGTAATTTTTCGTAATTCTCAATATTTTTTTAGAACAGATAATATTAGATATGATTTAAACATTAACTTTAATCTATATTAGTTGCATACATAAACTGTACAAGAAGCCACAAAATACTTTTTCTTTTTAAATAAGCCAATAGTGCTTTTAGAAATAAATATTAAAATGTTCACCATTCTCTTTTTTTCCTAGACCACTCCAAATAACTTGTACCAATTTATTGTGCGCCCTGCATCTTTAAGAAAACAATACTAATATATATCAGATAGTATAAATGTAGCAGGTTACGTACATAACTTTATTTACCAAATGACATCTATGAAAAGATGTCAGATATTTACCAATCTAAGATGGTTGGCGCCCAAAACAAAAAAGAAAATTGGGGAGAGGCCGGGGTAGTTGTGGTATTAGATCCCGCTCCTTCAGAGAGAGTATACACAACCAACTGAGCTAAGCTATCAAAAATCCCTCAAATTTCAAAAACTAAAAACAGAAATAACATCCCTTGCCCCCTTATTGAAATTTTAGATCTATATGCAGAGTAAAATCCAGAACAATTAATAAAAATGCACTTCTCTAAAGGCAAGGGATGCAACAAATATAGGAGGAGACAATAGCAATGGAAAAAGCAATGTTGATATCGACAACAATGAAATTTATAGTAAGAAGAAAATCCATTAAAAGCATAAGAGAATCATTTGTCATGCTGTGATAACAGTATCCATTTGTTCAACTTGTCCAGTCATGGATAATTGATTCAAAGTTTTAACACAGTTTCAACGGCACTAAAATTGTAGAAATAAGGGAAAGATAGAGGGTTATTACTGAAGGCTGGTTTTATCTTTCATGGATATGATAATGAACAAGGTCTTCAGGCTATTTTCTCTTTTGCTGTCGGTGGAGCAAACATCGCGCGGAAGATCCAAGCCGCTAAGATTGCTCCTATGAAGGGACAAATCCAGTATACATAAAACTGCTCCCATGTATCGTGCCAGTTGTTTACGTATGCCCAACCAAAAGCCTGCGTGAAAATACACAAGTCACTATACTTTCTAACAGGTCCTTATCTGGTATGTTGTTAGCCAACTATACGTCATGTTCCCATATAGAAAAATAAAAACTAAACAAGAAATCAAATAGTTAAGAAAAGGGCGGTACCATTACTTTTTGTATTGAAAGCAAACAATGTAGGAAAATGAAATCCAAATAACAGTGAGATACAATGAAAACTGAGCAAGCAAGGTAAAAATGAAATAAATAGTACTGCTTATAGTTAGGATTAATGTATCTTAACGAAACCAGGGGATTACAACATAAAATATTATCTCCCTCTTACAGTTCCAAAATTATAACAAGTCCACCCGCCCCAACAAATTCTCTTCTAAAATTTCAAAGTCTAGAAAGCACAATGCAAGAGCACAACAAAAATACAAAGAAACACTTCAATTATTCTCGAGTTCTTAGCTCTTTTAATATATACCAAACAAAAACATATATTTCAAAGAAAAGGTGTAATGTAGACCACAGGTTCAACTAATAAAGCTAGTAGAATTTCAGGTTCTGAGTTATTTCAAGAACAGAAACGCCAAAGCTCCATTTTATATCACTCTAGTAATATATTGGGTTTGTTACATTAGTAAGCGAATTCAATGGGGAGAAAGACAAAGCTGTCTTTGCATGATGTGCACCAAAAGTGATTAGTTTAAAGTTAAGCAGTGAACCAAATCTAATTAAAGGTACACTAAGTATTACCAAAGCGCATGATACATTTGTAGTACCATGACAGAATATGACATATAACACTTGCACCAATAAAACCTGATATCCAAAAAGTGTCCCAAAACAATACCGAACAGATTGAACCATATAAATCAGAAAGTACGGAAGTCAAGTATTAGCTCAAGGTACAAGCACAAGATGATTTTTCTGTAGCAGGCATGGGATGCCAGAAGTAATTATAAAAGATCGGTGGATAATTGTTGCATTATGAGAACATTGTATAGGTTAAACACAGAACAGTACAAGGAATTGAAAACTATAACTAAACGAGCAGACAGTAAAAAAGCAAACATAATAAGAAATATTGCATACTGTACTAACATTAGCAGGATTCATGGAAGGTCCAGTGAAAGAAGAACCAACTGTGACCAGTGTCACAGTGGCCATGGCGAGCAACCATGTCTTCAACAAAGAGTTACGAGGACCCCTGATCACAATTAAAAGAACAGCAAAGCTAATTATAAAAGTCAACACCCCCTCAGCAATTGCTCCAGTGTGCAAATCAACCTTCAAAGAAGGGCCTCCAAGCATGTGCTTGTACTCTACAGGCATAACCTCCTTGATGAGGAGAGCTCCACCAACAGCTCCCAATGCCTATCAAACAGAGATGAATTCATTTGTAAGATACTTCAAATACAAATCATTAACATTAATTTGTTTCATACACACAAGCCAGCCATCGTAGTACCTAACATATCAGAATAACCCCCCCCCCCCCCCCCCCCCCCAAAAAAAAAAAATACCCATGTGAGAAAATGTTTGAAAATGTTTTCTAAAGCTGCCTAGGGTTTGGAATTACATGGGTAATCCAGAAAAAAAAACAAGTAACACAAGGGCTCATTAGCAGCATAGATAACTCCGATTACTCTAAAAACCCAAAACAAACATCACTAATTTCATCATCCAACATGCAATAGTAAGCAAAAGGAGATATAAAGGTAAGAAAACCTGAGCAGGGAAGCGAAGAGCCATGGAGAAGAGTGAATCAGGAGCGAGTCCAGCAGCATAAAATGTAGCAGTAGAAGTGGGATTGAAGCTAGCACCACCAAGTACATCACCGATCAAAGTAAAGATGAAAACGAGAACGAAAACGAGGGAAGTGGTGATGAAAAGTGAGGGCCATAGCAGACCTTGCACCCCAACAGCTGTCGCAACTATGGAGGTCAAAATTCCCAAACAAGAAGCACAAAAAACCCACATGAATGTCAAAACTCCATCTCCCAAAGCTGCCTTTATAGCTCCCATGTCGATAATGAATTAATCCTAACCAGATTCCAATCTGGAATTACTTTCTATGTATGTATATACAGTATACACCCGCTACTCTTGCTCTCCTACTCTTCTAATCAAAAGGGCAGACAAGAACACAGAAACCACCCAACCAACAAGAAAAAAATCAAACACTACTCCTCCAAAGTCCAATAAGTGAATTTTGGCTGTTTTTGAATCTCGGAAATTTGGAGACTTTAAGAGAGAGAGTGATGTATTATTATAATAAAGGAAAAACTTTCAAATATTTAAATACAAAATAATCAAAACTCAGAATCAGAAAACAGAAAATGGAGTTAAAAACGGAAGTTTTTTGGGAAAATAATGATTTCAAAATCAAAGATAATCATCGATGGATAAAGAAAAATCTATACAAATGGAATTGGTAGAATCCATTTTTACAGTTGTACTTAATTGATATTATCTTTAGTTATTTTATAAAAATTTACTAACATATTATATTATATTATTTATCTTTTTATAAATATTTAAATTTGAGAGTAATTATTATTATTATTATTATTTTAATTACTGTATAATTTATTTGAAATTTTTATTTTTAATAATTAATCAATAAATTATTAATAATTAAAATATTAATATTTATTTATATTATAATTATTTCTTTCTTTCTACGAGTTATTTATATTAAGTATTATAAATAATTATATTTTTTATTATTAATTATCTTATTATTTTATTAATTAATTAAAAATTATTAATATTTAAAATATTGACAATTATGAGGATTATAATTAATTAATTTATAACACTATCTCGACAATGATATAAAATATTATATTAATTATATTTTTTTTATTAATTAATTAACAATTTATTAACAATTAAAATATTGATAATTATTTATTAAAAAATTATAATTTATTTATTTATAAAACTGTTATTAATTCGTTAATATAACACTGTCGGGATGATTATATTAAATATTATATTAATAGTATACTAATGTTGTTTTTTATTTTTTAAATTAATAATTTTAATATTATAATTTTAATTAAATAAACTTTAATATTAATTTTTTTAATATTTTCATAAACTATGTATTTGTATGTGTTTATAATATATTAAAATATTGTGAATTTTTTTAAAAACACATGCGTTTCTTTGTTTTTATCATTAAACTATTACATTTATTATATAATTAGTAGATATTGGAATCCAAACAATATATATATATATATATATATATATTAGAGAATTTTTCATAAATAAGGGCACATTTTTCACAGATTTAAAAATAATTTTTTTAAACAAATAAATTAAATAATACATTTAACCTAAACAAAATAACAATTTATACATTTCATCATAAATTTAATAAAACAAAAATAATATTGACCTATAACATCTCTATGATAGAATTCCCTGAATCTCTTACATATCCAATTATCTATTTGTAGTTTGTTAATTAGTGTAGGATGTAAAGTTACAATTTCTAAGACACACATGTAATATATTACATATGCTTCACATGTAACGTTTTAAATATTTTTTTAGTTAATTTACATTCTCGTCACAACTTTAACGATATTGTGGTATTGATTGTCAAATTTTTAGCAAGACTTTGGTCTTATTTTATGGAAATTCTCGTATTATAAAGTTGATGTGGTTTAATCTTTCAAATTCTAAAATATGTTTTATAATCTCTCAATTTTGAGAAAATTGATTAATTAAAATAAATAATATTATTTTAATAATTTTATTATTAAAATATTATTTTTGAACGTGAAGTAATTAAAACACAATAAAATATAAATCATTAATAAAAAATATATATAATTGATTATGAAACTATTTATAATAATAATAATAATAAATGTTACAACATAAAATTATTTAAATATATTTTTTTATTTAAAAAAAACAATAAAATATCGATAATAACTAAATATTAAAAATAATATTTTTTTATATTAAGTGTAATTTTGTAATCATTTGATAAGAAATAATAGTATTTTAATAATAAAATTATTTATTTTCAGTTTTTTATTTTTAAAAAAATATATTTTTGAATTTAAAGGAATAAATACACTCTAATATTTAATTTGATAAACTTGATCACATTTTTTCTCTCTTTTTTTATTTAATAATTTGATTTTTTAACTTTTTCTTTCCTTTCTTAATGGATCAATTTATTTTTAGCTTAAAAAAGTAAAAAAAAAAAATAAAGAAGAAAGAAAAAGAAGACATTGGAGGAAAAAAGAGCTTTTTATTTTAATAATGAAAATAATGAAGAAAAAAAATGAGAGAGATAGAGAGAGAAGTAGCCGTTGGAAGACAAACGACTCTGTCTTGAATATGATATAAGATACTTTAAAAATCTAAAACTCTCATATTTTTTCAAATTTATTTTGTTCCTTAAATCTGATCTCTTTCTATAACAGTAACCCAAATTCTCCTCCAAATCCCAATCTATTTGATTCAAATCAAGCAAAAATGAATGATTTGATGACCAAATCCTTCACAAACTACGTCGATTTAAAGAAGTCAGTTATGAAAGATCTTGACTTAGAAGCAGGAGACTTAGAAATGTCTAAAATAAATAAACTAGAGAACGATTTGGGTCTGTTTCTAGAAGAAGCAGAGATAGTAAAACAAGAAATGGCATCTTTAAGAGACATTCTGGGTAGTCTTCAGCAAGCAAATGAAGAAAGCAAGACCCTTCACAAATCTGAAGCTTTAAAAGCTTTAAGAAATCGAATAAACTCCGACATCGTTGCTGTGCTGAAGAAAGCTAAGTTAATTCGAGCTCAGCTTGAAGAAATGGACAAAGCCAATGCAGCAAATAAGAGACTTTCTGGGCAAAAAGAAGGTACCCTAATTTATAGAACAAGAATTGCAGTCACTAATGGACTAAGAATGAAGCTCAAAGAGTTAATGATGGAGTTTCAGGGTTTGAGGCAGAGGATGATGACAGAGTATAAGGAAACAGTTGGCAGAAGGTTAGTTTAATTTTATCTAAATTTTGCATAACATTTCATGCGGTGTTCGAATCTCGTAATGTATATACGTAGGTTGTATGAGTGTTTAATTGCTATTTACAAAATTTGCATAAATTTTTGAAATTGTGAATTACTTGCATAAAAATTCTATAGAACTCAATTTTTTTTCTTCAAAATGTCGGTCAAATATGTAAATACCGTACATCAAAACATCTATATAATTTTCAATGCATACACTTAAGAAGGATATTGATATAAAAATATGGGTGTATATTTTCATTATTTCTTATTTTTTTAATAATTTTTTCAAAACTTTCCATCCATATTAATAATTTCCTTGATATTGCGATAAAATTGAAGTTTTATGTTTTCAGAAATATTGACGTTGGTAATTATAGGTAGATATCATAGAAATATTGATAAATAGTGGAGAAATTTTAGTTTAAGAATTATTTTTATAATAAAATAAATATTCATTTCCTTAAGAAAAATTCATATAAATTAACTTTTATCACAAATAATTGGGAAAAAAATAAAATAATATCCTTATAACTTGTAGTAAACACAAACACAACATATATATATATATATATATATATATATATATATATTCACTACTAAAAAAGTTTATAGTATTATTTTATATTTAACTTCAACACACTTTGAATGGTAGGGAGGTGATATTTTTATGTTATGAGTTCTATGAGTGTTTTTTTATTTATTTTTTCGCAAATAAATTTCACAATAAAATGCTTTTAATTATCTTTTTTTAAAAAAAAAATAGGTACTATACAGTAAGTGGAGAATACCCAGAAGAGGAAGTAATAGAGAAAATAATTTCAAATGGAGGAGAAGAGTTTTTAAAGAGGGCTATAGAGGAGCATGGAAGAGGAAAAGTGTTAGACACAGTTGTGGAGATACAAGATAGGTATGATGCAGCAAAGGAGATTGAGAAGAGTTTGTTAGAATTACATCAAGTCTTTTTGGATATGGCAGTTATGGTTGAAGCTCAAGGTGAACAAATGGATAATATTGAACAACATGTGTTAAATGCAGCTCATTATGTTAAAGATGGAACCAAACAATTTCATACTGCTAAAGATTATCAAAGGAGTAATAGGAAGTGGATGTGTATTGGTTTGATACTTGTTTTGCTTCTTGTTCTTCTTGTTGTTGTACCACTTGCTACTAGCTTCTCTTGAATTCTTTTGAATTTGTGTGTCCCTCTATATTTGCTCTTTATTTTAGTTGTATTTTATTGGTTTTTTTTTTCTCAGGTTGAGCAAATTAAGTTGGTGATTGTTTTTGGGTAATCATATTGATAAAATAATTTTTGTTTTTGTCGTAATAAAATTATATGAAATATTTAATTTATCCTTTTGAATTTGTCTCGTTGTTTTTTTTGTTTCTCTGTGCTCTTTATTTTAGTTGTGTTTTATTGGTTTCTTTTTCTCAATTCTTTTAGGTTGAGCAAATTAAGTTGGTGATTGTTTTTGGGTAACGATATTGATAGAATAATTTTTGTTTTTATCGTAATAAAATTGTATGAAATATTTAATTTATCCCTTTGAATTTTTTGTCGCATTATTTTTTACTCTATGCTATTTATTTTAGTTGTGTTTTATTGGTTAGTTATTTTCTATGAATTCAATAAGTTGAGTAAATTAAATTGGTGATTTTTATAGTTAAGTAAATATATTAATATAATAATTTTAATTATTATTTATTATTTATAGAAAATTTTATTTTATTCATAATATTAATTGTACAAAGTTGTTATTAATGAATTATTATTACAATAATGATAAAATGTAATGTAATATAGTATCATTATTTTTTTTTTATTTTTATTATTGCTAATGTTCGAAGACATGAATTATATTTGGTTTTTTTATATACTTAAAAAAACTATAACATATTTTAATTTATGAGGTGTCTTAAGAATACATATATTAAGATAGTTATATATGTCAATTAATTTTTTTTATATTTTATAAAATGTGTATAAATAGAATAAGTTTTATTGATTAATTAATATTTTAATAATTTTATAATAAAAATACATACGAAGTATACATATTTCATTAATAATAAGGTAGGCGTTATTTAAATTATTTTTTAGAAAATATATTTGGATTAAAGAAAAATAACGTGAAGATGAAGAAAAAAATAGAACTTTTAGGACTTAAGACGAAGAAAAAGAATAAAGTTTTTGGGACAAGGTTTATCGACTTTTTTAGTTTGATTGATACGAGGGTATCCTTGAGATAAATATTAACCCTTATTTCATATATAAAATAACATAAGTAAATAAAGTACTCTTTAATTTATTCATCAGTACTTAGTAAAAAAATTACAAAAATAAAATATCAAATAATATATGTATTTTTTTAACAGATTAAATAATTCATTTTTTTCCTTTTTATTTTATAGTATAATATGAATAAAAATAATTAGTGTCTGTAAAATGGAGAAACTTGCAATAGAAAAAACTCATTAGTAGTGTATACTCATAAAATATAAATGATTTAAACAATGTTGTAAATATGAATATATTTTAATAAAACCATTTTTGTGATCGTGCGCTGTAAATATTTGGCTTGAAATTAAATTTTTTGTCATAGATTCAAACCTCATAATATTTTTTACTTTTACATAAAAGAAAATATAGCAAACTTTTTGCATTAATTGTAAATATAAATTTTACATTATTATGATATTAATCTTTTAAATTCCGAGAATATTAATTCCCTTTTAATTTAATAATATCAATAAATTGACTTATTTATTTATTTGTTTCATATTATAATAACATGATTGAAAAATTAATGATTAAATTATAAATTTTATCATAAATTATATTTTTAAGATAAATTGGGGACTAGATGAATTAAGAAATCAAATTTAGTACTAATTAAAGATAATATTGTTAAATTAATTTAATAAAATAAAAAATGTAGACAAAATAAAGATTAAATTGTTAGAATAAAAAAGTAATAAATCAAATTATACTATATGTTTTTTTATATTAAATCATTTAATCAATTTGGTTTTTTGTATTATAGGTAGTGTTATTTAATCCTTTAATTTTTTTTTAAATTTAATTAATATCAAAATATCAAAATAATGTCTTTTTTCTTTAATTTTTTCATTTTTTTAAAAATTAAATAACATCACTAATGATACATTGATATCAATTATTATCTAACAATAAATAGGACTATCGAATTTACTAGATAAATAAAACATGATTTTACACAACTTTAAGAATAATTTTTAGCCACTCATGCTTAAATAACTATAATATTAAGGTTGAATATTATATAGAAAGATAATGCTTAGATATGATTATTTTTAAAGAGACTCAAATTATTTTAATTGTGTGTATAGATAAATATATATAAAAAAATTAATTAAATTGATGGGTATACTTTATGGATAAGATTTATTTGTTATAATATTGTATATATTTATCATTAATTATTTATTTAATTATATTTTTAAGATAATTAAAGAATTATCAAGCCATAATCTTTTTAAAATTAATATTTTATAATTATACTTATTTCACGACAAGAATTTATTAGGTTTTTTTCATAAAGCGAATGTTACTTCAGATATACAAAACTATCCTAAACATAATTTAAGAATAAATGACACAAATAATTAAATTTAAAAGATTTTTATGACATATATTTTATCTTAAATAAATTAAGTATCAAATAGATAGATAAATCATAATCTTATTTAAAATTTAAAAATTTTATTTATATTTTATTAAAATTTTAATGACATATTTATACTTAATTTTATGAAAGTAGTTTATTTGGATTAAATAATGCTCTGTATGAATAATTAATAAAGCGTTTTCGATTTGAATTAGACTTGTTATTTTGCGTAAGGTGAGATTTGTTAGCAATAAATTTATGATAAATTATAATTATTATGATATAAATTATTAAAAAATATAATAAAGTATTTCCTCATTTTTTCCTCAATTTTGTTCCCAAACCGTTGCCTCTTTTCTTTTAAAAAGAAAAACTAAAACTTTTTACGGTGAGACTCTAGGGTTTACGGTATTTGATCAAACAATCACCATTATCAACTTCTCTTTTCTTCTCCCTTTAAGGAGACTTCGAGCTCCTTTTTTGCACTACCATAGCTGAAGATTCCGACTGATTTACACAAGTATAATCGGTATCACTTTCCTTCCTTTCCTTTTGGTTTTGTTCTATTTTCAATGGACCGGAATTTGAAAATTCTATGAGCGCCTGTAAGACTAACAAGTTGTCTTTTTTACCCAATGAAATTTTGAGCAAAATTCAATTTGTAAAAAAAACTGTTTGTTTTGATATAACAAAGTTAAGCGCTTTGTTTATGAACGTGCTCTTCAAGTGGTACCCAAATTTGAGATGATTTTAGAATAGGTTTGAATAGCTTTAATTGTCTGATAACTTCAGTTGAAGGGTTGGATGCATTGAGATTCTATGGCTGGGAAGTGTCTGTTTTGGGTGTGTTGTCTCTCCATGGGCAAGCCAGTTTAATATTTAAGTCAAGAATGTGCAGCCCATAGGTTTGTTACATTACCCAAATGAGAGATTAGTCGTTGGAGAGCTTAGCAAATTCGAGCTAAATTTTTTTGGTTGTTGGTGGGGGGCGGATATCTGGTTGGTTGAGTGAGGATTAAGCAAGTCCTACCATCGGACTTGCAGTGTTTGGACAACCTCTACGAAGCACCTTTACTGGCTTTGGACGAGTAATTTATTTAGTTTGTTAACTTTTATGGCTTAGTAGTTGCCTTGCTGAATGTAGTGTCAAATGTCAAGAGGTTTTTCCTCTATTAAGGGTTATTAAGTTTCATCTGAATTTGAAGCAGCAGTACCTATCGAATAGTATGTAAATACAAAGCTTCCATAAGTTAAATGATATATGAATGTTATAGGTTGAATATCATGCTTTACTTAATTGAATTTTCAGTTTTTTTTTTTATTTCTTTTGAAAATATACTACAGTTGAGCTAATATAATGAGTTATTTGCAATTCTAGAGAAACATACTCGCATATATGAACTACTTAAGCAAATTTGTAATTTTTTTAGGGAAGTTATTTAACACAACTATTCAACACAGCTACTCGGTTACTGACAATTATTTGGAGCTCATGGCGGCTGATTTCCCCATTTTCATCGACACCAACCTTGATACTTACCTGGTCATGACTGTCTCTGCCCTCAACACTGTCTCTGATCTTAAACGTAATGCTGCCCACTTTAATACTCTTAAAGGTTTAATTATTGAGAACAAGTCCTGTCTGTAATACTGTGTTTGCTTTATGTAATTTCTGTTGAATATTAAAAAAATAAAAATAAAGTAGCTCCTTTATAGTTTTAATGGAACCAAATGATAGTCTTTAGTTTCAAGTTATTATTTTGGGTTTTATGTTGGAGCTATACTTTTAATAATTTGTGGGTTTATTATATTATGAGTAACATCTGTATATTTGCAGGGGAAATTGAAAAGGAGCATCAATTGTGCTTTCCTGATGTTGGGAAGATAGCAGTTCAATCTGTAAAGGTAAGCTTTTTGTCATATACATGAGAATGTTGCCCAGCAATTCTATGCATATTGAGATGGATCAAAAAATGATGTGACAGAACATAGTTGGAAGATAAAACTTGACCTAACAGTTCATCCAATAAAAGTCTGCCACATCACTTAAGGACCCATCTCATGTTGAGATGAAAAGACTTTTCCAACTGTTATTGTTTGCTTGATTAGAGTGTTCTTGTAAATGTGAAATTGTGTAACTTCAGGTGGAACGTAACGGGCACCTCTATCATTTTCCGGGTTCTTTGTTAGTAAAATCTGTTTTTCATGGGGTCCAAGGTGACTGGTTTCTTAGTCTTGATGTTTCTGTCCTAGAGGAGCATGATGAAGATCTGCATTCCCAAAACCTATTGACCGTTGGTGGCATTGACAATAATAATTCTGTTGATGTGGCTGAAGACTCTCTTAATGGATCTCCTAGACAAGGAATTGATACAGGCAAGCGAACAGAAATTCCTCAAGAATTTGCTATTATCAAAAACAATACATCCAAACATGAAATTGTTGTGCAACACAATATGGAAATTGAAGAAGCCTCATTAACTGATATTGTTGAAAATAAGAAACGCAAGAGGGAAAATATAATAAAGGGAAATGCTTCTGACATGAAGGCTTCAAAGCTGGAGGTCACACCTGGGCACTATTCACAGAGCAATGAGAAAAATGAAAATCTTCCCTTAGATTTTTTTTGTACGATACCTGGGAAAGATGTTAATAGCAGTGGGAAGAAAAAGAAAAAGAAAAAAAACCCAAGAAATCAACATAATGAAGTTGTGGCTGTGCAATCCGGGACAGATGTTAGGGAAGAGAATATTATAGTCATGACAGGTATAAATAACAACTCCTCTGGAGGAAAACCATTTACAGAATGTGTTTCTAGACAAGGTGACCAGAGGGTAAGACCTTCACAACCATGCATAAGTAATATGGAGGCAAATCATATTGATTCTACCACAGAAGTGTGGAGACCTGATACAGCACTCTCTGCAGTAGGTGAATCCTCTGTTCTGTGTTGGCTTGTTATTCAGTATGGCTTTGACATTGAAGTAATTTATTTATTTTTCCGGAACTTATACAATTAAAAATTGATATAGAGATCTATCATTGATTTTAACCTTTGGATTTTTATAGATGCTGATTTTACCAAGAGCCCTGCTGACAATATTGAAGGCAAAAATGGCATATCTGTGGGTGCAATGTTTGAATTTAAAATGCCAAGGAATTCAAAAGATGACATTGTTTCTGGTGTTGAAGGTAATCCTTTCCTCATCCAAAAAGAGCCAAATAGTCTTCAAATGAGCACTGAGCTTTCTCGTATTCAGAATAGTTCAACAGTTCAGGTTCAACAAGTTGAAGAAAGATCATTGACACAGAAAAATGATTCTGAAAGAATGCAGGCAAAAACTTGTAAATCACCAGGCAAGGGTGAGACAGAGGTGAACAAATTAAAAGTAGCCTCTGAAATGTTGGATCATGATGGAATTGTTGCACTTAAAAGCGCGAAAAGGAGGAAAACCAAGGATTTAGTTCGGGAAACTTTAGTTAGCTCAGATAGAGAAAATGCCAAACGTTCTGAGTCTGAGATTTCTCAGGTTGAGCCTCAAGAAGCTTCATTTAGGAAACAACTAAGTAATAAAGCTAAGACAGAAGAAAGTAAGTTGTCCAAAACAAGTGGTAAAGAAGTTTTGAAAACAAATACAGAAAATACTATAACACATCTAAATGCAGAAAATAGCCAAAAGGAAGGCATTGTTGGAAATGAGGTGGTTTTCTTGCAGCAAACTAGCATAACAGAAGCAAATACAGAGAATAGGGAGAAGAGAGAGAGAAAGAAATCTAACAAGAAACAGAAGTCATCAAAACAGAACTGCACTGATTTTCAAGCAGAAGATCAAATGGTTGGTCATCAGAATTTCACATCCACAGCTAATGGTAAAAGAGAAGAGGCAACAGCATCTAGCTTGTCTAAAAGTAAAATTTTGGAGGAACCAGTTTCAAAGGACCAAACAAATAGATCAGAGCTTGAATCTGAGAAATTTGGGGTTGAAATTTTTGTTCCTGATGAATTGTATCTGAAACCTGGTAACCCTACCAAGGTTCAATCAGAGACAGTTGGAAACACTCATGAGAGGATGCCTACTGAAGCTAAAGCTAACCTTACTTGCAATGCTCCTGTTATAGGCTCCGAAGCTGAAGATAATAATCCGACAGGAAGGTCCACTGAAGGCAACAAGACTAAGTCTCTAGACCATATGCCCAATCAATGCCAACATGAAAATGATGCATCTTTTGAATTGCCTGTTGATAAAAATAATAAAAACAGAGGAGATGATGAGAGGGTTTCCTCGCTGCAGGTCAGCTTAACGCTCTCTAATGTGGAGAATAAGGAAGAGATAGTAAGGAGAAAATCTAAGATAAAGCAGAAGTCATTGGCTGAAAACGGCACTGATGTTCAAGCAGAAGATCAAAATGCTGTTCACCGAAAAAAAATACCAGCAACCATTGATAAAAGGGAGGTGGTTGCTTCATCTAACCAGTCTAAAAGTAAAAAATTAGAAAAGCCAGCTTTCAAAGACCATTTAAATGGCACAGAACTTGAGACTGGAACTGCTCAATCAAATCAAGAATCTGCCTATTGTACCAAAGTTCATCTGGAAGCAGTTGAAAACACTGAAAGTAACCTAAATGGTAATGCACGTGTTGTTGGATTGCAAGATAAAGCTAATAATCCTATGGAAAGCTCTACTCAGGGCAGTAGGAATAACTTCAAAAACCATTTGACCAAGCAGCACCAGCATAAAGTTGATTCATCTGGTGAAATACTGGTTGAAAAGAATAATAGAAATAGAGATCATGATCCAAAAGTGAAGGAGAAGAAGAAAAAGATCAATTCGCATACAGGTGGTGATTCATCTGCTTTACAGGACGAACTGAAGTCAAATGATGAACAAGGGATTGTAGGAAAATCTCATCATGGAGATTCTATCACTATAGCACATCAAGGGTCACTTGTGAAGAAAAACTCTGAATATTCTATGCTTAAGCATGAGAAGAGGTTGCCAAAAGCTTCCGGGAAAAATAGGACGAGTCATAAGCATCTATCTGAGCACTATCATAGAGGCAATGGAATGGCTTCTGGTAAGAATAATGGAAAAGCTGCCAACATTTCGGAAGGTAGGAATGGATCATCTGCTGCACCCAGATCAATTTTCATTGATGGTAGTAGTGAAAGTTCTGAAGATGAAGGAGAACATGCTATTTCAGATGCCATCACCAAAACTCCATTAGATTATGCAGTGTCTTCTGATTCAGATGGGGAAAGCAACACAAACTTGACATCACTACAGGATGGTAATTCAAAATCTTTTCGTGTATACGGTAGTTTGTTTATGTTGATATTTTCGAGTGTATCTTATTGGTAAACATATAAAACTTAAAAATCTTTCAGACCCTCATATGATTATAAGGCCTCACCAATAGCAGTTAGCCACAGGCCACTGTATGAAGCTTTATAAATTAAGAGGACCAAGAAAGAAGGAAAAAAAATCCATAATGAGAAGAAAGTTTCAAATGTCACATAACTTGCAGTCTTGTATTATGCTTATATATTTTGCTATGTGAAGACTTTAAGGGTTACTAATTGAGTTTTAATTGCATCCATAGGAGTTAAGACCCCGGAAGGGAAGAAGACTGGAGGGAGGAGCACCAAAAGATCAGGGTAAGTTCTGGCAAAAAACTACTTTCATTAAGAGGTTTATCAGTCGGAAATTAATGTTTGAAGTCTAAAGTGTGGTTACTTCTTGCCTTTTATGATAATTATCCTGCATGCAATCATGGGAGACCCGCATGGGCTTTGAGTTTTGAATAAAAACCGTGCAGATATATATTTGTAGAAATCCATCTGCTTATTAATTTGACAAAATAAACTGAATAAGAATTGAATGGCTGACTTGTCAACCTTCGCCATTCTTAGGATCCATTTAGTTGTGCTTCTGAAGGAAAGTGGTTTCAATAGAAACATTCAAAGTGTTTTGTATAAAATTTTAAAAGTAGTTTTGAATGGTATTATAGTAATTATTTTAGTAAGGGCCATGCATGCATAGATTTCTCAAAATTAAGTAATTACTTATCCTCAAAGACTAATATTTCTCAAAATTCTGAGAGCACTTCAATTTGAGACTGCTAAGTGCTAAATACCATTAGAAGTGCTATTTTTGAAAGCAGAAGCAGTTCCAAAGGAACCATAATGTCTCGTTTTTTTTCTTTCTGTTTTATTTTGTAAATTCCCTTTCTTAGTATCTTATATTTTTATGGTGTATGTTTTGGTAGCTCTTCAAGTGCTAAGGATTTGGCTTTGGATACAATCCTTAGAAGTTCAAGCAGATACAAGAAGGCCAAACTAACTGCATCACAGTCACAGCCAGAGGATGACAGCGAGCTTGTAGATTTTGTTCCTGAAAGCCAGGGTATTCAATAGTCAGAAAAAAATGCGATATTTACATATTGGAAAACTCTTCTGATCTCAATTTGAGATGTGAACTGATATGGCAGAATGTGGCTGGATGAAACGGCTGGTTCTACCTTTAATGTTGAGTCACATTTTGCCATTTTTGTCACCTAAGTTGAGGTGTCATTTTTACATGAGCTGAATAGAATTGCTTTTAATTGTTTTCTCCTTTGTTTTGCTGTTTGGAGAAATCCCTCTGAACCATGTTACGTTACAGCTTGGATTTCGCTTGTTTTTCATTAAGTTTTGACCATTGTTAGCGAGAACTAAAGTTAATTCCAATGAAAGGAGTGCACTCCTCGCCGACTTTTACAAATTAAATGCATTGATAATTTTGATTTAAATTGACAGCACTTTGATTCCCTACTGTGATATTTAAAAACAATTATTTTAAGCAAATTTTGATAATTTTAATCATTTTATTTTCTATTTTTTTTAACTTGAAAGAGTTTACTATCCTAACGACTCAATCCTAACTTGCACAAACATAATAGGGTACATTGAAGTAAAAAAATGTAGTAAAATTAAAAATAATATAATCAGATATACAGATAATTACTAGCATCATCTCAATTGGCACGAAGAGCTCTGAGCACACAAATTTACAGAAAAAATTGCACTCAAATTAATACTAGAATGCCAAGTGATAATTTTTAGTAACATGCATTTAGTTTGAGGACAAATTAATATTCAAAATTGTGTGCACTTACATCTCTCTTGCATGCCACGAAACTGTAAAATGGCCCAAATGTCTTACCAACAATTGGACAAAAGATAAAATGTGACGATGCCTTCATTCTAGAACTTCATATATTTTTTCCCGAAAATACGCAGGCTTTCCATGGCAGTTCGAATTTGCTCAGAGATTGTAGTGTAGAGACATCTTTGTGCAGCCTCGTCCAATCCATTAGGACAAGTACTTTGCCAGCCAAATGTTGGATGTGAAAAATTACGGGACCGAGAAATTGCAATCTGCATCAATTTTGGAAGGTCAAATTCTATTGGCTCTCCAACAATTATGTTGATGTTCTTATTGCATAATGGAATGAGCGGTCTTCTACCAAGCCAATAATTCTCAGGCATCACCTGTAAGAGTAAGTGGAAGCAACGTAACATGAGCCAGTATGAACATATACAACATAGAGAGATGACAAGATCATTATTTTGCCAAAAACAAGGCAAGACTATTGAGGTTGAATTCATAAGGGGTCCTCTTTTTTTTTGGGTGGAACATTCTAGGTTAACTATTTTCCACAACATGTTTTACAATCAAAGAGATGCACATTTTTCTCTCGCAGATACATGAATTTCTCAAAAATATGTCCAGAAAACTATTATAGAGCTCTTACCTGTTCAAGCCCATGATGAATAATTGGCAAAACAATTGGAGTTACAGGAGCACGAGCAATGAGACTGGCTGTTCCCCATTTCAATTGTCTTATAGGAGCATCTTCCTGTGTCACTTTTCCCTCTGGAAATGTATGTAGCTGCCAAAAATCTGAATTAAGGTAGGTGGACCATTGAGCCAAACCAGTCATAATGGCATTGGATTGTTGTTAAGGTAGGCATTAGAAATATAATACAATTTGATATGGAGAAAAATGTCAAAGTAAATACCCATTCTCCATTACTCAAGCGCTCAAGAGCTTCATTCATATGTTCTTGATAAATTCCACCGCCCCTTGTAATAGGTATGCACTTGCCTGAGCAATTTATCATATTGGAAAAAGAAGATTGCAAAACGTTTGATAACAGAAACATAAATATAAGCTACAACTAAAACCAATTTGATAACAAGAACAGAACTCATTGGTATTTGGTTCTGTAAATGAAATTGTACCCACCAAATGCAAACTAGCAAAATTTAACAAGTTATTATGACAAGAACAAAAATTATCCTCACAAAATTCTTCCGAAATCATCACCATTTAGATCCAAAGGACAAAAATAATATAAGCATACGAAATGTGAGTTTCCATTCATATTAATAGCAACCAAATAATTTGGATTTGTAAATGAACTTGTAAATTCAAACAAAGAAAAATTAACAAGTTACCAACCTATTCGAAAAAAATAAGATAGGACAGCATTTTTGAAGCAAATATCTTCTGCAGCCAGTACCCATCTAGCCAATTTTGCATCAAAAGATGGAAAACCCTTGAATCCCCACATAACTGGATCATCCAAGGTGGACATATGATTGCTGACAGTGATGAGAGGAACACCGGGAGATCGAGATCGAACTACATTAATCAGAGTCTCAGCATTATGAACAGTAGTTGAGTTGAGAAGAGAAGCAACCACCTTAGCAAATCCCCCAACAGCCATGACCACCATCTTCCTAGGAATACCTCTCAAGTGATTTTCCCTACTTGCCCATTCCAATATTCTTCCCATTAGCCCTCCTTGTCCCCCCTACCAGCCCCTTTTTTTGGGTATTTGTCACCAACCCAGATGCTGAATCAATACAGTTTCATAATCCCGACCCACAACCCTTTTTTGGGTATTTGTCACCAGCCCAGTTGCTGAATCAATATAGTTCATAACCCCAATCCACTATCCCTGCGTTTCCAAAGTCATAAATGAGTTCTTAAAGGTATGGATATCGTATCAAAGTAGAAACTATGAAAAAAGAGAGATGTATAACTACATCTATGGATTGGGTGAGCACTATCATAACTGAACATATCATATTTCCAAGATCCAAACAGCACAACTGTTTAAACCCTAAAAAAAAAACGTACCTTTGAGATGCTGAATGAATGCAAATGCAGTTAAATCAATTCCTGAGAGATAAGGGTTGCGATAAGGTGCCCCGAGGATAGAAAACGATAAGGGTGTCCAAAGTTTAAAGAGTAATCTAGGTTGATAGTTTAAAAAAAAAAAAAACAAATCGTAGTTTTTAAATGCATAAATTTATTTATTTTAAAAACTTTATTCTTTCCTATTTGAAAATTAACTATTTAATCTCAATATTTTCGTGATAGACGTATTAATTCTTATATTTTATACAAATTAATTTATTTATTTTAATTAATATTAATATATTAAAATTATAATTTAATTTATGTATTAAATATAAAAAAATGTTATTATTTTAATTATTTATTATAAGTTATGTTACACAATTTCATTAATTTTAATATCTAATCTTAATGTCTCAATAACAATGGAGATTAATTTTTTTAAATTATAAAATCTAATTGTAATTAATTTTTTTCATCCTTTCCTATAAAATTTAGAATAATTTAATATTTTTTAACGGTTTAATTTGAAAATGAAAAGTGATACAAATTATAAATTTTTTATTTTTATTATTTTTATAATAATAATTATTTATTATTAAAAATAATTTATAAAATTATTATTTAAATAATAATTAAAGTAAAAAATGAAATAATTAATCATTTATTTTTTATTTATTTTAAAATAAAATATTAAATTATAAAAAAATAACAAATAAATAAAATATTTTTTTGTCATACCTAAATGATTCGTAGGTATATATAAAAAACCCCAAAAACCCCTAACCCTACACAATCGCACAAACCCCATTCCCATTTCATCACCGTCCCAACCTCTGCGAGACGCTGAGACACAGCCGTCGTCGGCCTATCTCAACCGGAGACGAAGACACTGCTTCCGATGATGCCTTATTTTCACTTTCAGTGAGAAAAACTTAAAAAAATCTTCCAGTATCAAACATAAAACCCCAAGAGAGGGCTTTTATGGTTTTTCTCAATTCTGTGTATTTGTGTTGAAGGAAGTTCGTAAATTTCAATTTGAAGGGTTGCTATGGAGGGAAGTGTAGTGAGTGAGAATGAAGATTACACTTTGGTTGTGAGGAAGTCCTGTTTTGGTCTCCCAACAGCTTGTCCATCATGCTTGCCCGTGTACTTCTACCTCAAATTTGCTAATATTCCTTTTCGCATGGATTTCAGTCTTACCTATCCTGATTCTGGTGAATTCCATTTCTGATGTTTTCATTCAAATTTCATTTCATTTTGTTTAAGTTTTTATTTTTATTCTTTAAATTTAATTCAGAATTATGTTCCCATTGTTAGCTGGAAAAATTGGGCACTGCTAATATATGTACTACATTGCAATAAATTTCTGATATCTAGTTTGTTGTCAAATGCTGCAATGTAAATTTTTATAATTGAAACTTCAAATTAGTTCTATGCTACGTTTATAAAATTTCTGTTGGTATTGATGGTAATTAGGATTACATAACAGGTAAGCGGTTTTTGTGTTCCACAATTCTTTAATATATCTTCAAGTTGTACTTTAGACCGAGTAGTGAAATATGTTCAACTTTGACATATTATTGCTCGTATCAGTGGTGTAATTCATGCTTCTTCGGAACCCTCTTTCTTTTACTGTGATTGTTATCTTGTTATCATCTCTACAACTTTTTAATGTAACTTAAATTTTGACATTTTTGTGATCTACCACATTTAGAGGAAGGAAACATGAAAATTATGATAATGTTCTTTACATGAATAAAGAACTCACTTGTCTATGCTACGTTAATAAAATTTCTATTAGTTTTGATGGAAATTAGGATTACATAACAGGTAAGTAGTTTTTCTGTTCTATGCAGAAAATCCTTTAATATGTTGAAGTTTGGCATATTCTTGCTCTATTCTAGCGACTAGATTTTGTTGTGTGTATTATAAGAGTTAAATTTTATATATTGAACTTGAATGTGCTACTACTCCAAAGTTTATTGTAATGAAATCTGATGGTCAACACATTATTATTATTCCCAACAAAGGGCATGTTCTGTTGTTTTCGTTATATCCCTTGTTTTCGTTACATGCATATGATGGTTTGTCAAGCGTTTAATTGCTCCAATTGGGAAAAACGTATTTTTCTTACCCACATACTGGTGCTTAAATAGGTGATGTGGTAAATAGATATCCATAATTATCTTCTAATTTGAGTTTTTTCATGTCAGCTCAAATTCCTTATGTTGAACATGGTGATTATGTTGCCTATAACAATGAGAAGGGTGGCGTTATTGAGGGACTAAAAGGTAGTGGGATTGTTGATTTAGATGTGGAACTGGAATCTGTGCCAGAATGGATATCGATGAAAGCAATGATTAACTCTTGGCTGGCTGATGCAATCATATATGAGATGTGGGTTGGAATTGATGGTAGCTCTGCTGAGAAGATATATTGTTCTGACCTGCCTTGGCCAATAGGAAAGATCCTCTATTTGAAGCAAATTCACACTGTAAAGCACCAACTTGGGATCACTAAAGACAATATCGAGCAAAAAGAAGAGGAGGTCTCTTTTTTTTCCCAGTTGATTCTCTCACTTAATATGCACTAACATATTTATCGTGGGTGTGTGTTAGTTGTTTTGATATTTTGATAATGTTGATATTTATTAATTTGGCTCATGGATATCAGATTTATAAAAGAGCCAGCACTGCATATGGAGCTCTGTCAGCTAAGTTGGGGGAACATGACTTTTTATTTGAAAACAGGTGACTCTTAGTATTATGTAATAGTTAGTTTATCCTTTTAAAAAAGTCGAGAAATTTTGTAATTTTCCTTCTTTTCATGTGAGGTTACTTGCTGAATAACACACTTGGTTTTCTTATATAGACCATCAAGTTTGGATGCAGTGTTTGTGGGTCAGGCACTTATCACCCTTCAAGCATTACCTGTGAGTCATCTATGTGCATTGAAACATGACTTGTGGCTAGAATTTGATTGTTTCTTGGTGAAGTAATAACCTTATACTACAAAAGATGATATTTGACGAAAACAGGCAGAAAAAAGTTATGCAGTGCATATTTGTAATTATGAGTGAATGAGAAGTTTTTGAAAATTTTATGGCCATTTGGAAGTATTTTAATCTGTATTTGTACATTATGTTTTTTCAGGTCACATCTGTGTTGCGGAGCAAATTTGTAGAACATGAAAACCTTGTAAGGTATGCCAAAAGAATTAAGACTGAGTTTTTGGAGGCTGGCTCTTCGTCATCTGTCCCGCCATCTTCGTCGTCTGTCCCGCCATCTTCGTCGTCAGCTCCTAGAAGAGGTCCATCAAATTGGAGTAAGATTATTTTCACTCTTTTAAAATAAAATAAAAACTATACTATTCACGTATCCATAACCGGTATTCGAACCCCAGATCTTCTACAAGTCCAAATGAGCTTCACATAGTTGAGTTACAACTCGCTGATGGAGTAAGATTTTTGGAGACTTTTGATGATTTGTTTTTCTAGTTAGAATCTAGACCATCTTCTCCTCTATACAAGCCAATTCACTTGTCTGGTTTTTTACAAAACGGTTAGAACTAGTATACTGAACTATCGTGGCTTAAATTTTCTTCACTTTTGGCCATTATTATAAGCTTTTGTTCTGTCCGGCGGGTCTTAAATTTTTCCTTTTTTCCCTTTCAGGTTCTAAACCTAAAAAGAAACCCAAAAGAGAAAAAACAGAGGAGGAGAAAACTTTCAAAAGAAGAGCCAAGTACTTTCTGGTAACCCAGCTGGTAGCAGTTTTGCTTTTCCTCTCACTTATGGGAAGACCTGAAGATGCCGAAGTTGAGCTTGACGACGATGATGATGAAGTGTATGGCTACAATGAGTAATAGAATCTCACTTCAACTTGAGCTACATTATTTAGATAGGCCTTTAAATTAATCACCAGCCTAAGCATCAAGAACACTACATTTTTGATATAGAACAAATTCACTTGAGTTTAATCCTATAATTTCTACACCATTGACCATAGTTTTGAATGGAAAACAAATTCTTGTTGCAATCAGATTCCACAGTTTGTATTTTCAATGATAAAAATAAATTGGCTTGGTGCTTGGATGATGAACAATGATAGATCCTTGGTTTGCAGAACTCTTTTTTTTTATTGTTTTCTCTTCTCTTTCTCTTTTGGCTAAAACTTAAAGGTTCATTTGTTTCATATAAGAATCTCTTCTATCGCAATTGACTTTATACTTTTCAGGTAAGGTTTTAAGTAAAGCTTTGATTGGTATATCTCATCTTATATTATAATATATAAGCGCCCCAATATGGGAGTGAGGTGATTTTGGTCGTTCTCCGACTTCCTTTTTTTTTTTTTTTATTTCCTATGTTTTGATTGCTTTTTTTTAATAAATTTATTTTTATTTATAGACAAGCCCTAATATGGGGTGATGTTATTTTGGTTGACGCTTTTTTTAATAAATAAATATATTTTTTATTTATACATACAAATAAATACAAAAATATTCTTGCAATAAATAAACTTTTTATTCTTAAAATAATACACTTTTTATTCATGCACATTGATTATTCTACTGTTTTAAAATAAATATATTTTTTATAATTATAAATAAAAAGCTATAATAACTAACTTATTCTCTCTATCTGTTATTCCATTACCTTTTTATACTACTTTTCTTTGTGTTTTTTTAAATAAATATATTTTTTATTTATACACAAAATAATAACAAAATGTTCTTAAAATAAATACATTTTTAATTATACATAAATAAATACCAAAATGTTTTTAAAATAAATGCAATTTTTATAATTATAAATAAAAAGTGAGAACAACTAATGAAAAATACATTGGTTATTTAATATTTTACTGTTCTATAACTTTTTTATACAAACAAATATCAAAATATTCATAAAATAATTTTTTTATACACACAAATAAATACAAAAATATTTTAAAAATAAATAATTTTTTATAATTATAAATGAAAAGTGGGACCTTCCCATTATTTTACTACTTTTTTTTACAAATAAATAAATACTAAAATATTCCTAAAATAAATACATTTTTTTATTTATATATACCATTAAATACAAAAATACTTTTAAAATAAATATGTTATTATAAATAATTATCTTATTAGTTTTATTGTGTATCATTTTGATTAATTTTTATTTTTTTTATCTTTCTTTATATATAAAAATGTTTCCAAGTTTAATTCATTTTCCATGGCTTTTTTTTTTCTCTTTGTTGTTTTTTTCTAAATAAATTTACTTTTTATTTATACACACAAATAAATATTAAAATATTTTTAAAATAAATAAACTTTATATTTATACACAAAAATAAATACCAAAGTATTCTTAAAATAAATAATTTTTTTATAATTATAAACAAAAGATGAAAATAACCAATGAATAATACATTGATTATTATTATGCTCCATTATTCCACTATTTTTCAAAAATTAAAAAAGTGAAAAATAATTGATATGACACAATAAATAAGAAAATAACTATATATAAATGTGTATTTATTTTTGGAATATTTAGGTATTTATTTGAGTTATAAATAAAAAGCGTTTTTATTTTAGAAACATTTTAATATTTATTAATATGTATAAATATTATTTATGTGTATAAATAAATATCAAAATGTACTTATATCTTATTTATTTATTGTTTTTTGTTAGTTTTTTACTATTCAATAATTCTTTTTGTATTTTTTCTTTTACATTAATAAATACCAAAACACTTATGTATACTAATCAATTTTTAAAATTTGTGTTTAAAGACATTTTTTAAATTAAGAATTACAAAATAATATCAACTATTACTTGATAATTAATACTACTATATAGTTATCAAATTTAAATAATATAATATTGTTTATGTTTTCTAGAAGTAATATAATATTTTAAATCAAGTATTAACACCAAATATGAGATAAAAATAAATAAATTATTTATAAATTACATGTTAATTTAAATAATTTTTTTAAAAAAACCTTTATTAATGTGATTGTATTTTGTGTACTCATTCAAACTAGTTATATATTAAAAGCATTAATGACATAAATAGTGTTCTGTTTGTTCTCCTTTTCTTTTTATTATTTTTATGTTAGTTTTTTACACTAATAAATACCAAAATATTCATATAATAAATATATTTTTTATTTTTAGACCAATAAATACCAAAATATTCATATAATAAATATATTTTCATGAATAATTATTTTGTATAATACAATTATTTTTATTACATTAAGGGTGGTAATTTATACATTCAATAAATACTAAAATGTTTATATAATAAATATATTTTTTATGAATAATTATTTTGTATAATGCAATTGTTTTTATTATATTAAAGATGATCATTCATAATTACCCATTTAATGAGTGCTCTATCAATTTACTTATGAGCAAATCGTATTTTTTTGAACTAATAATTTTCACGTCAATTTCATATTATATCTCACATTAATTAAAAAATAATATTCAATTAATATAAATTATTTTTAAGCAAAAATATTATTATTTAGGTAGAATTAATTTCTTAGATAATAAAAATATTAATTGAATAAGGTTATATATTGTTATATTATATTTGACTTATTTATCAAATTAAATTATGAAATTATTATCAATATCACGACAAATACTCATGTTTATATTGTATTTGGATTGTATTGCTCATAAAATAGTTACTATTATATATTAATTCATCATTAAAGTAACAAATTAATTAACTATTTATTTTAAAAATATTTTTGTAAACTACCTTATAAAATATTTTAACATTAATTTTTTAATTATAATAAAAGTAACTCAAAAATTTATATTTAAAGACTTAAAAACAATAACAATTATTGCTCAACAATTATTAATATTATATATTTATCAAATTTGAATAATCAAACCGTGCATTTCTACCATTCCAAAAACAAGATAAGAAAAAAGGTAGTTAAAATCTCGTAGGAACATTTTTTTTTTAGAATAGAAAAAAATTCTTTTATCCAATTGTTATTGCAAAATGGGTTAAAAGAGGATAAAAAGTTAAATTTAAATAAAATATTATTATTTTGATGAGGATAAATAATGCATAAAACGAAGAATAAAGCAATTGATTTTTTTTATTTTTGTAACCGAATAACAAACTTTGAGCGCCAAGATGCACATGGTGGTCATTAGGCTATTAGCAACGTCGGTGCACATAATGTGTGTGTGTGAATGGTGCGTACGCACATAGGAAACAATTAAGCTCACTTGATAGAGACACACTTTGCTTTTGTTGATATTGTTTCCTTTTCACATAGCTTATTCTATGAATTTTAGAGTCCAAACCATAGAGTTGTTCTATGTAAATCAATACTATTACAAATTTTGATTTTGTTCAAATTTTTACTACATCAAAATTGGTATCAAATCTAGAGTTTGAGTTGCAATTCAAATGGCGACGTCGAGCAACCAAACCCTTGGCGATGGTAGTGATGACGCGAAGAATTTGTGTGTTACAATGGCTAGCCTTGAAAGTAGATTTGAGTAGAGGTAGCTAAGACAATGAGGAAATGAAGTCCTTTATAATGCTTCATTCATACCTTTCGAACACTCTAGACCTTACCATACACCTTCGCTTCCTTGCAACCACTTCGACTCTGATACTCATTTCCACCCACACTCTAATGATGATCTTACAACTCTACCATAATTGAACCCTAAAAACTTTGGGTTCGATGAAGGCACTTCGTGCTAGACCAATAACAGGCTTGTCAACAAGAAAAGGGTAGTTCTATTACTAGACAGTAAAAGAAGTAGGATTATCGGCTTAATGTGGACCTATTCATATTCGTTAGACACTTTCACATGGAAGAATTCCTTGACTAGGTGGTTGTTATTGAGAATTTCTTCAACTACATGAAGATTTCAAAAGAGAGAAAAGTTAAACTAGTAGCCTATAAGCTCAAGGGTGGTGCCTCTGCTTGGTAGGAATATATGAAGAATGAAAGGAGGTTGGAAGAAACCGATGGTTTAACAATTTCTACTTGCTGATTATGAGCAGCTCCTTTACCAATAATACCACTAGTTCCAGTAGGGAAAAAAGTGTCATTGAATACATTGAAGAGTCCATGAGACTTAGCTTAAGAGCCAACATATGATAGCAATAACCTAAAAAATTTGCTAGGTATGTGTAGGGTTTGAATTCTCCTATTAAAGAAAGACTAAAGTAGAGCCAGATACTGTGGTCTATCAACCAAGCCAACAACATAACACTAAAAGTGGATTACCAGCTAGCTAGACCCAAAAAATCCATATCATTTAGGTTTCATTTTAGTGACTCCTCTGCCAATTAAAACCTGAGTGGTTTCACCCTAAAATTCACCCTACTTGTCATCACAAAAATGGATAGCACCATCACAGAGGCATGCCATTTTTAGAACAAGATGCATAGTTCAGTAGAAGGTATACGACGTTATTGTTAATAGTGGTAGTACTGAAAATATTGTCTCACAAGCATTGATAAAGTCCTTGGGATTTAGCACTCACCTAAACCCACATCCCTAATAAATAAGATGGATTAATAAAGTGAATGAGGTTAAGGTATAAAAGGTGTGTAGGGTACCATTCTCCATTGAAATTTTTTACAAAGATAAGGTGCACTACGATGTGGTGGAAATGGATGCCTATCAAATTCTTTTGGGGAGGCCCTAGTAGTATGACATGGATTCCATACATAAGGGTAGGCCAAACATTATCATTTTTACTTGGAAAGGTACCGAGATATCCATATTCCTTGCAAAAGGAAGCTCCCCCAACCTTACCAAACCAAAAATATTTCTTAACTGCAAACCCAACGAGTTTGACAATGAACTCAAAAAAGCTAAGGTGGTGTTAGCATTAGTAGCTATAGAACAATAACATGTCACTCATACAATCCTTGATATTGTTAAAGAATTACTATTTGCCTGCAGTGACTTTACACCAACTGACTTACCAAGCACCTTACCTCCATTAAGAGACATTCAACACCATATATATTTCATACCATACAACAATTTACCCAATTTACCACAATATCAAATGAATCCCAAAGATCATGAACTCTTAAAATAAATAGTGGAAGACCTCTTGAATAAACACCTCATCCAAGAAATTAAAGTCTCGTGTGTTGTGTATTCACAACTTGTACCCAAGAAGGATGGCATGATGAGAATGTGTGTTGATAGCAAGGCTATTAACAATATCACAGTCAAGTATAGGTTCCCTATTTCTGGGTTGTAAGACATGCTTGACAAATTACAAGGTTCTACTATCTTTTCTAAGCTTGATTTTCATAGTGGATATCACCAAATTCGCATAAAAAAGAAGATGAATGGAAGACAACTTTTAAAACCAAGGAAGGTCTGTATGAATGGCTTGTCATTCTATTTGGTTTATGCAATGCTCCTAACATCTTCACGAGGTTGATGCATCATGTTTTGAAGCCTCTCAATGGTACTTGTGTGGTAGTGTATTTTTATGACATCGTATTCTATAGTAGGAACCCTAACGAGCATCTAAAGCATTTGTAGGTTGTCCTAGAAATATTGAGAGAATACAAGATTTTTGTCAACCTTAAAAAGTGTGAGTTTATGACCACCAAACTCTTTTTCTTGAAGTATGTTACCAACTCTGAAGTCATCTCAGTAGGCATTAAGAAGATTGATGCCATCCAGTTATGGCTTAACCCTAAATCAATACACGAAGCCAGGAGTTTTCATGGCTTGGCAGCATTCTATAAGAGATTCATAAGGGATTATAATTCAATTGTAGCATCAATAACAAACTATCTTAAGAAATGATAGTTCATTTAGGGTAAGGAGTAGGAAGACAGTTTCCAATTCATCAAGGAAAAATTGTGCACAACCCCAACTCTATCTCTGCCAGATTTTGACAAAGTATTTGAAGTTAAAACAGATGCATCCATTATGCATATTGGAGTAGTGCTATCTTAGGGTGGCAAGCCTATTGAGTTCTTCAGCGAGAAACTCAGTGAAGCATACTAAAAATGGTCCGCTTATGACTAAGAGTTCTATGTTGTCATTCAAACCCTTAAACATTGGGAGTATTATCTCATTTCAAAAGAATTTATCCTTTAAAGTGATCACTTGGAACTCAAATGGATTCATTCCTAGAAAGACATCTTAAGAGCTCATACTAAGTGAGTCATCTACATGCAAAGTTTTACTTATGTGTTTAAAGATAGGAAGAGACATCCAAACAGGGTAGTTGATGCATTTAGCAGAAGGCACACTCTACTAAATACCCTCCAAACTGAGATTACCAATTTTGACACCCTTCTAAGTTGTATGCAACAAATGTGGACTTTTCCACTGTTTCGACCTAATGTAACAACCATGAACCTGTGTATGGTTTCCATTTGCAAGAAGGGTGTCTCTTTAAAGACAATAGATTATGCATTCTGAAAACCAGCTTGAGAGAATACCTGGCTCAGGAACTTTATACTGGTAGACTTAGTGGTCATCCTGGTAAGGAAAAAACCATACTTTTGGTTTAAGAGAGATACTACTAGCCTCACTTACGAAGGGTTGTAACCAGATTTGTGCATAAATGCTTTATCTATAAAAAAGATAAGGGAGGAAGCCAAAACATTGACATCTACTCTCCTCAGCTAGTTCTTGCAACCATTTGAGAAGATCTTAGCATAGATTTCATCCTTAGGCTACCAGTCAACAAAAGAAGAGTATACTCCATCCTTGTGGTAGTGGATAGGTTTTCAAAAAATGTCCCACCTAATTCCATGCAAAAAGATCGATAATGCCAACAACATAGCAACTATCTTCTTTCGAGACATTGTCAAGTTGCATAGCATTCCTAAAACTCACTTTCTGATCGTGATGTGAAGTTCATAAGCCATTTTTGGAAAGAGTTATGGTGCATATTAGATGCCACTTTGAACTTCAACAACGCCTATCATCCCCAAACTGATGTGCAAACAGAAGTGCCCAACATAAATATAGGCAGCATACTTAGATGCTTGACTCATGAAAGACCTCGAGAGTAGGATATATATCTTCCTTAGGTTGAGTTTGCTCTCAATAGTATCATAAACCGCACTATAAACCACTCACCCTTCTTGGGTGTCTACATCAAATTGCCCAACTTTAGTGTTGATTTGTAAGTCATACCTAACCTAAAGAGAAAATTTGTTGGCGTGTGGGCTACCGATTATGCTCAATTCCACCAAGAAATTTGAGATCACATAAAAAAAATGAATGCATAATACAAGACACAAGAAGATCAACATCATAGGCTTGCACATTTTCAAGTTGGTTAGCTAGTCATGGTGTACCTCAACAAACATTGTTTGTCACAAGGCACATGCCTAACGCTTCAGCTCAGGAACTATGGCCATTTTAGAATTCTTAAGAAAATCAACGACAACACTTATGTCATTGATCTTCTTGAAGACTAAAACATTTCCAACATGTTCAATGTAACAGATATTCACAAATGTTATCCCACAAATGTAGTTGTTGTGATCAAAATGAATTCGAGGACGAATTCTGCTGAAAAGTAGGACTATGATGCAAAGAATGAACAATAAAGCAACTGGTTTTTTTAACCAAATAACAAACTTTGAGATCCAAGATGCACATGATGGACGTTAAGTTGTTACCAATGTTAGTGCATATGGTGTTTATGTGTATGAATGGTGTATACGCAAAACAGTTAGACTTAGTTAGACTTGATGCCTATAAAACTCGTGCATGGTCACAACTATTACAATTTATGTTCTTGTTTTGATTTTTACTACATCAATAAAATAGAAATTAAAACTAAAAAATGAATAAAAATATAAAAATGACATATTAAAGTGTAAGAATTATTGAATGACGAAAATAATGATTAAAATGACATTAACTCTAATTCATACTAATAAAATCATATACAAATATCGCTATAAATTCAATTAAAAAATCTTCAAAAATTGATTTCATAATTCTTTAATGCATAAAAAATTGTTATTTCTAAATTATATGATTAAATGATGTAATATCCTATTTTCCATTTTATTTATATTAAAAGAATATGCATTTTTGTGACTTTACAATTATAAGTTCCTATAATTATGTATGTAAAACAAAATTATTGTATTTTTGCTAAAAAAAGAAAATTATATTTTTCCTAGATTAGTAATTACTACACAATATCATTTCACTATTTAATTATATTTTTATATGAAAAAGGTAATTAATAATTCCCCTTATAGGTTCGGCTTCACTTTTTTTCTATTCTCAAATGACTTTTAGCTGCATTTCCAATATTACCCCTGCTTAGATCTTGCGATTTCTCTTCACTATCCCTCGTCTCTGTACTTGCCCAATGATTATCTCTCTCTAAACTGCCCGACATTTTCTCTCTTTATTTTGACATGGATCTCCTCCGTCTAGGGTTTCCATAATCCTCTTACTCCAATCCCTGATTCCAGACTTCTCTCTCTACCTGTTTTCTCATTGTCTTCGAAGACCGCGACCTTTGTCTGTATATTTTGCGACGGCTCGTTAACGCTGGAAATCATCTGAGGACTGTGCATACTATTAATCTCTGTTCGTTACCGCATATTTTGGTCAGTCAAAATCTTTATTTGACAAAATATTGGTTTACTTGCTCTGTTAGATGCTGTAGAATCTTTTTTGTTTTTCGTGTTTGTTGTAGTTGGGGATTATTTGGGGCTTTTCGTCTTCAATTGGGGCTTGCTTCGTGTTGCATGTAGTCTTTGAGGAAATGTACAAACGAATTTTGTTTCATAATAGTGTTCGTATCTGACAGTAGTGGATGACCAAATGATTTTTGGTTTATTGAATTATTCTGATGAAAATTCATATGATTTGTGAATAATTGAATAACTACTTAGCTCTAAGGATGTCCAAAGCTTATTCAAGAATTTTGTAGCAGAGTTGTTTGCAGCAAACTTTTAAGCTTAGAGAGTAAATGACGTCAAATATGTTATCCTTCTTCTAATATTCGTATTGAATCAGTGTTAAGATTTTCAGTTTTTACAATCATATGGTGTATTAGTATTTTGGTATGCGGTATGGTTGGTAGGTGCTATGGTTTTTGCCAACTTTTTAATAATCCTATGGTATTTTGTGCTAGCCACTGTAATTTGAATCCTAGGATTTCCATTTCTCATTCTCATACTGCTTTTCACTTTGCTGCCTGAGATTACCAGGTCAAGTGGACTATGGGGTCAATCCCCAATCCAGGCGAGTTGACTGAGTTGACTCTGCCAGGTTTCGATGAGTTTCAGAGGCAGACCTCGCTTATGACTAGCTGTACTTTGCTTTGGAAAGAGCTCTCTGACCACTTCATTGGTCTTGAGCAGAACCTTCTGAAGAAATCTGAAGCCCTCAAGCATAAAATTGAAACTCTTGACCATGAAACCAAGGAGTCACTCAACGAGCTTGAGAAGCGGGAGTTCTCCATCGAGAACAGTGTTGAGATTGCACTTGGCAAGGTCGAACAGAGCAAAGAGGCTGCTCTCCTGGCTTTACAGAGAGATTCTGAAGAAGATATGAATGGTGAGGTTGATGATGGTGATGGTTTGTTGTTGAAGTTGAAATCGATTTGCTTGAAGATGGATTCTTTAGGGTTTTGGAGGTTTGTGATAGGGAAGAAGAAGGAATTGAATGATTTGAGAGCTCAGTTGCCATTAGCTTTAGTGGCATGTGTTGATCCGGCAAAGTTTGTGCTCAAAGCAATATCAGAGGTCTTTCCCGTGGATAAGATGGGAGTGAGGAGCGAGAGGGGGAATGATTTCGGTTGGGCTTGTGTTCTGATATTGGAGTCTTTGATTCCAGTTGTGCTTGATCCAGTGATTGGGGAATCGAGACTTTTGGTGTCACCGAGTGTGAAGGAACGAGCTAAGGACATGGCTGAGACCTGGAAGCTGAGCTTGGAAGAGAGAGGGGGGATTGAGTATGTGAAGACACCTGATGTTCATACTTTCTTGCAGCATTTGGTCACTTTTGGGATTGTGAAGAAAGAGGATGTTAGTTTCTATAGGAAGCTTGTGGTTGGGTCTGCTTGGCGGAAACAGATGCCCAAACTTGCTGTTTCACTTGGGCTTTCTGATCAAATGGAAGATATGATTGAAGAATTGATAAGCAGAGGTCAACAACTTGATGCGGTACATTTCACTTTTGAGGTTGGCCTTGTGAATAAATTTCCTCCTATTCCTCTCCTCAAAGCTTTTCTAAGTGATGCTAAGAAGGTGGCAACAACCATTTTAGAGGACCCAAATAATGCCGGACGAGTCACGCACCAAGCTATCCGCAAGGAGCAGTCAGCACTCCGGGCTGTAATCAAGTGCATAGAAGAGTATAAACTTGAGGCCAAGTTTCCTCCAGAAAATCTCAAGAAGCGCCTTGAACAGCTAGAAAAGACCAAGATAGAGAAGAAAAAGCCTGTTGCGGTTTCTGCCAACAAAAGAGCTCAAACCAACACCGGAGGCCCCATGCCTCCTGCCAAGGCTGGCCGTCTGACAAATGCTTATGTTTCTTCCTTCCCAGCAGCTCCCACATTTGTCAAATCCCCTTCACATGCCCAATACCCAGCTCCAATTCATCCATATCATTCTCCTCCCACCATGTATGGCAACAGAAGCCCACAAACCAACCCTTATGCTTACTCACCAGAGGCAGCATCTGTAGCTGGATCATACCCCGGAGCTGCAATGAACTTTCCTGCATATGGTGGTTATGGCATTAGTATGGCACCAGCTTATCAGCAGGCTTACTACCGATAGACATGACTACTTATTGAAGATGATAACCACTGATAAGATGACTCAACTTCATCGGCTTTTGTTATGGCTTGTTTGTAATCATGTACCTTTAATTGTAGCTATGATCTGTGTGTTAATTATGATGCTTTCCACTCCTTGATCTATCATAGTGGGAAGCTGTATTTCTAATATTTCTAATGTGGATCAAACTTTAGTACTAGGGTTGTCGAATATTAACTAGGATGACCTCAAAACAGATATCTGTGTGTTAAATATGTTTATGTTTCTCACAAATACCTCCAGTTTGTGAGTTGTTTCATCTTCATTTTAAAATCATTTCCACTTTGTCGAACTCCCCATAATTTATGGAACATAAATAGGAACATATATGTTCCGTAAATTGTTTCAGTATAAGATGTACAGGGAAGGATGCATCAGACCTAGAATCTCAACAGACATATAAGGTAACTAGCTTTATAATCGTTCTATTTTCGAGATAATTTATTGGATTATATTTTATTTGAATTTTTTTGTTGCAATTTTTGCAAGAGTAGTCTGCCTTTTGTCCATTTGAAAAAATTGTAGCTGATAAATTTAAAAAAGTGATATTAGTACACGTACACCATATTGATTTCTTGGTCTCACTCTCACTATTACATTTTTTTATGAGAATAGCCAACTCATCAAAGTATTACACTTGTGCATGCTAGACATATGTAAACATGCATGTGATACATTTGTCTACTGTACTAACAACATTTTTTTTTGTCATAAAATAAAAGAGGACAGATTGGGGTTCGGTTCCTCTGCAGTTAGTCATTACAGATTTACAATCAATTATCTTTTTTTGGTATAGAAAGAGGTTTGCCAGGGAAGGCACTTCATTGAAACCAAATTCTGCCGCCCTATTGCACTTTTTAATGTATGGCACAATCATCAAGAGATAACCATCTATTCTAGTATTTTCCACCATGAATATCCATATTTATATCCCTTTACTTGTTTGTTTTGTGTTTATAAAGATAAAGCTCAAAAGCTTTGGATTTTACTCGCTCTTTCTAAGTCTTTTTAAGTTTTGATGCTTTCTCCCAAGTCTTCAAAAATGGGGCTGTATCTCTTTTTTATGTTAAGTCTTCTTGTTGCTTCAAGTTTGGTATTACTTCAAATAGATGCTCGAGTAGTACTAGTGGAATCAAAACTCAAAAGTGAAGAAGAAAGGAAAATGAAGTCAGCCATTGATGCTAAGATGGAATTCAATGAAATGAAAGATTTAGGTCCTCTTCCAAATGTTCCAATTCCTGGGATTCCAGGTATGCCTATCCCCGGAGCTCCAAGTCACGGAATCCCAAATGTCCCAATGCCTGGAATTCCATTCCCGCCTCCTTTACCTCAGATTCCTTTTGTGCCTCCATTGCATGTTCCTGGTGTTCCTCCAATCCCATAATTTTCTTCTGTTTTAAACGTTGTATGGTACATTGGTACTCATGGAATGAGAGACTAGTTGCTTGTTCTCTCTATCTCTCTCTTTGTCTTTGTGATTCCTTCAAAAGTATGTTTGCATATGCTTATAAAAAAATAGTTAAAAGCGATTTCAGAAAAGTAATTTCGAACTCTGTCAGGAATCGTAAGTCGTGCTTTGCTTAAACGCACGTTTTAATAATTGATCCTAAGGAATATGTGTGAATAATTGGAAAGGGAATTAGAGATCATGAGTTCATGGCTATATATGTCTGAAAGTAAATCCATAATATTAGCTAATCACATTCACTAAAGAAGGTCAAGTGTCAGTTCCAAAACAAAGTAAATCATAAATTTATGATAGTTCCTATTTTTTGTAGTTAAACTTCTTTAGCTAAGATCGACATAGTAGCTCGGTTTAAGTATACACTTACCAAAATAAAAGAGCATAATTAAATTTCACTAATTTCGTGGTGCTTTTATCAGTAAACTAAAATAATTATATTAGAAATGTTAGCCAATTTTATGCATATTCACATATAGCGCAATCTGTTCGTTGAATTGGATGTGTTGTGAGTCTTAAATCTTTAAGCTATTGAGAAGCCACCTTGTTAGTTTTTTTGTCAAAGTATGTTCAAATGGATGTATGCCTCCAAATAACATGAATTAATAGACTTAGAAACTCACGTCTAATTTTGAATCTAAAAATCAACTTGTGAATTAGAAGGTTCTCTAAACTTATAAACAATATTATTATTATCTTATTTTTGGTCAATGTGGGACTTAATATCTTCACTCTACATCGGCTAGAGTTCGGATTTACAACACAAAATTGATAGAGGTGAAGAAACCAAGAGTCTAGTTCTCATACCAACTTAGAAACTCAAGTCTAACTCTGAACCCAAAAACTATTTTGTAAGTTAGAGAATTGTCCAAATTTATAAACAATATTGTTGTCTTACTCTTTACAAATGTGAGACTTAACAAGTAGGTTGTGTTACACCATTCCAACATATTAACAAAAACAATACCAACAATTTTTCTCCTTATTTTTTTGTAATTAAACGTGGCTTACTTATTAAGGAATTTCAATATTGGTTATATATATATTGGAAAATTATCTATATAATATATAAAAATCCGTGGTTATTATTCATCCAATTGGTCCCTTTTTTAAAACTTATATAGTTAAATTTATACAAGTAGTTTTTTTAAACATAATTTTTTAATAAAAATATACAAAATAATAATATCAAAATTATATATTATGATAATATTAATATTTAAATTTTTATTTTTTTATGTAGGATATTTTACACTTACCACGAGATTCTTTGGTTATAATTACATCAAATTAACTTAGATTTTAAAACATCATTTTTTAAATAAAAATATATAATAAAAATATTAAAATTATATAATATGATAATATTAATAATTAAACTTTTTTTATTAGATAATTTATACTTACTACTAGATTAAGAAATTTATTTATTCAAAATATAAATATACATAATAATAATAATATCAAAATTATGTATTGTATGATGATATCAAAACTCATAAATTTATATTTAAATTAAAAAAATGATTTTAAAATGTGCATATTAATAGATCAAATGTTTAGCCAAATTTACTATGAACTCAAAAAAATTGAAAACTCTACTGAAATTAAAATAAATTATTCAACTAGTAAAGTTATAATAATTTCTCATAGCATTATGATTCTTTCAAAAGAAGATAGTGGAAAATTTAAGATTGAAAACTCTATTGAAATTAAAGTAAATTATTCAACTAGTAAAGTTATAATAATTTCTCATAGCATTATGACTCTTTCAAAAGAAGATAGTGGAAAATTTATCAAATTTGAAACCAATTTTAACAGCAACAATTTAGAAAATGGTGAAGAAACAATGAAGATATTTGGCTTTTATGCTAGAAAAGCCACCAAAGATCACATATGCATTTGTTGTATCAAAGATCGAGAAGAAAAAGATGCATCATCATTAACGTCATCAAAAACATTGTCGGTAAAAAATGACAAAGAAGAATAAAAAAAGGAAATGTCGGCAGAAGATGACAAATAAAATAAATATGTAAACCCACATTTTACTTAGCAGCATGTGTCAAGAAAAAAAAACAATGGTTGCTATTTAAAGCAAAAAGTAGTTGAATTATGAAAGCAAGGATAAAATAATATTTTTTATCTTTTAATCAAGGATTTTTTGTACAATAAAAGGAATCCTTATTTTCATTTTGAATCACACAGAAAAAACCAAAGCACACATGACTCTAGCATAGAAATCCTAAACCTATAATGATATACCTAATAATTACTAGTGATTAAGAATCCTTTCAAGGTTTTAATTAATTTTAATTTGTAATAATTATTATATAATAAATAAAATGGAGTTTAGTTATTCTTTCTTAACAAGTTAAAATTAGACATCATCTATGTACAGATATAGAAAGCTCACTATTATCAATGTAAAAATAGGAGACGAATGAAAGAGAAAACCGTGGTGGACTCATTAAATTCAAATATAATAATTATAAATTTTAAGTCGATTAAGATATTTGTTTATATCAAGTAATAATACTGATAAAAAAGAAAAATAAAGATAGAAAAATTATGATAATAGGAATTATACATGAAACAACACGTCTTCAAGAAATAAAAATGAAGAATAAAAATTTAATTTTATTATAAAAGTTATCCTTATCCTTAAATGATTATCTTAGATATGAGGATTATGAAACTTGTCTTCAAAATTTTAAAGGATTAAACTCTTTATTAGATATCTATACATATTGTATTAAAGCTATTATACGTATAATAGACCATACTATTTTAAGGATATTAAAATACTATTTTAGTAAAAAATATGTAAGAATTAAAGATGAATTCAATAACTTAATGTTTTGATACTATTTCTTCAAAAATTATAAATATATTATATATATACAAAAAAAACTTGTTTACATATTACAAATAGGAAAAATATGCATTGAACACATAGGGTTTATTATGACTCAGATAACTTAACCAACACATCAAAGTGAGATTGATTGAAATTCTATCATAATAATGTGAGGCGATTAGAGCTTCCATTTAAATTGTTATCAAATCCATAATAATATTATGTATAAAAAAAATTAACACTATTAATTTTGAGAACATAAATAATATTAACTATAAATCTAAAAGTATTTTAATATTTTCTACAAACCTCGAGAATATAAGTGAAAATATATTAAATTTTAAAGATATTTTAGATATATATCCTTCAAATGTAAGTGTTGTATTATTTATAAATATAATAAATAATTATTATATTTATAATATATAATTATTTTTATTTAAGATAAGAATTGCATCAATTTCCATCTCTCGTTCCGATAGCGATTTTCACATAAAAAAATGTCAAAGCTTGCGACCAATGAGAAATGAAAAAGTAATTATTTAAAAAGCAGTATTTTTTTTTTTAGAAGAAAAATGAGTGCAATGCGAGCAATTCTCAAAACGTGGCCCATCTTAATACTATTTTCGTTTAAGTATCTGAAGTAAAAAAAACAAGAAAATAGAAGAATTATTTATTAGTTTTGAATCGAGTTAACCTATTTACCTAGATAAATATATAAATATATGTACGTATTTTTTTAAAATTATTATTCATTATTTTATTCTACTTAAATCAATTTTACAATTTCGTTATAAGTGTAATGAAATATTTAAATCTTTTTTCCCACATTATAGTTTGATCTGTTTTGTTAGGTTAGTTCATTTTATGCTTCTTTCAAAAATTCAATCATGACTAATTAATAATTTGTCGGAACAAAGTAAAATCCTTATATTTATTATAAAAAAAGAAGGTAAAATCCATACAACAGTAATCAAGTGAAAGAAAGAAAGAGAGGAAAAAAAAAGGGGGTAAAAGGATCCATAAGACACAAGACTTTGAAAACGAGGATAAAAACAAAGAAAGAGCAGAAAAAAAAAGACAAAATTCAAAATACAGAATGGAAAATACATACAAGCTGCAGAAGCCAGCGAGATAACGAATACCCTTAAGTCTTAACTCGTAACCCACTTCTCCAATCATCACATCGTTTCGATCTCTCTTTATGTCCATCTTCTTTCTCTATTTATATTTTTGGCCACTGCTTCGGAGGACTCTTTTGTTTTCCTGCAAGAACAGACAAGTGTTAATCTCAGGTATTAAATCTATGGCAACCCTTTTGATATTGAATGATTCGTTTCTATATGGTGATTAAAATATTCTCATATTATTGAAACTATAAATATTATTCTTTCTTGTTTGCTAGAACCCAGAAATTTGTTGCTATTTTACTTAAACTTTGACTTTGAGACTTTGAGTCAAGTATGTTTTTTCTTATTCTTCAGGCGAACAGAGATTTATTGGGTTTTTCTATTGAATTCATTTTTTGACTGCGCTGACTTACGATCTTTTTATTAAGACGAAGATCACCGCTGGGTTCATCCCGAATTTGATTTATTTCCTTTGCTTGAATACCTGTTCTCCCCTTGTGCAAAAGATTCGTATTTCAGGGGTAAAGATATGTTTATTATATGGGCTTCTCGATCTAAATTTTCTATTTTGTGCACTTCAATTTAGAAATGGTTGGAATTAGTCAAAAACTTTGATGGGTTGTCTCAAATCTGGTTAGATTCTCATTTTGTGATACAGAATAATCAACTTATTGGAGTGTTTTTGAAAATCTCATAGTAGACTATTGTGAAAAGCAAAATCTTTCTAACACGACTTTTAGAATACTGTTTTGTGCCACTACTCTATCTTGACCATTAATTTCATAACTCTTTTTACTTTTAACTTTCTCTCTACCGATTTCAATGGATAATATTGAGTCCAAAAATGCCTCTAAAGTTGTGCTCCATAGAAATTTTCTTATGAAAAATATGAGTAAGAGATGAGAGGCTTCATTCTAACCTCTAACCACTCAATTAAACTACTTATGGTTATTGTGGAGTTGTTCTCATTCTGTTTGTGCCTTCCTTGATTGAGGAACTTATTTGTTAAATCTTTCCCGAATTGTATTTGCTGGAACTTGTACAGATCCCAACTCTTTTTTATATTAGGTGCATGTTGATACGCAGAAGTTACAGGATTCATTTCTCTTGTTGTTGATATTGAGAGCTGCAATTGGTGAGTCAAGCAGGTCTTAGAAGTTAGAAACTGGAGGGAAAAGAAGTATAGCTGCAGTGATTGGGATGTTTTTTATTCCTATCCTGGGTTATTGAGTTGAGTTGGTTGCAGGATACAATTGAGATTTGAGACTTGAGGGTGGTCTTTGTCACTTTAATGATGGATTCAATTCACAATAAAGTTTATTACTGCTGTGTATCAAGGGGTAGCAAAATCATCCATGCATATAGCTCAGGTGACCCCAATCTCGAGAATTTGGCTGCATTGTGCTTAGAAAGTATTCCTCCATACCATAGGTGGTATTTTGAGACCATAGCAAAGAAGACCTTTGGGTTCTTAATAGAAGATGGATATGTTTATTTCACCATTGTTGATGAGAATGTTGGAACCTCTGAGGTTCTTCAATTTTTGGAGCATATAAGGGATGAGTTAAAGAAGGTAGCCAAAAAGAGTTCAAGGGGAAGCTTTTCGTCCATGAGCTCAAGTTCTATACAAGACCAACTAGTTCCAGTTATACGTAATTTGATCATGTCCTTAGAGAATGTTTCCAAGAGAAGTAGTAATTGGACCAATGAATTCACTCTACCTATTCATAATAATCTCTCTCCTTCTCCAAGTAATGCTAATGGACAGCTCGAAGCTGCAACTTCTACTAAAGCACCTTTATTGGGGAAGTTTAACAAGAAGGCGAAAGATCACGCTATTGGAACGAGAGATGTCGAGTTTGGGGAGCATCGGAGATCAACTGATAAAGGTGTTAGTATTGATTCGATTGCGGTGACTTTAGATTCTGCAAACCAAGATGGAGCAGGTTCTTCAATTTCCTCGCAGAAGGATATCAGTTCGATGAGGATCAGATCAGGCTCTCAAAACATTCGAAAGAAATGGTGGCGGCAAGTGAGAATTGTTCTTGCCATAGATGTAGCTGTCTGCATCATATTATTTGTGGTTTGGTTGTTGATTTGTGGTGGTCTCGATTGCATTCGTTGAACCTTTTTTCCACAAAGTATGATTTAAATGTTAAGCTAATAACTGCTTCCAATATGGTGAGGAAATGAACATCTTGAATTAAAAAATGCTGAGAATTCTTGTTTGGAATAGCAAATTGGTTCATGTGAGAATTGGGATTTTGCACATGTTTGGAAGGAGATAAAAGATTCAAACTTTCGTAGTATACAGAAGGAGCTATCAATCTATAAGATATTACTGTATAGTTTCAATGTTTATTATGTATCTGGAAATTTACAAAATTGAGAGCTCAGTTATGTTGTTGTTTAGCCTTCCTATAACTCAGGTACTCAGCTTCTTCTTTTTTAAGTATCCTATTACTCAACTTGTGAATTCAGTTTTGATTCATGTGCAGTGCGTAATGGGAATTGAAACGTCTCTATGAGCTCTTTTTTTTTTCCGGGGACTTAAAAAGTTCAAACCCATGTTCTTTGTATTTTATGCCTTCCAAAGAATTGAGAAGTGGCTAACAGTCTCTTTGTCACTCACAAGTAAACGATCAACCTACCAAAATTGGCTCTGATAGTCATAATAAATGGTAGTTTTGGATCTTGAAAGATTTTGTTTAAAACTGCAATTTTGTTTATATTATTAGGTAGGCTACTTTTAGATTCGTTATTACAAAAAAAATTGGTCCTTAAGTTCTTATTTTTTTTATTAGAAATGTTCATTTTTAATAATTGGGGATTAAAAATGCTCATTTTTTTCTATAAAAAATAACACATAAATCTTTTGGATTGTCATTACCGTTTAATTCATTTATATTAGAAACATCATCATTTAGTCTCTTACATATATGAAAATGATCAAATTAATGACATATTATATTATTTTAATATTTTTTTATTAAAATATTATTATTTTTATTAATTGATTAAACGCAATTATAACACTAATATTTAAAAATAATAAAGTCACAATTAATATTAAAAAATTACAAAATATTTATTTTTAATATTTGTTATTTGTAATTATTTTATTTTAATAATTTAATAATTTTTAATTTCTATTAAAAAATAAAATATATATCTAAATAACTTTTTATTTAATTTTTTTATTTTTTTATTTTTTAAACTATGTTATATTAAATTTTATCTTTATAATTTTTAAAGACTTGTATTTTAATAAGGTTTTAATAAATTGATATAAAATAATAATATTTTAAATAAAAAATTATTAAAATAATATTATTTATTTTTACAAAATTAATAGACTAAATCATATCGTTTATAATCTTAAGGATTAAACCATACAAATGACTTAATCTAAATAAATTATGTGTTACTTTATATTTTTTTATAATAATAAAAATAGAAGTATAAAAATAATATCAAAATTAAAATGTATTTTTTAAAAAAATAAAGTGATTTTGAATGTATTCACCATATTTCTATTAAAGGATAATTTAGCTATCAATTTTTTTCTAATCAATTGAAAATAAATTTAAGAAAAATCATTTAATTAAATACAACTTTTTAAGTAAAGATTCTGCTTTTTCTCATTAATCCAAATTGGACCACGTTCGGCACAAAGGCTACAATGTATAGCAAGATGGGACAGTTGGAAAAAGCTGAGGACTGTTTGAAGATGGTTGAGAGTAGAATCACCTGTCGGGATTGGATACCTTATCATTACCTTCTTAGTCTTTATGGTAGTGTTGGTGACATAGAGGAGATTGGTAGGTTCTGGAACACTTATAAATCAAATTTTCCTAGTATTCCTAATTTGGGATACCATGCAATCATCTTCTTCTCTCGTTAGATTGGATGATATTGAAGGTGCGAAAAAGATTTATGATGAGTGGTTGTCGGTAAAATCAACTTACGATCCTAGGATAGCAAACACATTCGTGTTGTTTTATGTCAAAGAAGGAAATTTTGATAAAGCAAACATTTTCTTTGAGCACATGGTTGAAGCAGGAGGAAAACCAAACTCTATTTCATGGGAAGCCGTTGCTGAGGTACATATTGGTGAGAAGAGAATTTCCGAGGCCTTGTTCTGCTGGAAAGAAGCCTTTATAGCAGAGGGATCGAAGAAATGGAGGCCAAAGCCTGTAAATGTTTCAACTTTCTTCGATCTATGTGAACAAGAAGCTCATAAATGAGTAAGGAAGCTGTTGTGAAATTGTTAGGCAAGGTGGTTATTTGAAAGATGAATCATATGCGTCACTTCTTGGCTTGTCCGTTGAAGCTATTAGTGACAATGAAATCACGGCAGATAAAGGTAGTCTGGACATTGATGAGAACAGTGATTCTGAACTGCTTCTAAGCCACATGTAGGGTAGCTCATGACTGTATACTTTCATTTTCTTCTATGAAGAAGACATACTGAAACGTTTCTATCTCGCGTAACAACGCGGATGCATGTCATGGAGGTCAAGAAATGCCAGTGTTACACTCTGCTTGTAGCAGCTCTATTTGGGCAAAGGAGAATTGAACTAGTGCCGAATTAGGTGCGCTTTAGACCTGTGTATTTGACTCGTTTCCCTTATGATATAGTAGTTCACAAGTAATTTTGTGTAATTTATGAAACACTTTGTTTTAGAACGATTCAGCTTCATAGCAACTGAAGGAATAATGAGGTCATATTGTACTTGATGAATTGAGTGAACTTTTGGTCATTTCATGTGATGAAATTAAAATAGACAAATTTGCATTTTGCGTTCACTTTTGTTTCGGTTGACAGAACAAGGAAGAAAATTATGTTTTGTATTGGAATTACTCTAACCTTTAATATGTGAATTAAAAAATTGAAGTTCCTTTGTAATGAACATTATAGCGAAGTTAGAAGTATCAAAGAATGCATTTTATGGACTATAACTCTATAGCACTTTCCTATATCACTATATCACCGAGCTTGTGTCTATTTATGAGCCTTGCATTATATACTAAATACCATTCAGATTTTTTTTTTGTTAAGTTTAAACCAACCCAAGTTTTCAGTGTTGCTTCTGAATCATATAAGCTTGTTTGTTTAGATCAAACGATGATGATATAATCCGAACTTGTAAATTGAAGTAGGGATTAAGACTCTTATCCAGCACACCATGAGGTGAACACTTCCATATTTACAAGTTAAACTTTTGAAAGAACACTGTCATGACTCAACCTTAAATAAAGTCTTTGGTGAGCTTATATTTTTGGCATCTTAGATTAATTGTGTATATATTTTCAGCTCTGGCTGGCACATTTTGATCTCCATGTTTTAAAAGCAAGACTGCAATTATGAACCCAAAATATATTGACACTTCACTCTCTTTCAGATGCCTACCCAACATGAAGACAACATCACGAATGAGTGTCAGTCTGCCAACGACCCATCTTAATTTGAAGAGTAATCACTTTGGTGGTGTTGGGTACTAGTCTACTAGAGGGGATAGAAAAAAATATAATAATCACGTTCAAGTTGGAAAAATTTGGTAAAGTTATGAAAAACAAGTGACACTCAGAGAAGTATAAAAATGACTTTACATGAATATGTAACCAAAATTTTACAATTATATGAGCATGTAAAAACTTTACACGAGTAAAATAAGGAAGAAAATGTCAACATATGAAAAACAAATAACTCAAACTAAATGATGATTATTGATATAACCAAAACTTATTTTGTGAGTTTGCACTGGAAAAAATATTACTAATAATTTTTATGCCTTTAGTTGTAATAATTTTATAAATATTTTATCAAATATAATATTTAATAAAATTAAAACCAATACTTACACACAAATACTTGGTATTGTAATCATTGGAGACAAGGCGTAAAAGTAAGACCAATTTACTACACATAATTTTCAGAGCAAAACTTCAAAAGTACTTTTGACAAATTCAAATCAAATCAAATCAAAACATAATCTCATATATTGACCTTTAGGCTCAATGACATTGATATAGTATGTGTTTTTCTGTTCGACTCCATTACATAAGATTTCATTTTTTTTATTGTGAAAAAGTCCAAAACTTTCAATACAAACGAAATCCAAGAACTAAAAGCATTGACAAATAATTAAAATCGGCAAATACAAAAGAATCATCAAAATTTCACGCAAGCTGTATTCAAAACATTTGCACCTGAAGATACTCGGTATCCATAAGACCGTGTGATTCATTCATTAAGACACGAATAGGGAACAAATGAAAAATAAAACTAAGTTGAGGGTTCGAAACCATTAATCAATTTCCTTTGATGAGCCTTGAATCCCTTTCATTAAGAGACTAGATAATAGTGTAGACACACTACTTTCTTCTACATCTTCCGTGTTCTTCACGATTCATTCGGTCAAGACAATTGTAGTAGCTAACAGGACAACTCTATAGCTTTTACCGGTATGCAAAGCAGATACTCCAGGGAAAGAAAATCATACCCATAAACAAAAAAACAAAAAAACAAAAAAACAAAAAAATACCACATACCATTGCAGTAATAGAAATGCCATAAATTACAACTTTATTGCAGCATAAAGAGATCATTTGATAACCATCAAGTAAAATGAGTACATTGATTTCAAACGTTATGCTTTGTAACCAAGAAATTGAAAGAAAAAAAAATCCTAATCATTTACCGAAGTTTATTACCAGCTATGCAAAATGATCACAATTGCAGCATCAATAAGAATGAATTCATACAACCATGGAGTATTAAGATCATTGTGAGAAAGTGATCAAATGGTCAGCAAATTGTATTGATAATCCATATCAGCCAAAAAAATAAAATAAAATAAGACATGGATGTAGCATCATGAGTCAGATAATCCAAATTGTTCACCAACCTCAAAAAAATTGTATTTGTAACATAGTAAAGAGCTGATGATCATGAAAATGCAATCATTCTAAAACACCAAAAACAGTTGAGTATAAAATAGCAATTAACGCTCTTTTTGCGAGCAATTGAAAAAAAAAAAAACTAACAAGCAAACATCCTAGAAACTTTTTTTTTAATATTATGCTATATTAGAAACTTAATATGTAAGGAACATGTACATTCCGACAATCTAGTGGACATTGAAAACTCAAAGGGCAAGTAACACAAAATCCAAGCCTATTTATATAACCAAACAATTAGACCTAACCAACCCTTAAGCAATGCAACATTACGCAACTAAAAAGATCGTAACTTCCAAGAAATATCTAGCATTATATCCCAATAGGGTCTGACTAATGTGCAAGATCTATAAATTTCCAACTGCAGAGGTCCAAACTAAAGCCTTTGACTCCATGAAGACTATGAAGACATCCCATCAGTATCAAGTATTTCCTAATCACAGAGAAGCAAAATACAAACTTAAAAGACTCGGAACAGTGATGAATTACTACCTCCATCATTTCTGGTCTGAGAAACTACTCATGAGAGGGCAAGAAAAAATCCATATAAAGCTGCCCAGCAAGAGATACAAATCTTTATAGATCAAATTCAATAATAGCCAACAATCAAAACATAGAATAGCAACTTTGGGATGGCTCTTAATCGTCGTGATGATTACCACTTGAAAGCCAATTTTCTGAATCCTTCACTTATCCTGATTTTATGCTATCTTAAAATTGTCCAATGGTTGTAGGACCGGACATTCATCCCCCTTTTTCCAGGTTCTTAAAAGCTGTCTGCAAACCAAAATAGAAGGCTACTGCACTCTTTTGGGACCAGAAGTTAATGACCACTTACAGGTCATTTGTCATTTGACATCAATTGGAAAAAAATCAATGGAACCCTGCTTACCAAGACTAAATAGTCCCATCCTCTTCTTTGTAAATTTCTTATTAAGTAATAGTACCAATTAGACCAAGTAAAGAAAATATTTCAAACATGTATCAACCAAGGAATTTACTATGTCATATATTAACTGCTATCACTTCATAAAATAGCACCAAAACTAAGAAAACAGGCAAATCAATGTTTACAAAAAAAATCTTCAGGCACAACCTTGTAACCATGACTTTATCCTAACTAAGCAAGTAGATGTTTCCCTGTAGCCTCCAGTTTCCAGTTAATTCCTTTCACATTTGTACAAGGTTAATGTGCAAAAAATATTAAATCACTCGGAAATTGGAATGAGTAGAACGTCTATAATATCTCAAACAGCAACTTTTCCATAGGTTCAGCATATTAAAATATCCAAAATACCTTAAACCGTACAAATAAAATCCATGTTCCCTTATCAGCCTCTGTCCATAAGAACAGATGGTGCAGTGTACCTCCTTGTTATCCATTAGGAGTTCTTACAGAAGATAAAATAGAAGACATATATAACCTCAGACAATCTTACTACAATGGCTAGATCCAATATAGCCTTCTTGTACCAGGTTCTGAATTCTAGGAAATACTTTTTGGTGCTAAAACTTGCCAAGATTCTGTCTCCATAATGATAAGCATCATAATGGTTAACCTTCATATAGTCCATATCCTAGAGCAGCCTTTCTCATAACAGATCTGTTTCATGGACAAAATCACTTGTGACAATTGCTCCATTTTCACCAATTACTTCACTTACAAAGAACAAAGAGAAGCCAAGCCTCCAGAAAAAACAAAATTCCCAGTAGGAAGTAGAGCCCAAGAAGAATGCACTTACTAGGAAGTTACCAAGTCAATGGAAATCAGAAATAGTTGGCTACTTACCTCAGTAATAAGAATCAGAACCACCACTGCCCATATAACTACTTCCACCCACACCACGACCAGAGTACATGGATGAATACGAGCTACCACCAGCCTACATTACAAGACCACATATATAACTTGTGAAGCAAAATTTGTCAAAAACTTTTTATCAAAAACTTAAACTCGAAGCATAAAAAATATAACAAAATAGGGCTTTAAACATACATCAGAATCACGAGGCATATATTCGCCACCATAGCTTGATGAATAAATCCCACCAGCATCGCTGCCATAAGAACCTGAAAGTCATGCAGAGTTAAACACAACGAAACCTCATGGAGATGTGCAATTTATGAGATTGTACTACATATTATAACAGCTAACCTCCTCCATAACCCATGCCCTGACGACTACTATAAAGCCCATGTGAATCCTGATTTGTTCTGCTGCTCCCATATCCTAAACTAGACCGTCCCAGCCTATGGACCAGAAAAGAAGAAAGATGAGTATAAAAACTGTATAGATGTAAACAAAGTTCTGAATAAGTAGTGTCTTTCGAAAGATAAAATAACAGACCTATCACCATAAGCATCTTCATACTGAGAAGAACCACTTCCATATTCATAGTCCAGACGTGACCTTGATGAGCGAGCACTAGCATCAGAATAGCGTGGGGGCACATCATCCTAGCATGAAAGAAGATATATCAACTCATTACTCTTCCAGATGCCACACAGAGGAACAAGTGAAAAATGAAGTCTAAAACAGAAATACAGATACTGACTAACCAGGTCAGAGTACGGACGCTTTGTACCAGAAATGGAATCATAATCACGTGAGCGTCCTTCACGATAACTAGGGAGGGGGGGAGGCCTTTCAAATCGTTGACCATACCCATCATATAAATATGCTCTCCTTGTTCCTTCGCGTGAAGTTCTTGGCGGATCAGAGTAACCAGGACCACGGGAAGGATAATTGTCTTTATATGACGGACGCCTTTCTGTGACAACCCGAGATCCATAGCTTGCAGGTCTATTTCTTGGGGGAGGAAGTTCAACACGTCGACCATATTCTCTCCTTAAGCTACTTTTGGGATATGATGGAGCTGCAAAATAAAACAATGTAATAATGGTCCCAGAAAAATAGCATGCAGTAAAGCAGAAAATGGGTTTAATGCATACCAGGTGCCCTCCTATCATAGGACCTAGCTGGAGGGGGCAAAGGCCTGGGTCTTGAAGGCACAGACATCACAGGTCGTCTTTCCCTAAATCCTATTGACCTCTTCATGCTGGCAGGGGGGATATGGCTTCCAAGTCCTCTCACCCCACGCATAGGGAGACTTCGTGACACTGGCCGACCCCACGAACCTCTGGAAATTCTTGAAGCCCCACGCGAAGAACGATAATCTCCACGGCCACCATGTCTACCTTTACCCCGCTGAAGTGGTCTAGACAATCTAGCCCTAACTTTAGCCTGCAATGTCATATTAACATTCAGGTCCAACCAATGTAAACTTTGGAAACTCCCAAGAAAATAAGGCAAATTATATACACAAATTATAATAGCTGATACACCCATGAGAAGAAGACAGACCTTGCAGTCTCCATCACCCAACTCTGCATTGTTAATTCCCTTTGCACAAGTAACTGCAGCATCATGACTGTCAAAGGTAACAAAACCAAAATCTTTCCGCTTGGCAGATGGCATGTTCCGAGCAAGTTCAATCTTTTCAATCTCCCCATATTTCTTAAGAAGACCCTTCACACGATCCTCATCCCAGGAAGCAGACAGACCATCAACAAATACTGTTTTAACCTGTAAAGACATGATATGGAGGATTATCAACTCTTAAAATTGCTTCTGCAGAAGTTGTGAATATATCCCAAAATTTATATATATATATGCAACTAACTTAGAAAACCATGCTCAAGGAAATATCATCGAACTAGAAAATGCAAGTTTATAAAGATATACGGGACTAGATAAAAACGATGAATCCATTAAGGGAATGTCCTAATTACAGCAGAGATACAAATAAATCTGAAAGGAACTTCCAATTCCTAATCAGAAATTGGATTAAACTATCCCATTTATTACCTGTGCCATAATCTCATCACCTGGGTCAATAAAGGAATCTGCAAATGAAACTTTTGCAGGCCTATCAACTCCAAACACAACATCTCTCTTTTGAAGACGCTTAAAGGCTTCCATGGCTTCTGAACGAGATGAAAATTCCAAAAAAGCAAAACCCCGATTCATACCGAGATTGTTACTGTCTTCTACTAATGTCACATCCTCAACATTTTCGACTCCGTAATGTTTCAGCTTCTCTTTCAACTGAAAGAAAAATAACAAGACGACAATCAGAATCTATTAATTCCTAATAACTTCATTCGCTTGCAAGTACCACCAAGGCAAGAACAAGGTACTCACAGCTTCTTTTGTCCATGACTTGCATATGTTACCCAGGAAAAGCGTATCACTGTCTTGACTGGGAGTAACACCACATTGTTTCCCATTTATCTGGAAAAATTTTCACTAAGATGTAAATCTTGCAAGGTAAAAAACATCAAATTTCATTAAAACTACGATAAGATCAATAATTACCACAGGATTTTTAAGTTCTGTAACTGCTCTTTTGGCTTGCTCCACTGTCGCAAATCGTAAAAACGCAAAACCCTTATTTTTCTTGGTCTGAGGGTTCATCATAAGTCTCACTTCCGTAACTTCGCCAACTTTGGCGAATACTTTTTTAAGGTTATCCTCAGTGGCATCCTTGTCAAGGCCACCAACAAATACTTCAAATTCCTTACGTTTGCGCCTTTCTTTCACAACTTCATGATGCTCGTCGTCATCAGGGTCAGCATGTTCAGCATGATGTTGCTCCTCACCAGTAGGTTCGTCATAATCCTCCCTTTCAAGTTCTTCTTGGACAACATCCAACTCCTCCTCAGCCAAATCACCCTCATCTTCTTCATCTATATTATCCTCAGGTTCATCTCCTTCATCATCAACCTCATGAACATTATCTTGATCACCCTCCTTCTCATCATAATCAACCCCACCATATTCCTCAGTTTCATATTCAGGATCGTTATCTTCCAAGTCCAACCGTTCATCCTTCTCATATTCTTCAACAGTATCCTTCATCTTTTCCTCTTCTGTCGTAAAGTAATAGTTAATTATCAAACCAGTTCAAGTCCTAAGCTCTTCATTATGCACAGGAAATTTAAGCAAATAAGATGCTTCACAATTATTACCTCACAAAAAAGAAGAAACCACACAGAACAAACAAATCTAGTCCTGTGCAACTTTGACCACCAACTTAAGCTCTTAAGTAGGAAAGCTCCTTTTTATAGAAGAATTATGAGAACATTATTGGTTCATAGCATCCAGTTTAATGATAACAACTACAACTTTCCTGAAGCCCTTACATGCCTATAATTCTACTTAATAGCATTAAACCTAAGTTCCGAAAGACCTCTGAATCAACTATTGTAAATTATAACACGCAGAACAAATCAATCTCACTGCTATTTTTCCGTTTTTTTCTTCAAGCTATTTAGAGTCTACAATACTACCTCCACAAAAATACAGCACATAAATCACTGTGAAAAGGATTTGAGCAATTTTACATAACAAAAGAACAAAACGCAATTATATAATACTTGAAAAATGACCTAACGACCGACGGGAAAAAGTAAAAAAAGAAGAAGCAAAAATCCATGTAGATGGCAACATAAGGAGATCCAAACAACATTGAATTCAAAAAAACGCATAATAAAGCAAACAAACGAGTCAATGCCAAAACCATCGAAGTTCCGATGAATATATCGTCCAAAAAATAGGCAATTAGAGAGCGTAACAACAAGAAAGCATCAAACTTTATATCCCAAAAAAAAATTACTTACTTCTCAAGCCATTAGGTTCCGGCTTCGCTTCGGCGTTGATGTCCAAAGCCATCCGACCGTGATCGACGGGCTTCTCATTCATAGAAACGGATACAACGGGAGTTTCCTCAACCACGGCCGGCTTTTTCTCAAGAGCTGGACGGTGTTCAATATTGGGTTCTTCTTTCGGCTCCTCCACCTCCACAGCCAAGACCTCTTCGACCTTCATATCTTCGTTAGCCTCCGGAGGAACCTGATTGAGATTCTGAGACTGAGCCTTTGGCGTCCCTTTGGTGGCTCTTGGAGTCTTTCTCGTCCCCGCCGATCCACCTCTCTTCACCGTACGTGGCGGCATTATTTATCAATCAAACTGAAAATCTCACAAACTTGTTGCAACGAAATCCCCTAAATTTCACGAAATTAAAGGGATAATAAATCAAAACGCCTAATTGTAATTTTACAATTCGGAGTAAAAACGAATGAAAATTTAATGGGGTTTCAAGAGAAAATAGCGAACCTGAATAAAGAATACGTATATATGGCCAAGGGTGAAAAGGATACGAACTTGATCAGAAACCTAATAGAAATTGAGAATAGATTATCTAACCCAAGAAGGCTATAAGCATATAACAATAGGGGAAAACCCTTTTAATAATAAAAAACAAATGTGGGCAGCTCGTAGCTGACACGTAACCTGAGGCTTTCTAGTTTCTAGGTTCACTTCTTTATAGTTATATTAGGGATTAATTTTATTTTAATTTTTTTAAATAAATAAATTTAATTTTATAATTTTTAAATAGTGTAAGTTTAAATTTTAAAAAAAAATTATTTATTTTTATATAAATTTAAATTTTTATTAAAAATAATATTTTATTTATGATGCTATTTTATTTATGATGTTATTTTTAATAACATCATAAATAAAATATTATTTTTAATAAAAATTTAAATTTATATAAAAATAAATAATTTTTTTAAAAATTTAAACTTACACTATTTTAAAATTATAAAATTAAATTTATTTATTTAAAAAAAATAAAATAGAATTAATCATTAAAAATAAAATAAAATATATATTTTGTATTTAAATATTTTTTAATTTTTCTATTTTTCATTAAAAATTTACTTTTTTATAATTTTTAAATTCAAACAACTTAAAAAATAAAAAATTTATAATATTAATATGAATATGAATAAATTAAAAATATATAAATAAAATAAGCTAGGAGATAAAGAAATGACAATAGATAATAAGATTAGGAATAGAAAGATTAAGATAAAATTAATAATTTTAAAATTAGATATAATTTTATTTTTATTATTAAGTAAAATCCAATTTTATCTTTTTAAAATAATTAATTTTATTAAAAATTTAAATTAAATTAATTCTATTTAAAAATTACATAAATAATCAACAAAAACTTAAGTGCCCTCGTAAAGAATTAAAGCACTGCTTATACCCTAATCTCATTATATTATTATTATTATTATTACAAATAATTTATTTATTATAAATTTTAATATTATTATAATTTACTATATCATTATAAATATAAAAAAATTAATATTATATATTAATTACAAGTATAATATAACTTATAATATCAACAATTATACTTATTGTTATTTTCATCAAATAAATATTTGTTTTGTTTGTTGATAGTAATAATTTTAATTTTAATATTAATGTATTTTTATTAAAAAAACAAAAATAAAATATTAAAATATTAATATTATTAATATTTATTAAATAGTTTAATATTAAATTTATATTGTGTTTATATTTATGGATTGAATTTTATTAAACTATACAAAAATATATATTTTAAAAAAATCATTAAAATAATATAAAATTATCTTTAATAAATTTATTTTTTATTAAAAAATATCATTTATAATCGATTAAACGAATAAACACTAGAAGAGTACAACATTCAATGAATAATTAAGATAATAAGATGCAAATTCCTTAAAGACTTGCACAAAACTAATAAGAATAAAAAATAAATAGATAGTAAATAAAAAGTAGAAATAATAAAAATCAATTACGTAACAAATAGATTAATTTACTACAACATAAACATATATCATAATAAAATAAGCATATAATAACAAAAGGCAAAAAGATCTAAAATCAAAGTCCAATCATGTGTAACACAATATATAAGAAGTTAAATCCATGTAGAATCCCTATATACGTGATAAAATTTTATGGTTATTTATATCAATCACTCGATAGCAAACAATTTCTTAAAACATAATAAATAAATACAATTTGATAAAAGTATAAATGTAAATACATCTATCAATCGAAATCACTTTGCCACAATGCCTTATTGTCGTAGAGAATTGTTGGTCTCGTTATTGCCTATGCAACAACTTATTCAAAACACAAATTTAGTTATCCTCCAAAGCAAACATTACACACAACAATGTGATTAATCACAAACAATCAACAATGTGAACACAATGAGGTACCAACCTCAACAACAACTCACTGATAAAGTTGTCTTAAGTACTCACCACTTAAGATAATTTGTGAAATAGAATTAAAAATGCGATAAAAATTCAACATAACTTCATTTAGATTTTTCTTAATTGCCAAACAATAAAAAATATATATTTATAGAAAATTCTCAATTGTTCAAGGGCCTTGCCGATCCAATCTAACGAGGGTAAAACACTACCTCGACGAAGATAATAGTTGTTAAAGCCTCGTTGACTAGGGTAGACGAGCCCATAAAAATGTGAATTTTCATTTTCAAAAATTGTCAAGTCATTTTTCATAAATATCAGTAAATAAAACACAAACACTTAACTTAACATAAACAATACGAAAATCACCTTCATAGTGTGTGTAAACATGCTTACATATAAAAGTGTATTTAACTAAGCACGTGTATGCATTATTGATTGTTAGCATAAACAATATGGAAATCACCTTCATAATGTGTGTGAACATGCTTACATATAAAAGTGTATTTAATTAAACGTGTGTATGCATTATTGATTGTTAATAACAAACCTTACATATAGGAAGACAATACACTAAATAAAACAAAACATACTCCATATTTTGCATACGATAACTCCAATAAGGACTTACATTATCCCATTTGGATTTTCATAGTAAAATATTGTACAATTGAGTACAAACACACTTAAATCATGAGACGAACATGAAGATAACGTAAAGATTTAGGTGGCGTTTGGTTTGTAGAATGGAATTGGAATGGAAAGAAAAATATGTTATTTGATTTGACCACTGGAATCAAGCTCGGAATCAGGATTACAGTGTTTGGTTTGCCACTGAAATGAAATGGAAAAACTTTAAATTACTTTAATACCCAAACATTCAGTAAAGTTTAAATAATGTCATTTAATTACTATTTTTTTATCAAACAAAATACATTATTGAAATCATTATTTTTCTAAATAATTATTACTTAATTAAAAAGAGAATATATTATTAAAATTATTATTTTCTAAATAGGGTTTAGGGTTTTGAGGTTTAGGATTTGAGATTTAGGGTTTAGGGATTTAAGATTTAGGGTTTAGGGATTTGGGTTTTAAGGTTTAGGGTTTTGAGATTTAGGTTTTAGGTTTTAGGGTCTTAGGATTTGGGGTTTTGGGATTTAAGGTTTTGGGTTTTGTGATTTTGGGTTTAGGGTTTTAGGATTTGGATTTAAGGTTTAGGGATTTTGGGTTTAGGATTTAAGATTTGAGTTTAGGGTTATATTTGGAGTGAGGGTATAATTGAAAAAAAATTGAGATGAGAATGAAATCATGATTTCTTCTCCTTTAATAATCAATTTCATTTAGGTTTCTTCATTCAACCCAACCAAACATACAAATGAAAGGAATCAATTCTGATTCATTTCCATTCTCTCAAACTAAACATCACTTGTATTCTAATGAATAAGCCATTGACACACAACCAATACTTAGAACACACCTACTCTAAATGCATTAATCTTGTGCGTACCATCTATGTTCAAAATCAACAAATTCATATTGTACAAGTCTAAAACTCAACAATCTCGATCTATACTTGAAATTTGTACACACGAAACAAACACATCCCATGAATATAATATATATAAATAAGATATATACTTTAATTGCATTCAATACCTAAAAGACATATATTCACTAAATATTTAAGGGTAAAAAATATTAATAGTAATAAAAATGTACAAATATAATTTTTTTATAATTATTTTAAAAATATAAATTTATTATTAATCTTTAAATTTTATCAAGATGATAAATTAGTTGATTTTTTTATTAATTTATTATTTTTAAAATATCTAGTAATGTGTCAAGAATCTAACTACTTTCAAATAAATAAATAAATAATGAATTGTTAATCTAGAATTAACTGTATATTTTTTAAAAAAATTATAGAATTTTTTGAGTTTTTTTATTTGAAATTATATGTTTTAGCTAAAAACAATGAATTTGTAGTGATTTATATCATATAATATAAAATAAAATTAGAAAGACATAAAAATGAATTAAAAAACAAAGGAAGATGCACGATGAGGCAGAGCGAAGCCTAGCTTACCTTTCTTAGAGCACAGCTAGTCTTTACCTTTCTCAACTCATATTTCTCCTTCTTACCCTAGTATTCTCCCTTCCCCCTTCAGCTCTACGTATGTGACTCTGTGTCTTTGCTTGCTTATTCAACCTTCTTCTTCTCAACCCCTCGATCCGTCTTGTTTTCTTTTTCGTTCTTGAAAACCCTACATTTCCAATCTTCCTCTATTTCTAAAGCATTCAGAGTCTTTGTTTTTCTTCCGATTATCCACGACATGCTCAATTTCAGACTTCATATCTTTTAATCGGAGAGTTACGGTGGTTGGATTGGAGGTTCTGAACATGTATAGAGATCGAGAAGGCGGTCCTGGGTCTTCGAAATCAGATATTGTCGGTGGACCTTTTGATCGAAAGCGCATCAACGATGCGCTTGACAAGCATTTAGAGAATTCTTCGTCGTCGAGGACCATTAATATTAAAAATGAGAGGCTTTCTATTCCATCAACTTCGACTGGTAAATCCCAGTTCGATAATCGTGATTCTCGCTCTGTTTCTGCAGCCGCCGTGTCTCTGTCTAAGAACAAATGCTCTGAGGGTCAGTCTCTTTTTTTTTTTTTTGCTTGCTTGTTCTATTTTTCCTCAAATTTTTAGATGTGTTATTTGCAGTCCTTTCTCTGATATTGATTTTTTAGGAATTGCTTGGGGGTCGTTTTGAAATGCGTTCTGCTTTCTATTTTGTGCGTTGAAACTCATGTTTTTGAATTTCTATTATCACTTTTCATTTTGCTTGGAATTGAGTTCCATTTTTTAGCCTAATTTTGGAACTTGAAAAAAAAATCTTTCAAAACTTGCATGTTTGATTTGAATAGAATCAAAATTGAGAATATAATATTATATTACGGACGGTCTTTGTCAAAAGCGTGTCTTGTATTTAAAGATAGCACCTTGACTTGTTTGGTTTGTATGGATGTTTGATTACGTTCTGTGAAAATGCACAATTATGTTTTGTCCCTTTTATAAATTGTGAGACGTGTGGAAAACAGTGACATTATCGCTTGTTGGATGTACCTTTTGTAATAAATTGCAGAAGAATCAGAGACAGATAGCGAAGAATCTGAAGTAAGTGGTTCTGAAGGAGATGACACGTCTTGGATTTCATGGTTTTGCAATTTGAGAGGAAATGAATTTTTCTGTGAAGTTGATGACGAATACATCCAGGATGATTTTAATCTTTGTAGTTTGAGCAGTCAAGTTCCTTATTATGATTATGCACTTGATCTGATATTGGACGTTGAATCTTCTCATGGTAATAATATGTTATCTAAATGTAGCATTAGATTTATTTGTGCCCTTATTTTTTACTTGTCAGTTTTAATTGTAGTCACTTGTGAGTGAGATTTTTTTCCCTATCTATTCATAACCACTTAGTAGGCTGAAATGAAACTTTTGAGTCTCAGGTGATATGTTTACTGAGGAGCAGAATGAGTTGGTTGAATCGGCGGCAGAGATGCTCTATGGTCTTATTCATGTCCGCTACATACTCACTAGTAAAGGAATGGCTGCAATGGTAGGGCTTGTTTTCATTTTAATGTTTTTTGTTAGTGAGTGAAGCTTAAGTGTGTATGTGTGTTTTTTTGTGCTTTGTTTGTATGGATATGGACATAAACCTCAATAGCTGGAGAAGTACAAGAACTATGACTTTGGAAGATGCCCTAGAGTCTACTGCTGTGGACAGCCATGTCTTCCAGTTGGTCAATCAGACATTCCCCGCTCGAGCACCGTAAAAATATACTGTCCAAAATGCGAAGATGTATATTACCCTCGTTCCAAGTATCAAGGCAGTATCCTTCCATTGTTACTATCTTGAGCTTTATCTACCAATATGACTAAATGTTACACCTGCATTTTATATGCCTTTTCAGCTAGATATATAGTCATTTCGTTCACATGTGCTTTTGAATTCAATAGAACTTTTCATAAAGAATCTTTATGCTTACAATCCTGTCTTGCTATATGCATATTCATTGACCTCTTTTATTTGTTAATTTCCTGGAAGCTTGATCTGAAGCATTTAGTTATCATGTTATGGTAAAACTCCATCAGAAATCAAATATATGAGTATTCTTTGATGTTCATATATTATGGATTTTACCATTCTTTCATGTTGTTGGCAGCTGCCTGAATACATGGCTTCTGATATTTTTTATGCTGGAATAAATATTTGAACAACAATGTTTGAGGTAATTTTTTGTCCATGGTCTACCGTGCATCACAATTGATTTTGCCTTTGGATACTGATTGATCTCTCTACTGGTTTTCCATTATATTGGGCCAAAGGCCAATCAAGCCTGTATGAAGAAACACTTCAAGCAAATCTCCTTAGTTAAACAACATGACTAGTCTTTACTGTTAGATTTATTACCTTTTCTGTTGTAAAGTTTCCTTGATGATTTTTAAGATATTGACGGAGCTTATTTTGGAACTACATTCCCTCACTTGTTTTTGATGACATATGGGCACATAAAACCACAAAAGCCAGCTCAGAGCTATGTCCCAAGAGTTTTTGGCTTCAAGATTCACAAGCCATGATCACTGAAGTAGCAAGTTTGAATCTGCAATCTGATCCAAAAAGTTGCTTTGGTTGCTTGCTTGCTTTCAAGGCCTTTGTTGAAATCGGAATGTGGCTCTGACAGTGAGGTAAATTAAAGCACTGCCCAAGGTACCACACTTCATTCACCAATGAAAATGTTAAAAGTGCAAATTGGCTTATTAGCCGAAAAAACCTACGTTTGAAATTAGTCTGTGCAATTAACATAGCAGTTGTAAGGTTTTCCTTTTTTGATATTGAGATTGATTGAAGTGCTTTATATCTGTGGCTCTTTATTTGTTAATTGCTTTGACTGGTTGCACAAAACCACATTAAACTGCAATAGCTATTTATAATGTAGTAGATTTCAGTCTATCTCTTCGACAAGCTATTTTATTTATTTAATATTATGGTTTCGAGAAAATAGAGAATGTATGTAATTTAGGATCGTATAACATCCCAAATTCTTCAAACCCAAATAAATATAACTTAGTTCCCATCTTTATAACTGTAATTTGTGGTTGAGAATCGAATATCAAATTCTCCCCCACAATCCTTCAAACTGATGCTGCAACTAGCCCCTGCCTGGTCTCGAGGGCTCTGTTGGCACCTCTCTATTTCAGATATCATTAAGAAGAGGACCTCCTGTTCCACACTTTAACATGACCTTAGTCCTTAGCCTACTAGGGAGACCTTGGTCCTTAGACTAGGGAAAGTTCTTGTTTTTCGAAGAAAAAGTGTCTTTTCTATTATATTTTTCATGGTCGTTGGGAGTCCATAAAACAATATCTACCAATCTTATCTAGAAAACAAAATGATGTACCTCATTCAATAGCTACGAATAACTTTTCGTAATTGTGATTGATCTCATAGTAAGACTTGCTCTTTTTTTTGAGTCATAAGTGGTTTGAATTATATCAAGTATTATTTTATCTATATAAAAAAAATATATCAAAATCTAGCAACCAGAATGTATATTTAAATTTATCATGCCTAACTTGCTGATACGAAATTCAACGTCGGGCCTATATGGTGTGATTTACAACCTGTTAAATATAGTTTTGAAAATCTATTTATTTATTTGTTTACTCTTTCATGCATTATAACCCTGTCGCTTGAAAATTCATATTTCGCCTTATATTAATTAAGAGCCTTGGTATTGTCCGAAAAGACAATAATTTTTTTTAACTATATATAATGTGATTATAGACTCTTTAATATATATATTCGAAGAAGTATTTATTTGTGGCATTTTAACTTTAAATGGTTATGCTACATACCTTCTTTGAAGTGAATTTGAAAATTCATTTAACCTAATATTTTTCATACGAATCATGGGGTATGATTATGTCATTTCAGAAATCTTATTATTTATTTATTTTTTACTTTACCTTGTTTTGACCAAACAATTCGACTTTGGTCTTTTTACTTTAAATAGTATTTTTTAAATGACATCTTGAACGTGGATTTGAAGATCCATATATTTACTTTGTTTAATTTCTTTCATATGAATCGATAAAAACAAATCACTTAAAAATGTTTTGGGCGGCTTAAGATCAATTTATGTTGATTTTGGTGGACGAAAGTAATGATTATCTGTGTGTAAAATGTATCTTACATCTTATTTAAGAGATAAATATACCAAAATACACTCAAAAGAATGTGACACAGATAACATGTGATCCATGTCAACTGACTCTTTTTTTAAAGTTAAAAAGGCTGCAGTTGACATGGATATATTTGTTTAAGTAAATAAAGATTAAAAAGATGAATAAATATGGTAGTTCAAGTTTCAGACACCTTTATTTATTAATTCACTCTCACAAACAGGAATCAATGACTTTTGCTCTTAAATGATTTATGATTGTTTTAAAGCATTATAGTCCCCACAAAACAAATTTGATTTCAAAATCAAATGCCAATTGTTTATCCACATAATGCTAACGTTATAATCCCAATGGTGAGGTTTTGTCGTATAAAAAATATATACAAAATTGGGGACTGGACTTATTGTGAAGCAGCATAAGATGGAGCAGGAAGAGAAGGAAATGGTGCTACAGGGGCATATGCAACAGGTGGATGCCCCTGTCTACTTTTTTCTTCTTTTTCAAACTTCTGATATCTTCCAAAGTCTCGTGCGGTCACACTGTGGCACTCATTGCAAGGTTGAGGAGTGTGGTCTCAAGACAAAACCATCCAGAAGTTAGGCCCCCTGCAACGAATTTTAAATGCATTATTGGCAATAAGATGTTACCACTAATGATATACCATAACTGAAAAAACCAATTATTGCAAGGGTGAGGAGTGATCGTTTTTTTTTTCACAGCAGCATAATTTTTTTTTTAAAGATGATGAATTGCTCAAACTTGCACTTGTAATTTCTAAGGGAAAAAAATAATTAAATAAATAGAAACATTATCACTCACAATCATAAGCCACGTAACCGAGAGGAACCAGGTGGAGGCAGTTTCTTAAAGCCGCAACAAATGACATTATTAGAAGACATTTCCCTCTAATATGTCCAACAATTACATTTCTAGAGAATAAACTTGGTCACATGGTCCCAATTCCTATATTTATAAAAGTTATAAGAGACTGCAGATAATTTAAAGCGTTATGGTGTACTGTTTGGAAATCAAGTTACCAAACAAATATATGCGTGAACATAGAACTCATTCAAATAATCCTCCTCCATGTAAAGATGCAACCTTGATAAAGCAATCTATCACATAACAAAAATGTAGAAAGAATAAAGTCCAGTATCTTTTGAACTGATGAGAAACAAGTCCAATATCTTTTGAACTGATGAGAAACAAGTCCAATATCTTTTGAATTGATGAGAAACAAGCCATTACATGGAAATGAATGGCCAAATATGAAGTTATAAGTTATCAGTGCATACACGTAGAATCCTCATATGACTCATATTCATACCCGCCAGCTGCATAATCGTCACGACACAATTATGCTAGAGCCATAAAATGGAGTAATTGCCAAAAGTAGAGAGCAGTTGGTAGGATTAATCCATTAAGTGAGATTTGGCCAGAAGCAGCAGCGCACTTGAAATGTAGAATTTAGAATTAATAAAGCAAACGTTTCGAAGTTTTTATTAGGCACTTCAATCTGGTTAGATAAAGAATATTGAAGTATGTTCACATAAATAAAAAAATGCAATATTTGATGGAAGATAAAATGACATATTTCCTTTGTTTTAGTAAAAAAATAACTATTTCTTGGTTGCCAATAGCAAAAGAAACACTGACCAGTTTAGCAGCAAAGAATAAGAAAAACTATTAACAAATGAAATTGATAGTGTATGTTGTCACTATTGACTTAAAACTTCCAAAGTATAGGCATCGTCTAATTTTGTTGTAAGCATTTAGACGGGCTTATAACAAATCAGGGTATATTCGCCACCCAATCCATGTAAACAAGAATAATTCAAAAGACAGAAAGAAAATTTTGGATTGCATGACTCAAGAAATGGAAGTCCCAAGAATGCCCTGCAATCCTCTATCTTGCAAATTGTGGTAAAAATGATAAATCAGGGTATATTTCCACTAGGTATTTAAAATTGATACCATGAGAAGAAATATTCCTATATAGACTACAAGATATTGATTTCACGAATTGATTTGTGTATGTTTTGCACATGAATTCATCCAATGTATTCATGAAATCGACCTATAAAAGCATGCTAATTATTTCAATTTTAGAGCAAGTCTCGTAATTTTATTTTTGTGTCAGTAATATAAATATGCATTTAGTTAAAAATCAATAATGATTTTATGTGCTTGTAAGGTAAGTTTTAGGTTGGAGTCAATAAAAGAAGACATTCAGGCTCTTGCCACAACTTAGTTTTTTTTTATTTATCGTGTACTTTTTAACTACAATTGAGCTTTTACTTGATACTTTAGTATACCTTATTTTTTTTATTTTTTTATTACTTTTTTTTGTTGTAAGTTTTTTTTTAATTTTAGTTTATAAGGTGTATTACATTTCAGTTTACTATATAATATAACACATAATTGTATTTTTTTTCTTTTCATACAAGCTAAAGGTGCAAGCATAAAGTTAATGTTTATTAGTTAGACATAAAATGTGATTGAAAGATACGAAAGATTCTTAATTAGATTAAAATGGGTGACTAAATATATTAAAAATGATTAGCTTGAAAAACTCAATTAATTCAAATAATGACTAAATCATTTCTTTTGCTAAATAATATTTAGAATTTCGTCTCAAGAGATAACCAAATCGATTCTAAAACATAATAGATCCTATAAACTCGCCTAATTCGACACAATTTTTTTCTCAATAATAACACCAAAATACTCATGAATATGTACATAAAAATTTGAATCAATCCAATCAAAATTATCAAGAATATCACATGATTAATGTAAGTATCTTAATGAGTATGTTACATTTTTTATCTTAGTCATGACAACAAATATATGATGACTATGAAAGTAGAGTCTAATGTGCACTTTTTTACTTCATATTTTCTTGTTTTATTTAATAAATAGTATTTTTAAGATTAAAAATATTAAAATATAAACTTTGTATGGGAAAGAAATGAAAATATAATTTTAAATGTTTTTAGAATTATTATGGATTTTTTATAAATTTTTAATGGAAGACCAATCAAAAGCTACCATGTGGCACCATGCAAACATAGGAGTTGACTAAGCATGTTATGCGGATGTCGTACAAGTAGATAAGACGAATCGTAGATCGTTGCGTGTGAGGAGTGACGTAGCGCCTTGCCACGTGTCAACACATCATTCATTTTGAGTTTACAATGCGATCAAACCTCCTACCACGTGTCGTCACGCGATTTGTCATCACTTTCTACTAGCACGCCATGCCATTTATTTCCGCGAATCACGTTGCGCCAATTGGCGTTGACTCAACAGTGTTGACCCAGACCGATCTCTTCTTGCCATGCATCACACTCTCATTTGTCCTATAAATTCTGCGTGCCACATGTTTGATTCTAATTGGTTAGCGCTATTAATTTTATTTGTTTTGATATGAAGTTGGTTTGATAGTCCAAATTCCACCTAAGTTATATTTAATTCCCTAATCACCCCATAAATCCTTACGAGCTGTCATTAGCATAATTTTGATCAGTTTTTAGAGCTAAGAAGAGATAAAAATACATAAAAATTTAAAAGAAGATATAATTTTGATGGAGATTCAAGAGTAGATTAGTACTATAATTCAAGAGATTAATTGTATTTCTTATTATACCTTTTCTTTTATCAATTTTTATGTCTTTTTAATGAAAAATATGAGTTTTATGAAAAAAATTATGTGTAATTAATTTATTAATCTAGTGGTCTTATGAACTCAAATTTCATCACGTGATGGTATAATATTTTATCCGAATTATGATTTTAATTTAATTATATTATTTAATTTGATTTTTATAATATTAATTGTTTGATCAACAATTTATCTGTAGAGATAATTAAATATATTTGAAAAAATTATTTAGTTATTTATATTGATTAAATAACATACATAGTTTCTAAACATATATGTATGTGATACATAATTGATGAACTTAATGAATAATATAAAATTTAATTGGAATGATAATGTGATTAGATTAATTACTTCAAAATGTGTTGTTTAATTGAGATAAGAATAAATGTTTTATTAGATTCAATTAATCATGTAATTGATTGATAATTATATTGTAAGGATTTGTTGATTTACATGTTTAGAAAATTGAGAGATTAAATATTTTTAGATATATTACCGAATCTGATTTAATTAATTATTTTTATTTATTTTAATTTTGCTTTATTAAAATATAAAAACACAAGAAAATTAATTTTTATTTTTTTAGTTTAGTTTTTAATAACATAATCTCTATGTAAATGATTATCATTATATTATTGATTATAATACGTATAATTGTGTTGTATCAATCAATATATCATTAGGTTATACGTTTCTTATAAAACATAAATGCATTTAGTTCATATATATTTATTAATTTTTATCCAAATAAAAAAAATCTAAAAATTAAAATGTGTAGTGTGTCATAACGGCAATTAAATCATGACATTTTTATTTTACCTAGCTGAAGTTTAATATTAGTAAGACCATCAGAACAAACAAATCTCATAATCAGCACTAGTCAAAGAAATAGAGAGAAACGGACCCTAAAAATTAAAAAACAGTACACATGATAATATGAAATGAAATAATACCCGAGGCGAGCTTTGGAAAGCTCCCAGTAGCAGTGGCCAAAATGGCGAGCCAAGTTCGGAAGCTTTCTTAACTGAATAGGGTGACAAGGATGAGACATCAACAGAAGACGCTGAAACAGCTCGAAGTCCATCGTGGGATCGCTGAAGACCAACAACTTTGACGGATGAGGAGTAGCTGAGGAATGAACCAGACTGAGAGAGCAGAAGAGGTCGAACGACGCCGTTGGAGATTGAAGAGGGAAGATAAAGGTAGTTATAAATTAAGAATTTGGAAGAGAAACTCATACGTGATGATCTGATCAATTGAAGGCTTCCTTCCTACACTGCGTTCTCCCGAATTCAATTTAACTACTGCAGATGTCTATCGAAAATCTCTTCCATCTCATCCTTAGCTCGTATCACCACCGGGCTAGGCCAAGAATTGTTTTTATATGTTTGGGTAATTTTAATAGGTTTTGTTTCGTTTTTTTTTTTTTTCCTTTCCTCTTCCGGAATTTCTCTTCTTTCCCTCACAAATGTCTTCCCCTTTGAATTGAATTTCCTTGCCATTATTTTTCAATCAAACCCATGATCCAATCATAAACATAGCCCCAAGGGAAAAAGAGAATCACAACACTTGAGCTTCAGCTTCATATATCAAAACATCACGCACCTACCTACATATGGATTTTGACGTATATTCCTTGGCCCGCCTGCTTCGATTCTGTACCAACCACCATTCAATACTCCAAGGTAAGCAGCTCCACCTTCTTTTTCTCAAAAATGGTCTCCTCAACTCTGCTGTTACTATTGGAAACCGTCTGCTTCAGATGTACGTTAAATGTGAGAGCTTGAGTGATGCACGATCACTGTTTGAAGAAATACCTCTAAAAAATTGTTTCTCATGGAATACCCTAATTGAAGGCTACATGAAATCAGGAGAACATGATAAATCTTTGGAGTTATTCCGTAACATGCCGGAGAAGAATGATTTCTCTTGGAATGTGGTCGTTTCGGGCTATGCAAAATTGGGTTTGCTAGATATTGCCAGGAGTTTGTTCGATAGCATGCATAGGAAAAATGGGATTGTTTGGACTTCCATGATTCATGGGTATGCTCAAAATGGGTTTCCTACAGAGGCTATAAGACTCTTCAAGTCTTTGGCTTCAAACCCTTTTGAAGCATCCCGTGGCGACACTTTTGTATTGGCAACGGTTATGAGAGCTTCTGCTGATTTGTTTGCTCTTGGTTGTGGCAAGCAAATCCATGCACGCATTATGATGGATGACTTGGAAATTGACAAAGTTTTGGCTAGTTCACTTGTTAACTTGTATTGTAAGTGTGGGGACTTGAAAAGTGCAAATAATATTCTGAATATGATGAATGAACTTGATGATTACTCTTTGTCAGCATTAACTTTAGCCTATGCCAGATGTGGCCAAATGAGAGAAGCTAGTAGAGTTTTTCATATGAAAGATCATCCTGACGTTGCATTATGGAATTCGTTGATCTCTGGATATGTTTGCAATAATGAAAATATGGGGGCCTTGCTTCTTTTCAATGAGATGCGAACTAATGGTATTCTGGAAGACTCAGTAACACTTGCAAGTATTTTGAGTGCCTGCAGCATTTTAGGCATTCTTGAATATGCTAAGGAGATGCACACACATGCTTATAAAGTTGGTTTCATCGACAATGTTGTTGTTTCGAGTGCTCTTCTCGATGCTTATGCTAAGTGTGGAAGTCCAGATGATGCATGTAAATTATTTAGTGAGCTCAAATCTTTTGACACAATTCTGCTTAACTGTATGATCACCATATATTCAAGTTGTGGAAAAATGGAAGATGCAAAAAAAATCTTCAACTCAATGACATGTAAAAGCTTAATATCATGGAATTCCATTATAGTAGGTCTTTGTCAAAATAGTTGTCCCATTGATGCTGTGAATCTTTTCAAGCAGATGAATCGACTGGGCTTGAAAATGGATAAGTTTAGCTTGTCTAGTGTTATTAGTGCATGTGCTGGTATATCCTCTCTTACATATGGTGAACAGGTTTTTGCCAGAGTTACAATCATTGGGCTTGACTTTGATGGGATTGTTGCTAACTCACTTGTTGATTTCTATTGCAAGTGTGGACTTGTAGAAAATGGTCAAAAAATATTTGAAAGTATGGTAAAGATGGATGAAGTCTCATGGAATTCAATGTTGATGGGGTATGCTACAAATGGTTACGGAATTGAAGCACTGAAAATTTTCAATGAAATGAAGCAGGCTTGTGTAATACCAAATTATATCACATTTACAGCAGCATTGTCTGCATGTGACCACTGTGGATTGGTTGAAGAGGCAAGAAATTTTTTTTATTTAATGAAAAACGAGTATCACATTGATCCTAGTATTGAACATTATGCTTGTATGATTGATCTTTTCTCTCGTGCGGGTTGTCTTGAGGAAGCAATGAATCTAATTGAAGAAATGCCCTTTAAAGCAGATGCAAACATGTTTTCGTCAATCTTGAGAGGTTGTGTGGACCATGGACATAGGACTCTTGGGAAAAAAGTGGCAGAGAGAATGATCGAACTTGATTCTGACAACTCAGCGGCTTATGTGCAACTATCTAACATATTCTCCTCTGCAGGGGATTGGGATCGATCAGCCGAAGTTCGATCAATGATGAAATATGAAAGAATTGAAAAGAATCTTGGTTGTAGCTGGGCTTATTGTTAAATAAGAAACACACGTGGTGGTATAGTAGTTCATAAATAGAAATGACCTTTAGAGCATTGGTTAAAGATGAAACTTCAAATGAAACAAGCCAAGTCACTCTAAAGAATATTGTTTTTTGTTGAAAGTAATTGAGAAAAAAGTGTTGGCAAAAAAAAAATCTGTTTGCAACCTGTGCATAACTAGGAACTCCATATTATAGAGAGTGAAAGGATGATTACACACCAGATCATATTTCCAAATTACCACTAGCTACAACTACATCCTCATCAACTGAAATACTACCATATGTTTCATCTGTTTCTGTTGGTTTTGAGACGTTAAACTATTTTAGTATAGTTATTTGTCCGCCCAAACTTGCCTCTTATAACATGTGTACATCTACACATATTTTTGTATGTATTCTGTTACATTCTCCATAGTTTTTATAATACACCTTATATAATATATATATTTATATAAAACATATTATATTTTTTGTATGTAATATATTATATTTATCATAATTCCAATTTATTAAAGTTATAAAATGATAATTTCTTAGTATTTTTATTATGTAATTTGATATAAAACTATAAATTTTATATAGAATTGTTGTTATCCAGGAAAAATTTATAAATTTATCAAAAAATACACCTATTTAGACAACAACAAAAAACAATGGCTCTAATATCTACACTAGTGTGCGAAATTCCTTTTTTTTAATAAATAATCAGTCATTGAAACCTTCAATAAGATATACCCAACTTCTATCTTTAAACTTAGTACCATACTTTTAATTAGTGTTTTCTTAACAAGTATGGGCATAAAGAAAAGATAAAAAAAACTACACACTTGTTTACCTTTTTCATGGTCCCTTTTAAACTTCAGCCACTATCAGGGTTCATTTAAGACAATTGCCCAAGATTTTTTTGTATGAGAAGCTCAAATTCAACTCATTCTATTTGGCTGCCACTAATGTACAAGTTCTTTTTTCATCCACATACCCACAAACTCATGTTAACTGTCAACCAAACACAATATTAAAAATTCTTTCACTTTACTATTTTTGTTACGTATTATGAACCAAACATGACAATTGTGTACTCTTCATTAAACAGGTCTGCAGCTAGAGGGTCTCCATCTTATTTTGCTTGAATTTCTTTCTTTCAAACTATCGAATTAATGCACATTTTTAGTGGATGTACAAAAACATTTCAACTCAATGAAATGTCTGAAGACTCTGAATGGATAAAATAGAAAATCATAATATGAACCACTGTGGAACACCAGAGAGCGGCCTAACAAAATATTGCATTTGAGAGCCAAGAAATTACAACATATCACTTCACTCATAAGCTCATTCCTGTTTCGGTCACTTTAGCTTGAATCGGTATTTAGCAGATGTTTTTCATAAATTGCAACCATAGCTTCCACGAGCCTTTCCTTTTCTTTTCTTTTCTTTCTTTCATTCTTTTGTCAGCTGATATCATCAGTCTATGCCAACAAAACTAATGAATTAACATAGTGATATTTCTTAGATCCTCAATATTAAAGATAATTGAATATACAGACGTCACTGACAAGTCAACTCACTTTTTTTATATATATAAAAAAATACTTTGTAGTCATCTATCAATATCTAGAAACAGGGTGATAAAAGAGATGACAAGGTCATACTTCCAAATCATCTCTTCTACAAAACCTTTCTCAAAATCCACATAATCTAGAGTTCATGTACTTTACCTTCAATGCTGCACTCACATAGGTTCCATGGAGAAAGACTTCTCTTCTCGGGCACGAGGACTGGGAGTGCCAGGTGGAGGTGCATGCACTGTGATCGGGAGCACCCACTCACTTTTGTCTCTTCCCTCCATTAGAAGAGGATGTTCATATCTGTAGTGAGAAAATCCATGAGCTCTATTCCAGAAATGGTTAAGCAACGACAGAGTGAACCCATGATTTGGCACAAACAATGAAACAATGCACAAGTCATAATTTCAACTCATAAATGAAAAAGAAAAGAAGAGAAATGAGAAAATATGAAACAAAGCAGAAGAGGAGAAAATGACAAACGTGGAGACACATGTTTCCCTTCAAAAACATAAAAGTATGAGAACAAGTGACGTAGGAACTAATGCTATATGGATTTTGATTAGTTTAGCCTATATACCTTATTGTTGTTTTAATCTTAGATGTTTTTAGGTCCATGAACTTATTGTCCCCTAGGTTACTATTAGTACCCTTATTTTCCATTTTAATTATCCTTATGATGGATATTTTGATGAGTGAAGTTTTGGAACAATTTGTTCTCTGGTTATCTACTTCCAGACCCCCTGTTCTTCTTCTCTTCTCTAACATCTCATTTCCTTTGCAGGTGCTTTTCTCTAACTGACATATTAGGCCATCCAATAATAAGGTTTCATGTAAAAATAGACCAACTTATTATCCAGATTATACATAGAAGGGCAATTCGTGTGAGCAACTGGGAGGCTTGTGTCTCTTTATTTAGACTATCAAGCTAAGATTTGATAAGGCTTTTGAACTTTGGTTTTATCTTGGTATATTTAGAACTTTTTCTGCTTCAGTGGAGTTTCAGTTTTCCACTTGCTGTTGACTGCCAATCAGCTTTAAATGCTTTGGTTTGTTGTTCTTCAATTAAATATAATTGTTTCTTATCGAAATAAAAATAAGTTTTTTGTTTCAGAACAGGTAAATAGGCAAGAAAGTTACACCAATATCACAAAGGAAAACAAAACTGGCTATTATTCAAGTATTCAACAATACCCATACCTGGTCCAATCAACATTTTTCGGACTGGTAAGAAATTCAAATCGGAGGGCCCAATGCACAGATACATGGGGAGTAGAAAAGGACATAGGGCCATCCATAGGAATGGAGAAAAGAAAACTGGTCTGCATCAGGTCAGCAACAACCTCATAATGATCACTCTGAATCTACAAAATGAAAAGATTCTGTGTATGAGCCATTGATCAGACAAACCATGATGACTATTGCCTATTACTCTGGCCCAAAATTAATATTCTTATCAATACAAAACAGCTCATTCTCTGGAAGGTTATGATGCCAAACTTAATATTCCAGTCATGGAACTTGACTCGTGAGATTATTATCATACCAGGACTTTCTTGGCAAATTAGTATATATATGTGTGTATATATATTCAGTTTCTATCTAAAGAAAATCTTAAGAAGTGAAAAACTGAAACAGGAGAAAACCATAATATTCCACACCTATATAATCTGACGAATAAAGGAACCACCTCACAAAAATCAAAGAGAGCAGCTAAACTTGCTCACTTTTTATCTAATAACCTACCAATTTAAAAAAAAAAAATCTTGAGATGGACATTCAATTAATATACCCTCATTGTTTCTAGAATGTTTGTTGCTAGTCACCGAATTCCTCTGTTCAGGTGTCATTTTTTTAATTAAAAGAGAAAAAATCAAGAGAAGTCCGTTCAAATAATTTTCCTTTATTTTGTATCATTTAAACTTTATTTGAGCCTGGGGAAGAAAATATGTTAGGAGATCAGATATAAGCAAATGTCCTTCATCCAAAAAAACAAAAAGGAAAAAAAGATACAAGCAAATGTCCATAAACTTAAACAATTGGTAGCAAAAGCCTCCTCTTTATCGCTCTTATTTTTGTTAATCCCTTTATTTTCTCCTTATTTGGTTTTAAACTATGAAAAATAAAGAACATATGAAGAGAGGCAGAGATGGCAAAGTATAGGCAAGAGCAGGCACAAATCATCGACCATAAGCAGCGACCTCCCCCCCAACAGTTTCCTCTTTATCTCTCCCTCTCAACTCAGATTGTCTTATTTCTGATGTCTATTTGAGGAATTTTACAAAAGGTTAAAAAAATAGGTGGGCAAATTTAGATGAAACCCGAGCTAATTTAAAAGCACTCAAAATCAAATGGGATGTGGATGTGGTCCTAAAACATTGGTGACAGGTTTTTACATTTAATCAGATTTCTATTTACCTTCGTTACTGTGGGGGAATTCCTCCGAGAAGGATGGACAAATTGCTTGCTGATGGTCTCTGAAGTCTCCAGTGTTATTGAAACCTGAAAATTTAGAGGAAAAGGAAACCGAAAAGAAAAAGGGAAAAGGGAAAAACAAGCCTTCAATAAAGCATTATTGACAGAAAAAAATTTGATAGAAGTAACATCCCTATCACCAATAGAATCACTACAACCTCAAGGCATCTTCTAGCTCCTTCTTCATGAAAAAAGGTCAAAGTTCCACCAATCTGTTAGACAACAGTTTGTCAAAATTGCAAAAGAAAACTTAAAAAGGAGAAAATGGAACCATAAGTCATGCAAGAAATGCAAAATACATATTGTAAAAAGAGTTACCATATCACTGAAAAAATATGTTGAGTCTGAGTTTTTTGGGGAAAATCTAAGCAGAACTCGATCATCCATTCGGATGTTATAAGATCTTCCTCGAATAAAGCCTTCTGCTGCAGAAAATGTTTGCAGGAAATTAGTTTTCAGGTCTTAAGCATTGAGAATACTTGTTAAGAATATGTGAACGTCTAGAGAAGAAAAGCTGCATAAGATTACATGCTACAGATTCCCCAGCTTCAGCTGTAGATGAAGAAGATGCAGTTGCTTTGTCATATGTGGCTAAATTCTTTCCGAGCTTCAGCTTTTCATGTGGAGAGACAAGGGCTTGTGACTTTCGAGGGGATGGAATATCTGTTTGCACCAAAAAATCTGCCACTCAGAAAAACTGCTCTTCTGACATTATAAATAGCAAATCATGTTGCTCATTTCTCCAAGGAAATAATTATATTTGCTTCAGAAAAGTATTAAATTCAGTTGCTACAGTGATTCAAAAATGATCCCCAGTATCAATTAGGAATGCTACTCCAGAAGACTCACCGGCCACAGAATCATATAAGACCTCAGCCACAGAGAGCCGAGGGAGTTGTAGATTTGAAGATAAGCTTGCACGGTCTCCTTCAGTATATGTGGCATCCTTTAATGAACACCTTGCCATAAATGATTGCAAAGATAGAGAACTTTCAAAAGTTCTGTTTACATGTTCTCTTGTTTGATTGAAGGAAGAAACGGATGAGATTTCATCCCTAGAGCTTTCATATGCTTCTTCTATTCCATCATATGTATCATTTGCTCTAACCTGTCAAGAAGCAACTCAACTTTACATCACAAGGCTAAAGTGAATCAGTTATGCCTTATACAAGCTGTAATGACAATTATTCACCAAAGCAATTCGGGAATGTCATGCATCCAGGAAATAAGAGAGAAACAGAAATACTATAAAATGGCAAAATGATGCACTGATATTAGCCTACCCAATCAGAGTCACCATCTGCCTCTTTCCAAAATAAATCCATCTGGATGGTTATCAAAGGTACAATCCCTGAGAGCATAAAGTACTAGGTTACGCCAAGGCAGTTATTCCACATGCATAAAAACCAACATAAACAACTTCTCGGAAACATGGGCAATTGGGAAAGACTTATGAGCTAGTTTCAGAATTTGCAGAGTTGTTAACCAAAAGTACTTTCAGCAACCAAAAATGAAACAAAACAAAACAAAAGGAGAGAAAAAAGATTAGTTCAAACTGAAAGGAAGATAATGATACATACTGCTGCTAAGCCTACTTTTTCTTACTCTAAAAACTGAAAGAATATAATACTGATAGCTATGTTGGACAAACAAATACTTACAAAAGTGACAACCAAACCTAATCTGCAATCCTGGTCTATATTACAGTGACAAAAGACCAACAGCAGAAACTAGCACACAAACTAACAATTCCTTTAAACTCCAGCCTATGACCTTGTAGTGAGTTCCAACCCTTCAATCCAATTCAATTTAGTATCCAAGTAAACTCAGGCTCTTCTAGAAAGGTGTAAATATCATTGATCTTTTGATTTCTTCCAAAAGGAGGACTGGGAACGAGATTTGTTTGCTTAGCCATTTCTGTTTCTAACAAGAACAAAATCATCTGATAAGCACTTGCAGAGGCATCTTGAGTGAAAAGAATTTTCATAGGATCACTCTTACCACCTTCAATATATAAAACCTTACTTATGAATAGGAGCTACTCGCATCAATAGCCACTCACAGTCTTCACACAATCCATTTAGTTTACGGGCTAATAAATGTAGAACATGAATGTTCTTGCTTGAGGATTAGTAGTGTGCTTGATGAAGTCCATACACTACAGTAAATCCCCCCCCCCCAAAAAAAAACAAAACAAAAAAGAGAAGAAGGAAATATCATAAAGAAAAACAAAAAGCTGAACTAAGGATAACAAATCTGTAAAATAAGTTCCTTGCAGTATATACTGATACAGCTTTTATCACTCTGCAGAAGAATGAAACATGCAGACACACCTCCATGAACATTTTGATAACCAAAACCCGTAGGGCAAAATATTTTTAAGCGACTTACGGATCACAAGAAAACAAAATAGAGAGGGAAAAAAACATGCAAAAACTTACCATCACATTCACCTTCTTCCGTCAGTAAGCCATTGTTTTTCTGTGTGACCCATATTTGTAAAGGAGTACGAGCTTCCTGAATGGTTGAAGTTCATGAATTCCATAACTCAAAAGGGAAGATATTAAAGCAATGTATTATGAAGTTGAGATTTAGAACATCAGCTAATGTGAGTGCACATAACATGTGTTTGGTCAGATACATGCGCATGAAAAAGCTCCTTTAGCTGTTTTTCTATTTTGGTGGGCCTTCCAATCTAGGATATCAATATACAATATATCTATTTTTTTTTTTGGTAAAAGTAGATAAAATTTAGATGCAGTCCTTGTCAAGGAGAATAATAGAGAAGCTTTCATTTTTAAGATTGATTTTGAAAAAGCATATGACTATATTGATTAGAACCTTTTAGGACTTTATGTTGAAAGATAAAAGGATTTAAGAAAAGAATGAGAATATGGATAAAGGATTGCTTGAGTTCCATGAATTTTTTTGGTAATCATGGAAGATCAAGAAGGCCAGAGCTTCAAGAGATCTATGGTAAGGAGATCCAGTTTCACCTTTCCTTTTAATCTTAGTAGTTGATGGATTGGACAAATTCGTGGAAAAAGCAAAGAGATATTACTTGGTAGAATGCCTTTGTATTGAGACATATAGTGTTTAAGTATCTCACCTTGAATTTGTAGATGATACTATTTTTTTCTCAGGCAATGAGGAGAAATTAATAAATTTGGTTAAGATGATTGATTATAACTACTAGGTTTGATAGCCCCCAACTCAACCTCGATCCTTAGCCCTAATTTCCCCCTACTTTTCTATTTCCCTAGTTTGCTTCTCTTCACATTCTACATCATTTAACTTTGAAACTGAGCTAAGATGTTTAATAAGCAATTCAGAAAACAAGCCATCGATATATATTTGGTAACAACTTTATGACCTTAAAACACTAAATACCATGTCAAATGCATTCTGTCTGGACTAATTAGATTTCCAATTAAATTACCATGCACAGTTGGACAAAACTTAGAAAGGATTTCTCAATTAAAGATCCAGTGTTTATGAGAAGCAACAGAAAAACAAAACGGAATAAAAAATATATATACAACCAAGGTCCAAAGCTATTTGGATTTATGCCATTAGAAGCAATAGAAGTGCAATATACATCACAAAAAACAATTGCAGAAGCAAAAATGTAGAAAAATAAAAATTTATCTAGTGACAATCAGCTCAAGCCAAAGAAAACTAACCAATTCAGAAATATCTTTCACTGACTCGCCACGGGAATGGGCATCCTCCAGCATTAACCACTGCCAAGATATTATGCTTCTAACATAGTACAAATAGCGAATGGTAGCACCTTTGTATGATGGAGGTATCACACTTGGCAGTACTATTCGCACCACATCTGAAAATTTGAAAAGGGTTGAATCAACATGAGAAAATAGGAAACTAATATAAGATGACATCAAAAAGTAATTCATGTCAAAACTGATTCTCAACATATATGAAAGATCACAACAATTTTTTAGGGAAAAAAGTGCAACATGAATAGAACCACAATATTACAGCCGAATATGTCTAGTAAGTTATATTCAAAAGAATGGGTACAATCTGCTTTTGGGTGCAGAAACTTTTTACAAGTTAAAAAGGAAGCACCATAGTCAAGAAAACACTACAGGTAAGCCTACATAATGGTTCTTTCTTTGAGTCAGCTCACTAAGAATAGACTGGACGCTTGAATTGACAAACAACAATCCACATATATTCTCTGAATAAAATATAATTAGTTGATAATGATGAGCAAGAGAGAGAGAGTGATTGATCACCACTGTCTGGGAATCGTATGGAGTGACCATTTTGGAAATGCACTAGGATCCGACACACTTTTCTTAATTTCCTATCAATTTCCATGTATTTGGAGTTTCAAGCACCCACACCAATATATATGCCATAAATTCATTGAGCATGGATACTACACGATTAACGGTAATTTCAATACTAATATGCTGTTACATTTCTAGTCTCCAACATTCTTTGCCTCGATTCTTACATCCTACTTATGTAAACTTCCACTGCCTTAACGAATCATAAAAGAAAATACTTCGAGGAGCCAGCTTATGTAAGGACTCGTTTTGCGACAGGTTCTATTTTAAATTCTTTTTTCTTGTGTTTGAAACTAGTTGTATTTTCTAATTCATTTTTTAAAGAAACAAGAGCTCATTTCGCAACGAGTACTATTTTCTTGTATTTCAAACTAGTTTTTTTGTTTTCTAAATCTATTTTTTTAAAGAAAACAAAAGCTACTCTGCTAATGAGCTTACAGAATATAGAATACCCGTTTGATAAAACTATATTCCATGCTCTATTTTCTGTTTTAATTTTCTATTTAATACTGATTTTTTCTTTTTATATTCTCATTTTTTGTTCAATTTTGTTGAGAAGATGATAAAAAAGAGGTGGTCATGGCATTTGTGAAAAATGAAGTGTTAGAATAGTATTTGAAATTTAGTCCTGTAAGTTTTGAAATCACGTTTTGGAAGTTTTCCTAAGTTACAAAATTAGGAAAAAATTGTAACTCATTTCCAATTAAAATGAAAACCAAAAACAGAACTAGAGCAACACTACATTTAAAATCTTGAATTGGAACATAGAAAATAGAACACCTTACAAATGAGCCCTAAACGATCACTTGGTTTATATCAGCACGTTGGCAACTAAGTAGGGTACAAGAGTACATGAACAACTAATAAAAGGAAAAGAAAGAAATAACCAGCTTAGAAAGATGACATCAAAAATAAAACAAAATCTTATAAACACTCCAGATTAGATTATTTAATTCCTAAATAACCCCAAAAGCAAGAATGAAGCCGGAATAAAAAAGATGAAGAAGAAGATCTATTAACAAAGAATGTAAGTGAAACCAAACATACATGATCTAGTTGCCCCAGCTGCCACTATCTGATTCGAAACAAGAGCAGGTGCCGAACCCTCCAAAAGTACATGCTCGCCTGAAAAGATCAACAAACAACATAATTAATGAACCGTCAAATTAAAAAAAAATAAAAATACAACCAAATCAATTGGATTACAACATTGCTAAGTATAACGCTACAATCTCAAAAGTTTAAAAAAAGAATTCAAAACCTCTTCTTTGCTTAGATCCTCGCAAGGGCTTCTGAGTGGCAAACCATTGGGTATCCAACTTCTCAATGCCTTTGATCTCAAAGCTGAGGCGCTCGACCAAAAGTGACAAGGCCGACTCCGAATCGGCATTATTGGAAATTGGATGAGGGTTGGTGATCTCAATAGTCAAAATGACCGGATCACCAGCCCGATACACTTGTTTATCGGTTTTAAGTTTGAGAGTAGGAAAAATTTCGGTATAACGAGGCTTCGCTTGAGATCCACCGGCACCGCTACCTCCTCCGAAAATGGAGGAGAATCTGGAGCCAAACATTTGCTTCCTTAGCTCCAATTATTATCGATATACTCCGAAATAAATGTCTGAACAAGCAGTGTCAGTAATGCAATTGCTTGTACGGATCCAGGCTTCCTCAAGCCCAGATATTAATTTGAAAAATAAAAATGTATATATATATATATATCAGAAGATGAGAATGAGGGTCACCATAGCCAGATCGGATTACTCAGACTCTCCTCCCAATTTTCTTAGGGCTCTTCTTCTTTATTCTCTTTCTCTACGTATGAGATGCAAAACATTCTCATTTCCCAGTCTCCTTTTTTTTTTTTTTTTGCTAATATTTACCCGTCGTCGTTTAGTTTTATAACCCGGCTCTTTCTTTCTTTCTTTCTTTTTCTACGTGTAAAATGTTTTGAAAGTCAGTACTTTAATCAAAATGGAAACCTTAGTTTTACACTTACACTGAATGGTATCATTGTTAAAATTATCTAAAATAAATAAATAATTTTATTATTTTTAAAAATAATTCTACCGTTTATCATAATATATATAATATGGTTACAATAATATATACAAATTTTAGTTTAAATAATAACACATATAATTTATTGAACATGCAGGGCAATAAATTGAAAGTATGTATATGTTTCTATAAAACTAGTGGAAGTTACATGATTTACATGTATTAATTTAATACTTACTTTATAAAAATTAATAAATTAAAAATAATAATTAATTATATTAATTAAGATAAATAAAATTATATAAAAATAATAATTGATTGTAATCTATAAAATTCTAAAAATTAATTACTTAGATATTAACCCAAAAGAAAATGTTATTTTTTGCTTTACTACGAATAAGATTGTATGAAAAATAAATAATTTAATTTAGATAATTATCAATATTTAAGTTATTAATAATTTATTATTTAAATTATATAATATAATTAATAAAATAATAAATTTTAAAATAATAAATTTTAAAAATGATAATTATTTACTTTAACATAAAAGTTTCTTATAAAAAAAATAAGTAATTATAAGATAGAATTTTTTTAATATTTTAACTACTAATAATTTATTAATTAATTTATAAAAAATAAAAGTTAGGATAATTAATATAGAAAAGGATAATTATTTATGTTACTTATTGGATTTAAAATAGTTCACACCATATAATACAACATAACATGTCTTAATTAGGGGTATCCAAAAATCGAACTAGATCGAATTAAACCAAAAAATTGGACCAAATCAAACGGTTTAGTTCAGTTTGTATTAATTAAAACTATTTTTCAAACGATTTGGTTCGGTTTGTATTAATTTTTAAACCTGTCGAATCGGAGCAGACTGATTAATAATATATTAAAATTTTCATTTTATTTCTCACTATAGTGTCTAAAAATCAAACTAAACTGAAAAAATTGGATCGAATCGGATTGGACCGAACGTTTTTATAAATCAAACAGTCCAGTTTGATTAATTTATTCTTTTCAAAACCATAATGGATTGGATCGTGGACACCCCTAGTCCTAATTAATGAACCTATGAAAGTATAATCATTAGTGTACTTTTTTACTTAGTTTTTTTATCATTTTATTCGATAAGTATTACTTTTGGGATTAAAAATATTAATATGTGAACTTTTTAGTGAAAATGGTGAAAATATTTTTTTTAAAAAATTTTCTAGATTTTTTAATGTATAACCAATCAGGATATGTCACGTGGATGTCACGCAAGTAGAAAATCTTACGAGATGTCACCACATGGATGCCATACAAGTAAAAAGGGCCAATTGAAGCACACCGTGTGTACCAGTTGATGTAAACCATGCCATATGTCGACATGATGTTCATTCTGAGTTTTGCCACGTGGTCAACGGACGTGCCACATTCCATCACGTGACTCGTATATTCTTTCCACTAGGGCACCACACAATTCATATCCTCGAATCACTTAATTCCATTACAACTTGGGAATGTTTTGGTGAAGAAATTCTTGATGAAATATTTCCCACCAATAAATAATGCTAAGCATATGAATAACATTACCTTTTACCAACAATATGAAGAAAAATATGTATATAAAGCATAAGAAAGATTCAAAGAATTGTTAAGGAAGTGTCTTCACCATGGTATCCATTATTGGATCTAAATAGAGACTTTCTACAATTGTCTTGATGCACCCACTAATGAAGCTTTGTTAGTTAAATCTTATAATTAAGTTTATGATTTACTTAAGAAAATGACTAACAATAATTAACAGTGGTCAATATACAGAATGGTAGCCACAAAAGGAGTAACCAGGATACATGAGATAAATGATATCATTTTGAAAATTTTCTAGATTTTTAATGTATAACCAATTAGAATACGCCATGTGGATGCCACACAAGTAGACGAACTTACCAGGCGTCACCACGTGGATGCCATACAAGTAAAAAGGGCCAATTGAAGCACATCGCATGTATCGGGTGATGTAAGTCATGCCATATGTCGACACGATGTTCAATCCGAGTTTTGCCACGTGGTCAACGGACGTGCCACATGCTATCACGTGATTCATATATTCTTTCCACTGGGACACCAAATAATTCATATCCTCGAATCACTTGATTCCATTACAACTCGGAAATGATTTGGCGAAAAAATTCTTGATGAAATATTTTCCACCAACAAATAATACTAAGCATAAGAATAACATTACCTCTTACCAACAATACGAAGGAACATATTTATATGAAGCATAGGAAATATTCAAAAAATTGCTAAGGAAATGTCCTTACCATGGTATCTTTCATTGGATCTAAATAGAGACTTTCTATAATTGTCTCGATGCTCAAACAAGAACCACTATTGATGCACCCGCTAATGAAGCTTTGTTAGCTAAATCTTACAATTGAGCTTATGATTTACTTGAGAAAATGGTTAAAAATAATTAACAGTGGCCAATATACAGAATGACAGCCACAAAAGAGTAACTGGGATAAATGAGGTAAATGATATCATGATACTTACAGCTTAAGTATCATCTTTGATAAAACTTTTGAAGGCTCAAAATTTGGTAGTGAGTAGTCCAAGATTCAAAGGTATCATGTGTTTTTTTTGTATGAAAGAGCTCATTTGTTTGATAATTGTTTAAATAATCCTAAATTAGCATGTTATGTGGGTAATGTGAACCAAAACAATAATCCATACTCGAACACATATAACCCTAGATGAAAACAATATCCAAATTTTTTTTGGAGTCCTAACAATAATCAAGGTGGTAATCAATTCAACCGTCAATCAATTTCATCATCTAATTTTTAACAACTATAACAATCATAAGCCCTAGAAAAGAAGGCATCTACTGAGAACAATTAAATACAAAAATGTCCACTCATAAGGCTTCAATTCGAAATATAGAGACATAAATGTAGCAACTTTCCTAGGCTATAATTCAAACACCTTAAGGTAACCTTCCAAGTGACACAAATATAAACCCAATAAGAGAAAGTGAGGAGAATTGTAACGCCACAACCATGAGGAGTGGTAAAACTTTAGAGGAGGAACATGAGACTCAAAAGAATGAGAAAGAATAAGTGAATAAATAGAGCATTGGAAATGAAGTAATTCAGCTAAAAAAAAAGCAACCTCTACAAACCCACCATTCATTTCATCAAACATTTTGAAAGTAAAAATTAGATACACAGTTTTCAAAAATTCCAAATGTCTTTAAGAAGTGCATATAAATATATCATTTTCAAAATTTCATGCAAATTCCATTCAAATAACAAATGTTTTTTCTTAATGGAATAAGCATCATTTCGGTTACTTTAAAGATAGATTGAAAATTATAGGAGATATATTATTAAAAATTCAATTTGGTTCAATTTCTTATGAAAATGGTACTTATGAAAAAAATGTTACTTTGGGACGTTGATGAGTATTAAAATAGTTTAGAAAGCGTTTGGAGAAAAAAATTCAAAAAAATATGGCTATTAGAAGGTGATTATAATACCAAATTATTTCATAATTGCACCATGATTAGGAGAAGATATAATACAATATATTATATTAAAGAATTAGGTGATAGATGACTAACTGAGAGATTTGATATTAGTACTTGGTTTGTTAATTATTTTAAATAGTCTTTTAAGTCCACTTCTCATTACAATGTTAACGATATGGACTCTAGATTATCTCAACTATTTATTCAATGCATTTCTCTATAAGAAAATGCCTTTTTGCATAGAATTCCTTATCATAGAGAAATTAAAAATGTTTTATTTGCAATGGGTTCTTTGAAAGCACTTGATCTTCTTGATGGTATTCTTTCTTTTATTTACAAAATATATTGGGACATTCTAAGTATAAGCTTAATTGAAGTTGTGCACAATTTCTTCAAAACTTGTATTCTAAGTTTGAAGTTAAAATACACTTTCATTACTTTCATTGAAAAAGTGGACAATTCTTCTTTTGTTCATCACTTCAGACATATTAATTTATGTAATATTATCCATAAAGTCATTTCCAAAATCTTATCTAACATACTTAGATGTAAGCTTAAAGATTTTATTTCACCTTTTTAGTTTGCTTTCATTCATAATACATGGATTTCTAATAATGTCATTATTTCTTAAGAGATCATCCATACTATTAAAATGAAACAAGGTAGAGGTGGTTTAGTCAAATTGGATATGCAAAAGACTTATAAGAGTATGGAATGGAGTTTTATCAACAAAATTATGAGACACTTGGTTTTTCTAAACATTTTTGCAATTTAATCTTATCTTTCTTAACATCTGTCTCGTATTCTCTGTTATTGAATGGCATCCATTTCGATAACATTATCCCACATCGAGGTCTTTAATAAGGAGATCTTATTTCTCCTTATTTATTAGTGGTGCTAAAATCCTTTTTAGAATGCTAATTCAAGCTGAATCTTCATGGTATAAAATTGCTAAGAATGCTCAAACTATTAGCCACATTATTTATGTTGGTGATTTGATCCTTTTTTGTTTGGCTAATTTACTTAAAATTAATGCAATTAGGTATAATTTGTAATGTTATTTTGAGTGGTTTGGACAGAAAGCAAACTTATCCAAGTCCTTCGTCTTTTCCTACAATAATGTTTCTTATTCCCTTATATCTCAAGTTCAAAATACTTTAGGTATTCTTAGAGGGATATCAAATATTTATGTCATAAAGTATTTCTCTTTGAGAAGAAAAATAGAGAATTCAAAAGAGTTATTAATAATTTGACCATAACAATCAAAAAGTTAGAGATCTTGTTTACTCTCCAAAGCTACCAAAACAACCTATATTAAATATGTGCTTCTATTGTTACCAACTTATTTCATAAGTACCTTTAGATTTCCAAGTTTGATTTGTAATAAAAGTGATTTTATCTTAAGGAAATTCTAGTGGAATTTAGAATCAAAATATGATAATTCTAACTCAAGATATATGGCTTTCAAATGTGGGATCATATTTGTTTACCTAAGGAAATAAGTGGGTTGAGATTTCAAAAATTTGAAGATATTAATCTCAATCTCATCTCCAAACTACAATAATAATTTTTAACTAATGATAATAGAAGTTGTGTCTAACTCTTTAAATATAAATATGAAAATTTGAATTATTTCTTTGACTGCAACATTAAATCTTTTGATTCATTTATTTGGAAAGGAATCTATTTTTCATAATCTATACTAAAAACTGGTATTTTGTGTCAGATTGATGATAGTAATTTCATTGATATTTGAATGGATCCATCGATTCCATGGTTACCTAATTTAATTATTCATCTTTTTTGGTAGATTTAAATCTTTTTAGCTCATGTCTCATCAAAATCATTGATTTTTTTAATAGGAATGATATAGTTGGAACTTTCAATAAATTAGTATTATTTGGGATTCTTTAACATGTTTTTACATCTATAAACTTCTCGTTCCTATGTCAAGTAAGATAGATTTTTTTTTGTTTTGTACTCACAATTCAAAAAATCAATTTAATTATAAATCAACTTATAAGAAATATAATTTCTTTTAGATGTAAAATAACTTTTCCTTCATTTTAGAATTTGTTTTGGAAACAATTTTGTTACGAAAGATAGAAAGTTTTTTGTTAGACTTTTTTTTATTTTTCTCTCTACCTGTTTTTAATCATAGAATTTCATTATTTTTATATTTTTTTGTCCCCTTTGTTTATCAACTATTGAAAATAATAACCATTTGTTTATTTCTCATTAGTTAACTATTTCTCTATGGTCTTTTTTGTATTATCTTTTTTGAAGCATTCATCCAATTCATTTTCAAGAAGTTTAACTATTTTATTCCACATTTGACAATAAATCTTGATTTCATTTTAACAACAAATTTAAAAATTCAGAAATGACTTAATCTTCAAGCCTAAATCCTCAAATCTTAACTTTAATGTTTTTAAATTAAACCATAAATTCCATAAATTCAAGGTTTTATTAAAATCAATTTGGATGTTACAATTCATAATCAAAAGATTAACGCTGCAACTGTTAGTAGAGATTCTAACTACCATTTGCTTGGTTGTTGGATTATTATTTGCTTTCCATATGGTTTTGTAATTAAATTTCAAATCCTTTTAACTTGGTCTGTTTGTTCAGGGTTTTATTATCAATTATGTTTTATCAACATAGTTCTTAACTATTATTAGTAATATTAATGTTAATATATATCATTTCTTTAGACTATACATTTATATAATATGACCCATATTAGGACAAAAAAATAGATATATAAAATATTTATTCTCGTTAAGAAGTTTATAGAATAATTTTTAAAGTATATAAAACTCGTAAGAAGATTACAAAAAAAAGGAATCACTTTTATAATTTTTAAAGTTTATAGAATAATTTTTTCTTCCTTGAATCACCAGCCAAAAAAAACAATGCTAATTGTCCAAACAAACTCTAACCCATTCATTAACCACCCAAAAACCCTTAATTCAGATCAACCCAACTTTCATTTTCGATTAATTGTCCTCAAATCTCTCTCTCTCCTCCTCTCTGTGGCGATCATTTGAGTGAAAGAGAAAAATATGACGTCTAAATCAGTGGTGTCAGCGATGGCGGCCGGGATTGGAGTGAGTGTTGACGTGTTTAAGGCACATACGGCCATGGTATTAGTCATGATCTTCAGTGGAGGCTACCATGTAATTACCAAAATAGCCCTCAATGTTGGGATCAATCAGCTCGTCTTCTGTGTTTTCCGAGACCTCCTTGCTCTCGCCATTCTCGCTCCTCTCGCCTATTTCAGAGAAAAGTAAACTTCTTGGCATTTTCTTTTATGACTTTCGTAGACTTGTATTCTGCGAGTTCTTATAGTTCTTTTGAATCAGAATATTGAATAATGGAAGAGTTGGAGATATTATATCCCTCTAATCGATTTGAACCGATGTTTTCATTAATTCAATCCAGCATTAAGTCTCGGACTTGTTCCCTTCACTTTATACCATCACATGTTGCACTCCACTTGGATTCATTTGTTTGGCGATATTGGTGCTTGAAGGAATACCCTCTTGTTATTTTTATACTGATAATCTTGAGTATTATTGGGTGCCACACTATTTTCCATAATTTATGTTACTTGCAAAATAGTGGAGCCTTTTGGGAGATGAAAGAAGAAAAATCTTCCTTTGTTACTTGCAAATACCGGGCATTTTTCAGATTAATAAGATTATCCTCCTAGGATCATATTTTTTGAATATCAGAAATATAATTGGCATTTGCCTTAAATTTCTTCATACCATCTTAGATAGTAGCATCAATTGTGAATATAGATTCCTTATAGTACAAGAAAGTGAGAGTTCAGTTTCGGTTAAATTTCGATAAGCTTTTCTTTTTTCCATTAACAGAAGTTGTTAGGGTCGAAGTGTTGATATGGTGCTACCTTTCTGTGTATTTTATTGTAAAGTCACTGCATCATTTCAAAATGAAGTGTGCTTGCTAGGATAGTCATACGGAGATCTTGAACTGGATCGTCAATCTAACATAGTTTTCATGATTCATACACCTTGATTCTCTTGCTGCTTCTATTATGATTGTAAGTGAATAATCAATTCAACATTGTCTAACCTTCTATCTTATTATTTATAGACGAATTCGCCCACCATTGAATAGAGGTTTCCTTTTGTCATTTTTCTTTCTTGGATTAACTGGGTAAGTCTATCGGCATACTCATAATATTTTGTTGGTCTTGCTTAAAGCATCATTCACTTACTATTATATGTAACTGCTTCCTTCTTTATAAATCAGGATATTTGGTAACCAGCTTTTGTTTCTGATTGGTCTTGGCTACACTAATCCAACTTATGCTGCTGCCATACAACCTGCTATCCCAGTTTTTACCTTCATTTTGGCTGTTTTGATGGGGTCGGTTTGAAATTTTTTCTCTTTTGATTTAGTTGATGTCCATCATGTTATCATATTTCCTCAAACACAGAGAAACTCGTCCAACTTTATTTTAATTACTTGTTCAACATATATACGAACCTTGTCCATGCAGTACAGAAAGATTGAACTTGCTCAAAACTGAAGGTCAAGCAAAGGTTGGAGGTACAGTTATATGCATTTCTGGTGCTGTGTTAATGGTAATCTATCGTGGCTACGCTTTGTTTCGAAGTGTAGAGTCAGACTTCTCTACAAAAAGCGAAATAAGTGCCAGAGCTCAACCAGAACCTGCTGGATGGGTAGTATCTAGCTTCATGGAGCTTGGGCTGGATCATTTTCATCTTGGAGTACTGTGCTTGTTAGGAAATTGTATGTGCATGGCTGCTTTTCTAGCCATTCAGGTAAGTGATTATATTTTTGTTGCAAACTATATTATGAGCATGGGATACATGAAAAATATGACAACTTCAGTGACTGCTGACAATGTTCACCCACTGCATTCTGTTTTGGATGAATTGCAACTATCTACTTTATAAATGAGAAACATAAATAATTTTACTCTCTTGAGGATTCATCAATGTCGAGCTCCTGACCAAATTGATTGGTGCTGAAGAAATTTACTTACAATAAAAACATAAAAGCCATGACACCAATATTTAGACTTTTTTTGTATGCATGTATTGTGTATGTATTTAATTATTTATGCACATTCTTTTTGCCCTGTCCAAAACCTACTACCTACTTTTGCACACAGTGCATGAGTATATGTACAAATCTGCGAGACTATTTTAATATGTCTATCTGCATCATCTTCAGTCTACCTCTGGTAGAAGTAATGAAATTCATAATTGTTTTAAACTTGTTCATTGTATACATTATTTGGGAATTGGTACCTTTAGACAGTTCTTATTTTTGTTTTAGTACTCTTTTTTACTCTTATTCTCAACTGAGACACATGAAATACACCTATTTAAGTTGTTGGTATACTTTTTGGTCAAATTCAACAATAATTTTAATGAATTGGGGTAGTTCATAAGTATCAATTACTATTGAAATTGACCAAAATGTGTACTAGTACCTTAAATTATGGTATTTGATGTGTCCCAGTTGAAAATAGGGGTCAAAAAAGGTACTAAAATAAGAATAAAGGTTGTCTGTACCAATCCCCATTATTTGGCAGATAGTATTTTTCTCTTGTGTAGTTGTTATAGGTTTAAATATTTATTTTGTTCTGTAACCGATAATTATTGGATGTTCCTCTTCTCATTGTTCGAGATCTCAGGCTCCACTTTTGAAAAAATATCCTGCAAACCTCTCAATCACGGCATATTCATATCTCTTTGGTGTTATATTTATGGTGGTGACAGCATTCTTTATGTCTAGTGAGTCAACAGACTGGAGTTTGACACAATCAGAGTTGTTTGCTGTCGTTTATGCTGTAAGTTTCTTATTAATAGTACATTTGCCATTAAATGATATATTTCTTGTTGAACGAACCCAGCCCAAGTTCATTCTTTTGCCAACGAGCTTGTGGCTCAATGGCATGAAACCTATTTAAGCATGTTGAAGATCTGGAGTTTGTGTATCAGTTATGGGTGTATGAGTTGTGTCGTATTAAAGAAAAAGGAACAATTTTCCTTTTTAATTTATGAACTTTGGCTAATAGGGTAGTGTAAATTTTAGAAAATAGAATGGGCATAGCTATTCTGTAAGTGGAGAAATTATCTTATTCCTAGGGCAGGTGTCTGTTTTTGTTACGATGTTTTTGCCTTAATGATTATGCGCAATTTATCCAATAAAGCGAAAGTGCAAAAATATCCAAATGCAACAAAAGCGAATGCGGAAGCAAAAAATGAACAAGAACACGAGACAATTTACGTGGTTCAATAAATTAATCTACTCCACACCTAAAGTCACAAATAAATCCATTAATATCACTTATTGATATAAGAATCTTAACCCAATACTCAATATATATTGTATCCCAAGAATAATATTAGGAACCCTAAATCACACTCAAACCCAAAGCCCTCATGTACACCTAAATCTCACATACAGAGGCACAAAGTAAAGAACTTAAAAATACCAATAATGTTCTTTACTTTTTTTGTGAATCATCTCATACACATGCACAAAAGAGTAAATTATCAATTTTTCCTTTTTTATCGTGGGTGTTCAATTACCACAAAACCCAATATATATATATATATATAAACCAAAGAGACTTATCATCTTTACATATGTTACACCATATATTAATCACATGTTAATATATGTTCTCACTTCATTTTCTCTTAATGTTAGAAACCAAAAGTCACGTGATATTTAATACGACTCTTAATATTTCACTACAAAAGGTTTTGGTTTTTAAATTTTATTTTAATGGTGGTTTTTGAGCTATCAATCTCAACAATTTCTACCTTACCTCAAAAACTACCAACATTAGGCGACACTTCATGGCATGCTAAAATACACCCTCATTGCTCCCTATTTATGGGTAGGGTGCACCCACCACTTCAGCTTCAACCAAAGATAATCTTACTCGAACTTGCTCCATATTTATACCACCAAAGCCTGTAGCCTCTTCATTGAACTTGATATGTTTGCTTACCTCACCTTATCATCACTAATATAAAATTTCAATTTCAATTTATCACTAATAATTACCTTACCTTAATGGCTGTTGTAGTTCCACCTCGAACATAATCCCCAATTAATTTGTACAAGTTCTTTCTTTTTTGCCTTCATAATAACCAAAGAACATTTACCAACCTCCATAAACATGTTCCTTGTAGAAAAGTCATAACTCAAAGTACTCAACCTATTCAGCGAAATCAAATTCTTTCTTGAGCTAGGTATGTGCCTCACATCACCTAGTGTTTGGAAAATTTCATCAAACATCTTCATCTTCATAGTATTCATATCAATTACCTTGTTTTTTGAACCATTAACCATCGCAACGTTACTAGCATCACAAGGCTTATATTTATCAAACTACTCCTTGTTTTCACATATGTGAAACGAGCAAGCAGAATCCAAAATCTAATCATCCTGTGTCACTCAAATTATATCATTCTTGGTATCACAAGTTTAGTCACATATTCCACATTAGTATCTTATCTTTCCTTTTTATCAAGGTCTCTTATAACCTTCAATCTTTCTTTGCAATACCTTTTGATGTGTCATTTTTTATGACAATAAAAACACTTAATATCACATCTTGGACAAGGCTTGAACCAGTTTTCATCTCTACTTAGATATATCTTATTTTTCTCATTATTTGAGCTTGCTCTTGAATCAATAATAGTAGCAAGATAATCTCTATGACTTAAGGAACTAGTTAATTGTTTCTTATTACCAGTTTCTAAGAGAGCTGTTAACACCTCATCCACCGTCAATAAAGTATTTCTCTTAAACAGTGAAGACATTAATACATCATATGACTCAGGCAATGAAGACTAACAATATTATTGCCTTATCTTTCTATGGTATCTTCACATCAATCTTTAGTAATACAGAAATATATTGTCTAAATTTATTTATATGACTTTTAATCTCACCACTTTTATCCATATTCGAGGTATACAATTATTTCTTTAAGTGTACTTTAAGAAGTCCTTTTTGTACCTGTATACCTTTGATATTGTTATTGACAGTCTCAGACCTTCTTTTTTTCGTATCGTCCTTAAACCAAGACCACCTAACCATTAACTATGATACCACTTGTTGGGTACAGTGGAAACACAAAATTATCCAAATGCAACAAAAACAAATGCGAAAACAAAAATCAACAAAAGCATAAGAAAAATTACGTGGTTCGACAAATTAGCATATTTTACATCCATAATTACAGATAAATCCACTAATATTATTTATTGATACAAGAGTCTTAATCAAATGCTCAATACACACTATATTCTAAGAATAACATTAGGACCTCGAAATCACAAACCTATCAAGCCCAATTTACGTCAAAAACTCACACAAAGACTCAAAATAAAGAATCTAACAATACTAATAATGTTTTAATTTTTGGCTGTGGATCATGTCACACACGTGAACAAAAGAGCAAATCATCCATTTTTTCTTTTCTACATGGTTGTTCATTCACCACAAAAACCCAATATATATATATATATATATATTATCATCTTAAGAAGTTACACCATATATTAATCACATATTAATATAAGTTCTCACTTAATTTTCTGTTAATGTTAGAAATCAAAAACTACATGATGTTTAATATGACTCTTAATATTTCAGTACAAATTTTTTTATTTTTCAATTTTATTTTAATGATCTTTTGAGTTACCAATCCGAACAGACTGTTGGTTGGTCCCTCCAAAACTTGCTTCCATCAAATTTATCCTGGCCGGGTAATTTGCATTTGTCAGATAAAACCTCGCAATACTTATTTCTATCTAAACTAATAACATTTATCTTAGGTTATATCTTAGATTGCTTATGCTTGCAAGGTCATTTGGATCTTTGGGGTTTATCTGTATATAGAAGCTTATTTTTTTCAATCGTTGAAGAAGGTCGTAGTGATGCAATTGTCTGAATATTCCAATGGCATTTTTATTAAAAAATGAAAGGAAGAAATCCTCAAAAAATTTATGCATATGTCACATTATATAAACTTATCTTATCCTGATTCTTTGAGTTGAATATATCTTACTGTAAATTTTTGGAATTTCTAGTTAGTTTTGTTTGTAGTTATTTTTCAGAAAATATCAAATAATAAAGCTTGTTTTATCACTTGATATCAGGGCACAGTTGCTTCTGCCCTAAATTATGGTCTTCTTACATGGTGCAACAAGATCTTGGGACCTGCTTTGGTTGCTCTTTACATGCCACTTCAACCTGTGACTTCTGCTTTCTTGTCAAGAGTTTTCCTTGGAAGCACTATCTATTTTGGAAGGTTTCATTCAAACCTACCACTATTTTTCTCTGCTAGATTATCTCATCAATTGATATGATTTACAATCTCTCTCTCTTTTTCCGGTTTACTTTATGTCAATTTACGGGGATGACCTAACTGGGTGTTTTCACTTGGAGGCAGTATTTTAGGAGGATTTCTAATTATCTCGGGCCTTTATTTGGTCACTTGGGCATCTCACAGAGAAAAACAAGCATGCTCAGGGACTATACCACATGTCACTGGAACCTCAGAACCTTATATTCACAAAGATATGTCTATAAACAAGGGGCCATATCATTTGGGACACATTTTCTCAGGACAGTCCAGCTCCTTACCGAAAGTGTCTGATTGAATGTGCGCGGTTTGGATGTATACTTCTGTAACTAGCATTGCCACATCAACTAACAATAGTCATTCCTTATCAAATATGGTGTGCTTTCTTGAAAGGTCTGCTGAGGAGTGAGAAAATGCTTTGAGTTAAAGCTTTTGCAAGCTCACAAGGCACCACCCGCCCTATCTCTAACTCCAAATTGAGTATCTTCCCTTCTACTCGCCACCCGAATAAATGGGAACAACACCAGGAAAATGACAATTGTTAGTTATCCGCTGTCATAGGGTAACACAATTTAGTAATTTATTTATTGGAGATTCTTATCTAATCTAATATTATTTTATAGTTCACATAATGCTTATAACCTCCATCCATGAATGTGGATCATCCTCCAATGCTCTTGTATATTTTTTCTCCTCTCAAAATGTCCAAGAAATAAATTTAATAAATACATGACCAATACAACTTGCTATAATAATATCAAAGAAAGAAGAGAAAACAGTATTTAAACCATAAAAATAATATTTTTTACTTAGAGTTCATATTTTTATTAAAGAAAAAATTAGTTCAAATATTTTATATTGAATGTTTTTTAATTATATATTGTTTAAGTTAAATTCTAGTTATTTAAACTAGTTTAATACGAAATTTTATTCAATTTGGTCTTTATAATATTATTTTTGTTATTATAAGTTTTAAAAATATTAATTTTTTAAGAAAGAATATGATCTCTGGAAGAAAAATAGGTAAGGAAAAACAAAAAAATAAAATGTCATGTAATAGGTTAATAGGTTAAGCCAATTAGCAATTTAATCAATTAAATTAGAGGAGATTGGCAATGAAGTATTCAGAAAATTCGTTTAGAAGTAATCATTTAAACTAAAAGTGAATCTTTCTATTTATAATTAGTTAATTAATGAGTTGTGATTCAATGCTATTAGGTTTATTTAAGCTCATTTACGGGTATATAAAAAGTTTAATAATTAAATATAAAGAGTTTAATTTATATTTTTTGTTAAACATTGAAAAAAAATAATTTATGGATAGAATTTGTAAAAAATAATAGAATAAAATATAAAATTATACTTAGATTGTACTAAAAAATAGTAAATAAGTTAAATTAATTTTTTTCATAATTAAATACGTCATAAAATTGAGTGATAATAAAATATATTTGAGAAAGAATACATTATAAAAATGATTTTATTATTAGAATTTGTTTTTAAATATCTTTTTTATCATTTATATAAATTATTTGAATTAGACAATTTTTGTAAAGAAAATATATATTTTAACACTATTAGTGAGTGACTGTTGTTATTTTAAATGGTAAAGAATTTAAAATATGAACAAAAATATTATTGTTTTTTATAATAATAAAAATGAAAACAAAATTTTGCAAAATTTTATTTTCAAAACTTGTAAAAATTTAAATATATCATATTTGAGAGGAAAAATAATTTTTTTAGATGAGAACAAAATCAAATAATAGACATATATATATATATATATATATACAAAAAACATAAACATTACAAGTAAAAAAATATATTTTTAAAAATTAAGGAAGGATGTGTTGGAGATTGTTATAAAACTCTTTAATTTAAGGAGTAAAATATGAAGCTTAATTCAAGTAGTAATTCAATGAACCATTAATTTAAGAAGTAATTCAATGAGTGAATTTTCTTATAAATAAATGTATAATTGTAATGAATTAATCATCCAAATTGTTCATTCCAATTGAGATAAAAACTTAGAGAAAAAAGTTTTTGAGAGAAAATTGAGAGTAATTTTCTTGGATGTAATTGGGTTGTGGGTTGTAGGTTGTGAGTTGTGAGTGTTGTAAACACCTTATGTAATTTCTACTATTTCAGTAAAAAGATCTACAGTAGGTCCAGAGACGTAAGCAAGATTGGCCGAACTCCGTTATCAAATTTGTGTGTTATTTTTCTATTCTTGCTTTCTCATAAATATGATTTATCGAAAATTTGCGTAATTTCCCAACAACTGGTATCAGAGCTATTGGTGGTGATTCTTGTCAATTTTCTGCAAGGTTGCTATTTACGTGAATAGTTAATTACGTGAATAGTAAAATTTTATTGGCGATATTAGTTTGTCGACGGAGATGTTCTAATACACAGTGGTTTGTAGAAATAGTCAGAAACGATCCAGAGGAAATCAGATTTGAGTGGGAGCAATGGTTGCAGATAAAGGAAAAGTGAAACTTGAGAAATTCGATGGCACAGATTTCAGATTTTGGAAAATGCAAATAGAGGATTATCTGTATCAAAGAAATTTGTATCAATCTCTCTCAGGGAAGAAGCCAGAGGCTATGAAGGAAAAAGATTGGAATCTTCTAGACAGATAAGCCCTCAGAGTTATTCGATTGACGTTATCCCATAATGTTGCTTTCAACATAACAAAGGAAAAGACCACGGTGGGTCTTATGACAACTCTCTCCAATATGTATGAGAAGCCATCAGCCTCAAACAAAGTGCACTTGATGAGGCATTTGTTCAATTTTCGGATGACGAAAGGCATATCGGTAGCTCAACATCTCAATGAACTCAACACAGTCACAACCCAGTTGAGTTCAGTGGAAATTGAATTCGATGAAGAAGTACGAGCATTGATACTTTTGTCTTCTCTACCAGAAAGCTGGAATGCTACTGTCACGGCTGTGAGTAGCTTGTCAGGAAGCAATAAGTTAAAATTTTACGATGTTTGTGATTTGGTTCTCAGTGAAGAGATATGATGTAGAGAGTCATGTGAATCGTTAACTTCTTCAGTTTTGCATACAAAGTCAAGAGGAAGAAATTCAACCAAAGGGAATGGACGTGGCAGAACAGACTATCGAGGTATATCAAAGGACAGGAGGTCCAAATATAGGAATCCTAATAATTCCCATAGCTCGAAGACTATCGAGTGTTGGAATTGTGGAAGAACCAGACACTACAAAAATCAGTGCAAGAGTGCACCGAAGGACAAACAAGTGAAGGCAGAGACAAATGTTACTTCCACCTTAGGAGGGGGATGGATGCATTGATATGCTCTTTGGAGAGCAAGGAAGAATCTTAGGTGTTAGACTCTGGAGCATCGTTTCATGCTACTTCATAGAAAGAATTCTTCGAGAGATATGTCCCCGGAAACCTTGGAAAAGTATATCTTGGTGATGATCAACCATGTGCTATTATTGACAAAGATGTAGTGAAGATTAAGTTGAACATTTGGGAGCTGAAGGATGTCAAACATATTCCCGACCTAAGAAGGAACTTAATCTCAGTTGGCCAGTTGGCCAGTAAAGGCTCACTACGATCTTCCATGGTGATGATTGAAAGATTTCAAAGGGTGCAATGACAGTTGCTCGAGTCAAGAAAAGTGGCACTATTTACATGATAGTAGAGGCACGTTGTTCAATCATAGTTACAACAGGCAATGAAACACCAAATTTGTGGCACCAGAGACTAGGCCACATGAGTGAGAAGGGGATGAAGATTATACACTCAAAGGAAAAACTTCCAGGTCTACAGTCTGTGGAGATAGACATGTGTGAAGATTGCATAATTAGAAAGCAAAAGAGAGTCAGCTTTCAGACAAGTTGCAGAATCTCAAAGAAGGAAAGGCTAGAGCTTATTCACTCTGATGTTTGGGGACCAACGATCGTCTCATCTATTGGTAGGAAACACTACTTCGTGACTTTTATCGATGACCACTCTCGAAATGTATGAGTTTACTTTCTAAAGCATAAGTTTGAAGTATTGAGGCTTTCAGAAGATGGAAAGCTATGGTGGAAATGAGACTAGTTTAAAAATCAAAAAGCTCAGAACCAATAATGGTGGTGAATATGAAGACACTAGATTCAAACATTTCTGCTATGAGCACGGGATCATAATGGAAAGAATTGTGTCAGGCACGCCTCAACACAATGGTGTAGCTGAGCGTATGAACCGAACGTTGATAGAAAGAGCCAGAAGCATTTGTATATAGTCAGGTCTACCGAAGCAGTTCTGGGCAGAAGCAGTCAACACGACAGCTTACTTGATCAACCGAGGCCCATCTGTTCCATTGGAACACAGAATACCAGAGGAGGTATAGAGCAGAAAAGAGGTGAAACTATCACATCTAAAAGTTTTTCGGTTGTGTAGCATTTGTGCATATCAGTGATCAAGGCAGGAATAAACTTGATCCCAAATCCAAGAAATGCATATTCATTAGTTATGGTGAGGATGAGTTTGGCTACCACATTTGGGATGACGAAAACAAGAAAGTGATCCGTAGTATAGATGTGATTTTCAACGAAAGGGTGATGTATAAGGACATGTAAAAAATAGACGCCAATGACTCAGAGCAGAATGAGTCAGTATTTGCAGATGCATATGATGTCCCATATAGTTCTGCAACGGACCAAATTGTAACAAGTCCTCAACCATAGGAACTTATTGGACAGAGCAGTACACAGCATTCCGACACACCACAACCTCTTACTCCAACTCCTATATTGAGAAGGTCTTCTCGACCTCATGTGCCTAATAGAAGATACATGAACTATATGTTGCTGAATGATGGAGGGGAGCCTGAATGCTATAATGAAGCTTTTCATACTCGAGATTCCAACAAGTGGGAGCTTGCTATGAAAGAAGAAATGAAATCTCTCATCTCCAACCAGACATGAGAACTAGCCGAGTTACCTATGGGAAAGAAGGCACTTCACAACAATGGGTGTACCAGGTGAAAGAGAAGCATGATGATTCCAAGAGATACAAAGCCCACCTAGTTGTCAAAGTGTTTCAACAGAAGGAAGGAGTTGACTACATTGATATTTTTTCTCCCGTTGTGAAGCTCAATACTATCTGATCAGTGTTGAGTATTGTAGCCATTGAAGATCTTCATCTTGAACAGTTGGATGTGAAGACTGCAGTCCTTCACGGAGATTTAGATGAAGAGATATACATGTACCAACCAGAAGGTTTCTTAGAAAGAGGGAAGAAGAACATGGTGTGCGAACTTAAGAAGAGTTTATATGGCCTAAAACAATCCCCGAGACAATGGTACAAAAAGTTTGACAGCTTTATGCACAAGGAAGGTTTCCAAAAGTGTAATACCGACCACTGTTGCTACTTCAAGAGATATAGGTCCAGTTATATCATTTTACTATTTTATGTTGATGATATGTTAGTAGCAGGTTCAGATATGGATGATATCAGAAGGTTGAAGCATCAATTGTGAGGAATTTGACATGAAAGACTTGGGTCCAGCAAAGAAGATTCTTGGAATGCAAATCACAAGAAATAAGAAGAAAGGTTCCTTGTAGTTATCTCAGGCAAAGTACAGCAATCGTGTTTTGTAGAGATTCAACATGGGCGATGCCAAGCCAGTTAGCACACCTTTGGCCAGTCATTTTCGCCTATCCAAGGATCAGTCTCCTCAGACAGAGGAAGTGAGTGAATTCATGGCTAAGGTTCCTTATGCCTCAGCCATTGGAAGTTTGATGTATGCAATGGTCTATACGAGATCAGACATTGGCCATGCAGTGGGAGTTGTTAGCAGATTTATGTCAAATCCAGGGAAAACTCGTTGGGAAACAGTCAAGTGGATTTTGAGGTATCTGCGAGGCACCACAAAAAAGTGTTTGTACTTTAGTAAATGAAAGTTAAAAGTACAAGGGTACGTAGATGCAGACTTTGGAGATGAAGTTGATCACCGAAGAAGCACCACCGATTATATATTTACTGTTGGAACTACAACTGTTAGTTGGATGTTACAAATACAGAAAATTGTCACTCTATCAACTACAGAGGCTGAGTATGTAGTAGTAACTGAAGCTAGTAAAGAGATGATATGGCTTCAAGGTTTGTTAACTGAGCTGGGATTCAAAAAGGAGAAGAATGTTCTGCATAGTGATAGTCAAAGTGCAATACACTTGGCGAAGAATTCAGCATTTCATTCTAGAACCAAGCATATTGGACTTAATTATCACTTCATCAGATCTCTATTAGAAGATGATGTGTTAATACTGGAGAAGATTCAAGGAAGCAAAAATTCAGCAGATATGTTAACAAAGGTGGTGACTATTGACAAACTGAAGTTGCGCTCAACTTCAATTGGTCTGCTAGAGTAACAAAGACTAGAAAAGCTGCTGCATTGATCGAGGTGTGAAGACAAATTGAAATCAGTTTTCAAGTGGGAGATTGTTGGAGATTGTTATAAAGCTCCTTAATTTAAGGAGCAAATTAAGGAGTAAAACATGAAGCTTAATTCAAGGAACAATTCAAGGAACCATTAATTTAAGGAGTAATTCAAGGAGTGAATTTTCCTATAAATAAATGTGTAATTGTAATGAATTAATCATACAAAGTATTCATTCCAATTGAGAGAAAAACATAAAGAGAAAAGTTTTGTTAGAAAAAATTGAGAGTAATTTTCTTGGATGTAATTGGGTTGTGGGTTGTGAGTTGTGAGTGTTGTAAACACATTGTATAATTTCTCCTCTTTCAGTAAAAAAATCTACAGCATGTCCGAAGATGTAAGCAAGATTGGCCGAACTCTATTATCAAATTTGTGTGTTATTTTTCTATTTTTACTTTTTTATAAATCTTACTTATAAAAAATTTACGTAATTTTTCAATAGGATGTACATGAGTCCACCCTATGTGATACTGAACGAGGTTAGTTAAGAATAATTTATTAACCATTTTTTATTTCTATTTATTATTTAATTTTGAAAATAAAAAAAAGTTTTGAAAGTCAAATTAACATAATGATGGCACTCGTTTAATATTTGAATATCTTTACAATATTATTAAAGAGAGAGAAGTTTTAAAAGTCGCATCAATCGTCAATGTTGTCGATAGAAATTAGCAATACTAACAAAGAAAATTGCCTATTTTAGTAAAAAAATTAGAGTAATACAAAAAGATCATAACTCACGTGATTAAAAAAATTGTTAAAAATTTAATTTAAATACAAATTTTTTAAACTTTTGATTATCTAAATGAAAAGTTTAATTAAATATTTTTATGAATAATTAAAAGTTAGTTTTAAAATTAAAAATATAATATCAAAAAAATTAAAAATAAAATAGTTATTTTCTATTATAAAGTAATAATAAAAAAATAGTTTGAAAGAAAAAAAAGAGAGAACAGTTTTCTATATTATTGGAAATATTTTATTTTGAATATAATTTTACTCAAATAATAAATTATATAATAATTATAATAATTAGAAAATTAATAAATTGGATAAAGATAGATTTTTTAATAAAAAACTTTTTGGGAAATTAAAATTAAATGGTTGGTTTTTTTAACTAAAACGTTTTTGAAAATTAGAAAATATTATTTAGATACAATTGTTTGTATAATTATGGATGCATTTATTAAAAATGATAGATAAAGTTCAAAAGTATCTTTATACTTTAATAAAGTGCATAAAAGATAAGAATGATTCGATTTAATTAAAAATTGATTGTATATTTATGACATAGTGATTATTTGTGTTATATATCAAAATTTAAATAATTAATTTAAACTATTTTTATAAGAATATAATGTAAATCCAACAATAAAAATTTTGAAGAAATTATTAACAATTTATTCTTTACAAATTATATTTGTTTTTGAATAAATTGCCTGTTAGTTTGGGGGGTGGGTGGATAAAGAGTAAAATAAATAATACTAAAATTATTTTAAAGCATTTTAAAAGGAATCAATTTAAAAAAGAAGGAAAAAATAGTTATTAACTTATTATCAATTTTAGAACACTTAAATTTTTTTATTTTTGAAGTTATAGATGATTTTATTTAATAATAATATTATGAGTGGTTATTTCAAAAATGAGTTAAAAAAATGAACCAAGGAGCCATATAAAACATTTAGTAAAAAATTAGAAGAATATTCAAATAATTTAAATAAATAAAAAATATGGACATATATATATATATATATTGCATTTGAATCTAATAGAAAATCATTTTTTTAGACAAATTTTAAAAACAAAGTTTTGATATATTTTTTTATGAAAGGAACTAAAAGATGGTCTAAAAGCATTTAAAATTAAAATCCAAGAAGAAAATTTAGATCATATTTTTAAAGAATGGAGAGAGTGAGAAAGATTACGATTATTCCTACTTTACTTTTCAGATTTATGCCGGATCCATCGATCCATATATAATCTACGTCTACTATCAGCAATATTCACGCTTCTTTCGTGATGTGTTAATTATAATACACATTCGTCTTTGTCATCTCGTATAAATTACAAGAAAAGAGTAAAAATTGATTAATCTCGTGTTTTGACAGTGCCAAGTGCCAACTGCTTGGTGGATTTGAGGAATCCTGAATGGCCAAAATCAATCCCGTAGGTGCACTTATCTTCTTTTTTTTTTTTTACTGTAATAGAGATCCTAATAGTATAATTTTAAATTTTATTTTTTGGTGATTTAGGTGATATCCTGAATGGCCAAAATTGATTTACGTGGTAATTAATTTAGATTAGACTTTTTTTTTATTATTTGTAGCCCAAAAATTTTTTTATAAAAATTTAGTATTAATGTTAAGTCTAGGTTTAAATTATACTTGATATTTTATTTAATGTGTTTGAAATTTCAATTCTAAAATTATATGTATTGATTTTTTTTATTCAATTTAAATTAAAAATATATTTATTTTTAAAATATAAAAGGATATAAAAATGTTTTGAATATTGATTTAAATAAAAAAAATTAAAAATAAATATTATTTTATAAAAATATTCTTCATTTTTTATTTAACTATATTATATAAAATAATTATAATAAAATTTATTATAGATAATTATATTTAATTTACTTAATATATTGCATCAAATATACTCGTGGATAGGACATATATGCTTTTCTTTTTAATTATTTTTCTTTTTGCATTAAATTAAAGATTTCATCGGTTTATGTAAATATTACCTTTTTTATGAATAAAAAATATAAAAATAATATTTAAATCGTAGAGAATATAAAAATAAAACTGCATTTGTATTATTAAAATTTATAATGTGTAAATAATTAATTTTAACTGCATCGTAATATAAGTGAAATAAATACATTAAATAGTACTACGTATAATATACAAGGTAAATATATTTAAAACAACTAATGAAATAATTCTCAATTTATAAAAAAATAAAAATTCTTTTTAAAAATGATATTTATTCTTTAAATTTTTATTTTCTTACAGAAATTGATATTTAAATTAAAATTAAAGATATTAATTATAATATTTCTCAATTGATTGGTCTACGAATAATTATCTATTTTTATATTTATATTATTTAGAAAAATATATATAGATGAATTAAATATATATGTTTTTGAAATTTAGTAAATAAAATAAATGTAATTTTTATTCTAAAACTTTTTTTCTAAATCAAATTATCTTATACAGAGTATAACTAAAGAGTCTATCTTACTAATTATATCTTAGTATATTTCAATATTATCCTATTCAATCCTATATAAATATATTTATATTATTCGTGCATTAGTGTTAATAAAAAAAATGATTAAATTATTTGTTTCAAATCAAACTAAATCTCGTTCAAAAAAAGGATTTAATAGGTCCAGTTTGAAAATTTTATAAATTAAATCTAATCGATCAGTTTTATTTTCATTAATTTCGTTATCGAAAGGAAAGAATTTTAATTATTAAATTAATATAAATATAAAAATTATATATTATATTTTATAAGAAATTATTAAATTAAATTAAGTTTATAATTTAAGTATATGAAACTAACTTTTAGATTTTAAAACTATTATGAATGATATATCGTTAATATATCTTCAATAATAATTCTTATACAAATATTTGAAATATAGTTCATTCTAAATATTCATTTGATATAGATCAAAAGATTTAAGAACGTTAATCTAAATTAGATTAAAATAATTTAAATCATAAATGTAACTCTCTTGTTTATTATGAAAAACACTTTCATTTAAATATTGATGATAAAATAAAACATAATTCATTTTATAAAAATGCTTAATCTATTTTAATATTTCAAAAGCATAATAATGTTACTAATATCACATGCTATTTTTAGGTAAATATTTATAGTTTAATAAATAATCAATAAATTAAATATATAGCATATAAAACAACATTTATAGATTATTTGAAAATAATAAATATATTTTAATATACATCAACACAATTCTTTTAGAATTGTTTCTATTCTGAAAAATCTCGGAAAAAGTTGATGTATTGTTTATTAAATTGGAACTAAAAATGTTATATGAATTAAAACTCTATAAAGAAAAAATAACTTTAAGCTATTAAAGAAAAGCTAAAATAAGCTAAGAAATGTAAGAAATTAAACGTTAAGAAAGTTGTGGGATATTGGATATTAGATACTTTTTACAAAAGAAATAAGGTTATATTTATATGGTTAGAAAAAGAAGAAAAATAGATTTTTAGCATGATGTTGTGTCGTATAACTTTGTCATGCCGCGACATACATATGATGTACACGGTCTTAGTTTGAGCATAATCCAATATCTTTGTGATGTGGCACACAATATTTTTACGTCATGACCCTTATCATACATGGGATATGTTTGATTTTTTCCTTTGTCCTCGTATTGTGGCTCAAAACAAATTTATTTTATGACACATTTCAAATTGCATGGAACCCTAAATTTTTTGTATTTTTTTAATTTTAAAACATATGTAATGTTTTTGAAAGTATATATATGCGTAAAATGTTATTAAAATAAGAAAATATAAATCGATACGATCACTAAACATGCATAAAATCACTATATATTAAATGCTTTTAAACACTTATTACAACCTCTAATCACGTTCTTTCTAGTCTTTTAGCAAAAATGATGAAAAACTATAAACAAAAACTAAAAATTAAATTATCTTAAATTATTTTCGTAGATTTATACAGTTGCATTTAGTGTATAAAATAAGTCTTTAAACCTTTAGGTTATCCAAGTGGACAAATTTAAATCTTGTGAAGGTTTTCAGATATGATATCCACAAATATCAAAATAAAAATAAAAATTAAAAATAAATAAAAACTTAAAACAAATTAAAAAGAATAAGAAAAATAAAACTCCTCATGCTTTAAAATTTCATTTAAGTCTACAATTAAAATATATGACATAAGTCATTTCAATATTCTAAAAATTAATGATTTATCATAATAATTAGTTGAAAATTACTTTTATATTCAAATAAAATTGAATCAATATTAATTTACCTAATCTTAATGTAAGGAATTTTAATTCGCTTTGACTTTATCTACTTTTAATAACATTGATCTTTAGGATATACTCGTGTATCCCGTACTCTAATGTGAGAGGGTCTGTAGACTCCATCTCCAATCTGAGGTACGTTAATGAGTTTTTTTCCCTTTTTTCAAGCCTTGAACGTGAGACCTAGTCATTAAGTACCACTCAAACCTAGAACCTAATCCTTAAGTACCATATATTTATAAAGTTTGGTACCAATTGAGATGTCATATTGTTAGGATATACTTATGGACCCGTATTCTATTATAGGAGGGTGTTTAGATTCCATCTCCAATCCGAGATATGTTAATGAGTTCCTTTCGTCTTTCCCAAACCTCGAACCTAAAATCTAATCCTTAAATACTACACAGATTCATAAAAGGTTGGTAAAGCAATAGAATAAAAATTTATTGAAGGCTTTTTTTAGTAGTAACCAAATAGTAATTTTATTATTGTAAAGAGAAGAAAATTATTTAAGAAATTATAAAAATATCACTTATAGAATTTATACCAGTAAAATTAACACTCTAATAATATTGTAAAGAGTTTAATTATACAATATTTAATATTAAATAATCTAAATTATTGTAATTCATTTTAATAAGATAAATTAATAATAAAAAATGATATATAAGATTTTTTTTAATAATAAAAACACATAAGATAGATATAAATACTACTTGTTTTATACTTATAAATTTTAAGATCACGTATTACTATTTCTTTGATATAATATCTTAAAAGATAGGACACAAAAAATACAAATCAATCAATATTAAATAATAATACAGAGTTCAACTCAAGATAAAAGTTATATAAGATACCAAATAAACTGACATTAAAAAAACACCAAAAAAATCAATTAATGCTTCGTTTATGAAAGATGGCTTCGACCCTAGCGCAAAAAATAAAAGTTGCGTAGATTGATCTGAAATTAAAATAAAAAGGGAATGCAAATACCTAAAGGGAAAATATTTACATAATATATAAATTTAATACTCATAAATATTAAAATATTTTTACAATATAATTTAATAAAATAAAAATAATAATATATTTAACAATATTTCCGACAATAACCCACGGAAAAATGCTTGCAATCCACGTGAGTTAGGATGATTATTATAAACAATTTTTTAAAATTCTAACAACCTCAAATTCGTTCTTAATCTTATACCAATTTTATTTCGTTAATTAAACGAAATGTGCTTAAAAAAAAGAAAAAAAACAAAGAAAAATCCTCGATTTAATTAAAGGGCCGGGGCCCATAATGTCTTACGTAGGTACAAGACAACAGTCGTGTTCAAATCATGTCTGAATGGGATCAGGAATCACGGGTAAGTGGTATTATCGTTTTTATCCTTCGTCTTTCTAGAAAAGTACGGCTCTGTTCATTCTCGAACTAAACCCAGCAAGTCCCTTTTTCTTCTATACATCCATTGTCGTCCTCACCAGTTGGTCCAGTTGGTTTTCTAATTCTGAACTGGCGACTCTTTCAGATACCCTGATCATTAAGCTACACGTCCACCGTCCATGACTCTGATGACTCCGCCACCGCTCGATGTAATTACCGAATTCTGCTTTCCTCTTTCTGCTGCTATTATTTTGTTCACTCTCCTTCCAATTCAATTGCCATCCAAGGCCGATTTCTTAGTGTTTACTGTAGTTCTGGTAAGGTTTCGTTTAGTGGATCCGAACTTTTACACCGATTTTTTTCTGTAATTATTCTGCAGCCTCAGCAGCAGCAAGAAGACAACGAAATGTTGGTCCCACACTCTGATTTTCCTCATGGTCCTCAGTCTATGGAAGGTGGTCGTATTTTCTTTCTCGTTTTCTGTTTGTCTGCTTAGAAAATTGTTTATCTTGGGTTAAAGTATTGAATCTTTATCGTATTTAGGTTTTTTTTTTCTTTTTTCTTTTCAGCTTGTATGAGACTTGAGTTGATCAATAGTGGGCTTTTATTCGGCTCAAGGGTCTAATTTGAGATTCGAGTTATTGTTTCTCCGCGAATAAATGGGGTGTATGTGATTACCGAATTTATTTATTATGTTGATTTGGTTTCATGTAGTTCACGGAGAATGAAATAAGGATTGATTTTCTCAAGAACCATTTTATTTTTTATTTATGGAAGTTAATAACCGAGCTATGAAGAACTAGTCTGAAGGCTTTGTTTGTTTGGAAACTTGAAATTTGGAAGGATTTTTACGATGGAATTGGGTTAATGTGTTTCCTGCCCTTCCCCTTTTTTGATGAACAAAAGGAGTTTGCGGGGTCTGACATTTTTTGCTAACTGTCTTTAGTAGATCAAGCGGATACAGCCAATGCTGTGGATGCTCAGTCACTGGATGATTCTTCATCAGCACGGTTCACATGGACAATCGAGAACTTCTCAAGGCTTAATACTAGGAAGCTTTATTCTGAGATTTTCTCTGTTGGAAACTATAAATGGTATTTGGATCCATCTCATTTTTTAATTCCTTTTCTATGTTTATCATCACGTCTGTTTAAGGTAATCATTATTTTACACTTGCTTGTAATGCACAGGAGGATACTAATTTTCCCTAAAGGGAACAATGTTGAACATTTGTCGATGTATCTAGATGTTGCGGATTCAACAGCTCTGCCTTATGGGTGGAGTAGATATGCCCTGTTCAACCTGTGTGTTGTCAATCAGATTCACAATAAATATTCTATTAGAAAAGGTACTCTCTATAATTTCTTTTACATATTGTCTTTTGCAACATTTACATCATGTTATAATGATCAATCACCATTGATACTGGATAAAGTTTAGTCAATAAGCTGGAGAATAGGTAAATTAGGCAATTTTGTTTCCCGTTTGAGTTCAAGCACATGTCATAGTAAGTAGTAACCATTTTATTTTAAAGATGTGAAGGATCTGTAAAATTTAGTGGAGTATTATAGCACATGGTTTGTATATTATTGTTCCACGAGCTTTATAAGGCCTTATGGAAGAGTAACAACAAAAGATTTTGATAAAATGAATGTTTGACTGTATGTTCATTGTTGTAGTTCCGCACTACCTTTTCTCTAGAATAATGCATTGTTTTAATCTCCATCATGAGGCCAATTGACCTGATGAGAAACAAAAACCTTTAGAAATTTGAAAAATGAACACATGATCTAGTTAGTTTACTAGGAGATTGTAATTTCAAAAATTATGACATGATTGTTTCTCTTCTTGAGATAAATTTCTCTTTGTACCTGGTTATAATAGAAATGGCTTTGTCCAATCTTGAGCAGTGTTGAAAAAGGCGGTTATGAGGTGTCACAAAAAAAGTATCGAGGCTAAAACCTTTGATAAAAATTTGAGGTTTACGTCTTTTTCTTGTGAGGCGCAAGCCTTAAGGTAGTTGAGGCTTAAGCCTCATAAAATTTTGTGATTTTTTAAGGTGGGTCATGGGTTACCCATTACAACTCAACATGAGTTTATTAATTGAATAAGAAATTAGAAATTTTAAAAAGAACTAAAAAAAGCTTAAAAAGATCAAGAAATTTAAGTCATGCACCAACCAAATCAGGACAATTTTTTTGTTCTTCCCAAGCTACCTCCAAATCTCCATGTCTATTTTGAGTTCATGGTGTTTTTATGAATTTCAATACTTCCTTGATTGCTTGCGCATTAATTAGCTTGAATTTGAAATACATGTAGTGTAAATAGAAACAATGGAATATTAATTAGCTTGTAGTTATGTTTTCATCTTTATTCTTTACATAGTGGTTAAATTTCATGATGTTATTTTTCATTTTCAAAGGAGAAATATTCCATAATTGTATTAATTTCTTTGTATGTGTTGCCAATTCTTATTAATATACAGATGTACTATTGTTCAATTAGAGCATATTTATGCCTTGAACCCGTGCATATCGCATGTATAACGAGCGCTCTACCATTTGAGCTACATTTCAGAATTGCTATTAGGATCAAAAGGTTTAAAAATGATAATTAAATCCCTTTTTATCATTGTTTATGGCTTTTTCAAGGGGAAATATAATTGAGAAATTTAGGAAAAATATAATAATAAATCAATAATGTATGGATGGATGCAATTCCTTATTTTCCAAGTTTGAGCGATGTTTTTTGTGGTTTTTGAAAACCTTGGAGTGCTTTGTAGTAATTTTCCCTTGTTATTATTTATGTGGGAAAATGGTTGTAAAGGTTCCTTTGTTTAGGCCTTAGGGGTTGTTTAAAAATGTGTTTTAAGTCTCTTTATTTGTGAAAAATGTGTGGACAATGACAAAGTTAACTTTTTATCCAATTTTTCATTAAATATAACGGAATAGTATGTGTGATACATGCATGTTTATATTTTTCGATAGACATATATCTAATGAAATAATTTTTAATTAAAAAAATTATTCAAACTTTTTAACAAATCTTTCAATAAAACTTAAATTAAATTTTTATTATTTAATGTATGACTTTGGATATTAGACTATGAAATTTTTGTTAATTTTGAAAGAAAATTTTCTCTTGAAAAGTTTGAGTAATTTTTTTAATTAAATACTAATTTTTTATTATATACGTACTGAAAAATATAAACATATATGTGACAAATGTGTTTTTCAGTTATTTAACGAAAAATGAGATGAAAAATTAATTTTGTCCTTACCTTACACATTTTTCACAAAAAAAGGACTTAAATGACACATTTTTCACAAAAAAAGGACTTAAATGACACATTTTTCACAAATAAAGGGACTCACAAACACTTTTTCCTAAACAAAGAAACTAAATAATACATATTAACAAAGTGACCATTTGGGTACTTCACCCTATTTATATTATTAAAGTTTATTTGAAGGTTAAGTTTGAAGCTTATGGCTCAGACCGCTTTGAGGCTTACACCTCATTGAAGAAAAATGCCTTGATACCTATAATAGCCTTTTACAACATTGACCTTGAGATGCGTCATGGATTGATCTTGAAGATGTTTATGATTTGGCATGAATTGGAAAATTTGATATATTATTAACTCTACCAATAGATTTCATGATTTGTTTTGAATACTAAATAGATAGATAGGTTATGATTATGCTTAGTGAATTTAACTTTAATAATGTGTGTTATGATTACGCTCTTCTAATATGTGCCAATTAACTTTCTATTTTACTATTTGGATCCTTGCTACCACAGTGACAATGCTTGACACTCTTGGGTATTAGCTCCAGCATCTTTGACGTTTTCCTGTAGAACTTATTATTGGCAATATGGAAACACTGAGAATGGCAACGGCTTCTGCTTTGGGAAATATAAATAGAGCTATGAGTATACTTAAAATTTGAGAAATGACACATAATGACTAATGGCAAAGCCATGGCTCTCTTTGTGCAACAGTATGTCTCTTTATATGTGTTCCACAATCCATGTTCATTCTCGTTATAGTTTGTTCCATTGCACTTGCAGAAACACAACACGAGTTCAATGCACGTGAAAGTGATTGGGGTTTCACCTCATTCATGCTACTTGGAGAACTTTATGACCGAAACAGAGGCTATCTTGTGAATGATACATGTGTAGTTGAAGCTAATGTTGCTGTTCGTAGGCTTCAAGATTACTGGTCACATGATTCGAAGAAAGAAACTGGTTATGTTGGGCTTAAGAATCAAGGAGCCACATGTTACATGAACTCTCTCCTCCAAACTTTGTATCATATTCCTTACTTTAGAAAGGTCAGTTAATCTGTTATATATAGCTAGAATTATGGATGATATTCTTGGGAAGCGTTATTTCTTGAATTTGTAATGCAGGCTGTATATCATATGCCAACTACTGAGAATGATAATCCATCAGGAAGCATCCCCCTGGCCTTGCAGAGTTTATTTTATAAGCTTCAGTATAGTGATACTAGTGTTGCAACAAAAGAGTTGACAAACTCTTTTGGATGGGATACATATGATTCATTCATGCAGCATGATGTTCAAGAACTCAATAGGGTTCTCTCTGAGAAGCTTGAAGACAAGATGAAGGTAGAAAGATTCACATAATATATGTTAATTTATCTAGATTTATTTCAGATGTATGATTTTTGTGGTCTCTTCAATTCAACTTATTCTTTCAGGGTACTGTTGTAGAGGGTACAATTCAACAGTTATTTGAGGGACACCTTATGAATTACATCGAGTGCATTAGTGTGGACTACAAATCAACGAGAAAAGAATCATTTTATGGTAACAGATTTTAGTTAAAATAATTGCAATAAATCAATTCATCCAGAATTATGGTTCTATGTGTTTAATTGTAGATCTTCAGCTTGATGTTAAGGGTTGTCGAGATGTTTATGCTTCTTTTGACAAGTATGTGGAGGTGGAACATCTTGAAGGTGATAATAAGTACCATGCTGAACAAAATGGCTTACAGGTAAATGTTGCCCATATGGAGGAGAATTATTTTATTCCACTTTGACCCATTTCTTTGTAATTTACAGCATTTTTTTCAATTATTTAGTTTATGTATGTATAAGCATGATTTTTATGCAATTCATCTTTCATTTCTCCAAGTAGTAAGTTGGTATATGGCTGTGGAAGAATGAATAGTTTTGATTTTGATGATGACTAATGTTTTCAAGGTATTTGGCGATTCTATCTTTTCAGGAGGCTAGGAAAGGTGTTCTGTTCATTGATTTTCCACCTGTTCTTCAACTTCAGCTAAAACGTTTTGAGTACGATTTTATGCGGGACACAATGGTGAAGGTAAGCAATTGTAAGATAACAATTATATATCTTTGGATCCTATGATTGTTTCAATTTTGTTTTCCTGTAATAGCGAAAATAGAGAATGCCATCAGACAGTAGGAAGATGATTTACCCAGTAATTATTTTACAACTTATGATTATTTTGCCTTTGTCATCTTGGGAATTAGATTTGGATGATTGTAAGACTTGAATATCTCTATTCTATGGTAGTAAAAACGAAGTCATTATATCTCTTCAGGAGCATTTCATAAGATGCCTCTACCTTCCTGATAGCCTGCTAACTTTATATATCTTATGTGCGAATGATTTATTGTTTGTTTTCCCGTTACCTCAATCATTATGATTTATTATCCATTTGCTTTAGATAACTGCTTGGTATTTTAATTACTTGCATGGAGAATGGAAAGCATTCTATAATTCCTTGGGTGTATTTTTATCATCTTGTACTTTTGTTTTTAACCCTTAAAATCTACATCTGGAATCACTTATTATACCATTTATGACAGATAAATGACCGCTACGAGTTCCCTTTGCAACTTGATCTTGATCGGGAGAATGGAAAGTATCTGTCTCCTGACTCTGATAGGAGTATCTGCAACCTTTACACTCTTCATAGGTATGAGTGGTTTTACTCTATTGACATTCCTTGTTAATAATTTTTTCTCTATTTGGGTACGTAACCCGCTTTAAGAAGGAGCTGCATGTGTTAATGGTTTTTTGAATGCAGATGTGGAATTTTCAGTATCTTTTCCCTTTTTTTCTAATAGCTGGATGGTCGTATTTAATTTAGTGCAAGCACATCTGATTTCTAAGTCCCAGTTTTTAGCTCTACTTTGTGATTGATGTGGAGCATCTGGAATTGTACTGTTCTATTTGTATTTGAGTCAATTAGAAGTTAGAACAGACTGTTCCAACCACACGTAATTTCATTCTTTTCCCTTTTTCTTGCTTGGTACTAATATAAACAGTACTGCATCCTTTATTTTAATTCTTTTAAGGGGAATTTGGAATCAAAATTTCATTAAAATGAATAATGAAAAGGTACAAAGTTGAGCCAGAGGTCTATCTAACAATTGTGCAACTTGTGTTACAACAGTAGTACAACTTATAGTGGGTCCATCATCAGGAAGTTATTGTCTCTTTATGCCTGAAGCTGATATCATCCTTTCATTCTTAAGAGGGAAGAAAAGTTGCAAATTGTATGAAGTTGGGGACAGTTTATGGCTTGTAGTACCATGTCATTATACTAACATTTTATGCAAGAGGTTCTGATGTAGAACATGCGGGAGAAATAGAAGAGAGATAGTCGAAAGGGGAGAAATGATAGATGGATAAGGCTATGAATTAGACGAATAGAAATTGACAATTGGGAGAGAAACAATATTCATTTCATATTCTCAGTTTGATTTGATAGTACATAGATATGTTCTATTTAAGGCTAAAATAACAAACTAGATAATTACTAATAAAATCCCAAATAATAATCTAATACCTAAATGATAAATCTAATATCAATACGAATTTAAAGATAAATAAATAATATCCTAAAAGATAATAATTTCAATCTAGATAAATCCTAATTTAAATAATTATTCTCTTTATTTTCATCATTACAGGTAAAGAAAATTCGACTCCTGATGAGTTGTAAAGCCATTGATTAATCAGCACTTGAGATTTGACAATAAGTCGTCCTTAGGGTTCGTGATCAAAAACTGTGGTTTTTCGAGCAACAAGTTCATCTTTTGAGCACATAGTAATCTAATATCCCTTGAAGTGGTGGTGGTTGGGGCAACTTTTTTTGAATATGATGCACCACCACATGGTGACAAACTTCTGTTGAGAGTTTTTTGGTGATAGAAATCTCTGAGCAAGCATGCTCTTTTTTTTGCTTGTTCAAATATGATATTTATTGAACAATAGAAGCCCTCATGGACTTTATTTGCCTTAGTTCATTTGTAAGTCAATCTGAAAATTCATATTTTGCCTTAAATCTTTAATTAATTGAGGTAAACGTGAGCCCATGTTGCTATTTTTGATTTGAGGGTAGAGAGTTATTTTTCAAACTATTCAATCTTCATACTAGTAACAAAAATTAATTAACCTGCAAAAAACAAACAACTTTTTTCCCCTACCCAAATTGGAGTTGACTGATGAAGGATGTTGACTTTAGAGAGGGTTGATGTTCGGTGGAAATCTAGATGATATTGGAAAGACAATGGGGAGAGGGTCTCAACAATGGTACCCGTGTGCTGAGGTGAAGCTTGGTGGCTACTAAAGGTGGTTGAAAGTGAAGGGCAAAATTGGTCGTGGTGTCATAACAGATTCTGGCGTTGTTGGGGGCTATAAAATGGTTGAAATGGATAACCGGCTACTTTTGGTGATAGATGAACCGGTAATGGTGACGAGAAGGGTTGGTTATGTGGTAGATGTTGGTGGATTTGTGGGTAATTCGTGATTTGTTTTGTGTGAGGATGGAAACTAAAGGGACGGTGTTGGTAGTGTGTGATGGTGTCGATGTTCTAGGTTCAGTGGTGTTAGACTTGAGCAATGATGACAGTCAGTGTCATCGGTGATTACGGGTGGCTGATGGGTATGGTGATTTGTAGGGTTTGGGTAGTTTCACGATTTTTGGAATTGTTTTTTTCCCTTTTCTTTCTTTTTTTTGCATATTTTTTTTTAAAGATAAAAAATAAAAATATCTTTTTTAAAAAATAAAATAAGGATAGGTTATGATTTTGTTTAGGGAAATAAAATCTAGTAACTCTAATACCAAATTGATGTACAACAAGAGGGAGAAATAGAATAGAGAGACACGAAAGGGGAGCAATAATAGGCGAATTAGGATTAGGGATTAAACAAATAGAAATTGGGGAAGAAATGGAACAATCGGGAGAGAAATAATATTCAATTCATATTCTCAATTTGATTTAGAAGTATATTGATATGTCCTATTTATTGGACTCATAATAAACTAGGTAATTAATAATAAAATCTTAAATAATAATCTAATATAAATACAAAATTTAAAGATGCCAAATAATATCTTAAGGGATAATAGTTTCAATCTAAATAAACCTTAATTTAAATAATTATTCTCTCATTATTTTTATCAGGTTCTCATTGATGGTCATGTAAATAGTAAGGAACTTTACTCAGTTGCACCAACTTTATACTTGTTTGTTCTTTTTTATATATCCATTCTATTGGTGGAGATTTTTGATAACGGACTATGTGTTTTCAGTGTATTGGTGCATAGTGGAGGGGTGCACGGTGGACATTATTATGCCTATATCAGGCCAACTCTATCTGATCATTGGTATGCACATGGTGCTTTAATCTTTTAGGTGTAATGTCTTTGCATGTTTGTTTATGCATTCCCGAGTTTTTACAGATTTTTGTTTAAAAATCCCTTCAATTATTTTTTATTCTATTTGTTACAAACGTTCTTTTCCTCTTTCTTTCTTTATGATCTAAGGTTTAAATTTGACGATGAACGAGTTACAAAAGAAGATATTAAAAGAGCACTCGAGGAGCAATATGGTGGAGAGGAAGAGGTAAAAAGTTTTCAGGGCATTGCTTTCTGCGTTATTTATTTTAATTGTGTTATTCTTTGTTATTCACTTGTTATTTTCAACAGTTACCGCAGACAAATCCTGGTTTCAACAATGCTCCATTTAAGTTTACAAGGTATTCAAATGCTTATATGCTCGTGTACATACGGGAAAGTGACAAGGATAAAATAATTTGCAATGTTGACGAGAAGGATATTGCTGAGCACCTTAGGGTAAGATGAATGAGTTGCATTTCTATGGCTTGAATGTTCCCATGTTTTGCATTGATATAAGACTGTTTGAATGCTACATCGCAGATAAGGTTGAAGAAAGAACAAGAAGAAAAGGAGCAGAAAAGAAAGGAAAAAGCAGAAGCACATCTCTATACCATAACAAAGGTATTATATAGTTAAAAGGAAATTTCCTCCCTCAATGTCATCTTCGTTTGTTATTTTGTCATGGTTTATTTTAATCTTTTGGCTTCTAGGTTGCGCGAGATGCTGACCTATTTGAGCAGATCGGAAAGAATATATATTTTGATCTCGTGGATCATGACAGAGTCCGTAGTTTCCGTGTCCAAAAGCAGACGCCCTTTAACTTATTTAAGGTAACCCTTGCTATTTTGTTTACATTTTAATCTTGCACTTCATGTAGCTTTAAAATGTTTTTTTTTTTAAAATTGACTCTATTGTTTAGACTTTTTGTGAAGGTTGGCATTGTTTCAAAATTAACTGAGTGGTTTACACATGCTGGTTAAAGACTTATTTAAGTAAACCCTACTGAAATTACTTAAGATGATGCCTAATTTCTTTTCTGCTGGGTCTTGATGTTATAAGTTATCACCGTGCATCAAGTGCTGATATGGGCTTTATGGAGAGAGATTTAAGTGTTAGATGATTCTCTAACAATATCAACTAAGATTAATCTCTAATGTTTATAAGAAGTACGGCTTCGTTTCTATAACTAGAGCAATTTAGCACACACTATCGAGTCATCTGCATCCTTGAATTGTCTCCATATATTTTCTCCCTCAGAGTCTAAACATCTAATGTTAGGTCTTTTTATATTGTATGCTGAAGATAGCATTTGACTTTTAATAATTCTTCCTATCCATTACTGGGTTATGCAACCTAAGGGCATTTGGTTAGCCAAGTTAATCATAGCTGTGTTTCTCATACACACTGAAAGTTTAATTTTAATTTCTCATGCTTGCGGATTGTTTTTACTGTATGATCATTTTAATTCTTATATTAACTGATTTTCAGGAAGAGGTTGCGAAAGAGTTTGGAATACCAGTGCAGTTTCAACGTTTCTGGCTGTGGGCAAAGCGACAAAACCATACATACAGGCCAAGTCGGCCACTTACACCTCTGGAGGAAGCACAATCTGTGAGTACCTATGTGCATCTTATGAGGCTTTTGGTATATATCAGAAACAACATAAAAATATTGTCCCACCCTTTATGAGCTTGATGTTTCAGAAGACATGGAAAATGAGCTCTTTTTAACATATTTAGAGAGACTATTCAGTCTATGCAAATATGGTGCTCAAATTGTAGGCCTCTTCTGATAGATGCTCAAATTGTATCCCTATATGTCTCTTAGCTGGAGTATGATGCATTGTGATTTTTGATACAAGACTCTGGCAAGTTGTAGGTTGGACAATTGAAAGAAGTTTCAAACAAGGCAAACAATGTGGAGCTAAAGCTGTTTCTAGAAGTTGAACTTGGCTTGGTAATGCTGTCTTGACCACTTTTCTGCTTATTCCCTTGGCCAAGTCTTTTAAAGTTTCTCCGACATTTTGGCATAATCCTTCACATATGTTGCCCATCTACACAAACTTTCAGGATTTTCAGCCTGTTGTGCCTTCACAGAAAACCAAAGAGGAGTTTCTTTTATTTTTTAAGCTTTATGACCCTTTGAAAGAGGAGTTGCGGTACTCTCTCTTTCTTCCTCTCTTGCTTCTTACTTTAAATTTCAGTTGCCTTTTTGCTCAGCCTTTGTTTTATTCTTTGACACAGGTATGTTGGGAGGCTGTTTGTGAAGGGAAGTGGGAAACTGATTGAAATATTGACAAAGTTAAAAGAAATGGCAGGCTTCAATCATGAAGAAGAAATTGAACTCTTTGAGGTTATTCGGGATTACATATTTGGGGATCCCATGTTCTAGATTTTTCACTTGCTTACATTACATATCCTCTTCATCCAGGAAATAAAATTTGATCCCATTGTGATGTGTGAACCCATTGACAAGAATCTCAGTTTTCGCACTAGCCAGGTATCTTTAAACTATGGTTGGTTATATTTCGCCTTATGTAGCAATCTATCCTTAGCTTAGTACACTCCTTGCATGCCTCTGCAATTTAAATCTGGAAATCGTTGGTATATTTGAAGACTATTAAAAATATATATTTTTCTTATTCATAATCATATTCACAGATCCTGTATTTATAATACAATAATGATAACAAAAAAAGAATAAAATATAAAAAATCCCTGATAATAAGATAGAATATTAATTTAATCTCTATCTGAATATACATCTAATTTCTAACTTTTTTATTTCTTAAGATTTCGGGATTTCAACACTCTCTCCCAAGTTTAATCATAAATATTAATCATATCCAACTTACAAATGAAATCATCTAAATTTCGTTGAGGAAGTCATTTGGTAAAGATATATGTTGTTTGCTCTTTTGTGGGAATGTAGGTCATGCAAATGATTCTGTTTTCAACTTTTCTCTTGGTAAAATGTCTATCCACTTCTACATGTTTGATCTGTTCATGTTGAATTGGATTGAGGAAAACGTTGATGGTTGCTTTGTTTTGACAATAGACCTTGAACAAAATCTTGAGTTTGATTTGCAGTTCTTCGAGAAGCTTTTTCAACCATAATCCTTCACATATCTCTTTTACAACTGTTCGACGTTGCTTTAAGCTGCTACATTTGTTTTGTTACTTCTCTAAGTTACTAAATTTTTCTACAAAGTGCAATAACTAGTAATAGATCTTCCATCTCTTGTCGAATCTACCTAATCTACATCTGTAAAGACTTCTCTCTCTTTATCTTCACCTTTTTTGAAAAACAACCCTTTCGTGAAAAGCCTTCGAGACAACTTCTAGATGAATTTTCTTTGGCGAATGCATATGTTGGCTTACCATACTAACTGTAAATACAACGTCAAATTTTGTGTGTGAGAATGAAATAGACAAAACTAGAACAAAATAAAAGAAAATCAATTTCAATAAGAACAAGAAAACTCAGCAAGAAAAAACAAGAATTGAAATCTTGAAAAATCTGACACTTTGTTCTCCTTTGTTCCCTTTTTTTCTCTTTTTGACTCTTGTTGCTGCTGCTTTGAATAGGAAATTCACAAAAACAAATTCATAACTCTAATGAATAAGAACCGAAAACAATACAAAAAGGTGCAACAAAGCTTCAATCTCTTGATAAGTGGTCTAAACGATGGAATTTGGGATTGAAAACGGTACGGAACGGAGGCATAGCTCTGTTCCACATATAGGAATCGAAACGAATTTCGATACTCGAGTTAAAAGTTATGGCCGTTTAAAGTTCGAACTCCGATTTATAATTTTTTTTAGAAATTGTGAACAATAACCCTTTTTTTTAATAACAAAGATAGATTGAAATCATAAATAAAAAACAAGAAAAAGATACGAAGAATTCAAAGAGAACTACGAAATGAAATCCAAAACCAAAAATAACAATAAAATTGGAAAAAACACAAGACTTAGAAGGACAATTTTTTTTGTTTTTTTATGTGAATTAAGAAAACACAGAAAAGGGACTGAAACAAGAATAAGATATTTTTTTTCAAGAACTAAAAAAGAACGATAGATGTAGATAGATAACCTGTTTTCAACAACCAAATATCTGATACCAAATGATGCGGATCCTCTAGGCGAACAATCCTAAGAACCTATTAATTCAAGGAATAAAAATGATTGATTTGCTAAGAACATGTTGAAGATGAACAAATTAGAACCCTAAGGAAACAAACACTTTAATACTCCAACCTTGAGACGCCACAAAGGATGATCACTCCCTTTGATAAGTCGAATTTAATTATTCAATCAAAAGTACAAGAAGTCAAAGCAAAGCTTTCTGAAATGAACTTTTATTAATCAAATATGGTCTTCCCCATTACATGATTGCTGTTTTCTTTTATAAACAACAAATCCTAGACGAAATTTACCCTAAAGGAAAGAACCCTAGATGAAATGGGTCTTATAGGCCTATTTAGTTGTGAATTGGGCTTAATCCATACTTAAAAATAAACGACTAAAAAAAGGACTTATTATAAATAAAACATAAAAAGTCCACAATTAACTAAAACAAAATTGCTATACATAAAAGACCCATAATTAACTAAAACAAAAAAATTGTTTCCTAAATTATTTCTTGCACCCAATTTGAAATTCTAAATCTATACCTTGTGTAGGATTTTAAGAATATTTGTAGGATCTTGAGGATCTTTAGATTTGTAGATATCAATTTGGTTAACACTTCAATCTCTATTAACTATTATTATTAATCTCTGTCATTAATGACAAGATTTGAGAAAACCTCATCTAATACCATGAAGACTGGATTAAAAATATGTATTTTTCTTATTTATGGTCATATTCACAGACCCTGTATTTATAATACAATAATGATAACAAAAAAAGAATAAAATTTAAAAAATCCCTAATAATTAGGAAGAATATTAATTTAATTAACTGAATATACAGCTAATATTTAATTGTTTTATTTCCTAAGATTTCGGGATTTCAACTATATATTCGTTCTTTGAGTATGAACTGTCTATTTATAGCGATCTTATGATTTTTATGTTTTTTTTAATAAAGCTCGAAGATGGCGACATCATCTTCTTTCAAAAATCTCCAGCTGGAATCACCGGCCAATGTCGGTATCCAGATGTTTCTTCATATTTAGAGTATATTCACACTCGCCAGGTATGTGGGGCCATTTTATTTTATCAGTCTCCGAATATTTTCTTCTTTTGACCTACATGTTGTGGATCATAGCCCCTCTTTGTTTACCCTGATGTCATTTTAGTACACAGGGCATCAATTTCTATTAAACTCATGTCTTCCTATGATTTTGTAATCTTTGGCATTATGCACTTTTTGATGTGTCATACATAATTATGGCAGTTTTTTCATGCTTCATCCACAATGTTTTATTCAATTCTACTTATGAATTGGTGGTTGATGTTATTTGGAACTTTCATGAGTTTATAATGTAGAATCCTATTTTTGTGATGTGCGTTCAAGGCGATCTTTTATATTTTATTCTTCATAATGAAATCATGTGAAATTTCCTCTTTGTTCTTGTGCATCTCTTTGCTGTTTCCCTCCTTTCTACACTCCCTCCCTTTCTTCCTCTTTAGTTATATATTTATCCTGCTGAATTTGTTATATTGCATAGGTTGTCCACTTTCGTTCTTTAGAGAAACCAAAGGAGAATGAATTCTCCCTTGAGTTGTAAGCATTTCATCTTGAATTATTTTGAAATTTCTATGACTGAGGTCATTCAGTTGGGTTATCTTTGCATCCAATCTTTGCACCTTCTACTTTCTTTTAGATCAAAACTTCACAGCTATGATGATGTTGTGGAAAGAGTCGCCCAACATCTTGGGTTGGAAGATCCATCAAAAATCAGGCTCACATCTCATAACTGTTACTCCCAACAACCCAAGCCCACACCTATCAAGTATCGAGGAGTGGAACATTTGTCTGACATGCTTGTGCACTACAATCAGGTACTTATATGTATTTGCTTGTATATTTGTTATTTTATTTTGTAAATACTTTGCTTTTTGTCATCAGTGTTTTTTTCCTTAATCATCTTTGTTCTGATTTCTGAGAGTCATGTTTTCTTTGAATTGTTAGACTTCCGATATTCTCTATTATGAAATGTTGGATATCCCCCTTCCGGAATTGCAAGGCTTGAAAACTCTGAAAGTTGCTTTCCATCAGGCAACCAAGGATGAAGTGAGTGCTTAGTGATGAACTTTCTTTATGATTCAATATTTTTATTTTTTATTTTTTGTGTATCATATAAAATGATGTTACGTTCTCAGATGGTGATTCATACTATTAGATTGCCAAAACAGAGCACTGTAGGAGACGTGATAAGTGACCTGAGAACAAAGGTAGCTTGTCATATATTCATATTTCCAAAGTGGATATTTATTTCAATTTATTAAGATTTAGGAAATATCTTATGATTGGTATCAGTTAAATATATACACGAAATGTCATCGGAACCTTTTCTTTTTCATTACTTCTAATTCGTATCTTCGAGTTCAAAAATCGCAATACAAACTCTCTAGGTGTTCTGATTTTATAAACCAAGATTAATTGATTCTCCTTATGTGTTGAACAGGTCGAACTGTCTCGTCCTAATGCAGAAATCAGATTGCTTGAAGTTTTCTACCACAAGATATACAAGGTATTTCTTACCATTTTAGTGAAGCTCTTTTCCAAATTGAAACTTTTAACATTGTGGAAGAAATTGCTGCTACGTCTTGATATCATATTGTGTAGGTTAGAAGTGTAAATTGGGATGGGATATCCATTAACCCATGGTAAAATCCATTAATTTTAATAACCCATTCCATCTTGTCTCAACTTTTGATAGAATGAAATGGTAAAGAGATGGTACAAGTTGGAATACTTCATTTGTTCCAAATGGGCCCAAGTAAGAAAAATAAAAATACAAAAAAACAATAGAAAATATGAAACGTGATTGTTTATAATATGAAACTCTAATAAAGAAAAATGATGAAACATTATGTTTAAAGTGAAGCATATTAAAACCATAATCTAAACGAGAGAGGATGGAATGAAATTTAAATGAGATGGGACATTTTTTAACAATGAGGTCATTAAAGACACTAAATGAAACATGGGATGAGATGGTATAGCCCACTTTAGAAACATCTTGTGTAAATAGCATTTATTTACCTTAATCTTTCTCTTCCCTTAAATGAGCATTCCTTTTGAATTTCACTTTTCTTTTAGTTGTGAATGACTTACCTCGATTTTTCATTGGTGCTTTTTAATCAGATTCATTGGTTCTTTCCTCTTAGCAGAAAGGATGTTTCATTTATCCTTTCTGAAAAACCTTAATGACCAGTGAAATTTAAAACAAACAAAAAAATTAATTGTCTTTTGTCCGTTTACCATGAAAGAAAACAATTTTTACTTCCAATCAGTTTGATAGTTTTCTTTTTCTAAGAATGGATTCTAGCATGGAGCAAGGATTAAGTGGTTGAGGCAGTTTGTATTCTGTACTGCGTCTAGTATTTCAGCTTAACCCTTATTCCTTCTTTCATTGTTTTAATTTTTTTTATTCTCTTATTCCATAATATTTTAATTTCAGATATTTCAACTCAGCGAAAAAATTGAAAATATCAATGATCATTACTGGACGTTACGTGCAGAAGAAGTAAGTGTGGTTTCTTGCAGTTAGATGTTGAAAGCATGCTTCTGTTCACTTTCTTTGCATTTATAGATGAGGAAAATGCCTCCATTTAGACATACCAGATTTACAGCTGTCATTACTTAGCTCAAATTCTTGCTATATATACGTTTTTCAGTTTTCCTCTTTTTCCCATTCTTTGATTGTGTTAATTTTTTTCTCAGTCAATGACATATCCCAATCCTTGTTCACACTTCATTTCTCTTGGTTTATTTTATCAGCTCTTCTCAGAATATGACAATTCTTGAAAATATGAATAATTGTTGTGCAGATCCCTGAGGAGGAGAAAGACATTGGTCCTCGTGATCGCTTGATTCATGTTTATCATTTTATGAAGGACATGGTTCAGAACCAGGTGGGGGAGGCAGAGGCACATGTCACTCACACTCTCTCTCTCTTTGTTGATATAGGTGAACTGATTTCCTTATATTAATGTTTCTACTGTTTAAATTTAGTTCATTGTTCGATTTACAGCAGGTCCAAAATTTTGGAGAACCTTTTTTCTTTGTAATTGGCAAGGATGAGACTTTAGCTGAAGTCAAAGCACGAATACAGAAAAAGCTGCAAGTTCCTGATGAGGTGTTTTCAAAGGTATCTTTGTGCAATTGTTGACAAGTGTGAGACGGAAGCACAGAAACTATTTACCTTTGCTTCTGGGTGCTATTGTTGCTTGCAAAATTATTTTTCTACTAAATAACTTGAATTCTATTTCCTCGTCTCTCTGATTTTTTATTTGGGTGCAAAATCAGTGGAAGTTTGCATTTCTGTCACTTGGTCGTCCTGAATACCTCCAGGACAATGACATCCTCGCTAGCAGATTTCAGGTGTGTTAACTCTTCCCCTGTATCTTGTTTATATTTTGTGAAAACTTGGGGATTGGGATTTTTTTTAAATACGAATTTATTTCAATTTTTACTTTGCCTGCAGAGGAGGGACGTTTATGGTGCATGGGAACAGTATCTTGGATTGGAACACACAGATAATGCTCCAAAAAGGTCATATACAGCAAACCAGGTATATGAACTTTCTTGACTTGGAGTTTACTAGGATGGAATGACCTAGCTGACACGTATTAGCTATTATGTCTGTAAAACTCATGTATTTAGCCAACTGAGGTACTCTGTCAGTGTCTTCCAATCAAGAAATAATTTGGTAGGCAAAGTTTAGCATTATTGGAAAAATGGCCATAGCTTTCTGATTGAGCGTGTATTCTGGAAAGAAATTTATTTTATCCCACTTGAGAATACAATGATGTGCTTGCTTCTATTTTGCAGAACCGCCACACATTTGAGAAGCCGGTACGAATCTACAACTAAGAATAGGAGAAGCATTTGATGACTCCTGTCCATCTCTTGAGGTCAACTTCTAATGGCATGTGCAGTTTCCTGAGTCTCAAGGAAAATTTAGATTGCTCGCTCTGTTTGCTCATAGAAATTACAGATCCTAAGTGGGTTCAGACTTCACCTAGATATATGTATTCTTGTAATGAACTACTCCCCATGTGGCACCCTTTATTGAGGTGATGAAGGTTGCATCTCAGTTTTATTCCATTGTTTGGTACATAAGATTTTGAGTTAGGGATGAATGGAGGAAGAGGGTATAGGTGTTGTTTCAATGTCTTCCTCTCATATATTCTTCCCAAGGCATTACAAAACAAGGGGTTGTGTATTATTTATGAGGGATAGTCTTTCTCCATTTTGCTCAAAGTTCTAACTGATGCATTGTTCGGGTCTGGCCATTTAGGCATTCTTCACTCTGTTTCATGTGCATGTTAGTTTATGTCAATATACATGTATATTTTCATTATCAATGCAATGCATTTTTGGCATATCTTGACGTGAATTGTGGTGCTTAATATTGTTTATGGCTAATTTTCTTTTAGTACAATCGCAAACACTTTATCTAGCACTTGTGTCCATGGTTTGAGCCCCATCTATGTATAAGTGTGTACAATGCTTTATTGTTTAATAAAAATGTTTAAAGGTGAGGATTTCATGTCACCAATGTACCATTAGATGCAGAATTTATGGGGTTTTCCTTTTTTGCGGTCAAATTGAAGCCTTTCATAATTGTATCCAATTTCTCAGAAGAATAACCGAGCGTGATACATTGTTCCTATGAACATGCATGGGCATAAATAGTGCATGCCTCAGGTTCTTGTGTCCAGGACCATTACAAAGTCCTGATAAAAAATAATGAAATTGAATTAATCTACAGACCCCAAATGTAAGGAAATTCGTGCCCTTTTTGATTCAAAATTTCAATATACTGCACTCAAAACAACTAAATCAGCCAAAATCTACAGTCAATAGAAAAAATACCTAACAGAATACTGAAGGTACAAGACAAGGGCATACAGAAATGGATAACTTGATCAATTAGTGAAGAAAATACCTTTGCAGTATAATTACATTAATTATAGGGGGTAAAAACACACGGCCTTTTAACATCGGCAGCAGAAGAGGCAGACGTAGACCTACATATAACAATATTTGGTTCATAATATTCCTAAGAAAATATATTCTTACACATATCAAAAGTATTGATCAGCATTACAATACAAAGTCAAAGCAATATACAAAGTGCAAGTTAATCCTAATGCTCTCCTAATTTTGTGGGATGGTGTTTTGTATTTATAAGATATAAAAGTTTGAATCAGAATGTAAATAGAATTGTTGATATTCTTGAGATAGAATTAATGTAATGGTTAGCTAAATACATCCACTTCCTTTATATGTTAATCCACATGTACATAAAAATCATAAAAAATCTATAAAATTAATATTTTTTTAATAATTATAAAATAAATAATTTTAAATCCCTATAATAATAATATATATATAAATATAAAAGAACTGATAAATATATAAATGTATATAAAATAACACTTATTAGATACCAATCACCATTTGACCTCGGATGGATCTCAAGTTCACAACAACATTCCATATGCTAGAAAATAGGGTGTCATGATAAGTAATGGTCATCATCTTCCAATTTCTAGTATTGATAATGGTCCTTTGTGTGTTAGTGAAATGTTTCTTTTCATTAAACAATTTATTACACTCCACATGTAGCAACCAATTTTTTGTTTGTTCATTAGTTACGTGTTTTATCCCAACATTTTTTATGTTAAGGATTAATGTTCGAGTAAAATTCTTCTTCAAAAATCAATGAAAAAGGTTAGTACAAGCTTAAGGGTAATGTGTAGAATTCTAAGAAGGTTGATGTATGTGTAAAAAATAATAAAATTCATTTTCTACTATTAAGAAGTTGTTGCATAATGATCCTATATCTTTACATGTAACTACAAATAACGACAAACTGTTTTGTACACTATCAAATTGGAAAGTCACATAAACTTTCTTCTATTCACAAACATACTCGAGCTTCTAAGCTTTTTGAATTGTTGTTTTTAGACTTATGGACATATGATGTGTTGTCTACTACTAGTGACAAATATTATCTACTGTTGATGACTACTCACCCTTTGTCTGGTTGTTTCTAGAAAGGTTATGAAACTTTGAGAGAATCAAGAATTCATTTGATTGAATGATTAAACAATTGATAATTACAATTAACTTAGAGTTAGATTTATATATTAGTGTGTAATGTGTGCACCACACTAAAGCATACATGTGCTTAACTAATCAACTTCTTAAGCTAATAACTTACACGAAAGCATGTACTACCAATTGTTAGATCAGTTGCACTATAAGTTATAAGCTCCAACCCCTCAAGGTATGGTTGAGCTAAGACAAGTAGTTTGTGTTTGAAAAACTCAAATTGTACATATGACATCCCTTTAATAAGTGCATTTGCAACTTGTTCTTCAATAGAAACAAAACGCACATCCAACTCTTGTTGAGTTACCAAATCTTGTATAAAATGAAAATCAATTTCAATGTTGGATTCTGAACTAGATGTTGGGTTCTTATGTTATCACAAAAGACAACATATTATCTACCATAGAGGACTCTTAATTCACAGAACAAAGACTTTAACTAGATCAAACTCATTGAAACTTAGTTAAGAGCTTTATATTCTAACTCTATAAATAATCTTCTGATCACTTTTTGCTTGCATGACACCCATAACATGAATGAATTACCAAGTAAACACAATAGACACTATTCTTTTTCTTATCATCAACATTTCTAGCCCAATCTGCATCTAAAAAATAGTGAGATCAAATGAGTCTGACTTTTGTAGCAAAAGACCATGTGAAACAGTGTCACTAAGATATCTCAAGACTCTTTTTGCAACAAGCTTATGAACATATGTAGATTGAGCAAAAAACCAAGACAATTTGTTAACCATGTAAGAGAAATTAGGTCTAATCATAGTGCAATATTGGACGCCTCTAACAATACTTCTATACAATGAAGGGTATGTTAAAGGAGTACCATTAAACTTGGAAAGGGTTTTGCTTGCTACAATAGGTGTTGGAAGAGGTTTAAAGTCTAAGTCCAACTCTATCAAGAAAATCCTTGACATATTTAGGTTGTGAAAAATGCAAATAGTTATAAGTCCTTACCATCTCAATGCCAAGAAAGAATGAAAGATGACCCACATCTTTCAAAGCAAATCCTTCTTGAAACATGTTAACAAAATCTGAATCAAATGTGGACTATCACCGATGATAAAGATATCATCCACACAGACTAGAATAATGGTAAGTGAATCAATGGTCTTGTGAAAGAATAAAAATACATCTACTTTAGAGTTTTCAAAACCAAGAGACAACAAGCAAGAGCTTAACTTTTGGTGCTATGCAGAATGTGCTTACTTAAGCCTATACAAAGTCTTTTTAAGCTTACACATTAGTGGAACCTCTTATGGAACTTCAAAACCCAAAGGTTGTGTCATATACACTAATTTCTTTAGCTTACCATTTAAGAAAGTATTGTTAACATCTAATTGCCTCAAAGATAGACAATGCCAAATTGAGAATGACTCTCCAAATTGTATGTTTAACAAGGCTGAATGTTTCAAAATAATCTGTCTGTTCTACTTGAAGAAAACTCTTAGTAACCACCCTTGACTTCCTTCTATCAATGTTTCTATCTAGTTTTTGCTTCACTTTGTATACCAATCGATTACCAATAACCATCATACCATCTTTTAAAAAGACAATTCCCAGGTGTCATTTCTCATCAGTGCTCCATATTCATTGACCATAAAGTCTATACATACTTCATACTTACTAGCTTATGCATAACTCTAAGCTTCAAAATAAAAAATGCTTAGGAGTATGCGATGACTCTATGAAAGTGGAGTCATTAGTATACTTTTTAATTTAATATTTACTTATTTTATCTAATAAATAGTATTTTTAGGGTTAAAAATATTAAAATATAAACTTTTTAATAAAAATAAATGAAAGTATACTTTTTGAAATTTTTATGAATTTTTAACGTAAAATCAATTAGAAATTGTCACATGAATACTACACATGCATTAGAAAAGCCACGTGGACCCAACCCAATCACAGTTTTTTATATCTCTATTAAGAGAAAAAAATCAATTTCTTGAAAAAAAAACTAAAAACTAATGTATGTTCATCGATTCTTGAAATTACAAAAAATGGTAAATAAAATATCACTCACTTAAACTTCTCTCACAAGCTAATGCCCTATCTCTCCATCTCCCTAACTCCCCAAATCTCTTGCTATTTTCTCAAAATTGATTCAAGAATGAAGATAGATTTTGAAGAAACATGGAGTCTGTTAACTTTTCAATTAGACATTATTTTTTGATTTCTTTTTAAACTTCAAGATTCTTGAAAGATGCTTCTTGCTAATAGTGATTCAGAATAATTTTTAAACGATTTAAAGGAAAAACACAAAAAACGTAATGGTTCCTTGTCACCCCCCTAAAAAAACAAAATTAAGTTTTACCTGCTAAATTATGTGCAAGGCATGTTAGGTTTAATTAGTTTAACTTAAAATTATGTAAAGATGAAACACGAATGGAAAATTATAATTGGTAAGCAACATTAATTTTGTTCTTCTCGTTTTTTTTATGCCACTCTACAAAATTTCTTAACATTTTTACCTATTTGTATGCCTATAAATAGTAGCACCTTAAAGATGTCACAGGAAAATTGAACTCGACCTCTTCAATTGCAAAGCTGCAAGATTTACAAATTTTACACAATCAACAAAGAATAAACCTCTTGTATTGGTTTGTTAAAACAAAGAAAGTCAAAAGTTAATTTTTAGAAGAAGTTATACTTATACCTCATACCTTACCATTGGACAAATGAAATCCCCTCAAAACTCAAAAAACCCAAGTATACAAAAAAAGGAATAGTCCTACTAGTACAAAACATGCCCAAAATGTTCTCTACTCTAAAAGCTCTCTCATTGTGCATATATATATATTATATATATATACACATACATTAAAAAAAATGCAATAGGAGTCAATACAGAATCATCAACATTTGAATTTCAAGTAAACATAAATACAAGTATTTGAAAATGGTTAGAAGACAACGTTCTGATGGAATTGCTGTTGGTCGTCGACAAACGAACCAACCTACGTATGAATATTTCCAGCCTATGTTTGAAAGAAATGAAGAGGAGGCATATCATGTTATCACCTTAAGTCTTCCTGGTTTGTTAATAATCACAAGAAATGCAAAAAATATTATAGCTTTTTCTTCTTGTCATCTTTGTATCTCTTATATTATTTTGAAAAGGAATGTTAAGGACACTTTTAATCTTGGTCATAACTCACTCATTTTATTAGCTAGTCACGTGTTTTTCAAACTTTAAAAACATGCGATTTAGTATCAAATTTTTGAAACTTGATAGATAATTCTTTAAACTTTTAAATCGTATTGTTTAATTATTAAATTTTTTAAATTACAAATATAAGTTTTGGCGCGCCATCTAACATACATATTTGTGATTTAAAATTTTGAAAATTACGTATGAATATTTAGAAGTTTTAAAACTAAATTATAAGAATAAAAATTTAGTGACATATGTACGATGACGTGAAGTTTTAAAGATTTGAAAGCTAAATGTATATTTTAGGAAAAAGAGCTACAATAATTCCTTAAGGTGATGTTTGGTTGGAGGGAATGGAAAGGAATCGGGATTTATTCCTTCCATTTTGTGTGTTTAATTGGGTAGAATGGGAGGACGGAATGAAATCGATTACTAAAGTAAAAGTAATCACAATTCCTTCTCCCCCCTTTAGGAATCATGATCCATTCCTATCTAACCTTTTTTTTCAATTTTACCCTCAATCCAAATATAACCTTAAACTCAAATCCCAAATCCCCAAACCCAAAACCTAAAACCCTAAATCCAAATCCTAAACCCTAAACCCAAAATCCCAAAACCTTAAACTTTAAATCTCTAAACCCTAAATCCCAAATTCCTAAACCCTAAACCCTAAACTCTAAATTCTAAACCCTAAACTCTAAACCTTAAACTCTAAACCCTAAAACCTAAATCCCAAAACCCTAAACCCTAAAACCTAAATCCCAAAATCTAAAACCCAAAATCTCTAAACCCCTAAACCTCAAATCCCTAAACCTTAAACCCTAAACCCCAAATTCCAAATCCTAAAACCCTAAATCCAAAATCCCAAATTCTAAAACCCTAAACCCTTTTTAGAAAAATAACAATTTTAACTCTAAACCTTAATCCACAAATATAACCCCAAATCCTAAATCTCTAAACCCTAAATCCCAAATCCCAAATCTCAAAACCCTAAATCCTATTTAGAAAAATAATAATTTTAATAATATATTTCTTTTTAATTAAGTAATAATTATTTAGAAAAATAATGATTTCAATAATATATTTTATCTCACGAAAAAATAATAATTAAATGACATTATTTGAACTTTACTGAATGTAAGGATATTAAGGTAATTTACAGTTTTTTCCATTCCATTCCAGTGGCAAACCAAACACTATAATCCTAATTCCGAGCTTAATTCCAGTGGTCAAACCAATAATATTGTTTCTTTTTCTTTTCATTCCATTCCGATTCTGATTCCATTCTACAAACCAAACGTCAACTAAGTTAAGTTATTTGAGTCGTTTAGTTCTATAATTTAAGAATAGATTTGTTTTGTCGTATTGCTTTAAAAAATGGTAGAATAACAAAATCAATTTTTGAGTATTATTAATTAAATTTATCACATGACTTACACATGATTTCATTAATAGGCACTATAATTATCATTTTAATTATTAATCCTGTCATTTAACAATAACTCAACACTTTAATGTATCATTATCTCTTGTCTTATTCATTTTTTAGTTTTACTATATATTTTTTTCTCACCTAAATAATAATATTTTAATAACATGTGTCAAGTAATAATATTCTATGACAACCTTTTGCAATAACAAAAAAAAATTTATTCTAAAACATTAATAATAACATATAACTTACATGATTATGACAAACATTTCTCTATATTTTATAAGTTTAAAGGTCTATTTATGCATCTATATAAAGTTTGGGAACAATCATAGTTTAGCAAAAAACAAAATTGGTCTAAATTTATAACTTGAACGTTTGTTCATATTTTTCTTACATTATGTTCCCAAATATTAAAAAACATATTTAACAACTAAAAGAGTTTTTTTTGTCACATCTCAATGAGTTTTATTGTAGATCCATATCCGTATGACTAGAGACATATTTAACTTTCCCAATTAAAATTCCTTTGGTTGGGAATTGATATTGCCACAGAAATAAATAAAAAAATTAAACCTAATACACTATTTGGTTAATCATCTTTTAGTTTTGCTAGTTGAGTATACCTGATTGAAATTCTCTAGCTTTCAAACACTAAAAAATAAGTATTAATCGACCCTGAATCTTATTTATGAAAATTAGTAGTTATTTTTGAGTTAGCCAAAATTATTTAAGAACCAAATAAATCAGTTATAATTTTTCGTTAAAATTAGACAATGAGATGTGAAAAAAGCAAGATATATTTCCTTATAAGTATTATATAAATTTTATCCATTGTGATGCTAAATCAAACTATGTCATATAATACTACTAATTTCAAATCAAACATCAAACATTTTTTTTATTAGAATCGTAAAGAAAAGAATTCGAGTTTTTTATTACATATAAATTTTTTTCAATTTTTTTTCAATTATTGTAGATTAAAATTACTAAACATATACTTAATAAATACATTTTTCGTTATAATACTTAATTTTGATAAAATTATGTTAAATGGAGCCATTTGATTATTTTTGTTAAATTACAGAACCTAATCAACCCAAACTAGAATAATTATTTTGCAATAACTATAAAACTAAACCAACTAAGCAACACTTTTATAAAAGGCCAACTCAATTAAAGAGTAGGTCTCTTACTGTAAAATCTTGGCCACCATTTGGTTAATTATTGGCTAAACCTAAGTATGTTATCATATAATTTTTTGCATTTGAATTTGTAGGATTTGTAAAGGAACAGCTAAGGATAACATCAGTGTATAACCCTCGTGTGATTAGGATCCGAGGAGAGCGACCTGTTTTGAATAACAAACAGAGCCGTTTTAACCAAGAAATTACAGTTCCACCAAAATGTGACCTAAATAATATCCATGCCAAATTTCAAAACAGTATTCTCACAATCAAAATACCAAAAGATGTTCCACCAAAACTACTGACTTCGGACGAAGAAGTCCAAACAATCCCAGAGAAAACTCCAAGCAGTACTTCAAAAGCTCCTGCTGATCAGCCACCAAAACCTACATTGACCAATCAAACTGAAAGACAAAAGGTTGATCAGAAAATGACATCAGATCAGCAACAGGCACAAAAGAGTAAGGAAGAAGAGATTGTTCAAAAAGCCAAAGCAGGAGCCAAGTCAGACAAAGTTTCTTCTTCAAAGCAAGAGACTCCAAGCACTTCAAAAGTTCCCGAGCAGCCTAAGCCTCAGACGGTCCAAGACAGCAGTGTTTTGCCAAAACACACGCCAATCACAGTCAGGTCTGATAAACAAAAGGATGATAAAAGTTCTATTGTTTCGTCAATTGCTCAGATTCTCCGGACCTGCCACAGATACAAAAAGAACCCCATGAAGTGGTTGATCAAAAACCCATGACAGAACCCAATTTTCAAACGGTAGATGAAAAGAAGCTTGGAGATGCAAAAGCCGATGAGAAAGAGAAAGCTATTGAAAGAACCTTACAGGAGGAAAAACAAAGGGAATATGAGAAAGGAAAAGAATCATCAGTCTCAGCTGATCATCAAAAGGACGGGGAAATAAATAACAAGGAAAGTGGTGGTTTGATAGAAGAGAAACCCAAGGAAAAGTGTGAATGGGCAACAAAATATACGATGGGAATGAAAAATGTGAACGAAACAGCAAAGGAGGCACTGAACAATGTACCAAAGAGGGTGAATGATGAAGAGATGAAGCTCTTGGTGAATGTTGGTGTAGTAGCTCTTGTGCTTGTGGGGTTCGGAGTATATGTTTCCTCTAGCTTTGGGACTTCAGGACAAAACCATAAATGAAACCCCCAAGCGCTTTGTTATTATGATATACATCAACCTTGCCTTAACTGCCTAGCTATACCCAATAGTTGCAGTGTAAGGAGCCATATGACTACATAAAACTGTGTATAATTTTATAAGCTAAACGTGGGAATTACTCTAAAAATGAATCTAAGATTCTAAGTAATTGTCAGTAGAGCAGTTATTATAGGACAAGTTGTTCAGGAGTAAATTTGACTAAAATTGTACCTTTAGTCCCATCCATTGATTGCAGTTAGAATTCACCAGCATGAGATTCCCAGTCTCTCCTGCTTTACAACTGACATAAGTTAATCGACTATTAACTAGATATGAATCTGTTTTCAGCTGAAAGCGGAAGGTTTTAAAAAACATAATAGACGGAAGTTTTTCAAGTCATTGCAACTTGATTTCATTATATCAAAAAAACAAAATATAAATTAAAAAGTACAATCAAATGTTAATCATCAGAAACATCATCTCCATATAAACCATTGCTAGTCTCTTGATCAAGGAAAGACTTATTTTTAGGTTTTGATGGTCTACTAAAGGATTTTAAGGGTTTCTTCGTGACCTTCTCTGCCTGCAACTCCAACCCTTTCTCTGATGGCCTCCGTTTTCTTTTTAAGCGGGCTCCTCCTGTGTCCTCTGAAACAGAACCACCAACATCATATAAGCATCAAAATTTCATCCATATAAGGTATGAGGAAGCAAATATGTGGAGACTTATAATCCACCCTAGTTCCTAGGAAATGAAATGAGCAAAATAAGCCAATATCGATATCAATTTGGTGTAATTTTTTGCAATGACCATTCACGTCTCAATTGCTCCGCAATAGGGGTTGTAGTTGTAAAGGAACCTATTAAGTACCCATGAACTAATTATTGGGAAATTAACAATTTGCACAAATACAAAATGTCTCTACTTCCATGATAACTTTTGGTTGCTCCTTGCATGCATATATAATTAACAAAAAGGTTAAAATTCATGAAACAAAATACAACTTAGCTCTTAAAATACATGCAATAGCTCCCCACCCTATATGCATGCATAAGACCCTCAACTCAGATCCTATCAAGATAAATGGATCAGCAGAGATAGCTTCTAAGTCAGCACAGAAGTTCATAATTGTATATCCAAGGCATAATCTTACCATCTAGTGGACTTGATTCATGATTCATCTCTCCTTCTGAAAAGGGAGATCCTGAATTATTACTTTCCACCAACTTTGAAGAACTATCCATGCCCTTCTCTGGTTGCTCAGTGACATCAGGAGAGGGAATTGCTGGCAGAAAGCACAGTTCCTCCTCTGACATATCTGAATAACTGAAAGTTGAATCCTTCTCTATAGTGACAATGTCGACCTCATCATCTTCATGGAAATCAGATTCTTTCACCTGCAAATACATATTCACTTAAGAAACCATAAGAAATGAACCAAAAACATTCCAATTTCATCACCTTTTCGGCTTCAGGAATCAGATCAAATTCATCTTCGCGTTCTACATACTCTTCATTCTCTTCAAGCTCTTTGAAATCAGGAGCAAATGCACTCCAATTCTCAGTGTAATCTTTAGCCCATATATAAACCAATCCATTCCATGAAACAGATACAACAATAGGGTGAACAGGATGCCATGCTAAGTCAAATAAGGCTTCCTTTGGCCCCTCGAGGATTTTCACAAGATGACCAACCCTATCCCATATATATATCTTGTGCTCTCCTTTGCTTGCAGAACCACCAACTACCCACTCACCGTCTCCGCTAAAACAGGGTGCCTTCCAATGCACCTTTGTTATTGAATCTTGAAACTCCCGAAAAAGTGTTAAGTACTTGGATCCAACAGCCTTCAGCTTATCAACACCATCTATACCAACAATGGTCTCGTTTTGTTCAACTAGGGTTTTAAGCCCATCTTTTAAGGGAAGAAGGTTTTCATAGATTCTTATGGTTCGGTCATTTGAATTTGTAAGTAGATACTGTCCGTTTCTACTGAAAACTATGTTTTTGATCACGGCACCTCCAGAAATGGAAACCATAGCTTGCACTTGGGTGCTTTTATAGTCCACTATAAGAATTTCCCCTTTGGAGTTCCCTACATAAACAAGATCCCCATACTTGTTAAAACAAGCAGCTGTTGGACTGAACGAGGGAGTTCCATCAGACACTTTGTTCCGTGATGGAAGAACAACCCCAGAGCCAGCATCAGGAACAGAAACTGGAAGCATAGTTGTGTTTCCTGTATTCAAGTCGACAATCATGGGAGCAAATGATACAGGACATGCCAAGCAGATCGACGGTATAGAAGAACCAGGATGTAGCCGAGCTTGTAGAGGGGTGTGCTGCAAAGTTGTACGTGTTATTTTCTCACCTCTTACAACATCCCACAGTGTCAATGACTTGTCAGCAGCAGATACAAGAATGCAATGGCCATATTTTGACCAACATACACTTGTTACTGCAGCACTACAATCTTCATCACGAAGCTCCTTTGCTACACCTCTGGTTTCAAAATCCCAAATAATGCAACTTCCATCAGAGCAACCAGCTGTTCCAGATAATTAAATGCAACATATTATTTGTCACATGAACATTACTAGAAATTTAACCACCAATCATAATTTTCATATCTCAAGGACATGCACTAGCAATGAGTAAACAAAGGGCCTGTTTATATTACTGACTCAACTCAGATTATTGACAAAATAACTGGAATGAGTAAATATTTTGTAAAATGCATACCAAGCTATTAAAAAAAAATGATAACAAACCCCTATTTCATAAAAACATAAATCTGCGCCAACAAGAATTATCCTAACAGCTAGCATGTATTAATTTAAACTGCTAACATTAAACCCAACAACTACTATGCATTTTAAGGATGCATGTGCAACATTTTTTTTACCAGCCAGTAGTTACAAGAGAGTTAAAATATTTTACACAGCTAAGCAAAATAAGAATAAAAAATCCTACACTTGGAAAAACATCTATCAGAGGAAGAAAAGAGAACAGAAGATCAATGTCTAATTTTTCATATGAAACGAAAATCAATGTCAAAATGATATAATGCAGCTATCTAGATTTCACTTTTTATATAGCAGCTAAAAACAAAAATATGATGCTCTAGTCTCTTAGATGGTTTTATAGTTGAAAGAAAATAAAACCAAAGGATATCAATGAAGGTACAAAATAAGTAAGAAAATATCTCAATCATGATTTCTTCGGTAGCTCTTGTCTAGTACATACTTTGATGTGTTGATAAGAATCATTATGTAATTTGTCTAAGCTGACCAAAAGGGCCAAAAGAAATGAAGAAGGGGAGGGAGGGATGATTTTATTTGTAGCACATCAAATAAAATATTGACTGGTAGTGCCAACTAGCTCTACATGAGGTTTAATTAGGGTTGTTAAAATCAATTTGGCTATCTCTCGCACAAATAATATCCAAAAATCAAGAAAGAGCAGTAATACCCTATTAGGCCTTCATGTGGATAAGGTACCTTTATAGAGGTAACTCCAAGAGTAAGAGCCATCAACCCAACCATTTGCATGGAAGTGACAAGCACTACAACAATTATACATCAAAATTTTGATGAAAGCCTCCCTAAACTATGATGATAAATTACGAGAATGACAAGAGTTAGATGGGGTGAGTCCCTTGTAAAACAAAACTACAAGGCTACATACATTCATACCCAACCAGGCCAAGAAAAGTGTAACAACCACTTTTGGGTACTTGCCCTTTCAAGATCGACTTGTAAGACAGTCCGAAGTGGTTATTACTAGCCACTGGCATCCCTTACAAGCCTATTTTGAGAGGGAAACTATCCAAAAGTGGTTGTTACATAAAAGTAAAACTGTCTTGTAAGGGGGTGCCATGCGATTATTATCCTACTTACCAATCTCATACTAAACAAAGCGGGACTTTTAAGTCCTTACATTTTCCCCTGTTTAAGAACCGACATCCAAGGCAGCCCCCCATATGGGCTGGGTAGAATTCACCTGCTTGTAAGAGAGGTTACCAAGTGGTTCTTAAGACACTCATCTATCTCAACCATACTAGGCACTGTTGGACTCAATTACGTCCTTAGACAAAGGCTGAACTTCAAAGTGCACACAAAGCCACATAATCAGAAACATCAAAGCTCTAACCAGAAAAAAAGCCGCAACTCATGAAATAAATACAACCCAGAAAAAAGAAAGCACAATGCTTGAGAAAATTACCAGCAAGGAGGGTACCGCGACGATTAAAGGCGATGCATTTCATAATCCCATGTTCCAAATACTCCTCTATAACCTCCGGAAAATCTCCTTGCAAGGGATCTTTACCATATACCAAAAAATTAGGTCCAATCACGTTAACAAGTTATAAAATTTACAAAACCCATTACCAAGCAAGATAATTTCTACTAATAAATCAAGACAATGTTTGAGGAATTGAACGCAGACGAAAACGAGGAAGAAAAGAGAAAAAGCTTACCGATTATTGCGGCGTCCATCGTCTTTTTGAGCTTTGAAAGCCAGAGCTTGAGCTTTTGTTTCTAGAGAGAGATTGGGCAGGCAAAACAAAAAAAAAATCCTTGTTACTTGTTTACCGTTGTTGGAGGAGAAAGAAGGAAAATAAATAACATAAACCCTCCAAGCTAAGCCCGCCACAATCTCGATCAGTCCCTCTCTCTCTCTATTCTTTCAATTTTTCAGCGCTATGCCAGAGATTTGGGGCGCCACTCATCAAGCATCGTTGTCGACGAAAATTGATGAAAAACAAAAATAAAGAGAACAAATTTAAAATCTTAAAATTTAAGAGAAAATAAATTAAATAATATAATACATAACACAATTAGAATGCTAATGACACATAAATTTATACATATTTAGATAATATTTTATTATAAAAATATGAATAACAATGAAAATAATTCAAGATATTTTTATATTTGATTTAACTGAAATATGTAAAATATTTTAATAATAATAAAAATACTCATTTCTCTCATATTCTTTATTAATAAATAAAAATACTCTATTTATTTTCCACGTTTGTATAATTATTTATTATTATTTTTAGTTTATTTCATTTAAATATAAAAAATTATAATTTTTTAATTTTATTTTAATATTTATCATTGTTTGATATTAAATATGTAACGAACATATTACTTAATAAATACAGGTACCCCGCTAGAGTATAACGAGAATATATGATTGATTTAATAAATGATCTGAGCCCAACGAACTTGGTAAAACATACAACTCAGTCAACAAAAGTATTTTGCCACAAACTGTGAGGTCTTGAATGTTAATACCTGGTGAAACAAGATATCACGACGTGATTAGGGTCCTCTATCTCTCTGAGCGACCTACATGTAACGACCTCCCTTTATTTATGTGCAACGCTTATAACAATCTATTTTCTATTTAAATTAGTTAGTGTACAATTTTACTATATATGTAACCATGTATATAGGTTGCTTATACGTACCTTGTCACGTGTGTAGGATGTCATACATATATCCTTAAATGAGGATAATGCATGCTCTATTCATTTGTCCATTTTTCCACTTCTTTCTAAAAATCATTAGAATCCCTAACTAGAAAATTCTCTCCAAACAATCATTATTATGATATTATTATTTAAACAAACATAATAATAGTAATAATAGTAATTTAATTGAATTTCATTTCTATTACCATTTTGATTCACGTTATGTTTCCATCATATAAATCAAACATGACCTTAGTACATCTTACCTGTCAAGAAAAGAATAGTCTTAGTTCGCAAAAATCTTTATATACCAAACTAAGTAAGTGCTTAATTATAAGATAAATATGACCACTAGATAATCTCATTAAAGAGATAAAAGGATAATAATTATCTCCTAACTATCTTAAAGAAATAATTACATATAGATGTCCACGATATTATAACAAATTTATTTATATGTGTAATATATATATATATATATGACGTTAAATCATCTCTTAATTCTTATATATATTAAGATATGTACACAATCTTAAATAAGTTAACTTGAAATATAATTTATATCATATAATAAAGAATCACCACCAAATACTATATTTCCTCTTAGTTATAGAGTGAAACTTAGATGTTATCTACCTTTATCATCCCGTTACCAACTTAAGCATTAGAAGGCCAAATTCTACCACCTGCATAGTGGTTCGAGATCTTAATAATTTGTTTCATATTATAGATCCACGAAGAACAATAATACTTAGTATTCACAAAAGTTGAAATCAACAATTGGGTGTTTGTAACACCCTCAAATTTACCTCGAGGACAAGCTTAGAAGTATTATTATTTTTAACTATATTCTTAAATGAAACTAATGAAAATTTCTTTTTTTTATTTAATAATTATCAAATGAACTACTATAACATTTATCATAAAATATTTTGTCCAAATAAAATGTAGCATCAAAATTCAAATGAACAAATCATAAGAAAATGGATTTAAAACTAATTAAGTTTTTAGAGGTCTTTTGGTTTGGAAACCACTTGATCTTTACACACCACTAGTCATCCTCTCCTTATCCTCCAAGATCACTATTCATCATCTAAAAATGTTGAAACAAATATGAGTGAGCTAACACTCTAAAAATATTGAAACAAATATGAGTAAGTTAACACTCTATAAGTAAATTCGCATGCATTATGCATCACGATTGTTGTATATAAATTTCATACAAATGTTCATTTCTTATAGTTACATATACTTTATTTCATTTGTTTAGTTATAGTACCATTGTTAGTTTATTATTTACATTTCTTCAATAGTAAGACCCTTGTGTAATACATATGCTATCAGTTACTAGAAGATCATGATTTTTAGAACCTATTTTGACTATCGGATCTATGATAATATCGTAATCAGGGCATAATATGGGTGTGGTCTAAACAAGTCATCTCACACATATTTGTGATCCCAAAAAGAGCATATCATCTTCTTATACCATAGGGAGAACCTCTCTACATGTCATCATTTATTCATTTCATTTAACATTGTTGGGTTTGACGATCCCTCGTATGTCCCTTGTACATTCAGCATTCAAGACATATGTATACACAAATTTTAACATGTTATTTAAACCTTATATGACAATTTGTTTTTATAAGTATCTTATTTCATACCTTCATAGTAATTTTTCTTCATAATAATATGTATATCTTATTTTATAATATTAAGTTGTGTCTAACGTTTCAACATTTGTGCATGGCATGAATATTTCATAAGAAGTATATATGTATGAGTTTATATCATATTATCATACGATTCAACGGTTACATAAATTTTAATATTTTAATTTTAAAACTTAAAATATAGGAGTTAGTTGCTAGAAAATTGTTATTCAAAATTACCTAGAATCCTATCTTGGTTAAATTCCTTGTGAACCGAATTTTGGTAGGATTTTGAGTACATTTTAAACACCATTTTTATTGAAAAAAATTGTTTGAAAATTATATTATTACCCAAATTTGATCACAAATAAAACTACCTACTTTTATTCCTTCTTTTTGCCCATTTCAATTGTCCAAAACTGACCAGAAAAATAATTGTGTTTGTCGTCCAATTTGAACAGTTAATTATAGTTTCAAATCAATCCATTTTGTTCTTGTTGTCCAAAACTAGTGCATGGTTGTCCAGCTTTTTCAAGTCAAATTTGAAATAGTTCGAGTCTTTCCTTTATTATCCTTTTTGCTTTGCGTCCCAAAAAGATTCATTCTTGGTGTGTCTTGACTTCTTAGTTATTGTTTAATCGCTAGAGTCAACCTTGGTGTTAATTGAACTCCATAAATTAATTGATCATTTGCTTGAAATCTTTGTTTGCTAAAGAATTAAAGAACATAAAAGTGATCAACTTGAGAGTTAAACACTTGAGATTAGAGTGTGAGGAAGTTTTATGGAACAGTTAAAGAAAAATAATTTCCACACTAGATGTCATGTTAACAACAAAATGTGTAATGTAATCATAAATGGGGGAGTTACACTAACTTTGCTAGTGCTATCATAGTTCAAAAATTAAGCTTACAAACTTTGAAGCACCTTAGGCCGGACAAATTATAATGGCTAAATAATTGTGAAAATGTTACGGTAACTAAACAAGTATTTATGCCCTTTTAAATTAGAAGGTATCATGATGAGATGATGTTATTCTAATGCTTATGGGTAATATCTTATTGGATAGGACATGGAAATTTGATAGAATAACAATTTATGCTATAATCACGAATAAATACTCACTTGTAAAAGATAATAATGTCATCACTTTTGCACATTTTCCACTAAATTAATTGTACGATGATTACTTGAAATTAGAAAGAGAGAATGAAATGAGTGATAAACAATTAAAATAAAGTAACGTTAAAAAAATATAAATGAGAAGGATAGTGGAAAAAAGTTTAGTGAAAAAAGAGAGAGAAGAATGAAAGAAAAGAAGTGAAAAACATGAATTGATTAAGAAGAGAAACAAGAGGGGGAACACACGTTAGTGTGGAAAAAATGCATGTTTTATTACTCACAAATTTCTACATCGTGTTATCGTTACCTTCTTACATAAATATGAACTCTAGTATCGATTATTAAAGATTCGAAGTTGAATCTTCTCAAAGAATGAGCGTATTATACAATCCAAGAAACTTAATGAGATATTTATCGGACTAATTCATTAGCACACAAAAAAAAAATACAAGAAAAACATAATTTAAGTTACTAAAATTTTAGCAAATATAAGAAGCTTTGAATTTGGGCTAAGAACATCATTTGAAGCCCTGGCCACGGATAAGGAAGGACTTTTGAACTATATTACCCTTGATTTTGTTTTTAGTTGTCACTTGAGTAACTTGTAAGCAATTTAAAAGAATCTTAAATTTTAAAGTTATCTTGAAAGCTGTCAATATTATTTACCTTTCTCGTTTTACATCCGATTGCTACGATTCAGAATGTGTTGGAAAGATAATGTCCAACAAACTTTATTGAAATACGATTTTTTAAATTCGTATGTATACTAAGCCAAAAGGCTCTTCATCTGCACTACAAAATCTGGACAGATTTACATGATCTTTTAAAATCTTTTTTTTTAGGATTTTTGTTATTTATTTATTAGTTAGATTTAATGATTTAGTTTTAAGATATACGTAACTGTGGTTGCTGAATCAAAAGTACCCATTGATGAATAAAAAATTATAAAGTTTAAAGCTTTGAGTTTGAGTTTCTGTGTTCCTAATACAAACCAAAACTTCTCAAAGGTTGCTATCTTTCTTGATGTCCTTAGTATAAGGTTGATGGTTAAATAATAACCATCAAATCAAGGTACTATCATTCTTATATTAAGGTTATTGACTCTTCTATAATCAATGGGTCGAAGTACTATTCAAAATCTGAAATTTTAACTTTTTTGGGATTTAATCGCCATCTTCTCCGTGGATTAAAGGTTCTTACTTGTTGGGTTCGATTCAAGGCATTAGATGAGAGAGAGAAATTTGTCAGATCTTGGTTAGTCTGTAATTTTGATATGAGATGATGTATTTGTGTGATGCAAATTAGTTTTATTTTTCAATGTTTTCATCAAGACAATTAGACTTTTTTCTAAAAAATATCCAGGGAATTTTTTGTCGATGCTTCCTGTAGATCCCAAACTAGGAAAAATGCTGATCATGGGTGCTATATTTCGCTGTTTTGATCCTGTTCTTACGTAGTCAGAGATCCTTTCCAGCTGCTTCAAGACAAAAAGGACAAAAGTATTGGATTAATCTACTACTTGTCATGTGCTAGTACATAAAATTGGTCTTGCAGAAAAAATCATATTTACTTCCTCAGTTCGACGTTTCTTCGGGATGAAAAAATGCAGAAAGAGAAGGGTCAAAATATGAATATTGTTGGAGGAATTTATTTCTGCCCAAACTTTTGAGGCTATTCGATCTCTTCGAAAACAATTTAGTGGCATATTAAAAAGTGCTGGCGTAATAGACGATGATGCATGCATTAACAAGAAATTAAGTCACAACCAATCAATAGTCAGTGCAGTCATTTGTTCTGGCCTCTTTTCTGGTGTAGCATTTGTGCGTGGTAAAACGCCATGATCTGCTTAAATATGTGCTTTGTGCTTATCTATATATTCACTTTAAGTATTTTTAGTTGAATTTGCCATGTATGTCATCTTTTGATTGCTAGTTATACTGCACTGGTGCAGCTTGAAGATCCTAGCTTTGACATTGAAAAGGGAGGGAAGTATCTTATGGTTGCAGTTCATGAGCTAGTAGCTGGAGATCAATGTGAAGGGAGATTTGTATTTGGCAAGGATAGCAAGAAGCCTCAAGAGTTGAGTGACCCGAACAAGAAGCCTAAAGAGTTGTGTGACCCGAACTAAATGCTAAAAAAAAAGAAGAAAAAGAGAGAGAAGAGAATAGATACCACAAGTTGAGGTGTGGTTCTTCAACTGTGAACAATTTTCGACTCTCTCCATCTCCAAATTAATTCATGTTTTGTTTGATAAGATCTTAATTTATGATTAAATAATTAATTTTATGATTTATAGTTTTGTGTAAAAATAATCACCAATATATTTAATAATAATTTTTACTTGATAATTTTCAAGAAAAAATCAAAAATTATTTACAAATTGTTTGATAATATTTTTTTTTTAAAACTTAGAAAATAAAGATTTTTTTTATTATTTACAAAATTTACGTCTTTAATCATTTTCTTCTAAAATTTATAAATACAAAAATCATAAGATTTAATTTATTCTCTAAACAATATGTGTGAAAAAAATAAATCAAAAATATAATTCAAAAATATTTTTTTAAAGATTTGGGAGTGATCCTTTAAAAAAAATAGTTATCAAATATATTTAATTGAAAAATCATTTGAAAAAAAATTAAAAATTCATAATCAAAATTGTTACAAACAAGCTTATTACAATTGTTGGTTTTTTTTAAGAAGTTATTTACAAAAAAATAAAATATCACTCAAAAAAATTAAAAATTCATAATCAAAATTGTTACCAACAAGCCTATTACAATTGTTGGTTTTTTTTTTTAAAAAAGAAGTTATTTACAAAAAAAATAATAATGTGACTTTCTGCTAAGAAAAAGGTTTCAAGAAAGTTTTATTTCTCCTCGACCTCTTTCTTAACGCCCCTTCTCTATGGAGGCAGATATCGAAATTGTATAGATTTGCTGAATTCTAATATTTGGAATATCTTCTCTTCTCTCCCCAAGTAATCTTGTGAAATTTGAAGGTTAAAAGAATAACTCACATTTTCCGCTTAATAATTGTGTAAAATACCAAGTAACAATCAAGTCTTTAAAGTCATTGCAGAAGTATAATTTGAACTTTATTGATCAGAAACTCAAATAAATGTCTCAAAATGATCAAAATCTAGCCTCTATCATATCTATCTTCAAAATTGTATATACTCTGGATGCATCCACGATTGACAAAATTAGACTCCCTGCATAATCCTACAAGAAACACAACATCAGATAGACGAACCACATACTTCAATGATCCCCTTTTTATGTATTCTCTTGGAACGAATGGGAGCGTGAAAGAGCAGCTGGATTTGATTGTAAAACTTGGTCGGCATCTAATTCATGTGAATTAAGATCTATTTTCTGTTTGAAAGCTTTGAAAATACCATCCCCTTTTAAAGGTTGACCCTTTTGTGGCTTGATACCCAATGTTGACCATATAGAACTCTTTGCAGCCTCATTGGGGTCATCAATCCTTAATGTCTTGGGCACCCAAAGACACCGTTCGGAACTTTCTTCCGCCTGAAGATTTCCATCTCTTGAATGTTTTCCCAAAGTTGGCAATCTATTACCAGAGCTACTGTTGTTTATGGAGCCTGACGAGGACAGGGTACCAGTAGATTCCAATGACAGTGCATTCCATTGTCTGCCATCCCAGGTTGGCATGTAACCCCAACATGAAGCGGGTACAAGCGGGAACGTGATGCTAGGTGCACAAAGCCTGCCAGGAACTGTCACCATAGGACGAGAAGCCATATGAGAAGAATTGGAATCGGAGCTATCCAGTTTAGCCATCATAGTGCTCCAGCCTACACTCCAAAGATAAGCTGATGGTGGAACAGGGCAATGCTGCATATTATTTGAAGGATCAGAATTATTATATTCTTTTCCTAAACATTCATTTTCACATGAGGTTGTGGCTGTTAAAGAAGAGTTGGATGATGATAGCTCCTCAGAATAATCTCCAGCAGCTGAGGATCGAATTTCAGCTTTCTTATGGTCTTTGATATTAAGCAGACTTTCCATAAATTCACAAAGAGGAGTATCTAACCCAAATTTTAGAGATCCTCCCATCTCCTTTACAGGTTGTGAAGAGCATGGTGAAGATTGAGCTCTGGTAGAGTTAACATTGTCTTCCTGATTGATAGTTGTAGCATCAAGTTGTCCTGCTGCCTGTTGAAAATGTGGAGATGGCCGCTTGTTCTGACGCCGTCCAGACCCTACAGGAACATTTCTAATTGTTCCCCCAGCTGTCCAATATCTATGGCAATTCTTGCAGAAATGCCTTGGTTGATTGACATTGTAATTGTTGAAATAGCAAAACTTTGTTTCCAAGCTGTTACAGCGAGGGCATGGAAGAATCTTATCAGGCCTTTTGAATGGCTTCTCTTTGCTGCTATTATTACTTTCAGCACATTGGTCCTCTCCAGAGATCTGATTCTTTACAAAGCCATTTTCCCGATTGTGGTTTTCGGAAGTGCTCTCTTTGACTTCATCGAAGTCAGAAGGCAAATCTAGTCTGAAAGACTCATTTAGAAGAGTATTCTCTGCATCAGCTTTAGGTGCTTCTTGACATTCATCCTGAAATTTGAGATTACTTGTTTCAAGTTGGTTTAATTTCTCAATAGGTTGCTACTAAAACATAATGGGAAATTCACATGAACTTTATGATAAACTAGCTTTTCATGTTTCCTTGCTTCTCTATTAGGACTCCAAAACATAGCATCGGGCAAAAAGGAGACATAGGAATCCTAAGAAAAACTGAAACAAGTAACAAAATGTTCGAAAATCCAACCTTCCACCACAAGAAAGAGACAGGGAAGCAAAAGAAAATACATTCCATAATGTCATGTACGAAACATAATGATAATGAAATCTACTATTCCTAAAACTCTTCAAAATTGTTGGGTTAACTCCATAAGCAAAAACAAAATGTAGATTTTTCATAATGTCATAATAAATTGCAAGAAAATTGATTATGAAGCACCACCATCAGATACTGCTTTCAAGAGGTTTGAACTTTAAAGGGTGTATTACACTTTCACTTTCTTTCCGACCAAAGGTACGAAAAAGAGGTTTCACTCGTTGTTGTACACGGAGACCAAAGACAAACCAATTATATATCATTCAGCAGTTTTTTTCAGTTCCTCTCTCCCTTTCTTCCTCTCTCTTTCCTTTTTCTTTAAGCCATGTCTACTCTACACCATCAGTCTCTTTTGGCTTCCGGTAATAATTTACAAGTTAGAGTTAGCAATCAAAAGAGGATTTTTAACATAAAAATTTATTAACTGAGTGCATTACGACATAATGACTATACAGAGAAGGAAATGTTTGGTTCCTTTAATTAAGGGTGCAAATATCTAATCTCTACCATTTCACCCAAAAATAAAATGCTAATCTGAAAATGGTATCACACAAACGAAACACGGAGAGGAAATGAAGAACTGCAAAGTGACCCAGATTTCCATGAATCCAAAAACCAAACAGAAAAAGAACAGATATGATTCCAAAACCAGAAGGGCAATTTTTTTTTATCAATGTTCATCTAATCAAAAAGTCAATCTTTAACTTAATAAAAAAAATAACCCAAAAAAAGGAACAGAGCCTAAAAGGAGGAATGGAAGGTCTTGGGTCTAACCTTGACCATGGGCATAGCTGGGAATGGAGAGACCCTCTGTAAAGACGGTGCTGGAATATTGGATTGAGTGACCGGAATATTCCTTCCGAAGAGCTTAATAGCCGGATCTCTAAGTGGAACTGGAGAGGGAGACATTGCCGCTGGTGAGTGGGACAATACTCAAAACCACTGACAATATGCCCCCAAATCGACCCCAAAAACGAATCACACACAACCCGCTACCGGATAGCCCCAGCTTTTTTGGGTTATTTAAAATTAAATTATACTATTAAATTAGCAATTTATATATACTATGACTATGAAACATAACAATAAAAAAATATAACACCTAGAACAAAAGTTTAAATGAAAATTGTCATGCACTACTTATCTATTATCTATTATAAATTTATCAAAAATTTAATTGATTTATATTTTTAAACTTTTTTGTCAACTTTTTTTTTTAATTTTATATTTTTTACATTTTTTTGTATTTTTTTTTTACAAATATCTTATTTAGATCAAAAATATAAAATTTATAATATAAAAAATAGATGTTATATAAATCAAAAATTACACAATCAATGATCTTAAAATTATAAGAATAAACTCTCTCCAATACATTATTGTGGAGACTACATAGATGTCATAGCTATTACCCAACTCCAAGCAACATAATAAATGTGCATTGTTCAACTTTTGATAGCCTTATAAGGGTGTAAATAAGAGAACACATCCGTATAGTTTCAATGTTATTTATCTTATAATTTTTTACCTGTGTAATATGTACTTATAATATTGAAAAATTTACAGTTTGAATCTAAAATCAATACCTTTAAAAAATATGATACAGAAAAGTAATAACAAATATAATTACATGAAATATTAAATTTACAAACCATTTGACAAAAAATTGAAAAATATTATACTATTTAAATCAAATTTTAAATTGTTAAAATAAAATTATAATTCTATTCTTATTAAATTCACTTTATAATAATTTAAAAAATATATTTAATTATTTAAATATTAAATAAAATATCTATTTTTATTAAAATAATGACTTGATAAAAAAATAACTAAAATTTCTTAATAATAACAATAAAAGGATTAAAATATTTTAATAATATAAATAAAATTACTTTTAAAATATTTAATCTTTTAATTAATTAAAATCACATTTGTTCTTTGTAGTACACTAAGAATGTATTTATATGAGTCAGTATAATTTTTAATAAAAATTAAAATAATTGTTTTCATAAAAAAAAAGGTAACCTTTGATTAGTTACTTGTTATGGGTGTGAATACGGTTATATTAATAATCGTAATTATCTCATATTAATTTTAAGTATATTTGATTAATAACTATCGATTATGAATTTGAAGTATTTTTTTCTTGGTTTAATCGTATTTTTTATTTTTTAACATTTATTCAAAAATATATTTAGTTTAAAAAATTAAATGTTAACTTAATTTTTACTTTATTATATTATTTAAAATATTTACATTAATTTCTATTTTTTTAACTATTTAGAATATATTTTTAAATAAAATAAAAAATATAAAGTAAGAATAAATATAATTCAATATAATTATATAAAATATTATGTATTTTATTATTAAAATATATTTTTCTATGTAATTATATGTATATAAAAAAATAATATTAATATATATTTAATTTTAATTAATTACATTTTCAATACTACAATAATGATTTTCACCTTATATTTTATCGGTTACGATTATTTTTTGGAAAAAATCATCAAATTTTTATAGATAATCATAATTTCAATTATTCATGATAAAAGTCTTAATCTTTAATTATTCATTAAGGTATAGGGTTTATTATAAATATATTTATAATATATTCTAAATTTAAAACTATAGTTATATTTAATAAATATAAATATATTAAAATTTATAAACAAAATAAAAGTATATAATAACAAACGTAATTAACAGAGAGAAAATATGCAAAATGATAAAAAGTGAAGCACAGAAGCACATACAGCTGTAGAAAGCTGCCACTATTGTTTTTTCTTGGAGAAAATTTAGATAAATCATTCTTTACTCCTAGACATTTTAATAACTATAAAAAAATTTAAAATTATATTGTTCCACTGATAAAAAAATCAAGTTTCTAATCAAAAAAATCCTATGCATTCAACTCTTTTTTCCCTTGTAACAACCATTACATACATATCTACTTCCATATTTATTATCAAACACACAAATAATATGTTAATACTCAAAATAATAAAAATATTAAAAATAAAAGATATATATATATATATATATATGTATTTCAAAGATGTAGAAAAAAAACTGACAACAAAATTGAACAAAAAATTAATTGAAATAGGTATTTTAGATTTTTTTTTAAATTACATAAAGATTTGATAAGGGATTGCTAACATTTATAAAATGTTTTATTGGTTATTATTACTGAATCTATCATGACTGACTAATAGATTATACCGAACTCAATAACAATATATAAAGATTGATCGATCAAACACTCATGATATATTCGATAAAAATTACTAAATTTTTGTATTTTTGAAAAAAAAATTGTTATATATCAAAGAACCTATACACACCTTCAATTAATCATGCTCATCCTTATAGTTATATATCATGTTTTCTAATGTGCCCAATGAGATTATGTTATTCTTTAATGCCATCACATGTCTCACATTCTTCATTACAAATGTTGAACTATAATTGAGGCAAAGTCTCACCGACCCAACTCCAACCACATTATATGAATAATTGTTTTTCATGTGAACTATGTCACCATTCATTTCTTTGTAATCAACAAACCACGCCTTATAAAGTTTCATGTGAAAATTACATCTCGAGTCTAAGATCCAAGCACCATAACTATTTCTTGAAGAAACCATTAATGCCTTGACACTATCATAATCTATCTCATCATTTGTCATCGATGAATCTCCATTACTAGTATCTCCCTTGGTGGATTTATCCTTCTCTGGATACTCCTTTTTGAAATGCCCTTTCTTGTTACACAAATAACATCTCACCTTGTCATTTGGACCACGAGACTTTGATTGATATTTTCTCTTACATCTAGTTTGGCTTCTTTCTTCACCTCTATCCCGTGAATACATGGCATCACCACCACCTCCATTCCCAATAATATGAAGCTTTTTTGTTTGCAATTCTAGTCCTCTCGTTTTCAATTGAGAGATCACTAGGTTCAAAGAGATATCATATCTTTTATATTCAAGCTCCATCACCACTTCTTTGTATAAATCTAGTAGGTTATGTAACAATAAATGAACGAGATTCTCATTCTTAAGACCCTTTCAAATGTTTGACATATCACTGGTGATTATCTGAAACTCTGTCAAAGTTAAGCTCTAAGCTCTTTGCCATATTCATTTGAAACCCAAGCAATTGTTTTTTCAAATGAAACTTTTGAGACATCATCTTTTGCATATATATCTCATCTAACTTCCTTCATAATGTCTTTGTGGTCTTTACACTTTAAACTTCACGAATAACATTATTGTGCAAGTGCAACAAAATTGAGGTGTAAGCCATCAACAATTCCTTCCTTTGATACTTCGTAAAATCATTCAGATATTCTGGAGTCTTATCTAGAGCTTGAGTTACACTTTGTTGGAGTAATAAACTCCTCATTTCGCTCTTCTAAATATGAAAGTCTCATTGTCATCCTACTTCTCAATTTTCATTTTACTCATTTTCAACATTCAAAGTTGTTTCTAGATACAACTTAACACCATAATATCAAACATTGAAAATTCACACCCAATAACCATGGAATACACCCAAGCCGAACAAGGCTATGATATCAGTTGTTGTGAAAATGAATCTCCTAGATATTACAAATATTGAACAAAACAAGCACAATGCAAATATCGAAAGCAAAACACCCAAATGAATATATTTCAACAATCGCACTACAAACCCTAGAAATGGATATTAAAGATAATGAAAGTAGTAGCAAGGAAAATATAAGCAAGAACACAACAAGATTGATAGTGAAAGCCAATTATTATTGTGAGTCTAATCCAATTCTTCACCTATTCAATGGAGATGAGTACTACTAGCTTCAAATGTTAAATATTACAAATACAATAGGAGAAAACTTGAAGAGAAAAACACTAACACTTGAGAAATAGAACTCAAAGAGACCTTACAAAACTTACACACTCATTAATGGTGGAAAAACCTATCCTTTTTTCTACTTTTCTCTCTCTTGAATTTTCTAGGGTACACAATATGCTTATACACGTTCAAATGGGCCTTTGCAAAAATTCCCAACATGTTCCATTCCTCCTTAACTTAATTATGTGTCTCTTTTCGTCATTTGTTTTGTTATTTTTACAATCTTAATCGATCGAACTATTAAAATTAGGAACTAAAATTTGGACAAAAAATTCTTGATTGAAGCATGATTGATTTTCGATCAATTGACCAAGCTCAATCAATATACTTTCACTTTAATCGATCGACATTTATCATAAATCATTTTCTTTAATCTTCACAATGTTCCTAGTCATGTTTCATCACTCATAATATTTTTTAAGCATTTTTATGGATTTGCATTATAATATCTCTTCTAATCCTTAGATTAATATTAATTAATCTCATTTGTTGAGTAATTTTAAATAACTCATAATTATCTTTTCACAACCAAGATAGATAAGATGTAACATAAAATTTTCCTACCACAGCAAATCACCTTAAATATGGCATTGAATAAAATTCACAAAAACGATTTAAATAAATGAATTTCATGACATATGATTGATGTTAAAACATGTTATCATAATTAGTAAAGAGGGGAAAAATAAACAAATTATTTTAACATATAAATTTTTTATATGCATTTATATAAATTTTAACAAAAGTAATATACTATAATACAAAGGCTAATAAAATAAATAAAAAATGTTAAATATTGACAAATAATAATTAAAAATATTATAAAATAAGTCTAATTGAAACTAAAATTTTAATAAAATTTATTATACAAGTAAGTCAATGTCAATTAATAGCAAAAATAAAAATAAAAAATAAACGTAAGTCAAGGTCAACGACTTGCTCAATAAACTTTTCCCTCGTAGTATTGCAGGTGAAAAAACTATTTCTCTATCCTTTCCCAGGCAAAATCTTAAGGGGTCAAGATATGAAATATATGGGTAAATATTAATTATATTTTTGAAATTTGTTTAAATATTAAGCTTGTCTTAAATTTGAAAATAACATTAACAACATCCACTCTTACACTACTTTACTAAATAATTTATCAAAGAGGGGTAAAAATGTCATATTCCTTTCCACATTAAAAATAAAATTAATAGAATATATATTTTCTCTTAAATAATTTCTTATTTTCTTCTCATTTGTTTTTCCCTCTAATGTGGAAAGGTACATAATTTTCTCGGTCTTTTTTTTATTTGAATAAATTTTCTTCATATCTTAATTTGGTTTTTTCTGTATTTTAATTTTAATTTTGTTTATCAAAAACGTGATATATTTAATTGCAAATTTTTTGAGTTATATTTAAGTATTTTTTTTTCTTTCTTGGTTAGCATTCATATTAATTAAGATTTTTTTAAATTAGGTAATACCTTAGGATAGACACCTTATAATTTAAAACCTAATTGATATTTAGAAAAATCTTGGAGACTGGTATGATATGTACCCGGAAAGATATTTTTGAGTTTTTATTCAATTGAGACTGAGTCATAGACTCATGGGATCAAAACATCATATTATTTTCCCTCATGGAAAATATTGATTAGAAAACATGTGAAAAATACTTTATATATATATTCGAAAATTTATTGTGTTAAATGTAATATCTTTCATTATTCAATATCCTAGGTTTATTTTTTCATGAACTTAATATCATATTCATAGAATTGTATTATGGTGTTTTTGATAATATCTTTAAATATTTTAGTAAAATCAAGTGTCAATTATAAGAGCAATGTTTGAAACTAAAAAAAGTTGTTATATATTCTTCTGTTAAAAAAAAAAAGAGAAAAGAGTTGCTCGAGTAACTTAATATCATATTTAACACTTTTTGCTATAAAGCCGTGTAACAAATAATCTAACTCTTTTAATTACGACTACAGACATATTATTGTACATCAAAAGAATCCTACATGATACATTGAAGCTAAAGCACAAACCTAAGTGTATTGACCTCTATCCTTAGGATAGCAAAAAATGAATATCCGGCAACGTGAGAGAGAGAGAGAGAAATACTTACTCTAAAGCAGCCTAAATAACACCACATGTATGAACAACAAGAAAACAAAAATCAACCTTGATGGTCTACCATGGCATCTCCTAACTGTCTTGTATAGCCAAATTTCTCAGCTTCCCTTGCAATTTGGACATCACATGGACTATAGTATTGATAAAACTTTACAACGAACCGAGGAAGGAGTGCTGCTACCACAATTCCAAGCAAGCATAACCAAAACAATCCCTTTCCCGCTATATGAAAGATTGCCCTGTAAAATTATAATCAGCATTGCATACAACAGTAAACTATGCAGGAACTATAGATATTTATCCGATAGTTTTTCAGTGAATGTGTATTTCTGGAGCATAATTTAAAATAATAAAATTTCATAAGTGGAATTTCTTTGTTTCATCATCAAAACCTCTTTTGCTTTTGCTATTTACATTTTGTAGTAGAAGTGAACGTGACTGAGAAAAGCAATCAGGACAAAACAATTTGTGCTTTTTGTTTGACAACCAAACAGGGTATTCTCTTGGGAAATTCAGTCCTTTACAGCCTTGCTAGAGGACGGTTGGCCAATATTAAATAAGAGTAGTATTGTATGCATAAAGTAGCATATGAATATTAGATTAGATGTTAAATTAGGAAGGTAATATGTTGAAGTAATTGTGAAACCAATTATTAAGAGGCGCCAATAATATTGAATATTGTGATATATGGACTGATCAATGTATCAAGTTGTGATAGAAAATATTTTCGATTAAATAATCTTACTTGACAAAGATGTAGAAAGTCTCCATTGGTGCTATTGGGATAAGAGGACATACCAGTAACCAACTAGAAACGGTAAAGCATCAATGATGATGACACATAAGAATGTTGCAACTATAGATCCCCAAATGGCTGCATGAGTAATCCACGTCCACCTTATTACATCCATAGCCAAATGTAGGTTAACCAAAATAACCACCGAAAGTGTCCAGAGATCCCCTATGCTTGATGTATCAATTGTGCTTCCCCAATATGCAAAAAGAGGGATGAAGAACACAGCCATACTTTGCCACAGTGTATCAACAATTGTCAACCAAAACAATTTTGAGTTATAGCCTTCCTTTCTATGACCAACACCGTAGAGCTGAGGATACTTCAGTAGAGTTCTTCGGCTTAGGTCCTTGTCAAGAATTCCAACCAAAATTGTAGGTAAAGAAGTATAGATTACAGAATACAAGACGCTACTCCATTCATTGATGGCAGTGGTTAAAGTGAAACCAGTAAAGAGCACATACCTACAAAGAGTACATGATTTGGTGTCAAGCACGCAATAACATACCAAAAAATATAAAAGAAATAGCCTGTTTAGGTGTATTTTTCTTAGAAGTGGTTTCAAGACAAACATTTAGGTATTTAGCACAAAACTATTAGAAGTAGCTTTGAGTAGTGTTTTGGTGATTATTTTAGGATGAGACTATGAATTCAAATCTACTTTTGTTAAAACTAAGTATTACTTCTCATCACTTTCAGCCTTAAGTAGAAGCTATATAGGAAGATTTACTCACCAAAATAGAACAAGAACAAAAACTGCATTCCTGTAAAAGTTGTACAGGATCATGTATCCCATTCGTTGGTAATTCCAATGCCCATGGACTAATAAAAGGTGAACCAAGAAACTAAATTGGCCCATGGCAAAATCTGATGCCATGACAGCTTGCCGACCTTCTTGACCGCTAATACCAACTCCCACATCAGCCATTTGAATCATTGAAACATCATTAGCACCTGTTGATCATCCAGCAGATACGTAAAACATCATTCAAGAAACCAATAACAGGATAAACGACCTAAATTTATGCTTTCAAAAGTACATTGTGAAGAGAAATTACCATCCCCAATTGCCAGTGTCATGTCATCAGTCCTGTTTTTCACTAGGGCAACAATCCCAGCTTTTTGCAATGGAGCAACTCGGGAACAAAGGACGACAGAACAGTAACTTGATAACTCAAAGAGCTGCAAAGTAAAACCATAAAACTAGATTAACATAAATACAAGAACCTATGACTTAGAAAAGAGATCCTGAAAGACAGTAATTACCTTTTCTTCAAGTTCACTATCAAGAATATGAACAAGGCTGGTACCATCAATAATCAAGGATATAGGATTGATAGTGGTGCTTGAACTTCCTTCGGTATGATTACCCCCAGACACTGTCACGAACTTCTTGGACATGACTATGGCATCTTCTAAACTTCTTCTGCATGATTCCTTGGAGTTGCTGTTGATGATAATCTGAGTCATCTGATTGGTAAGAAGCTTCGATGAGTAACCAATAGATATTGCAGTTTCTTGCTTGTCCCCTGTCAAAACCCAGACTTTGATTCCTGCTACCCTTAGAGACTCTATGGCTTGTGGAACCCCTTGTTGTAGTTTATCTTCGATGCCTGAGGCACCAATTATTCTGAGATTCTTTTCTATGGAGCTAGCAACCATTCGAAGTTGAGCAGCTCGGCCAATTAAGGCTGTACTTGCTGCCTCAAAGGATGAGTGCCATTGTTTGAATTCTGAAGGACTCAGGTCTCGCATCCCAACAACAAGTGTTCTCAAACCCAATGATGAGTAAGAATGAAGATGAGCTTCAGTTGCGCGTATTATGTTCAGGTTTAATGCTCTATCTATTAGAGTGAACATGATGGTGTCAGCCCCTTTTACAAACACTTTTACAGTTTTGTCTGGACATCCTAGTATGACTGACATTCTCTTCCGCTCACTATCAAACTCGTGTAAACCCAAAACATCGAACCTGCACTGTCCATGATCCAGAAATTCATAAAAACTGGGAAATGTACGTCTAGGTATAATGAAGGAAATATATGTTATGAAATAACTTCATCTCTCCAATATTACCTTGTTGTTCCATTAATTAATTTGACATTACATCAAGTTATATGAAGCATGACAAATAAACACCAAACTTAAGCAAGCAACACTCCAGGTCATTTCATAGGGAAAATATTCCAGGTTTTTTAATAACTAAAGAATTAGTTCAGTTATCACTTGCGGGTAAATAATTCTACGAGTCACAGAGATGCATACAACATTTTTCCCTAATGCAGCCCTCCTTTGGCACCATAGTACCATTAAGAGCCAAAAATATAAAACCCAAGCATCTGCTATCACTTGACAATAATCATCCTCTAAAATAATCATTTTGGCAGGGTAGAGAGTCATCATATAAGAGATACTTTAATCTTTAGTTGATTAAAACAACAGTAATATAGGACTAACAAAGTAGATGAGGATCTTGCTTGAAAAGGTACTGTACGACTTAGAAGTTATAAGAAATCAGAACAGTTGGCATGGATAGAAGCACTTTAATATACCTTTGCTTATTTCCTTGAACCTCAATAACTATATGGCCAGAGGTTCGCTCAATAAGCATAAAACCATATGTCGCTGCAGCATAAACTAATGCTTGTTCATCAGGTGACTCCCCTTGGTAATCTACCAACTTCACTGTGGGATCAGATGTGTCTTCAACAAGAGGCACAATAGTATTGCAAGTTGCCAGTGCAAGAAAGAAATCATAGATATGTTTGCCTTCATTTGTGTTGTTTCCACCTTGGGAGAGTCTTAGAAGTTCTGGATCCATCTTCACTGTCATTTTTGGCCTTAACATTGTCCCGTTGTCTGAAACCAGATGAATTAATAAGAAATGAAGAAATAAAGGTAACTGTAGAAAACACTGGATAATGATACAAAGAACACATTAGAAACAAAAATGATTCAACTGAAAAAAATCATGATATTACAGGCATTTTTTGTTATAGAAATTATTATCAAGAGCAAAGTAGCATTACCCTGCACAGCATATGCTGCTTGTTGATTTTCTGAAATGCTCTCCCCACCACTGTAATCCATTCCCCAAATGCTTGCACAATGAAACTCCATTTTATTTTCTGTAAGTGTTCCCGTTTTGTCTGAGAATATATATTTTATCTGTCCTAAATCTTCATTTATATTTAAAGCTCTACACTGGAATCTCGATTTTGAGGCCTCATCATACAACTGGTCATCATGGATCATGAAATAAGCCTGACCAAGCCGAACAAGTTCCATAGAAATGTACAGAGAAATGGGAATCATAATCTGGAACACAATAACAGACATGAGGAAGGTGAAAAAGATCTCCATTCCCCATCCATAATAGTTATAATTTTCCACTTTTCCATCAGAAAAGTCCTTTCTCCTATAGAAAGGCAAGTAATCCAACTCATCCCTGTGGCGCCTTAACCAAACTGCAGCACAGACTGAGACAACTGTACACAAAGCAATCAGAAAGAATGAGAGCATAATTATCTCAAAGTTCATAAGGATCTCAAGATGGCTTCTCTTAGATGGTGCTCCAGCACTGTTAAGCATAACTTTTGTCTCCTGGCCACAATAAACTGCAATACCGAGAGCCCACTCAGTATTCTTGAGCTCACAGCCACGAAGAACAACATTAGAGGGTCCAAGTGATAACCTTTTCCCATCAATTTCCATATTTGCTTGGAATCCATAGATATTCCTGTTGGGTTTCTCACACCTAATCAACCCATTAATATTCTCCCTTTCGGATAATTTTGAATGTGTTTCTTGCTTTGCATACCTTGTCTTCAAATTGGATTCCCCATCCAAATTAATAGTCTGAACATAAGCAACTCCAGTAGGATCACTAGTAGCCATCATTACCATATCACAAGGAATAGTTTCATTTGCTTGAATTTTGATGATTTCACCAACTTGTATGTATTTCCATCTCTTCTGCTGATAATGACCATTTACCAAAACAGAGGCTAATCTATTATTCTCAATTTTATCAGACCTATGCCTCCTATAATCCTCATAAGCATCTTTGACTGCAGTAACTAACAACACAAAAGCTAAAGGCAAAATAGAAGCTCCCCTACCAAAAACAGCAAGCTGAGGAAGTTGATTGAGCACAGCAATCACAAGGAAATAAATGTATGCTACCCTATGAAATTGTTCAAACAAATTTCTAGGCAGAAATGTTAAAATTGAGTACTTAGCTGTTCTAATGGAATTCTTAGTAAACTCAAACTTCTCATTTGTTTTCTCAGGATCATTTATGTAGATAAACCTCGCATCCTCATCATTGATTTCCTTCTGTGATATGCTATAAGCTTCTGAATCAGGACCCTTTGATCCATACCTCAAAGGCTTCGAACCCAAATCGCCCAAAGTCACTTCCCGGATGGAATTTGCCGCTGAAGATCTAGAATGGAATGAAGAAATGCTTCTCCTTGAAGACGAGCTGAAATTAGATTCAATATATGGGGAATTCTCATCTGGGGGCTTGGAGTCCATTAAGGAAAAGGTTTTGAATTGAATGAAACAGGGTTTTACAATATCGAGAATACAGCTCAAAGAGGTTCTTGAAATTCAAGAGAATTTGAGCAAAAGTTGCAACTTTGAAGCCGTTCTGGCACCCGATAGACAATGTTCAAGAAAATAAATAAACTGCCCAGATAATAATTTCAACCAAAATAACAAAAGACTCCAACAAAAAGCTCCAAAATTTCAACAACCCCGAGAAACGATAAACTTTATCTTATGTTACAATATGTACATGTTGTACAAAGACCAAACCTTTACCCTTTACTTGCAGCTATGATTGGATTGTTGAAACACGATCGCTTCAAAACCACAGCATTCTATAGAGAGATGAAGAGAGAATTGAAATGGGTATTTATGAGAGCATGTGTGTGTTCTACAATGGTGGTTGAGAATTAAGGAAGGTCAAACTCAAAGTCATTGTAGAGATAGAGCAGCTACGGCAATAAATTTGCAAGAAGTCGTAATGGGTGGCGACAGCAAAACAAATCAAATATGTCAGAGTCAAATAAAATATTATGATTTCTTCTCTTTCTCTCTCCATGAATGATAAGAGAAGTCTATAGTTTAGAAGAGAGAAGAGAAGAGAAGAAGTGAAGGAAAATGAAAGCTATTTTCTTTCAAATTTCTTCTAGAAGGAAAGAAGACGAATCACATTTTGATTATTATATTATATTATATTTGATTATTTTATGTTTTTTTTTCTTCTTAATAAGTTTATGGGTGTCTGAATTTGACCGCAGTGTCTTTCATCTCCGTCTCTAGCAAAATTGAAACCCAGAGATACCGAGATAACGAGAGGTTCTTTCATTTTCTGCTTCCTTCGATTTTCTTGTTAGTTTCCTTTTTCTGATGAGTAGTTGAATTTTGACTAAATTTCGTCTTATTTAATCAAGTTAATGAGCTATTTGAGGATAAAAATAATAGTAAATGCAGCCAGAAGAAGCTAATAATGATAATGAATAAATAACCTAGTTGGCAATTTGTACTTTTAACGTACTTGTATTATAGAACGTAACAACAATCCATTATTTATATTTTAAATTAAATTTTTATTTAATATATATATATATTTAAATAATAAAAATATTTATATTCATTAATAAATTATAAATTAATTAAAATATTATATAATAAAATATATATTATTTTTTAAAAATATTATAAAATAAATAATTAACTAAACTATCTAATTATACTATTCATTATAAATATATAAATCTCGATATTATAAAAATAATTTTTATTAATTATTTGTTTTTATATAATTAGCATTCACTTTCAATATAAAATATATGTTATAACATTAAAATAAAATATTAGAAAAAAATATGCAGTTAACTTTACACTTATTAGATTGGATGTTAGTGTTTCATTTTAATGTTCACTAAATAAACATATGATATAATTTTTCCTTTTTTTTCTTACCTATTTATTTCATATATATAACAAACATGTTATAAATATATATATATATATATATATATATATATATATATATATATATTCTCTTCTACAAGAAAAAAATTAAATTAAAATTATTGCTAAAAAAAGAAGAAAAATGAAAAAAATAAATAAAGAATTGATATTTTTAATATTTAATGATACTTTTGTCTTAATGTCTATAATATTTAAGATATTTTAATCAAAAAAGATATTTAAATGATATTTTAATAACATTTTTGATAATTTTATTATAATTTAATTAAAAGATATAAATAATATGATTTCAAGATATATATATATATATAATATACTATTACTATAATATTTATGATATCTTCGATATTTTTATCATCTATCATAAAAATGAGTTTTACTGATACGAATGGTTCTTTTGTTTTTAAATTTGAGATTAATTGAAATATGTATAAGAGCTTTTATAATAATAAAAAACTGAAGTAATTAAATGCCCTCCCTCCGGGAGCATTTCAGGTAAGGATATAAACATAGTTTAAATTAATTGAAAGTTGGAAACTTATTTTTGCCTTTTTCTAGGCTTTATTTAATTAAGGGAGTTTTGAGGAATTGATTTCATAATATTAAATCAAATATAAAAAAATATATTTAATATATAATATTAAATTCCACACAGAAATTCTATTGAAAGGTCTTAATTCTTATCTCTTGATAATCATCAAAATTTGCCTAAACAACATCTAAAACTCAATTCATGGGAAGTTTGGTAGAAAAATTAAATAAATAATTAAATTGAAGGACTTTAAATTTCTTATATCTTTTAATAAAAGTTTTATAGTTATTAAGTTCTGTATAAAATTTATATTATTTTAAAAAATATATACATATTTATCTTAAATTGACCACTGTTTTTTTTTAAATAGTCATATGACAAACAGATAACCGTACTTTTAAAGATATTTTTAAAATTAAAAAAAAAAGTATTTTTCGTCCTCAAACCCCTAAAATAGAAAATTAATACCCCATTCTACAAACACAATTTCTTATCTACCAAACACCAACCCTAACTGAATAATCAAAAACCATCTAACGTCATCCCTATCCCAATCACAGCCCATTTTGGATTAACCCAAGAATTTAGAGTTTCATTTTAAAGCATTTTTACAAATTTGGGAGAATTATGGTTGATTCGGCCAAACCTTCTGGGGTGAGAGATAATTTTTTTAATAATTGGGGGTGGTTTATTAATTTTCAAGTTTTAGGATTTGTAAATGGGGCCACTTGTATTTAAAAAATAAACCTTAGAATGTAATCATGTGTCAAACACATGTCAATAAAATTAAATTAAAAAATTGACCTAAAATGTACTTTTTTTTAAAAAAAAATAACAAATTTTCTTTAAAAACATTAATATCACTTAAATTTTCATTTATATGATATATTAAAAATCGAAGGTCTGAGATTCAAAAGTTTTGTTGTGGTCTCGCATGCTTCACCTTCTTTTTTTTTTTTAGCATCATTATACATTTATTATGATTATAACATTATTTATAACATAAAATACATATAATTATTATTATTATTTTTTTTTTATTTTTATTTTTTTATTTTGTATATAATATTTTATACATAATATCTGTACTTTTTTAACTTTCTATTAAAAAACAAACATAATAATAATATAAAAATTAATTATTGTTACAATATCAATACTTGAAAATTTGTTTTTGTAGAAATTTTTTCACACTTACGTGGTTATGGTTATGGTTATGATTATATCATCACTTTTTAATAAAAAAATAAAACATAATAATATTAAAAATTATGTATTTTTACAATATCAATATTTAAATTTTTGTTTTTTCTACACGATCTTTTACACTTAATACTAGATTATCCTTCATTCTTTTTTTAAGTTATAGATAAATTTATTTTTTATATATATTTTTAAAACATCATTTGTACACAACTTTTTAATAAATAATGCACTAAATAATAATATAAAACTATATATTTTTATAATATCAATTTTTAAACTTTTAATTTTTGTATATAATATTTTACACATACCACCACAAGATTATCACCATTTTTAATAAAAAATGCACAACCATATAATATGTATAACACATGTTTGCATACAAAGTGTACCTAACTATATGCGTATACAAATTATTAATCTGCAGTAAACCAATAACTAACTTTATACAAAGTAAGACAAATATTCTAAATAAAAATAACACAAACACAATATTTTATACACAAAAACCAATACACAAATACAAACACAACATGACTTACACATATTAATTCCTTTGGTAGAGCATATACATATGCACGCTTGCTTTTACTAAGATCCCTTAATATAACTCAACCATCATATTAACTTCATTACTTTCTTTAGAAATTCATCAACATTAGAGAATTGGTAAATTTCTTCTATACTATTTCCAAGACATTAGAATTCATTTTCATATGAATTATTTCATCAAAAATCACAACCACTTACCAAGGGTCACAATTTTCATCAAGATTCATGACATTTCACTAAGAGTCGTGATTTTTCACCGAGATTCACGACCCTTCACCAAGAGTCGTGATCTTTCACCAAGAGTCACTGTCCTTAACCAACTATCATGAATCTTTACCAAGAGTCACAACTCTACACCAAGAGTCACAACTATACACCAAGAGTCACGATGCTTCATTAAAAGTCATGATCTTCCACCAAGTGTCACGATCCTTCACCAACAGTGATGAATTTTCACTAGCAATCACAACCCTTAAAAGTTATAACCTTTCATAAAGAGTCACGGCCCTTCATCAATATCAATGCCTTCATTAATAGTCATAACAAATTACTAACGGTCATGAGCTTTTACTAAAAGTCATATTTTCATCATAACTCTTCACAAAGTGTCACAAAATTTCACCGAACCATGATTTTTCATCAAAGGTTAAGATTCTTTAACGTATGTCATTAATTTTCATAATACTTTATGAAAGATTATGACTACATCAATAATCATGACAATTTACTACATGCATATTACATGTATACTATGAAACAATTGTAATATAAAATAATTACTTTATAATTTAGATAAATTACATATGACTTAATCATATGCATATATTCAAATATAAATATATAATATGTTTATATTTTAATATTCAAAATCAAATTCATCATCAAAGAACATATATGCATATCTTAAATTCAAAATTATATATATAAAAAGAACCAATAATATAAGCATATACATGACATTTTATTCATAAAGATATTCATAATCATAATCATAATCATGTTTTTCAAATAAAACGTTAAGAAATTAGAAATTTCTTACTATCTGCCAACAATAAATTCACTTAGCAAAATAGCATCTTAAGGGTCTTGGAAAAAAAATTCTTGAACTTGTTATTGATTATTGGTCTCCATAATCTTCAAAGTAAGTCTCCAATGTCTTCTTCAATTTTAATATTGTAAAATCATATTAAATAACATATTTTTTGGTTTTGGCTTCAAGTCTTCAATGCATGATTCAAGTGGTTGTCCTTAAAACATTATTTACTCTAACCAATTTGGTGATGCACTAAAGTTTAACAAATACACCTCCAGGATATAATGAAGTCTCTTATTGTCTGCGGTGTGCATTCATGAAGACAACTCACACCGTAAATAACTCAAAAACATCTTTGACTTTGAAGAACACTCAAAATAATTAATATTTTAAATCTGTAATATTTAAAAAAATTATTTTTACTTGTATAGAAATCATGGTGAGAAAAAAGAAAATAAGAGAACAAATATTGTTCTCATCAGCTTCGCTTACAAATTAGTAAGTAAATTTCTCAAAACCATATCTTTTTAGAATATAATTGTTCGTAAACTATTACAACGAATCATCTTTTTAGAATACAATTGTTGGTAAACTATTACAACTCATCCAATAGTCATATTTTTTTATAAAATGTCTCAACCTTTCAATATAAATCATAGTATTTAACTTTCAAAATTACAATTCTTTAACATGTTTTTTTTAGCAAAATATACATACTAAATTATTGCAACTTTCTAAATGTTGTAACCATTTTTTTTTTAAATGTTCAAATATATAACAACTTTAAAGTTTGTTATTTATATTATATATATAAGTTTATGTAAATTACATCATATTATTTTATCAGAGTTTAAATTGGTGCCTAAATCAACCAACCTAATTATCAAAAATTTATACTTGGTGGATGAAGTTCATTGGTCGTTGATATATGGTTCGGACAATCTAGATGCAATACACATTGCCAACATAGTTGGATGAATACTTTGAAAACCAAATCATTTTTTTGTTCACTGTGTGTTCAAGCACTAAGGTGGCGTTTGGTTCGTGGAATGGAATCGGAATCGGAATGGAATGGAATGGAAAGGAAACAATTTTGTTTGGTTTGACCACTGGAATCAAGCTCAGAATCAGGATTATAGTGTTTGGTTTGCCACTGGAATGGAATGAAAAAAGCTGTAAATGACCTTAATACCCCTACATGCTGTAAAGTTCAAATAATGTTATTTAATTACTATTTTTTCGTCAGACAAAATACATTATTGAAATCATTATTTTTCTAAATAAGTATTACTTAATTAAAAATAAATATATTATTAAAATTATTATTTTTCTAAATAGGGTTTAGGATTTTGAGGGTTGGGATGTGTGATTTAGGGTTTAGGGATTTAGGATTTGGGTTATATTTGTAGGTTAAGGTTTAGGGTTAAAATTCTTATTTTTCTAAAAATAGTTTAGGGTTTTAGAATTTTGGATTTAGGGTTTAGGGTTTTAGGGTTTTAAGGTTTAAGGTTTAGGGTTTATGGTTTTAGGATTTGGAATTTGGGGTTTAGGGTTTTGGGATTTATGTTTTAGGGTTTTGGGTTTTGGGATTTATGTTTTAAGGTTTAGGGTTTAGGGTTTAGAGATTTGGAGTTTTGGGGTTTAGGGTTTTAGGTTTAGGGTTTAGGGTTTAGGATTTGGGGTTTAGGGTTTTGAGATTTATGTTTTAGGGTTTTGGGTTTTGGGATTTATGTTTTAAGGTTTAGGGTTTTAGGGTTTAGGGTTTAGGGATTTGGGATTTGGGGTTTAGGATTTAGGTTTTTAGGATTTGGAATTTGGTATTTAGGGTTTAGGGATTTGGGATTTATGTTTTAGGGTTTTGGGATTTATGTTTTAAGGTTTAGGGTTTTAGGGTTTAGGGTTTAGGGATTTGAGGTTTAGGGTTTAAGGTTTTAGGATTTTAAGATTTGGATTTAGGGTTTTGAAATTTTGGATTTAGGGTTTTGGGTTTTGGAATTTTGGGTTTGAGAATTTTGGATTTAGGGTTTTGAAATTTTGGGTTTAGGGTTTAGGGTTTTGGAATTTTGGGTTTGAGAATTTGGGATTTAAATTTAAGGTTATATTTTAGGTGAGGGTAGAATTGGAAAAAAAAAAGTTTAGATGGGAATGGAATAATGATTACCAAAGGTGGGAGAAGGAATCACAATTCCTTCTCTTTTAGTAATCAGATTCCATTCCGCTCTCCATTCCGTCCAACCAAACACGCAAAATGGACGGAATCAATTCTGATTCCATTCCATTCCCTCCAACCAAACGTGGGGTAAAGTCAAGGTTCAATATAATCAACCCATTTGATTAAAAAACTATTTAAGAAAATCATGACATAAAACATGTTTCAATAATGATTAAGGAGAAGGGCAGCATAAAAAAAGTATTTTTTTAGTTTTATTTTTTAAAAAATAATCAATTAAAAATAAATAATATTTTTTTATTAAAATATTATTTTTAATATCAAGTGATTAAAAAAAAATTAACACAAACCAGTAAAAAAAATAAAAATAAAATTTAATATAAAATTATTTTAAAAATTATTTATAATAATAATATTTTAACATAAAATTATTTAAATATATATTATTAAATTAATAAATATATCAATGAAATATTGAGAAAATTACAAACTTAATTACCATATAGCTTATATAGGGATAAAAATAACAGTCAAAACATCCGTTAGGTTTTTAGGTTTTTCATTAGTTATTAACGGAAAGTCATTTAAGTTTTTTTTTTTTTAAATCATTAAAAAATAGAATATATAAATCAATTATTTTTGAAAGAAAAAAAAAACTCATCTTCCTCACAGGCGGTGGTCTCTATCGCACCAGGCAAGGGGAACTGTTGTTTATCGCTTGATGGTGGTGTGTGTGATAGTCTTCCATTTGCAGCACTGCCCATTTGCCAATTTCCACCCGGACTAGCTGCACCTTCCACCAAACACACCATCATATCGTGCTCTCCACACCATCATATGCTAATGTCTGTTCATGTTCTTCCTTATGAACATATGGAATAGATTCAGTTTGTGGCCGTATTTTAGAGGTGACAACAACGACATGAAGTTTATGAAAAGACTTGGCATTCAGGCGAGCCACTAGGTGGTTTAGGTCATGCATTATATATCCTCCGATATTTGATTAATAGCCCACCCAAAGATTTAGTTCCCTAAAACTCCATAATATATTCTCTGGTGTTATTATAACATATAACTTGTCTCGTTTAGATTGGACTTTATTCCTATTATTATTATTATTTTAATTTTCTCAGAATGAACTTTTTGAATATGTTGATTTAAAGTGTAGTACGCTAGTATAATTCTTTGTGAGCAATTTGAGAATATTGGTTCGAACCTGCTCAGTTATACAAAGAAAATAACAAAATTTGTTAACGTATGTTTGTTAGCATGTTAATATATATCATATAACTTAACACTTAGTAAATAAATGTTATGATTAATTATGTTATATGCTCGCATGAATAATTTATGAAAATATTTAACGAAGAAATCAATATTTGAAGCATGAATAATTTATGAAAATATTTAACGAAGAAATCAATATTTGAAGAAATAAATGTTTTCTTCAATATATTTTTTCTTAATTTGTATAAGGTATGTATAGGGTATATACGTTGTTTATATAAACAAATATTAATTATTATTTCAACAACTATTATAATTGAATTACATGGTTTATAGTTGCTTGGTAGTCGTCGTGTATATTGGTAGGCATTTGGCGTCGACGCATTATTTGTTGAATGAGTTGTAGTATTTGTTGAATTCAAGACTCCCCCTCAAGTTGGTGCATAGATATATTTCATGCTCAACTTGACTGAAACTTCTGTGAATACTCGATATGAGACTGTTTTAGTGAGGGTGTCAGCCAATTGATCTTCTGACTTAATTTTTGGTAATTCCAATGAATTTTCTTCTAACTTTTCCATAAAAAATAATCTCTCAACTTCAACATGTTTTGTACGATCGTGTTGAACTGGATTATGAGCAATATCACATGCTGCTTTATTGTCACAAAATAACTTAATTGATTTTTTAGCAGGATATCACAAATCTTTCAAGAGAGATTGTAACCACAAGGCCTCACAAAGCCCAAGTACCATGCATCTGTATTTAGCCTCTGCGCTTGAACGGGCAACAACATGTTTCTTACTTCTCCATGTTATAAGGTTTTCCCCTACAAAAGTGAAGTAGTTTGATGTAGATCGTTTATCATTTATTGATCCAGGCCAATCAGTATCAATATATACTTCTATTCTTTGGAACTCTGAGTTTTTAGTGAACAATACTCCTTTTCTAGGAGTATACTTTAAATACCTCAAAATATGAATAACTGCATCCATATGTTGTTCTACAGGATTATGCATAAATTGGCTGACAATACTTAAAGCATAGGCAAGATCTGGTCTTGTGTGTGAAAAATACATCAACCTTCCAACAAGCCTTTGTATTTTTCTTTATTTGTTGGAACTTGATCAACCTTTATACATAACTTTAATCCTTCCTCTACTAGTGTATTAGCTGGTTGACATGCCAACATAGCAGTTTCTTTTAATAAATCTAAGGTATACTTTCTTTGAGATAAGAAGATTCCTTCTTTTGATCGAGAAACCTCAATCCCAAGAAAATATTTTAAGGAACCAAGGTATTTCATTTCAAATTCCTTGGACAAATAACTTTGTAGAGCTTTCCTTTCTTCAAGATCATTTCCTGTTACTATCATATCATCAACATATACAATAAGTGCAATGATCTTACCATACCCTTTTTTTCAGAAATGAATTATGGTCTGAATTGTTTTGCTTGTAGCCAAATGCCTTCATTGACTTTGTGAACCTGCCAAACCATGCTCTTGGGGATTGTTTTAATCCATACAGTGATTTTTTTTTAATTTACACATCTTTTCATCATGGATTTTGGATTTCTTGATTCCTAGTGGTAAATCCATGTAGACTTCTTCAATTAAATCTCCATGTAGAAAGACATTTTTTTACATCAAACTGATATAATGGCCAATCTAAATTTACAACTAGAGATACCAAGACTCAAACAGTGTTAATTTTGGCTACAGCCGTAAATGTTTCTATATAGTCGACCCTATATGTCTCAGTGTATTCTTTTGCCACCAATCTTGCTTTATAGTGTTCAATCATACCATATGTTTAATATTTTACTAAAAAAATCCATCAACATCCAACAATTTTCTTTGTTGGTGGACGATCGACAAGTTCCCAAGTTCTATTTATTTCTAAGGATCTTAGTTCTTCATTCATAGCATCTTTCCATTTTTGGTCAGCTAAAGCTTCTTGCATACTGTTAGGAGTAGATAAAACAGATAATTGATTCACAAATGATACGTTTGATTTTGACAAACGATGTTTAAACATATAGTTATACATAGGATATTTGACTTTACTAGAAATTACAGGTTCATACATGGCTTTAGGAATACCTCTATTAGGACATGGTGGAAGTATTTTTCTGGTTGGTTCAATAGTTGGAACATTCTCTACAAACGATTGGTTAGGTATATCAACAACTTGTGAAGAAGGAAACTCGTACTCATTTAGTGGTAGTAATGAACTTGCTTGATGAACTTGAAGTTGATAAGGGCTTGATTCCATTTCCCTTGAGTCTTCTCTATATTGGGAGTTATTACCATCTAAATTCAAGTTATTTTTATTTTTCTCACATATAATTTGTCTTTCTTCGTAAGGAAACAATTTATATGTAAGGGTTTGAATTTTAACATGGTTGTACTCCCCCTAAAATTCAGGTGTATAAGAGAAATACATTGTATCTTCATGAAAAATAACATCCATGATGGTAATCATTTGTTTTGTAGGAGGATGATAACAACGATACCTTTTTTTGTGTGGCATATCCCAGAAAAAAAACACAATATATTGCTCGTGGATCCAACTTGCTACGTTGTTGTTTATGTAGGTGTAGAAATGTCACACACCCAAAGACATGAGGAGGTAAATTGGGTACACTTGGTGCAACAATTGCTTCAGTGATGGCTTGTAGTGGTGTTTGGAAGTTAATGGAACTAGAAGGTACCTGATTGATCAAATATGCAACAGAAGTAAATGCTTCTCCCCAATAAGATAATGGCATATGAGCTTCGATCAATGAGGCACAGACAACTTCCAACAAGTGTCAATTTTTTCTTTCTGCAACTCCATTTTGCTGAGGTGTATCAACACAAGTAGTTTGATGATTAATCCCTTTTGATTTAAGATATTCTTGAAGCTTAGAACTTTTATATTCTCCTCCATTGTCACTACGTAGAACTTGAATCTGTGTTTTATACTGAGTACAAACCATTTTATAAATTTTCTAAATAATACGTTTACCTCACTTTTAGATTTCATTAAACACACCCAAGTCATTCTACTAAAATCATCAATAAATGTAACAAATCAACGTGATCCTCCCAAAGTAGAGACTTTGAAAGAACCCCATACATCAGAATGTATAACCATAAATGGAAATGGACTTTTATTTAAGGTTATAGGAAATGAGGAACGATAACTTTTTGCTAGTTCACAGACATCACACTTTAAAGTAGAAAGATCTAAGCACAAAAATAAACTTGGAAATAATTTCTTTAAATATCGAAAAGAAGCATGACCCAATCTCCTATGCCACAGCCATATATTTGATTCATCTTTTTTAGATCCAGTTGCTACCAGTGCATGATTTGTTGAATCCAAGTCCAAATAATACAGGTTTCCTTGCCTAATACCATGACCAATCGTTTGCTTTGTTTGGATGTCCTTGAACACACAAAAATCAGGCCAAAAAATAACAAAACAAGATAAAGTTGTGGTTATTTGAGAAATAGATATAAAGTTATACTCTAAAGAGGGAACAACTAGTACTGAATCTAAATTCAAAGTACTAGTGAGAGACAAAGATCTTTCCCCAATAACTGAGGTTACGTTACCATTGGCAGTGCAAACAGTTCTGTGTGAAGATGGTTTTGAGATTTGTCTAGAATCGAATGCCATATGATCAGTTGCACCTGAATCAATTATTCATGTATTATTAAAAACAAGAGAAATAGTTTTAAGCATCTTACCAACATTTGCTGAGGAGTTTGCAACATGATCATTTGTTGTTTCAGCAATGGTGGCAGTAGACATTTGTTGTGGATTTTTCTTCTAAGAGTCACGGTTATGATCCCACCAATCAGGATATCCTATAAGTTCAAAACATCGTTCTTTTGTATGACCTTTTTTATGACAATGGGTACATTTAAATGATGATTTATCAGCATCTTTCGTTCTTGGTGATTGAAAAAAGAACAATTTTTAGATATCATAGTGGAAGCATCAATACCTCTAGATTTCTAGACTCATTGACATAAGCAACCATCTCTTTACTTTTTGATTTTCTGCATATCACTTGTTATAATTTTCTGATGTTTTTTCTGGTTGCAAATTTTTGTTATGAATATAAGAGAGTTTCTCTCTCTCTCTCTACAATATGCATTTCTATTATTTGAGACCAAACATCATAATTAGCCTCAATAAGAATAATTTCAACATTAAAAACACCTTCAGAATTGACAGATTGTACAATAACTGGAGTTGATTGCTCCACAGGCAATGAAATTGTGCCCTCTGTCATGATTTTATGGTAAACTAACTAGAAAATGGTGTAATAATTTTAGAACTGGAAATAAAACTACAAGAACCGGTATAAAGAATATTGAACTGATGTTTTTTTAAAAGAAGAAATGGACTAAATCGGATAAAAAACCCAAAACTGAGTAAAAAAAATTGGTTAAAAAACCTTAAAAATGGGACCAAACTGGTTTTAAAAAGATAGAACCAGGAAAAAAGCAGGTTCAGACTTTTAAAACGGACCAAACTAGCCAAAATTGGAAAAACTGTGAAAAACCGAGAAAAATGGGTTCAGATTGAACCGTTGGTTAAACCGAACTAAATCTGAGCTGAACTCAGATGCATGCCAACTATGTCCATGAGCCAAACCGAGATGCAGACCGACTACGTCCTCGAGTTGAACCGAACAAACGGAGTCGAGCTGCATGCCACATCATCATCTTCAACCTCCAGATGGCGTATGATGGAGCGTGGAGGCGCGTGAAATGTTTTCTTTCCTTCAGGTGGCGCGTGTTGTCTTTTTCTTCTATCCTATTTTTACCAAAATGTTCATAATTATATTTAGAGTAATCTAGTAAAATTAGGTGGGACATATACTGCTTCAAAAATGATGTTTGTAATTAATATTTGTATGGGTGTTTGAATGAGATTTTTTTTTCTAAGAACAAATATTTGCACGAAAAAAAAATCTATGCTATGAAGAAATCAATATTTGAAGAAATAAATGTTTTCTTCAATATATATTTTCTTAATTTGTATAGGGCATATACATTATTTATATAGACAAATATTAATTACTATTTCAACAAACACTATGATTTAATTACATGGTTTACAACTGCTTGATAGCCGCTGTGTATATTGGTAGACGTTTGGCATCGATACAGTATTTATTGAATTCAATATTTAAAACGTTTAATTTTTTATAATTATGTATATAATATATATATAATGATAAAAATATGCTCAATTATATTATTTTTAAAATTATAATTATGTTTACAACATACAAAAAATGATGTAATTATGCCAAAATTTGAGTATTTTTATTTTTAATTATTCGTTTTGAACATAATTACAATAAAATAAACATTTTAAATATAAAACATGATTAAACATATATATATATATATATATAGAGAGAGAGAGAGAGAGAGAGAGAGAGAAAGAGAGAGAGAAAAGGAGGGTACAATTATTTTACACAATTTATTACATTATTTTATTTTGATAGTTGAGATTTAAATAATTAATTCTCTTTTACATTTTTATTACAAAACATAATTATTGAAATACGAGAATAATAAATTGTGACCCTAATATGTTATATAATTTTTTACACTCTTATTTTAAGTAAAGTTTAATTCTTATGTTATTTTTGATACAGTATTTTATGTATCACTAATATATATCAAATACATTGATACTGTGTTTTATGTATCACTAATATGAAGAAATCACTAATATGTATCAAATACGTTGACAAGTTGATTTATAAACATATGACAACTTAAAAAAATATGCACCTATGTTTGTGTGCTATATTTTTGACATTTTTGAAACTTTTTGATTTCTTATTCACCTTGAAATAATTAATAAACTTGTAGTACTTCACTCAAAAATTAATAATTTTTTGTATATTTTGTCATAGATAGATGACCATTGTTGTTATATTTAGTATAATTTTTTTTGACATATTTGATAAAAATATACTTTAATATGTTAGTTAATGGATAAGTTAACACAATTTTATTATCTCTTTTGAAAGGGTCACTAAAATTCATTAATAAATTTATTACATTTTTTTAAGAATAAAATTGATATTTTCAAAAATATTTATTTTTTACCAAAAGTATGGTAAATATTTGAATAATTATTTTTATTCATAGATACATTAAAAATTATTTCTTACAACGAATAGTCTTAATAATATATTCTTAGCATTTAATTTTTTATTTACTTATTATTTTAAACCACAAAATATTTTTTTAAAAAAAGTAATTATTTTAATATTTATTGTTGTTATATTTAGTATAAAAAATATTTTTAAATTCTTAATTTTATCTTTAAAAATTTTAAGATAAATTTTAGCACCCTATCAAAAGAAAAGAAATAATAAATTTATATTTTCCTACTGAATGACTAACAAACGTAATACATTTTTATTAAAAATAATAAAAATGTTCTACTCTTTATATATATATAGATAGATAGATAGATATAAATCAAGCACAATGATTAGAATTGGTGGTGTCCTTTTATATTAGATTTACAAAGCGGGGATAATTTGGGGATAAATGATATACAGATTTACGGCCAATACACCTAAAACTGCTGAAGCGAGATAATGCATGTTAGTCAAAATTTGATAATGGCATATGCTTTTTATAATCTCAAACCACACAAGAATATGAATGTGCGTGCGTGATAGTTATGTTAATAATTGTAAATATTCTGTAGCAATTTTTATTACATTTAAGCACTAATCACTAAATATAAATGTATAGTATTTTTTTACAGTTTAAGTATTTTTATTTTTTAATATTTATTTAAAAATATATTTAATTTTAAAAAATTAAATATTAACATAATTTTTACTCTACTAAATTATTTAAAATGACATTAATTTTTATCTTTTAATTATTTAACACATGTTTTAAGTAAAAAAATAAATTTAATTTAATTTAATTATTTCAAATATAATGTATTTTATTATTAAAAATATATTTTTTATGTAGATTATATATATATATATATATATAAATAATAACTTAACCACATTTTTAATATAACAATAATCATTTTCGTTTTATATTTTATAAGTTACGATTATTTTCAAAAAAAAATCTCAGATTTTTATATGTAAATACAATTAATTATCTAACTTTAAAATATTCTCCTCACAATAAATGAACATATATAACTCATTTATAATGATCTGATTATTACAAATATAAATAGTTATACAAATTTTTCAATAAACAGAATCTAACTATATATATATATTTAAATATAATTAAATATATTTCTTGATTTTATGGATAACTCATTAACTTAACTTTATATATTTATTAAAATTTATATATTTAAATAATTTAATCCAAAGACACTATTATTTGTCAGTATTATTTGTTTTGATAAATTATAATGAAAATGGACTTATATATATATATATCCATTACCACGTATTTTTATAATTTTATTTAAAATTATACATTATCATATTAATAAATATAAATGGTGTTTATGTGTGAGTAAAAGTATCAAATAAAACAACTTAGTTCACCTCGTTCGAACTATACACATATTGAGTTATAAATTAATTTAATTCATCTAATTTTTAAATAGGTTTAATCGAGATTAACTCATTTATATATGAATTAAGTTGAATGGCATATTTAACTTTTTTTATTGAACTTGTGTAAATTATTTCAAATATTTAAGTTACATTTAATAACTATTTTAATTTTTAATCTATAATTATATGGTTTAGGGATTAAATTTCAATTTCCAAATATTTTGGGGAAAAAAGTTGTTTGAATCAATTTCTAATTTCTAATTTTTAAATTTTAATTTTTTATGTTTTCGAACAATTTTTTTCAAATTTAGCTCTTTAATCAATTTGAGTAAATTGAAGTATAAAACTGACTTTTTTGAAGTTCAGAATTTCATCAAATTTTAAAATAGATTTTTAAAATTTAGAAAATTAAAATTAAAAATGAGTTATCAAAGTTAATTTTAAAATTTCTAATATTTAAAAATTAAAATTGATAATCCATGAATTAAAATAGTTATCAAATAAAAAACAAATCTTATTTTCTAATTTTACTTATATTTTTTTACAACCAAATATATTTTTAATTTTAATAATTAATAATAATAAAGCACAAAAAGTACAAAACAATATATAAAAGATATACTGGGATTAATTTTTATTTCAAAAAATTAAATTTAATATTTGCTAAGTAAACTTTTCAAAAATGAAAATAGAAACTTCCAAACTATTAAACTATCATAGAAAGTTTTATATTAACATAAATGTTAATTGTGTCTCATTTTTTATTAATAGTAATATCATCATGGATGTAATTTAGTAATTTTTATCAAGCTTTAATTATGTTTTATATGTTTAAATAAATGAAAAAGATTTATAATAATTGTTTTAGAAAGATTAAATTATTGATAAAAGTATTATTTCAATATTTTTAAAAAGTAATATTATAATAAAAAAACGTTAAAATGATATAATTTATTAAAACTAAAAAATTAAATGATATTACTTATAATTTAAGAAAATAAATATTACAAATAATCTCATTTAGGGAACTTTTACAATATTTTTTTCTTTTTTTATTGATAGACAGTGATGTGATATATATCATGATTAGTTAAATAATAAAATTTGGTGGTTTAAATTTATTGATAAAAATAAAATATTTATTTAATTAAAAAAAGTGTTATTTGGCTAAAAACAATGTTAGAGAAAAAATATTGTGCCAGAAAAGTGTCTATAGAAAGATATATTTAACCAAAAAATGTATAACAAAAAGATATCTTCCTTAAAAAATATGTTAAAACAAAAATTATCAAATGAACTACTAAACCACTTAAGATCTTAAGTAAGCTATTCATTATTTAAATTTATGAGATAAATAAACTAAACTTTTTTAACTCATAAACTCAATGAATTAATCTTAGATAAGTTGAGTTAAGATGTTAACTAGTTACTTATAAAAGTTAAAAAAACAATAAAAATAAAATTCTTAAATTTATAAACATAAAATAACACCCTTTATAATCATTTTTAATATTTTTACTATTAAAAAAATTAGTCTAAAATTAAAATAAAATCATTTAAATCAATTTAAAATTCAATATTAAACGACATAATTAAAATACGTTCAATATTTTAAGATGTTATTTTTGTTATAAATTTTGGAGTTAGTATTTTTTTTTTAATTTCTCATACTTGTCCCAAGTAGAAAATGGGGTAATAATTTACCAAACCATTTAACAATTAAACAATATAAGATTAGTATAAAATTAGATTCCTATTGAAGGGCTTTCTACAATACAAGTTTACTGTATCAAAATGCGTAGATTATATATCCACGAAGATAATATTTTCACTTGAAAAACACAAACAAATATAGCCATACAACAAGAGTTTCATAATAAAGGGAGAGTGAATAGAAGAATTAGTTAATGATTTCACCCTCTTCCTTTCCATCATTTTCTTCACAACCATCACCTTTGCCACAACTATTATCATCATTACCATCGTTATCATTGTCATCATTCAGAATCGAGGTCTTATTACTGCATTCGTAAACATCTTTCTTCATAGGGAGAGGCATTCCTTCAACCACTTCATTCTCCCTCTTAAGTTCCCTAACCATTATAGAGGGAAACTTCAGGGGTTTATTGGGCCAATCGTTAAGAAACGAATTCATCACCATGAATCTGAACACCTGCAGCAAGCTATTTTTGTCTCTCCTTATATCCGGACTAAGAAGTTTCTGCAATAATGTTTCTTTTTTCAAGCTCAATGAAGAAACATCAGAAGAAGCATTGTCATGTAATCTTTGCTTCTTGGCGGGTCGGTCATTTTTGTTGTATCTTCCTCTTTTGTCAAACTTGTTTTGCAGTCTTCCCTTCTTACTAAATTGACTTCTATTCTTTTCTCTTCCAAGTCCTTGTTTTTTTGAGTCTGAGAGAGAGACTCCTGGTATTTCCGCAACTTCAACCCCCAACTCTGCCTGCTTAGCTAGAATCTCCTTGAGTTGCTGCAAGAAGGGTTATATTCATGTAAGGAATAGGAGAATAGATCTTAATTAAGTTACCTAGAGATCTTACTCAAATACAAACCAGTCCTACTAAAATGAAACTTTAGCAGTTGTCTTCGGCATGGATTGTAAGAAAAGACACAAAAGACAAAAGTTATCCAAAATCCACCTATGTAATTGCATTTTCTATACTAAATTTAAGTATTGATCTAATTTTTTAGTACATTCTTGAGATATTTGGGAATCTATAAAATACTGTTCACGTAATCATATTTTTGAAATTTGATTGTGGACTGCAGTCAGGACAATGCAATTGAGTTGATGTTTGTAAATCATCAAAACATACTGTAGGCAAAGAAAAAACAATCAATGTACCTCCTGTCGTGTTTTGGCCTCCCTCTCAGCAACTTCTGCGTCTCTAAGCTTTGTGTTCAGCTTCTGTAAAGAACACATAAAACCATATGACATGAATATTAGGTGAAAAGAACCAGGCAGGTATGTACTCCAAAAATCCAACCTTTTCTATGTTGGCTTTTGATGGGTAGTTCTTTCTACGTTCCTCACACCATTGTTGAATTTCTTGTTCCGTATATGTCAGCAAGAGAGGTCTACTCATCTCCAATGAATCATAAAACACCAATTAGCAGGAAATTTGTAAAAGCTTTGCCATCATAAGAATGAGCACCCCAAAAATGACGAGGAAGTATAAAATTCATAAAAGATGAATAAACAAAAGTTGATTGCTGAATTTACTGTTATAACTGCCATTGTCAAACTAAACATATAGAAAATGCATTTCTTTAAACTGAAGTCGGCAAATTCATTAGAGCTAAGACTTTCCTTGCACAAAGTCTCAATTTATGGCATGTTCAATAATGTATACCATGAATTTATATTACATGGAAATTGGCACCAGCATGATGACAGATACAATAGTTTTTTACATGATAGCTTAAAAAATTCACGGATCAGATCAGAAGACAATCCATAAAAAAACAATCTTCAAAACTGCGTTGTTACAAATATGCTTTTCTTCAGCTCAAATATTGAATTCAATAGAAGTACTGTTATCCTGTTTTATATTTTAAAGCTCTACAGAATTTTAGCAAAACAGTACCTTCCCCAGTAAATACTACTTGCTGATAAAGAGACCAATATCATAAGACCTAGTTAATAATATTATGCTTCTTATTGATAATAAATCTGCAATACTGTACAATATTATATAGAAGTTACCTTCTTTGTTCCCGGTCTTGGTTAACCTTTCCTGCTCTCTCATTACCTAGTCCTGCAATAACAAAGGCTCTGTTTTATGCGGCATAACTATTTAAACTTGCCCAGAATTATATAAGCATGGTATAGACCATCCTATAAAATATATGCCCCTATTAATGCACATACAGATCTAAAAAGTAATGGAAAAAATAGGGCTACATGAAAAGGATTTATTTAGTAATCATACAGGGAAGGCACTACCAAGAATTTTTTTTCCCATCCAGTAATCCCAGGAAAATAAAGGTGATGGCCTACCTTCTGTAGCCTGTTTCTGAATCAAACTTCAAGGTTTGACTTACAAAAACTAACAGGCTTTATTTTCAATTTAAAGTTTATGGGATAAAAATTCATCAGATGAGCTATGGATAATACATTTCACATATTTTTTTATGAAAGAAAAAATCCACAAGTGAGCACACAGACATTAAAGTGTTCATCAGATGAAATCCATAAGATGCTGATAGCAACACAATTCATTTTTGTCCAATATTCTTCTAATTACTAACAAACTAGACCTTCACTATGGGCAGACAATGAAAGATATTAATTAACAGCTAAGAGAAAAGTTGTAATTCCACAAACCTATTCCTGTGTGCCCATTTGAAATCCCAAACTTTTGCTTTCCATTTTTGATGTGATGAGACTGGGAATACTGAAATCTACATAAATTGCACCAATTGTGAGCTACAAATCGGTCTTCTGAAACTTTTAAAGTAAAATGGAAGAAACTTCATAAGAGGTCATACCCCCCCTGTCGCCCTCCTCTTCTTGGATTCCTGTTAAAGTTTTTACCCGTTTGATTTTTCCAGTTAGAATTTGAATTATTATATCCAGAACTTCTTTTGGAGTTTTCCTGAAAGAGTAGGATAAGGAAACAAAGTAACTTTACTGTTTCAATATAGTATAAACTTAAAGCAATTTCCAGAAAATTAATTTTTCAAAAAAAAAGGGAATATAAGGATAATAATTGCTGCCAATATCCCAAGAAAACACCATGGCAGTAAAAAGTAAAAACAGATGCCAACTATGAAGTTACGAAGTGAATTTAAAATAAATAATTAATAGATAACGTTTCACCAAGTCAATGTCCTTAAACTCTCATTGCATGAAAACACAATTAACAATGAGGTAACTCACTTGGTTCCTTAAAACTTAAAACCTGACAAGCAATGCATGAGCATCAAATATTAGAATACTGAGAACACATTAATATGTCTTCATAATATCAAATGTAGTCTTACAAAAACAGGCGAATATTTTTCTTTTGAGATGATAAAATATATTCTCATAAATTTTGTTGTGTCGGATAATTCAACTATATAGAATTTAAGACTTTTAATTATTTAATAATTGTTTTTCACTAATGATGACTTACTAAATTTAATAATTGTTTTTGTCACATGATAATTTTTTATAATTGAATATTAGAAAAACAAATAAATAAATAAAATTATTATAATGAACATAACATTTACGATTTTTAGATCTTCATTGTTAATTATTATTAAATATTAAATTAATAACAATGACTTCGTAAAGTAAATTGGATAATGATAGGTTTATTATTATTATTATAAAAATGAGTCCATTCAATGACAAACGATATTAACAAATCATTATAACCATAAGATAATCCAAATTAATAGTGTAGATGCTATTATATTTCCAAAATAAATTTAATGAATAACTCCTAAAATCAAGGAGAAATCAAATCAAATAAAAGCATATATGCACTATTAGATGAACTTAATTTGTCAAAAATATTTGTCTATATCATTTGTAAGAGAAACGGTCAACATGTACGTGCATTTGTTGTATTGAAGTCTAATTTTTTTCTAAATTCTTTTTAAGATAATCATGCATTTAAAAAAAATATAACACAAAAAAAGTCGATAAATAAGAGAAGAAAAAAAACGTTTGAAAAGTATAAGATCATAAGGTTATATACATGATTTGATTTTTCTTTTATATTTATCTTCTAGAATAATGGAAATATGTGTAATTAAAACAAAAATGTTGGACAAAACTGTCTAAAATGATATATATTATATATAAATAGGCCAGCATATATGTCTTTTTTCGTTTTGAAAGTTGATGGCAACCTTCAAGTTTAGGGTTTCATACCAGTCTTTTCCCTCCTTTTCTCGATCATTTCCAATTGCTTCTTCCATCTTCTCCCCCCCAATCTTCACAATTCCTTCACCCATTTTCTCTCCCTCCTTAACTAGTTTCTTCAATTTTCTTTCTATTTTGCTATGTTTGGCTTAATAAAGATCAAAATCCATTTGGAGTTTTGTTTAGATTTTAGACTTCAATCTCTCCAAGAGAGCTTAATCTCTTTGGAATCACCCTCGGACTTTATGCCTACAATCTCCATTTTTATGAACTTCAAGATCCCTCTCTTTATGTCCCTGTTCTGTTTGTTTTTGGTTTCAACATCTTTGTGTGTTTTAGGTGCAATTTAAGAAGGATTTTGGCAATGGCTATCTTTCTTCTTCAAATAGAAAACCCAAAGCCAAGTCTTGATGTTGAGGCCTTAATTCTAGAGCGAGCATTACTTGCTTAGTCTAGCCATTATGGCTCATGTTGGCTCTAGTATCACAGAAGAGATGGAACTCATGCTAAGGAAAGCTCTTCTACTTTGCAACTGAAACCCGTTGGAGATGGAATGATTTGGGTCAGATTTAGGTTTTTTGTGGCTTTAGTATGGCTGGTGGTGCTACTCTCTTGAGTAGCTGGGTTGGTTTTCTCAAATATTAAGAGTTCCCTTTCCCTTGTTATTAAGGGTCTTTTTCCCTATTTATTTGGGTTGAATTGTGATTTTTCGTTGCTGCGAATTTTGTGATTAAGCTGCAAATAGTGTGATGTCTTAGATGGTGGTTGTTGGCTTCAAAGGTTAAGCGAAGGCATATGAAAGGTCTATGTAATAGGGGTTTTGGCTTGCTCTGATTTATTTCCTTGTTATTGTGTTTTCTTTTTTAGATTTTGGTTTGTTTTGTTGCTCCATATACTTTAACATGGTTAATGCTTTTGCTCTACACCATGCTGGATAATGCAGATTGAGCAATGTTACCTCTTCTAGAGTTTGCTACTAGTCTTTGATTACTAGAATGTTTATAGTTTGACTCCTTAAGCAACCTTAGGTTTATGAAGACGGAATCATGTTTGAGATGTTTTTGGCTTTTATTTCTCTATTACTGTTTAGAGTCCATAGGTGATAGTTTTGGTCCTTTTGCTTTGCTGTTGGTTTGTATTCAGAGTCTGTATGCTTGGGCACTTCTTGTTTTAATAAATTTTCTTTTCCTTTTTACCAAAAAAGCATATGTATGTCTTTGCAAGTGAAAGTATGGTTGTGCAAGTGATTTTATGTATGTGCAAGTGAGTAGTCATGATAAAGATTGATAAGATTTCCCCAAGCTTATAGCTTCATAACACAAAATTGTGTATATACCTTTGAGCTCATGAATGCAGAAGGTTGCCAGTCATTAGAATTACTTTGCACAGGTTGATTTGAAGAGGTACTTGTTGTAGATAAGTTCCCAAAGTGCTGAGTTGCAGCAACTGTTGATTTCATTGAATTTACATCCATCACAGGCGGAAGTATGTTATGCTGATTCTGGTTAACTTGTGGTCTGACTTGATTAAAATGTGCATTACCAAATTGCTGGCTTCCTAAAAAGACAGGATTTCCAGGACCTCTGGTCTGAGGTGCTTGATTAAAAGCCCCAACTGCTTGTTGAGGAACAAATTGAGAAGGATTTGACATTTGCATGGGCAAATACTGATTCATATTTTGTAAAGGGTTTGGCAGACAGAGTTGCCCAAATGGAAACCCCAAACTCTGATTAACTTGATGTGGTAAATTCAACCCATTCTGCCCAAATGCCTGCCCAGGTAAATGAGAGGATCTAACTTGGTTAAAATTCTGCACCAAATTAGTGAGTTGCCCAGAAACTGGGAATGTAGCAGCTGAGTTCAAATTGTTCACACTATTTTGAGGACCAAATCCCATTAGGTGGTTACCCAATTGAGGCATACCCAGATAATTAGTTTGCAAGGGAATGAAATTGTTAGGGACATTCATGAACCCAGGTTGATTTATCATGGAAGTAGGATTATTGGGGGTGGCTACACCATTGGTGAAGCAGTTACCAAATTGAGAACCATTCATACCGAACTGAGGCTGAATGGGAAAGGGGTTTTGCAACATATTGAACGCATTTTGATTAGAAGACATAGCCTGATACAAAAAAGGGAGAAAAATATAACAGCTTTAAATCATATAGATATAGGGTCGTCTATTCATCTGCAAATATGCTCATGTATGCGTGAAGTGAGAGAGAAGAAGAGTACCTGCTGAGGGGGTGGAGCAGAGCTAGAAGGGTTTCGAAGCTGGTTGCTGGAAGGTTGAGAAAACGTACTATTGAAAGGAAGCATTTGACAACGCGAAACTCAGACGATAAGGCGGAGTGAGCTCCGTCGTCTTTGAATTGGGAGCAAAGCTAGGGTTTTATGGGTTTTGGAAAATTCTTTACTTTTCGTCATTTGCAAGTATTATTACATATTATAAAATATAATAATACAAATGCATATTCGTTCCATATTATGGTCTAACTTTACTATTCAATTATTATTTAAAAAAGAAAACTTTACTAATCGATCAAATTATAACATATATTTATATATAAATTTGATACCAAAAAGTTGCAAGAAAATAATTATTCTCATTTAAATTAACATAACATTTTAAAATTTCAAATATATAAATTATTTTATCACCAATTTAACTATAGAAACTTTGAGCTAGATTATCACAAAAATACCTTCACTTAATAACAAAATCCTTCTAACATTTATTATCATTAAAAATTTTATGTTTTTAATGGATTTTATTAGAATAATTTTATTGTTTTCAAATTCGTCTATTGATAGTAACTATCTTAAAAAATATAATAAATAAATTTATATATTTATAATCATAAATATTTATTATTATATTTTAAATATATAATTAATTGGTCAATAATATTGATTACCACCTTAAAACTTAAAGGAATAATGCATACAAGTCTTACCTATAAAACCAATCCTAATATGTAAAAGGTGCATAACAAGAATTAAAATCAAGTATCGCATGTTACGGCGAGTTTTATTATGGACCGCGACACACTCCTCATTATTGTTTGTTCTGTGCCATGACAAAAAATTATTGAGTCACTACGTGACCTATTCTGAGTAATTTCAAGCAAATGATTACGTATCTCAAGTTGTAGGCCACGACATGGCCTATAAATTAAACTTTATAGACCAAAATGTGTAAAAACATTATAATAGTTTATTTTCTTCTATCGTCAATTATATTATTTCTTAATTTTAGTTTAGTTTTTATACGCAATTTAGATTAAGCAATAGTAAATAAGAGGTTATAATAGGATAGTTTTTCAAATCTAATGATTTAAAAAGGATGTTGGAATTTACGAATATTGAAGATAAAAATCACAACTTTAGAATAGTGTACATCCGTCTATTTATTTTTGGATGTTAAAATGTTATCTATATTTTTATTTTTATTTTTTGCAATAAATATTATTATTACTTGAATTTATTAAATTTAATTTATTAGTCATTTATTATTTTGAGCATGTTTGACAGATTGTGATAATGAAAATTTAGTTATATTGTTATGTTTATATAGATTATTTAGACAAATATTTTTAGTCATTATTAAATAAGATTATTTTCTATTTTAAGATTTTTACAAAATTTATTATTGAGGAATACATTGACAACATATTTTTCTTAACAAATTTAAAATATGAAAATTAGGTTTCATATACATCATCTAAATCTAATTTAGAAAACTTGAATATGAGTTTAAATTAGTAATCCGACCGAAAGTATCAAATTAGATCGTTTGTTAATTCTTTAGACATTAGGAATAATTTAATTTAATTAAATGAAGACCCGATCTAAGACGTTAAATGCTTTAATTAATAATATATAGTAACTCAATCGAATGCATTATTTATATATAAAAAGGAGAATCAATAATATAGATTTATAATTAATTAATCTAATTAATTATATCAAATATAGTTACAAAATGTTTAGGTTTAATTGTCGTATTTGTTTTTAAAAAATTTGTTAGTTTATTTAAAACCAATTAATTTTTCTTTAAACTAACTTTGAAAGTATACTTACTGTTTATTATAAGTGATTCGTGCACTTATAAACTTATTATAAATTTATAAAATTTGACTATTAAGTTTTTATGTATCAACTCCCACACACCTAATTTTTATATTATCCTCGATGTAAACATGTTCATAAATATATTATAAGAATAAAGAAAAGTGAGTAGAAAACAAATATTACACTTTGTCTCAAATAAAACGCTTGGTTTAACATCTTCAGTTCAACTCTATCACTTTTTTATATCTATTGCTATTGTAAAGTTTTAAAATGTGTGATGTTAAACTATCAAGTTACATCTTAGTTGTAATCTTTTCTGAGGCATATTATACACATTTTTTTCACATCTATCTCTTTGTCATCATTAAGTTTGTTCTTCGTACCAATGAATTTAACTTTGAATCGGTATTATTAATGAAAGTAAGAATGTGATTTAAGAGTAGGAATGAGATTAAATAATTTCACGATGAATTTGAGGCTTTTAGAGTTACAAATGAGTCCAACGTATTATTTGCTATTAATCCCTTATTCACATTAAATACATTTAAATAATTGTTAAATTCAGTGGTATGTTTGTGATAAATGAAATAGATAGTATATTTTTCACGACCCTTACAGCATGTTAGTATAAAAATCTATTTATTTTAATACTAATAATCAATATATTTAATAACAATTTTCAATTAGAGTTTTTCGTGAAAAAAATGTACCACTGGTATATTTGTTAACTTTTCTTTTTATTTCCAATTAAAAACTTTGAGAACTAAGTTTATTTTATGTCATTTATAAATTTTGTTTCAATCATATGTTTTCAATATTTACTTATACAAAATTCATAAGAATTTAGTGACAAATAAGAAACAAGAATTTGATTGGGAAAAAAATCATAAATAAGAAATCGAATAAAAAAAATTATAATAATTTATGAATCACCTTACAAAAGCATTCGCTTAAAAGGTGAAAATTAAAATTAAAAATTGCCATCAGTGGTTACAGATTTTCAAGTATTAGTGAAATACTTTGCTGGTAATTCAAAGTAAGAACTTGAATAAGACGTTTAGATTTAAATGTTTTGAGAAGACTTCAAATCACCTGCCTGTAAGTTCATTTTCTCCATTTTAATAGATAACACGTTATTAGGGTACAGTTGAAGGAGGAAGCTCGAAGGTGTTTGTCTAGTAAGATTGACGAGTAAACAAAGATGTACGTTCTTACATTAGGATTCCCCACACAGTTTGCCCCATAGCCGTCAATCCCTTTCATGCTATTCACTTTTACATAAGAATACAGCTGCAGATAGGTACTAGATATAGGGAAGGAAGGGGGCAAACAGAATCAAATAACATCCATAGCACAATCAAACTATATTGGCCACCTAGGTATTAACGACAGCTTCAACTTCTTCTACAGGTTCAGGACCTATCGCAGAGATTAAAGAGGCCGACTGAATCTTCCCTGAATGATCCAGCCTCATTAAAATAACTCCCCTGCAATTCATGGTCGAGTATTAAAAGAAGTAGCATAATGATGGTAGCAATCAGGTAAAGAAGATAAAAAGGATGTCGTTCAAACTTCAAGTATCAAATGGTCATATAGCTTCATGATAAGTATTTTTAAGTTATATAAGTTATCATATGCTTAGCTCACTATTAGAGTGTAGTTAGTTATTCCTCTACCCTTGTATACTTGTATATAAAGTAGTGTTGTAATTCAGTATGTTAGGAATGAGAAATATCTTTGCATTCCATTTCCTCAGATTCTTCTGTATAGTATCAGAGTGGTAAGAAAAGTTATGAGCACGATGAGTAGAATTGCTAGAATAGTAAACTAAAATAGATCGAGCACATTCAATTCTTTGTAACACAGATCAAACAGATCAAGAAAAAATCCCAAGCGTTCTTCTCAGTGGACAACATGCAGAGAAAGCATTCAATAAAGACCAAACTTTCAAGAACAAACAGATCTCCTGAATCATATCCAAGATCCCAATTTGTCTTCACAGGTCAACAAACTGCCCTACTAGTCAGAACAATATTTGTAAAGTTGTCCAACTCCAAATCCATTTCTCAGCAAGTCTAAATAAATTTCATAAGCCTTTAAAATCTAGTAGCCTTTAAAATACTTTTGGCCAGATTATACTGTTCAGATCAATTTGATCTTTCAAGAGCTAAAATAGTCTCTGTAAAAGCAAACTAAGAAGTCCTCATTTAGCACGCAGCCACAGGAAATTAACTCAAACGAAGTAACTAAACTTGGAGAAAACACTTCTTAACACAACTCATCAAGCCTGGACGTAAATCACTGCTTTCAGGATAATTCCATGCAAAACTTTTAAACTATGAAATGTTATAACACTTTATAAAGAGGAGAGAAGAGAAATGAAGGAGCCTTAGTGGCATCATCATATCCATTAAATTGAAGTAACAAGTCTCTAATTCAGTTTAGTTAGAACATGGAAGGCATCAGGAAAGAGGTAGGGATAGGGAGAGGGGGGAGACAGCTCAAGGGAAGAGAAAGCAAAGAAACAGGAAGTAGCTCAATGGATTACCTTGCATAGCGGGACTGTATTGAGATATCCCGCACCTTAATTCTGTTGACCGTACCACTTTGGCTCACTAAGACCGCTTGTTCATCACTTTCTCCATCTTCTGGAAATTTTTGAAAGGATATTTAAGAATAATGCCCATAGATCATGACATACCTTAACAATCCAACCCACACACACCATCAAAAGAAGAACACTATTTAAGTATGATAAGATTACCTGACAATGAAAACCCAACAACAAAAACTGCTGCCAAACGATCCTCTGCTGTAAACTGAAAGCAAAGCATCATAGTAATCAAGCAAGAGCACAAATAGTTAATATCCCATAAACCAATTCTTTGTATGATGCAAAAAATACCTTGTATCCTATCAAGCCAACTCTATTCAAAGGCGATGAGCGAAAACAGCTCAACGGGACTCGCTTTCCATATCCACTTTCAGATATGAACAACAACCATGGGCCATTATGTCCTCTAGCACTACAGAAAAATAACAGAAGATTAATATATTACCAAAACTAAAGAAATACAAAAAAAAACTAGTAATCGCAGATCAACTAGTTTAAATTTCAGCTAGGATCAAATGCACCATCCAGATCCTACCTTCTGTGGGATTCCAAAAACCAAAATCAATTAAAAAGCTCTAAATGATTGTGTTGGCTGTGAAAAAAGATCCAAATGATTGACCAATAGACATTGACAGATGGTAACCTTTAATTCTTCTTTTACAGAAAAAAGCATATCTTTATTTTCCCCAAAATTTTCTTTCCTAAAATTTTATTTCAATCACTAATGTATCATTCACATAACATGCATGCCAAGACCGTGCTTTATTTGGCTAATGAGTTTGTTAACAAGACATATGATGAGTTCTGTTCATCTATAGTAGAAAAAAATTCAAAAAGTGGAAGGGTTGTAGCTTAATTTGGCACGTGCATCTTTACAAAAATAACAGCCATAGTAATCAACAAGTAGAGTTGTTCAAAGGCTTTCCTTGAAAAAAATATTCTAAAATCTAAAAAAAATTGTTTTTAAGAAAAAAATGGATCAAGTCAAATTGCAAATACACTAATTATTAGTTAATTTCAGAGTTCATTCAGATGCCTTTCCACCTCCCCTACATTCTCAGTCACTTTGACAAATTTGGAGCATCAGTTTCCTAAGCTTCAGCAGAATAAAGAATCAATATCTTTATGGACATTTTTTTGTTGGACTGCACAAATGGTTAAAAAAAATCTATTGCTACCTTTTGTCCCTTACATTTTTTTCTTATGATTTAGTTGCTTTACTTTTTAATTTAACATATTTATCCTCCACCTTTGAAGTGCGACTCAAAATTGACTATAAATTAACAAAGCGAACAATGTGTGGTTAAATGTCAATCACATGCATGTTAACTTAACCCAAGTTAAACCATTTTGATCGTTTTTTTTTTCTTCTTACGTGAGTTGCACATGATTGACGTTTAACCAAACATGGTTAATTTTGTTATTTCATAATCGATTTTGAGTTTATTCAAAATTGGGGACCAAATGTGCTAAATTAAAAAAAAAGTACAGAGAATAAGTCATAATATAAAAAGTAAGGAATCAAAGTGTAAAATTAGAAAAAATTTATGGCCCATTTGACAGTGATCTATCAATATCTTCATGGACTTTATAGTAGGAAATAAACGTTTGCTAGACTTATTTGGGGTTATGCATTTAAGAATTAATGAATTATATTTTATTACTATGGGTGAAGGGCGACAGTTTCATAACTTACACAAGTAGAACGCATAAATCCTGTAACTTTTTACTGTATCACATGATCTTGTTGTTTTCACAAAATTAACACAAATCCTAATTTGACCATTGACTAAAAAATTGAGAGAAATTCTCTCGTGTGCTTGGCATGTAACCAATTTTTTAGGGCTATTTGGAATATCAAATTTAACCCAGCTAGACGCCAAAAGGAATCATATTTGGCACCAATAAACTGTCTTAAAGCCACCACCCAACATCCCACTCATCAACTCACCTGTCTTCTCCATTTCTCAGTCATTAGTATTTCATAAAAACTCCATTAAAGCCAAAACCACTCACCTATCTAGGAAGAGGATTTTATGGGTATTTTTATGGAGGATCTCGGGTTAGAAAATGAGAAGGCTTTTAAAAGATTTCTTACTATAATTCAGCGGGTTACGGGTTTCATTTACAAATTGGTTGCTCAAAATCTCATTTACCAAACAATTGCTTTTGCATGGAGGTCCCCTAAGTTGATAAGGGTACCTGTTAAACCATGTATTTCATTACTTGAGGGAAGATACAAAACATGTATGTGATGACTGGGAAGATATTACACGCTAAACCATGTATTTCATTATTAAATTTGTTATTCCAAAAATGTCCAAAAAAAATGGTCTCATGCCAAACACGACAGAATTTCCCCCAATTTTTCAGTACATAATCAAAATAGGATTTTTGTATTAATTTTGTGAAAGTAATAGGACCTATGTGATCTAGTAGAAAGTCACATGACTTATGCTTTCCACTTATGTAAGCTATGAGACCCCTGCCGCCCTTCATCCTATTACTATTGTAATTAAAGTAGAGGTCGTCTAGTAAAGAGAACTGTTATCCTTTTAACTCACACCTATTTCTTATTTATTGGCATAAGAAGCTATAAACATATAGATTTTCCTACTCAATCAAACTTACTCACGCTTGAAACCTGCACAGGAAAACAACAATATTTGGAAAAACATTTGGCAGTGTACAAGTTCCAACACCAATTTGAAATAGAATAAAGAGAATGAATAGAGGGAGAGAAAGAAACAGAAGACAGCAGAATAAATCTTGAAGATGAAAATCTAATTACAATTTGTTGTAATTGTTTATGTGAATTGGCTGGTTAGTTTTTTCCCAACTTCAAGTTCGAACTTGTAGGAGTTGGTCAAACATTAGTTTTATGGTAACAGTAAAAGCACTAATTCTAAGTCTAACAAAAACCCCAACCCAAAGGTTCAGCCCGCTAAAAATTCTGAGTCTAACAAAACCCTAATTCCAAACTACAGTCATGATAATGGTAAGTCTAAAGGGCACTGTTATTGCAATCTCATGTGTTTCTTAAGAATATGTAGCACATAGCAGCTCATGAATCTAGAATGCCAATCAGGCAATCACTGAGCATCAAACATCCATGAGATTGTTAAAGATATTACCTGACAGGGGATGCTTCGGACAGCCTTTCAAACTCATTTCTCATTGCTGCTGGTATAATATCCACACTTGCCATTCTATCCCCTCCTTTAAGTCTCATGGCTGCTGCACCTCTTGTATTTCTGCGTTGTGTCCGAATCTGTCACCAAAAATAAAAATAAATAAACTAAAATCCTTGGATAAGTAACGGTTAGAACATACAGTTAACAATTATTATTTATGTTTACAACAAAAACATACAGGTTCTAACCATGTAACATTTTGAAGAATAAAGGATGAAAATGGAAGCAACATTTTCAGTTCTCAAATATAATTGAGTTTTTTTTATGCTGGAAAACATTTAACATTTACTAAGAGATTGCATCGAACCGTAGTAAGAGTATTAACAAATGCAAACAATAATGCAATGAGAAATGAAGGGTCTACAATCATAATTAAGAAAGAAACATCCCCAGCTGTTTATTATACAATCCTCAAACTCATTAAATCCGACACTTAAAAGGAAGCTAAAACCAGCATCTTCTCCTCCTGGCCAACTATCATATCAATGGCGAAAGCCTAGTAGATCTTCCGAAAATCTTATAGAAATTTCGGACAGATCGAACACAAAAGCACATAATAATCCTTTCAGACTACCGTATTGAATTATGTATAGGTTGAACTGCATTCCACCTTATCAATGGATACAGTACGCAGGATATATAACTTACCTTCTCACAGGAACTTAGAATGACCATTCCATTCTGTGAAGCCATAGCAACAAGGTCATCATTTGTGCAACAACGTACCCATTTTAGCTCATCACCAGGAACCTGTGCAGTCATGCAGGAGTTGAAAGAAATAAATACATCTTCCTAAATACAAATGTGTTTTGGCATGCAAATTCAAGTGTGTATCCTGTGTATAGATCCGTGGATGAGTGTAAACATGTATGCACGTCATATGTCAACAAAGTAAAGGCTAAAGCAGAACAAGACGAACCAATTGAATTGCAATGATTCCGGTACACCTGATTGATGAAAAAGAACTCAATGATACTTTCTTGATGTAGCCATTCGCTGTAAGCATTAGCAAAAACTGATCCTCAGCAAACTCAGTGACAGGAATGACTGATGTAATTTTCTCACCATCGGACAAAGACACGATCTGAATCCATTATAAAGGAGGTTAAAAAACAACACATAGAGGCTACAGAAAACAATGGCAGAAATCAGAAGCCAGAAAAATAATACCTGAAGTAGAGGTGTCCCAGCAGCAGTTCTAGTGCATTCTGGAATTTTATAGGCACGTGCAGAGTATACTGTTCCTTTGTCACTGCAAAGGTTTAGGTAGTTTCATGACAAAGGAAATGAAGTTGAAAACAATAGTGTATCAATAACTGTAGAATCAAATTAAGTTTAGCACACATAACAATCTTAACACTCAAATCTGATCCAAATATGATTAAATCCAAGGAAGAAATGTCGGTATCATCAGTACAACATATTGGTACTTCTATTTTATGCATTTTTTTGGTCAAACAATACTTCAATTGGGAGAATTTTAACCAAGAGATTCATTGGCAAATGACAAACATTTACCACTTTATTAGAGGGCAGTTGGCATCCATTTTACGAAATTATCATGGATACATCAGTATTGGTGTTGATATCGATGGAAACTTAAAAAATTGTGGAAATTTATTTTAAAAGTAGGAAATTATTAATGCAACTTTAAAATCAATTAAAAGCATAGATCATCATGTGGATTTATTCCATAAGTAAATATTGTTATATAGCAAATACGTGAATGAGATCCATACACCAATGATAGAAACAATCATGTAGACCACCAGATAAAGGTGATGTATGGACAACCTTGAACACAACCCATTGTAATAGAGAATCTATAAATCCATTCAAATAGTATAGTTGTTGAGCATCAATATGCAGAAACAAGTGTTCTTCTCTGTTCATTAAACTAGATATTTGAACCTGATCTTCAGCGATTATTTTCAACCAATACTATCAAAATACTACCCAAACAAAGTTATAATATTCTTCTCAGTTTCTCTCACTTTTTTCCTTTTTTATTTCCACTGCAAGACTTGATAATTACCCTTTGTGGTAAAAAATCAAATTATGATTGTCTAACGGATGGAAGTGAAAAAAGAAGGAAAAAATAAATAAACTAGGAAAGATTTAGCATGGTTAAAAGACCATCTAATCCTATAGCTATGCATCAAGAGATGCTCGTATGAATCGTGTTCTTAAAATATTGCACTGAGCTTGTTTAACAAGAACATCTTGCGTGTTGCAACATACAAACTCTGAAAGTACCTGAAATACAAGATGTGATCATGTGCGCGACAAACAATAAAGTCTGACATTGCATCATTTACCCTCAGCTTCCCAACAGATTTACCAATTGTTCCACGATTTTGAAGATTAAAGGTGTTGGGCTTCATCCGCTTAACATAACCTTTTTCACTGAAGGCCTGAAAAATACACAGAAATACTAATATAAAAATAAATAAGAAAATAGAGATCAATATAATGATAAAGATATAGTACATAAAAATGAGATATAAGGCATGGGTGCGAGAGAGTTTAGGTATCTACCAGTAATATTTCATCATTAGGAATAACATCTATATCCTCGAGTTGACCATTGTCATCGTCCTCCAACCCCGAACGTCTTGGACTGGAAAACTTGTTTTTTAACTCTATCACTTCTTGTTCGATCAACTGAAACAAGGGAAAAAATTATAGCACTAGCAGAAGACTATGATACACGAAGATAGTGCTTATCAGTGGAGAAAACATGTAGGAATAACTGCTTTCATTATCAAAATAAGCTTCTAGCTGTTTGCTGTTGTTAGGTGAATCTATAGGATATTTGCAACTGGCACAATTTCTTAACAAAAACATTATTTGAAACCTAATCATTCATACCTGTAAAATGTTATTCTTGCTTAACAAGAGTTCCTCTAGCTTTAAAATTTGCTCTCTCAATGAACCACTTTCATCAACAAACCTTTTCATCTGCAAGATTAAGGAGAAGACAAAAAGATTTAGTATTAAATTATAAAATGCAAAAGACATAATCAAGCAAATAACTATCAAAACAAGCATGCACCTCAAGAAGTGTAAGTCTTCGTAAGTTTATGTCCAATATGGCTTCAGATTGTTTTTCAGAAAGATTGAATTCTGCAGTAGAAAATTAGGGACACAGTAAGGAGAAGCAACTATAATAACCTCATGCCAAAAATAAACTAAAGCAAGGTGTCCATTGAACAAAGGTGTCCCAACCCATAAATAAAATATAATAAATGTGTAACTAAAAGTGAAAGAGTTGCAACTTGCAACAAGGATTGGTCAAAGTTTATGTAGTTTTCCCTTTAGTTTTTATGCAGCATTTCACCCGCAGGTGCTAGTTTCATTTTTATTTATTTTTTAGGGTTCAATTTTAGTATATTTTACAAAAGATGATGAGTTAAGCAAAAATTTTAACGGGGTTTGGGTGTGAAATTCACATAACCCTATGAAAAGGCAAGTATGTGGAATAACTTTGAGAAAAGATGTACTTTAGTCCTAAGAGCACAAAGCTACGGTACTCGTGTACTTTTTTTGGGACAAAAGTGCACCATTTTGGAACTAGAGCACTTTTTTTCAAAGTTATGGGACTAAAGTGCTCTAATTGAAAGCTACAGAACTAAAACACTCATTTGCACAAAGCTACATGACCACTAGTGCCCTTCTCCCAAAATTTGAATAGGTGTGGAATTTTTACATGTTACAAGTCAGTGTTGAAATAAAAATTGATAAATTGAACAGTAAAATGAATAGTGGCTTAAATATATCGTGAAACTAGTCATCAATATGTGTATTGCATGTGAAAATTCAATCAAGGAAAGTGGGTTGGCCCTTTCGTAAACCCTTCTTCACCTGTATCGCTAAGACTAATGCAATTTTTTCTTTCTTTACAAAAATGGTACTGACACATAAGGAAAGTGCCTGGGTTTGAGTTGGTTGTTTAATCTACAATAAGGAGGTTTTTAGAGACCCTAATTCCCTCTCTGAGACATACAAGCGTTAGACTTTCTTGAAGCTTAAGAGATAGATAGGGGAGGTCAATTCCAATGTCGGCTGACTCAAGTGCCCCCTAAAACGTGCGAAATGGTCACCTATTACACGACTTCTTATCTAAGCCCTTCTTACTTAGGAAGTTTCCTTTGATTTAGAATAGCTATCTAAAGTATCCTAAGGCACTAAGAGGTTCTCAACCAACTATGAATGATGATATGACCTCGAAATCTACGGCTAGAGAACTTCGTCAAAACTTTCACTCGATCTCTATTGTGCAACCTAAATAGATGGTTTGATGGCATTTCATCTCAACAAGGCATCATCCACTTAAGAGCAGTTATGGAAGACCTTGGAACTTATGGCTTCAAGGTGGAATCTATATCCACAAGGTCTTCAACGTCCTCATTGAGAGTCGCTCTGCAAGACGTCCAATAGTCTATGAATGACTAACGAAATGACTTATTAAGTGAAAAGTAGCCTAGCAATGCTCAAAGATCTCTATGCGCATTACATGTGAAAATTTACACTTGTTAATTAAATAGAAAATTATTTTTATTTATGATAGTACACTTATATTACAATATTTTAAATAATTATCAATTTTACAAACGCATTATATATTGTTTGTTTTTAGTAGTAATATTTTTTTATTATCTAAATAATTGAAAATAACATTATAAAAAGTCGATCACAATAAGTAAATAAAATAATTTTCTTAATCAATGCTTCATAAATAAGCATAAAAAATATGTAACATATATATGAAAGAAATTAAGAAGTAATCCTAAGATCTAAAAGTATAAAATTTTGTAAATTAAATCATTTAAAGAGCTATTACAAACATTGTAAAAAAAATGAAAATTTAACAATAATTAATTTAATATAAATTATTATTTTTTATAATATTAAAAAATTATACATTTTAAGACGAATGAAAAAAATAATACTATGTCAACCAAACTCAACAATTTCCCTTATCATACCGGTGTAAGACACCAACACCAGTACGAAATACATGTTAGACTCGAGAAAGTTTCATCAGACGCGTAAGCTTCTCACCAATAAAAGAAAAGAAAAGAGAGACCAAAGAGAAGAGAAAGGAGAAGAAGAAAAGGGGGACATAAAGTGGATATGGGATTTAAAAAAAATGAAGTGTATAAGATTTTAAAAAAATGGACTTTTTTTTATTTGTTGGACATCATTTCTATATAGTATATACTATGAGCTTCCTTTTATTCATAAACTGAAACATTTTTTATAAACTTTAAAAGATAAATTCCATTTAATGAAAGAAGCAAGATAACAATGAATAAAAGTTATTAAACTTATTAAAAACTACTATTAAAATATAAAATAACTATTATTTTAAGCATCTATATGATATAATATACCTAATATATGTAATAACTTATATAATTTGTTGTGTCCCCGTATCCATATCTAGAAATTGAACACTTATTATTCGTGTCCCATGTCCTAAAATTTAATAAATTAGCACTCTGGACATGCACCTGTGTAGGACTCTTTTTCCAGAGTCCATGTAACATAGAAATAATATGATAAAAAATCAAATAATCTCAAATATTTTCCCGAAAATCCAGGTAACATAGAAATAATATTAATAATAAAAAATAACTTCAAATATTGTCTAGTGAGACAGGTATATAATAATCATTGGTGTTGAATTGGGAGTAGCAAAGATGTATCAAAATAACTATATGTGATCTCTAACTATTTTAATTTTATAAAAAAAGTTAAGAAAATGTGATTAAATAATCAAAAATAAAGATTTTTATAATTTTAACTTTTCAATTTTAACTAAGTGATTATTTATGTTATTTATTATTACACAAATATTTAATTTTAATTAAGAATATTAAATTTTAAAAGAATTTTGACTAAAATAATATGCAATATGAAAGCATTTTAATTTTATATAAAATTATAAAATCGTGATTATATAATCCAAATTAAAGTCTTTTGGAATTATAATTTTTAATGAATATTATTTATTATTCCACAAAGAATTAATTTTAATTAAAAACATTACACTTTTAAAGAAGTACGAGCAAAATAGTATATGCAATATATAAAATTTTAAACTTCATAAAAAGAAAATTAAAAAAATGCGATTAAATAAAACAAACTGAAGTTTTTTAAAATTCTAATTTTTAATTCTTCCAAAAAAAATTGTTTATTATTTATATTTTCAAAAATAATTAATTTTAGTTGACATTTAAATTTTTAGAAATCTGATCAAAATAATTATTACCAAGTTTTTAATTTTACTAAAAGAAACTATGAAGGGTGATTAAGTAATTCTAACAAAAGTCTATTAGAATTCTAGTTTTTAATTCCTAATTAACTCGTTATGTGCATTATTTATTATCCTAAAGAATTAATTTTAATTAAAAATAATATATATATATATAGATAAGAAGGGAAGGTTAAATAATATAAACTGAAAACCTTTAAAATTTTAGTTTTTAATTTATAACTAAGTCAAATTGCCTATTATTTTATTATTCTAAAGAATTAATTTTAATTAAAAAATATTATTTTTTTGAAGAAATATGACCAAATAATTATATAAAATCTATAATTTTTTATTTTATAAAAAATAAAATTAAAAAAAAGTGATTAAATAATTGAAGTATTTTAGAATTCTAGTTTTCAATTTCTAATTATGTGCATTATTTATTATTTCAAAAATAATTAAAATTATGAAAAATGCTAAAAGATATGATATATTTAATACATAGACAATTAGAGTATGTTATATACGGATATGCATTGATACTTATAGATCTTACTAATCAAAACGTGATATGTTACTTTTAGGTTTATAATGGTTATTTTCATGTGAAGTGTGAACTCAATACTTTATAATAGTTATAAGATAAGACTAACTTAAGTTAGATTGTAAATATTGGTATAACTCAACCTATATTGTGAATTTCCTTAAAAAAAATATTAAACTCTTTAACGAATGATTATTACATTTGAAAACCTTAGCTACAATAAAAACAGGATACATTGTTTTATTAAAACAAAGACACATCCCAGAACAATAAAGCAAAAATACAAGAAAAGATAATCACCACAGATTGGTTTTCAAGACCAGTGCTCCCTGCATCAACTATTTTACCCTTAAGAATGAATTGATATTCATCAATCATGGTGTTAAATTAATTAGTTGGATTTGACTCAAGTTGGCTATTGGTCCACTTTTTCTTCCCTGGTCTTTTCTCTTTTGTATCTTGTCCAAATATGAATTTAAGTTCCTATCATATAAGAGGGTGCAAGTGCATATTATCTTCTCCCAGTACGCACATATTCTAGTGAATTGGTGATGTATGGCCAATACATCACAAAATCTATCGGAGCTCTTTACAAGCTGGCATTACAAACATGCAAACACTTACCAAGACTACATGCTATTAACTTCTCAAATCTTACCATATAACAAGCCTTGGGGAAAGAAAGAACTCAATCATTAATGTTCATTTATCCCAAAAAAAAATTAATTTTCCACTCAGAAGAAGAAATGGGATATAAATAGAAGCTTACTATTCCTCAAAGCAGCTGATGCAGCAGCATTGCTTGAAGCCTCCCTTATGACACGAATTACCTCATCCAAATTATCAAGCCCCACAACAATCCCCTGTGTATAAACATTATTTGTTAACCGTGACAAAGCCAAGAATGAATCTAGAGTTTGTTCACTCTGATATCTGATCATAACAAACATAATCCATTAAAGGAAGAGGGAGAGGAGGGGGAGTTGCAGCAATTGAATTGGAATAGTAGCCTCCCCCCCCAAAAAAAATAAAAAATAAAAGAATTGAAAGAATCACTGTGAAATAAACAAACAAAGAAGAATTAGATAATCACATTGCAGCAATACAGATCATCTGTTTCCAAACCTCTACTAAAATCACACAGTGAGCAAAATGTTTCTAGTGAATCTGCATGTAAATCACACAAAGTAGAGATAGTACTGAATTTCAACAAGGCAATTAATCCTTCTGGCCCCACCCAGAGCCAACATCATCATTCATCGGCAGTCATTGCAAAAGTTCCATAGATGACCCTCAAACTATATTTTGACGAAAATAGCCACAATCTATTATTTGGATAAAATCGGAAGACAAGGCAACTTATTGGTTCTTCCTTGTTTTTGCATAAAATACACCCTAAGAAAGACTATGACTCTAATTTTGAGCGTTCACTGTAAGGGCCCTTTTAAAAATAAGCACGGGGGCCAGACATGTGATAAATACATTCCTGGCTTCCATTTCTGATTTTGAAAATGCAGGCAGATAAACACACATATTATGCACATAAATGACGCAAATACAGACAAAATAACAACTCAGAGGAAAAATGAACATTAAGTCATCTCATGACCACCACTTTTAGCAACTGCGTAAATTTAGAACACATTAAGCACAAGATTTAAGTAAAGGCTAAATCTTATAAAGGTACTTTGTAAAATGCAGATAACATACCTCAACAATATGTCTTCTTTCCTTTGCTTGAGAAAGTTTGAACCTGGCACGTCTCTCAACAACAGAGCACCTGAAATCCAGGAATGCCTGCATGCACTCTTACAAAAGTTAATTCAATAGCCCCGTGAACTTTGTTCACTGATAGATGTAATACAATAACCTATATATATTATGCAAACAAGCATATTAAAAATAGATGATGGGTACAGTGCAAGCCATAATTATTTCAAAAAAAAAATTAACATTAATAGTGACAGAAATTAATTGATAAAGCAGAAATTGATAATCTAAAGGACAAGCACCAAGATTATTTCTATTTTAGTCGATGAAACAAATCATATTACTTTACCACACTTTACCATACACTTCTTTTCTACTTCACTCACTGAATTTAGATATCACATTTTACTGAATGCTTGACAACTATCTCTGCAAAAGCTTTTTGATTTGATCACAAGGCAATTAGTGATTCAAAGAAAAGCAATAAAATACTGCATAATGCTAAACAGAGCCTCAAATAACATAGCCAAGACCATGTATATAACACCTCCACAAAAAATGCATGCAATCATCAAGTATATAGCTAAATTGCATTTTGCAAATATGTGTACACAACTATGCACGAGATAATACGTATGCATGTGACAGAGGATAGTATAACACCAAAGTAATCACCTGCAGCAATTCCTTCAGACCCATTAATTTAGGTTGCCCATCAAGAATGCTGGAAAAAGACAAATCATCAATGAGATTTGACAGAGTACAGCATTCATCATTCACGCACAATTTAGTATAAAAAGAAAATGGCATAAAATTCAGGAACATATAGTATTAGAAGCATAGATGAAAATATCCCGATATTTCCATCAAAAAAAAATTGGAGTGAATATATCGATATGGATATGTTATTTTCAAAATATCTTTCACAATATCCATAAATTTACAGATATTTCCATGGAAATATCAAAAAATGTCAAAATCTCCCAATGTTTTCATAACTTAATAAGAAAATATCGACATGGATATATCTCGAAAAAATCGGGTTTTATATTTTTTAACTTACTTAAATTAAAATATATATTAAATTATTATTTGTATTATGAATTAAGTTAACATTTATGTAAAGGTAATCAATTTTAGTTTTTCATAAATTTTGACATTTACTTGGATAGCAAATATTCAATTATAAGTTATAACTCATTAAACTGTGATTCATTTATAGAAAATAATTACACTACTTATTTTAATTATCTTTCTCTCATTCACTCATATTACTTTTTATTTCTAAACCATGTAATTCTTATTTTTAAAACAATTGTGTACTTGTCTTATTCACTTTTTCATTCATTTCAAAATGACTTGTATAGATATTACGGGATTAAAATAAATGATTTTTTTTCTTAATGCAAAAATAATATCAATCATAATATTAAATGTTATCTCATGTCATATTTGAGTCACACACACAAAGATAATGAATGTCACTGTAGTTCACACAAAAACACCAAATTGAGTTTACTGCTAGCAGAAATAGAGTGGCAACATCAAAATTTTAATTTTTTTGTTCAGATAACGGCAACAACCCAACTATCTGTACATCTTTTTATTTTTAAGGATACTCACCCCACCATGTTACAACTAAAACGAGATTGAAGGGATGTCAACCGAAATAGGTTGTTTAGGACAATTGATGATTCTGATCCTCGCTTGAGCTGAAGATATGATAAAAATCAATTGTTACTCAATACAAACAACTTTTATCTAAAAATTACTTAAATATAAAGACCAGTCATGAATCTTTCTACTTATTTGCAGAATGCACCACCAAGCATTCCCATACCTCAATGACTATACGCATTCCAGAACGATCACTTTCATCCCTTATATCACTTATGCCATCTAAACTCTGTTAAAGGATAAGGAAGGAAAACAAGAAAAGGTAGTAAGTGCCATGTAAAATCTAAAATTCAGACCACAAGAAAGAACAGTGAGGGACATTGATCACCCTCCAAACAAAAAATCTTACCAACTGCAAGAATTGGTTTTATTCAAGAAATACAAATGAATCATTACTTAATAGGCATATTGGCCAGAGTATTACCTTATTTTCCACAAGCTCAGCTATTTTCTCCACTAAAGCAGATTTATTGGTTTGATAAGGGATCTGTCAAAGCCACAATAAACAAAATGGAAACAGTGTTAACTCTTCATTAATAACTCAATATGTAATAGCAATTTACCAAACCAAAGAAACCAAGTACGCTACCTCTTTTATGATAATTGCAGTTCTGTTTATCCTAGAATCAAGCAATTCAATATCAGTCTTCCCTCTGACTACAATACTTCCTCGCCCAGTTCGATATGCATCTAAAATACTTGACAAAATAAATATATATTAAGACATTGGTGAATACATGATTTACCAGTGTTGGATAACATATCGATCTGGAAGAAAATGACAGGAACAAGATAGCCAATACATACAGTACGTACAAGTATAAAACTGAAACTCCCCCAGATTCAGATTATCCACATTCTACTCTGAGTATTTGTTGTACACTACCTTTCTTTATAGCAAATTGATACATACACATTTCGCAGCACAGCTTCCTACTTACTGATTGAAAGCATCTTTCATTACAAATTCCAGTTCTAACAAGTACAAGTTCCAAAACACTTGCCTAGAAATTCAGGTAAGCACATCATGGAGAAAGGAACCCCATGAACTTCTAATAAGAAATAACTATCCAAGCATTCATGCAAAAAGAAAAATATTCAACTCACCCAATGTTTCCCATAATGAGTCCTCCAGTAGGGAAGTCAGGTCCAGGCATGTATTCTAACAGTTCTTGCAGCTAACACACAGAAAAAATATGTCAGTTCGTAATATACGGGTAAAATTTCTATACGTCGTGAATATTTTACTTTGTCGAAGATATTCCAAATGGGTATATACTAGGACGTGCAGGAAAACATACTACTTCTAAAGACTCAAGCGTCATGTGGAAGGATCTGAGGTGGATTAACAAGGAATAGCAGGATACTTGGAATAGGTGGACTACTGAGGGCATCCATGTGGTAAGATAGCTGAATGAAGCATCTATTGTGGCCTAAATGGTAGATACTCTTCTATAACCACCATAAGCCAATGAAATCTGTTCTTAGAGGAGTTTTAAAAGCCATTAAGACAATAAAGATTCAGTTTTTTTCAAATCATAATTCCCAAGACAAAATTCCCCTTAGAAGTTAAAACTTTGAGAAATATTCTGAAATCAAAACCTATGGAGATGGCAGTGAGAATGTTGCCATGTAAACTCATTTTCAAAATGTCATTATATGATAGAATAGCAATCAGAGCCGTGCTAAAACTTCTCAAGCTTACAATGGCCTGTGTTATTAGATACATTCTAATAGTTTTCTCATACAAGTCATCGTATAGAAAACAGGTATATGAACCATAAACAATAGAGATGAGTTCCTGGTAAAGAAATTAATTTCCAGAAAATAAAAATAATTGAAGCACTACAGTATGCTGCAAAGCAAGGTCAAAGATCCCAGTACTTACTGTGGCTTCGCGATTGTGAATTAAAACACGGAGGACATCGACCAACTCCCCAAGGTTATGAGGAGGAATGTTTGTTGCCATGCCAACCTGAAATCAGTTCTACCCAAACATGAATAAAATAAAAAATATTTAAGGAAAAGAATAGCAACAAAGAGCAAGAAACAGGCATCAACTCTTGAAAATAAAACTAGCAGAATTACCGCAATTCCAGAAGAACCATTCAATAGTAAAGTTGGAAGCCGAGCAGGAAAAAGTGATGGTTCTTTTTGTGAATTATCAAAGTTCGGAACAAAATCAACCTGTAAGAAATGAAGAATATAATGCACAAGCAAAAAGACAACAACCACAAGATATCTTAATTCAAGGAACGTCATTTACTGTGTCTAATTCTAAGTCTGCCAGCAACACTGCTTCAGTGAGAGCCTGCAAAATAAAAGAAAAAAGCATGTAAGAACAACCTGGGCTGATAAGGATTGTGAAATTTTTTTTATCTTGGCAGCATAAATTATCATGCATGACATCTACAATGCAACATCTACTTGCAGATCCTCTAAATTTTCAGAAACTTATTGTGAAATAAATTTACATATGTTTAAAATATTTAGGCTGAACGGTTATTCGGTAAATATTTCACAAATTACTATTCATATAAAAAACATCTGGAAGAATAGCGGTTGTCTAGAGCTCCATTAGAACATGCCCAGCATCAACTGAACCACAAAACATTCTGAACACAAAATACTAAACCAAAATAAGCAATGATCAAAGAACAGTCTGAAGATTGTTTTTTCCATGATAGATTTAGGTCAACTAAAATGTAAGATGACAAATTAGACCGACATTTGCACCAATAAGAAAGGAGATAGAGTGTTGTAAAAAATTCAAGCAATATAAAACACAAGATACAAATTAATTAGTTAAATTGATGTATGCATCATAAAATTAAGTTATGCTTGAACTTGTCCTGTGTTACATGGACTTGGGAACAAGGACAATGAGACACGAATAATAAGTGCCCAATTTTGGACACGGGTAAAGGGATATGGCAGATTATATAAATTTTTATATGTTGCTTATGTCTATTTATGATATATATTGATTGTATACATTTCCTAAAAATATTAATTATTTTATATTTTTAGGACAATGATATTGCCACAATAACTTTTGTTATTGTCACAATAAAAGTGCATGAAATATTCATTTTACCCCTAGTATTAATTATACCTTAGTATCACTACTATTAGATAAAGTTGTCATTAATTAATTATTTTTATGGCAATAACAAAATATATTGTGGTAATACCGCTACCTTATTTTTAATCAATTACTAATAGTTTTATCTTATTTATTAATATATGTTTTTATTCACTTATAAATTTAAATCTTAATTTCACGTAACCGTTATTCAAGTTTATCTCATTTCTATAATTAATAAGACCAATTTTCAAAATTAATAAGCACATTATCAATTTTATGCCTACACCCATGTTTCTTTGCATTTTATTTTCCCAAGAGTTGGGTGTTTCTGTGGTAGGAATTTTTCCACTTGTCAAGGGCCTCCAACCTCTTGCATGCTTTAACTCTTGTTGCTATGCAATCTTCCTCTTCTTCCTTCACCTTCAAGTTATGACCATGGAAGCATGGCAAGTCTGAAAACCATTTAGTTCACCCAACTCATATCCCCTGAGTCATGTCAATACAAGTGACGATGGGGACAAATTGCAAAGTCCATGTAACAGAGAACATGCCTAAGATGTTTTGAGTTATGGGGATAAAGCAAGATAGTTTGACATACATCCAATCTGCACTCTGTGTACCGCATAGCAGCAGGAGGATCAGCATCGATGGAACCAAAATTTCCATGCCCTTGGATTAATGGGAACCGTAAGGAGAAATCCTATAAATATAAGATTTCAAATAACAAAACAAAATAGAAAATGAAAACTTTCAAATAACAAATATAGAAAATGGTGAGATGTCATAAAGGTTTCTTACATTAGGAGATTTGTGTCAGCTAGTCCCTTACATTATAAAAAATGTCATTTAGTCACTTACATTAGGTAAAAGGTACCAAAAAAGAACAAATTCCACCATTCAATCAATATTTTAATATTTTTTATGATAAATACCATAGAAAAAAGGAATTTTTACCTTCTATTTATTTACCAGTAAAATAAAGTATTGAGAAAATAATATTATTTTAATCAAAATATTAATAAAAAATATTTTTTGTCCTTCTTTAGCCTTTTTTACAAAAGTAAATGACTAAATAACACATTTTTTCTAAGGGATTAAATGATGCCTATGTCTTAATATAAGGAATCTGTGCAGCATTTTTCTATATAAAAAATATGAACAAAAGGCAATTCAAAACAACATGAAGATAGCTAGTGACTTGACATAATACATATAACATTTACCGTAAGACTTAAGTATTGTACATCTTTTTCATTGTTTTTCACTCATCATAAGGAGACAAACCAGTGAATTAAAATTTTTAAAATATCTAATACTATGAAATCAACTGGATGGAGTAATTACACTTTTTAGTTTTTAACTTTCACATGTGATTATGCCACAAACCCCTTATAACTTATTAACCAGACTGACACATAATTCCAAAAGCTAGAGATTTGTTTTTACTACCCTAAAAACTTTAACCAAGATAGTCATTCCCTTAATTGCATGTCCTTCGTACAAATAAAAAAAAACTTAATAATTGAAGAAATCCAGCATTACCTGAGCCATTCGCACCAAGGAATCATAGACAGCATTGTCTCCATGTGGATGAAATTTACCTAGAACCTGTAATAATGCATCATACATGTCAACTGTATACGAAGCAAACACAGGTGAAGCATCATGGTATTCTTGAGATTATATCTATCTGTGGTGTTACACACCTCTCCAACAACTCTAGCACATTTCTTGAAAGGTTTTTTTGATGAAAGACCTAATTCATGCATTGCATATCTGCATTTCGAAAGTATTCAATGAAATGACAGTAAATCGAACAAAAAGAATACATATACGATATTGAAACACCTTTATTACAAAAGGTCCAAACAGAATATGCAATGCAGTGATTAGTCAATACCTTCAGTTTTAGATTGTTTCAAGTATCATATAAGATAAAATAGATAAATACAGTAAGTGTGTTTAGACCATCAAACCTGATTAATCATGATATCATGTATACTAACGGCTGGAGCAACTTATACAACATCAGAGTCTGGAGATACAAATTTGTAAAGAGGGGTATACTAATATAAATCTGGATATACAAAATTTTAAAGAGGAGTATACTACTATTTCCATAGTTTTTATTAGTATCTGACCACTACCTTTGCAATCCATTTCTATAATTTACTGCTGTACTAGTACATAATTACATATTCTTCAATGTTTTTAGAATGATGTTTAAATTTTTGGGATTTCTGTTAATCCTGTATTTCTTGCATTTCTGTTTTACTTCCTAATGTAGGACCCCTGGTCCACATTTGTACTTAATTCTTTCTATAATGAAATGATTCAATGTTCGCTTCCGTAGCCTTCCTATCAAAAAGAATATTTTGAAAGAAGTACATTACGTATTTACCCCCATTTTTTCTAAATTTTGATGCAAGACAACTGTTGCAAAGTAATCACAATATAGTTGTTTTTTACAACAACAAAAAAATATCGAAATAGAGATAGAAACAACGGCAAACTCACAATGTAAGCTTGAGATATGAGAAAATTCAGAAAGTAGTTTGGAGGCCTATGTTGCAAGGTAGTTTTTAGAAAATGTTACACGTCCCACGTTACACACTGTTTTTGAAAAACTATATAGTGAAATAAGACTAACGTAAACTAAAAAACTAAATTCCGAAATAAGGGTAGCCTGCATTGTCAATTTTATTATATCTTAAGCCTATGTTTATATGATATTACCGTAGAAACTAAGCTACTCGGTACTCACAATATCCGGCGATGCACAGGCTTCAAACCATCACGAGCGTCAGGCAAGGCCCGGCCGAGCAATACCGACATTGCGTAGGATACATAAGCATCAGTAGCCTCTTTATGGAGCTCCGTTATCACAATCCGACCATCTGTTCGGGTCCTGTCCTTAACCAAGACAGCTCCATTTCCACTCGACCCTTGTTCTCCGTCTTCGTTTACTGCCTCGCTCTCGTCCTTGCGCTTGGACTTCACAGGTCGAGATTTGGAAGACGAGGAACGATTGCATGAGAGGAAGCGGAACTCTGATACGTTCTGGCCGAGCCTTACGAAACGGGTCGGGTTGGTATGAGATGATAATGGGAGCCGGTAGCAGAGAATAGAAGATAAGCGGAGTCCAAAGGACGAAGCCATTAGACTGCGAAGGTCCGATTGAAATGGTGATGGTGAGTTTACGACCAGAGAGGAGTTCATAAGGGTTTTACCGGAAATGACTTTTTTATTGGTGGATTGCTTCTTTTTTTCGTTTGTCCTAAAACCCTAGCAATGAGGTTTCGGGATAATCTTCCTACTTCGCGCCAACACCGCCATGTTGTATATTTCTAAACTAATTTATTTTATTTTAATTTTTGCATTTTTTTTCATTTGTTCTTGACATTTTCCTTTTTCATTTTTGTTTGTTTTATTTTTAAGATGGGTCTTTTAAGTTTTTGATATCACTTAATTTATTTTATTTTTATTTAGTTTCATTTAATCCTATTTATAGTTAAAAAGTATTATTTAATTGTTTTGATTATTAAAAAAATACTACTCAATGATAAAATTAAATATTTTATTAATAAATTTGAATTTAGATCCATCTATTTTAAATTTTACATTTCTTTCTTATTTTCCTTTTTCATTTTTGTATGTTTTATTTTTAAGATAGGTCTTTTAAGTTTTTGATATCACTTCATTTGTTTATTTTTATTTAGTGTCATTTAATCCTATTCATGGTTAAAAAGTATTATTTTATTCTTTTGATTATAAAAAAAATACTAATTAATGATAAAATTAAATATTTTATTAATGAATTTGAATTTAGACCCATCATGCAGAAAAGTTACCCTTAAAAGTAAAAAAAATTAAATTTAATTTAAAAAATAAAAAATAAAGAGGAATGAATTTGTTGTATTTCGAAGAAAACATCAAAAATATCAAAATATCATTTTAATAAATCCAAAAATCTATTAAAATTTAAAATATTGTTGCTTAAGTAACTATTTTTTTATCAAAATAAATAAATAATTATTTTCATTTTGTAACCTCTTTTACATAACAAAAATAATTAAATGGTATATTGTATAAATAAAAGATCAATTGAATTCAAAAGTTAACCAAAATTTAAAACGATACGACGCTATTTTTTAACGATTATATTATTATCATATTTATAATTGAAATTAAAATCTTAAATTTTCTATGTATCTAAGTAAGTTACTTGTTATTAAACTACGAGTTCAATAATTTTTCATTTTCTTTTATTAGCAAAAATAAAATAAAAATTTTCTTTTCTCAATTTTTCAAAAAAATAATGTAAAATTAAACACACAGATAATCTAATTAAATATATGAGAAAAAAAATTAATTAATAAACTATTATGATCGACACATTTGTTATCTAACAATTTGAATATCAAGATTTAGAAATATATTCACTATACATAACTATTAAAATATAATATATTATCCACAAAAGTTTTTTAAGTAATATTGAATTAATTTCTTTTAAATTATTTATGAACATGAACATGAACTTCTATAGATAGTTAGAAATAAATATATATATATGTAAAAAAAATTAATATAGATAGATATTTTAATTCATGGTATGTAAAAAATTATTTTGCATATGCTATTATATATATTTAATAGGTGGTTATTAATTTAATATTTTTAATATAATTTAGAATTAAATTATTGTAGTTAATTGTTAGGATGGATCAATTTTGAGAGACAAACTAAATAAAAGTTACAAAATTGAGAGTAAATAGAGTGGATCTTATAAGAGGTTCATATATATAGAACATTATATAGAACATTACATGAAACATGTAGATTATATCAAGGTACATATTATAGTGTATCAAAAATGTACATATGTAAAAACATAATATAACTTAAGATCGACTACTTTTATGGCTTGGATTGGTGATCAGATTTTCAATACTCAAAAATTACTCTACATAGTCAAAGACACCATATAGTTATTGTTTTGGGTACAGGCATAAACTAAGTCTTCTTAGAGCAACGCGTCTTATAGTCATATATTCAAACATCAAGGTATTTTATTCTTTTAGCCCTGTTTTTCAACTCAGATGGAATAGTAACAATTGTAAAGTCAATTTTAAACATTCGATGCAAACTTACTTTTGTTCAAGCTTTTATGGACCAATCCTCAAGTCCAACAACTTTTCTTATTTTTTTTTCAAGTCGATCTCTAAATTCACTCACATTTTACTTAGAAACTCGTCTTTAAGTAACTTTTATCTCCTCATACCTTACCATTTTATTCTCTATAATCCTTTGTAGAAACCACGCATAGAAAGGTATTGTCACGGGCTATTGGCAATGTAGTCCTTCCTTTATGCTACTTAAGTTTTTCTTATTAGGATAGCTCTCAATACCCTAACTACTCAGGTCAAGTAGAAAGTGATGTATTGAGGTCCTTAGGTGAAATGAGTACCTCAAACAAAGAAAAAATGTATAAGTCTATTCTTTCTATGTCTGATCTTGATCTCAGACAACACCTACAATTAGGTTGAATGTGCCTCAAACCCAAGCATCAACTTCTAATTCATGGTGAAAAAAATCCAAAAGGAAAGGCATCAGTGAACCCACCAGTCAAACCTAAGGTTGGAAGGCCAAGGTCAAACCTAATGGTTTAGCTCTATAGGACGAGATGAGGCTAAGAAAGAAGCATGATATTCCCTCATCGATTCAAATTACGATCCTTATAGCGGACTTTCTTGATAGTGCACCATTTTTCCAACTGGATGGCAACCTTTCATAAAAAACCTTATAGCTAGTAGTTAGATTCTCATTATACCACTTCATAAAAAAAATCCTGGTAAAGATACAGCTCGTGCTAAGACAACTAATTCCAATTGGTAGGGTGTACTTATTTTGTCTCACCCTTATATATAGGGAGTTTGGGTTCAAAGTGAAAATGCTCGAGTTCAATGAAGCATATATATTAAAACAAAATATCATACACGAATAGGATGTATATGTTAATCAAGCAAGATAGGGGCATAAATGTAATCTTCCTTAAAAATGAGAAAAATTGTAATGATTACTTTTTCTACGTGTTTGGTCGATGGGAAACGTCCAATAATGACGCGAGGTTGATAAAAAGTACATGGGTTGACACCAAACTCATGATAAAGAATATATATTCCCTTATCATGATCTTGAGCCCAAAGGTTAAACAAAAGTTAGTTGATATATATATAATTATCTGCTCGAGAAAACACAATGGATGAAACTATTGAACACCTTGCGCTTTATAACTTATCAATTGATGAGATAAGGCTCAGTAAATTAGTACGTATTAGTTAGTAATATAAAGATAATAATATATTTTGTTAATCGAATCTTATAAAAATAAAACTTTGGAAAAGATACGTTAATATTATAATAGGATATATAAATAATATATAATTATTCTATTCAAGTAACATAACATACTCACGAAAGAATTAAATTAAAATATATTAATAATTATCTTATTAAAAAAATAGTGGCATGACATTGAATTGAATGAAAAGAAGAGAGATATATTTTGAAAAAGTATTTACCAAACTTTAACGTATCTAATTAAAATACATATTTTCTTAAAATATAATATATAAAGATTAAAAATCCAATCTGAAAGCAAAAACATATAAATATTTAGGATTTGCTTTCAAACCAACTTAATCACTTTATCTAATTAGGTTCTTAGAAAGTGGAGGAAAAAAGGAAAAAAAATTATTGTCATCAAATTCATGAGAAATAAAACTTTCAAAACCTTTCAACATTATTGTGCAAAGAGAAAAAAGATGCGATTGAGTCATTTGGGGAGACTCGTCTTTGAAAATTACACGTCCATTCATTAGTCTTTGTTATGAGAAGTCTCATAATCTCATAGGTGAAAATTACAGGCGTATCGATTAATCTTCGACTTCGTCTAATAAGTCTTGCTAGATTAGAAGAAAGAATTGAAATAATGACATATATAGGATGAAGAAATACGACTAAAGAAAATAAATATGACAAAAAAAATCTAATAAGTAAAGGTGAAGATGATATTTCATTAAAAATAACAAATGATTGGTTATTTTCAAATAAAATTAATGATATGGCAACATCTTAACTTATTTTCATTTCTTTTTTCTTTTTACTCATGTTATTATCCCTTAAAAATTGTACAATTGTTAGCTATATCATTGGCACGTAAACATGAAAAAAATTGGGTTAATTTTGAAATTTGAAAAATGTTTTCTTTATTATAAATGGAGAACATTATACACATTATAATATCTTATACTAATTAGTTGTTTCAGCATTACTTAATCATCTAATGTAATAACTTTATGTTATAATAATAATTAATATATTAATCTTCTTGAAATTTTAATGAGTTTTATAATTTTTTATAAAATCGGCTCATTTTAAAATTTTAACGAATCATTTTGAATTTTTTATTAGATGGTAATTTAGCCGCAATTTATAAAATAAATTAAATTTTAATTAAAATTAATAATTTTTTTAGAATATAAAAAATATGTAAACTTGGAAATGAACGAATTTAAATAAATACAACACAAAGATACGCATTTAACATGAAATGACTCCACCCAACCGGAAAACCCTAGTGGAACTATTTATATCTTGTCCTAATTAAATTTGCGGTTCTCCCGTCGCTTTTAGAGAAAGAGTTAAAAGAAACCGCGGTCGGCGATTTTTGTCCTCCACGCGGTAAGTCAATTGCAAATTAATTTTGGTTATTCCGGTCAGCTTGAATTTGAATTCGGTTATGACAAGTTTTTGTGGTTATTTGAATGAATAGGAATCCCCAACAACACTAGCTATAGAACAATGGCATACGCTGCTATGAAACCAACGAAACCTGGTTTGGAGGAGTCACAGGAGCAGATTCACAAGATTAGGATCACACTCTCTTCTAAAAACGTTAAGAACCTCGAGAAGGGTAACTATTTTTCATGCTAATCCGTTCCCGTTTCGTGACTTTTAACAAACCCACTTGAGCAATGTTGATTTAGGTGCTGTTTGTTTTCTGGAACTGGTCCTTGAGATTAACCACTAGGTTCCAGAACTTGATTATGCTCATGTTTTGTTTTGATAAATCACAAGCTTTTATAAACTCTTCTTTTTGAATTGGATTATACACCTTTATTTGTTATCTATGCTTGAGAGTGTGAGGCAGGACGAGCCCGTTCTGCTTTAGTTAAATTTGGTGTTTATCCCTTTTGCAGAATTATGCCACATGACCACGTTGTTTTGCTAACTGTATTTTGGTGTCTGGTTTGCCTAAATTTTCAATTATTTTGCAGTGGATGTTCTTAATTTTCAGGATGCGGATGATGAGTTTCGTGACATGTCCTTTTTTTTGGCGTTTTGAGTTATTTTTGCCATTGAAGATGGTACATTTATCTTTATTTTTTGGTTTGGTAGTATGTGCGGATTTGGTTCGTGGTGCCAAGGACAAGAGGTTGAGAGTCAAGGGACCTGTGAGAATGCCTACCAAGGTTCTTAACATTACCACCAGGAAGTCCCCCTGTGGTGAAGGTATTTTCACTTTATGCTTTGTTCTTTATTTGTTTCTTGGTTCCAGATGATGGATTTCAGCTATTCAAACATTGTTGTTGTAATTTTAATTTCATTGATGCTAAGTATTTCCAATGTGTAGCTAAATTTGTTTCTGTTTCTTTTATACGGGTTGTTTGTGAGCCTTTCTGGTTTCTTAACGATTGTTCATGAAGAAAAATGTTCGGTATGTTTCATCACTTTTTACAGGTACCAACACATGGGATAGATTTGAGCTTCGAGTCCACAAACGTGTAATTGACCTCTTCAGCTCTCCAGATGTGGTCAAGCAGATCACTTCCATTACAATTGAGCCCGGTGTAGAGGTTGAGGTCACCATTGTGGACTCTTGAATTTTATTTAATTGATTAGAATTGCTCCTCCATGCTTTGCTATTGTCTTGGGACATTCATATGAAGCCTCAAGCTTGAATGAAATCCTAGTTCTAGCACAATGTGGGTATGATTTTGGAGTTCATCTGTCATGTGGCAAGGAATTTTTGTTTATTGTTTGTTTTTTTAAGTTGAAATGTCTGGGTATCTTTCGTAGATGTGACATTTTGAATATTGAAAGAGTTTCAATCTGCTTTTGGAAAGGTTTAGTGGACTTGTAGATCTCATCTCTTCTCTGTTTTAAATGTGTGTGCAAATACGCTTGATTTGTTCCATATATTTTCAGAGTGCTTTTGTACGGGTTTCCAGTAACAATTCATTTATTATTGGTATGGCTTAGTCTGGTAGATAATGCCCTCAAACGAGCAAATTTGACATAGAACATGTTTATGAGTGACATTCCACCGCGATTCCAATGACCATGGTACATGTTTTTAGTGTCATACATGTGCATACTATATGTATTAATATATTTACGTACATAATTGTTGGGATGTACGAAGACTTGGGTGGACTACTACACTTAATAGTTAAATCTCAAGTTATCAGAGTTGACTCCAAACTTAGCTGTTTTAGGCACTTGAGGTTCGTCATGTGCTATATGAGTGAACCAAATGCTGGATGTGGTCTATGTGCGTGAACCCAAGGATTGATGTAGGCTCCATATGCATGAACATGAATCTAAGGTTTGTTGTGAACTTGGGAGTAGTCGAATCACAATGTAAAGTGTAATTATAATGAGTATTTTTGATTGAGGGGAGCATGATATAGTGTAAAGTGCAAAAATAAGGTATATCTTTGAGTAAGGGGTGATGTAACATTGTAAGGTGTGAATATAATGTGTATTTTCAATTGATCGGAGTTGAATAATGTGGTTCTTGATTAAAGGGAAGATTGTTGGTATGTAGATGATTTAGATACGGGTGATTAGGAATGGGCATGGGGACGGGCGGGGACGGTTTTTGATATAACCGTCCCCGAACCGAATTATAAAACCTATAATCGAAATCGCCCGGAAATTGTTACGGTTCGGGGACGGTTTTTTACCCGTGGGTAACGGTTCGGGACGGTTATGAAACCCCCCGGAAAAAACCCGAAATATATATATAATTTAATTTATTAAATATATATAATTAATTTTTTATTTATAATTTAATATATAATTTCATTAATTAAATATAATTAATTCCGGGTACGGGCGGGTACGGTTTTTAGTATAACCGTAACCGTTGTTTCATATTCGGTTTTTATCCGAAATCATCCCCGTCCCTGAATTTTATCGGTTAAAAACCGAACCGCCGGTTCGGATAACCGCGGATAACCGAACCCGCGGTTTTTTTGCCCATCCGGATGATTTATGAATTTATGTACTAGAGTTACTTTTCTAATATGTTAATATTTTGTGATGAAACTTAAAGTTTTTTACAATAATAACGAGCTAACTAAAAGAAAAAGGTATATTGTAATGACCAATGGTCGTTGGCGTAGTAGCAAGTTTTTTACATTTTTATTGGCTATTGAAACTTAAAAAAAAACAAAATTATGGTTCTAAATTCACTTTTTTTTCATTAGTTAATTGTTAAGATTTGATAGGAACTAAAAAAAGAATATATTTTTTTTCCAAATAAGTTAAGGTGTTTTTCTAAACGAATTAAAAAAGGGAAAATTAAAGTTAAACACAAGAAAATAAAACTTAAAACATAATTAGTTTCAAAATAACCCTAATTGAATCAAAAGCTTGTGATTATTTTTCATTCTTTATTTATTTATCATATTATCACATAATTTCAAATATATTGTAAAAAATTTAAAATAAAAATTAATAAAATATAACAATTTATGTACAAAGTACATGTTTTTAATTATATTATATTTTCCATTATATTTTGTTTTAAATTTTGAAAAAACTAAGCGTATTAACTCATATAATATTAAAGAATTTATTTTTTAATAAATATCTTATTCTTATATTTTTTTTATTTTTAGGAACTTATTAGAAAACAATGTATACTTATCATATCACTTTTGGTTAATAAGTTTTTACAATAAGGAATCTCTAATTGATTAAAAAAAATTATTTTTTATTTAATTAACATTGTTGTTAAGTTTCTTCAAGAACATAAGATAGTTGTTTATGCCTGGTTCACTAAATTAGAATGATGTAACAGAAATGAGAAATTGATCATTATTAGACATGGTCTTATCTATTCTAATCTTCTTAAATTCTTGTGAACTTTTCTTTAAAGATGACTATGTGTATATTAAACTGAGTTCCAACCAAAGCTGTCTCAAAGACACCATTTGATTATGGAAAGATTGAAAATCGAGTTTGCGACATATGCGAGTTTGGGGATGATTATCTAAAGTAAGGATTTATAATCCATAAGAGAAAAGCTAGACCAAGGACCATTAGTGGATATTTCGTTAGATATGTCAAATGATATAAGGGTTATAGATTTTATTATCCATTTCAAAACACTAAGTTTATGGAATCAAGAAATGCAAAGTTTTTTTAGTATGACTTAATTAGTGGGAACGATTAAATGAGGAACAAAGTTTTTGATACTAATCATTTACATTCTCAACCTTCCAATTCAAGAGATAGATAGATTGTTGTTCATAACACCCCTTAAGTACAAACTGGTGTTGAACAACCAATCATTGAAATTTCACAAATTGTTGATAACATTCCAATAGATCAGAATGTTCAAAAGATTCCTGAAACTTCTGAACAATAAGTTGAACCTCATGCTTCCCAAAAAGATGATAGTACGACATTAAGAAGATCTACTAGAACTAAAAGATCAACAATTTCTAGTGATTATGTTGTGTATCTATAAGAATCTGGTTGTAACATTGGAACTAAAAATGATCCCAAAACCTTTTCATAAGCCATGAGTTGTAAAGAATCTGAATTGTGGTACGATGCTATGAAAGATGAGATGAGTTCCATGAAGAGCAATGGAGTTTGGAACCTTGTTAAATTGCCTAATGGTGCAAAAATTATTGGATGTAAATGGGTATTTAAGACAAAGAAAGACATGTTGGGTAATATTGAGAGATACAAGACCATATTTGTTGCTAAAGGATTCACTTAGAAAGAAGGAATTGACTATACAGAGACTTTCTCCCTATATCTAAGAAAGATTCCTTGTGCATTATATTGGTATCAATAGCCCATTTTGACCTTGAGATGCAATAAATGGATGTGAAAATAGCATTTCTCAATGGAGATCTAGAAGAAGAGGTTAATATGAAATAACTTGAAGGATTTCTCTCTAATGATTGTGAGCATTTGGTTTGTAAACATAATAAGTCCATATACAAACTAAAACAAACATCCCGCCAATGGTATTTTAAATTCCATAGAGTAATTTCTTCATTTGGATTTGTTGAAAATCTCATGAATCAATGTATATACTAGAAGGTTAATGAGAGTAAGATATGCTTTCTGATTTTATACGTGGATGACATTTTTCTTACAACCAACGATAAGTGTTTGCTACACGAGGTAAAACAATTCCTCTATAAAAATTTAGATATGAAAGATATGGGTGAGACATCTTATGTCATTGGCATTAAAATCTATAGAGACAGACTTCGAGGCATCTTGGGTTTATCTGAGGAAACTTATATCAATAAAATTTTAGAGAGATTTCGAATGAAAGATTGTTCACCAAGTGTTACTCCCATTGTGAAGGGAGATAAGTTCAATTTAGACCAATGTTCAAATAATGATTTTGAAAGAGAACAAATGAAGAACATTCTATATGCTTTTGTTGTCAGAAACATGATGTATGTTTGGATTTGCACAAGGCTTCACATTGCATTTGCTATTAAAATATTGGGATGATATCAGAGTAATCATGCTTTGGACCATTAGAGAGCTGCAAAGAAAGTGATGAGGTACCTTCAAGGGACCAAGGACTATATGCTCATGGATAGACGGACCGAAGATCTAGAATTGATTGGCTATTCCAATGAGGACTTTACTGGCTGTGTTGATTCACACAAATCAACATCTGGTTACATTTTCATGCTTACCGGTGAAGTTGTGTCTTGGAGGAGTGTGAAGTAGTACTTGATTTCTATATCCACTATAAAGGTCAAGTTTGTGTCATGTTTTGAGGTTATATGACATGGTGTATGGTTGAAAAGTTTCATCATATGGTGTATAAAAATCTTTTTTGTTAAAAGATATCCAATTCTTGAGCTTAAGAAACCAAAGTCCTTATTTGTTTTTCTTCACTTAAAATTGCCTATGTCATATTTCTTAAATAGCAATGAAAATTGATGATGTTTTAGCTAGTCCATTTGACCACATGTTTATAACTCTAACCAAAATGTTACAAGGGTTATTATTGTTTGGTATAATATTGACAAGATGAAAATAAAAAAAAAACATAATGCACTGGGTGAAAGCATTGATTGATATATTCAGATCAAGTTCAAAACTTGTTCAAAACTCATTAATACCTAACTGTATAATTTGACCTAGTTCATAAACTTTGCTATTTGTACCCAATTTAGAACATATCATAATGCGATTATTTTGGGTTCTTAGACACTTACCCTTTATTATAAATACACTTGAATTGCAAGTAATTTTGTATGTTAAATGGTGAAATCTTTCAAATTTATTGCCCTATTTATGTAAATAAAATTTTAAGTGGATTTTCTCTTTAGTTCTACAACTTATCTACCCTTGGCACTAGGGTTTCTTAAAATTTTATAATTTTTACAAAAGTCGTATCATAGTTAATAAGTAGCTTGGCATTTCCTATTCTAAATGTAATCTTTTAAGCATATAAACTTAGTTATTTTTTAATTAAAACTTAATAAAATTATAAAAAGCCCTACATCTTGATTTTTTCAAAAATAATTTGTTATTAAATTTTTATCTTTAATATTTAATTTATTTTTTAATTTGTAAGTTTTTTTTAAAAAAATGTACATTAATTATTGACTAGTGTTCTCCTAAAGTTTGAGACATTGCTTGACACTATGTTTTTAGTAGTGATGAGTAAATAATTAAATCAATCCGTTTAAATTAAAAAATCTAATCTAATCTCTCGAATTCAGATAAGATTAGATTGATAAATTTTATAGTTAGATCGGAATTAGATTGAAAATTATACAATTTGAATTTGAATTAATAAATTTTATAATTTATTATATCCGATTTAGACTTAAATATTATTAAATTATAAATAAATATATATTTTGTTTTATAATATGTTATATATAAATATTTTCATTTATTTTATTTTATTTAAAAAATATATTCGTTGGATATTAATTTGCTAGGTTTCGGCTAAAGTTTAGTAGATATCTAAATTTTAACGTTTATATACCAATGATTTCCATATAATCATGTCACGATTTATCTATACATGTAAGTTTGTGAATGCTCAAGTATTATTTATTAATGACCTTATTGTCACGACCTTAAATTTCAAATAGCGATCGTGCGACACTTAGCACGATCCGTTGCACTAAACCTGCCTTTCACCCGAACGAATTCTCCAAAGAGATTAGAAAGAGACTTAAAGATTGAGAGAATTCAAGAGCAAAACAAAACTAGAGAGAAAGTTTGTAAAGAATGTCTTGTATTGCTATAGAGATAAAATTATCTTACAATTTCCCAAGATGAATACAAATGAAGACCAATAGGTTTATTTATAGTGTGACACTAAGCTTAAGACTATGTCACATCTTTCTAGATCCCTCTAAGTCTAGAATGTATAAGAGTGTTCTAGTTTTATCTATAATATGCCACAAGGTTATAGGACCTTCTAGCCAATTCTAGAGTCTTCTAGGAGTTTCTAGTTCCTTCATGCATGTTCTAGGATGTTTCGTAAGCTTCTAGAGACTTCCAGATTCTTCATGAACCATCCGACACGTTCTAAAATATTTCAGCCCATTCTAGCACCTTCAAGTGTATTCTGGAGCATTATAGGGTCTTCAAGGCTTGAGTTGAGTCCATCCAACTCTAGCTTCTTCTAGACATCTCTAGGCCACTCTAGAACTTTCCCATGTAGAAAAGTCTAGATCCTTTAGGCAACCACCATTTATTTGGATTTCACGGGTCAATTCGAGTGGGATGTAACTGATGAGCGAAAACCGGCATCGCCGATTTTTGCCAATACTTTGGTTTTAATATTTATAAAACTCTCGCAAATGCACGAATCATTTTGAAGAAAATGATAAGTATACTCCCAAGGTCGATCTAAGGAAGGAATGTATGTGGTTTCTAATTTATTATTCAAACTTTTAAAAACAAAATTAAATCCTAAACATCCTGTCACGATATTTTGGGTTTTTGTGTTTTAATCTACATACATAAAATTAAACATAGATTCAATAAACATTTATGCAAATTTTATCATTTATAATGGCGGAGTATTTATGGATATAATAACTAAGTTAATTATGCTTGCTCATATTATCTAGGTTATTAAAGATATGAATTGATATTTATTGATTCTCCCTTTTTTGTATGAATACCACCTTTGGTGGGGTTAGATATTCTTTGTTAACTAAACAAATCAATTAACACATATGGGTGGGGTTGATAACTAATTTGGTTAATTAAATTAATTCCTTTTTCTAAGAGATTGAAAATGAACCATTTAAATGCCACCTTTGGTGGAGTTAGACAGTTTAAACTTTATTCAAGGTGTCCAAATTAAACCCAAGAATTTAGTTATCCGAGTACTAACTTTCAAGTTTTAAAACCACTACCGAAAACATATTGTCAATACATTTTCAGATAATAATTCTTATAAAAACTTTTGAAATAGAGTCTCACTCTAACTACCGGGCGATTGTACCATCAAATAAAAGAGCACTACTCTAAATCAGACCGGATAACTAAACCTTAAAATCTAATTTTCAGGTTTAAGTTTGTAATGAAAAATAATATATTTCTCTCTAACATTCTTAATATAAAATCTTGAATAAAAACAAAATCAATTCATTTTAGAGATTTTCACCTATTTAATATTTTGCAAGCATAACAACGTTATTATTACATCATGTTTACTAAACAGCCAGCACAGTTAAATTTAATCACAGACAAATTAAATATAACATGTAAGAATAAAGCATAAAAATAACTGTAAAGAAAATAAAATCCTTATAGAACTTCGACGCTATTCCCGTTGCTGGAAAACCTCCAAGCGGAATTTGCACTCCCATTTATTGAATCAAAAAGCTAACAACTAAGAAAAACTAAAGAAAAACTAAAAATCTAAGAAAAGAGAGAAAGAAAGAAGAGAAAAGTGTGTTTTGAAGTGAAGGGAAAGGGGGTATTTATAGGTGAGGATGGAGAGAAAAAATGAGTAAAAAAAATGTAAAAACGCGTAATGGAATTGCTGAGGTCATTGATGACGTCAACATGACGTCATGAGGCGGCTACACGTAAAAAATGGGGCGAAACGGGGGTCGGCGCGCGCGGAAGGCTGTCGCTGCACTTAGGGGCGTGCGCGGATTGGGAGGAGGGCGCGCGCGGCTTGGCGTAGATGGCTGGCGTGCTGGGCACTGGCGCGTGCGGCTGGGCAACTGGGCACGATTTTCTCCTTTTTGACATTTTTGACATTTTTGACCCATTTTGTCCAATTTTTCCATATTTGTTGACCTTTCCCCATTTATTTATTAATATATTTGTGATGTATTGCTTCAAGTATTCCTCTTTGAGTCTTTAAGTTACGTTTTTAAGCCAAAATACCTGAAAAAAATAAAAATACCCGTGATTCCGAAAAGACAAATTTATATAAATATATGATAAAACATATAAATATATATATATTTTTAATCAATTATTGTGCATAAAATCATGGTAATTTTAGTGTTTTTTGAGCACTCATCAGTAACACCCTCCCCACTCAAGTTCATGATGCCCTCGTCGCGCCTTCAAGCTTGAACCTCTATATGTCATCTTTGAATTGCCATAAAGTGTCTTCAGGTTCCGAGCTTGCTTTTATATCTGGGGCATTCTTCCACTTGACCAAGTATTCCTGATAACTTGGTACACCCTTGCGTTAGATTAGGTGATTTGCCATGATAGAGTCCACTTCCCTATCAAAGAAGGTTACTATTGCAGTAGGTGCCCTCTTTGATTCTCCCCGACTTATGACTTTCTTGTCTCCATGATAAGGCTTTAGCATGCTTACATGAAAAACAGGATAACTTTTAAGCTTTAGAGGGAGTTATAACTTGTAGGACACCTTACCAACTTGCTTGAGGACTGGAAATGACCCTTCATACTTCCGTACCAACCCCTTATGAACCTTCCGTAAGGACTTAAACTGTTGGAGCAATAGTTTGACAAGGACCAAATCTCCTTCCTGAAATTCAAACATCCTCCTTTTCTTGTCAGCCCATTTCTTCATCTTCTTAGATGCCTTGTTCAAATAGGCACGGGCCAACTCAGCTTGTTCGTGCCACGCCTTGGAAAATTTGAAGACAGCATGACTCTTTCCTTCATAAATTTTGGCCAAGGCATGAGGAGTCATGCATTGATGCCCCATGACTATCTCGAAGGGACTCTTCGTGGTAGACTCGCTCCTTTGTAAGTTGTAAGAGAATTGGGCTACATCCACCAACTTAGCCCAATCATGTTGGTTGGCACTAACAAGATGCCTGAGATAGAGCTCCAGAAACGCATTGGCAAGTTCCGTTTGTCTATCACTTTGTGGGTGAAAGCTTGTAGAGAAGTTCAAGTCTGATCCCAACAACTTGAACAATTGCGTCCAAAACTTGCCAATAAATCGTGGGTCTCGATCACTCACGATATTGGATGGAATCCCCCAATGCTTCACAACATGTTTAAGGAAAAACCGTGCCATCTCATCCACCGTGCTATTCGTTAAGGTAGGTATGAATGTTGCATACATGCTGAAGCGATCAATCACTACAATGATGCTGCCAAAGCCCTCCGATTTTGGCATGCAGGTGATGAAATCCATTGAGACACTCTTCGATGGTCTCTCTGGAATAGGCAGTGACTCTAGCAAACCTTCTGGTGCATACTGCTCCATCTTGTCTTGTTGACATACAAGACAAGTCCTCACATAAGCTTCAACATCATCCCTTATTTGAGGCGAGTAGTAAATTGACTTGATCAAAGCAAGTGTGTGCTTCATTCTAGGGTGTCCAGCCCATATCAAATCATGGCACTCCTTAATAAGCTCTTTCCTTAAGTTTCCCACCTTCGGCACAAAGATGTGATTCTGCTTGGCATAGAGTAGTCCATCACTCAGCCAAAGTCGCCTTGTCTTTCCTTTCTTGATGAGGGCAAGGAGGTTTTGAGCAAGGGCATCATGCTCAAACCATTCTTTGATCCTTTCCAGCAAAGGACTACTTGGCCTACTCAAGGTTGCTAACTTTGCCTTTCGATTCAGCGTATCGGCCACCACATTGGCCTTATCGGGCTTGTATTCCAGCCTATAGTCAAACTCTGCCAAGAATTCTTTCCACCGAGCTTGCTTGGGACTCAACTTCTTTTGAGTCTGAAAATAGCTAGTCTTCACATTGTCTGTCATGATAACAAAGTGATAACCCAATAAGTAGTGTCGCCATACCCTTAGGCAATAAATGATAACTGTCATTTCTTTTTCTTACACTGAGTAGTGGTGGTCGATGTCATTAAGCTTGCGACTCTTGTAAGCTATCGGATGCCCTTCCTGCATCAATACTCCACCAATGGCAAAGTTTGAAGCATTTGTGTGCAGCTCATACATTTTGGAAGGGTCTGGTAGGCAAAGCACCAGTTCTCCACTGATGGCCTTCTTCAAGTCTTCGAACGAGGCTTGGTATTCACTTGTCCATTCCCAAGACTTGTTCTTTTTGAGCAGGTCAGTCAGATGGGCTACTCTTGCTGAGTAGGACTTGATAAACCTTCTGTAGTAGTTTACAAGTCCAAGGAAAGACCCTAACTTGGGGACTTTTACAAGAGGTTCCCATTCTTGGATGGATTTCACCTTGGTTCCATCCATCATAAGCTTTCCATCCTTTATCCTATACCCCAAGAACATCACCTCATCTTGGGCAAAAGAACATTTCTCCTTCTTGACATATAGCTCATTTCCTCTCAAGACCTCGAACACTTTCTTCAAATGCTCTAAATATTTTTCCAAAGTTCGGCTATATATCACAATGTTGTCAAGATATACTACCACGAACCGATCGAGGTAAGGATGAAAAATCTTGTTCATAAGAGTGCAGAAGGTGGCAGGTGCATTAGTGAGACCAAATGGCATGACAAGGAACTCATAGGCATCATACCTGGTCACACAAGTGGTCTTGGGCTCATCTCTCTTGGCTATGCGTACCTGGTAGTATCCCGATCGCAAGTCCAATTTTGTGAAGTATCTGGCATTCTCGAGTTGATCAAACAAATCAACAATAATTGAAATAGGATACTTGTTCTTGACTGTGATCTTATTTAGAGGCCGATAGTCAATGCACATCCGTATCGAGCCATCCTTCTTCTTTTGAAAGAGCACCGGGGCACCAAATGGGGATTTAGAGGGCCTTATGAAGCCAACATCCAGCAATTCATCGAGTTGCTTTCGCAGTTCTGCCAACTCTGAGTTCACCATTCGATAGGGGCTTATTACTAGTGGTCTGGTGTCGGGTTCTAAATCAATTTCATGGTCCACCTCCCTCCTTGGAGGTAACTATTTGGGTAACACCTCAGGCATCACATCCTGGAACTTATATAGGACAACTTGCACTTTCGTCGACAAGCTTGGCTTTGGTGACGCCTCTTCATCATCATATTATTTTAAGATGGCCAAGTAACTCTCTTTGTCCCTCTTCAATCCCTTCTTGAATTGAAGTGCTGAGAGAGCTTGGGTCGTAGGTCTAGTGGTCTTCTCCGTCGGTACCACACAAGCTTTTAATCCATCCATTATGCACATAGAGTTTGAGCATGGCACAAGGAAAGCTCTAACCTGGTCCAAGAACTTCATGTTGAATATTATCGATAAGTCGTCCATAGACGCCACTGATAAGTCTACTTAGCCAGTCCAAGCATCAAGACTGACTTTAACTCCATGAGCAGCTCCTTGCAAAGGTAGTGCTGCCGAGTTAACTGCTTTGAGCGATCCTCTTCCATTGACAACCTTAAGGCTAAGTCTTTTTGCTTCCTCTACTAAAACAAAGTTGTGAGATGCATCTGTGTCAACCAAAGCTTTGGCGACCTTCTCATTGATGGTTGCATCTACAAACATCAAGCCTTTGGGGGTCTTTGGGGTGCTCTACATTGCACCAAGTAAGCACAAAGAACCCATCTTTGCACCTTCGTTCGTCTTACCTCCATCCTGGTCATGATTGGAAGCAACTAAGGCACTCAAGGCCTTCTTTTTCGGACATTCTCGTGCCCAATGCGGTCCATCGCATATGAAGCATGTCACACGGGGCTTCGAGGCACCACGATCCTCCCTTTCCTTCCCTTTGTCTCGTGATTTGAATGAGGAACCATCTTTATGATTTTTGGAGCCCTGAATTTTGGCTTAGCCTGCACCACTCTTTCCTCCACCAAACTTTTTATCTATGGCTTTTGAGCTCTCTTTGTTTGTGGAGAAATCAATAAAGCTTTCTGCAATCGTAATGACCGAAGATAAGTCTTGGACACCACGTCGCTTGAGCTCGAGGTTAGCCCACGATTGGAGACCATCCATGCATAAGAATAAAGCATCCTTGTCTAAAGTATCAAGGACTTCTAGCAGCAAGGTTGTGAACTCCTTCACATAGTCCCTTATGCTACCCATTTGCTTTAATCGTCGTAGGTGACCACTTGCCTCCTCTTCAACATTTACGGGGAAGAATTGGGTTTTGAACTCTCTTTTAAAGTCATCAAAGGTTTCAATTGTGCAAACCCCTCGTTGCACATCTCCATACCTCCATCTCCACCACAACATAGCAGTGTCAGATAAATACATGGCAGCAGATCGGATCTTGCTGGCATGATCCGTTATGCCAGTAGCCTCAAAATATTGTTCTAACCCTCATAGGAAATTGTCAATTGCCCTAGAATTCCTAGCACCGTTGAAAGTCTTTGGCTTGGGAACATCCACCTTCTTGGCCTCAATGATGGTGGTTGTGCTAGTTCCCGCGGCCATGATCCACTTACAAAGAGCTAGGTCACCTCACATATCCTCCATTCTAAGTAATACATTAGTAAGTTCTCTTTGGACAAGATCCCTTACATTGGAAAGTTCGCCATTTAACCCATCAATCTCTTGCCTTAACCCACCATCTAGCTCGTTGAGGGACATCTTAACTGCTGCATGGATCTCCACATCCTCGGCCTCCAAGCCGTTGCAACGTTTCTCCAAGTTATCCACCTGGTCGAACAACTCTCCTAAGTTATCCTGCGCACTCCCCACACGTGCTTCCAAGCTAGAAATAATATCTTTCAACTTGGCTCGAGACTCCTTTGGTGGTTTCCGAACTTCTTCATGCCCACGTTCCATAGGTGGAACATCCACACTTGGTGTAGCTGGGGCAGTATTCTTCATTTTTCCAAAGATAGTAATGCTTTAACCGAAAGCTCTGATACCAACTGTCATGACCTTAAATTTCAAATAGTGATTGTGCGACACTTAGCACGGTCCGTTACACTAAGCCTGCCTTTCATCCGAAGGAATTCTCCAAAGAGATTAGAAAGAGACTTAGAGATTGAGAGGATTTAGGAGCAAAACAAGAACTAGAGAGAGAGTTTGTAACGAATGTCTTGTATTGCTCTAGAGAGAAAATTATCTTACAATTTCCCAAGATGAATACAAATGAAGACCAATAGGTTTATTTATAGTGTGACACTAAGCTTAAGACTATGTCACATCTTTCTATATCCCTCTAAGTCTAGAATGTATAAGAGTGTTCTAGTTTTATCTATAATATGCCACAAGGTTATAGGACCTTCTAGCCAATTCTAGAGTCTTCTAGGAGTTTCTAGTTCCTTCATGCATGTTCTAGGATGTTTCGTAAGCTTCTAGAGACTTCCAGATTCTTCATGAACCATCCGACACGTTCTAAAATATTCCAGCCCATTCTAGCACCTTCAAGTATATTCTGGAGCATTATAGGGTCTTCAAGGCTTGAGTTGAGTCCATCAAACTCTAGCTTCTTTTAGATATCTATAGACCACTCTAGAACTTTCTCATGTAGAAAAATCTAGATCCTTTAAGCAACCACCATTTATTTGAATTTCGCGAATCAATTCAAACGAGACGTAACATTACACTATATTATTACGTAAGATTAAGTCAAACTATTAAAAGTACTAATAATAAAGGCGTGAAAATAACTAAGTTGTCCAACACATTTGCTCATCTTTTAAAGGAAAAAAAGAAAATAACATTAAGATAAAAACTTATTGGGTTATCTAGATTAATTTTTATATAACTCAATTTTAACTTAACTTACTTTTAAATTTAATAAATTTAAGTAAATAATGTTTTATACTTAAAAAAACAAAACATAAAATATAAAACATAAAATTTAAATATTTATAATTTCATTTAAAATAAAAATATTATTATAAATATTCTTTTAATTATATTTTAAAAAAATAAGAATTTTTAATGTATTTTTCTATAATGATTATTGTTGTTATAAGTATAAAATTAATATAATTAACAAATATATTTTGTTTAACAAGGAAGCAGGTTTTATTTAAGTGAAGTAATTCATTTAAGCTCATGAGTTAATAGAATTGATATTTTTTAATTCATATCAACATTAAATGAACTTTATTGAAAAATATGTTATAAAAAATAATGATAGGACGATGACAAGTCCTCCTTTCATCTCAATCAACAGCCATCCCATTGTCAAACATCCTCTGACTCTCGTCCTTCGAATCTAGGCTGGGTTAATTAGATAAGAATCACAGTTCTTTCAAGGCCTGCCTAACTTTGAGGCTTTGACCTGGCTTTTTGATGCTTGAAATTTTCTTCTTTACAATTACTGTTGTTTGTGTCCGTGATATTTCTCCTAACAGGACCTGAGGGACCACATCAAGTCATCGACACATCGTTGTCCTAGTCCCCGATGAAAGATCAAAGAATACCCAAATCTTCCACTTTAATTGAAGAGAAACCAAGTACTTAAAGTCTTGCTTCCGGAGTTGGAAGATATTTCACTTAGTGATACTGTCCGTTTTAAGTTACAAATTAAACCGGCCAACTATTGTTTGATTTAAAAATATATATGTTTTCCATTTTAACAATCTGGTAAATTATCACATGTGCACGACAGCACAAGTCATGTAATTTTCAGCATCCAAACCATTTAAGGTAAAAAGCAACTGATAAGGAATAAATCAAACAAACATGAGATGCAACAACAAAAGCTAGACCTTTTTATAATTGTTTCCAAGGATGAAAACATTACATACAAACAGTTATGTATTCTACTAACATAAAACAAGAGGCCAAATTTTAACTAATAAGAAAAAGGCCTCTAGACTTCAGATAACAGTAGTGACTAGTACTACTTGGCTGGCTTCTTCCATTCCTTTTACCCAAAATATATACTAAAAAGAGAGGTGAAGAGAGAAAACTACACACGCTAAGAGTTGCACAAGAAAAAACCCTTAAGGGCTTTTGTCATTAAAGAAGTTAAGAAACTACGCAAAGAAACCCAGAGAGGAAGAAGTTTCACCATGAGAATACATGAGAATATACAGCCCTTTCCTGGATTTCAGAGGAGAACAAGGAAAGCAAGGCAGAACACTTTTTTAGAGGTACCAGAGAGAGACGTCGTGCTTTGGCGTTAGATCCACACTATACTGGTCAGTTTCAATGTTACATGGAGAGCCAAATCTATAGTCAGCAATGCCATTGGCGATATTGTTATCAAATGGAGAATCAAATGTTCTGCATTCGAATGCTCTATTTGGATCGAACTGAACTTCGGTTGATGGGAAAACCCCTTGATGTAAAGAGACATTCGATTGACCCTGCATGTAGCCTCCATAAACATCCTCTTGACCATGACAGCTATCATCTATCTGAAACTGGAACTTCTGCAGCTGCTGGTCATGATTCTCTAAAGAATTAAGCCTCCTCTGTTTCAATTTTTTGCTCATATGCATATTGCTTTCATAGAATGTCATCAGCTCGGATATCATCTTCTCACCTTCTTCCGGAAATCCTACACTAGAAACATTGAAATGGGTTATCTGGTTCCTTGCTGGGGGTGCTGGCTTAGTTTGAACATGAGGCAGGGAGAAGACCCCTGGTTTGTCATGGTTAGTATGAAGATTTGACATTCTGAAGACTTTAGAAGAATTACTGCGATATGGGCAATTCATTTGATGATTGTTTCTTGAAGTCCTATCTGGAAAGCCAAGGTGATAATCATGATATGGGCATTGAAGGTATTCACAGGTATATATCTTCTGATCCATTGTCATATGTGGCTCTTTAGTTGGAGGCTTCCTCTTTTGAACATTATCTGAGCTTATTTCAATGATTTCGTTCTTAACCTGAGAAACCATTGGAGGCATCAGAAGGATATTCTCACTATTTGTCGCAGTCCCCGTATTGAAGAAATTGAAATCAAAAGTTTTGCATTCCGCAATTTCAATATTGGGTTCATCCATAGCACCCACATCATAGTCACATGTCTCACTGATTACAGAAGACCCACTTCCATCGGACACAATAGATGGACATCTATCAGGATACAGCTTTCTGGCCAAAGCTTCTTCCTGGTTTATAATGGCAAGCCAAGTTGCACTCTCCTTTGCAGTCATTTTGTCCTGTAAGCATTTGGACTGACGAACAAGCCTGAGAATCTTGGCAATGTCTGGAGACATGTGCTTGATTACAGAGGTAAGAACACTCACCTTCCAAGCTTTTTTCAGATCATGAGGCTTCTTATATGGAGGAGGGCCCTGATCCTGGGGTAAATCAAGTTGAGGCCACCATTCTTCATTAGCAGTAGGCCACCAGGGTGGGCATACACCCTTTTCCAGTGGGAAGCGCCTTTGAGGTGGATCACAATGCTGCATCAAAGCAGACAAAAGAGAGCCAAGTGTTGTGTCTTGAAGCTCCTGCAAGGTGTGAGGAGAGGATGCCATAGCACTGCAATCTTCATGCATCCCAGGGATTGAGTTATCTGCCTGGTACTTGGCAATTGCAGCAGGGCCATTACGATCAAACCTCACTTTCTCCTTCCACCAAGCTCGTAGATTGTCCGAGGAACCACTAACTGGTTTTCCATTTTCAGGAATAATTCCGTACACAAAACCTTGAGCTTTACAGACTTCCATCATTTTAAGCATATATTTCAGGATACCATCTTGTGCCCGTGACATCTTCTTCCTTCGTGCTTGCTCCTGGGACTGACGTTGCTTTGCACAGTTTACTACTTCCTTCGGTTTACTTTGCTCTTTGAGCCACTTTAGTCGCATTCTATCTCTCCACATTCTCCTTTCAAGCTCGTCAACATCCATCTCTTCATCGCTAAAATCCTCCTCAACAATTGCCTCAGATTCATTGCCGGGAGGTTGCTCTCCTTCCCCAGGAGGAACCAACAAAAAATCAAGATTACCATAGAAGCCCGTCTCTTCAAAGATGTCCATCAGGCAGAAGCACTAAGGAACACAATTTGATATTGGAGTAATTAGCTCAACAAGATCCAAGTCAAGTTTGCCCCTGTACTCAACTTTATAATCTTTGCACCGAGATATCCTTCAAAAACTTCCAATTCAAGGTACCTAACTCTTAAAGTTGATCAGATCTTATCTCCTGCAACCTGCACACATTAACGATAACTTGTCACTTGATCCGTAATATCCGCAAACGAATACGTCAGGTACATTGAATTCATTAATGAGGACACACAATCTGAAAGGAGTAAGGTACCATAACTCACAAACAACATTAATTGCACAGAAAGAAAAAGGAAATCCTACAAAGTGATAAGCACCATAAAAAGAAGAAATCGCGGTCACATTAATGGGCAAGGTGTAGAGAAAAATAGCATAGAAATAAATAACCAAGTCCCCAAAACAAATGCAACAAAAGTCTTCTTGCAGGACAATCAAACAAAGCAAAAAAAATGTGAGGCTTCTACAGGTGCCCCCTTCTTCTCAGTTGAGGTGGTTAAAGGGTGTTCCCCTTATTTTCCTGGATATGGGTTCAAATCTCCCTCCCTTGTTTAGAGTAGTTAGTCCAATCCCAATAGAGTAGTTAGTCTAATCCCAATGTGTATCCTATCGTTTGGACAAAAAGTGAGGCTTCTATACATGGGCTCATGGGAGAAAAAGAAAAAAAGGGGGGGGGGGGGGGGGGGGGGGGGGGGAACCCATAAGGATCATCTAACAAGTTAATCAGCTTTTCCAAGTTTGAACTGAAAAAAACAAATAACTAAAGGAAAAAATGTAGATAGACCCAGAAATCCAAACAAGACATGTTTAGACTAGAGAATATTGTAAATAAAATAAAAAAATCTCATTGGCCAAGACTTCTTGTCCCATGCGAATCCTTCCTAGCCACACCTATAAAGTAAAATAACAGATTCAAAAACAACGAGGCCCAAGAGCCACAAATGCCCAGATTCTTCTTCTTCGTAAAAATACCTTCTTTTTTTTACAACTAGCAGAACTGCAGAAACGTATGTATTAATATGACACATATGATTTAAAGCATAAATCTTCCCCCATTTCTAAAGCAATTTTCATTTTTTTTCCTTATTTACCTGTTGAAAAGGAAAGTCAATTCTAACATGTTAAAAACCTGTATCCGAAAATTTATGGTGAATTGGGTTCGATACCAGTGTGTGTGAGTTATGCAATGTTATTTAAAAAAAATTATGGAAAATTGCCAATAAGCCTTATCAAAGAAAATAAAGAGTAATGGTAGCAACATGACTCTAAAAGTGATGTTTTCAAAGGAAAATTTAGGGTAATCGCGTTTATAGGATGTGTAACCGCCTTCTCATCTACAATAAGCTAAAACCCATACCTCCTATTAAGATCTCTCTTCATTTAAATAAACAAAAGAAAGAGAAGATACAAAGCAACTTAACCAAACGACAAGGTCACCAGATGAAACGATGATATAGATGTGTTAGCCCAGCAAGCAATTCCTAATGATTAAGTTCCAGTTCAACAGAAAAAGAAACACCAAATCAAAATAAAATAAAATAAAAGATTCCAACAACAGGAGCAGAGTATACAGAACTACATGCAATCAAACAAGTATAATAAGAAATTTAACACAAATGAATAATATAAAATTCAATGGTTTGAAATTTGAATCACTTATTTGCGGAGCAAAGGAAGAAAATAAGTAAAATAAGTAAAATAAAGAGAAATAGAGTACCAAGCCAACTAATGATTATTAGCCTGTAAAAATCATAGAAAATCTTGTATTCTGCTTGTTTTTCCAATTGAAGAAGAAACGAAATAAAGAAGAAGAAGAGGAGGAGATAGTGGTGTTGGCTAAGAAAGAATAGAGATGGATATCAACTTCAACGAAAAGCAATAGCAACTTTTCAAGTTTGTTTTTCTACTTTGTGTTGTCTTCTTCTAGTAAATATTAACCACGTGGGTTAGCTTTATTCTTCTTATTGTTTTCATTTTACCTTTTTCTGTAGGTTGTGCTGTTGTTATTTATTAGAGTGGAAGAGAATTTGCTCCTTTTATTCGTACACATGTGTTATTTAATTTTTTTTTTGTCTTTTTATTTTAAAAAAAAGTGTAAAAATTATTTTTTTAAAAAATTAGTAAGAATATTCTCATCATTTTATTATTTAATATAGTACTTTAAAAATGAAGTTTTCATGCTTCAAAAGAATAGTAGTTTCGTTTTTTAATTTGTATGAGATAACGAGAGGGTCTTTTTTGCTTTATTTTTCAATAAAATACTTATTAATATTTTTTTAATTTTTAATAAATAAAAGTATTAATAAATATATATTTTATAAGTAAAAAAACAAATTTACATTTTTTTAATTTAGAGAATTAAACAACAATTTTATTTAAAGAAAAATTACCACAAAACATTTATCTCTATTTATTACTATATTTTATTAATTAGAATATCACATTATCACTTATTTTAAAAATAATAAATAAATTATATATATATATATATATATATATATATATATATATCTTATAATGCTAATTGTATTTTATTAGATAGAATATCACGTTATCATTTATTAAAAAATAAATAAATTATATTTCTTATAATGCTAAATATATTCACAAACACAAATTTATAATAATTTTTACACTCATAACAATAAAATATTTTAAATAATAGTAAAATTGTTTTGAAAAATATAAAATAACTTATTTTTTAAATAATATTATTACGTGACATAATATAAATATTTTAGTTTGAAATTTCTATTTTAAAAATAAGATATTTACACGTTATTTAAATACTCAAGTAAGTAAATGATATATATCATAATTTTTTCACTAAGATAAAAATTAAGGCAAAAAATTTAAAATCAAATATTTTAGGTATAAAAGCAAGTAAATATTTAAGTAATATTAATATTTCTCTTTCTCTTTCTCTTTCTCAAACAATTATATCCTGTATTATGGAATATTAAATTCTCACTATTCATAAAATTTAAAAGAAAAAAACCACTAGGCCGGAAATTGAAGGAGGAGGTTAAATTGTTTTAAGGAATTAATGAAACTATCTGACAAATACCAAAGGTTCATTAGTTTTTTTTTTAAATTCATTAATTTTAAAAATTTATCACATAATGTAAATAATTAATTTTAATTTTTTTTAAATTTATAAAAAATTGTTTCAACAATTATTTGTATTAAAATATTTTTTTATCAATATAATTGAAAAAAAATAAAAAATATATAAAATTAATTATTTGCTTTTATGGAGTTACTTTCTCAAAATTAATAAACTTAATTGCCACTTAAAAAGTTATTATACTTGAGACTCCATCGGCAATAAAATTATTCTGGAGTATTTGACTCTTACTTTTTTAAGGAGTCATTAGTCCTTATAGCTATAAAGTATTACAGTTAAATTGTTTAGTTTTCGTAGAGAATACTTTATTCCAAAACAACTAAAAATTTTATTATTATTTATTTATGCAAAAATCATTTGAAGGCGTTTTTGTAGGCATTAAGGATTACATAATATTAAATTTTTATATAGTTATGTATTTAATTTTAAAGTAAAATTATGTTATATAGAATGAAAATTATAAGTGTGTAGCTAAATTATATGATTATTAGTTTAAATATTTAATTTATTTATATTATTATTATTTATTTAATAAAATATTTTTATTATGATACAAAATGTTATCTATCAGTGGAAGTTGGCCTAATAATTGTTTTTCTGACGTTAAGTTCATGTAAGCTTAAGACATGTATCCTTAATGCTAAGTATATTAGTATCTACGAATATATTATAGGATTAGGTATTTTAAAAAAATACTATAGCTTAGGATTAACCCTGTAACCTTTTTGGCTGCCATATTCCCTAACCGCGTAAGGACGACCAAGTTATCTAATTCAAACATAATTAGCTACTCACTTTTTAGTTACATAGATTTTGGAATGAATTCTTAAACAAGTCATACACAATAAATAGAACAATAACAAATATAGGTATTAATTTATATCGTAATTTGATTGATCTAATTAAATTTGAATAAAAAAATATCAAATTGATTCAAAACAAACTATTAACAAGGCATAAACGTTAACCTATATGTTATATATATTAAAAAATTTAAATTAGAGAACCATATTTCTTATCTATCTTTCTTCCAAACTAGTAATCAAAACTCTAATAACATGGTATTAAAGTTGTATTTATGGATCAAGGTGCTAACTAAAGGTGTTAAGGTACAAATTTAAATTCTTATTTCCTATTATATGTATCTAAATTCTTGTTATATATAAGGATCTAATACTTTTAACAGGTTGTGATTTTGTTATACAAATCTAAAATGATTTAAGGGTATTATTGGTAGATACATAGTAAATCTGTGATATATATAACTATGCACAAAACTCATATTATAAGTAATTAGTATTTAAATATGTCATTTGTCAACAATAATAACAACAAGGATAATTCTTTCAAAATTCTATATGGGTACTATATTCAATCTAAAATTAAAAATATAAAGAGATCAATAAATGGTTTGTTAGACTCCTTGTTTAGTGGTTTGAAAAAATTCTTTGTTTAATCTCACTCATATATTTTTTTTTATTTAATGGTTGTTAGAATTTTATATAGATTTGAAGCTCTTTATTTAAATTGTAAGTTTTCATGAAGACACGTCGGACTCTAACTTTTGCATGAAAATGGTTTAATGGTATTTACCTTTGTCAAATTTATTTAGAAATTGACTTCTTGTTTTGGAATTAGTTTTCTTTAGCCTATGTGTACTAGTGTTCTTATTTTATAATTAACTAGTTATTTTTAACATAATATGTGTGTGTAAGGAGTTGTATTATCTCCATAGACTTTGTTATGTGTGAGTTGTTCATTCAGTGTTAATTTATCATTTGTTTTAAAAAAATGTTATTGCATGAGAAAGGCTTGAAGGTAAATTGGGAAATTTATTTAGAAATGGACTTCTTGTTTTAAGAATTAGTTTTCTTTAGCTTATGTTTACTAGTGTTCTTGTTTTATAATTAACTAGTTATTTTAACATAGTATGTGTGTGTGAGCAGATATATTATCTCCATAGACTTTGTTTTGTGTGAGTTGTTCATCCGGTGTTAATTTATTATTTGTTCAAAAAACTTGTTATTGTAACATTATTTTGCGTTATTTTTGGTGTTTCATGTAATGTTATTTGAACTAATAAACTTTAATCATTAAACATATTTTTTTATAAATAAAAAAATCACAATTAACTAAAAAACGCGCAATTAATAATTCTAACTAGTTTGGGTCAATTTGGGCAAGCTTGTTTGTATTTAGTTTGAGTTTGGACTCACTTTTGGTGGCCTTAATTAAATTTAAACTGAGCTAGAATTGGACTAATTTGGACTGGATTAGTTTGAGCTAGTTCGAATTGGTTCAATTTGCACGAATTGTCACCTCTAATAACGATAATATAATATTATGGGTGGGTATTCATAATTTTAAAAACTAGATAACTGATTTTAAATACTTAATTATTTAATTTAAGTAGATAATGCATTCAAATATTTAGTAAATTTCATGTATATGGATAAAAGATTATTAATTTAGTTAAAATAATTTTTTTAGTAATACATATTAGTTAATTTCTATTGTTACAGCTTCGTACCAATCTTTGGTATCATAGTTTGTCATATTCAATTTAAATTGTATGTTTTATGTCAATATGTTTACGTGCCTATGTGCCAAACGATATACTAAAAACGTATTTTCTTTTTATCACTTGAACCAACTAATATATAGAATGTTTTACTAGCTATTAAATGAAAGTTTGTAAAATAACATTATCTTTTCTAAAACTTTGATAGCACCATTGAGAATCTTATACATGTTCAAATAATTTAATTTCGTAATAGTATCATGATTTGAACATTAAAGTTGAAAGTGTATTTACTTTTTAAGTAAAATTTTAGAAACATAATATATGTTAGTTTCGATGCACTTTTAGTATGATAACACTATGATAATATATTTTTCATTATCAGAACCAACCAGCTAAAATCAAGATAATTTTGCAATCAATTTCAACTTGAGATTAAATTAGTTTTATTATATTAGTTTTTATACAAACTTTCAAGTTAAGTAAATATTTTAAAATTTTCATAATACTTCCCATTTAGTAGTATTCATTGATAGTTTGCTCTCTCAATAATTAAATTATTCGGTTTGAATTGATATGACATCATGATTAACAAATTTGATCAAGTTCAATTTAATATGATGCTTATTAACTCAATAATATATATATATCCAGTGAAATTAACTCACATGTTATGTATACCATCGAAGCCAATTGAGCTATTATATTGGCTACATTAAGTAATTTTCCTACACATGTAGTAAAAGCTTGCATCAGTACCAAACATATCCTCTGTGTGCGAACTAGATTCCTAGTACTCTTGACATAACAAGTTCAAAGTATATTTGTCATGATTATAATTTTTATTTGTGTACTTATAATAGTACATTATTAATATATTCTAAAGATTAAACACAAATCATTTTCATCAACATATTATTTCATGGTAACTTATAATCTTATATGTTATTATATTTTAAAGATCAAACTTTTGTTCAAACTTACATGCACCAAATAGTGCAATAAATGACAATAAAACAAAAAAGTGATTGTCAAGCTATTGAATAGATGGTGCATCCTTTTGTTGAAAAAAAAGAAAAAAATCAATTAAGAATTAGTTGGTAAAATATGTAGAAGGGTGACTTCTACATCTATAAATAGAGCATCCCAATAGATACTTTGAATTATCCAACTGAGAGAAAAACTTAAAAAAAAAACTTTAATGAGAGAAAATTGGGAGCAATTTTCTTAGGTGTAATTGAGTTGTGAGTTGTGAGTGTTGTAAACATTTTGTATAATTTCTCTTTTTAGTAAAAATATATGTAACAGGTTTGAAGACGTAGCCAAAATTGATGGAATTCTGTTATCAAATTTGTGTATTATTTTATCTATTTTTATTTTCTCATAAATTTCACTCATTGTGAATTTGCGTAATTTTTTAAGACAAACATATACCATTTTCATCATAATGTTATTTCATGTTAACTCATAAGATAATACATTAATATATTTTAAAGATAAAACATAAATCATTCTTATCAAAATGTTATTTCGTGATAATTCATAAGATATAATGATAACTCATAAGATAGTATATTATTATATTCTAAATATTAAATTGATATTATTTTTATTGTAATATTATTTCATGATAACTCATAAGATAAAGTATAATTATATTTTAAAGACCAAACACATGTAATTTTCATCACCGTGTTATTTCATTATAAATCATAAGCATTTTATACACAATTTTTAAACTTACAATTACATATATTTATAAAAGTCATCAACTCACTAAACTTTCAATCTTACATTTTATATTTTCTTCACTTCTTTAGCAACTTGAGATAACATAGCATGTAATAAAATCTAAGAAGGATAAGATTAATCTTTTATTATATAATAGATAATTTGATCTATTTGTTTTTTTATATAGTAAATTTTGATTGTTATGTAGGTGAATTAATACTTAAGTAAGAAATCATTATGATTTGTTGTATAACTTGTATATCATATTACATAATCATATTATAATATCTGTTAGTAAGTGAAAAATTATTATATCAAAATTATTTTGATTTTATTTTAGTAAAATTAGGTTTAATTTGAGAAAAAAATAATCAACTAATTGTTTTTATAATTTTTACACGTGATAGAATCAAGCAAAGTAGTTAATTAGTCAATTTTTACGATCTTCTAGATGCATCTTATGCTCTAGAGCCGATTCGGGGTAAGTCTTGATAATTTAATCGTAGAAAATCTCTAATCCATATAAAATATTCCAACCTATATATAATATTTAAATGAAAAATAAGGATAGCATTCAGCCTCCACCGGGTCCCATTAGCATCCCTTAATATATGTAAATAATCTTACGCAGTGGCTGAATAATATATATCTTTCAAAATATCCCTCAAATGAAAACAGAAAGACTTGTAATGCCCTTTTTCCTGTATTATTATTTTTTATTAAATCACTCCATTTCTACACTAGTCCAAAATCCAATATAATAATATCCCCAAGACAACAGGGATTACCAGTAGTTGGTTTATGGATTATTGGAAGATTTATAAATTGTCTAATATAGTAATATCCAATGCCTAATATATATATATATATATATATATATATATATATTAAACCTACTAATTATTCTTACCACACTTAAGTAAGGCTCGGGGGTGTTCTTTTTGTTAATGAGAGAGATTAAAAGGTCCCAAAACTTTGACCAGGCTCATTATTTTGGAATTTTCCGATTGCACACGTGCTTTGTCTCCAATTTTCTATCAAGTGGGTCATCCAAGACCACATTTCCAACTAGTAAGAAACCCTTAATTGAAAAGGAGCCATAGTCTACATCAATGGCCAGTCGACGCGCACTTTTTCCAACCCAAAGAGAATTAATTCATTAGCATGAATAAAATAAAATAAACGCAAATATGTTTATTATTATAGTGTTACTTCAAATGATATTTATTTTCTATTAAGAATTTTAATTTAATATTCATATTTTTTAAATGATTTTAATATTAAAAATTATGAAATACTAAATTTACGAAGTATGGTAGTATATTAAAACTATTTTATGAATGGTTAAATTAGAACTATATCATGAACTAGGATATTAGCTGCAATTATTTAACAAAAATGGTACTAAATTACAACTTTTTTAAAACATAAATGAAAATAGATCCTAGTTGTTAAACTTTGATACCAACTATTAATGGTAATCCCAAATATATAATAGATTATATTTAATAAGATAATATTTATCCAGATATAATTAAATAATATCATTTAATTAAATTATTATGATATTATCGAATATCTCCAATAAATCATGAATAATATACATGATATAAATATATTAATTTTTATCTCTATTTATCATTCTAATTCTTATGAAATATTGATGAAATGAATGTTATTTTACAGTAAAAATAACCTTTGTCATTAAGTCACTAAATAAAAGAAAAAGATAACGATGAGTATGATGGTACATGTAGGGATGATGATGTATCTAGCCTTAAGCATACTCAATATTTAAATCAATTTACTTGTAAAAATATCCATACACATACAACATAATATGAAAATCATGGAGGTAGAGTTGCCTCTCCATGCATAAATATTATTACAAAAGAATAGAAGAAGAAACATCATTGAGGTTATAATGGTATGCAATAATTAGATTAGATAACTATAAATACAAATTTATTTTTAATCATCTGAAAATAATCTCTCAATTAATATGTGTAAATAATGTTTATAGAATTTTTGAAACTGTCAATGACAATTTACAAATTATTAAATTAAACCAATTTTTTTATTCACTAAGAAATTGAAGAAATCAAACTAACATACTTATAACATGTTATATTTTGAGAGCTCACACATATATGTCATGATACCAATATTGTTTGAATAAAAATATTATGCGATTTAAACTCCCAAAAAAATTATAACATAACTTCTTTAATTTGTTTTTATTATTAGAAGCACCATGTTTTCACTCTTTAGTTATTATCTAAAATTTCAATATTTTTAAATAATTTACATACATTTTTTTAATCAATATATTTTCTTAAGATTAAATTGTCAATATTTCTATAAAATTAAATGGTAGATATATTTATAAACATTAATATTTTTATTTTTATCCTTACTCATCATAAACAATAGTCAAGAAAAAAGAAAAAAAGATTAATTAACACGAGGAGAGAATATTACATACAACAAGAACACAAATATGTGGTAAAATGAAGTCATCTTGACTCTTCATTATTATAAAAAAAAGGTGTTAAAAATGGATACGAGATTAGTAATTGATATTAATAAAAAATATATAATATGATGTATTTAAGATTTTCTCTAATTTGAGACATACAACAATACACCCACATTACAAACCTGAAATTGCACATAACTTGCTGCATACAACAGTATCGCATTACTCAAGAAAAACCACAATCTTTCACAATCCAGAGTCCAAGTTAAAGATAAAAACACAGGCATGTAATATATAGGTAGCTGTAAATAATATAATGATAGTGTTCAAGATTTGGCCTCTGCAAGAGGACAAGGTATCTGAACATTTCAAATGTGGTGGATACTAGGTTGGGCTCTTCCCAATCCTTTATTAGCCCTGTTTCAATACTAGAACAAAAGAAAACTAGACAATCTATACCTAAATCTTAAGGGCTTCAAGCATCTACTAAGCTAAACAATAACTAAGCAAATAAAACCAGGATGGAAGAAACTTCACCCTCCAATCAAACTGTTTAGGGTTGACCTTCCCAATAATATACACCCTTCATCCCAGTATTCAAGAGGTCAAACCAACAGAACTTTGATTTCAGAGGTACCAGACATCTTGTTTTGGTAGGGAATCCAGGGTATACTCCTCCACTGGTGCATAGTTGAAAGGACAGGGAGAGCCAAATCTCAAATCAGGTATGTTATTAGGGGGGTTGTTATCAAATGGAGATTCAAATGCCTTACTCTGATCAAATTGGACATCTGTTGCCGGGAAAACTCCTGTTATAGCCCCCTGACCATAGAAGTCATCATCCATATGAAATTGAAACTTATGCTGCTGCTGCTGCTGCTGTTGCTGTGGTGGCTGTGGCTGTGGCAGATTGTGATTTTCCATAGGATTAAAGTTCCCATTATTCATGTTTTTGCTCTGTGGCATATTGGTATCATAGAATGACATGAGGTCTGAAATCATCTTTTGCCCGTCATTCGGGAGTCCAAGGCCAGAAACATTGAAATTGTTTGTCTGGTTTATTGGTGGTGCTGACTTAGGTTGGGCAAGGGGCATGGAGAAGACCAATGGTTTGTCATCGGTAATCAGGATACTTGCATTTTCAAAGGGTTGAGAATAATTATTACGGTATGAGCAATTCAACTGGTGATTGTTTCTTGAAGCTCTGTCCAGAAAGCCCAGGCGGTAATCATTATATGGGCATTGAAGGTACTCACAGGTGTATACCGTCTGATCCAACAGCATCTGTGGCTTCTCAGCTGCATGCTTCCTTTTATGAACAAAATCAGAGCTAAGGTCAATGATTTCTCCCTTAACCTGAGGAAACCTTGGAGGCATGAGAAGTTTATTGTCCCTAGTTGTGGCAATCCCCATATTGAAGAGATTGACGGCATGAGGCTTGGACTCTTGTAATTCAACATTTGATTCATCATTCACTCCATCAACATCATAGTCACTGATCTCACTAATTGGAAAAGACCCACTTCCACCACCCAAAATAGGCAGACATCTATCAGGATACAACTTCCGGGCCAAAGCTTCTTCCTGGTTTATAATAGCAAGCCAAGTGGCACTCTCCTTAGCAGTCATTTTGTCCTGTAAGCATTTAGACTGCCGAACAAGCTTGCGAATCTTGACAATATCTGGAGATATGTGCTTAATTACAGCTGTGAGGATACTCACCTTCCAGGCCTTCTTTAGATCATGGGGCTTCTTGTATGGAGGAGGCCCCTGATCCCTGGGCAAACCCAATTGAGGCCACCATTCTTCATTACCTGTAGGCCACCAGGGTGGAGGCACACCCTTCTCCAGTGGGAAGCGTCTCTGGGGAGGGTCACAATGCTGCATCAGAGCAGACAAGAGTGAACCAAGGGTGGTGTCTTGAAGCTCCTGCAGAGAGTTTGTGGATGCTACAGCATTGCCGTTTTCATTTGTCCCAGGGATCAAGTGATCTGCCTGGTACTTGGAAATTGCAGCTGGACCATTTCGATCAAACCTGACTTTCTCCTTCCACCAAGCCCTCAGATTGTCAGAGGCACCAGTTACTGGTTTTCCCTTTTCGGGGATAATTCCATACACAAAACCTTGAGCTTTGCAAACCTCCATCATTTTCAGCATGTATTTCAGAATCCCATCTTGTGCTCGTGACATCTTTTTCCTCCGAGCTTGCTCCTGGGATTGATGCTGCTTTGCACTGTCAGCTCCTTCCTTTGGTTTATTATGATCTTTACGCCGCCTCAGTAACATTCGGTCACTCCACATCCTCCTTTCAAGCACATCAACATCTATTTCTTCATCACTATAATCTTCCTCTACTATCGGTTCTGGTTCAAGCTCTGGAGCTTGCTCATCTCCGGATGGAACCAAAAGGAAATCCAGGTTGCCACAAAACCCCATCTCCTCAAAGATTCCCATTGAGCACTCCTCAGAAGGAAATACCAGGTTGCGTGAGCTCAGCAAATTTAAACTCTTCAAGTTGATTTTAATTAATTTTGTATCTTTACTTGTAGATATCACTTGTGATCTTTAAAATTATCACTTCCCGTTTCAGGATACACGTTGCGAAAAGTTGAGTAGATCAGATCCCTTGTAAGCTGAAACAATTAATGACTTGATTCAAAAGCCACGAAATTTCCGCAATCCACATGCAGGTACAATGAACTTATAATAATGACATTAAATGAATTTAAAATAAAGAAAGTGTGAAAACTCAAAATAAGCTAGTAATTGCATAATACAAAACAAGTTACAGCTTAAAATGATCAGAAAAAACAAAGCTAAAATAAAAGACATATAATCAGGAATCCGTGGACCAAAATAGCATGAAATCAAATAGCACTTTGAACAGATGCAATCCCGCCAAAGTTATTCTGGGTTTTGTGGTAAAACAAAGGAAAAAAAGAAGAAGGTAGCCACAAGGGGTTATCACTTATCAATTCACAAAAAACCACAAACTCTGTAAGAAGCCATTGAGAACAAATTATTGCTATAGAACAAGGGAAAACACAAAAGAACAAAGAACAAAAACCAATCACCACGAAACTAAACTCCTCGCAGCCACAATTACAAAGTAAGCAAACATGTCCAACCACAAGGAGACCCAAAAATCAAAAGCACGCATATTCATATGCTATATAAAATTTACAACTAATGGATGAGATTTTGGACTTTTGATGTATGAGATACGTATGAAGCCCCAAATAGCTTCCAGCATATCCTTCCCATCTGTAAGCAACGATTCGCCGTTTTTCCTCTTTTCATTACATTCTATTGATCAAGCAATTGAGTAACATTCGAACATCTATTCATATCCGGAAATTCAGGATAAGAACGTAAGTTAGATATATAGCCACCTTAGATAAAAAAAAATACGCAAAACCCTCAACATCCTAATCAAAACCCATCTCCAACTCTATTTGCAAAATAGAAAATCTAAACAAAACGGATAAATAATACACAAATGGGTTGCATTTATTGGTTCGGATGGAGACAAGCAATTCACAGTGATAAAAATCCACATCAAAAGTAAAATCAATAAACTTTTTCACTACAGACATAGCAACAAGAAAGATCCAGCAAGCTCTATAAATAACAATTCGTTTAAATTAAGCAAAATACTAACAAATATATGCTTCTGAATGATTGACTTCACAACACACGAAAAAGCAGACAATCAAAGAAAACTCAAAACAAAAACAAAAACCAAAGTTAAAGAAAATGAAATCACCAATAAGATGATTACGTATGTGAAAGAGCCAAGGAAGATCCCAAAGCACTCTTAGCTGGCTTTCCTTTGCCTTTCCAGTTTCCCTTTAAGAACCTTACTTTTTTCTCTAATGGAAGAAGAAAAGAAATGGAAGAGAGAGAAAATTAGAGAAACGAGGAGAGAGAGTGGTGGTTCCGATTCCAAGAGAGGGATTGCAAGTGAGCAAGAAGTAGAGCAATGAAAGGTGCAGTAGTAATTTTTTCTTTTCACTTCTTAATATTTTATGGGCGTTGATTGTCTTTTTCTGGGTCATAATATTTAACCATAGTTAGCTTAAGTTTTTAACCGTAGTTAGAAACCAGTTATTATTTTTCGATAATACGATGTTAAATATGGCAGGAAAATGGCTCGGGTTTTCTTGTGTGCTTGCTCGTACCAAATCAAACCTATTTCGACGTCGATCAAAACAGTAAAACGTAAATTTTATGGATATATATTGAAGATGTCATTAATAAAGAAAAAATTAAAAAAGTTTAGAAAAATAATTGATAATAAAATTATGAATCACAACAATTAATTATTTATTTATTAAATTATATTTTATTCAATATATAAATACAAATTCATATAATATTTATTTTCAACAATTATAAATAAATAATTAAAATATTTAAAATAATAAACACGAATAAGATAAATAGGATAATATATATTAGTAACAAATATTCCATTAATATTTATTTGATATCGACGTTTTATTGAAATTATTATCCACAAATATTATAGAAATATTGTGACATTATCATCCCGTTAGTATAATGAAAATATAATAGAAGTATGAATTAAAATAAATAGAAATAATATTAATATTATTATGTTTGAACAGTATAATTAAAATAATAATAAATATCAAAAGTAAAATTTATAAAATTATAAATGAAGTAAAATTAAAAATAAACTTTTTAAAATTTTTAAAATGATAAATAATTATACAAATGTGTGAATAATAAAACATTTTATGCATTCTTTGGGGTTGGAGGAATTAGAATTATTACTATTATTAAAAAGTTTTATTTTTCATCTAAATTAACAATCAAATAAACATAAAAATAACTTAAATCATTTCTATTATTGCTAAGTAGTTTTATCTCAATTAATTATGGTAATAGGTGTAATAGTTACTAGGAATAAAAATAAGAAAAAGAAAATAATTAATTTTTTTAAAATACCTTTTATGTTTAATAAACAATACATATCATCAAGGGAAGTTAACAGATGAATTCCAATTATATTCATTAAAAATTCAAATAAATAAAGTGAGTCTACTCTTATCGACTAAATATGTCTTTAATTTACTTAGTGATTAGTAGTAATTAAAGTTTATCTTATTTTATTTTAAATCACATTTTTCAGTTACACTGAATATCATTTAATAAAAAAAACGGAGAAATATGTTTGCAATAGTTGAACAAAAAAATTATTTTGGGAATAGTTGAAAACTTTGAATTATTCTTTTAATCTTAGCGAAATCCCTGAAGTTGCATTAAACAATAACCCCTTAATTGTTACTTTATTATAGTATGTATATAAAATGAGGTTTACTTAATTTAACCTCTTAATTTAAAATGATATTATTTAATCATTTAATTATAAAAAATAGTTTAATTAAATAAAAATTATATTATTTTTAATATTTTTTTATTAAAATATTATTATTTTTTACCATTAATATAAAATAATAATATTTAAAAAAACTTATTAAAATGATATAATTTACTTTTATTGATATCTTTTTTCATAATTAATAGACTAAATAATATAATTTCTAATTTAAGAGATAAATTACATAATTTATATTATAAAAGGTTAAATAATAAAAATAATATAATTTAAAAGATTTATGTGACTTTATTTATATATATCTTTTTTTCAAATAAACTCTCTTCAATAAATTAAAAAAAATCTTTTTATTCTTTTGATAAATACCTAATGAGATAATTGTAATTGATACTTATTTTTTTATTTAATTAATATTTTTGGTGATGAAATTTTTTGTGTAAGTTTTAAAATTAGTTTTATAATAGGAGTATGGACATTTTTTATGCTAAAATTAAGATGGAGATTATATTTTTTATCTAATTATTGTTTGATAATTATGATTTAAACATAAAATGATTAACTATGCTATTTTTTAATATAAAAATATATAAATTAAACACAAAAAAAATATTATTTTTATGATGATGGGTTTATAAAAATACACCAAGAGTCTTTGAGTTGTGTTAGTTAGTATAGTTTAATGCATTGTTACTCTCTATAGCATTTTTTCATTTTTTTTTATGAAAAAGTAACACTATAATAAAAATATCAAATTTTAAATTTTATTTTATGAATAATTTTATGATCATTGTTATTTATTTGAACGTATAAAAATGATATTTTAATAAAAATTAAGAAAATATAAAAAAAATGATTTTTTTATTAGTTATCCTTATAATTTTCAAATTAAAAAGAATAAAGTGTTGTAAAATATAAAAAATTAATTAATTTTTTTTAACTAACTAAGAACCGTGTGCTGTCATCCATCCTTACAAATTTTAAGGTTGGTTTTTTGTATTTAAAAAAAACATTATTGTTTGATAATTGAACCTTGGAATTTTTTTTATTATATTATAATTTTTTCTAATAAAACTTATATTTTAAATTTAATAAGTAAATTATAAACTTGTTTTCATGCAAGGACATAACTTGTTATCTTTGTTTAGAAGAAAATATACTATGATAGGTTATTAGATTATAATAAATTACACTCAATATATTAGATAATAACGAAAAATTATTACCAATTTAATATGTAAATTATTTATGGAGAATTTGATGCATATGGCAATTGTGTGGAGTATTTAATGTGCTTATTTTTATTATGGTAGGGCAAGTATTTTACCAAATAATGTGAGTCTTAAATATGTTGCCTATTTCTGAACCATGTTGAATATGAAAATTTCAAAATGATGTTTTTTTTTAATTACGAAATTTAGTAAAATAGACAATGAGACGAGGATATGAAGAAATTCTTAAATAAAACAGTTATATGTCTCTCTCTACATAATCATTGTAAGTTGATTTTATCCAAAATATTATTTATTCTCTTTTTAAGAGAGAATCAATGGTTATATGAAAACGTGGCATACAACTCATGTTATTGACAAGACTTTCTCCTGGAAGTAATGGCAGCATTGCTAATTATCTTAAACGGTGGATTTTTCTAAATTTTCTAATTTGAGTGATATATTTAAATAATATTTATTTAATTAAAAATCGTACTATTGATTTTTTTTTTACTTCCCATATGAAAGGATTTACTATATAATAATAATTATTATTTAAAAAAGATGTAAACTTTAGCTATTTTTTAATTAAATTATTATAAAATAATATAAAAAATATTATTATGGATGTTACAAAAATTTATTAATTTTAATATTTTTGAATACTATATCACATATGTTATATATTATATATGTATTTTTATCCAATTAACATAAAAATTTAAAACTATTTAAATTAAGTTATAATAAAACTAAGTAACATAACTTAATATCTATGCAAACAGATAAAAAAATTAAACAATATAAATTATAATAAACACGTAAAAAAATTCAAGCATGTAAAAAAAATAAATAAAATAAATATTACATTATATAAATAATAATGAATATTTATATAATTATATATGGTATAACATGGGATAATTAAATTATATACGAAATAAAATATATTATTTCTTAAGAAAATGTTAAGAAAACTAACCTAATCAAATTTAAGAAAACAATAAAATTACACATTTAAAACTTGTAACCACAAAAATAATACTCTTATATTCAATTCATATATTTTTACTATTAAAAAAATTTAATTTATTATTTCACATTAAATGTTGTCAAATTTGAAGTCGTTAAATGTAAATTATAGATATTTAAACTCATTTAATACTAAACTCCATCTAATTAAATCTATTTAATAATATTGAGATGTTATTTTGTTATTATATATAAGTTTTAGGTGTTATTTGATATATTTTTCTAAAATTTATGATAATATGTTAAATATTTATCACTTTATTAGAATTTAGTTAGTAAAAATTATATAATAATAAATAATAAGTGAAAAATATATGAAGAATATAAATGAATATGTAGTGTGATAAAATAAAAGAAAAATAATATTCAAATAATAAATTTAAGAGAAAATATTATTATGTATTTTTGTAAAATAAAAAGATACATTTATAAAATACAACAAAAAAAATTATTAAAAAATTGACGTGACAAGTGCCACCTCTCACTTGAATGTAGAAATTTTAACAAATGTACCTAATTGCTCGTGTTATAAAAGTAAATAATTTTTTTTATCCTCAAAACTTTGGATTATTGTAAAGTTTTAAATGATTTTTATTTTATTTTTATATAATTAAATTTTATAAATATAATAAAAATATCATTGATATACGTGTAATTGATTTATATTGATAATATTTTGTAATATTTAATAAAATTTAATATTATGAAAATAGTAAAAAATATTGATGATATTTTTGTAATTATTGTAAAACTTAATGATATGAAAATAATAAATTTAAATTATATAATATTTTTATAATAACTTAAAATTCGATTGTCTATATACTTAATGTAATTACAATTAATGATGTGCGTACACAGAGGTTACATAGAGGTCATGAGGTTATACGGAAAATTGACATAGAACTTTAAATGGATTTTACGTGTAAATCAACTTTAGAAATTCAACCTCGTAAATATAATTTTGTTTCTTCAAATATATATATAATTTTATTGTTGTTTTTGTTTTTGTTTTTTTATATATAATGTGAGTGCTACACCCAATAAAACATTAAAAAAATTAACATGCATGCGGATATGTGGATTAATGTTCATTGACACGTATGATTAACGATAATTAATAGTTTTTTTATAATTTTGGTTTATACGTAAATATAGTTTTTATTTCATTTTATATATATTAATTTTTGAATCTATACAAATTTAAATTTAAATTTAAAAAATAATTATTTAATTTGTTATTTTAGTGATGATTAAATATATAATAATTATTATTTTATGAATAATAGATACACATTAATAATTTGTACGGATTGATTCAAATTTTGATGAATATATCTAATAGTAGTAATTACCATTGTTATTGTTATAAATTATTTATTTTAAAAAATAAAAAAATAAGTCTTTAAATATAAGTTTTAAAGTTATTTTTATTATAATTGAAAAATTGATGTTAAAATGTCATATAAAATAGTTTATAAAAATACTCTCAAAATAAATATTTAATTAATTTATTATTTTAGTGATACATAAATATATAATGGTAACTATTTTATGAGAAATGAAATTCAGATACAATACAAAATACACACGGATTGATAATTTATATTTGATAAATATATCTAATAGTATTAGTTATCGAGTAATAATTGTTATTGTTTCAAATTATTTATTATATAAAATAAAATAAAGGTATGTCTTTAAATATAAATTTTAAAGTTATTTTTTTATTATAATTGAAAAATTAATGTTAAAATGTTTTATAAAATAGTTTGCAAAAATACTCTTAAAATATATAGTTAATTAATTTATTAAGTTAGTGATGCATAAATATATAATAGTAATTATTTTATGAGTAATAAAATCAAAATATAATATAAATATAACTAATCCATATAAGTTGATTATTCAAATTTGATAAACATATACAGTAGTATTAATTATAAAATTTTAAATTATTTATTTTATAAAATAAAAGAAAAAAAGTAATTCTTTAACTATAAAATTTTAAGTTACTTTTATTATAATTAAAAAATTGATAATAAAATATTTTATAAATTGGTTTGTAGAAATATTCTTAAAATAAATAAATAATTATTTTTTTACTTTAGCGATAAATAAATATATAAGAGTAACTATTTAACGAGCCATAGAATCCAAATACGATATAAACATGGGTAATTTTTCACAATATTGATAATAATTATATAACTTTATTTAATAAATAAATCAAATATAATTGAATAATATATGAACTTACACAATTAATATTTGTAATATCTAAGAAGTTAATCTTAAATAAATGATAGACATAACTTTATTGAATTTAATAAGTATTTTTTTTATTAAAATTACATTATATTAGTTGATTATTTTTATCTTAATTGATATGAGATATGATACGATCTCAACACAAAAATTATTAGTATAATTTTCTCATAAGTGAATTGATCGAACATAAAAATAATTAAATTATACAAATAAAAATACAAAAATAATTATTCATATGAAATGTATTTATTATATAGACATTTTGATATTTATTAGTATAAAAATATATAAAAACAAATTGAAAACAAATTAATAAGAAGAAACAAATTTTGATATTTATTAAGGGTATTTTTGTAATTATATTATATAAAAATGAATGACAAAAGTTCTATACTATACACTTTTATATATAGAAGATAATGTTAGTTGACATGTAGGACAAACTATAATTCATTGTTGGTTTAATGCAAAAATGAAAATATTAACACATCATTGTGATAATATTATTATTTTGTATATTCTTATATCAAAACAGAATATCTATATTTTTTGATTAAATTGTCATAAAATTATAAAAAATATTGACAAATGATTCCTTAAATATCATTATCGTTAAGTTTTAATTTACATATCTATTTTAACTAAAATATCCTAGATATAATTTATAAAATCACAAATCTCGTTAAAATATTAACAAAAATAATAAAATATCAATTCTTGATTTATTGTTTTCTTTCTTCTTATTTTTGACAAAGATTCACTATCTTCACATTTTTCTACCACAAGCATTATTACGAGGAACGGTAATGAGACTTACTCAATATGCATACAATTCAACAAAAATGACAATATCAATTTTTAATTTATTATTATTTTTTCTTATTTTTGACGAAGATTCACTATCTTCACATTTTTCTACCATAAGCATTATTACAAGGAATGGTAATGTGCCTAGTACTCAATACTTATACAATTTATTTAAATTTAAGGATGATTTACATTCTACAAATTGATTGGATCTACAATTTTTTTAAATTGGATGGAATCAAGCTACATACACATTAAGAAAAGATTTAACTATATTATTGACGACCATAGTTATCATGCACACGTCCACACTATTTGTGTGCACAGTAAACCTAGTATATGCACACTTATTTGTGGCAATTTTGAGTGTAGGATGTGGAACATCTACATGAATTCCAATGTCATCTATGAGCATTCAAGTGTCATTCTTGGGCACAATACGTGCAACACATGCACACATTTCAATGTCATCATAAGGCGTAATATATGACAGATGTTACCTATCACCCACTCGGGCATTATCATCAACACTTCTAACACATCTTTGTTGCCACTTGAACAAAAAACACGTTAAGAGTCATACAATGTTAATGAAATTCTTGTCCATAACATTGACTACAAGACATATAATTGCACATGTTACTTATGTTACTTAACTCAGCTGTTATAAGACCACATTATTTAAGAACCAAAACCCAAACGGGCTTAGACAATGGAAACACATAAACAAACAAGAACATTGTTTCAACTTATTTGACATGGCTGAAATATTTCAATCATTATTTTTAGACAAAAACAAATGCTATGAGAGATACATATCATTATGTACTTCCATCCACAACCTTGGCTTGATTACGAGCTTGTTCTCGCATTACTGCTCTTACATATATTTCATAACAACAACCTGCAACAAAATTAACCAAAATTAACATTTCAAATCATGTGAGTACTTTAAAACTATAAATTGTGGAGAGAGATGGGGGAAGATAATTACTTTTGTTCTCAAAGGGGAAATGTAACTACTTAATATTATCTATTGATTAGTGCCTAATAAGAGTTTGTTCAAACATGCAACATGGTAACAGAACACTTCTATTAGTTATCAAAGACAATTTTTAGTATGTAAGAATTTTGAGCAGTCAAATATTCATGAAAGATTTTATTTTTTCTTGCAACTTTTCAGTATTTTGCAAGCATCTTTGGGAGAAAAGGATACTTCTAAGTTTATAACGCCTATGTTCAGTTTAATAAGAATTCACACCTCAAATCCCTTTTGGTACGAAGCAACTAGTTTTATAAGAGAGAAATATGTGTAGCATCACTACAAAGCAGTAACATCATTTCTAATATCAATGTTATAGATCGACGTCCCTATTCAATTAATGCTGTCGAAGTAATCCAAAATCCTTTGTCCAAGAAACAAAAGGATTCTTCTAAATTATACTTGGCATTTGAAGTTAGGTCATATCAATCAAAATAGGTTGCATATAATGGTGAAGGATGGGGACATACGACCAAAGTCCACTACATTGCTATCATGCTTGATCATTACTTTCTTCAGTTTCTACACAAATCAGATTAGTTGATATTTATATGTTTCGATGCAACAAGAAGTTTCAACTACAAGTCTTTCTTCAAAACGATATACCAAGTTGATTCCAACTTTCTGATGGTGAATGTCAAGAGTAACAAAAATCATCCCCCCAACCACTATTCATTGCTATCATAATCAGCGTTTTACACTTCATCCCCAAATGTCACAGTAATAGAGGGTATAAACTTAACAGCACGAGTTCAGAAATACCCAGTAGCATGATTGCCAAAACTTAACGAAATAATTTGAGGTGCTCAATTATCACAAGGCAAGTATGTTGTATAATGTACAAAGTGTAGCAACATACCAGCAACAACAACAATTGTGAGAATGTCTCCCATTCCTTTAATCCGTGATACAGTCTTCTTATGCGATTTAAATCGCTTTAGAACTGGGTCCTCTGCCAGTAACTGCAAGTTTAAGCTAAATATAACTCAATGCAAAACTAACAATCAAGAAACACATCAAGGCAATTTGGCAGTACATAAATAATGGATAACCCTATTTTAGACAGTATTTCTTTGGATAATAAAAAAGAGATACCCATTAGGGTAACAAACAATGAAAATATATGAGTAATCTTCTTATATATATACAACCATTACAATCATACAACAGGGAATTGACTGTTTGCTTAATTGGCTTTTCTAAAAAACCAATCAAATCAAGCAATATACATTTCTAAACCCCAAGTTAAACCTCAAAATTCATATAAACAAAACCACTTATCAAAATAATGTAATTAAAAAGTGTCAAAACAAGAACTTAAAAAGCAATACAGAGGGACAGATGAAACTCACAGCTTTTTCACGAGGCCCTAGTTCAATATGGTATTGGCGACGAGAGAGGGACAAAGCATCAGCTTGTGTGGTCTGCTTCTCAAAGGAAAAAGAGAGATGTTAGAGCCAACAATCAAAACAAAGTGTGTACATAGAGAGCGTGAGAGAGAGAGAGTACCTTGAAATGAGATTGCAACTGAGTACCAAAGGTAGTATTGTTAAGAAAGAAGGCCATAGTTGGTGGATGATTCAACCGAGCTCCAATAGAAACAGATTGTTTTAACTATTTTGGATTCAATTCAAACATACCAAAAACTAAAAGATGATTAAGATTAAGAAACCTGGGAAACTTGATCCAAAATATTAAAATGAAAATGATTCAGTGAAGATCAATGAAAAGGACACACTACTATGGTAGTTTTGAGCTATTAATAGTGAAGAAAATATTAAAAAAGTAAACTCTATAAACCAAACCAATGACACATTTAGCAATATTGCAGCAACTCCAACTTCAAACTGTCCCCTTCTATTTTCTCCGCAAGTTAGAGACACCTCGTCAACATTGCAATTGTAATACCTCTTCCCAAAATTCCATATTATTTCTTATATACCAATCCTCATTGCAATTCAAAACAATAATTGGATTGCAACGAATAAATCTTGACAATAAAAAATTAAAAAAATAAAATTAAAAAACCAAAAAAAGACTACCATAAATTCATTCCATTATTGTTGCCATGAGTTTGAAAGAAGAAAAACTGGGAAATACCAACTTTCTGCTTAAATAAGAGAATTTCAACTCTAAAAGTTTCAAACTCCCTATAAAAAAATCCAGCAAAGCAAATACAGAGCTCCCAATTTGAAGCAACACTCTAGCTGTCACTAAGACCAAAAATAATATAAAGGAAGAAAAAATATTTTAAAATAGGAGGCTCACAGTTGTTCATAGATTTAATGGGGATCATAATTCATAACAGAAATTAAGACCTGTATCATCCATAATACATAGAACCAAACAAGGGACACTAGTAAAGTTGTACATGTAAATCCCCAACTCTATCTCATAGAAATCAAGCTTTGCAGCACAGATGCTGCTAATTGCTATCCGCTTCCCTATCTAGGCACAAAAAATGTTACCACACACGATTGAGCAATCTTTGAAAGCTCATTCTCTCATTGATCTGAGAAAAGACCGAATTTGGGAAGGGGCCTAATCTTGATACTTTTTCGTTTTTCAAATACATGCCCCAAAGAAAAAGATCCATGGGTAATAAACCTAAAACCTACCTGCAGTTTCAAACAGTTCTTCTTTGACGTGCAGAACAAGTACCAAGGATAATGCCATTAAAAGTGATTCTTTCATTCATATTCCCACTTTTACTTCTAAGTGATACAAAGGTGCAACCGACTATATAGTTCTAGAAGAAAACAATCATATAATCTAACTCTTCTCATGTGAAATACTGGTAAATAATCTAATCCTGTATATTCTTTGTTGTCTGTTATATGCATATAAATTTCATTCCTACAAGTTTAAGATGCAAGTGTGGTTTATTTTTTCTATAATCGCTTGAACCAATAATCCAAATCTAATAAATACTAAATGTGAGTCATGTTGCAATGCAGATCACAGTAATATAAATACAAATTTGGAATATAAATATAGTACTGAATTGTCAATTGGGAAGCAGGGACAGATCACGAAGTTGTGAGGCCTTGGACCGCAATTAAAAATGAGGCCCTTGAAATGTATTGAAAAGTTGGTAATAACTCATTTGAATGATTGAAAAGGTACGTAGAACAACATATCAGATCACTAAACAAGCTAATATTGGCAATTCGAATAAAACTGACACCAATAAATCAAGATAAGGCAGGGAGATTACCTATTACAAACTAAAAGCCAACCAAGCAGAATACTATAGAGTGGGAGAGTGGACCGTGGAGACTATTGGCAAGCGGCAATGGAGCTGGAAAAGGGAGAAGAAGAAATTAGGGTAACTGGAATCCAATATACACATTGGGACTTTTGAGGTTTTGCTTTTCATTTCATTTTTCTTTCTAACAATTTTAGTTTTTTCTCTAAAGATTTATTCTTGTATGTATATATTATATATATATATATATATATATATTTCTATAATGATATATATTATTGTTACAGCACTTCAAAATTTAACCGCCTAAAATAACATTATATTTGACATTTTGTTAGTATTGTGTGGTAACTAGGGATGCCAATTTGTGTCATAGTTCAAGTCAACCTGTTTTTAACCCAACCAAAAATTACGACAAACCCGAACCCAACATGATAGTAAATCCGGTCACGTTTTGTAAACCCGATCCTGATATTAAACGGATTGACCCAACAACCCAAACCCATTTTGTAGAAAACTATAATTTCACCCTTATACGGAGAATTGGGATTAATGAAAGTGCAGAAAGTACGATGGCTTTCAAGAGAAACTATAAAGACACTGGTCTATTTGGTGTTTTAGTGTTTATGTTTATGTTATTGTTAAGTTGATCATTGGCCTACTTAACTGCTTTGAAAATATCATTAGCAACTGCTGTATTCTGTTGGCATAGTTCAGAAATCAGAATCAATAACAATGTCAGTTTCAAGCAAATAATAATAATAACTCAGAATCCATAATATGGCTTTATTTTATACTTCCAAATCTGAAAATAAAAAAAAATAAAATAAAGAAAGGTTTCAAGACAATCTTGTCCAGGAGATATGTTTGGAACAAGCGCATTATTTTTTCTTTCCAGAAGCAAAATTGTTGTTTACAAATTTACAGCCTGTTTATCTGAAAAAAATTAGAAGCAGCGAAACTGAGAAATACCATACCAGAAACTGAGAAATACCAGGCGAGAAGCAGCGTGGGAGAGGGGAAGAGGGGAAGAGGCAGCTTGGGTTAGGTTTTCTGAGTTTAAAAGAAAAGAACACTGTTCTTGGAACAGTAAAAGTTTTTTTCGTTTATTTTTTTCCATGCCTTTTTTTTCTAAATTAAAAAGGGGTCTAACGGATTGACCCTGAAATCTGAATGACCCGGACCCGATCTTTTGTTTTTCCAATCGTATCGACTCATTTTTTTTATCCAAAATCGTACAAGTTGTGGTTGGCTAGGGATTTGAGTCATTTTTCATGTGACGCTGATTGTGTATTAATTAGCAAAAATGTGAAAAATAATGCATATTTTACTTAAACATAATTACCACTTTGTTTTGAGTTTTGGAAATTATTTTTTATTCTCAATTATCTTTACATTTTTACTTTTAATTTTTTTTATCTGACTCATTTTTGTTATTAGTTTTGGTTAAAAAATTTAATCCTATTTTGTTTTTATCTATTGACAAACTTAATAATTATTATATTTATATCTTATATATTATTATTTTAAAAATACATATGAATCTTATTAAAAAAAATATGTATATAAAACATAGATGTTCTTTTAAAATAAAAAAAAACTATATTTTGATTGATATGACTTAAATTTTAAACGTTGATATAGTTTAAAAAAATCCTTTGGTTTCTTGGACAAAACCTTTAACAAGCTCCCTACTATAAAATAAGTTCTATAAGTTAGAGTAGTTTTGGATTAGTTAAGTCATCATCTTTTAAATATCTACATAGATTAGTTAGATTATATAATCTAGATTGTATTTTTACATTAGAGACAAAAAGCTAGTAGTGAATTTTGTATTTCAATTCAACGAGGATTAAGACATTTTGATAGTTTTTTTCATTTTAGCTTCAAACTGTGCTAGTGATATATGGAAGCTAAGAATCCAAGTTTCAATGATAGATTTTGATCATAATGTAACAAGGTTAGAATTTTACAACACTTAATGGAATAAAATGGAACTACTTTTGTTGCTACTCTTCCTGTTATGAAGAACCCAAAGATTTTTTTGGGTCTAATTTAATTGCTCTAAATGCTGCTTCTAATTCTCGTTAGATTCGCATGGGTGGGTTCAATAAAGTTCTTAATCAAAGTGAGAAAAAATGTGACCTTCTATTTTCAATTTGGCTTAATAGACTACGAGATTCCATGGATGATTCCCAAGTTATGGATATAGGTTCAAAGAGACTCCTTTTTGCTTGACTAATAAGAGAAAAAGAAGACACAACATTAAACAATAAATTGATAGAGTACTAGTTTTTGTTGACTGGTTTTATCTTTTCCTTTCTGCTATGGTAAGAAATTTATAAATTCAAGCTTCAAACTGTGTTCCCATCCTTCTTACTTTGAATGAGTCTACTACATTTCATCCAAAACCTTTTTAATTCATAACTACTTGGTGTAGAGATCCTTCAAGTAGAGATGTTAACAAGGCTTGGATTTTAAAAGAACCTCTCTCCATGTACAATCAACTTCCACTCTAATTCAATCTAATTAGCCAAATATTTTAAATGATGGAATAAACTCCTCTTTGTGTATTATAAAGATAGATTGAAATTAATATAAGACTTGTTACGTCAAGTTTAGTGTGATTATATTCTCAATGAAAATGATAATTACGAAAAAAACTACTTCAAGATATCGAGGAATATCAAGATCGTTTGGAAAACATATGAAAAAGGAATCAAGATAAACTTAGCTACTAGAAGATGATGATAATTTTAAATATTTTCATACTTTAATGATGATAAGAAGAAGAAACAATTCTATTCCAAAGGAAATTGACTCTCTTGCATAAATGATATAGATATGTGCTTTATCAATCATTTTAAATATCTTTTAATTTATACAATGAATTCTATCAACTATTCATTTTAAATATCTTCTAATTTGTACAATGAACTCTATCAACTATTTTTTCGGTGTACTTTAGATGATAAAAATAATATTTTATACAATATCCTTAAAAATATAGAAATTAAAGATGTTTTGTTTGATATAGGCTCATTCACAGCACTAAGACAAAATGAATTATATACTTTTATTTATAAAAACTACCAGAATATAATTGATAGTAATTTAATTTAAATAGTTTAAGATTTTTCTAAAACAAGATAACTTAATCCTATTCTTACAATACTTTTATTAACCTCAGAGTAATCCTTCTCAAGTTCATCAATATAAACCTATAAGTCTTTGTAACGTGATATACAAAGTTATTTTAAAAATCTTGACATAATAAGTTTATATCTCCCTATCAATCTACTTCTATCCCAAATAAATAGATTTTTGAAAATGTAATTATTGTTCAATAGGTACTACCTACAATTAAAAGGAAAAAAAGAAGAGGATGACTCTTAGGGATTAAAATGAATATCTAGAAAGCGTATTATGTGATAGAATAGAACTTTATTATTAAAATTTTAAGATAATTGTGTTTTTAAAAAAAATTGTAATTTAATTTAAATTTGTCTCAATTTCTTAATATTATTAAATGGAATACATTTTGATAATATTATTCTTGGAAGATAACTTCTACAAGATAATCCTATTTTTCATTATATTTTTATTATTAGAGTTATAAATAATGATAATTTTTATGGTATAAAGATAGCAAAAAAATGTCCAAAATCTTCATAAGTATTTTAAATGGTATGGTTAAAAAGTCAATTTATCAAATTCTTATGTGTCATCTTCACTAAGAATCCAAATCCAATCAACTTTAGTAATTTATTAAATATCTGTATCATAATTTGTTTCTTCCTAGATAAAAGCGTAGAGAACTCAAAAAGATCATACACTTTTATTTTCAAAATTGACAGCTATAGATTTCAACTTTTGTCAAAAACTAACAAGTTAAATTATATCAAATCATTTTTATTTTTATTACCTTCTTATCCCATGAATATTTTTAAATTACCTAAATTAAGTTGTGAAATTTTTTGGTGGAATTCGACCCAAAACACAAATTTCTCTAGATACATTGCCTATAAAAATAGGTTGAAATTCTTAAATAATAATAAAAAATTGGGTTAAACTTTTTCAACATAAATATAGAAACCCAAAAGATTTTTCCAATTATAAAATCTGCACATCTTATTCTTGAGTTTACAAAGGAATCTATTGTTCCTTGGATTTGCTAAAATGTTGGATTTGTCTTAAAATTGGAAATAGAATCTAAATAAATATATGCAAAGATCCTTGGATTCGGTAATTGAAATGTCCTTCACCTTTAGTTTCTTTGGATCTTGTACATAATCTTCCGATTTTGATTAAGGATCTTCTAAATCAAGACAATAGTGGTTAGAATTTTAAACTTATTTATCAGATTTAGGGGCCAGCTCTTATCTTACAAAGCTTTAAACACATGTGGAAGATTAATTAAATTATTGGTCTTAGGTTCATAACTCAAAGGTCATCCAAACGTTCACTAGTTAACTATTCGTTTGTTTGGAAGAAATTGTTACATTTAAAAATTCATTTAAGGATGAAAGTTTTCTATTGGATACTGCTTTTTGATTGCCTACCTACCAAATCCATAATAAGAAAAGTTTTCTATTTTTGTTCCCTTCCCAAAAAATTATTTTATAAATTATTTTCCTCTTTTCCACAGAAAAGCTGGAAAGCAATGACCTTCAAGCTTTCTTTAATTCATGATAAGAAAAACCCAAGAACAGAAACTGGGGAAAGGTTGTAAAGACCTCTTTATATATATATAATAACACGTCAAAAAAGAAAGGTCAAATGCATTTAACAACAAAATCCATGGAAGACACGGGTAAACATTTGAAAGGTTCACTTATTCCATGTTCCTCGCAGAAGCAGCAAGCAACTGCGCGGTTCAAATAGTTATGCTTTTCTGTAAGTCTCTTACACGGTTTGAAAATCAAATAACAAAAAGCCACCAGCAAAATAAGCATGTCCAGCTCAAACACGATCATCTCACTCACCTTTCGCAATTTAGTACCACCCTGGGGTTTAACTTCTCAGTTTTACAAAGCTTGAATTCAATTGAAAAGTTTCAAGTGCAGACATTCAATAGGAAGCAAATTATTCGGGAAGATTGGATATTTGACAAACAGCGGGCATGTTATCCCACGGACAGGAGTTAAATCCCCATCCTTGGGTTGACGATGAACTTCCAGAATCCATTTGCTTGTAGTTACTCACCAAATCTTCACCAAGAAGTGTTGAAATTGGATCAGTCTTGACCGCTTGGTACTTGACACAACCAGAACTTCGCTTTGATTGTTCAAACCAGTCCAAAGTAAGTAACGTGTCGGGAGGAGTAAAATCCAATTGTTTTCTTGATCCTTTCTTTTGATCCAGGTTCATGTCTGCCTCACCTGGTTCCAGGTTCATAAGGTTTTCTGTAGCACAGCCAAAGGAAACAAGTCAGTACAAGCAGCAGCACGAGAGCAAAAAGGCCAAAGAGCATAGTTGAACTTAGAAACTCTTTTTTGGAGTTCATAATCTTTTTATGAAGAGAGTATTAAGTAATTTTGATGGTGTTACGAGTAATGCTTACTTCTATAACACATGTTACGTCCAATTGGATGTCTATCGTTTGGGGGGGAGGGGGTCTGAAATTTAGGATTTATATAATCCTAATAATGACACTTGAGTGCTTAACTGTAGCTACTGATGAAAAGGAAACTAAACTGATATTGCCTGACAGGAATAACCTGACAATTTTTTTTTTTGGATGAACAAATAATAACTCAACACTTTGAAGGCTACAAGTATATTCACAAAATATGAGTAATCTCCTATTCTTCAGACAACAAGAGAAGAAATCGCACCAGGAGGTGGTTCATCCAAAGAGCTTCCACTGGCACTAATGCACTCGTTAAAAAGTGAATTGACAGAATGACCCAATGGAGAAAAGGGCTGTCTATATTCTTCCCATTCTGCTTCACAAACATTTAAAGTGCCATTATCAGCCACATCACCAGGAGTAATAATACTGGATGAGTTTGAGCTCTTTTCAGATGATTGATTCTTTGCGCCGCTCAGATTCTTCGCCTCAAGAACTAAAGCATCCAGCAGCTCATTGTTATGTGATGAAGGGCAATCTGATTCAAACGTACCAAATGGATGAGGAGACTGTATAAATGTATCAACTGCCTCAAGTAGAGGTGGCGGTGGGGAAGTTCCCCAGCTGCCTAAATCAGTTTCAGGATATTGGAGTGAAGGGAGCTCCAACTTCACAGCCTCGGAAACAGGCGTAGAAGTAGAAGAATTGCCATTTGAAAGGGAATGGCCACCCTGAATTACAGCAAAAGACATCAAACTCTTACTATGATCAAGATCATTTGGAATTGGCAGTCCATATGACCATGAAACTTCATCACAACTATCATTCAGAAATGGATCAAATAGGGGATAACCATTTTGAACAGTACCACAGGAATTAGGGAATATATCTGCTGATTCTCGAAGACGCTTATGTTGATGAGTTGTTGGCGACATGGAACCGTAATATTCAGAAGAACCAAAACCTTTCATTAGCATGTTGGTCGTAGATATATTTGAAAGTGCAGAAACATAAGGTATGACATCATTGTTGCTATTTAAACCATCAATTATGACTTTGGGTGTCTCACAACTGTCATGCTGGAAAGGATTATGATAGCCTCTGGCCCCAAGGCTGTTCTGACCTTGCTGATTGTCCTGAAACTCTTGCAAACAAAGGTCAGGAGGATAAAGGGGTAAACCAGCACGTTGTTGCCTCTTAATTCGAGTATTCCAGTAGTTTTTTATCTCATTATCAGTACGACCAGGCAACTGAAAGAGCAAAAGAGGTTGTCAAAAATATACTCACTAAGTATTAGTCCAAACATATTATTTGTGCTGAACATTCAGGGCTAAAAATTTAAATATGTCAGCCTTTCTCACCTCACGATCAAGATAAATAACCATATCTAAACCTCAAAGCCTAAACAACACCAAAGATACACAAGTTACACTATTATTATGCAATAAAGTAGTTGAACAATGGTTTCATGGTTGAACTTCCCATAGAACTCTAACAAACCTCCCAACAAAAAACAGCAATATCATTAAATTCCAACACATTGCACTATCTAAAGTTAAAACATAAAAGATTTTGAGAAACTAATACAAACGATTCTCCATTCTGCACAAGAAAACTTAAACTAGCAGATAAATAACCAAATCACAGAGGTGTTTTGAGTAATCTACCTATGATGAATTCAGTATACATGTAAAAATAAATCTTGCCACTTCACTCTATAAGAAATACACAACAGTGACCTCCAAATATTTCATATACAACAAAATTGCAAGTCATATAACTTACTGCTAGAGTTGGCCAATTAGTACCAGTAACATGTGCAAATAAATCTGTAAAGGGTATAAATGTCAAAATCTTTCCTATACTTTGCCTAATGCAAACTGCAAAATATGGAGTAGGAATTGACTAAATCTTTTGTTTAGGGTTAAGTGAGAAGTGCATAGTGACCAAATATGGAAGTTATCCTAGTAAATACTATAATATTAAAATATCAAATTACTTTCCGTAGAAAACAGAAAAAAAATGAATGAAGCTATTTTCCATAAGCATGAATGCTTTTTTTTTTTTACAAGAAACAAAATATTATATTAAAATAGTCCACTAACAGAGAAGCACCAACTTATACCAAATAATAGCTATATGCCCTAACGGGAACCTCCACAGCCACTTCCCTAATAATGTCTTGTTTCTTTTGATGATGCTACCAATGCCTAGCCCCCTTTACTTCAAACTTTGAACAATCACCCAAGTGTCCCTTCACTAGCACCATCCTAATAAGTATGCATGCTTCAAAAATCATAAGTCACCAATGAAACTTTAAAAGGCAAACAAGTCAACACTCATTTGTCAGCTGAAACCACATACATCATCATTTTCCACACAAAAATTATAGAAAGTTTTGTCAGATCACATGAGGAACTCATAAAAATATCTAGTCTATCAACAAAAAATCAGATATAATAAACAGTTGGATGTTTCATAACCCTAACATTTAAAACTTAAATAGTTTAGAAAAATGAAAAGTACCCCCAAAATCCCTTAACTTAAAGTTGGGTACTACTTTATCCCATTGTTTATTTTGAGTAAACTTAACTTTCTAACTTTTGGAAAAAGGGCCACTTTAGTTTCTACTTATTTTTAGGACAGTGTAATACCCAAACTTTGTGAACAAGGTACCAGAAGTCTTTTAACTTGCAACAAATGGGACACTTTTTTTTTTTGGACAAAGTTATGAGGACTACATACACATTTTTGACAAAGTTAGTGGACTAAACATACCAAAAATAAACAGAACACTAAAATGTCCTTTTTCAAAAATTAGAAGATTAAATATTCCCAAAAAAGAAATGCTAAAGAATTATTCTTTTAAAAAGAGTAAGACTTAATACTTTTATATTCATTCATTTTGTGCAAATGATTAAAATATTCTGAATTTGAGGTATCTATTCTTGGGTGGTGATCACATGTCCAAAGTAGGAAATTCTGGCGTGAAATTGTAACAAGAAAAGGCACTCACATAAACAAAAAAAGCTGAACATTGCTGGTAATGTAGATTTTCTATTTATAAAAAATCTGCAAAAGATTTAAGATGTTTTTATTTAATATGCAGTCATACATAAAACTGGAAATTTCATTTCAACTCCACAAGAATATTTTTTAACTAAATATTGCAACTATCTCACACTACCATTTTGAAAGGGTTTAATTCAGTTAGTCCAGCACTAGGCACAAGAAAAAAGTATAAAACATGTTTAACACATCAGTCTGATAATGAAAAACATGTTAATCACAAGCGTCCAAACAAATATGAAATCACTAATCAGCCAAAGATGACAGCACATGTGAATAGTGAGGCTTTCCAGCACAATTGAAATACTTTCACTTGCATGGGAAATTTCACACTGCTATATTAACCAGATTATGAAAGACATCTAAAACAAGTTTCCTTCAGCCTCTGGAATAGAATAGAGAATGAATGTCTATTGAACAAGTAAGCTATATTTGTTTCCTAAACAATAGCATTTTAGACAACACATGTAAACCTGTTAAATACTGCAAATACATCCCAGAGACCAATCATGCACTACCATATAGAACTTTTCCATTCTTTTTTTGTCACATACCATACAGAAAAAGATAAGTTATGTGCATCTTGTTTCCATATGGTGTTTCCTCTAAAAGACAAAAGAGACATAATACTCACATGTGCTGCCATACGCGCCCATTTGTTTCCCATCTTGGCATGGAGCTCAATTATTAGCCTTTCTTCTTCCACAGTAAATGCTCCCTTCTTCAAGTTTGGCCTTAAGTGATTTGCCCACCGTAGTCTGCAGCTTTTCCCACAACGTGACAGCCCTGAATGCTTCTGAACAGCATTCCAGTTTCCTTCTCCGTGCTTCTTGACGTATTCAGCCAATAATGAATCTTCAGCAGATGTCCAAGGACCTTTCTTTAATACGATGCCCCCACTTGAATTTCCTCCATCAGTTTCATCAAGTGACGGTGAGTCGCTCTGATAGTTTGAGAACACACCATCTCCACTTTCATTAGTTGATCCTTTCATCTTTAAATCTACAGTCAGAACACCAGAGAGAGCCTACCAAGAGCTAACAAGCAAGCAATTGGTAGGTTGATTACCTGAAATTGAATAGAGAAACATATTACATGGCTAAGAAAATTGTTTTATTTGTAGGTAAAGAATGAGAATAATGTTTTTGCTATTTCGTTTTTATGCACTCCATCTCCATGCTATAAACTAAGGTCTTATTTGATAATGATTTTGATTTATAATTTATGATTAAATAATTGGTTTGGTGATTTATGACTTTTTATAAAAATAATCACCAATATGTTTGATAACAAATTTTACTTAGTGATTTTCAAGAAAATAATAATCAATTACAAGTTATTTGGTAATACTATATGTTTTTTAGATCTTTTTTAAAATAATTTAAAAAATAACTTTTTTTTGGTTATTAGCTACAAATTTTATGTTTTTATTCATTATCTTCAAATATTTATAAATACAAAAGCCGTAAAACTTGATTTACTTTCTAAAAAATTGTTTGGTGAAAATGAAAAAAAATAAAAAGCAGAAATCTACTTCAAAAATCTAATTTTTAAATATTTATGAATCATCCCATATTTTGGTAATGATTATTTTAAAAAAGTAAAAAATCAAAATTAGAAATTCATTACCAAACATACTTCATTGAAAAATCACTTAAAAAAATCAAAAATCAAAATCGTTATCAAACAAACCCATTACCTTTCTATTTTAAAAATTTATAATTAAAACAATCTTTGAAACAAAGGCAACGAACTTTCAACTTCTCTATAAGATCCACAAATAAAATTCACTTTCATGCATACTTTGAAAAACAATATATATTTTATGCATCTGCACGTGCTCTTATCCACATCTTTACAAAGAGTAAAGTGGATCAAGCAGCTTTGTCTCTGGGCAATAAATTTACTTCTGAAAATGACTTCAGCAAAATTTGGATACTTTCACATTTTAGCCGCAACACGTTTTACGTCATACATATGGGCAGGTTACAATTCAAAACAATATTGTTCCATAAAGTTAATAAGAGATACAGTACAAGATCATCTGACTAGATATGCATCGTTATACAGTAAACAGATGACACAACAACAAATGTCAGTTTCTATAAATAGTGTGAGGAAGAAAGAAAATTAAGAAAACCAAGAAAAGGATATAATCAGCAGCATAAAGATTACTTCAACAAACAGCTAGACTTCACAACAAATATGACCAACTAACATTACACGTGAATTATTGACAAATTGAATCTTAAAAATGTTAGAGAAGCTCAGAGCCTCAGACCTAACAACCCTTTTGGACAAGCCAGGAAAATTTATTTACATGTTAAATTAAACCCATATCACACATCCGCAAACAGTAGGTAGAAAATTAAGACAATGAAACCCCCAAGCTACCCATGCCATATACTTGGGGTGGAATCCATAAAAATATAAAAAAATCAGACATTATTGCTTACTACATTAAGCTCAACAACCTCAAAACTTCATTGGATAAATACAAGGGGAGAATTAATATCATTTATTACAACATATTACATTTAAAAGAGGAGATAGGTAGAAATGGAAAACATTAAAGACCAAATATCAGAACCCATGTAACACAAATTTGTACAAGCATAGACATGATAAGGTTGTTAAATTTAATGTTCACACCAAAAAAGCAAAGAGTAATACATAAAGCGAAAAGTGAAGTACCTGAACAAGAGCAAGATGGCGTAGGCGCAAAAATCTGATGACGAGCTGTTAATTGGCTAAATAAGAGTGCTTTCCGAACACACAATCAATTCTTAATGAGAATATATTCATGAGTAGTGGCGAATTGAGCTAAGAGCTGTGAAAATCGTAAAAAGAGAACACCTAAAAAGGAACAACTATTCGAAAATCAATCTCCCTGATTATCAACAAAACTGAAGGACAAAAAGGAAGCAAATCCAAATAAAATCCAGCTCAAATATTTAAAATAAAATTGCCAAGTAAAAAAATCAAATTGTGAGCTTGGAATGTCGAAATGCGAAAAGGAAAAACATAAAACAAATATTTTTTAATTTAGTTACAGATCTGAATTAATAAAGTTCTTAAAACATCAACGCAACGAACAGGAGAGAGATTCGGAAGAGAAAAGGACGAAAGAAGAAAACTTGGAGATATTAGAGGTGGAATCGGAATCCGAACCGCAGCTTGTGATAGAGAACCGACGGTAACTGAACGTAGAGGGAGCAACGCATCTGAGATTGAGATCCACAGAGAAAAAATATAGCAGAAACGACAAAGCGATCAGAGCACGGAAACAGAGGGAGAAGTGGATGAAAATGGGAAATTAAAGATGAAATGGGATGGGAAAGAAAGTTGTTATTGGTTATAAATTTCTCATCATATTCTCTTTCTTCTTAAAAAAAAATAATCATACTCTACAAATCCTTCACTTTTAAAAAATATATTTTAATTTTAAATTTTTAAAAATTGTGATTTGGTTTTAACCCAAAATATTAAACAAATATATATATATATATATATATATATATATATTTATATTTATTAAAATAAAAATTAATTTATAGGGAATATTTGAGCTATTTATTTGGATCTGATAATTTAATTTACAATTTATATCTAATTTAAATTATTTTATATAAATATTAAATTAGTAAATTAGATTATTGTTTTGTCAATATTTTAATTAAAAAAATTATAATAATACTTAAATTATACTTATATATTAATTTTAAATACAAAATAACTTAAAAAAAATAGTAAATCGTTAAAAACAAAAAATAATTTAAATTTTTAAATAATTATAGTAAAAGTTTTTAAAAATAAATATAAGATAATGATGTATAAATCAAATTAGATCTAAATCGAATTGAACAAAATCTAATTTTTTATTTTATTGGTCTAAATAGATTAATTTTGGTTATGAAAATGTAACCAACTACCAGTGTTGAATTAAGTAACATGTTAAAGTTTATAAATCCATACTTAAGCGAACTTACCTATATATTATAAATACATATATTTATTTATTTTATATATTTATAATACATATATTATATGATATAATTTATAATTATATAATTTTTATATCATTTGAGAAGATAAAATAATTTATGTTATTCTTCTTCTTTATTTATTTTTAATTTTTTTATTATTATAATTAATAAATAATCTAAATTATTTTTTATTTTTTAAGAGTTATTATCAACTTTAAAATCAATTCATAATTATAATTTAAATATTAATATATAATTTTTTTAGATAAATTATTATTTAAATAATAAATATTATTTATAAGTTGATATAAATATATTGATTAAATATTTTTTAATTTTTATTTTATAAATAAGTTTTAAATTTTAATTAAATAAATTAATATATATTGAATCGATTTAATTTTTTAAAAAATATACTTGTAACCAAATCCACTTAGAAATTAACAAAAAGATTAAATTATTCTTATTATCAATTCAATTTTTATCTTATAAATTTTAAAGATTAATACAATTTTGAGTATAAATGGAATATAAAATAACAGATACAATTTAGTTAAGCTTATAATGATAAATATATTCAAAATTAATTTTATTTATTTATTTATTAAATTAAATTATATATTAATTAATAATTAATGTTTATTAAAAAATATGAGAAAATGATTTTTTTAGGTTTTTTTTAATAATCATTACAAATTTTGTGGATTTTATGATAATTTTTAGTATAAATTTTATAATTCGATTTCGACGATAAGAACGTAATCATCCGAACCTTGCCCTCCTAACCGTATCATCCTCAGTCATATCGAACAAATTATTATTATTTTTTACTAATTTACAATTACATACAGGCGCATAAAAAGAGAAGAAGAAGAAGAAAAGAAAAAGGGAGAACCAAAAAGCAAAAAAACAACTTTCGTCCTTGTAAGTTCAAGCCAACCCAAGTATAATCGAAATCGCGTTCCGAATATCGAAATCGTAATCTCTTTCTCCGTCACATATTCGTTATTTCCATTCCGCGCTAACGAAGATTCAGTTGATAATCGTTCGAAGGCTTAGGATCGATCCACCACTGGTATAATACACTGTTACTTATTTCAGGAACGTTTTTCGATTTTGTTTTGCCTGCTTTGTTTATTCCATTGCCGAAATAAAAGTTCTTTTCGATTTGAAGCTCTTCGGGGTTATTTTGTTGATTTTCCAGCAATGCTATTTATCTTGAAGGTTTTCCATAGCACAAGTCGTTTGGATTCTCTATTGTCGCGATCATTAGTTTGGTCTTATGTACTCTTATAGAGCTTGTAGATTCAGAATCAATACTTTGGTCTTTGCCATTTGGAATTAGTATCAAATTTGTTGGTGGACTGTGTATGATATTTTGTTTTTCTATTTGCTTACTTAGAAAAAGGGACATGGTCTGGACTGATAAAGCTATTTTCTACATTGCAACTGTTTAACTCCTGCTGATCAAATTAATGATGCAGATTCAGTATTACGGTTTTTTGAAAATCCTGAATTTGCGGATTGCATCATGGAAAGCTTAGCACAACTTGAGGCATTGTGCGAGAGGCTGTACAATTCACAGGACTCAGTGGAACGAGCGCATGCAGAAAACACCTTGAAGTGTTTTTCTGTGAATACTGACTACATTTCTCAGTGCCAATACATTCTTGACAATGCGCTTACTCCATATGATTTGATGCTGGCTAGTTCCAGTTTGTTGAAGCAAGTCACTGAACATAGCCTTGCTTTACAGCTCCGTCTTGATATTTGTAATGTCTTCAAACTGCTTCACAATCTAAATATTATGCATGTGATTTCTTGATTGATGCTTGAGTATATGTGTGATGAATGTTGGGGATTTTTTTCTCCAGGGAACTACCTCATTAACTATTTCTGTACAAATGTATAGTATTTGTATACAAAAGAAAACGGAAAGTAAACAAATTATAACAATATTAATTTCCATTATTATTCTTGTCTGTTGATTATCTGCCATAATTCCTGCATTATTGTCTGCCATATTACTCACATGTCAACAAAAATAACATTAGAAAAGAGACTCAGAATATATTGGCTAGCTTACCATTGCTTGAAATATGATTATTTGGGAGAACTAATGACATGAAAGTTACCAACAAAATAATGTGGCTAGAAATAGTCAATTAGATTGTAAGCCAAAACTTATTTAAATTTGTACCAACTTGTCTAGATTTTTGTGATAATCATGCAAACATGGAAATTAATAAATTTACTTAGTAAAAAGTTTTAAGAAAAATTACTTTACGTAATCACTTAACAAGGACTCAATTTTTATCTTATATGTTCACCTTTTGCCCACTTACATACCCAACTGTACATCTGTATAATTAGTTGTAAAGTAGTGCAATCTTGTCCTCTGCCATGCAACACATCCCAGGTTTTTCGAGGGTGTGGTTAGATCTTGAGTACATGCATCTAACCTTTTACTAACCTCAATTATTTTCTTTTAAATGTTGCCAGAATTTACTACCTTCTTGCTATTGGAAAATCTAAAATTGTTTGTACAACTTAAAATATTAAAGTTACATTTTGTATGATCTGGTCTCTCTGTTTTGTAATTTATTTTTTAAATATTTGGTTGTGCTTATGCATCTTTGCAGCCTAATACCGGGTTTCCTTCGACACATTATCGAAGAGTTGCATGCTCCTTCAGGGATCAATCACTTTTTTCAGATATTTCAGATATCTCTGACTTCATTGCTTCAATTGAACAGTGATTGTAACATAACAAAATCAGTTATTGAGCCTTCTGCACCCCTTTTGGGATTCTTTGCTCTATGTTACACTATGTATTACTGCTTTTCTTGTTTCATTGGTTTTGTTTTATGTAATTCATAGTCGTGGATCGACTGCAAGAATTGGCTCTTTCTCTTTCCCTTAAATGTTTATCCTTTGATTTTGTTGGTATATCGATTGATGAAAGTTCTGAAGAGTTTGGCACTGTTCAGATATTACTTGTTTTACTTCAACTATGAATAACTTGAGTCAAGTGCTGTCACAGAACATTGCTAAATGATGGTGTAATTGGTTTTTCTTTAGATTCCGTCATCTTGGAAATCAGTAATGGAGGATCCTTCAACCCTTCAAATATTCTTTGATTATTATGCCATTACAAAGCCCCCTCTGTCAAAGGAGGTAAATTTTTTATTTTTTCTATTTTTTGGTCTCGAATGGTGTCACGTCCTTATTTAAAAAAAAAAGTATCACAACCTCTTGGACCTTTATATTATTTAAGCTTTGTTCTATTGGATGAGGAAGAAACACATTTTTTAAAGCTACAGAATATAATGTAGCTTCTTTAGTTTGGAAACATATTGGGCTACAAATGCCATGTTTTCAACAGCATTGATGGGGCTGCGACTATGGATATGTAGTTTTGTGTAGTAGTGGCTGTGTTTTTGTCTGGTCAAGCGAGATGGTTCTATGCTGATTTTGGGGTTGTCCAAATGTCAAGTTTTTCCTTTTATATATTTAGTCTAGAATTGTCATTACCTAAGTACTACCATTTTATATTCTGATTATGGTAAGGGGAATGGAATACCATGTAACATTGAAATATCGTTTGGAATGATGATTTTTCCATCCATGAAATTGCGCTTACATGTTTCAGCAATGGAGCATGTATCCGCTTCCTTTCTCCCTCTCTTACACTAGTTAACATATTAAGTTATATTCTTTTAATAAACTTGTTTTTCTCGTGACTGTCATCACTTGACTGTCCATGGGAAAGACACTCAGAGATATAAATTTATGTAGTCAAATCATTGCTACAACTTTTCATCCTGTGTAAGAAGCATATTGGAAAATCCTTGAATGGTTATAGATCTTCTCCTCCTCCTAATTTATAATTGCATTAAACTCTATTCACAAAATATAAAAGCATAAATGGTTGCAATAATTTGTTTTACTGACATTTTTTTTTGAAAGAGAAGTTTCTTACTCCTACTGCTTTCATATTTTTGTTTGCATGCGTATACTATTGTGGATATTTTTTCTCAGGATTTTACTATTATTGTTTCTAGGCATTGGAGTGCTTGGTACGACTAGCTTATGTAAGACAATCTTTATTTACAAATGATGCTGCCCGTTCTAGGTTTTTGGCCCACTTAAAATGACTGGAACCAAAGAAATCCTACAAACAGGGCAAGGTCTTTTTGGTTTGTCATATTCTTTATTTTTTCATGTCATTTCATCATAAATGATGCTGCACAATTATATGTTATGTGCATGTGTGCGTGGTAACATTTGGTAATTTTTATTTTGAGCACCTCGTGTTTGGTACTTAGAATGGAAACGTAATGGGAATTAAATTCAATAGAAATAATATTATTATTACTATGTTTGTTTGAGCAATGTAATCAAAATAATGATAAATATTAAAGCGAAATTTATAAAATTATAAATAAAGCACATTTATTATGAAAGCATAATTTTGTTATTAGTCCAACAGTGTATTTATACACATATACAAACTCATCTAATAAGGATAAGCGATAATGATAAATAATCCTAATTATACTCAAACTAATAGTATCTATCCTAAAATAACTAGAATAAATACAATATATATTTGTATACGTTAACTTTTCTCTTGAAGTTGAGGCATAGATGTCACACATGCCCACTTGGGCAATGTAGTATGGAAAGAACTTCCATTTACACCATGATTGATAATGTTAACTAGCTGATCAACACTCTTGATATACGAAACTTTAATGTTACTAGAGTCCAAATTGTCTTTGATGTAGTGTCTTCAAGCTTAATGTGCTTTGTTTGGTCATGTTGTATTGGGTTATTTGCAATTTCAATAGTTGCAGTGCTATCTAGGAATGGGCACGGGGACAGGCGGGGACGGTTTTTGATATAACCGTCCCCGAACCGAATTATATAACCTATAACCAAAACCGCCCGAAAACCGTTACGGTTCGGGGACGGTTTTTTACCCGCGGGTAACGGTTCGGGACGGTTATGAAAAAAACCCCGAAAAAAAACCGAAATATATATATAATTTAATTTATTAAATATATATAATTAATTTTTTATTTATAATTTAATATATCATTTAATTAATTAAATATAATTAATTTCGGGTACGTACGGGTACGGTTTTTAGTATAACCGTAACCGAACCGTAACCGTTGTTTCATATTCGGTTTTTACCCGAAACCGTCCCCGTCCCCGAATTTTACCGGTTAAAAACCGAACCGCCGGTTCGGATAACCGAACCCGCGGTTTTTTTGCCCATCCCTAGTGCTATCACAAAATAGAATCATAGGCTCCTTGAGACCAAAATAAGTTCAATTAATTGTTTCATATGGTTCACGAATTTTGGTTCTTCCCAATGCTGCTGATATATATGCTATCAAATATAAAGGAATATGGATTTCTTTGACAATTCTCACTAGAGGTAATATATCAACTACTTATATCTTGACAAATTTGGTGGATATTGTTTTCCCCCATGATTTACACATTCAAGTAAGTACTATTACAAAAACTTAAATGGATTGGGAATTATTTTTGAAATAAGCCTCTTTTTTGTCAACAAAACGTTTTTTTTTTGGCTGAGGATTTTTTTTCCTCACCTCCAAAAGGATGTTTGGTCATCTGCCATAGTTCTAAAAGAGCTTTACTTTGTCATCTTATCTAAATATGACAGATATTAAAAATAAAAACCTTTAATGTCAGAAAATTAATGTTATTGACAGGGAAGGAGAAATAGGGAGAGAAAGCAAAGTGAGATGGGAAGCGAAAGGAAGAAAAATGGATTTTGGATTTAGAAATTTGGAACATAATCCAGTTTCATATGGTGTGGTCGGACACAATATAAAGTCATAATTATTCATAGGATAAAATATGTTGATGACTCAGATCCTACTGTAATAGGTATAAAAATCCAATTAACTACTATGAGAATCATTTATAAGGTGACACTTTGACAATCTAATAAAGTTCTAACTATTCTATGCTAATTATCTTATTTTTTAGTCTCAGTGTTTCTTTGATGCTGTTTGATTTAGATCACCAGTGTGATCTTTTTGTGTTCAAATACAATGTCAAGAATGATTGAGCTACATCCTCCATCCAAGATGGCCTTAATGAAAGGACTTTCTCAAACTCTTCACATTGTGAACGCTGTAGTATATATTATTTAAAAAAGATAAATCTTGCTTGGTTTGGTTGACATGTGTTTTTATCACTGTCTTTTCATGCATTAAGAAAGATTACCTTTACTTTCTTGAGCTGATTACTGTATGGAGATGTAAATTCTTAGAAGCATTGTGGATAGCTTTGCCCCAAACATGTATAGTTCAGCTAATATGTTGTGGTATTGCAATTGACAGCCCTTGCTGGAAACTATGTCAACTTTGGTGTGTTTGAGCTATATGGTGATAGAGTTCTTTCTGATGTTCTCGATATCACATCAAAGATGATATTATCAATTCCCTTGGCTGATATATTAGCATTCCGGAAGGTATGGGAAGTTATTTAAGAGCCTGATTGGACTACTTTTTGATGTAATACTTTTTTCTTTGATGAATAACAAGTCCATAGCAACTCCTGAAAACGGAAGCATAATTGAGCTATACCCCAGGAATTACTATTCCATTTTTTTCTTACTCTGCCAATGAAACGAGTTCTAAGCATGTTGACCTTTTTAATTCATTTTTATAATTTTTTAAAAGTTTCTTTTAATCACCTAAGTTTGTCAAATAAGCATATGTTATTTATTTTTATTTGATGAGAATTCAGAATTGTCTTATTGTAATTTTTATTTAACTTGAGCATTTATTGTTTAATTAATTATCATACTTTGGCATCTAAGATTGCTTCTACACTTAAGCCTTTTGGTATTTGTATTTATAGAAGCCCTTGTGGTACTTGTATTATATTTTTCTTCTGTTAGTGAATAGTGTTTCCACTGTCCACAATAGTTCTGAATAGTATGGTTGATGCCCATTTCAATAAAGTCAAATTGATGTCTCTAATTTTTGAGTTTCTAGTAAATTGGGTCCAGATGGAATGAAATAAGTTTCCTTAGTTTTTTAACCTTTTTGTTTCATTTTGTAGTTAACAAGGGCATACTTCGCATTCCTGGAGGTTTTGTTCAATAGTCACATCAATTTTACATTGAACCTGGATACAAGTACTTTTATGCATATAGTGGAATCCTTAGAATCTGGCCTAAAAGGTCTTGACACAAACACCTCATCTCAGGTAATCTAGATGCTCCACTCTTCGTTGTTTGATCGGAAATAGAAATATTTTCAAACTTAGCATGGAATGATGCTTTGAACTGAAGATTTGTTCATTCTGTGTGTTTGTAGCACAATGGCCCTTTATCTTATTTTTAGGTACTCATTAAAGTTTTAACTTAATGTTATGCTTCAGTGTGCATCTGCTGTTGACAATGTGGCTGCTTTCTATTTCAACGTCACAATGGGAGAAGCACCAACATCTCCTGTTGCAATTAAACTTGCTTGCCATGTTGCAGACTTTCCCAAGATGTTTCCAGAGGTAAGGGATTTTTTTTTAAATAAGAAACACCATGTGTAAATTTTGATTACAAATTGTGGACCAATAATCCAATTTAGAAAATACATCAAACTAGTAGGTATCTAAGTTCAAAAGAACTCCGACCCTCTATACTTATGAAATACACTCTTTCCAATAAAAATCCTTGAACTCTTCAGGAGGAACAGATACACTGATGAAGCTAAGAGAAAAACTATCTCCCATAAGCAAATGCTCTAGTTCTCAGTATGGTCAAAAATTATATTGTTCCTCTCCTTTCATAAAATCCAAAGAAAGGCTCAAACCTTGTAATTCCACAACACCTAGTTTTCCTTCTCCTTTCATGTGTGTAAAAGGTTTCCAACAATAATGACTAATATGATCGTGGAATAGCTCATTGTCATATTCCTTTGTAAGTTGGACTAATGAAGATGCATAATTGGATAGTCTGGAAATAGGTTATTAGTGTCTTTCGAACTATTCTTATAAAACACACTGGGGGACAAACAAAACTTGAAGCTTTGATTGGTTGTGTTCACTTTATCACTTCAACACCTTATCGTGGTCTTGGACACTTCCATGCTGAATTATATATATTTGAAGTAGTGTTTGAAAATTTACACAAGAAACATCGAGAATCATCATATTCTCCCATCATGGCTCTAATTCTGACTCATTCCAAACCTGACATATAGTTTGAGAATTCATTGGTTTTCCAATTATTTCTTCTAATAAAATTCCAATTCTCCAGTGAAGATAACGTACTAAAGTTGACATTCTGGTACAAACATAACATGCACAACTTTGGAAATTTTGTTGGGAGGGTATCCCCATCCAACCAAAGAGTGTCCTAAAATCTGATTTTTCCTCCTATTTCCACATTGTATCTAAAATTAGAATAGAATAAATTAAATTGCCATCCAAGGGCTACTTTCAATCCTGTTGCGAGCCAAGATTCGAATGCCATCCATTTTCATTCAAGCCATACCTAATTTCAAGGGCTTTATACCAAAGTTTTTCTCTAAACCAGTTTTTTAACAGTGACTTGTTTCCTTTGATAATGTTGTCGATGCCTAACCCTCAAGTCTTCAGTGTTTTAACATTATACCAATTGGCCAAATGACTTTTTCTCCATTCATTAAGATCTTTCACAAAAAAGCTTCTCTTCTCAAGAAAAAGTTCCTCTTTCATTTTTACCAACCTTTTTGTGATTCCCACCAGAATCTTGAAAAATGATTTAAGTAATAAGTTAGAGGTAAGGAAATTGTGCACAATTTATCTTCCTTATCACATATTTTGTCTCCCCCACTCCTCTCTCCCCCCACCTATCTCTTCTCCTTCGTCTTTCTTTGCTCTCAATCTTTTCTTTCCAGGGTTTCTCTGTATGGCTGAACATTTGTTTTGTGCTCCAGATATTGAAAACTCTGTTTGAGATTGTTCTATTTGAGGACTGTGGTAACCAGTGGAGTCTTAGTAGACCAATGCTAAGCTTGATACTTATCAGTGAGCAGGTAATTTCTTAACCCTGGGACAGTTTACATTTCACTTTTAAATTTGTCCTTGCCCCCTGAATGCAAGCATGTTTGTATGTATGTTTTTAAGGGTTCCCACCAGTTCTTAATTTGACTTTTGAAATATTTTCTCTATAATGATCTGTAAAGAAATTATGAAATTGGTTGGTTTTACATGGTTGTGTTCCATTTTTTTATATGGTTCTTCTAGTTCTACTTTATTCCCTAAATGCAAGTGTGTTTGTATATATTTAAGGGTTCCTACCATTTCTTAATTTGACTTCTGAAACATATTTTCTATAATGATCTGTAAAGAAATTGGTTTTACATGGCTGTGTTCCATTCTTATATGGTTCTTCTAGTTAAACATTTTATAATTTTATTTGCTATCCATATTTTGTCATTCATCTTAGCACCTCTCTGTTTCGTTTGAAATCTCAGTAATTAAATGCTTATTTTCTTCTGCTTCTTTTTCTGAATTGGACTTTCTTTTATATGGGATAAACTTTTTTTTTCCATCACAATCAAACCTAATCTTACCCAGGGGGATTGGGGGAAGGGAATATTATAGGCACCACTTAAAAGTTAAATGACCTCATTTTAAGGGGTGTAGGACAAATGGTCTCAAATGATATTTGAAACCATGGTCCTTGCTTTGCAAGATGAGGAGTGTACCACTGTGCTGCCTTTATGGTTTTTATAGTATTATTTGCTAGATTTGCATAAAACTTTTAACATTTTTAACCTTTTTCAGTAATCTGCTTAAATTGCATTTAATAAATTTAATGTCAAATATTAGACTGAAAAAATTAACTTTAAACTGCAGATATTCTCTGATCTTAAAGCCCAGATTTTAGCTTCACAGGTTAGCTTTCTTTCTATGTGTGATTATTTAACCTGCAGATATCATCCTTATCTTTTCTATGTTGAACAATGTTAAGAAAGAAGAAATTATTTTTATGAATTCTTATTACTATCTTCAAAATGAAAGGATGTAACTCTCACAATTGCACTGCTACACCTTTCCACATTTCTTTTGTTTTCTGACTATTAAACCAAGTGCTAAATCGATATTTGTCCCCCTTATCTCTTCACCTTAGCGTCTCTATGTTATTCCAAGTAGTACCTGTTACCATTGATGCCAGTAACCTACACTCTTTTATCAACTTGCAGCCAGCAGAGCAGCATCAAAGACTCAATTTATGTTTTGACAAATTAATGGCTGATGTTACTCAAAGCTTGGATTCGAAGAACAGGGACAAGTTTACTCAGAATTTGACCATATTCAGGAATGAATTTCGTGTGAAGTAGTTCAGTTTCTAGAAAACAGATCGGTGTACTAGCAAGCTCTTCCTTGAGATGTTTGCTCAAAGAATTAACAGCTCTATAACTCACAAGTTGGTGTTGGACCCTCTAGTTTTTCAAGAGGGGTGCCCCTATATTGAGTTGCTTTGCTGCCTGAAAGAATGAGAAACCAACCATATTTATTGAAGAAAGTTTATGGGTTTTGGAATATGAAATATTGAAATGTGTGCAGCAAACTGTTTCAACATAATTATAATTTCTTTGTACACAGAGAGATACTGTGAGATAGATGCTATACTAGGATATTTCAGGTTTGCAGTAGCTAGTGATCAGTGTAGCATAATTATTCTTTCGATGCTAGGAAAGATGTAAATCATTCAATTGGTTTGTGCTAAATAGGAGGATCAGTTATATGTTCCTTTTGTAAATTAACTCTATGTATTCATTGTTTATATTAATAAAAAAAAGCCTCTATATGTTCTGTCTTAGTTGGAAATAATGAAAAATTTACTTAAAAAGCTTAGAAAATCTTATATACAATATGTTATATGTCTTTTATTAATATCAATAGTTAATTTCGTCCTTATTTTTAATCTTTTCTTTTTTATATAAAAATGGAGTCAAAATGGCTCCATTTCATGGCTCTTCTCTTCCCTTTTAACAACATTTCTATCCTTGTTCTTTTGTTGTTTCTTGGTTTGCCCTCTCCTTGTAATAAAAATATTAGGGTATGTTTGTTTGTACTTCTATTAATTAAAAGTAAAGATGGCAATGTATCGTTAGGTGATAATTCGACCATTGTTTAACAGATTTAATTTGATTTGATCCCTTGATTATATGGATCGAACCATGTATTGATCCGTGAATCTATGGATATCTATGATTGATCCGATTTGATGTGATACATTATATATTTTAGATTGATAAATTTAAAATAAAAAACCAATAAGAGAATAATATATGTGGTAGGAAGATACTTTCTTATTTTATTTTATTTTATAAAAATTCTTACTTATTCTAAACATATTATAATAAATTAAAAAATATTATTCTTTATAATAAATATAAAAAGAAATAAATAGTTATGAATATGTTGAGTTTTTAATTTATTTTTAAATAATAATAGATATATTTATAAAAATTTTAAGAGACAAAAAGTTAGATTTATAAAAATATAAAAAAATAATTATTCAGGATGTAATTTTTTTTGACATTACGAAAGTATGTTAAGAATGTGTGATTCTTTTAGTTTTAAAAAAATTTAAATTTAAATTTACCTATGAATCAATTTAATCTAACTCAATCTATGGATTATTCGTCTTGATTTGATATGAAAATGATAAGTTTTAATCTTATTCAGAATAAATCACATGAAACAAATATCCACGTAATTTTAATATAATAGATCTTTTCGTTATCTCTAATTAAAAGTAATTTAAAACATAAATGGCTTAAAAAAATAGTGGCTTCAAAAAGCACTTATTATTTGTTTTTGTCATCTATCACAAAATTTGTTTTGTAAATTCTAAAAAAAACAGTAACAAACTTTTTCTTATTTGATTCAAGCATTTTTTTATTGTCAGCTTTTACAGGGTCCTAAAAGTGGAAACAAATGTAATTTAAGATTGAAATTGAAAAAAAAAAACCTGTGAAACGAGTAGTACTACTTATTTGTGCTTTAGAACTTTTACGTAAGCTAATATTTTTTTGTAACATGATCTAATTCTTTAAGGCCAAATGATGATTTTAGGTAAATACTTTTTTTATTTCAAGTTGGGAATAATTACAACTCACATGTAACAAAGTAATATTTGAATTTTGAAAGGTTTCATCTCAATCTACTATAAGGCAAGCTACGGGAATAAATTTTATGCTTTTGATTTTTCTAAGTAAGAATACTACGAGAACCAACTTTCAGCTTTCCAAGTAGTAGGAGGAGGGACAACGTAAACTGATAATAAAGTTGGAAAACATATAAAAACTAAAAACTAAAAAATGAAAATCATACAATGTTTATGCAGTGCTTGAGCTAGCATTTTATGTTCATCATGAGAAACTCTGATTTCTATACAAAAAGGAACCAACGTCAAAGTTCAATTCAAACTTGTGTAAAAATCCACCAGAAGTTCAGTCCCAGTTAGAACTAGGTTTCATTTCCACCACCAGAACTGTCGAAATAAATATATCTTCCTCATTCGATGGTTGTACGTCAAGAAAGCTCTTGCTTTCACAGGGTCAGCATTCAAATACTCAAAAGCATACATCTGTTTAGCCTCTTCCAAGCCATCAATCCCCATTACAGCTGTCAATAGTTCAGAGGAATCAATAGAATATTGTCTTTGCTCCATTGCATCAGATAAGCGTCTAATGCTTGATGACACTGCCAACATTGCATCCTGTAGAGTCTCTGAGTTACGGGGACGTTTTGGAACCTGTCTAAGAGGCGAGACAATAGGAGGGTCTTGTCTACCATCTGGCATTTGGCCATATTCTAGGGGTCCAGAATATGACTCTGTTCCATCAGTATCACTTTGATCTTCTGAACTTGGGGTAGCAAATGAAGCAGAATCATCATCACAGTTCTTAGTCTCAATGGGAAGGTTTCCATCCCTCAACTTTGCCCAACGACTAGGGGCCTGATAATTTCCACAAACAATTTTCAGTTCATCATACATCTCTATCTGCTTTCCTCGAAGTCCTCTTGCATCAGGATGCGCCTACCAAACATGTTGAAGATCATCAGTAATGAAAAGATTGAAATAGGTACAAAAATATTTACTCACCACAAAATATCTCTTCCAGAGCTCATCATTATCACACTCAATCATGTTTGTACTTGGATTCCACCTGAATCCATCCTGACTTAACATATCCTTCATATTCCTATACCTCTTCTTTATTGTCTTAAGACGATTAATAACTTTTTGATTATTCAAATTCAGGTTAAATCTGGAGTTCACAGCAATACAAGCAGCAGTATATGCATTTTCATTAAAGCATTTGTCTATCTTGTTCCCATTTTTAGCTTGAATAGCAAGGGCTTCAATTAAACATTTGTCCATAGCAATTGACCACACAACATTCCGTCCTTTGTGCTTCATATCCCTTCTTTGTCCATGCAGTTCATAATGATCCATTCCTAGATCAAAGAAAAACCTAACTGTATCACAAGTAACATACATAATATGTAGAAATTCGACTGGCTACTTAGAAGCGTAGAGAAGAACAAACATCTTAGAAGTAATCTCTGCTGCTAAGTGTGCTAAACATGAAGTTTCAACATCATGCAGAATTGAATTAATTTATATTACAAGCCAATGCCAAAATCAACATCTCTAAATGTAGTAATGATATTGTGACTACAGCAGAAAAGATCAAATCTCCATTATTTTCATTCAATTTGTTTCAACAAAAGAAACAGGATTTAAATCAAGGAACAAAACGGCTTGATAGGAGCTAATTTATATATATTCTATGTATAGAATTTGACCGCATTTACACTTATTTTATGCTCCCATTGCACTTTATTTATTTATTACTACGGGTAATAGGAAACAAAATGAGCAAAACTATGTGTTTGGAGTAGAAATAGGGTACTCAATGTCACGACCTTAAATTTCAAATAGCGATTGTGCGACACTTAACACGATCCGTTGCACTAAGTCTGTCTTTCAACCCGAACGAAACACTCCAAAGAGACTAAAAAGAACCTTAGAGATTTAGAGGATTCAAGAACAAAACAAGAACTAAAGAGAGACACTTAACATGATCCGTTGCACTAAGTCTGTCTTTCAACCCGAACGAAACACTCCAAAGAGACTAAAAAGAACCTTAGAGATTTAGAAGATTCAAGAGCAAAACAAGAACTAAAGAGAGTTTGTAAAGAATATCTTGTATTGCTCTTTAGAGAGATTATCTACAATTTTCCAAGGATTCCAAGAATAAATACAAATGAAGACCAATAGGTCTATTTATAGTGTAGCACCAAACTTAAGACTATGGCACAATTTTCTAGATCCTTCTATATCTAGAATGTACAAGATTATTCTAATTTTATCTACAACATGCCACAAGGTTCTAGGACCTTCTAACCAACTCTAGAGTCTTTTAGGATTGTCTAGTTCCTTCATGCAAGTCTTAGGATGTTTTGTAAACTTCTAAAGACTTCTACATCCTTTATGAACCATCCAGCATGTTCTAGAATATTCAAACACTTTCTAGCGTACTCTGAAACATTCTAGGGTCTTCAAGGCTTGAGTTGAGTTCATCCAACTTTAGCTCTCTCTAGACATCTCTAGGCCACTCTAGAACTTTCTCATGTAGTAACTTGTAGAAAAATCTAAATTTTTTAGACAACCATCATTTCTTTCGATTTTAAGGGACAATTTGAGCGGGACGTAACATCAAGCTACCCTCGGATCAAAAAATTGGAAACACCCTTACCACTTCTCAATTGATCGACCAATACCTCGATTGATCAAACCATCACTCGATCGATCGAGCGCTCTAAAGTTTGTAATGTTGAATGGGTACATAGGAAGAAAGATGGAGCACCTTTTGTAATAATTGTATTTCTAGAGTTCCACATAGAATTTTTATGAACAATTGTAGACTTCTAGGCTATAAATAGACAAAGTCTTTTGCTTGTATGAAGCATCCATGAAAAGGAGTAATTTTCTATATTTCATAAAGTTCTTTCTTATGTTTTTCTTTTATATTCCTAATTGTTTAAAAATATCTTCTTCATCTTCCGTTTAAATGTTGAATCCTCTTATCCATAAGATAAAGGAATATTTCTAAGTTAATCCTATTCTAGAGTTATTAAAGTACTCATCTAGAAATCAATATAATATAACTAGGCTAATCCTACTCTAAGTTGTAAAAGTGCCTATCTAGTTAGAAATTCTTACGCTAAGTTTTACTCAAGATTTACTAAAGTGCTTGCATAGTTAATTAGTTTTCTTGTATTTGTTATAATACACAAAACAAAGAGATTTTGCCAAAAAAAATGAGTAGTTAATTGAATGTTTTGTCACCGATTCTTTATTCCCTAGGTACTTCCACTTTCTTTCTTTTTTTGCATTTACACTTCTGTCTTGTGTTAGATGGTATCAAAACGAGACTTAACTTGGAAGAATGTAGAAATATAATCAAGTGATGCAAGAAGAATTTCAACAATTTCGTGAAAAGAAACAAAAAAAATAGAAGACCTTACTGCGATGCTCAACTAGCATTGAGAAGGGGCCAAGTTGATGACGCAAATAGACCTCGGGCCCAAGCCCAAAAAGTAGATGGTGCACATGAAGACGGGATTGGGCTAATATCGTCCAGAAAACAGTTGAAAGGTTACCCCAAGAAGACTTGATGATCCGATATATCCAATGCCCCCAAGAAGACACGCTACCCTCATAACAATTCCAGTAATAAAGATCTTGAAGAAGAATATTTTGGAGGTTGGGTAAGAAAAGAGTGCTATCAAAGAGACCAAAAACCACAAAACTATCATCTCAAAGTTGACATTCCAATTTTCCATAACAACATGAATATGAAGGATTTTCTTGATTGGATCCCAAAAATGGAATAGTTCTTTGATGTTATGGGCATCCCAAAAGAAAAACAAATAAAACTAGTAACATATAGACTTAAAGGAGGAGCTTACCAACTCCAAAAGAACAAATTAAGACAAATGAAACCACCAATCAAAACATGGCCTTGGATAAAGCGATATCCAATGTGTATGTTTCTTTCTTCTGATTATGAGTAAATATTATTTCAACAATATCACAATTGTAAACAAGGGAACTGTTCAGTTCAAGAGTATACCACAGAATTCCACTGTTCATCTGCTCGAAATAATTTGGCGAAATCCAAAGCACAAGAAGTTGCACGCTCTATTGGTGGATTTCGTCCACCAATACAAGATCAAGTATCCTTGCATCCAATATAGACCATTACTAATGCCTACAACATGGCCCCTAAAGGGCAGATGCAATTAGTTGAAACAACTAGGCCAACACAAAACAAAGGAAAAACACCTGAGAGAACAATACAACAGTAACAAAGAAAACTCTAGCAGAGAAAAACACTCCTCACAATCCTCAACAAGACCCTTATGACTATCCAACACCAAAAAAATGTAAAAAATGTAGACAAGTTGGTCATCATTCTAATTAGTGCCCAAAGAGAATGTTAAATCTGGTGGAGCAAGAATATGAAGATCATGAGAAAGATTCATAATACTCATTCAAAAGTGAAGCAAAAGCTTACAAAGTCCAATACCAAATACAAAGCAACAGTCGACAAACACATAAGAAAGTGTATCAAGTAGGAGACATGATTGTGTTTTTACGAAAAAGAGCGATTTCCTATTGGCACGTACAACAAGCTAAAGAACAAGAAATAAAGGTCGTATCGAATGCTAAAAAGGATCAATGATAATGCTTACATAGTGGACTTACCCTAAATATATGGCTATTTCATCAACATTCAATGTGTCAAACATTTGTGACTATTCACTAGAACCACTATATTCAGAAGAAAACTTGAACAAGTTTAAAACAAATAAAAGGGACTAATGTTGAATGGGTACATAGGAAGAAAGATGGAACACCAGTTGTTTTAGATGTGTTCTTAGAGCCCCACATCGAATTTTTATGAACTACTCTAGGGACTTTTAAACTATAAATAGATAAGCCTTTTGCTTGTATGAAACATCAAAGAAAATAAATATATTTCTATATTTGAGAAAATTCTCTCTTGTTTCTTTCTTTTATATTCCTAATTGTTTAGGAATATCTTCACTTTCTTCTGTTTGAAATTTGAGTCATCGTGTTCATGAGGTAGAGGAATATTTCTAGGTTAATCTTACTAGTGTTGCTAGAATGCTCGTCTAAAAATCAAGATACTATAACTAAGTTAATTCTACTCTAAAGTTACTAGAGTGTTTGCGTAGTTAATTAGTTTCCTTATATTTATTAGAATACATTCTGAGGAATTTTACCAAAAAGTGAGTCTAACTAATTGAAAGTTTTTTCACCCATTCCTTATTCCCTAAGTGCTTCCATATTTTTTTGTGATTTTTGTTCTGCGTTAGTGTATGTGTTTAGCAAGCTCAATCAATACACCTAAGGTTCTTGATTGATTGAAACCCCTAGAATGAGCAAAAACCTATATTTTTCAACCTCAAACTTTATTCACAGTCGTTGGATAGGGGGAATCAATTAGGGGCATAAGATTAACTCAAAATACACTATATATACATCACAATTGTTTCAAAAAAGAGAATAACACATCCAAGATCAAAAGGAGACAAGAGTTCTACAAAAATTCTAGAGGGAGAAGTTGAAGATTGAAGATCCGCGATCATTCATCACCATACTAAGCTACTTCTTTCTTTGTAGATTACTTTTACGATGTTTTTTTTAGTTTCTACCATGTGTAAGGATGACTAATTTACGTAATTTATGAGCCCTAGATGATGATTCAATTATAGTTTATTGTATAATTTAATTATTTTTCATCTATTTAATTGGTGATGTGATTGGTTTTATACATAAATGACAGAATAATGCTCTTCAATGATTAGGTGGCCTACTAATGTTTACTTGTTAGTGTTTATTGCTAGGTTATGATTTTAGTCTGGAATTACTAATTATTGTAATCTGAAAGTAGCAACTTGTGGTTTGTTAATCATAAATATAATTAATCAATTAGGTTAAAAATTATCAACGTAATTAATTTGAATAGTTTAGTTATTACTCTTAAAGCTATTGTTAAATTGTATCATTAGTTTATTTAAGAATTAGAGTTGATTATTGATCATATTGTAGTCAACTAATCTATAAGAATTGTTAGTAAGTCTTAGACGATTTAAGGTTTCTAAAGCTAAAATTACCAATACAATGATTCATAGGTAAATAAATCACTAAAATAGCTAAAATCACAATAGTTAACAAGGTGGGCAAATCTATACATAAAAAATAAAACTGAAAGCATTAAATAAAAACCTTTCAGATAGACAGAACCCAGTTACAGAAATTACCCATTGCTTAAAGCCAACCAAGAAGAAAATGGAAAACGAGAAGCCGATGACCCATATGTTAGCATAATCTATATGAAACCAAAAGAGGTTTTTTTTTTTTGCAAGAATAAGCCTATCTTTAGAACAATATAAAGAGATCAGCTAAGAACCCAAATTTGAGAATCACAGACTGAAAACGGCGAACGAAAAGAGCGTGGGAGAGTCGAGAGTGGACTGTAGAGACTACTTGGCTTAGTCAACGGCCGCAATAGAGATTTAGCTAACTGCGATACTGGAGACTTTTTTACCGGCGGCGTTGGGTGGGAGGAATCGAATTGGATTGGGGCTTTGGGATGGCTCCTTTTTTTTCCCTCTCTATTGATCTCCCTCCATGCGACAAGATGGATCTCTTTCTTTATTTTTTATTTTTTGAATCAGAATCTCTTTGTTTTTTTTTTATTTCTTTAATAATGAAAAATGATGCCAGAGGGAAAGGGTGCGTTCATTTGGAATTTTGAATATTTTGATGGATTTTAAATTTTATAAAATTTGTACTTAATTTTTTAAGAAAATTTTTAGCATATAATTTATTAAAAAAAATTATAAATTTGAATAAATTTATAAGACTTTTTTCATAAATATTTTATAAACTTTTAATAATTTTAATAAAATTTACTATACTCGTGTTTTCTCACTATTATTTTGTAATTTTTTAATGAATCATTTATAATTATCAAAAATATTTAATATATTATTATATATTTTATTTAAAATTTTAATAAAATATATACTCTTTTTTAATATTAAATAAATATATGTTTTATAAATATTAATTTTTTGATAATTTTATATAAAATTATTAAAAATAATTAACTTTAAATTGGTGTTTGAACTCATCGCATATATATATATATAAGAAGTCGGTAAGTAAAAAAAATCAATAGAGAAAAAATAAAAGAAAATGATATTAATTATGGTAAAAAAAAATTATACATAAAAATGCTTAAAATTCTCAAAAGTTTCTAAAGTTTTTAAAAGTTCTATATATTTTGAATAATTTAATACTTTGATATAATTTTAAAAGTAATAATTATAAATATTATAAACTTTTGAAAATTCTCAAACAAGTTTTAATTAAACTTTTAAAAATTATTAAAAAGTCTCGAATAAATACAATTAAACTTTTATTTTTTTTTTAAAACCATTAAAGTTTGCGCAAGTTTTGATTAAAAAATACACTTAAACTTTTAGAAATTTTTAAGGATGAATAGTCGCTCAAATCTGTTACATTTAACGAAATTATATTTTAGACCCGTACATATTAGATGGACAAACATAAGTACGTTATCTTTACACAAAAATCTATTTTGTAAATATAATGAACTTATATTGTCTCACCTTTTGTGTACGTGAGATATTAAAAATCCATTACATATACAAAAAAAAAAGACTTTTGTGATCTTTTTGTAAATATGGTGGATTTGTGTTATCCTACCTAATAAATAAAAACTAAAATACAATTTCGTAGAAGGTAACGTATATGAGTTATTACCATTTTTTCAACTTTAAAAATCTATTAATATATACTAAAGTCCTACTTGGTACACCCTTATAAAAATGTTTTTTTTTCATGTCCAAATTTTTTTTCTTCTATATATTCATCTAAAGTTTATTTGGTTGTTTTAGTAAGAATAGTTTAATATATTTGTTAATTTTTATAGCAGTTTAATTTTTATTAATATTTTAATCATTATTATTTATTACTATAGATAATTTATCGATGTGATATCTCAATAACAATTCAAAAAGATAAGAAAATAAAAATAAAATGAAAAAATTAATCATTTTTTATTTTGCTAATGTGATATCTCTGTAACAATTCAAAAACATAAGAAAACAAAAATGAAATGAAAAAATTGAGCATTTGTTATTATGCTATTACATTTTCAAAATAAAAGAACTAAATTGCTTTAAAAATAACAAAAGAATTATACATACATACATATATATATATAATTAAGTAACTTTTGACACGTGACACATAATAAGAAGCTTGAGTACAATTATTTGTACATATTTATGTGTATTTAACATTTTTCTTCACCATCAATCAAAATAACAAGACTTTGAAAAAATTACATCAAACAATATATCTAAAAAATTTAACAACAAAAATACACTTAATAACATTAAAGGAATTCTAACTAAACTGAGATCAATATTGAATGGGTCTAATAAGCTCATGTTCTATTTGAACTACGGATGATAATATGTGTGTACAAATGTCTATGTTTTATAAGTATTATTATAAGTGTTAATGATATTTGAGGACAAAACGTTGATGTGTAAACTTGTTTCTAGTAGGAATAGGCATGAGACATGTCAGGATAATTTTTGATATTACTGTCCCCGAATCGAAATATAAATTGTATCAAAAATTGTTCGAAAATCATTACCGTTTGAAGATGGTTTTTATCTGCGGTTTAACAGGGTGGGGCAAGTAATAAATAATACCTAAAATCAAAACTATTTTAATAAATATATAAATTAAATAAATAAATATATTATATATTGTGTACAATTAGGGAAGGATAACATTATAATTGTACCCATTATGAAACTGCTACTTCGTGATTTGGTAATACCCGATATCATCACCGTCTTCGAAAATTATCGAAAAAGAACTGAATTAACAGTGCAGATAATTGTAATTATCCAAAACCGCGGTTAATTTTCCCATTACTAGTTTCTAGGCCCATTATCTTATGTGTCAATTACAGTATAAGAAACACTCAAGTTCTAGAAAGATGCATTCGTGTATTCATGAATGCACAGTACAAAACAGAATTATTATTGTGCTCAAAATTGTGTTACTTGATCAATCTAACAAGGGTTCATTCGATCAAGGTGATAGATCGGTCAATAAGCAATCAAGATCAATCTAGGTGCTCTCAGGTTGCATTTTTTGAGGACTTGATCGATCGAGTATTGGTTCCATCGATTAACTTATGGTAGTTCAATCGAACTTCAATCAAACATCAATCGTGTACTCTTGGATTTTGGCACATCATTTCTAGATCAATTGAGAATGGTCTTGATCGATTGATATGTCATTAGATCGATGAAAAAAAGGTCTCGATCAATCGAGCGTATATTTTCAAAACACCTTTTCTTAAATAAGTACTTATAATCTGTTATATATTGCTCCTTAGTGAGAAAATTAGAAAAGTCTCACATTGATTGGGAATGAAGATGGGTGTTGGTTTTGGGGCTATAAATAAAGCCCTCCTTCACCATTTGTAAACATCCCAAAATTTGTAAATCTTTCTCTCTTTTATAAGGGTAATTGATTAGCTCAATTTTGCCCAATTAGTTGTAATTTTGGAGTTCATCCAATTGGAGATAGTGGAAGTGGTCAACGACACCCGAGGACCTAGGTAACATTTATACCGAACCTCGTTAAATTTCTGGTGTTATTATTTTTCTGCTTTAATATTTCTGTTTCAATATCTGTTTTAGTTTATTTTAGCATTATATTTCCAATAGCATTATTTTGTCGGGTTAGTTTGAGTTCTATTCATTTAAATCATAAGTGAATAGTTACTACTTAGAATAGGGAAAATATACCCGATTTTCCCAACAATTGGTATCAAAGCCGAAGGTTTTCTACCTAGGCATTTGTTTGTATTCCGTTTGTTTGCTATTGGTATATAGTTGCTAGTTGTTGTAATTTGAAGAAATGGCGGAAGAAAAATTTCTTTCAAACAAAGGCCAGTCATCCACGTCAAGTAGAACTATGGTGATGAATGCAAGGTTCGAGGTGGAGAAGTTTGATGGAACTGGTCATTTCGGCATGTGGCAAGGCGAAGTTCTAGATGCTCTGTTTCAACAAGGTCTAGACATCGCTATTGAAGAAGAGAAACCAGATGGAGCAGATGAAGTAGAGTGGAAAAATATCAACCGATTGGCATGTGGTACAATTCGTTCGTGTCTCTCAAGAGAACAAAAGTACACGTTCATGAAGGAGACATCCGCAAGTAAGTTGTGGAAGGCGTTGGAGAACAAGTTCATGAAGAAGAGTGGACAGAATCGGCTCTATTTGAAGAAGAAGTTGTTCCGGTTTGAATACCTTCCATGTACTACAATAAACGACCACATTACTGCTTTTAATCAATTAGTAGCAGATTTGTTAAATATGGATGAAACTTTTAAAGATGAAGATTTAGCCTTGATGTTGTTAGCTTCCCTTCCTGATGAGTTTGATCATCTTATTACGAGCTTACTCATTGGGAAGGATAAAGTGTCTTTTGAGGAAGTTTGTGCTGCTTTGTATAGTTATGAAATTAGAAAGAAAGATAAAAGAGAAAGCAGGAATGAAGCAGCAGAGGCATTGTCTGTAAGAGGACGTCCGTAAACACAATATAAAGGAAGGAGAGGTAGATCTCTATCAAAAGGAAGACTTGGTAAAGATGAATGTGCCTTTTGTCATGAGAAAGGTCATTGGAAGAAAAATTGTCCGAAGCTACAAAAGAAAGGAAAAGCTGTGCAATCTGATGCATGTGTAGCTGAAAGCAATTCAAATTCAGATTTTGCATTGGTTGGTTCGTCAACATCATCTCATCCTGGTGATTGGATTTTTGATTCAGCATGTACTTTCCATATGTCTCCTAACAAGGAGTGGTTCTTTAACTTTGAAGAACTAGACGGTGGAGTTGTTTTCATGGGTAATGATTATCCATGCAAAGTTTTGGGAATCGGTACAATTCGTTTGAAGAATCAAGATGGTTCAACCAGGGTCTTGACAGATGTTCATTATGTTCCAGATATGAAGAAGAATCTCATTGCTGTGGGAGTCTTAGAATCAAAAGGCTTCACTGTGACCATACAAAATGTGGTATTGAAGGTTACTTCTGGAGCACTTGTGGCGATGAAAGGTGTTCGAAAGAATAACTTGTACTACTACCTTGGTAGTACGGTTATTGGGACAACATCAGCAGCAGTTTCAGAGGAAGAAAGAAATTTAGAAACTACCAAGCTGTGGCATATGCGTTTGGGACATGCTGGTGAAAAATCTTTGCAAATTCTAGTAAAGCAAGACCTGTTAAAAGGTGCGAGAACCGGCAAGATGGAATTTTGTGAGCATTGTGTATTGGGAAAGCAGAAAAGAGTAAGCTTTGGCACTGCTCTCCATAATACAAAGGGCATTTTGGATTACATCCATACGGATGTATGGGGGCCAACAAGAACTCCATCCATGAGTGGCAAACATTATTATGTCACTTTTTGTTGATGATTTTTCCAGAAGAGTTTGGGTGTATCTCATGAAGAAGAAGGATGAAGTGCTGGGAATTTTTCTCAAATGGAAGAAGATGATCGAGACTCAGACTAATAAAAAGATCAAGCGTCTGAGGTCTGATAATGGCACTGAGTACACAAACGATCCATTTATGAAAGTTTGTGAAGAAGAAGGGATAGTGCGACACTTCACTATTCGAAAAACACCACAACAAAACGGAGTTGCAGAACGTATGAACCAGACTTTGTTGGAGAAGGTTCGGTGTATGTTGTCAAATGCTGGTTTAGGCAAGCAGTATTGGGCTGAGGCTGTGACATATGCATGTCATCTCGTCAATCGTCTACCATCGTCTGCTCTTGAAGGCAAAACACCTATGGAGGTATGGTCTGGAAAACCTGCTAGAGATTACGATTTCTTACATGTGTTTGGTTCAATTGCATACTACCATGTAACAGAATCAAAGTTGGACCCAAGAGCCAAGAAAGCCATTTTTTTGGGGATCCCTTCTGGTTCTAAGGGATATCGACTATGGTGCCTTGAAACGAAAAAGATAATCTTTAGCAGAGATGTTACCTTTGATGAATCTGCCTTGTTGCAAAGGGTAACTAAGAAGATTGATGGCACTTTAGAGCAGGTGGAGCAAACTCTGAAACAAGTGGAGTTTGAAAGCAAAATTGTTAATCCAGTTAGTGAAGATAAGACAGAAGCTGATCCTCCATTGACAGAAGATGAATCAGATGAAAAGGTTTTAACCCAAGAACCTCCACAGCAACAAGAAGAAACTGCAGTTGATAGGCCACAACGACAAAATGTCAAGGTACCTGCTCGATACAAGGATTTTGAAGACCTACCTGCTCAATTTAAGAATACGGTAGCCTGTGCACTTTCAGTTGTGCATGATGATGTTCCTTCCATATATAAAGAAGCAATTAGAAGTCCTGAAGTTGAAAGATGGAAGGAAGCCATGGATGAAGAACTTCTATCCCTTCAGAAGAATAAAACATGGAAGTTGACACAACTACCTAAGGGCAAGAAGGCAATTGGATGCAAATGGGTGTATGCAAAGAAAGATGGATTTCCTAACAAAGATGGTATTCGCTACAAGGCAAGGTTGGTGGCTAAGGGCTACGCTCAGAAGGAGGGAATCGATTATAATGAGGTATTTTCTCCAGTTGTAAAACATTCTTCCATTAGAATTTTGTTGGCCTTGGTAGCACAGTTCGATTTGGAACTAGTTCAACTTGATGTGAAAACCGCATTTCTTCACGGTGACTTAGAAGAGGAGATCTATATGTCTCAGCCAGAAGGGTTTATTGTTGCTGGTAAAGAGAATTGGGTTTGTAAGCTGAACAAATCATTGTATGGATTGAAGAAATCTCCAAGGCAGTGGTACAAACGATTTGATCAGTTTATGTTGCAACAAAAGTATACCAGAAGCACACATGATCATTGTGTGTATTTTCGCAAGCTACAAAATGAGTCTTTCGTCTATCTCCTATTGTACGTCGATGATATGTTGATTGCATCGAAGAGCCAAGCAGAAATTGAAAAGTTGAAGGCTCAACTAAGTCAAGAGTTCGAGATGAAAGATTTGGGAGAAGCCAAGAAGATTCTCGGTATGGAGATAAGCAGAGACAGGAAGAAGGGGAAGCTTAGTTTGACCCAGAGTCAATATTTGAAGCGGATACTACAACGTTTTGGTATGAATGAACAGACAAAACCTGTAAGTACTCCGCTAGTTCCTCAATTCAAGCTTAGTGCTCAATTATCTCCTAAGAATGATGCAGAACGAGAATATATGGAAAATGTACCATATGCAAATGCAGTTGGTAGCTTGATGTATGCAATGGTGTGTACAAGACCTGACATTTCACATGCGGTTGGTACTGTAAGCAGGTACATGCATGATCCTGGTAAAGGACATTGGTTGGCTGTGAAATGGATTCTACGGTATATTATAAATACTGTAGATGTTGGTTTAGTATTTCAGCAGGATAATACCATTGGTCAATGTGCAGTCGGATATTGTGATTCTGACTATGCAGGAGATTTAGATAAGCGTCGGTCAACTACTGGTTATGTGTTTACTCTTGCTAGAGCACCAGTCAGTTGGAAGTCTACCTTGCAGTCCACAGTTGCTTTGTCTACTACAGAGGCAGAGTATATGGCAGTTACAGAGGCTATGAAGGAAGCTATTTGGTTACGAGGTTTGCTTGAAGACTTGGGAGTTGGTCAAAAACATATTAAGGTGTTTTGTGATAGTCAGAGTGCTATTCATTTAGCAAAGAACCAAGTCTACCATGCACGTACAAAGCGCATTGACGTTCGTTATCATTTCGTGCGAGAGATTATTGAAGAAGGTGGAGTACTAGTTCAGAAGATTAGTACGACAGAGAATCCCGCAGATATGATGACCAAGGTGGTAACAACAATCAAGTTCAAACATTGTCTGGACTTGATTAACATCCTACAGATCTGAATTGGCACTGGCGTCGTTGATCTAGCAATTGAAGAAATCATTTAAAACCACTAAGTCGCTAAGGTGGAGATTTGTTATATATTGCTCCTTAGTGAGAAAATTAGAAAAGTCTCACATTGATTGGGAATGAAGATGGGTGTTGGTTTTGGGGCTATAAATAAAGCCCTCCTTCACCATTTGTAAACATCCCAAAATTTGTAAATCTTCCTCTCTTTTATAAGGGTAATTGATTAGCTCAATTTTGCCCAATTAGTTTTAATTTTGGAGTTCATCCAATTGGAGATAGTGGAAGTGGTCAACGACGCCCGAGGACCTAGGTAACATTTATATCGAACCTCGTTAAATTTCTAGTGTTATTATTTTTCTGCTTTAATATTTCTGTTTCAATATCTGTTTTAGTTTATTTTAGCATTATATTTCCAATAGCATTATTTTGTCGGGTTAGTTTGAGTTCTATTCATTTAAATCATAAGTGAATAGTTACTACTTAGAATAGGGAAAATATACCCGATTTTCCCAACATAATCCTTTTAAGAATAAGAATGTCATTTAACATTGAAAAAATTAATGTTTCAATTTTTCTATATAGGCAACTCATTACTCACTATTAAATATAATCATATATATTCTATTCATCTCTTACTATATTCTCTCTCTATCAAAAAATTTTTAAAGAAAAAATTAGTTTATCTATAATATATAGTTATATGCTCGTTCTTAATTTAGTCATCCAAACATATTATTTGGTTATATTTAATTGATTCATATGCCCATTTATCAATGTGGTATTAAGTTTTTCATTATTATTGTAAGATTTGTTAGTTTATTTGATATATATTTTAAATATTTTAATTAGTATTATTTATTATTAAATCTATTTTAGGACACACCTTATACCTATGCTATCTGTATTAACTTTTTAGTTACTCATTGAATATGTTCGATTGCTTATGGGACTTAAGTAGATCGAAACATTGATATGAATTTGTAAGCCTACCTTATAGAGACTATAAAAGAAATGACAATTGTTAAGCAATATTTAATACTTTATTTATCCCTTGATTCAATTTTGCTAGTGTATTTATATATTTATATTTTTTAGTTTAATATATATACATTTAATTAACATTATTTGATTGTTAAGTAAATTTTAAATAAAACAAAATCTGTCAAGAAAATATAAATACGAATATGTAATAATAAGAAAAGAATAATTATAGTTACATCATCGTTATCGTATCTTATTTAAACTTTTATTTGTTTTTTTATATTAACTCTAATTAAGATTGAAGATCTATCGTGTGTAAGAAAAAGGCTGAAGATGATAGAAGCAATTACTATAAATAGTGGGTTTGATATAAACTTATGGATAAGGGAAAAATAAGAGTTAGACAATAGTCAGAAGAAAACGAAACTATTAGGTCCCTTTTTCATGATTGGGTGCATTATTCTATTCTAATCTTAATCTTATTTATGTTTAGCTAAATATTTTGTATTAAGGTTAAGGATGAAGCCTTGTTTAATGGAGTGATTTTTTTTTTGAATTATTTATTTATCATTTGTCCATCAATGCTTATGAGTTTGCTTTAATTAATAATTGAGTTATTCTTTCTTTCATGTATTAGCATTATATATTATTCGAATATTTATTTAATTTGTCTAAGCTTGATTATTTAAAGATTAATATAAACTTTTTATTCTTTGTTTTCTTTTCATAAAATTGATTCATTGATACTTAAGAATACAATTAGTTTAACCAAAGAAAAATCTCTAATACATTCAATTACAAATGTGCTTACTTTCTATATTTTTCTGAGGTGATATGAATTGATTTTGATTATCACTCTATATTTTATAAATTAATTTGCTAATCAGATAATTACTCAACTAAATATGGTGGATTTTAAAATCTTAGTAATCTCAATTTAGTGGATTCTCACTTTAAATTTTTTTCATTTTCATTTTCATTTTTTTTAAATATTCCAAATTTTAATATACATAATTCTTCTCCTTAAGTTAAAATTATAACGATCTTAGACTAAATTTGACTTTCTAAATTTTAGTAGTTCTAATGCGTTCGACCTCTTTGGTAACATTTCTATATTCTAATAGACTTATGCACTTACGAATACATTTAAATTTTACACAACAACTCATAAGTAAATAACATTGGTAGATTAATTTGCGAAGGGTAGTCTAAAACATGGATTTGTAATTGAACTTTGATTTTCATAGTTGATAGTTAGGTAGTCTATTAGACCGATGATTTTCCTCTTATGTTATTGTTATTGTTATGGTTATGTTGTTTTCGTCTAAATATCTTATATATGATCTTTTTAATTTTTTAATTTTATTATTTACACACGATTGCATGTGTTATCATAGGAATGAAAAAACCATTAAGGATAAATTAGTATTTATTGGAATCAAAAGGGCATTAATGCCATATTTAGTGCTTTGTCACTAAACGTGATAAAAGGCATTTTTTTTGGTTATTCATTAACTAATCATGCTTTTAGAGTCTTTAATTAGATAACTAACATTGAGATGGAGTCTATTAATATGGTTATAGATGACGTAGGTACTAATACTCCAATCGAAGATTATCAAGATGAACTTTTGAGTATAAGCTTGTCTACTCAGGAACATGAGAAACAAAATGATGAAACACCTTACATGGAAAAGGAAGCATCTAAGATAGGTGAAAAGGCTTCCATGGATGATAAGGATGCCACTCCTAACCCTTCAATTTAGAAATTGGCATGTATTACCAAGAATTACCCTACTAAGAACATCATTGATAACCCTAATGCAAGCATGATGATAAGTAATTGAGATAACATATCGTTGCTATATTTTCCAAATAGAATAAAAAATATAGATAGGCTTTGAAGGATAAATTTTGGATAAATTCTATGCAGAAAGAGTTAGCTTAATTCATTAGAAATGATGTATATGTATTAGTATCTAGACCTAATGAAAAAAATATCATACAAACCAAATAGTTGTTCAAAAATAAATCTTATGAATATGATGTTGTAAATAGGAATAAAGATAGGTTAGTTGCCTAAAAATATAGACAAGTTTAAGGAATTGGTTTTTATGAAACATTTGCACATGTAGCTAGCCTATAGTCAATTAGGATTTTATTTGTTATTGCATGCTTTTTGAAATTTAAACTTTTTCAAATGGATATGAAGTATGCTTTCCTAATTGTTTTTCTTAATGAAAAGGTTTATTCAGAACAACCTAAAAGCTTTGTTGAACTAAAGTACCCAAGTATGTCTATAAAGTCAATAAGACTCTTTATGGTTTGAAACAAACTTCTAAAGCTTGTATGAAATTTTACAACTGACCTCTTGGACATGGGATTTGTCAAAGAATTTGTGCACTTAATGTCTATGCATGATGGGTGAAGTAACATATTTTTTTGGTTTATAAAATAAATAATGAATCATGGTATCTTTATTTCTTAAACCAATTATGCATGTAATCTTGTTAAGAAATTTGGGCTTGAATCAAATAAGCATTTGAGAACTCCTATATACAAGTACCAAAGTTTCAAAGGATGAGTATAGTAAAAGTGTTGATCAAACACTATATAGAGGTATGATAAGGAGTTTATTGTACCTTACAACTAGTAGATTTTACATTTGCTTTTGTGATGGTGTTTATGCCCGCGATCAACTAGATCACAAGGAATCATATATTGAACATGTTAAAGGGATCATCAAGTATGTTTCTAGAACTATTTTTTTTTGCATTTGGTTTACTAATGACATTATATGTGAGATTAGTGGGTACACAGATATAAATTAGGTAGGAAATCAAGATGAAAGAAAAACACCTCAAATGGATGCTTCTATATTGATAATAACTTAGTGTCCTTGCTTAACAAGAAATAGAATTCCATTTCTTTATCTATTGCAGAGGTAAAATATATTGTTATTGGAAGCTCTTGCACATAACTTCCATGGATGAAAATCATGCTTAAGGTGTATGGTTTTGACCATGATATTATGCCTGTGTAATACTAGTGCTATATGTATAAAAAAAATCCTATACTATACTCTCTAAAAAATCATATATACATTAGGAGTTATTTTATTAAATAATTAGTTGAAGAAAAGATTATATCCTTTGAGGAAAGATAATTAGTCGATTTGTTAATCAAGTCTTTTGATACCTAAATATTTGAATCACATAAAAGTGCCTTATATCCTATAAAGTAAAACTTGTTCCTTCACTCCAAATTATTTTCAAGTATTTTTTTAATGTATTTATATTAAAAAAATGTTTTTTTTCCAACAAGGTAATGGATTTAGTCAACATATACACACATACAACCTTGTCTTTAGTAACTTAAATCATTTTAATTTTATTGTATAAATGAGACTACAATTCAATCCATTGCACACATTTACATCTTTTACATGTGATGATTGATATTGACATAAGCTTATTCACATACTCACTGAACATACATGTATGTTATGCTTGAAGTTTGTGATTGCTCTTGATAGATTATAGGACTTAAACTAATCTTAACTGCAAACATTATGTTCAATTGCATTTCTTCCACTTTATCATTTTATCATAGGGAGGCATTTAATATTGAGTGGGTTATCATATGTGGTTTTTAACTTGTTATTTAAACTTTTAAAAATTAAATTAAATCAAAAATATCTTTTCACGATATTTTGATTTTATGTTTCACAATCTAATAACATAAAAAAAACATAGATATGTATTCAATAAACAATTATGTAAATTTCTATTATTCATAATAGTGAATTATTTACTCTAACTATCGAACGATTGTACTAACAAATAAAAGAGCATTACTTTAAATTATATCGGATAATTAAAACTTAAAATTTAATTTTTAGATTTAAGTTTGTAATGAAAAATAATATATTTCACTTTAACATCCTTATCTTGAATAGAAACAAAATTAATTTATTTTATAAAAATATTTTACCTATTTAATATTTCACAAGTATAACAACATTATTATTATATTATATTTACAAATAGCCAACTATTTTAAATTTAATCACAGATAAATTAAATATAATATATAAGAATAAAATATAAAAATAACTATAAATAATTTATTTTAAAATTATATTTTAAAAAAATCCTTACAGAACTTTGATCCTACTTTCGTTTATAGAAAACTTCAAACGTTCTTCTCTTTAACACTAAAAAAACAAAAAGAAAAGCTTTATAGAGAGAAAAAAGGTAAAGACAGAAATGTGTGATTTGAGAGATATGAGAGATGATTTTTACCATGGGGTTCTTTTATAGATTATGAAAAATACAAAAAAAAAGTGAAAAAATATCTCAAAAATTGATTTTGGACCCGTTTGGACAGGTTAGCACGCACATGAGGGTGAGATTTGTGGCAAACAAGCATTAACGCACGTAGGCGTGAAAGTGATAGGCACGCTTGTGTGCTCGGACGTGCAGAACATGACATTTTTTACTGTTTTGACAAATTTTGTTCAGATTTTTTATTTTTTTTTACTTTTTCTCATTTTTTTGTCAACATATTTGTGATGTATTACGTCGAGTATTTTTCTTCAAGTCTTTAAGATTTTTGAATGAAAATATGTGAAAATAATAAAAATACTTATGATTTCGAATATATAAAAATATAATAAAATCATACAAATATAATTTTATTTAATCAATTAAAATACATTAAATCATAATAATTTTAGTGTTTTTAAGCACTTATAAGTTACCTATTGTGATGTGTATTGAGATTATTATCTTGTTTGTCAATTAAAACTGAAGAAATACCAATGTTCTAGAAATATGTACTTCATGTATAAAATTCTATCTTAGGATTACATCCATATATTCACACGCATACTATACAAAATAATTTGAATTATTTTTGTGCTTAAAATTATGTTGCTCGATCGACCAAAGAGATAAATTGATCGATATCAATCTAGGTTCTTTGATTGATTGAGGTGATAGATTGATCGATGATCGATAGAGATTGAACTAGATGATTGGTCAACCTATGGTAGATCGATCGAACTTCGCTTGAACATCAATCAATTCTCTCAGGTTCTTGCTCAATGTTTCTAGATAGATCAAGAAAGGTCTTGTTTGATTGATATGTCATTAAATCAATCGAGAAGAATCTCGATTGATCCAACATGTATTTTCAATTTTAAAATCTCTATTTTAATTCGAGTCAAGTTTTGTAAATTATTAAAGCATCCTTTCTTAAATAAATTCTTATAATTCTTTCAAGAGTATGAATGTCATTTAACATATGACAATTAGGGTTCCAACTTTTCTATATAAACAACACATTGCTCATTGTTAAATAGAACCACGCTAATTTTATTTTTCCCTCACTATAAGCTTTCTCTAAGAATGTTTTTAAAGAAAATATTTTATTTTTTCTACAACATATAGTTATAGGTTTATACTTAATTTAAACATTCAAACATATTGAATTAGATCATTCTAAAACTTGATAGCTAGTTTGATTTATTATATATGTGTTTTGAATCTTGTAATTTAGATTATTTATTATTAAATCTCATGCCTTGTTTATTTTTAAATTTTAAATTTTATTATTTACACGTAATTACATATTTGGTCGTTACGTTAGGTTTTAATTAATTATTGTTTACGAATTTATCTATTTATCTCTTATAATTTAATTAGATGTGTAATATAAATTTTCATGTTTTATAGCCTAAATTCACATATTTTTTAATACTATGAAAAAATTGATTTTTTTAACTAATTTATTTATTTATAATGGTAAAAAAATTAATATTTTTATAAGTAAAAAAAATTAATTGTTAAATTTTAATAAAAAATAAATTATGTTGTATCATATTAAGTTTATGTTTTAAGGGATATTCAAATTGTTACTGACATTTTGTTTGAATTAAAGATACATATATTAAATATAAGATATGATTGTTTTATGACTATAAATTTGTAAACTGATTTGTGAGTTTTGTCGCGGAGAAATCAAATTGCTGTAAAAGTATACAAAGTTATTACAAATCATTTTAATTTGATAAATTTAATATATTAATTATTTTTAAAATTAATATATTTTTATCTTATTATTTTAAAAAAATGTTAGATCTGAAACTGTATTAATAAGATTTGAAGAATGTTAAAAAGTAAAATATTTTAAAATCTTTAAAAAATAGAAAATATAATTATTAAAATCATAAAAATTAACTTAAAATAATAAAAACTCACAAATTTAACAGTACTATATTAAAACACACAAATTTACGGAAACAATGTGACTCAAGTAAATTGACTCGGATCAATTTTTCCTATAAATTGCGTATGCCCTTCATTCCGATAAATGACCCTTTCGCGAATTGGGGTTTTAGGGTTTTCGCCAAAAGCAAAAAGCCATGACTGCACAGTCTCAGGAAGAACTTCTTGCTGCTCAACTCGAACAGCAAAATATCGATGTAACTCTTTTCTTTTTTACTCTATTCTCAATATTTACTATGTCGTATTTGTTGCTGTTTTAATTTAGCAGTTCTCTCTGAATAGATGATCATTTAGATACTTAAAGTTTATCTTTTGATTGTTGCAATGACTTATTCTCTTAGATCTTAATTATTTGCTTGATTTCTTCTGTTCTTGATTTTCTTTTGCACTTCAGTATTTGCTTACAGTATCATTTGGAAACGAAATGAGCAATGTAAGATTTGTATTTATACAAGATTGATTTCGTAAGAGATGCTTATTTGAACTCGTTAAAGCCTATCAACTACTTTGGTTTTTATGTACTTATGGGTGCGAGAGAATTTGCAAAGGATATTAAAGGACTCTGGAAGAAAATGTTATAAGTTTTTTGAAGATATCCCATTTTCGGTATTGAACATTATTATCTTTATCATGACTGATGCACATATTATATTTTCATGCCTAAACGTTCCTTGTGCGTATTTATATCTTTGTACAATTAATGGAAAACGAATTACATAGTTGTGCAAATCACAGTAATTAGGGATTGTAGCGGGGCATTGGGGCATTTAAATTGTGGGGCGAGATGTGATTCTGCATTGTATTTCAGAGTTTTTGCTGGGAAAGCCCCACTAATAATTTTTTTTAACACCAATTGTATCTTAGATAGCCCAAATGAAAAAATCTCCTTGTATTTGTTTATTATGCAATTAAATATAATTAATTTGAAATTTAGAGTGCAAATTATAACTATAATCAAATTCTTTGTTTTGTTATTTTAACCATGTTAAAATATTTATTGTTTTATACACCATACTATTGTATTTTTATAATGAAAGTAACCCCACCCCATGGGGCACTTCCCCATCGGTACAATAACCAGGATTTTTCTAGGGATTCTTCCCAGTAACCCCTAGCAGTAAGAGATCTGATAAATTGTAAAGTATTTGAAGCTCAGGTTAATCACTTAATTGTATAGATAGATACTCTCATCAAAGATTGTATCAGCAACTAGCCAACTAGTAGTTATGTTTTGGAGCAAATTGCTATTTTCAGTTCTTTTTTCTAGATTATGCGCTTCTGTTATTGTGTGGGTATATACAAATTATTCAAAATATATTGTCGTATTTTCAGTTTTGACGACTTGTATTTATCGCAATCATATTTTCGTTTTGTTGTGGGGTCATTTTATACCTTGCTTTTGTGTGCAGCCCGATCAGCCTACAGTTGAAGATGAAGATGATGACGACGACGACGAGGATGATGATGATGATGAAGACGGTTAGTTCATTGTATATTTGTTTGTATGGACTTTTGCTTGCTTCTTCCCTCCATCCATTCGTCCTCTTTTCGCTCGTGTGTTCAGGATTGATTAAAGAATGTAACTGTAAGCTAATGTGTACTGACTAACAATACTGGATGAATTCATATATAGGGTATTCTTGAGGTTATTCTACAACTACTCTAAGGAGTGAGGTTATTTTTGTTTGATTTAAAGTTTTGGTTGTGTTATAGCAGGACATCAAGATGGAGAGGGAGCTGGTAGGTCGAAGCAGAGCAGAAGTGAAAAAAAGAGTCGCAAAGCCATGCTAAAGCTTGGAATGAAACCCATTATGGGTGTCAGTCGTGTGACCGTTAAGAAGAGCAAGAATGTTAGTTTTTTTTCCCCTTTGGTGTCTTGATTTTATTTTGTGCTTCATTTTGTTTTACTATTGTTTGCTGATTTATGATATGGTTTCATTGTATTCAGATTTTGTTCGTTATCTCCAAACCAGATGTTTTCAAAAGTCCAAACTCAGATACATATGTAATATTCGGGGAGGCAAAGATCGAAGACTTGAGCTCACAATTGCAAAGTCAGGCTGCCGAGCAGTTCAAGGTACCTGATCTCAGTCATGTAATCTCCAAACCAGAGTCGTCTGCTGCAGCTCAGGATGATGAAGAAGTAGATGAGACTGGAGTTGAACTGAAGGACATTGAGTTGGTGATGACACAAGCCGGTGTATCTAGATCAAAGGCAGTGAAGGCCCTGAAGGCCGCAGATGGAGATATTGTTTCTGCCATTATGGAACTCACCAACTGAGATGGCAGCTTCTTTTGAGATCTTTTTTACTTCTCTTGGTTATTTCTTTTCTTTTATGTGTGGTTTTGGTTTTTTTAGATTGTGTGTTCTTCAAGTCAACTTTTTCATGATTAAATCATCAAGTATCATCCTGTTGTATCAGTAAAAACATGAAATATTCCCTCCACTAAACTTTTTTACATTACTTGGTTTTAGTAAATTTTTTCCACTAGCGTATTTATATCTCAACTAGAAGTTCCTAAATGAAACTACTTTATGTCTTACTTAGAACATATTCTTATTACTATATTCCAAACCGCGCAAGCAGTCATTATTAAGAGAGACCCCCATATTTCTATTTAGTCGGTCGAGGGTCTCTTTTCTTTTTGTTTCGTTTGATTATTCTCTATTTTATCTTTATATCGTTTATCCCTATGAAATACCAGACGAAATAGAAGATCTTAGAGGGGATATAATGAAATTTTTTGGTTGGTTCTTCCCAGAAAAATGATCCGACTTAGAGAGACAACAAACAATTCATTATAACAAATAATTGATTATAACAAAAATCGAAAAATTCTAAAAAATCAATTGAAATTAAAACTAAATAAAAAGAAATAAGAATAAAATCGCACCATCCCTGTAATAAGTGAATGCTTCTTTCTCTCCCGAAGTTGTCGGAATTATTAGTAATAAGATATTGGCTACAATTTAAAAGGTCTTATCAATCAAATTTTCATTTATTCGAGATCTAGACATAGTTAGAAATCCATTCTATAATTTATTTAAATTACCTTTCGTGAGAAAAGAATCCCACAAACAAAGGAATTGTACAGTACGAAATAACATAAAAACAGACTCATTAAAGAAGACTTTCTACTCAAATTGTTTTGACAGGAATCAATCAAAACTACGAAATATTTGAATTCAATTAGATTTCGTCCAAATGTAAATTCTAGTCGTATAAGAATGAAGGGAAGTATTACGATTTCATCGCAGTTGAAGAATCAAAGAATTTCTCCTAAACAGATCGGGAGAATTCGAGAAGTTTTGATTGAATCATGATCCAAAGATGAAAAAGAATCGAATAATCATTCTATGATGGATGAAAATAGAATGAATAAACGTCCTTTTTGTGTTATGTGTATAACAAGTATACGCCGTATAATCAAATATAAAAAACCTCGGAGCGTTTCACGAATTTTGAATAAACCTGAACCTCTGGAGTGGCGTAAAGGTTTGTTGTTGAAAGATCTAAAACCGAAAAGAAATTTTCGAATTTTTATGAAAATAGAATAATATTTGAAATATAATCATAACGAAATCGAAAGGTATCCATTAAACATAGTCTAAAAAAAGAGATCGACCCGTGTATTCGTTAGTGATTTAATCTGGTAGGAAAGAAAGGGTCGGGAGTACCATTTTCACAAACATGAATAGATATCTCTTTATTTCTTGTTTTTAACATTTTTTTTACAATCAATGACACAAAAAAAATTATTTATCCCCTCTTTGCTGAAAAGTTTTTCTATTTTTATTTATTTAAAATAGAGTGTACATACCTATTCAAAAATAGAATATAAATGATTCATTATTCACTTGGTTTATGGACCGTAATCATTATGTATGAGAGATAGCCGAGTGGTTGAAGGTGTAGCACTGGAACTGCTATGTAGGCTTCTGTTTACTGAGGGTTCGAATCCCTCTCTTTCCGTACACTTCACCTAATTCACCAACGTTATTGACCACAATATATCAAATAACAATTGATACCATTAGTCCAACGGTTCGACCTTTCTTTGATATAGATTCTCTATTCCTAATCCCAATATTCTATGGTATGGAAAATACTGGGAAAGAATGAAAATTATCCACCAATCTATGATACATGAATGGGAAAAAAATATCCAGAACCCAAACCCTTACCTCGGAGCTTTTTACGTAGGTGAAGGAGAAAGCAAAATTGTCTGAACCTTTGTTTGTTATTTTCGTTAGGTTTAAGTCTGACGAGAATAATATTCTACAACCAGCAATTCATTTATTTTCAACCCAACCCATTTACTATCTATTATTTGATTCACTAATCCTTTCTATTGAAATGGGTGAAGGGTCAAATGCTTTGGCAATTCTTCACGGGAAGTTGAATCAAGAGAATTTTGAACCAGAGCCCTGGATTTTTGTTCATCCTTCATTGTAATAATATCTCGAGGTTTGCAACAATAACTTTGTATATCTACTATACGACCATTAATGAAAATATTTCTATGGTTAACCAATTGGCGGGCTTGAGGTATGGTCGAAGCCATACCCAATCGAAAAATGATGTTATCCAAACGCATTTCAAGTCATTGTAGTAAAACCTGACATGTTGACCCTTTGGCTTTTCCGGCGATACGAACGTATTTAAGTAATTGTTGTTCTGTAAGACCATAATGAAAGTGCCATTTTTGTTTTTCTTCTAAACGAATACGATATTGAGATTTTTTACTGGGGCGGGGAGCATGAAGTGTAGTTAATCCATGCACTTAACAACTTAATCATAGGTTCTCATAGGCTTTTTTTCAATGCTCATTTGGGGTTTCCTTTTTGTTTTCTGTAGATATATGCTTCAATAACTATATCCATATGAAAATGGAAAGCACATGTGGGATATTTTTCCTTTTTTTAAGAGGGTTTTAAAAAAGGTGTTTTATGAGAAAATAGCCCAAAAAGGCTGGATTTTATTTATTACTCATTTGATTGAGTTTTTTGTAATTTTCAAATATAGTTCATTTTTATTTTGAAAGGCTTTACAGATTTACATATTTTTGTTAAATATGTCTTATTTCTGTCATCATCACCACCATTAGCCACTACCAACCATCATCAAGCCATTTTCTGCGGCTAGCATTCCAGAGTCAAAGCATTTATATAGAACATCTTCATACCCTGAACAACATCAACAACCACAACAATATCTGCCATTTTTTACAGCTTGCTTTCCAGACCAGTCATCGTCATCATCACCAGTGGTCTTTCTCAGACCAGCCATCATTTCAGTGGTGCGGTGAGCCATCTCAGTCATCGTTGCCATCGTCAGTTATCATCATCACCGACCATCTCCTCATCGTCGGCACCGATCATCATCGTCGTCTGTTTAAGTCAGTAAGTCTCGCAGTCACATTCTGCTTTGTTTTCTTTTTTGTTTCCCGTACCAGTAAGCTGTTTTAATATATTTCAGTCCGATTCGGTTAAACCCTACCCGACCCGATAAACCCTACATGACCCGGTTAAACCATACCCGTTCCGACCCGGTCCAGCAGATTATTCAAAAAAAAAACCACACAAATTTCAGTCCACGTATAATCTACAATTGCAACAAATGGCCACGGGAAAACCTATAATTATTGGTTCCACGGACAATAGTCTTATGCCCATCACCAGTCACAAATTAAATAGGCACAATTATCTTCAGTGGTCCCAATCCGTCATGATGTTTATATGCGGAAAAATGAAAGATGATTACCTTACTGGCGATGCCGCAGCTCCAAACAAAGACGATCTACAATACAAAGCATGGAAATCTGAAAACAATATGGTGATGTCTTGGTTGATCAATTCCATGACAAACGAAATTGGAGAGAATTTTCTTCTCTACAAAACCGCCAAAAGAATATGGGATGCAGCCAAAGACACTTATTCCAGTTCTGATAATATGTCCGAACTATTTGAGATCGAGAGCATCCTCCGTGATCTTCGCCAATGAGAGTTGTCAGTTACACAATACTTTAACTCTCTCACTCGATGTTGGTAGCAATTAGATCTCTTTGAGGTTCACGAATGGACCTGCCCAGTAGACATCATCTTGTACAAACAGATTATTGACAAGAGATGGGTTTTCAAATTTTTATTGGGACTCCATAAAGATCTTGATGATATACGCGGTAGAATTCTCGGCACAAAACCTTTGCCCAGTATTCGTGAAGCCTTCTCTGAAATCTGTCAATAGGAGAGTCGAAAGAAAGTAATGATGGGTCCTCAATCTACCATTTCCATGACTGGAGAAGGATCTGCACTTATCATTCGAGGCCATCAGTACTCTCATAATATAGACAACCGTCCTCGTCGTGGAAGACCTTGGTGTGATCATTGTCATAAACCTGGTCATACTAAGGAAACCTGTTGGAAAATTCATGGTAAGCCCACTGATTGGAAACCACCGTTCGCACAGTACATCAACACATCAACAAAGAAAGTCATGAACAAGCCCACTAAGTTGTATTCGAAGTTTCTAATCAGAATAAAGCTTTGTTAAACCTTAAGTCCAATAAAGATGGTGAAATCATGTTGAATCACTATCGTTTAGGTCATCCTAATTTCAAGTATTTACAGAAACTTTTTCCTTCATCATTTAGAAATAAAAATTCAGAAGTTTTTCAGTGTGAAGTATGTCAATTTTCAAAACATGTTAGAACTTCATATCCTCATTTTCCACATAAAAAATCACATCTTTTCTCATTAATTCACACTGATATATGGGGACCTTCTCGAATCAAAAACATCACAGGGACATGTTGGTTCATTTCATTTGTCATACTCAAACCACTTGGTTATTCCTAATGAAAGAAAAATCTGAAGCATGTCAAATTTTTAAAAAATTTAATACCATGATTCAAACCCAATTTCAAACAAAAATCCATGTATTGAAATCCGACAATGCTAAAGAATACTTCACTTCCACCCTTACTGATTATCTGTTAAGTCAAGGGATTTTCCATCTAAGCTCATGTGTTGACACACCTCAACAAAATGGGGTGGCTGAAAGAAAGAATAGGCATCTTCTCGAGGTAGCTAGATCTCTCATGTTCACAACTCATGTCCCTCAACATTTTTGGGGGATGTTGTTCTTACAGCTACCTATCTTATCAATATGATGCAATCTTGTGTCCTCTTGTTTAAAACACCTATCAATACTCTACTTGTGTCATACCCACACACCAAAATCGTGTCCCACATTCCCTTTAAAAATTTTGGATGTTCTGCTTATGTCCATGTACATCATAGTGGCAAACTTGATCCTCGAGCCATCACATGCATATTCCTAGGGTATTCATCATACCAGAAAGGATACAAATGTTTTTCTCCTATCACAAAACGATTCTATAATACAATGGATGTCACATTTTTTGAACAATATCCGTACTATTCCAAATCTGTCATTCAGGGGGAGAACATTAGCAATGAATACCAGCTTTCGAATATCATAAGCACTCAGTCTCCCACAAATCCTATTCCGTAACCTCCAGAAAGTGAATCAATATCTCAAATAAATACTCTTACTACTCCCAATGAACCCTCAATTTCTCTACCAACAGATCCAAACTTCCTTGTCACAAACAATGATCACCTTGTCTACTCTAGAAGGAAAACAACTCAAGAAAGAGTAGAGAACCGATCATATCTTGAGCCATTCTAGGAATCTAACCCAAATACAGGTCACTCCAACAATTCACAAGGTAACACCACTAAACCTCATATTATTGAATTACCTCCTAATGATTTGAATTTTCCAATTGCTATAAGGAAAGGTGTAAGATCATGCACAAACCACCCCATTTGCAACTTTATTTCCTATAAAAATCTCTTACCAAGGTATAAGGCATTTATCAGCAACCTCGATCAAATAGAGGTTTCAAATTCTGTTCATGAAGCATTTCAGATACCTAAATGGAAGACAACTATTCGTGAAGAACTCAGTGCCTTAGAGAAAAACAAGACTTGGGAGATCACAGAACTACCATCGGGAAAACAACTTGTTGTGTGTAAGTAGATTTTTACAATCAAACACAAAGCAGAGGGCTGTGTAGAAAGACTCAAAGCTCGTCTTGTGGCTAAAGTATTCACTCAGACATATGGGCTTGATTATCAGGATACTTTTGCACCTGTAGCAAAACTCAACACTATTTGTGTTCTTCTCTCCATAACATCTAACTTGGATTGACCTCTCTACCAATTAGATGTCAAGAATGCATTCTTAAATGGTGATCTCGAAGAAGAAGTTGTTCCAACCAATAGAGTCTGCAAACTTAAGAAATCCTTATATGGATTGAAACAGTTTCCACGTGCCTGGTTTGATAAGTTCTCTAAAGTTTTGAAGAGATATGGGTACAATCAATGCTAATCAGATCACACACTATTCATCAAACACTTTTCCAATGACAGAATAGTTATCCTAATTGTGTACGTAGATGATATTGTTCTAACATGTAATTCTACAATTAAGATGAATAAACTCAAAGAATTCCTTGCCAAGGAATTTGAGATCCAAGATCTAGGCAATCTCAAATATTTTCTAGGGATGGAAGTAGCACGAACAAAAGAGGGCATATTTATATCTCAAAGGAAGTATGTACTTCATCTTCTCAAAGAAACTGGAATGATGGGGTGTAAACTAGCAGAAACTCCGATGAATTCTACAATAAAACTCGAAATCAAAGAAAATAGTATACTTGTGGACAAAGGTCGTTATCAAAGATTAGTGGGAAAACTCATTTACCTATCTCACATTAGATCAGATATTGGTTTTTCAGTAAGTGTTGTAAGTCAATTTATGAACAGTCCCACTGAAAAACACATGGAAGCAGTCTATCGTATACTCATGTATCTCAAGATGACACCAGGAAAGGATTATATTTCAGTAAGAATCTCACTAGAAAAATTGAAGTCTTTGCAGATGCTCACTGGGTAGGCTCTATAGTGGATCGCAGATCTACCACTGGATATTGTACATTCGTATGGGGAAACCTTGTAACTTGGCGAAGTAAAAAACAGTCAATAGTTGCTCGAAGCAGTGCAGAAGCTAAATTTAGAGTCATGGCTTATGAGATTTGTGAAGGAATGTGGTTAAGAAGACTACTCAATGAACTGGACTTCACAACTCTTGAACTTATCAGTATGCATTGTGACAATCAAGTTGCAATAAGAATTGCGAAAAATCCAGTTCATCATGATCAAACCAAACATGTAGAAATTGATCGTCATTTCATTAAAGAAAAGATAGATGGAAAAATTGTGGACCTACTATATACATCTAGTAAACATCAAATTGCAGATATCTTTACCAAAGCATTACCTCGAACAATCTTCGAAGAATTGAGTTGCAAGTTAGGAATGACTAATATCTATAACCCAACTTGAGGGAGAGTGTAGATTTTCAGAGAATATTATTAGTGTTGTACAGGTTATAGAGTTAGTGTAAATCAAGCTGTATTTTCATTATTGTTACCGGCTCTTTTATTCCTAGAATTAGTGGAAACTTTTTATTTCTATATATAGTATTGTATTATAGTGTTGTAAGAAGAAGAATTAATAGAGAATGAAGTAAAGAATACATACTCCATATTATCTCCATCATATCTCTCGGAGTACATTTTACAATATGTAATTGTAATTAACTTGATAAATATGAAATCATTTTGATATTTTATTTTGTCATGTTTCCTTCTTTAAGGTAGTCTCAATTAGATTCAATTATATATTCTTCTTAAGTGATTTATAATATCGAAGGTCTCCACGGATAAAAGTTTATTATAATAATTATTTCAATTGGAGTAATAAAAAATTTGAAAAGTGTTTTACTTATTCAATATTAAATGAGATTATAAAAGGCAGAAATGATAAAAGTTCAAGTAAATAAATATGTGAAAGAGTACAAGAGGTGTGTAATCTTCTATTTTCAATCCTAAAAACTTAATTTTTTATTGAGCTATTATAATTTTCGTTTACGATAGAACAAGTTATTTTTTTCTAATTCTTATAAAACATTAATAATATTAAAGTATGTTTATTCAGTCATTACTAAATACTAAAATTTCATAAATGTATATATAAAAATATTATTTAGTTTCTTGAAGATATTATGCGTTTTGAAAATATTTAATACTTGTTTTAATTCAAATAATACAATTATCTATTGAAATTATGTTAATTTATATGATTCTTTATCAAGTTTTATTTTCAAAAATCCAATTTTACATTAAGTATTTTTTTATCAATTATTGTAATTATTTTAAAAAATAAATAAAATATTTGTTACATCGAACAAGCAACTAAAGAAATTTCATATGTTCCTTATTGGGCTAATTATATTGACAAGGTACAAGGATTAAGGTAGTATTTTGTGTTGAATCACAAGTAGGCTATTCAAGGCTTGATATGGGCTTACTTAAGGATATGTTCAACAAAATTACAAAGGAATTTTCATCTAGTCAAACGAGATTGATGGGCTTTATTTTCATAATATTGATGTTTATTGGTATTATTGTATCAATCAAATAATTTCTTGGATGATCCCTTTATGTTATCATAATATTTGTTATATGTTTTATAAAACAAATATAAATACATAAATGAATAATTAATGTGAATGTTTATAATAATTAGACCAAATAGGTTTTTGTGTGATCTACCCAATATGTTTGTCCTCTAGCTTTGTGATTTGTATAAACTTAAAAGAACTCACAAAGTATAATTGAAATACCTTACATTAATTTTTAAAATGAAAGAAACTATACTTGTTATTTTACTCTAAGAAATAATTGTATAGACTTATTACATTGTTACGTGTTCTCTATTTTTAGTAAAGAATATCATTTTGAAACTAAGTTACAATTCTCTTATTTGAAACTAAGTTACACATTCTTCATGTTATCTTCCTAAAAGAAGAATCCTACAAATGATAGTAGTGTTTTAAGATTTAGAGTAAATCAAGTCAATTTACAAAACTTACCTCATACATAACATAATCTTCTTATGAAATCAAAATCATAATGTCTTGTGTTTAACCTTGTTTTTATTGTGTTTTGGATACCTAAGCTTTACTTTAAATCCCCACCATTCACTCTTGTTTTATGAAGATATATCCTAGCTATTCATTTTTCTATAAATATGAATCACATCATCCTTCATTTCTTATCTCTTGGAAAATCAATTGTTAGTATTTATTCTTCCCTTATTGCTGTTGGGCTCTTAGAGCAACTTTGTTAAAAAAAATCTTGTAATCACTAGTGATTCAAGCATTAAAATAGATTTGTCTATTTTTGTTAATTGAGAAAAAGAGGATTCATTTGATCTAGCACAAACCAAATTCTAAATTTGTGTTTGTTAATACATATGATTCTTACATAATTATAAGTGATTTGTATTTCAACCAACAAATCTAAGAAATCATATTTTCATCAATGTCTTAGAAAAAACCATCTTTTAAGAACAAAAGCATAAAAATATTCTATTTATACTTAATGATATTTTGATCATAATTCTTGTAATTAAACTAATTAGTTATTTTTTAAAAAGTTTCTACAAACAGCTTCTGTCCATGTCATCTCTTAAATCCATTTCATCCCTTAACAAAAGTTTAATACTAAACCATTTGAAAAAATATTTGGTTCCTAAGTTAACCATTAAAACTCTACACAAAGATTTAAGAATAACTTAATGAAAAAAGGCCTTTTGTTTGTGAGTTAACCACTAAAACTCTACACAATGGTTTAAGACTAAATCATTGGAAAGAGTTTGATTTATTAGTTATCCAAGAAACTCAAATAAAAGTTATGATTAATTTAAGAAAGAAACAAGATCGAAGACTTCAAGGAAAAATCAAAATTTACTTGTAAATAAATGTTGTAATCATTATATTTACATAGTGGATTAATTTATTGGACAAAGTTCTGCTATAGTTTCTCCTTTACTTGAAAGGAGGTTTTTTATTTTAAAATTTTTATGTTATTTATTATTATTATATTTGAGCTATTTATTACTTAGAATACAAAATAATTTTTTTAAACTATTCATCTTTATCAGTATAAACTTTATAATAAATATCTTTAATAACTAGTAATATAGTGACTATCAACTAGAAAGATTTAAAGGTGAAAATCCTAAGAGATTATGAATACATAAAAGAAATATAATGGAAAAAATTATATTTACTGCAAAGTTCGAATGAGAGCTTTCTTAAAAAGTATGAGGCTACCACTTGAGCTAGTAAGTGAAAGAAGAGATTGGGGAGTGGAAACACAACAAGACTATTCGAAAATTTATGCATATGTAATATTTTTGTTCTTTATATGTGTGGGAAAATTTCAAAACAATTATTTTTTTTATGTTTTGATGAACTGATGAGTAGAATGTCATCCTTTGAGAACATTTGTCTCTCTTATGTCTATGAAAATCAAAGCCTTGCACCCGATGGAGAATTATGTGATTGTGCATGAAAGTTCCTATCTGCACATGTTTTTAATCTTACCCAACTCTTGGATAGTACCCATCTTAGAAGAGATTATTATTAGTACACTAATTTTTAAATAAGATCAAAAACCCTAAAAAAGGGCCAAAAATGATGAAAAACATCACTTGAGGCTCTATGGATGGTTTTTTATTAAAAAAAAAAATCATATTTTGTCACTTGTAATAAATAGTTATTAAAATATCTATCGCTTCTCTTTTTTTATTATGTTTAACATTTTAATCATATAGAATAGTGTTCTTAATTTTTCTTATAAATAAATTTTAATTTTTCACGAATATGAAAAACTCTATAGAAAAATACCTTTGTAAGGTGGGTAAGGGGGATCACATTCCCAATCCCATTAAATCTCCCAACCCAAATTTCTTATCATTTTATATAAAAATTCTTATATATTTACTTAAGAAAATACATTATAATTAAAAATATTTTTTTTTATTTTTTAACAATCATAAAAATAAACAATTTAATTATATCTATAATTTATACATTACATCTAATATCTATTAAATATAATTTTAATTATTTTATTTTTAAATATAAATTTTATCAATTTATAATATTAAATATATATTATGAGTTAATAAAAAATATTATCCCCACAAATTATCCCAAACTCCAATGAAAAATATCAACCCTATCCCTGCAAACAATTATGGGAATTGGGATATCAAACCTTACATTGTCTCACCCCATTAACAACTAATGCAGACTTTTATCGATCATATGTTGACTACAAACGATAACCTGTAACCTGTTATGATCAGTTAATATTAACTAAGAGTCTTTTTTAACATTTTAAATTAGGCAAGTTTTTCCTCCACTTTTTAACATTTTACATCTCTCTCTTGCTCAATCGCTCTCATTCTCTTGTTTCGTTTCTCTCATGCTTTCTGTCACCCAATTTTTTTATGAAAAATCAAAGAAATGTTAAAACTGTAAGGAAAGAAAATATATATATATATATATATATATATATTATTCGTTGGTTATTAATACGAGTTAATATGTCAAGGAAACACTGAAATGTTAAAACTGTTTCAAATCAACATAAAAATCGAATTGTGATTGTATTAGAATTAGGCATTGGTATACATCAAATTCAGGTGAAATAGACATTTGGGTCATAGAAAACATTATCTACAGACTACAGCAAACAAATAAGAGGTTTAAGCCTAACTACCCCGGGGAATTAAGTCATCCTTTTGAAGTGAAACATAGTTAATTGGAGTAATGTTATTCAACCTGCCACTTCCTCTAAGTTCCTTTCCGGCCGAAATTCCATGAGGTGTAGCTGCGTGGCGGCCAATTGGGGTCCCCACCATTGTATTGCTAACACCCAGTGGCTTCTTTGCTGCTGGCCTTGATCCAAATAGTGCCTCTTTTTCTGTAGCAAGTTGTTCTTGCAACCGTTTTTGTTCCTATTTAAAAGGCATAATCGATATCAGCCACTTGTGGGTTGCTTATAGTAACTAATTGTGCATGAACTGAATGCAGACAAAAGCCAGTCATTAACTAGTTAACAAGATCAAGGATTGTACATATTAACAAGAAAATATTCATCGCTGGTGTGGTACTTCAAGTCAATGAAGTGCAAGTCAAATGCAATAAATTTTCTGCTCACTGTATGGTTAAAAGAGAAATGACTACTCTATCACCTAATGGTGATCTGAACCAATATAGATGCAACAACATGAATATAGATCTGAATCAACATTAATGGTAAAACTTAAAAGCCCTTGATTTTATACAACATGCATGTAGCAACGGAAAGATTCAAGGTTTGAAAAGTAGAAATGAAAGTTTGATTTTTCCATTTTATCATGAAGCATGAAAAGTATTATCAAAATTTCCAGGTGATGTATTAGTGAGCAAAATATACAATCTATGTTAAAAATTTGAAGGTAACCATCAATAACTGAAAACAAGTGGTTTTCAGGTATGCTACAGAAGGGAAAAAAACATTTAATTAAAAACATACTCGAGATTTTCGCTTTCCTTCTTCTCTTTCCTGGCGCAGCGCATTATATTCCTCCAACATATTTAAAAGTGAAACCTACAATTACATGTTGGTATTGCAATAAAGAAATAACATTAATCTAGCTTCACATAAATCATAACAGAAAATTTATATTAGATGTTGGTCACTTGCCTTTTCATATAAGAAAGAAATTCCCATCTCTGACTCCCATGCTTTTATTCTAGTGGTCAAACTTTCAACAATAGCTGTTACAAGAAAAAACCCGAGAGAAATCACAAACTTGGAAAGCTTCCAAGGATGTAACAAAGAAAGACAATCCACAAAACAAAAAGATACAGCAACTCTCTTATTCCTACCAAACCTTTTCCAACTAAGACAAAATGTATGTCAGGAAAGTGCCAAAACATAATGACTTTGATGACGCCAATGCAGAACTTGAAAAGTAACTTTTTCCAGAACTTGAAGACTTAGTCATAAAAATTTCTTAAATTCCTTTCCTACCAAATTACCCAAAGTAAAGCCAAACAGAAAAAATTTCAAATAAATGCTACAATTTCAAAATGTATGTAAGAACATGTCGACCGGGTAACCCCGTGACCCGTATAAGCAACCTGAGAAAATAAATAAAACTATTATAAGGTATGTAGGTAATTGTTTCTAATCTAATTATTTTGTAGGTTATAACTATGAAAACTTCTTGAGATATGGCTTGGGATGATATTCTGAATTATTTCATCTTTTGTTTTGGTGTGTTGTTTATTAATTTATAGTAATATATTGTTTAGTTTAATTTCGTGGCCTTTGATTACTGTTAGTTATTTTAGATTTAAACCTAAGTTTTTGTTTATAAGGAACTTGTGATATTTACATATTTTGTTAGGCTTTTTTGTTAGTGTTTGAGATTTTAGAATTTTGGCTTTGATGTATTATAGTATTTATGGTCATTGATATAATTTTTATTTTAAATTAATCAATCTTTTAACAATTATTTTGAAGTAATACTTAAAGTGGTAAAGTTCGGTTAGGATTTATTATATTAAATAGGATACATGAGTATATGTTGATAATAGATACAATATTTCTAAAATTTTGCTTACATTATAAAATGTACATTTAAATAGGTTAAATGGGTCAACCTATTTATTAAACAGGCTGGGTCAGGGTTGTACTTCTAAATATGTTTAATAAAAGGGCTGGGTCTGGGTTAAGTTTATACATGTTGGGTTGTAAGCAGGTCGGCTCGAATCCAACACAACCCACCTGTTTGACAACCTAGCCAAAATGGGCCATCTTCAATGCAATAAATAAAAAATGCAAGAGAATTTCTACCTGTCTAAATAGCATTTTAAAATAACAACCTACTGCACAAGTTAGGGAGAAAAGGGATAGGCTTACATGGTATTTTGCTGATAAGAATTCGAGCTTTCTCTGCACGTTTGAGATTTTTGTGTGCTCCTCTTCCTGCACTGTATCGATTTCCATCCTAGAGAGAAAATGTAATTCAGTAAATATGAAAAGTTCAATTCAGTTCATTAAGCTCTTTTGCACACATTTAAAACAAATCTAGTATTCAAATCAGTCTAATCCCGTAATCTAGTTTAGCTACGCGTATTGTCTATGGACTTAATGATATATCTAGTGAACACATAACCCATAACTAAAGGTAAATTGCAAATGATATTAACCAAAAGCAAAAAACTGAAACTGAACAAATTTTCACTGTTATGTATCTTGCTCCTCAAACAAACGGATTATAATCTAAAAAAAAAATATTAAACCATAACTATCTAACAAAAAGTATATAATTTTAGCATATAGAGCAACTATTTTCAGAATTTCAGATGGAAACCGTCTCTATAATTTGCTTCAAAAGATCTAAAACATCAAAAATAGTAACACTCGGGACGATTCTTTACCCTCTCATAGTCATCAAGCCACTTTTCCTCCTCGGTTACAAATTTCCATTTCTCTACTTTTTCCAGAATATCCTTCCGGCTTAGAGCCTGTTCTTTGGCTTTTGCAATCTGTTCATCCATGCTTGAGAGAAGATCAGAGACATCAACATTACCTGTAAAAGCATTCAAAACATAAAAGTGAAGTCAGCTCCCAGACGTTACGTCATATAACTAGCTATGTCAGTAGTATACAATCGAGCAAAAAATATACTGATAAAGCTGATAGCATGTTTGATTATTATCAAGGTGGCTTAAGAAGATGCAAATTTTGAATATTATTCCTCATACAAAATTTTGAAAACAAATCCAATGGTAGACCTACCACCTGATCCAAATTTTCACGTATACAATATGCTTTTGCTGCTATGAGGAATAATTTTAAAAAATAAATAAATAAAGAGAAAGAAAGGGATAACAAAAGGTGCAAGTTTTTCACTACAATGCAATAAAGAAAATGATCCCGAAGAAAATAAGAAACTCAATGGTAAGAAACACTGATGAAAACTTGACATACAAATTAGCACACAGTCCAAGCAGTTATCAGATTTCTAGAAATTGAAAAATAGGAACGAGGCAAACCAGAATCAATGAGATTATTGAGAATTTGTCGAGCTGCATCACTGTCTACATCTATATGGACCCCTCTGTATATCTCTTCAAGTTCAACTTGCTTCTTAAATACCAACTCCCTGATCTTGCTAGCTTTAAGCGTATTCAAACGCTCAACTTCTAGCTCAATCTAACAAATCATAAAATTGGAAAAACATGAACCGTTATATCTGAACTATACAGCACAGTATCTCATGGCAAAAGGCAATTACTGGATAAACTCAAGACTGAGAAGAATTTCTTCTTCAGGCTATAACTAAATATTATTAATGTCTTCTAGTAACTGCTCCCACCTGTTCAGGAAGTTACACTTTCCTATAGTTAAATATTTAAATACTCAAGAATAAATAGTTAAATACTATACCTGCCCAAGAATTTCTAGAGCAAGGCATCCTTGCTTTGACAAATTATCCACTGAGGCAGAGATAAGGGAAGTAGCATGGTCAAATCTTTGTCGTTCATTACTAGGAGTGTCCATGAGATTCCACAGCTCCATCAACTTGTGACAAAGATCTTGCAGCTACAATGAAACATATGTTGAATAACCATCTTAAGTTTTCTGAAAATAAGAAGCCCCAGACAGCAACATTCAAGCATTAACTACCTTAAAACTGAGCAAGAAACATCCAACCTTTAGAAAAGTTATAAAAAGAGAAGAAAAGAGGGGGGGAGTCAGAATCAGAGAAATTACATATTACTAAGGCTTAACAAACAGTTTTGTGATTTTAAATAATAAATAATTAAAAAACCTACAGTCCCATAACTTTTGTCAGTTCTACAAATTGGTTCCTTAACTATTTTTCTTAAGATTTAGTTCCCTAACTTTTCAAATTTTATAGATTTGTTCCAAATATAGAAATCATGTTGAAATCTCATTGTATTAGTCATATTTTACATGTTAAAATTACTTCTTTTTTACAATTTAGACCCTTAACTTTTCAAATTTAACACATTTAATCCCTTTTGGACCAAATTTGTGAAAATTAAAGAGTTAGGGGACCAAATCTCATAAAAAAATTTAGGAACCAAAATGTAGAATTGGTAAAAAAATAAGGGATTATAGGTGTTGTTTAACCTATTATTAATCTAAAACTAAGGTGAACTCCAGAACAAACGAACTATAGCTCAATAAATACATAAGTCTACCTCCACGTTAATTAACAAAAACTACATAAATACACTGTGAATTTGTATTTCAATGATAGTCATCAATTAAATAAATTATGACAAAGAGAAGGAAACAATAAAAATCGATTCTTCCATAAAGCCTAGACTATAATGTGAAAAGGCAAAAAATTGTATTGTATACATAATAAATGCCTCCATGATTATTTATCAAATTTTCAGATTAAATTTTACAGTTTTAGAAAATTGTAAGAGAGGATTGAGCCACCTTATGTAGTCGTTTTTGTTTCTCATGCTTTAGAGTGTTAATCACACAAGTCAATCGTGCAAGTGTTTCGTTGCTAATGCTTTTTGAAAAACCTTTCATGTGATCGCTCAAGCTCTGGTGAATTTCAGAAACTGTTTTAGAGAAGTCAATTGACATCACAACTGACAGCTCATGGATTTCAGCAAGCTGGCTGTTAACTTTCTTTATGCGTAAATCCTGAAATAAATTTAACAAACAAAATCAAAACATAAGTTATACAAGATAAACCACAATCTAAATCCATAATTACAGTGGTAAAAGGAACCTTTTCATGCAGAAGTTCTTTAAGATGCAACTTGAGCTCCTCCAACTTCTTCACCGTCAAATCAGTCCCACTCACCTGTATAGCTTCATTCTTTGACTGATCACCGTTTCCAGCTATCTCTCCACAAATTTGTGCAATCTGCGACTGAATTCCTGAAAATTCCTCAACTCTCTCTTTCTTCTTCAACCTCAAGTCCTCTACAATAGGTTTCAGTACAGATATTTGGTCTTTCAAAGACCCCGTTCCCTTCACAACATTTGCAAACAGAAACATCAGGACAAAACAAAATTAAACAATCATAACAGAAATGGGGAAAAAGTCACAGATTCAAACCCATGAAAATGCGTCATTTTCCCCACCAAGCGCAGAAACTAGGTAAGTTATCTCAGCCTCGACATCAGCCAAAGACTTATGCAACTGATCCCTGTGCTTTCTAGTAAATTCAACCTTCTTCTGGTAAATGGCAAGACACTCTTGCTCGAGCTGTAAAAGCATCTTGTCTCTCTCATTCTCAGTGTCCCCAATTTCATCCCATATTAACTACCATCACAAGCACAGCAAGTTAACGACAATACGTTCACTTAAAAAGAAAAATTCAAAACTACACTTCATAATCATATTTCATAAACAACAATGATTGAGTCAAACTAAAGAAACACAAAATCCTGAACCAAATTTTACAGTAAATGTCAGAACTAAGTTTCAATTAGATAAGCGGATATAGAATGAGATAGAACCTGCAATTCACGGAGAAGAGAAGCGCAGGTGGTGCGAGAGGGAGAGAGAGACAAAGGCATAGTCGCCATTACCGAGGGTGAGTTGGAAATGGAAAATGGCGGAGGAGACTCGGTGGATTCAAAATGCGAAACCCTAGAAATCAGCGAAAGGAGCGTTACAATCTTTGTTTAAAATTAATTTTATTTTCTAGAAAAGTGCGGTCGTTTTGGTTTTAGGGATTTGGAAGGAAGAAAGAAAGATCCTTGAACAATGATATTGTGCTGCTCTGAATAATTGCTAGGACCGCCACGAGAGAACCGAAAGAACAATGCCAGAGAATCTTTTTTGAAATGCTGAAACGGATATATTTGGGCAGTTTTGGCGCTAAAAATTGTCACTGTATAAATTTGTGTTTTAAATTAAAGTGATTTAAATAAATAAATAAAAAGGTATAATGAGTTATCTAAATTTATGTATACATCATATTTTAATTCTTATATTTAAAAATTTAGAATGATACGTACAAAAAAGTTTAATTTATGCTTTAAAGATATTTTAGTCTTAAATTTTATTAAGATGTAAAACTTTAATCGTAAAATTTAAATTTAAATATATTTAAAAAAAAATTATGATTTAAGTATACTATTTAAAAAAATTGAGATTAAAATATTTCAAAAACATAAATTCATTAAATTTGATGTCATCCCATCTTAAAAATGTAAGATATTTGATATAAAATTATAAAAATAATAATTTAGAAGAAATTTTAATAATTAATTTAGTAGAAAACATATATGTTGAACTAATTATTTTAAAAGTGATAATTATTTATTTAAAAAAATACTATATTATTTTTTAAATTATTTTCGTATAAATTGTCAAAGCATTATTGAATGTGGTTGTTAAAGAAATTTATTTTCGTTCCCGTGAGTAAATCCCATTACTAAATTGAATGTTGTGAGTAAATTTCTGCGAATGTTTATAATTTATAAGTACGTCGTACTCAAATATAGGATACATGTAAAATGATTTTACGTTCACGCAACGGATTTTAATATAATCGTACTTAAATTGAATTATAAAATTTGTCTTTGAAATCGACTAAAACACGTTTTAATTTGTGGATGATTTTTTATCTCTAGATAACAGTTTGAGACAATTATTAAAAAAAATAAAAAATAAAATCGTTTTTCAAAATCATATTTAATTCACCTTATTTTGACTATGAAATCAACCTAAAGTAAATGAAAAATTATATTGAAAATGTTATCTCAATTTGTTATTTTGAGTTTATGATAAAAAAAATTAACATTTAATAATATATATTTCTATGAATCTAGATAAGATTAAATACATATAAATAAGAAACACAAGATATAAATAAAATATTCTAGATTAATATAAATATTGAAAACTAATTAAATAAATTTAAAAAAAGTTCAAGTATAATAAATCAAAACTTCTCTCTTCTAATTATTCATCAACAGCATGTGTATCCTCCAAAAATTAAACATATAAAATCACTTTTATAAACCAAGATAACAAATTGATTAATCAATAATGTAAATTTTTTACCTCGACATCATTTTCTACAATATTAATAGTGGAAACAGATGAACCGGGAGCTAACATATCTCAATAAATTATGAAAATATTTGAATACACAATTAAATAATTAATATATACTACATAAAACAAATGTTAATAAAATATAACATGTACAAATATTAAATATATTGACTTATATCATGTTTATGAATATTAACCTATAACCAATCTTGAGTACACATCAAAGTTTCAAATATGTTTTCTATAAATCTACTACGATGTTTGCTCACTACTCTACCACTTGTGCTAAATGCAGATTCTGAAGCAACTGTGGTGACTAGAATAGCCAAGATATCTCTAGTCATGTCATGCATTATTGGATACTTATGTTTGTTACACTTCCACCAAAACAATATATCAAACTCTTTATCCGAAATTTCTACATCAACCTCCTCTAAATAAGAGTCTAACTCAAATTTCAAAGATCCGGTATTATTTTGCATTAATTTTCATTGTTTATACTCATTTATATCACTAGGATTAAGAATACTAGTACCTTTTAAACTTTGAGATGTATTGGAGCGTGTTGAAAACTCCATTTGTCGACTATCTTTTACAATTCGTTTATTTCAGTACATATTTATCAAATCATAACACTTTCTTCCCACCTTTTCAATTTCAAAAATGGCATTCTCTCCATATATTCTTAGAAAATAGAATTCGAGATAATTCATCTTAAATCTAGGATCCAAAACAACTCCTATAGCCATGACAATATTAACTTCTTGCCAATACTTATCAAATTTTACAAGCATGTTTGAAGTCATTCTCTTGATCAAATCATCCTCATCATTAATCCAATTATATAATGATAATTTGATGTCACAAATATGAGGAAATAACATGTTTATGGTGGGATAGTTGGAGCTAGAAATCAATTCAGTAACCTTGTAAAAGACTTCTAACTTATCACAAATTGTACTTGCCATTTTCCAATCCAATGCATCAAGAAGACTATTATAATTCTTATCCAATTATTTTAAATGAGGAAACACTTTCTCATAAAACAATGCATTTTTAATCATTAAAAACGTAGAATTCCAACGAGTTTGACAATCAAGAGATAAATTCTTACAATAAGACTTTATCTCTTAAGATGTAATTTTTTAAAAAATTTCATCCCTTTTTTGTGTTGTTATCCAATATGCAACACTATCTTTAACTTTAATAATGCATTGAGAAATTAGATTTAACCCATCTTTTACTACTAAGTTTAATATGTGAGCGACACAACGCATGTGAAAAATATCTCCATACAATAACATTGAATCATTGGTAGAACAATTATCTAAAGTTAAGGTTGAAATCTTACGATCAATGTTCTAATCCAAAAAGAAACTCATTAATTCTTGACCAATAACTGAAACATTGTGTAGAGCAGAAACATATATAAACCTACAAAAAATTATATAGTAACAATAAAATTGTTATATACAATCATTTAATACATCAAATCTCTAAAAAAATATTTCATAGGAATTGTATAAATTTCAACAGTAAACTTAAAAAATTACCTTATTATTTTACTATGCAAATACCAATTGTCATCAATGAAATGACAAGTTACAGTCATGAATCCTTTGTTTTGATTTCTAGACTTCCACATATCACTCGTGATTGCAACACGACTTTTATTGTTCTCCAACATATCCATCATTTTTTTTCTCAACATCATAAATCTATATAATGTCTCTCTTAACTGTCGCCCGAGAAATAGGCTTCCATATTGGTTGTAATAAATGTGAATACTCCCTAAATCCATGATGCTCAGCAATACTAAGAGGATACTCGTGTAGAATTATCATTTTTGCACATTTATCACGAGAACTTGAGAATCAAAACTTAAACGTCTTAACTCAATTCTATCTCTTTTCTTGTTAGGATTTAACAATGATTGACTAATACCTCTTTCTTGTCGTTTGAATATGTGCTTTCAAATGAGATGTATCATTCCTTGTATCACCTCTTAATCGTTTTCCGCAATAATTACATATTGACTTCCATATCCCATTAATTTTCTTCCTATCAAAATGAACTCATGCTTCAAACTTTAATTTGGCCTTCCCATCTTCTTCCTCACTACATTCATTTGATGGTTGACTTTGTGTACTAATTTTCAGGTAAAAAGGTTGATGTAAAGAGATGAACATTAGTATGTTTATCGACGCTTGAAGTTCCACCACTTGTTACCTCCACATTAAGTTCAATGTCATTTACTCCTTGAAGGATTGCGGTGAAAAATTCTGAAAAAATAACTTTCAAAGTTTAAATTCATATATAAAAAATATATACATATACTTTCTATTATCTCATGTTACCTTTTCAACATATTCACTTGTCATGATATTTAAAGTCTTTGTCTTCTTTACAAATCTCTAACTCTACGAGACATGATAAAAAATTATCATCATACTATATTCCATATTCAATATGAATCGATAATAAGATTTTACCATATATACTATGAATCGATAAAAGAGTAGCATTAATCTCATAATAGGGAGATCAATACACAAAATGGAGTAGTCACTTTATTTCATATACATTATGAATCGATAATACATTATTCAGATGACTTCAGACATTTAAATATGTTATGCCGAAACTATTCTGAGTTTCTTGACTAAAACTATCAAAGCACAAATAAAATAAGATTTTACCATGATCACTTAAAATGGCAGAAATTTTTGTAACAAAAATAGAGTAGCCAATAGCCATGTTTCACAACAGAAAGGTTCATACACAAAACATAGTAGTCAATTTATTCCATATACACTATGAATCGATAACACATTGTCCAAACTCCAGATGATTTTAGACATTTAAATATATGTTAGATTTAACTCGTTCTACTCAAGAAACAGAGTAGCAAAAATATCAAAGTAGTGAAATCTATACTTAAAGCAGGGTAACCGTGTATCAGCCAGACATCCACCAAGAGATATGCTTCATATGAGAAAAGGAAACACTTACCTGATGAGACCAAGAAGAAGAAGGGATAGCAAGCCGACGATAAGCGTACAACCAAAAGCGGTAGAGATGACTAGAGAGAGAGGCGACTGAACTCAACGACGCGGCGTAGTGATTGGCTATTGGACTCGGTGACTCACGCGACTCAGCGACTGGCGAAAAATGGCAAAGATTAGAGACTAGACTCAGCGTCTCAGCGATTGCGACTGACGAGAGAACTGAGGAGATGCAAGAGAACTAAGAGAAATTGAGATTAAGAAAAAATAGAGGCGAGAGAGTAGTTAGTGACAAATTAGGTTTGTTTATATATTAGGTTAAAAACAAGTAAACCCTAATTAATATATAATTTATTTAAATAAATATAATTAATTTCGGGTACGGACGAGTACGGTTTTGAGTATAACCGTACCCGTTCATTTATGTTCGGTTTTTACCCGAAATTGAACCCGTCCTTGAAATTAAACGGATAAAAACTGAATCGTTAGTGCAGTTATCCGTGGATAACCAAACCCGCATTTTTTTTTCCCATTCCTACTTATAATGGGCTTACGAGGTGTCAATATTTTGCCTTTATTATGTTTTATAATATCAAATAACATGACTTGTTGAATGGTTTCAATAAAAAAAAAGGAAAATGAGTGGTAACATTTAACCACCTCTTATTTATTGAACTTATGGTTTCGCTACTCTATTTATTACTTTTTAAGTATAATAATTTTATTTATATGTGATATAAATGATTAATCTTAACTTTTATTTTATAAAAATAATAAAAAATATTATACACATGAATAATATTAATGATTATGATTGATAATGACATATAACATATTTTATTTAATATTTTTTTATTAAAAGATAAAGATTAATAGATTTAGTGGAAACACAATAAGTATAGAATTCATATATAACATTTGACGTTGTTTATGGGAAATAATTTTAATGTTATAATCAACTTGATCGATGAATAAACAAAGAACATTTATCATGTTATTTATGTTCCTTCATGTTTATCATCTCTTTCTCCTGTAACAAATGTTCGATCCATTAAAAATCAAAGATGAGTTTGAAAAGAATTTTTTGATAATGTCTTCCCCTTCTACTAAAGCATGGGAATAATGTTTCTCAATAGAGGAAATATCCACCTTTCAAGAAGACAAATAAGACTATAATGGTTAAGAATCTGAGGAAGTCCAAAGTCCCTACCATGAAAGATAGGATGGGACATCTTAAAGGCTTATAGAATAGTTAACAAAGCTTTAGACAAAGCTATATGATAGACAAATGCATCTATTAACAACAGGTTATGCTAAAAACCGCGGGATGGGCAAAAAAATCGTGGGTTCGGTTACAGTAAATTTTTGGGATGAAGACGATTTCGGGTAAAAACCGAACATGAAACAACGGGTACAGTTCGGTTACGGTTATACTAAAAACCGTACCCATTCGTACCCAAAATTAATTATATTTAATAAATTAAATTATATTTTTTTTCAAGATTTTTTTGGGTTTTTTTCATAACCGTCCCCAAACCGTTACCCACGAGTAAAAAACCATCCCCGAACCATAATGATTTTTGGGTGGTTTCCGGTATAGGTTTTTTAATTTGGTTCAGGGACAGTTATATCAAAAATTGTCCCCGTCCGTCCCAGTGCCCATTCCTAAACACTTTACTCCAAGTGAGGTTGGTCATGGAAGCCAACATCCATTTCCCAACCATAGTAAAGGCTTAGTCTATAGCATATTGGGACTAAGAAAGCCAAACCTCTCAGTACATTAGGAAAACAACATCATCAATGATGCTATTCTATAACCAACCTTACCAGAATCCATCGTCTAGAATGGTAAGAACCACCTCGGTCGAGACTAATTGCCTACGACCCACCAGGACTTGAGGGAACATATTGAGGTTAGCTAACGTGTCAGTTCAAGTTAGAGTAGTATTACTAAAAATGTTGTAGATTCTAACATAACCAAAAGCACAGTAATTGGCAACTACTAGTTGATGACCATCTTCCCTCATGAAAGACATAGAAGTTTGACTATAGAAAATGGAGTTGAAGCTCAATGGTAATAAACATTACTTGATCCATATTGACTCAACCAAAGAACCATTTACCACGAAAGTCATGTCTACTCTGTTAGGAAGGAATTTTAAGAAGTCAACTATCGACACTTACAGACTACAAACACTCTAGACAACTTAGAATCCTTTAGAGATTAGGTGAATTTATACCCCCATAGTGATGTTGTTAGTTATTAGGATTTTTCCATGACTTTAGTGAGGAAGGCTCAAATTTGGTATCGGATCTTAAAGTCATGAACTATTAAGAGCTTCTTAGAATTCACCAAGCAATTCCTTATTCACTTTTCCGCCAAAAAGAGGCTACCTAAGATTTCTGCACATTTAATAAGGTTAGCTTTATAGAGAAAATGTGTTATTCAAATATTTCTTCAATCACTTCACCAATAAGAAGATATAGATTGAAGATTGCTCAAACTCTTTGGTAGTCAACTCCTTCATACAAGCCATTCACATGGGACCTCTATGAAATAAGTTGGCATAAAGGCTCCATGCGTTGACATAAAAGGAGATGGCCATAATGGTAGCATAAAAACCATTCTAAAAAATGTAAGGTTGAAGACAAATTTAGGAACCAAGAAATCAAGAAGTCCAAGTTAGAATCAAGGTTGGCCAACCACTTAGAAGAACTAAAAACTCTAACCCTGTGGTAAAGTTCAAGAATTTTGTTCTTTTAAACACCACATAAGAACAAGTGTTGATTCAGGTCCAAAGCACTGGGTTGTTCAAAAGACTTAAGAAGTGAAAAAGCCTATTACCAATAGAAATTAGAATAAATTTTACAAGTATCATCGTGATTACATGCATAACACCGAGAACTATTAGGAATTAAAAAAAATCAAGTATTACATCCATAAAGGAATGTTGAAAGGGTTATGCCATTAGCAACAAATGAAGTATACGTAACCTTCGGGGGACCCACTAGCAAAGATTCAAATTATGTTAGGAAAATGCATGCTAGGGGGCTACTATCAGAGTAGGAAGTGGTTAATATCGCACTTAGTCAAGGATGAGGCAAAGAACCTAAGATGGTGGGATAAGACTTGGTCTTTTATGAGATGGAAGTTAGGAGTCTAGTGCATTTGCATTATGATGTATTAGTGGTCACACTTTAGATTGCCAACACCAAGGTACATAGAATCTTGATAGACACGATAAGCTTGTGGACATTTTGTTCATGGATGATTGGAAACAAATAAAGCCTCTCTTAACTTCCTAGAAATACCAATGTTTGGGTTTTTTAGAAAACCTTTAACCTTGGAAGGAAATTTGGAACTTTTGGTGAGTATTGGAGAACTTTACACTATTAGGACACTCATGATCAATTTCACGGTGGTAGATTTTCCCTTAACCTACAATTACAAATTGGGATAACCTTTCTTGCATGTTGCAAGAGCAATATCATCAACTTGTTACCTGACATTAAAATTTTCAATAGAAACTAGAGTTGGACAATCCTAGAAGAACAAAGAGAGGCTCAAGAGTGCTACAGTATTAGGGTCATATAAGGCCAAATAATGTAACTATGATGGGTCTCGAGAATAAGGAATTATGGTTTTATTAAATCTTTTTCTCTTGATAATTTTTTATTAGTTTAATCAATGTGTTGGTAATGTCATGTATGACTATGTTAACACCAACACTAGACTCATTAGAATAGCTGGAAAAAAAACATTCATTGTTTAATAAAGAATAAAGTTTACCCACATTAACATTTATATCTTATGTAAGTGAGTTATATGTTTATCAAACTCTACCCGCCAGTAAAGCACTCTACCTTACTGTTGAGAAATCAGAAATTTTACTCCATAAAAAATGTTAAACTTTAAATCAAACTTTCTCCAACAAGGCTGAGAGTGAATATGTTTCTCCGTCGAGCTTCACCAGTCGCACTTGGCCGAAGTCCTAATACTTTAGAATATAGTAGTAAAATAAAAGTAAAAAATATATTTGATGTAATTTTCTTAAAATTTATGAAAATATATTAAATATTTATCATTATACTAGAATTCAATTTGTAAAAATTGTATAGTGGTATAGTAAAAGTGAAAAATTTGTCTTTCAAAAATATAAATAAATATGTAGTATAATAAAAAACAAAAAAATAATAAACTTAAAATAAAGTATTACTATATATTTTTATCGAATAAAAAATATATTTATAAATGCAATAATTTTTTAATCAAAAAGTTAAAAGGGAATTTATATCCTTTCACAAGTAAGTGGCTTTGCCCCAAATTTTAATAAATTCACGCATAAGTTTTCATAATTTTAAGATATATGATTTAGTTTATAAATTTTTAAAACTTCACACATAATAATTTTTAGATTCTACAATTTAATTCTAAAATTTTTAAAATTTTACATATATGTCTTAATTTGGTTATTAAAACAAATATTTATAAATACAAAATTTATGACCTATGTTTGAAATTTTAAAAATTTAAGGACTTAATCGTATATTTTAAAAGTTTAGAAACATATGTATGAATTTTATTAAAATTTAGATATCAATGATACACTTTAACTATTTATATAATATCAAAAGTGAATGAGTCGATATTTATATTAATTTTCTTTTCTTTTTATCATTTTATTACTTTTTAAATATTACTTTAAAAATATTAAAATTATTTAAAATATAGTTATTTGATAAAAAAGTAAAGTGCTAAAAAATAAAAGGATATTATAATCCTTTAATTTTTTTATTTTTGTTTCTCGATTTCTCTCTCTCTCTTCTCATTATATTTTATTAGACTAGATACTAGGATTAATTGTTTAGCATTTAGAATTTAGTAAGAAAAGAAAAGGTAGTTTTTTTATATAAATAGATAAAAATATGAGAAAGATAAAAGAGAAAAAAAAACAAAAGAGAGAAAAAAAAAGATGAAAGAAAATAATAAAATAATTAAGTGACCTTTATTTTTTCACATAATATAATTTATTTTTACTATAATAAATATTAAAATAATAATGTAACTAGATATGTATTTAACAAATACTAGCTTTGGTCATTGTGTCTCAATAACAATAACAAATTTAAAATTTAAAATAACAAATATTTTAATTTTTAATAATATTATATTTTTTAAAATAACATTACATAACTCAATCACATCAAAGATAGAACTTCAAAAAACTTCAAAAATCAATTTTGTGCATTTCACAAAGAGGTTTAGTGACACTGTACTATAATAACACAACCAATAAAAAAAATATTTCAAATTTATATTTTTAGACATCTTTCAATGATTTACAAAGTAAAATATTTATTACTCAATATAAAAAAATGATCAAAACTAAACCTTCAAATTCAAATAGAAAATTAACTGTAACCACTACAAATAATATATAATATTACATTATACAAACTGTAGTTTACCAAAATCTTTAAAAATTAATCATTTTTGAACTATTGAAATTTGAATATAACCTTTATATATATATATATATATATATATAAAAGTGGATCTATTACTTGAGAATACATTACTTGAGAATACATGAGTTAAGTATATGTATAAGAAGTAACATTAACATATTAAGGATAAACATTATATTATATACTTATAAATAACAAAATTATTAAAAAGAAAACGTATAAATGATGAAAGTTTATAATTTATGGACATAATTAACCTAGAGAGGTTATTTTTAATTTTTACCAATTTATAATTTAATAACTTAAACAAAACAATCAGACATGCAATTGTGTGTAAAAATAAATGCGAAAATAAAATAATCACATAATATTTTTAGGTGAAAACAATTTAGGTCACACCCATGACCTAAGAGGAAAACCATCGATCCACCAGACCATCTAACTTTCTACTATGAAAATCAAATGTTCAAGTACAAACTCGGTCTTATGCTACCTTCCCTAAGATACCGTCCCAATGCACTTTACTTACGAGCCCCTGCTCTGTTCTCACAGTTTCCAATATTACGTGAGCAGTTTCCAGACCAACGTTTCAATAAACTTCCCGCCAATTAGATACGTTCCCGAAGTAATTGCAAAATAGTTAGCACAAAAACACAAGTGTCCATGTGTATTCTAGAACAGATTTAATAATGAATAATCCTACCTAGATGATTCAAAACATATGTCATTTAAATTAAATCAACAATCAAATCCTAGAACAAAAATATCAAATACAAGTTCAATAAAAATAGCTTCTTTAAAGATTAATAATCAAATCAAATAATTACGATATGACAAAAACAATTATTTGATCTAATAATTTAAGAACAAAAATAAAGAAGAAGTCATAAGAACATATTATCAAAATATGATAAAATAATTAGACTTATTAATCAATCAAACATAAACAACAATATTTGATAGATTAACTAAATAAAAAACCTAAAGAATTATGATTTTATATTTGCAAAACAAGAGAGAGAAATTAAGAAGATTAAAATAATACTTTTGTGTGGTTAATTGAAACAATGAGTAATGAGTTTTATTTATAGGAAAAATTAAAATCTTTAATCCTATGTAATTAATAAATATCTTTTCTATTACAAATAAGATTAATAATTTTCATTAATTAAGATAACTCTCATTTAAAATAGATTTCTTTTAAAATATATTTTATGTTATCTTTTATGGTAAAGATTTCAATTATAATTTAAAATATATTCTATCTAATATCTTTTAAAATAGATTTTATGCTTTCTTTTATGCTAAAGATTTCAACTATAATTTAAATTATATCTTATCTAATATCTAATTCATTTGTTATTATTTTTAAAAAATAAAAAAAATCTTTTATAATTCTCGAAGAAAATGAAAAAAAAAGATTAAATAAAATTATTATCATATAAATATCGTATATATATATAATATGTTTTATTTTTTATTTAAAATATTAAAAAAATGTAAAATATCAAATAAATGTTGTTCGGCGAGGGTGAAAATTTTCCTTTATTATATAGAATTTGTGACGTAAGATTTAAAAAAAAAATAGAAAGGGTGAAATAGAAATAATAAACAGTCGCAATTTGGATCAGAAAGTGTCCGTTATCTAAGATAAGACGGCGTTTCACAGGAGAAAAAGTTGAAGTAACTATATAAAACTAAAATAGGTTATAATCGAGCAAGAGTAGACTTCACCCGTTTGTTACGATACTAGACTAGTTAGAACATTCATATTCTGACACGTCAACAAACAAACACAACTTTTGAAACCACGTTGTCATCTTTTTTTGCATCAGTATCCCTTGATTGGCTATTCTTCAATATCACGCAACAGTCGAGTCACTTTATCTTCATTTTAATTTTTAACTTCTTCGTCAAACTCGTACGGACGTAATCACTCCGTTGGAACTGAATGAAATTTTTTTGATTTATCGAAGTAAAGATTTTCGGATCTGAGATGGGTTCGATGGAATTTATGTGTTATATATCAATAATTAACTGGTTCTGAAATTCGATTCTGTTTCGGCGTGCGTTTTTTTTTATAAATTCCAATCAGTGTCCCAAATCTGACAACATGAGGAAGAAGCTCGATACACGTTTTCCTGCGGTAAGATTTTATTCTCTTTCTCAGTTATTTTGTTGATTGGCTCTTTACTATGTTTAATTTCCCTGAAAATTTGATTAAAATTATAAAATATTGTTTAATTTTTTAATTTTTTTCATCTCGCAAGGTAAGCAATTTGCCCATTTTGTTATTTCAATTTCTTTACTTTGAATTTTCGACTATGGGTTGTTGGGTTGGCCTATCTTTGGTCTGGAATGTATTTGATGCTCGAACCAGGTTTTTTTCTTATTAGATTTCTGGGTTTTTATCCACGAGTGTGATTTTTTTTTGGGTAAAACAGATGTACTTTGTTTTTTTAATACATGATTGTGATTAGTAACAAAAAAATATTTATTTATTTATTTTTTGGCTGAATGAAAAATTTAGCTAGTTTCTGCAAGTAGGAGGTGCTGTATTATTCTTATCGGGCAATATTTGTGTTTTTTTTTTAATTATTACCGTTTGAGCAGCGCCTAACTCAGTGTACGGCACAAGGCATCTCAGGATATCTATGTGGGATCCAGGGAGTTCCGACGTTGATGTTGCCCTACTAGTCAAGAACTAGTTTGAGCATCAACGTCGGAATTACATAAGCCTTACGTGGATATCCCGAAATGACTTGTACCCTCCGCTGAATTCAGCGTGATAGAAACAATTACTTTTATGAATATTGATAGCTATTTGTTGCAAAAATCATATAAAGTGCTTGAGAATACATTGTAAATTACATTAAGCTTCTTTGTATTTAGACGGCATGTTAAGTTTGAAACATAATCACCCCAATAATAATAATATTTTATGTACTCGGTTAAAAAAATTAAAATTTTTTGATATTCTTAGGTGTCGAACTTGAGAACACTAAGTTAAATAATAATAGATTTAACCACCGAACTACGTATACTATATATTATAAATATAATAGTATAAATGTTTCGGTCCAGTTTAAATAATTTAAAAATTTTACAAACTAGACTTAACCGAATCAAGTAACAAATCGAATTAGACTCTTAGAAATAATCCAATTTTCCAGTCTAGTCTAGTCTAGTTTACCAGTTTTTCTGTCCAGTCCTATTACCACACCTTTGTTAATTAACCCAAGTAACAAATCGAATTAGACTGTTAGAAATAATCCAATTTTCCAGTCTAGTCTAGTCTAGTTTACCAGTTTTTCTGTCCAGTCCTATTACCACACCTTTGTTAATTAACCCAACCAATAGAATAGTGCAAAGTTCATCTAGAAAATTCTCTCTTTTTTTCACCCACTAAATTACATTTAAGTATAAGGTCTATACTGTTCTTTAGCCTGAATTTGTGATTCTTTCAGGACAAGATAAGATAAATTAAGATGCAGTCTCTTAGTTTCTTCTCCCATCTTTTTAAAAATTCTCTTTTCGTATCCTGTCTACATCCCCTAATTTTACATGAGATGGTCAACTAAATGATGGCTTAAATGTTCTTCTAGATGCCCTACCTATGCATAGAAGAAAGTACTATTCAATCATCATCCAGCCTAAGTGAAGCATCATGCTTATCAGGCTTTAATGTCCTCCTAGAGGTCTGCTGGTTGCCCTCCTTTTAAGTGCGAACCACACCTGTATGAACGAATCCAATAGAATGGTGCAAAATCGATCTAAAGATTTTCTCCTTTTTCCATGAAATTGTATCAAGTATAAGGTCTATACTGTTGCTTGGCAGGAATGCCTGAGTCTTTTAGGACGAAATGAATTAAGGTGCAGTCTCCCAGTTTCTTGTCCCATCTTTTAGTATATCTCGTCTACACCCTTGGAATTTTCAACAGGTTCTTTAGTAATATATGATGTCTATGGGTGGAGAATGTTACATATTTGGGCTTTACTTTGACGACATTAAATTTTATGTTGTTTGCATTTTCTTATAGATTATCTAGTTGATCACAGTAGAGGTGTGCTAGGTATAAGGTGACTATTTACAACATTAATAGAAAAAGTGAAAATAGCAGTAGTATTTATAATTGGTGATCACCTTGAAAATGATATCAGTAAGCTGGGAATATTGTAGTTATGGTTATGATTCTGGAGATGCTAATGTGGTGGATTGTCTTAATTACTGCAGAAGCGGCTCACTATGCTAGATGCAACGGTGATAGCAATATGGTTTCTGATATGCGTTTATTGTTGTTAGTTGCGAATGTGATGCAGTTTGTGGTTATTGTGGTCTGTTTGATTTTTGATAACGCGGTGATAAGTGTGGTTGCATTAGCAATTATGGTAACCATGATAGCATTTATAGCATCTTAAAGAGTTGTGGTGCCATTGTCATCATTGAAGGATATATAGGGTTTAATATTAAGAATCTAGTCATTTTATTTTGAAAGACATCTTGAATATCATGATTTCACTGGAATCTTTAAGATCTTAAACTATCCATTTCTTCTCCTTGAAAACATTACCTTTTTAAGCGGTGTTGAGTCAGAACATGTTTTAATACTTTGAAACCATTGTAATACTATTAAACAATGTGGTAAATATTTAATACTTTTATTGAGGTACCCTGTATTACTTCTGCTGCTTTTTAAGAAGTTTAACTATGTCATACACGAATCCAACTCAAATATTTTAATGAGGCTTCTTTGTAAATAGAAATATTAACAGAATACCAACGTGGCAGGCTCGAATTAAAAAAATAATGCAAGCTGATGAGGATGTCGGTAAAATAGCATTGGCAGTGCCTGTTTTAGTCTGTAAGTAACTCGACTTTATATGGTGGTAAATTTTAGAGTTGCACAGTACTTTTGTAATGAGGCAATTTTTCGCTTCTTGTGCTTACACTCCATGCAATACAGCTAAGGCATTGGAGCTATTTTTGCAAGACCTTTGTGACAGTACTTATGAGATAACTCTCCAAAGAGGAGCAAAGACTATGAATTCGTTGCATTTGTAAGTGTCACGCCTCATGTTTTTAAAGAATGCCTAATCTGTAATTTGTTTGTTACGTTTAATTACTTTACACACTTAGGGGCCAAATAACAAAAAAACTTGATTTTTTTAAGGTTAATAAATAAAATATAATTACAGCATCTCCTATTACCTTAACTATGTTTCCCAACTGAAGTTTTCCCCATTCATCTGATAAGAGAAATAGATTTTATTGAAATACTACCAAAGCACAAAAATCCTCAAATAGACCACCACATACAGAGAGAGCTAGTACTTTTCCAACCCAGGAAACCAAAGAACCTTAACTTGGAGCCAAAATTTTAAATGATTAAAAATAAAATAAAAATTGAAGCCATATAATTTGACAATTCAGTAACATCATGTGACCGTAAACTGCATTGTCTTCAGCACTAAAAAGCTAAGAGTATGAGTTCTCATGTAATGAGGTATTCTCTGGTTAAACTCTAATTACTAGTCGAATTAAATTACAATGTCAAAATAAGATGCCAATACACCCATCTTATGTGCAATTGTTTATTTAGTTAATGAGTTAACTAACTTTTGTTGCTTATTGCCTGTACCTTCTCAATTACACCAAGACCATCTTTAACTGATTTGCACTTTCCTAAATTGTAGGAAGCATTGTGTGCAGAGTCACAATGTGTTTGATTTTCTGAGGGATGTAGTCAGCAGAGTTCCTGATTATAGTCATGGTCACTCTGATGCTGGTGGTGGTGAGGATAGAGCCTTTTCAAAGAGAAGGTACGAGAATAGCTTTGTTTTTAATTTCCTATTTCTGGTTGATCTTTTCCATCCATTGATTTCATAAAATTTTGTGGACGGTCTTGCACTTTTGGCCATCGGCTCAATGAGGAATGCTGATATATACGTTTAAGACAATGGAAATGAGATGATAGTCCTTGTAATATGTACCAAATAAATGAATTACAGTTTAAAAAGAAAATAGAAAAGGTGATCTTAATCTGCACAGAAAACTGTAACTAAATTTACATATTGACGTTTTGTTTTGCCAGGAAACCTGCCGATGATGAATGCAATCACAGTGATGAAGAGTCAAGGAGAAGCAAGATGGTAAGACAGTTCAATAGAATATTTCACCATACATGCTGAGCCAACTTTTCCGTTTATTACCTTAGCCCTCCTATTAAAATATAGCACATGGAACATTGCAAACTGTCTACGAAGTTATCAAATTCTAGGATCAAAGGTTCATTTCATTAATCATTAAACCAAAATAAACTAAAACAAACCTATTAGATGTATGTCTTTATTATGTGAGTTACCGAAATTTGGATGGTTAGTTATGAATTATGATTGGGGTTTGTGTTCAAAGCAATTTATGGGATTTAAAAGTTAGCAGTATTATGAAATGTGAAAATCAAAATGCTCTTAGGATGGCTGACTGTTTTATTTTCTGTGCAGCTTGAGATTAGCCATGGCAGCAGCAGTGGCAGAGGAAGAGGTCGGGGTAGAGGGCGAGGCCGTGGACGAGGTGCCCGAGTTGCAGAAAGAGATACATCTCATATAGACACTGAATCAGACCCCTGCACTTCTTTCCCAGACAGCACCAAACATAACACAAACTCCAGTATGCTAACAGATAATGCTTCTGATTCAAAGGAAAACATCAGCATATGCGAGTTAGGTGATCCTACAGTTCGAAATTTTGATCTCAACTCTGATGTGATTGAACCATCTGCTGGTAATGACAGCGTGAAGAAGACAGCAGCTGAACCAGTAGCCCAAGCACCATTAGCTGAACCGGTAGCCCAAGCACCATTAGCTGAACCAGCAGTCCATGCACCATTAGCTGAACCTTCTGAAACAAAACAAGAAGAATACCCCGGTTGGTCTCTTCCTGACATGGACCATATGGTAATCGATCCTATTCAACTTGCTAATCTCCCCACGGGATTAGACGAGGATGATGAAGATTATGATGAAGAAGGGTAAATGTACACTTAAAATCTATTTTCTTGGTGGGGGAGTTCATCAGCTCATAAAGAAAAATTTGAAAAAGATAAATCTTGTTTAGTGATGAGCTTCTTATTGGATATGGATAGTGTGCCCTAGAAGCTGTCTCTGCCCTTCTTTTATGTTGTTATTTTCCCGCCGCTCTATCATAGCAGCTGCAAACACTTTTTTCTCATAGATTTCCCTGACATATGTAGAGATGTTTGTCTCTGCACCTTAACTTTAACACATTGTAGTAATATATTGTAGTCTTCATAAAGATGGATTGTCTTCCAAAAATCCTATTCATTTAGCGTACTTGTTTTGTTGTTGTTAGTGATTATCCATTCACTGGATACGTTATTTCTTTAACATTTACAAGTATGCAGCGGTTTAACGAGTCATTCTAATAGAATTTGTTTGGATTGTCAATACAAAGAACGCTGAATGTAGATTGCGTTAACAATAGATCAAAACAATCTTGGGAAATGAAAGGAAAATTATTTAATTATATATCACATCATGATTAATGTCAGAAGAAAACTTACAATCCAAAACCAAATTTTAATTTACAATACTCTATTGATCCAAGATGTAATCTAAACAGATTAAATAAAGTTTTAATCTGCGATCTGTGTCTAGGTCAAATTATTACGAAGCTTAAATTCTTATTTATTCAAAGGTCAAGTGATCAGCCCCACCACCAAGCTTAAGCATCAACACCAGTATGCTTGAACTCGTGAAGCTCCTTGAAGTTCATCCATGGCTTTACCCAAACCTTGGCTTCATAAATCTTCTTCTTACCTGAATCCATGGCTTCCAGAGTCAGATGATGCATTGTCCCCGAAACTACTTGTTCTTCAGCCTTCAACAATCTCCCAAACTCTAACATCGCATTCTATATTTGCAAAAACCAAATATCAAATCAAATTGATTCTACAAAAAAAAATAAAAAATGAAAGGAAATAAAAACAACCTGTTTCTTGTTGTGCTCTTGGACGGCGAAACGAGCAAGGTATTCCAGTTCGAAGCTGTTCTGAGATCCCGAAGATGGATTAACTCCGCCGACCGTTGTCATTTCCGTACTGTTCTTAGGTTAATTTTTAACGAACAAGGATCAGAAAATCACAAACTCTTGTTAATTTCTTATTCGAGAACCATTTATGAGTCTTCAAATTTGTTTATACTTTTTACTTTATAGGATACCTTCGTTCCTGATTGGCTTGCCTTTACTTTCGCTTTATCACAGAATCAGAAATAATATCTTTATAAATTTCTCAATACGGACGGTGTCGTTTCGTGTTTCCTAAGCTTCCTTCCCTTTTCCATTCTTTTGTTGGTCTTTCTTGATTTTTATTGTTTTTGTTTCTTTCTTTCTTTCTTTCTTTCTTCTTACTTTCTTAATAAAATCGGAAAAATAGATCTTGAAGCCCCTTATGTTTAGCTTTTAATTTTTTTAAAGGTGAATTGTAAATCATTATTTTTAAGATGCAACTAAATTTATTTTAATTTAGTTTTCATTTAGATATATAAAAGTTATTCAATGCCAATCATCGTAAATAAGAGGTTAATTTGTTGCCTAGAAAAATCAGAAAAAATCGTTAATTCTTTTTTAAAATAAATATTTTTATAACCATGACACACATAATATTTATATGCTAAATATTAATAAAATTTAAATAATTAATTTAAGACGAACTCCTAAGCAGTTATACATTTTAAAAATAAGTAAAAATTGGGATTAATATGTGTTTTTTAAAAAAAAAAAAAATTAAGGTAAGGGACTGACCAAAATAAAATCCCCTGGCAAAAGAGTCTCCCTATTACTAGAAGAGAGCGAACATCGTATTCTCCTTCTTCAACCTTTCCCCCTTCTATGCCTGACTGACTTGTTTGTGTCTGTCAAAACTCAAAATCAAATAAATAAACCAGCCCTTTCGGAAACCCACATAAAGATACCATATTTCATATTTGCACAAAGAAGAAAGACACTGCCATTAATACCAAAAACCCAGAAATAACTTTCCTTGGGAGAAGAGAGAAATGGAAGAGGCAAAGGCATTAGCTCGACACCAACAGCAATTGCTCCTACAACAACAACAACAACAACAACAACACCAACACCAACAACAACAACAACAACACCAACAACATCAACAACATCAACAACATCAACAACAACAACAACAACAACAACATCAACAACATCAACAACATCAACAACATCAACAACATCAACAACATCAACAAACAGCTCAAGCTCAACACACCCAACAACAACAATTCATGCTTTTACAACAACTTCACAAACAACAACAAGCCCAGCAAATGGCTCAGGCCTCTGCAATTTCTCGTTTTCCTTCCAATATTGACGCTCATTTGCGTCCCCTTCGACCTCCAACTAATAACCTACAACTTAATAATCCTAACAACCCTAACCCTAATCCTAATCCTCACCCTATCCCCAATCCCAACTCGAACCCTAAACCCAATTCGATTCCGAATCTTCATCAGCAGAATGCCAGCGGTAATAGTCAGCAGCAATCCCAACAATCATCGACTCAACTACAACAATCACAGCAGCAGCAGCAGCAGCAACAGAAGATGATGCGACCCGTTAACCATTTGGAGCTCCAAATGGCGTATCAGGATGCTTGGCGGGTCTGCCATCCTGATTTCAAGCGACCCTTTTCATCCCTTGAAGACGCCTGCGAGAGGTATCTGATCTTTCAATTAATTCGCTTTTTCAATTTTGCTTGATAATTGTTACCCAGGTTTTAGTTAAATGCGATCAGCTTCAATTTTGCTTATTTAATTACATTCTGTAAATGGATAGTTTTTCCCCTTCAAATATGATCTGGGAGTTTACCTTTTGTGAAATACTCAAATTATACCTTTTTTTATTGTTCTTTTTTGCATTAGCGGAAGAAAAGAAAAAAATATGTGGGAGATATCCCTAGGTCCTAGGATAAGAATAAAGCCTCAGATGCGGTCATATATTTCTTGAGTATTAACGCTCAAGTCTATCTTAATTTGTCATCTGTTACATGGACTCGGCATTTTGCAACCTTATTGGTGTGGAAGCGAAGAAAAAGGCCTTTGTATCCATGTGTAAAATTTTAAAACTTTAAGTCCGAGCTCCTCCGGAAGACACTCAACAGCTATTTCATGTAACATAGGTTGTGCATGCTTTTATTTATGCTGCTGTGTAGATATGCGACAAATTCCCAAATCTGAGTTATTTAGGTTTCTTTGAGTAATGAAAAACATGAGCATATTCTTTGGAAGACCGTTGGAGGTTTTATGTGGGTATATTTGGGAGGTGGTATCTCTCACTTCTTCCTATTCTCTGTTATTTCTGTTACATAGTGTGGTATATTTATTTTCTAATTGCTTATTGATGGTGATGAAATCCGAGATATATCAGGTTACTACCTTATCATGTGGTAGCTGATTATGAGGCGGAGGAAGATGATAGGATCCTTGACTCCGACACCACAGGCCAAATGCTATCTCGTTCTCAGCAGTGGGATCATAATATAACTGCAAAAGTTGCAGAGTTTACAGCCACATTTGAGAAGCAGGCTCTTGCATTTAATATCATATCCCATAAACGTGCTCAAGGGGAGTTTCGATCTGAAGAGAGAATGATGATAGAGCAAGCTCTATGCCAAGAGGAGAAACGGGCATACTTTGAACTGAAAACTGAGCTTGAGTTAAGAGAGAGAGCTGGGCAGGAAACTAAAATGAGAATGTCAGCCATGGCACAAGCAGAGCAAGCTCGTGCTGAATCGCAGGTGCATGCTGAAATACTGTCTCGAGGACCCATAAGGGCAAGTGCATTAGGTTCCCACATCAATGATATTTCAATTGATCACAACATCGGGGAACAAGATCATGGAGTTAACCCAGATGAGGTGATGAATGGATGGGGAAACAATATGCCGAGAGATGAGAAAGAACCTTCTGAAGATTTTTTGAATGATGATGAGAATGAGAATGGAGATACAGATACCCAGGAAGGATGGCGCGGAGCTGGGGAATTTGATTTAAACACTAGATAAAATGGAAGTATGAATTGAGATATATCATTCATAGGTGATTTTTCTGTAATTTCCATATATTAGCTAGCACCTATGCTTGTGGTTTTAGCCAACCTCACACTCCACTGACATTATGCACAATTACAACATCATGAGCCAATATAATTATTCATCCTCCTTTTCTTTTGCCCCCTTTACTCTATATATTTGTCAGGAAATTCAATATAGGCTAGTGTTTTGAACTCATATTTTCCAACTGCCATGAAAACTATCTCAAGTCACATTGTGTCTTTGCTACTTAATTTTCCTAACCTTCACATCTTCACAATATTTAGATAAATAGAAGGATAAACCGATTTTTTTATCTATACTGCCATTAGTTACAAAAGTATCATATAACTGTGTTGCAAAACTGTGGCAGCACGACATGGAGCTTGGTACCTTTAAGCTACCCAATTGACTCATATTCTCATTCAAAATGCATCAAATACTCTATTTTAAGTAATTGTTACACATTTTGGTAAAATTTAATGATAATCTCAAATAAAAAAGAATTGAGATAGTTCAAAAGTATCAATTATTATTAAAATTGATCAAAATATATATTAATAATTTAAATTATGATAATTAACGTGCTAAGAATATGGCCAATTAGGATACCACATAAGAATGAGGTAACTCAAAGGCACCGAGCCCCACACCGTGAGGTAGTAGAAAAGATTGTTTACCCTAGAATTACTTGCTCGACATTTCAAAGGAGAGGAGCTACATTCTTTAGCTAAATTATCTACAGAACTGAAGTTGATGCATAGAACTGCATAAGTTTTCAGGAAAGAATATTCTACTATATAAAAAAAGGACATTATAATTATCATAAAAAAGGACATTTTAAATTTTAGCTCGAATTCATACCATCAACAACGGAAAACAATGAAGAGGTTTAGGGTTCTAGGAGCTCTTCTGTTCAAAAGCTGGAATTAGATTATCATGTTAAGTCACCAATAAAACCACAAAAACTATTCCAACTGCTGTGCAAAATCATATTATGTTTACTATATAGGATCAAGCAACTAGAGAACAAACATTTACTAGTATATATGGAAAAAATGCCCTACCATCACTAAGCAAGCTTTTACCTTTCTACCTTGACATCTAACAAAAACTAACCAAACTACTAAAAGCTAAATTAGGCAAGAAACGGAAGGATAAAAAAGATGTTTCTCTTCAATTTGGAACTAAAATCGAAGGAGCCAAACAAAGAATACACAAGTATATGACCTTGCCTACAAAATATTAGGGAGCTGCAAGTCCAATCTCTGCTGCAACTCCTTTATCTTTACATAAAGTTCTTCCTTCTGCTCCTTGTAGCCCTGGAGTAAGTAGTTTTTTCCTTCTATCACCTCTTTCAATTCTCCAGCTTCCCTTTTCAGCATTTCAATCCTGTCCTCCATTCTTTCTTTTGCAGGGGACCCAAACATCTCCCCATCAAGAAAACCATTTACATGACAATTTCTGGCCTCAGATGCCCAATTTGCAACATCAGATGGCTTGTCATTGGAAGGAGCATGTCGTACATGGTGATTGGCAATAGCTTTCCTAAGGCTCTGAATTTCATTCTCAGAATCAAGCAAGTGCACATTTGCAGCATCAAGCTGTGACTGCAAATGCATTGAGAGTGCCAGCTCTGCATTTAGTGAATTCTGCAACTCTGCAATCTGATCCTGCATTTCCAAGATCATTTCATCCCTTCTCTTTAATTGCTGCCTAAGTTTATGTATTACTTCCCACTTACAAAAAATGTCAGAGCCAGATTCCGAGGCAAAGGGTGAATCAGAACAATTTGAATGATGATGAAATGGTTTTGGAAGTAACTCCGGGCGTTCGGGAGACGATGCCCAAATAACACCATTCTCTTTGCCAAACTTGAGGGCTGGAACTGTCACCAAAGGGAGAGAACCATTGGGTGCAGCAAGCATCGGCCCGTCTGGTTGGCATTTAATCTTTGTACCTTCATTCCCATTTTGAGCACATCATGTTACATGACAACGATAGAATGCAAGACATAAGCACCACAAAATATTATATATAATTTTGCAAAACGTAACTAAGAATAAGAAGTAAGAGGGTGCCCACATAGTTTCAACACCTGCCCAGACAAAGTCTTCAAATAAAACAACATTGGAATTTTCATGATTATAACGGGAAAAGAGCTTCTTTACCTATTAAAAATGTGCATTTTAGTCCCTCATCTTTTAAAAAGTGTATTGTTAGTCCCTCAACTATTTTAAAGATACACATAAGTTCAATTTAAATAATATCAATATTATTTAAAGATAAAATTCTGCACATGCATAACATGTGAGTTAGAGTTAAGGATAACTTAGCTATTTTACACCCTTTAAAAAAACCAAAGCATTTAAAAAAAATACAAAATAAAAACCTAACCTTGCCTTAGGTACAGAACCTACCTTGCCATTTTCTCTGTTTGTTTCTCAATCCTACATTTCACAATTTCTACGCATTCTAATCAAACTCTTTAACAAGATGGTGGAAACTGATGCCCCACCTATATATGGTAAGCTCTTTATTTATATGGGTTTTCATATCCCTGATTCGGCTTCGTAGTGAAAATATTGGGTAAAGGAAATATACTTTGCATCAACCATGGTAGTTGAATGGCACATGATACTGGGTGAAGGAAAGATAAAAAAGGAGGTGTTGTTTTGTATTTTTCTTATTATATTTCCCAAGCCGACAATAGATATAATACATATATATTTTCTATTTGGCTAAATGACAGTGGAGATAATATTAATTTTAATCGTAGTGGCAAATAAGTTTTTAGTATATTTTACAGCATCGACTTTCCATTGAAACTAAACTAATTTTAATAATATTAAATATTAAAACTGAACTGATTTTTTAATTTAATTTTCATTGAAATTAAACTGATTTTAATTTGATTTTTATTGAAACTAAATAGATTTTTTTTTCTCGCTAAACAAAATAATAATAGTAACTTGTTGGGCATTAAAAAAAATCAAAAAATAAATGACAAGGGAGGTGAAAGTAGACCTATATAAGAAAAGAAAAAAGAATAAAAAAAAGTGCCTAAGGGAGACGAAAAAGGCTGTGAAATAGAAAAAAAAGTTCATTTTTGAAGGAAAATTAATATTTTTGTTAATGATATATACCTTTATTTATAATATTATATGATTTACACATGATTAAAATTGAACTTATCTGAACCTTATATATAGTTACAGTACTTACAATGCATCTTTTAAAAAAAATCAGGGACTAAAGTGAACTTTTTTAAAAACTAAGGGAACCAGCTTCAGACCTGATTAAAACTACAGTATATCTACGGCCAAAGTAATCAGGTTTTACAAGCAAAACATAATGAGCATTGTAATTTCAAGAAATGAAGCTGCCTGGGTTCCAACACCCGATCCACAAAAGAGAATAATACAAACTAGTCATAAGAGATTACAACACCCGGCCAAAGGATTCTGTTTCAAATTCGAACGAAGAAAGAAAAAAAAATTCTTTATTACATATTGCAAATATGCATAAAAAAACAAAAAAAATTATTGTTGCATGTACGTTTTCTTTTTGGCTCAATGAGCATTCTGAAGAAAATTCAATCAATATAAGCACAAACTACTGCGTGAAAATTTCCAGTTCAGGGCATTTATCCAGTTTAGGACTTATTTTCTAAAGGGCTAACTTGCTAAATGAATTTTTATACTTGCCAGCCAAATAAATAAAACCCACTTCCAGCCACCTTCTAGTACGGTTGGTAAAGATTTGACGTTTCTTTAGGGAATTCCCTAGTTCAAAACCCCTAGTTCGAATCCCTTCCCATAAAATATTAAAAATGAACAAATAAAATAAAACCCACAGTACCCACTTAACAAATTCAAAAGTTCATCTACTTATTTAACAGAAACATATGGATGAACTCGTTAACGGAGAGATCCATCAAAGAGCATACTTCCAGTAGAAATAAAGTTACCATAGTAGGTAATAAATCTGGCATCAGAAGATATGCACGTACAATTTCGTAAAATGTTAATCAACACGAGCAAATACTAATCAGATCTTAACATAAAGATATAACAAAATAATAAGGTAATAATTAATACCTGACATGCATTTAAAGAAATTGCCATCATTTTTTGTGGAGGAGTATACATTTGAATGTGATTGGCATTCAGCGGATCTTTGTCTATCAGATGATTTTCCACTTCCTGTATTAATGAACAACTCCAAAAGTTAGGAGGCACTCTTAAACACAATTTTGCAACACATGGATTTCTATAAATTCCAAACCATTACTATTGTTCCCCTGCTTCTTTGAGTCAAGAACCTGCTTCAGCTTGAAACCAAGACGAATAGATAACATGCTTAACAAGGCACCACCAACAATTAGAACCCAATTTGTGCCTTCGGCCTGAAAAGGTTTAGACTTCAGAGCTCTAGGCGATCCGGTTGTTTTAGGCTTCATTTTAAAGGATGATTGCGTTTTGAAGGAAACAATCCAGAGTCATCTGAAAGTGGCTTACAACGACAATGTACCCCAGTTCCATTTTTATCTACATGACAGGGATATTTGGTGAAACCTGCACCAAGAAAGGAAAAACACAATTGATTTACCAATAAATCTCTTTGGGAGATAAATGTTTCTGTGAGTTGAAGAGTGACAAAGATAGATCAATACAAAAAATAAGTTCCAATATGATAAAGAGGTCAGGTTCAAATGAAAAAAGTAAGTTTTGTGTTTTTTATCCAAAATTATTTCTCCAAGTCCAAGAACTCTGATTTTTATGATTTGAAATCTGTTTTCCAAAAGAAATTTAAAAAAGTTGCATAAATATTCAAAAACAAAGAAAATAATTTTGTTTTCAAATTCAAAACTGTTTTCAGAAAAAAAGATATTTGAATATGGTACCAAACGTACCCTAAGCTAATTAATGAACAGGCAAAGTTCTGCATCCACAACAGAAATACTTCAATCCCTTCAGAAACACTCAAACACACAAAACACAGAAGGTTCTTCCAATTTTTTTGGAGTTAGGGTTATAATCTCATGGATAAACATACTGGTCAAGTAAATATTAATTATTAGCAGGCAGGAAAGAAGGATGCTATCTCAAGTCTTTCACATTGAACAGCTAGAAGATGGAATAGATCTCCTGAAGGTCACAGCCTTCTAGTAATTCAAGTAATGCCAAAAGCTGATTCTCAGCTAGAAACTGTGTTAACTTCATCCCCACTTTCGAAATTGTAATACCTAGATGTAGAAAATCAGCACTACAAAAAAGTTAAAACCCACTTCAAGTTTACAAAAGTGCCAATACCAAATTGCAAAAAGATTCCATACGAACAATAATTACCTTAAGAAACAGCATACTCATTTTCACATCTTATTTACACTTTATTTGGCTACACATTACAATTATAATGCTCGTAGTTATAGGAGATAAGGATATAAGTTTCTCACACAACAAAAATCAAAGGTCAAAAGAATTCTTGAAAACAACCCTTAAGCATCGATTCTAAAACCTCTCTAAAAGTTCAAAACAACAAACTCTCAAATACTAATGCAACTTACTATTCTGCAAATTAAAGTTTGACTTAAACAAATAAGAATTGATAAAATAAAGGTGACGTGTATATAAACCCGCTCACAACACTACAAACCAGAAATGAACAAAAATTGTTCATATAAATAAGTAAATTACATTACACATTAAATCCACGATTCTAAACAATGATCCCAAAAATCCAAAATTCATGCAAACTAAAGGACAAAGCAAAGTGAAATGATGAAAAACAGATTCAAAAAACAGATTTGGCGCACAATTATCCAAAGAAAGCTAGTAGCACCGAAGCAGGAAATGAAGGGGAAAATACACAAAACGACGAAAATGTAAAGGTTAATCCGTTAAGCAATGAAGTCGTGGAAGCAAAAGAAACAAACATGGTAGTTCAATTGAATAACAAATAACATCCACTGGCCTAGGGTTTCTGATTTCGTCCGTATCTTTCTCCGTGAGCTTGCTCGTTCACTCCGAATGCTTTATCTTTCTCTCTCTAAAGAAACCAGAATGAGTGAGTATGAGAGGGAGAGTGAGACAATAAGAAATGGGGGGTTTTACGATTTGGCGGTACGCAGGTTTATGCTTCCACGAATTTAGATTTTTATATTCAATTTGTAAAATAATATCTTTAAAATTTATAACAACCAATATATTATATAATAATATTAAATAAATTTAAATTAAATAAATAATTATGTTTAACTTAATAATAATTTTTTTTAATAATTAAAATATACAGTTAGATAAATACTAATTTTGAAGTTATAAATTTTAAAGAATATTATTTTTGTTATTTTTTTAATAATTTTTTTTTAAATTTAAAATATTATTTTTTATTATAATTGATATATATATATATATATATATATATATTAATTAATATATTATAAATTAATTATTCATATTAACAAGTTATCCTACGATTTATTTACCATCTCCGAAAACTAGTTTTAGATTGATTGAAATCTAATAAAAAAAACTATTCATATTAAAAAGATTCTTTTTTTTTCTTTTTGACTAGTTTTATATCGACATGAATTAAATGATTAAATTTAATTGAAAAAAAATAAATAATTAAGTATATAATTAATAAAAATTAATTATTATAAGTATTATTTAACCATAAATACATGTATGATGGAATTTTTAAAATAAATAATTATTAATAATGATATAAATTTATGTAAGCTGTTTTAATTAGATGTGTTTTGAAATAATTGTGAAAGAAATAAAAAAATTCAAAATGAAAATTTTTTAAACAAATAAATTTACGCATTTTTATAAAAATATTAAAATATGAAATAATTTTGGCCTTAAAATATTTTTTTGAATCTTGTTAAAAATAATAAATTTTAATATGTATGAAAAATGTAAGTTTTAAAATAAACTTCAAAGAAATATAAAAATTATACCAAATAAGTTTACTAAAAATCAATTCTTAATTTTATAAAAAATATAGAATTAGCAAATAATTTTCTTTAAAAAATTAATTTTCAAAATATGTAAAAATAATTTGACAATGAAGTTAAAAGCAACAGAGAAAACAAATAACATAAAATAAATATTTTATCAATATATATCACACTTAATTTATATAAGATATTAAAATTTGATATCTAAGATTCAAATTCACTTAATATAATAGCTAATGTTATTAAATTTGATAAATTTAACCTAAAATTTTAATTCTATCAAATTAATTTAACGGTATTATATTTAACTATTTTATAATTAAAAATTGATGATAATATAATTTTACATTTTGAAATAAATTGGAGACCAAATGAAATAAAAAGTGAAAGGCAAGTCATGGACAATTTTAACTTGGTTAAATCAATTTGTTAAGAATTAAAATTTTGGACTATTTGTCAAATGATTAAATTATGTGAATTGAAATTTTATGGATGAGATTATAATGTCTTAAATAAGTTTTCCACAAAATGTTTGAAAAAATAAAAGTTTTATATTGATAAAAAATAATAATATATTCACCCATTGAGTTAACCTTTTAATAGCGAAAAATTTATAATTTTTATGGACATTAATATGGTATTAAAATGTCACTTGATCAATAGCCCATGAAAAAAACTAATGGATCTCCTAACAAACAATAAGTGTCCAAAAAAAGGCAAATAACCTAAATAAAAATATAGTATAATAAAATATGATGAAAATGTTAAGTATTTGGCCAAACAATACATACTTTGAATGAGTATGTTAAAGAAAATAAAATTTCATCTTCATAAAAGATAATACTATGATAGAATTCGTAAGGAACAAGGGTGTCTTTACCTATTAGATTCTTATAAATTTTTATGGGATCAAATTATAAGATCTTAACTTAAATAGGTTAGTCACAAAATGGTATAATAAACCAAAGAAAATATTATTGTAAAACAATTATGTTATAACTAATTCTCTCATTTTATACAAATTATAAATTGATAAAAAACAAATTCACTTTTAAAAAATAAATTATAATATCAAATAACTACACCATCACCAACTCTCCTTTACTTACAGATTTTAAGTTTACAATAATCTTACAATGAAATCAATTATTTATTATTGATGTTGATTTTTGTAACATAAAATATGATTGTTTTCAACGGATCTAGAAGATAAAACAACTAATTCCTCCAATATTTTAATCAATGATAAGATTTGATGAACATATAAAAGATATATGTTTCACTCTATGAATAAAAAATAAATTATTTATGACCATTATTCTCTATTGTAAGATCTTACTTATGAATTTATTAATTAATTAAAATTAAATTAGATAGTTAAAAATATATTTAATTATAAATTAATAATATTTTAAACCTCTATTTATACTTAAGAATATATTTATCAATTGATTAATTTCAAATCTAATTAAGGAAGATATTAATTAATTGAGGATATTTATTTATATATTTTTCTTAATTTTTCAATTAATAAATTTCAAGTCTAATCTAAGAAGTCAATGATTAATTTAGAATTGTGTAGACTCATTTTGATTATGGGGGTTCGTTTATTTAAAAAAAATCAATAAATCTAACTTTTTATTTGAATCATTTAATTTTATGAAGGGTTATGTTCGTTAAAATCTCATAGTCGTTCATTATCATTAGCTCGGCTATAATTTAGTTTACTTACGATTTGTAGTTATTAAAGTAATTTAAAATTTACAATTCTTTTCTACCAACCGATGTTTGATGAAATGTTTAGGATTTTTTTCTTAACCAATTTAGGAAATAATTTAACTTTTTAAAATAACCTGTCAATTTTTTTAGAGATCAACTTTAAGGTAACTTATAATTAGTTTGTTAGTGATTTATGCACTTATGAGCAATTAAAATTTATGCATTGATGAGCGAAAACCGACATCGTCGATTCTTGTCAATACTTTGGTTTTAATATTTATAAAACTCTCGCAAATGCACGAATTATTTCGAAGAAAATGATAAGTATACTCCCAAGGTCGATCTAAGGAAGGAATGTATGTGGTTTTTAATTTATTATTCAAACTTTTAAAAATGAAATTAAATCCTAAACATCTTGTCACGATATTTTGGGGTTTTTGTGTTTTTAATCTACTTACATAAAAATAAACATAGATTCAATAAACATTTATGCAAATTTTATCATTTATAATGGCGGAGTATTTATGGATATAATAACTAAGTTAATTATGCTTGCTCATATTATCTAGGTTATTAAATATATGAATTGATATTTATTGATTCTCCCTTTTTTGTATGCATACCACATTTAGTGGGGTTAGATATTCTTTGTTAACTAAACAAATCAATTAACACCTATGGGTGGGGTTGATAACTAATTTGGTTAATTAAATTAATTTCTTTTTCTAAGAGATTGAAAATGAACCATTTAAATGCCACCTTTGGTGGAGTTAGACAGTTTAAACTTTATTCAAGGTGTCCAAATTAAACCCAAGAATTTAGTTATCCGAGTACTAACTTTCAAGTTTTAAAACCATTACCGAAAACATGTTGTCAATACATTTTCAGATAATAATTCTTATAAAAACTTTTGAAATAGAGCTTCACTCTAACTACCGGGCGATTGTACCATCAAATAAAAGAGCACTACTCTAAATCAGGCCGGATAACTAAACCTTAAAATCTAATTTTCAGGTTTAAGTTTGTAATGAAAAATAATATATTTCTCTCTAACATTCTTAATATAAAATCTTGAATAAAAACAAAATCAATTCATTTTAGAGATTTTCACCTATTTAATATTTCGCAAGCATAACAACGTTATTATTACATCATATTTACTAAACAGCCAACACAGTTAAATTTAATCACAGACAAATTAAATATAACATGTAAGAATAAAGCATAAAGATAACTGTAAAGAAAATAAAATCCTTACAGAAATTCGACGCTATTCCCGTTGCTGGAAAACCTCCAAGCGGAATTTGCACTCTCATTTATTGAATCAAAAAGCTAATAAATTACATAAACATAACTAGTTCTTCCCAAAAAGGGAAGAACTCTAAAACTAAGAGAAATTAACTAAAAACTAAGAAAAACTAAAAATCAATGAAAAGAGAGAAAGAAAGAAGAGAGAAAGTGTGTTTTGAAGGAGTTGAAGGTGTGTTTTGAAGTGAAAGGAATGAGGGTATTTATAGGTGAGGATGGAGAGAAAAAATGAGTAAAAAAATGTAAAAATGCATAATGGAAATGCTGAGGTCATTGATGACGTCAACATGACATCATGGGGCGGCTGCACGTGAAAAATGGGGCGAAACGGGCGTCGGCGGGCGCGGCTGAGCGCGATTTTCTCCTTTTTGACATTTTTGACCCATTTTGTCCAATTTTTCCATATTTGTTGACCTTTCCCCATTTATTTATTAATATATTTGTGATGTATTGCTTCAAGTATTCCTATTTGAGTCTTTAATTTACGTTTTTAAGTCAAAATACCTGAAAAACAATAAAAATACTCGTGATTTCGAAAAAGACAAATTTATATAAATATATGATAAAACATATAAATATATATATTTTTAATCAATTAATGTGCATAAAATCATGGTAATTTTAATGCTTTTTGAGCACTCATCACAACCCCCAACCAGCTTCTTGCTAGTCCGTTAGCAAGAGAAGCGACAAAAACTAAAAATTAAACTATCATAAATCACTTTCGTGGATTGAAACGGTTGCATTTAGCCTATGCAACAAGCCTTTAAACCCTAGGTTGCCCTAGTGGACGAGTTTGAGTCTCGTGAGGGTTTTCAGTAATGATACCCACAAACATTGAACTAAATGTAAAAATCAAAAGAAACAATAAAAACAATCAAATCAAAAACTAAAATTACAACAAAATTAAAAATTAATTTAAGGATAAAAGAAAACAACATATCACAAAAATGTCTCATACTTTTTAATCTCTTTTAAGATCATAATTAAAATCTCAAGCATAAGTTATTTTAATTTCTTTAAACAATCATGATTTATTATAATAATTAGTCGAAAATCATTTTCATATTTCATATCAAAAATGTATCAATTTAATTTTACCCAATTTCAGTGTCATGAATCAGAATTCGCTTCGACTCTATTCCTCACAAGTCAATACTCTCAAAACACTGAATCCTATGGGTTCAAACACTCATACGAATTTATATGCGAAATAGTTTATGTATAGAAATGAACTAATATGTTCGCATATGTATAAAGAATAAAGGCTCAAAGTGTTATTTTAACATTGATCTCATGAAAGGAATCGAATGTATAAATTATAAAGATATCATATATAAAAATTATTTTCATGCATAAATCAAACTCATTAATAAAGAATTTCAAGATATATGCTTTTAACAAATGAAGAAATTGCAATGACTTTTTAGAAAATTACTTCATATATCTTTCTTTTGTAATTAGCATGTACTCACAACTTTGTAGGCAACGTGTGTCATAGTATGTAGATGATACTATATATATATATATATATATATATATATATATATATATATATATATATATATATATATATATATATATATATTTATCTCTCTATTTTTTTTTCTGTAGATATTTTTCAATATATGTATTTTTTAGAGAGTCAACCCATGTACAGATTGTACATTTTTTTTTGGATTTTGGTGAGTGGTTAATTTTGTGGCTTCTCTGTTTGATCTTGGTTTAGGTATCCCCAGATATGTCTTTTTGTTTTTGTAGCAGTCATGCATAAATGAGATATAAGCATATACTATCAATTTCTACTCAAATCATTTAATCTAAGCAAAAATAATAAAAATAAATATATGATACTCTATTAAGATGGAAAAAATTCATACATTCAATGCTAATACCTATAGAGATCATCTAAAAATTTGAATAAATAAGAAATGTGTTTGGAGTAGAAAAAATATATATTTCACTCTGAATAAAAGAAATTAGGCTCAAATTATATCTCACAAGGTTAGTCTCCACTAAAACAATTTCATAAACACCAATTTTGGGTTTAATATAATTTTCACATTTTATCAAGAAATACTAGTTATGACAAAAACTAACTAATTATCAAAAATAATTACAAAATATTTCATGATATGTTTTCAAAAATTAATCTAACAGTACAAAAGACTTAACTATTTACTTAAATTTGATTTAAAGAAATGATAAATTTTTGTGAGAAAATATTTTTATATATATTTTTTATTTCAAAAATTACTAAATCACATAAAACAAAAATAAAATCAAACACACAAAAATGAAAATGTGAACATAAAAAAAATTGTTTTTTTTTGTTTTTTTTTTAATTTTTAAATTGTTAAATCTTTTTTTTCTAATTAAGCATGGTAATTTTTCACCACCCCCAACCTAGAACTTACATTGTCCTCAATGTAACAACTATAAATTAAAGATAAAGAGAAAAGAGAAGAAAGATTACCTATTTCTTGAGAATGTGTAAGTAATAATGGAGGAATGCAGGTGCATTCATCATATTCATCATTTAAAGTGTATACAGACAGATCGTTGTTAACTTCTAACATCTCAACAAATATTTTTAGTTTTAACAATTTAAAAATTATTAAACTAAAATAAACAATAAAATTAAGTAAATAAAATAAATAACAGAAAATTACCTCAAATGATGGGTTGCCTCCCATCCAGTGCTTAGTTTAACGTCTTAGCAAGACGTAACTTGGGGATTGCATTTTAAGTAAACTCAATGTCCCCTCATCATTGAGTCAATCATACCTACAAGTAAGACAATGTTGTCTACCTATACTGTTTCAAACATGCCCTATTGATTTTCAAATTTTTCTGTACCAAAAACTAGGGGCATGCTTGAGGGTTTTAGATAACCCACATCTAGGTGCAAATCAAATAATTAAGGCATCAAAACACAATTGTACCTAGATCAAACAAAGAAACTAACTCTTGAGATTGTAATTAAAACTTTTAAAATTTTGGAGATAGTTTCAATTATTTTTTTAAAATATATATTTTTTAAAGTTAAAATAACATAATCAGTATTAACCAATAGTGCTCCCAGGAAAGAATGGTGGGGCAAAGGCTCCTTAAAAACCATTATCCTAGACAGAGCAACGTTCCCAGGAAAGACTAGTGGCACAAAGGTTTCCAAGAACTAGTCTCCTAGACAAAACTCCCTTAGATGTTTACTTTTCATTTTATTAAAGTTAAGTTAATTAGGTTATGTTAAGTAAAAATTTAAGTTAATTAAGTAAAAGAAAATCTAAGTTAATTAAGTTAAGTTAATCAAAAAGCTAATTTGGTTAAGTTAAAAAAAAATCTAAATTAATTAAAAAGCTAAGTTAATCAAAGTTAATCAAAAAGTTAAGTTAATTAAGTTAATTAAACTAAAAATCTAAGTTAATTAAGTTAATGAAAAATCTAAATTAATTAAAAAACGAAGTTAATTAAGTTATTAAAAATCTAAGTTAATTAAGTTAAATAAAAATTAAAAGAGAAAAAAAATAGTTAAAGAAAAGAAAGAAAAATAAAATAATATAAAAGAAAATTAAAATAAGATTAAAATAAAATAAAAATAAAAATTGAAAAAGGTAAAATAAAATAAAAAAATAGAGAAAGGTAAAAGCAAATAAAATTAAAAAAAATTATTATTTTTTTATTATTTTTATTTAACAAAAATAAAATTAAGATTTTAAATAAAAATTAAAATTAAAAAGTAGTTTTATTTTATTTTTTTTAAATTTTTTTTAAAATTTTTTTTAAAATTTTTTTTTAAAATTTTTTTTTAAAATTTTTTTTTAATTTAAAATTTATTTAAGTTTTTTTTTTATTTTTGTTTTATTTTACTATTAATGAACGGTAATTTTATTTTATTATTTACATTATATATTTTTTTATCTTAAATTATTTTTTAAGTTTTTTATTTTTTTTAATTTTTTTTTATTATTTATGAACGGTAATTTTATTTTACTATTAACGCTATATTATTTATTTATTTTTATCTTAAAATTTTAATTTTTTCTTTCTTTTTTATTTTTTTTTATTTTTTTTATTTTTTTTATTTTTTTTATTTTTTTTATTTCTTATGAAATTTGAAATTTGATTATTATTTTTTTATTAAAACAAAAAAAAAATCACAATTATTTATAGTACAAAAATGTTTTTAAAATTTTGATAAATAATTTAAAAACCGTTATTCCTTCATCGGCAACGGCGCTAAAAACTTGATGATGTCATCCCCGGCAACGTGACAAATTTATATAAATATATATATTTTTAATCAATTAATGTGCATAAAATCATGGTAATCTTAGTGATTTTTGAGCACTTATCATGCATAAAGCCTATTTCTTTTTCCATACAAGAATGATCAATTGAGATAATGGTGTAGCACTAAGTAGGCCACTTCCTTATCCTAGATTACATTCGATGTAGGTACCAAAGGGGTTTTAGACCCACTTCCTTTCCCACACAAAAAATGATCCGTTTAGACAATAGTGTAATGTTAAGTAGGCCATTGTATTGATCCTAAATTACAATCACTATAAGTACCAGGGATGCCTTTCCCACACAAAAGTGGTCCATTGAGATAATGATATAATGCTAAGTAGGCCACTCACTTGATCCTAGATTATAATCGTTATGGGTGCCAAATGGGTTTTGGGCATGCTTCCTTTTCTACATAGGAAGTGATCCATTGACATAATGGTCTAATGAAGCCAATCAAGCCAATCTAGATCTTGGATTGTAGTCGTTGTGGGTATCAAAAAGGTTTTGGGCCCGATTCCTTTTGCACAAAGAACTCTGTCCATTAAGTGAATAACTAAATGATTTTATATAATAAGTCTCCATAGGATATTGGCCATTGCATGGATTTTCCAGAACGTGTACTCTTCGTGATCCAGTGCAAGATTGAGTGATGTCATGCACTTAGGTTGTTGTTGAGCACTTTGGATAAAAAGCATAAATTTTGGAGGTAAATATTAGAGTGACTACATAAGTGTTAATTTGGATGCATTGTTTGTTCTGCTCATCCGAAGATGAAGTGGCTTACAGCTCCCAAGGTGAGAAATGGTAGCTTAGAAAGTGATAATCTTAAGCTGATATTGCCTTTTAACCTTCCAAAATTTGTTCCTACAATATATTTTATGAGTGGTGAGATTTTGGATATTTTCATTCCAAGAACCTCTAGAATAGGTTGTGTAGTGAATACTTGCTTTTGGATTCCACTTTTACTCGTGGATTTTTGTTGAAGTTTTTCCCTAATTGAGGGTAGCTATAACTGAATGAGTGATTAGTTATTCTAGTTATGGAACTTTCGTTGAATAAGACATCAAGATGATGTGTTCTTGAGACAATGAATGCTTATATTTGTAGGATTAGTGTTTTCAGATCTAGGATTCTTAATCATTAGTAAAGCAATCTCTTTATTTGTTGGTGAGATGAAGCTAAGTTACTTATTGCTTATCGTTTAATCAACAATTGGTTTGTACAAGAATATGACAACTATTCATTTAGAGCTTTGCAATTTAGTGTGTTTAACTTGGAGAAATTCAAGGATGGGTGACCTTTTTAGAAAGTGCTTCATCTTCCAATTTTTATGTTATCTCTGTTCTCGATGCAATGTTGGTTACGTCTTTGGAGTCCTAACAAGAAGTTACTTCTAGTTTGGCATAGCCTAGACTTCTTGTCCTTGGGTGAAGAACCCAAACATCACTTTATGGATATTAATGTATATGTCTCATAATGTGTGACTTGTATCCACAGTCACTTAACGTAATTTTGATCCACAATCATCAAGTGGCCTGGATCCACAACTCGAAGGATGGAAAGCTAGGTGGTGCCATTTGGAAGGCATCTTGTGTGAGTAGCACAACCTAGAAGGTATCAATTCATCAAGTTCGACTTGACCTAAGTGGTAGTATCTTGGATTGCGTGGCCTAAAATATGACGTTCTCGAAAGCATAACCTTAGAGGCAGTTTTCTAGACAACATAGCCCCTTAGTGTGCAATTTGACTAGCTAAGGTCTAATCTTCTTTCATATGTGAATCTCTGTTTTCTTGGAGCAATGTCAATCTAACAATCGTAGTTATGAATATCTACCTCAAGATCAATAACATCAATGGTATGGCTGTTCTAAAGCGATTGCATCAGTTATCTAACTTTGGGGTGGTTTCTTAAGGCAAGCCATGCAAATATAGTTTAAATGCACATGCTTGCACTGATGGAAATCATTGGAAGATGATTGATATCTTTACTTTTTGGAGTTATAGAAACTTAACGCTAGTTGATATTTGGTAAACTAGGTTGGTCAGGCTTCTTGGTCTACCTAGATGCTTTATCTAGCTATTCTACCTAGAGACTAGTCTTACTGACTACTTTTCTTGGTCGATTGTCTCATTATACTCCATCTTAGAGTGCGTATTCTAGGTTGATGATTTGATGCCTATTTTCGATGGCTTATACTAAGGTAGGCTGATCAAGCTCTTCTTGGATAGCTTTATGTGGTTACTTTCCTGACAAGATAAGAAGTTTGGTCTTCTCAACTGGCTTAGTGACCAAAGCATGACTTAGCTTAGGATCCAGCGTTTGCTTAGGTGCTTTTAGGAGTTCCCTATCGGGGTCTACTACCTGATTTTAGATCTGAAATGTTAGAGCTAGTAATCCAAAATCAACAACTGAGCTCCATCTAAATGTTCTTATTCTCTTGGAGCACGTTGAGAATAGAGCACTGATCCTAAGTGCTAACTGGGTCATAAGCTTTTTGAGATAGTGAGATGTCATCATAAACATATTAGGAACTCATCTCAGTGGCTTAATGGATTAAAGGCGTTGCTAGAATAGAATTGAATAAAGAACATGAAGAACACTTTGAATATTCTTAAGTTTTCACTAGTTTAATCAATTGAATGCCAAATTTATTTCCCATAAATAGTGTCAGATGTTAAAGCCAATTTTGTTAATATGTATTTTTTGGACAAGTATACCTACTAGTCACTAAAAACCAAGTCAAAAGGGACGGTATCAATGTGTATCATATTCATTTCGATATTTAAGTCAATTTTTGAGAAAAAAAATTAAGATCATATAAAATTTAAGTGGTGAGCTTATGCATGGGTGACTTTTTTATTTATAAGAAGTTTTCAAAAAAAATTGATGAATACTAATCATAAGTAATTAATATCGATGAATTGATATTTAAATGTTTTTAATATTAATAACATTTCATAAATATAAATTAAATTATTAATATTTATTTTAAATTAAATAGTAAAAGATAAGTATTAATTGTGTAGAGACTCACGTACTTTTTTAAGTGCAATCTAGAATATTATCTCGCATATTCTACTACACAACTATTGACTAATTTTGGTCTCTCGAAACTTTTTAATGTATTTGAAAAAATTAACTTTTCATCTTTTTTATACTCTTATTATATATTTATTAATGAAATCTTTCTAATTTATTATTATTATTATCTTTTAAAAAAGTAGACTTCATTTCTATTTCCTTTCCCCCTAAATTCTCTTAAACATATATTAATTATTTATCATGTTATCTTCAATAGGATAATAGTTGAAAACATTGAGATTAGTATATCAGTGATACCTAAATTTATGAATTGATATATTAAAAAAAATATTTTTAAAAAAAGTTATAAACAAAATTCTATACTTTATTATTTTAGTTTACTTTTTAAAAAGTGTAAGTTTCTGGGTACAATTTATTTAAAATAAATAAAATTTAATTTTATTCAAATTTAATTTAGGTGAGTTAAGTGTCTTGAAGCTAGATAATTTTTCTTTGCTTAACAGGTATATTCACACGTGACTAAAATTTGCAAGAGGTAGCTACATGCATGATGCATGTTACATTGTTACTTTTAACGCATGTTACAGTCGTACCCTCAAAATATATTATATCTAATCACAAACAAACAGCTTATATATATATATATATATATATATATATATATATATATATATATATCCCTTTCTTTTATGAAATATATTTTGGAAAACAATTCCGGAAATAGATACAGCTAAAAAAAAATAAGTATGTCAATGTGCTATTTTGTCCTACTATCAAATATCATTAGAGCTGGCATACTTGCATGTTTTTGTACCCATTATTATCCAAGCTCCCTGTCAATGCCAACTCAAATTGCCCAATTCTTTGATGACATAAGTACAGAATTATTCATCCAAAAATTATTAGCAATTATATACCTAAGAAACCAGTACAAATTCTGTACTACCACTAAATACACACCAGAGTTACCGAAATAAAGTGCAAAAAATTGTATTATATTTTTTCATCTCCAATTTATTATGGTAAATAAAGGAAGAATCAAACAAACAAGAGGCAATACCCTGCTTAAGAAGAGAGACAGCTAGGAACTCATAAAAAGCTTCAAATTACCGATCAAGATCAAAACATGGGTTTAATTTTCCCATGAACACACAATGGTTGAATAAATTATGAATAATAGGCTTTATTACATATTAAGCTGAAGATCACATTGAATATTACACCAAGTCCTGCTGCTAAACAAATAAACAGTGAACATTCATATAATAAGGCATAGAGATGTATGCCTGTAACGCCTAAATTACAACTAGGCTTAGATCATTACCACATGTAGAACTAATCTTATATGAGTTAATTAAAAAAATAAAACCAAAAAATTGGTACAAAGAATGGATGAAAGTAAATGGTACTTGAAAGCTTCGATTCTCCTTAGTTTTCAATTTGTTTCTTGGATTCCTGTAAATATTCCTCCATTTCCTTCAACCACAAATCAGCAAAATCACAATTTTTCCAAGCATCAAACCAGGGTCCACCACGAGTGTAATGTATGGCCTTAGGACAAGTGGTAGGATCACCTTCAACAACCTTGTTATGCCCTTCAAGGAAATTCCAGACAAATGGGATGGACCCAATTTCATCATCTTCAAGCCACTGAAACCTGTGGAGGAAAGCACCTGTTTCGGTATTCACCGTCTCCGGTGTTAAGACTCGATTTTTGGGATGACCACAATTGTACAACACCATGGAAGACCAATTCTTCCTTGGATAAACTGTTTGAACCGCTCCATCCATTTTGGTAGTCTCTTTTGGGGTATAATCATGTTGAACACACATTATAGCAAATTTATCATCAATTAAGTCACTCAATTCCTTTATATCAGCAAGGTAAAGAAAATCACAATCCACAAACATTGCCCAACCTTCATAGTTGGCCAAAGATGGTGTCAGAAAACGAGTGAAGGAAAATTCAGTGCTTTCTAATTTACCCCTTTCACGCCAATAAAGACCACTCTGTCTCAAATCAGATTGTTTAATCGGAGTAATTTCAACGGGGAACGAAGCCCTCTTCAAGACTGAATGGCGACAGACCTCGTAGGCAATATCCTCACTAGGATCATAACCCACAAAGATCTTGAAGGGCTTCTTTATATTGACCTCTCCATTCCCATTACTCAAATTATGAACCTTCCCAGCATTCAAACTCATCATGATATTAAAAATGGTGGGAATTATACAACCTGTTCAAAAATGAAAATTCTAATAATTAAATGAACAACTGGACGCTAGATCTCGCATTCTTGTATTATTAATAATAAGAAATAAAAAGTAATTTTTCGATGTTTTTCGATCCCAATTAGCATAATGACAAGATCAAAGATTCAGCTTTCTAGAAACTAGTATCTAGTTTGTTTTTACAAACATAAGAAATGCAAGGCGAGATCTGAATACTAAAGAAGTATCAGAATCCATAAATTGAAAACAGAGAAGATCAGGAAACAATAAGTAACCCAAAAATCAAAAGAGAAAAGAACCAAAGAAACCGATAAGAAAATCCAGAAAGACCACCGACAATTTTAGAGAGAATAATACCTGAGAAAAAAAATGGGGGAAGAATATTGATTCAGATCTTGCAGAAGAAGAAAGGACCGTGAAGGTCGTTAGTATTGATAGAGATTTGGGGCAATCAAATCTTTAATGGCTGAGAAGAAGATGGAGAGGGAAATTTGAGCAATGACACAATCACTACATTTGGGGTACCTCTTATTTATAGTTGGCGTTAATGTCTTTTTCTTAATTAATGTTGCTGTTAATATATATATAAGATTGCATATTTTTTTAAGAGAAAATTAATACAAGAATCATTAAAAATTTATCATTTCAATATTTTAATCACGTTTATAAGAGATATATAATTTATATGATTTTAAAATTAATATATTTTAGTTATATAATTTTATAACTATGTAATTCAAATATAATTAAAATAAAATAATTTTAATAATAACTTTTTAAAAAAGTTTTGATTATGTGGTTTTAAAAAATAAATACTATTAAATTATTTTAAATATTTACTGTAAAAAACAAGTTATCTATTTATTAATTTTATTAGTTACTCTACTAACAAATAATTAAATAATTGTATTTTTTAATACAATTTATTATATTTATATTTTATTTTATTAACTTAAAGTATCATCATCAATATACTTTATAAATAATTAATAATATATCTCACCGAAATTATTGTGTAAAAATTAAGTTATTTTATAATTTTAGTATTAATAATCATAAAATTATTAAAAATAAATACTTTTAATTTTTTATATTTCTAACTCAACAAATATGTTTTAAAATAATTATACAAGAATCATTAAAATTAAAAAACCTTACAAATTTTGTTTTGTTAATTAAAAAATATGTTAATAAGTTATTTATGTTCCAAATATTGATTAATTATTAAAATTAATATTTTAATAATATAAAAAATTAATTTTTCACTATAATTCTCATATAAATATGTGATTATATGAAATCAAAAATAATTAAATTAACATATTTGTTAAATAAGAAATTATTAATTCATAGAAATATGTCTAACATAAAGATAAATACAAGTTAGGACGACAAGAAAATAGGAAAAAACTTATTATTTTATATCTCTTTAATTTAATAAAATAAAATTTATATAATTATATTTAAAAAAATAATATTACATATACTATTTAATAATGTATTCTTTTATTATAGTCTCTGTCTTGTATTATTAACATTGAAATATTAAATGTGTTAAAATTTTATAAAAAAAATTTATTATATTAATTTTATTATATATCTTAATTATACATTTATACCTGAAATTATCCCATAATCTTATATATCAATAATCCCAAATATTTCACGATCACCAAATAATCCCATCGATTGACATGTGTACTGTCCACATCATATGAGCTGGATTACCGCGTCTACTATCTGTATGATGTGTCAACCTTTTAATGTTAGCCTTTACTGGTTAAAGAGGCTGGTTTAACAGGAAACCAATGGTCCAATAGCCAGCCCACTGGAATTCATTTTGTTATTATTTTTATGGGACGTGAATTTTTCTTTTAAAAATTAGACTATTATCAAAGTTATTTTTGTACACAAAAAATTATACCTTTCACAAAGTAAAATATACAAAATTAATTATTATAATTGATTTGCCTTCAAGATAAATTTAATTTCATAATAATTATATATATATATATATATATATATATATATATATATAAACTTGAAAGTCTATCATTATTATTCTTAATTTAATAAATTTGATTGATTTTGACTTCTATAATTTTAAAATAAATTAAAAAAATTATCAATATAACAAACTTTAATAAATTTGATTAATATTGGCTCCTATTGTTTTAAAAGAAACTAAAAAAAACTTTGTAATATTTTAAAGAATGTTAAGCGTATGTATATATAATCGTTGTGATTAGTTTTTATTTTTGAAATGAGTTTAATATCACGTCTTTTGTTTATGTATAAAAGAAATTTTAATTTTTTTACTTATCATTTTTAATTTAATGAATTTCAATGAATTTAATTGATTTTAATTTTTATTATTATTTAAAAATAAAAATAAAATAGTAAATTTTAGGCATCCTCGTATATGCAATAATATAACGAGACTCCTTGAAAAATTATTCATTGGTATATAAAGGGAGTATTTATAATTTAAATTTAGGAAAGAACTATAAAAATGTAAAAAAATATATTTTTTATTTTTTATTAAACGAAGATGTTATATATATATATATATATATAATTTAAATTTAAATATGTTTAAATTTTTGAGTAATTATGTACTTAAAAAAATATTCACATTCATCTCGAAAACCACACACTACAAAATTAATATCCTATTTCTATAGTCTAGTAATGAATTATGTTGAAGTAGTGGTGTCCATAAATCGGATCGGACTGGATTAAACCGTAAAATTGAACTGAATCGGATCAAATCGAACGGTTTTACTAATCAAATGGTACGCTCCGGTTTGTACTAATTTTAAACCGTTCAAATCAGACTGAATCGGTTTAATAATATATTAAAAAAATTCACATTATTCTTCATTAAATTATAAAAAAATCGAACCGAACCGTTTTATAAATTAAACGGTCCGGTTTTTATTTCTTAAAACTTTTTTAAACGATTCGATCCGGTCCAATCCGAGTAATATGAACGGTCTGATTTGGTTAATTTTTTAAAAAAAAAATCGGATCAAACTAGACCGTAGACACCCCTACGTTGAAGTGTTAGTTTAAGCCAATTAAAATATAAGAGAGTACAATAAAAACTATAACGAAAAGAGAAAATGATTATTTTTTTTACCTCACGTTACTTTACTCCATGTTGTGGTTAGCTTAAATTAACATATTAACGTGATCAATGATAATTCTTGAGCTTTAATTACACGCCAGTATCCATAACCTGACATTAGAGCGTATAATGGAAGTTTAAGTTTTTTCTACATAGAATGTTTTTAATTTTGGTTTATCAAATTTATTTATTGATATATTTAGATATATGAATGTTAAGATAAACAATATATTTTATTTTTATTAATTAACTTTACTCTATTTTCTAGAACAATTAATTTTGTACAAATAAAACTTACACTTTAATAAGAAAAACAATTATTTAGAAATAAGTAAGATAATAAAAATGATTTTTTATAACAAAAATTGAAAAGGAACATTATGCATAACCATAAAAATAAGTTCACTCGATAACTACCATTTAATTTTTTAATAAAATTATATCAAATATATTTTTTAAGGATATTATGGAAAAATATTAAGTAAATTAAGTACTTTTTATGCAAACACACAAATGTGATGAGTTGCAAAGATACTTAAAATATTTAAGTGTTTGTAATTTTGCCTAAAAAAAGTTCAAGTAGAATATATGTGATTCAATTTTGTTAACAAATTAAACATATGAGATAACATTGTAGACATAATTGTAACTATGTAAATGTTTTGAACATTTTTGCAACTCATCCATTATGTTATTGGTATAAAATGTTAAAACAAAATAGTCTTTATTTTTCAAATACAATAAAATATCATATTAAAAACTAAAATTAGCATTAAGACACTCAACAAATTTATAAGATAACATTTTAAAGTTTTTATTGCTTGCTATATATTAATTTTTAATTTAATATTTTGCCAGATTAATTCATTCAATAACGTATTTAAAAAATATATAAGTCATGATATTCATTTGATGTCATTCATGTAGAAAACTTGAAATACTATGATTGTTTAAAGAGGTATAAATGAATCTTCCTATCAAATAAGATGTATACATTTTAATAAAACTTTATAGATACGTGGGTAAAAGAAATACGCAAAGTTATTCACAATATTATATTTGATCTTCATATATTTAAATTTGATAAAATAAAACTTTAAGATTATAAATAAAATATTATTTATAAATAAAAATAATGAAAAATCATCAAGGATTACAAATGCATTTAATGCATTAGTGATTGAGAATACGAAGATGCATCATCAACTATATCATTAAAACCTATCGATAGAAAACGAAAAAATAATAATAATAAAGATGGAAAACTCACATATTTAGTTGACACTTCATGCCAAAGAAATATAAGACGTAAATTCGAATACTAAAAGTAAAAAAGAAGGAAAAATTTATTAAAATAGGATAAATAGTAATTTCTTACTAACATGATTTTTTATTATTGAAAACATGATTGCTTATCCTATAAAAAGATATCTTATTTTTCATTAGTTGGACACACAATTTCAACAATAGCCAATATTCCATTACAAGAAACTGTTCATCAAGCAATTATATTTTTAGAAATTATGAACAGTTAAGAATATTTTAAAGATTCTTAATTAACTTTAAAATTATAATAATTATACATAGTATGAAAAAAATGAATTGCAATAACTATTTTTTTATTCTCTAATAAGCCTTTATTGAACACCCGATTACATACAAATGTAAGAGATTTGTCATTAAAGAGTATATTGAGGCTAAAACAAACTGAAACATATTAAGTATAATAAAAAGAATATAAACGAAAGGAAAAGCCATGATAAACTTATTAAATTTAGGTATCGTAATTATAATTTTAAATCAATTAAAAATTTTAAATAATTAAATATTTGTCTATAATATTTATAAAACTAATAAATAAAAAAATGGACTTAAGTTTATACATAAGCAAACATAAGAAAATTATAAAGTTACATCAATGGTCTAATAAGTATATTAAATATTTATATTTAAATAATAATATTAAAGAAATAACAACTGAAGTTTTAAAATAACTAATATTAGAACTATTTACGTTATAAGAAATAAATAAAATATTACCAAAAAAATCTTCATAATTTTTGTAAATTTTACAAAATTTAATAAAAAAACTTGAAATTTTTATATTTAAAAAAAATTATGTATATTAAGATACATGTCAAATGTTGTTAGAATTTGACTTTACCTTTTCACCGTAATAAAAGTACTTAATCACCTATTTGTATTTATTTTTTAAAATCTATATTCACATATTATTATATTATAAAAAATTTAAATTATTTTTAATCAAGTTATCTATTTATAAAAAAAAATTATATTTTATATCCTAACAAATTAAGGTTATGTTTAGTTTACATAATTGAAAAACAATACTAATATAATTGAATTAAAAGAAAATAAAATTATTATTTTTGTGATAGGTTTGATCACTGAAATAAAAATATAAATTATTATTGTAATGTTTGGTTTGTAAAAGAAATGTAACATAATATAGAACTTATATAATGACATTAAATTACAATTATCTCAAATAATTACTCTATTATATTTATAAATAATATTATTTAACTGTATATTTTTTATCTGGAGAAATGTTTTTTACTTGAAAATATGTAAAATAGTTTAAAAAAACATTCAATTATTAAAAAATAAATAACTAAAATGATATACGATTAATTATAAATCATTGTTAAAAGTGGCCATGGAGGAGTGAATCATTCTGCTTACTTTTGATGAAAATAAGTGAAAATATAAAGACTATAGAAAAAAGATACAAAACCGTGAGTTAGTTATTTAGGGAAGTAATCATCTTTCTTTAAGGGGGCCAAGCGTAAATGATATTCATGCGGTAAAAAACGTTTCATGACTTACAATTCCAATGGTCAAAATGCTAATCCAAATATATGAAATTATAATTGATCAAAAACATGAAATTATTGATTATATTTCATTTATTTTTAGTACACTCAAATATATAAATATATTAATAATGTATTTAAAATTTAAAATTTATAGATATTTGATGTAAATATATTAAAATTTATAAACATATTTATAACAAATATATCTATTATTTTAAAATTTTAAATAAATTATAAGTATATTTATAATGAACTCAATATGTTTAGAACATAAAACATTATTAATTAAAAATCTAATATTTTTACGGACATATTCAAACATTTATATAGGTATATGCTCGTAATATATTTAAAATTATAAATTTATAAACCTATTTAGTATAAATATGTTAAAGTTTATAAATATTATTGATATATTTATAAAAAATATATCTATAATTTTAAAATTTTAAATAATAAATTTATTAAAAAAAACTAATATCTTTACCAACGTAACAGTTAACTCTAACTTAAAAAAAATTGTAAGGCGTTCAATTTCGGGGTTAATTATGGCCCAAATTTCCATACAAAGCACATGTGTGACACCCAGATCCACCATCTTGGAAAATATCACCCATAATTTACAAAAATGTTACGAGAAAATATGGTCATGACTTTTTTTATTATTAAACATTACATTAATTATTAAAATATCACATAATTTAATAATAATAAAAATCTTCCTATGACTACTAATAAAAAATAGATAAAATATAGGGATATAATTGCACTATAAACATATACAAATATCCCATTAATTAAAATCAAACCATACAATAATTATAAACTATGGTGCACGAAATCATAACATGTAAATTCAATAAATAAAACAATTCCAAAAGCTAGTTTGCCAACTTTATTATGTATTTCTACAATTTTATATTACTTACAATATTTAATTAGTATTAAAATTTACCATGAATCAAAGTTATTCACGAGAAAAGTCCTTAAGTTACCATAATGAATCCACTTGATACAGTGTCATCAAATGCCCCACAATTATACCAATTAAATATTGCATAATATCGCATATGTTTCAATTTGCCAACCTACATATCTATCATGAATTTTGAAGAGATACCTGTATTCATGACAAATGCCTACACACCACAATCCTTTAATTTTCTTACTATCAACAAACATTAACACAAAATGAAGAACACGTTCATTTAATGTCCATTTGAATGTACTTATTAAACCTACAAGTGACTTAAAGATTAAGTGGTTTTAAGAAAAAAAATTGATCTTGCTGTCTTCGAGAAACTACTATTAGTCTTTCAAAGAAAACCGAGTAATTAATAGAAAGTAAATGCATCTTAAGATAACAATTTCAAATCTTCTCCATCACTTGACAACCTATTAACATCTAAAAGACTAAAACTAGCCCTTAAAAAAAGGAAGGACAGTTAATAATATGATAATTCTTGGCAAGATTATAAAATATAAAGACAGATATCATCTCTAATACTACCAGAAGAATTTAGCATTAAAGCACTCTCTTTTAGGTGTTACTAACGCTCACGTGTGACTATTAATTAATAAAAAAATAAGTTAAAGATAATTAATTGGAAAAAATTAATCGTTTCTTTTACTTAAAATAAATAAGAATAATATAAAAAATTATCAACATTTTAACAACTAATAATTTATTATTTAATTGATAAAAAAATATACTATAAAGTTTTTCAATATTTAAATTACTAATAATTTATTACTTAATTGATAAAAAAAAAAAAATAATTAATCAAAAAACGATAATTATTTATGTTACTAAAAATAAATAAACTTTTAAAAAAAGAAAATAATTGTAATATACATAATTGTCAATATTTTAGTTATTAATAACTAAGGACAATAGCAATAATTGCTATAAAATATGTCGATAATTTTGACTAAAAATTTATAGTGTTACTTAGATTTTTTCTTTTATAAATATAATAAAGAAGATATATTCATTTAGCCAGAATTGCTTATGTTTGGGAGTTCCCCTGAGAAAATTGTTTATGTTCAACGCAACTACAAACCGATTCTTGTAATATTACTGCATCACTTGTTAATTTTGAGAAAATAATACTACAAAACCCCGAGGTTTTCTGTTTTCCAAAACAGTAAAAAGAACCCCTTAAAGTTATTTGTAAATGACTCCTATTATTTGTTGGTCTTAGATACTTGTACTCCTATGACTTTTTAATTATTCTTAAATGTTTATTTATAATCCTAATTTGTTAATTAATAAACATAATTCAGCATAGAAACTAGAAAGTGGGGTAAATAAAAGAATAAAGGACAAGGTATAAAGGAAAAAAAAAATTTAATTAAAATGTATAGTTTAAATATATATAATATATAAAGATTAAAATAACATTAAATCTAATGGATTTAAGGTTTAGTATTTAAGATCTAGAATTTAATGTTTAGGGTTTAGTAACTAATAAATGAGTATTATTAGTAAATCAATATTTTTCTTCTCATTTAAAATATTGACTCCTATTTTTGTCTATTTGCCAAATAACACTTACATCAGTCACAAACTTGTAAATAAATCGATAAAACTTGCAAAGCATAGTTAGAAGCCTTCTTACAGCCCAAAGGCCACTCTCTGAACATAATCAGGTCTTCTTTTACTGGGCATCCGAATAAGGCCTGTAATCTGCAATTCGGTAACTGCACTGCAAAATCGTGCTCTGAAAAGAACTATGTCAAGGACATTCAGTTGGGAAAATAGTATCAGTGTATGATAATTGATATGGTACAAAGATATTCACATCTCTTGCCCTGTATATCACTCAAAATGAAGATACAAGAAATACCGAAGAAAAAAGATTAGGATACTGAATTGAAGCATCACTCTTGTTTTCAGATTCATTTGCTTCCTTTTTCCTCTTTGGTTGTGGGGATTGCTTCAGCTTGCGTTTCCCTTTAGTAGTAGGGCACATAATAACTGTTTTAAAAGACTGGAACCAATCATGGAGATTGATGACATCACCGTGCTCCTGAGCCAATATGTACCTAACACATGAAATAACACACAAAAATGTTGTTTCATAAACATAAGTAACTTTGAAAAGGGGGCAGGGAGGAGGTAAACATATATAATGAACCCAAAATATATAATCTCCCCTGTTTTGCACCAGAATTTTTTTTTTTACAAACTCTATAACTATTGCAACTAACATATATAATCTCACCTGAGTTGGATCAGAATATTTTTCTGACAAACTCTGTAACTGTTGCAACTAAGAAAGTAAAAGAAGTTTGATGTGTCAATCAGAATTATTTTCACTGATTCAAATAACATACCAAAGACATAAAGTCACAAACAACAGAGTCATCCTAATAACAGAAGATATGGCACTATTTTTATCCTGCAAGATAATATGATAAATGAGACTGGTGGAGTGTTGATGGCAAGAGGCTGTGTGGTTATGGATACGAGTCGAAGGAAAATTAATAAACTACAGAATCAGATGTTGTTACTAAAGAGAAAAATAGAATGCTTTAGTAATCTAGGAGCATCCACGAAAGCTTTAACTATTGAGAACTAATGACAACTTTTTCTAGTTTGTTTTGTAATCTCACATAGGAAGTCAATCCTTAAAATGTTAACTAATACCAACCCTTATTTGTTTAGTAGACCCAAAAATAATAATCCAAAAGATCATTCTTTCTAAGTTCAAAATAATAAAATGTCAGTCAAAATCCACAGCCACAGGACATTATCACCATCCTAAAATAAATCCATCTGGGATATGATGGTGATATACTTACATAATAGAGGTATCAGGCATGGATGGTAATGCACTATTGCTACTAATGCTGCAGCAATTACACTGCAGGATTTTATGGAATTCCAAAAGGTCGAGCTGAATCTTTCTTCTCGCATCTCCAATCAAAGCCTGAAACAAGTAAAAAGTAACTGTATGTTTGTGGTAACTGCATAGATGTCAATAGATAAAGAACTGATCTTAAAGCTATAGCTCCTGTAGTGATAGTGTGGAAATCCCGAACTATTAGGGATTTATTGTTCAAAATAATAAATCAGTTAGGAAAATATTGTTTGTAAATTGCTGTTGATTAGGGATAGTGTTAGATTTTGATTTTAGTTACAATTCTATTTACTGTATTATATAGCAACCAATGTACATGATTTACCATCTGAAATACAAATAATCAGAAATATTTTCATTTTCATTCATCCTACGTGGTATCAGAGCAAAGTTGCTCTAACCTTATCATTAATAGCTGAAACCAATACCAATACCAATAGAGTCAAGCCCCTCTAATAAAGTAGGGAGAGAGAAAGTGGAGATAAATATGAATTGGGGAGAAGTTGATAACTTGTTCATCCAACTCACGGTTGAGAAACTTAACGGAAAAAATTACCGTGAATGGGGATAGTCAATCAAACTTGTAATTGATAGAAAAGAGAAGTTAGGGTATCTTACTGATGAGACAAAAAAAAAACAACATTTGATAATCTGATCAGCCTTCAAAAATGAAAGTCTGAAAACTCCATGGTTATTACTTGGCTCATGCACTCCATAAAACCCCCGACAGAAAAGTCATACATCTTTCTTCCAACTGCAAAAGATGTTTAAGAAGCTATTCGTGAATGAAAATTTGTCCTAAATTTTTGAAATCAAAACTCAACGATGGCAAATGAATCAAGGGGTTCGTGATGTCAAAGACTATTATATGAAAATGGTGGCTCTATGGCAAGAACTGAAGTTGAGCTTTGAAGAAAGGTGGGAATGTGTGGGTGATAGCGTTCGATACAAGAAAAAGCTCAAAAGTGGAGATTATTTGAATTTTTGGTTGGACTTAATAGAAAACTTGATGACATGAAGGAAAGGATCCTCAACCGTTAGCTTTTGTCATCGACACAAGAAGTGTTTTTGAAAGCTCGTCGTGAGAAAAGAGGCAAATCATGATGCTACGCGAGGTTGGGAACGTCTCAAATGGGGCTCGAGCTAGATCAGCCCATACCGTACGAGGAACTGGGCTAATAAGTCTAATGGGCCCATGGGCCATGGAGAATTGAATTGTAACCATGGACCTCCTCACTCTAATGCTTATAATTCAGATGGGTTGAGTGATTGTAGGCTAGTGTAGCATAAACATCGGTCAGAATTTAATGGAATATTATCTTGTAGGCCTAAGATGGGTAACGGATAGAATCAACAAAAAAGACGTATTTGGTGTAAACATTGTTGTAAAAATAGACACATAAAAGAACTACATGAAAAACATTTGGATTGAAAACCAAGAAGAATTATAAAAATCGTAGTTATCAAGCCAATATGGATCACCAAACTAAGAAATTTCAAGAATAAAAGAATTTCATCTAAGAACAAATGGAGAAACTTTATAGAATGTTCTCTAAATTTCAAACATTGGGTCAATCTTCCACTTATGTTCCCTCTATTTCATTTGCTCATAAAGGTATTTTTTTTAAAAGCATTAAACGCTACATCCAAAACTAAAACTCCCTAGATCATTGACTTTGGTACGTCAGATCACATGACTAATGATTATTAATCTTTTTTTTTTCACATTTACCTTGTGATGAAAATCTTAAAATGAAAATTATAAATGACACTCTTTCACCCATTGATGGAAAAAGGAATATTAAAACTTCTGATTCCATAACTCATGAATCAGTTTTTAAGGTGCTAAAGCTATCGTGTAATTTATTATCTATTAGTAAATTAACAACATTATAATTGCTCTACTAAATTTTTTTCCTCATCTTGTATATTTCAGGACCTATCATTGGGAAAGACGATTGACAATGCTAAAGAGTGTGAGAGACTCTATTACTTTGAAGCAAACAATGTGAATGAGCAGTACAAATTGCAAATTGTAGTTCTACATTTTTCCATAGGAATAATGACAATTTGTTGTGACAATTTAAAATGAATCACCCTAATTTTAAGTATTTAAAATATTTGTTTCTACCTCTTATTTAAAATAAAGAACTGTCTAATTTATGATGTGAAATGTATGAACTTGCCAAATAACATCATACTTCATTCTCGAAATCCATATATACATCATCCAAGTCATTTCATAGTAATCCACAATGATTTATAGGGACCTTCTAACTTTGAATCGTACCCATATAAAATAATGTCACCTTTATCGATGACCACACTGGCGTATGTTCGATTTATTTTTATTTTCACTTTATAATTTAAACACAACTCCAACCACATTCAAATTTTATGCATTGATAATGGTACCAAATGTTTTAATAATGCCCTTGGAAACAATCTCCGACACCATAAAATAATCAACCAAACTTTCTATGTTTACACTTCTCAACAAAATGGAGCCATATAACGAAAAAATCGACACCTTTTTAAAGTTACACGTGTTCTAATATTTACCACCAATATGAAAAAAATGGTCTAAGGAAATGCTTTGTTAATATCCACTTATCTCATAACTAGAATATCTAGCCATGCTCTTTCCTTCAAAACACCTCTCCACAAACTAAAAAAAATGATTTTCTACCTCTAGTGTCATTTAGGATATTTCTCTCAATTTTTTAGGTGTATTTTTTTTTGTATATATTCATTCCCACAATTGAAGTAAACTCGATCCGAGAGTTCTTAAATGTGCTTTTATTGGCTATTTTCCTACTTAAAAAAGGATACAAATTTTATGATCCATCTACAAAATTACTAGCCTTGATGTCACATTCTTCAAAATTACACTGTATTACAACAAACCTCTTTAGAGGGAGGATTCGAGTGAAGATCAATTTTTTTAACCTTGATCTCTCATTCCTCAAGACTATTATCCCAAACACTAGTCCTGAACCTACTACACCATATCATTCTAATGTGCCATTTAAAGAAAGAAACTTAGATTCAAGGAGAGATATTGACACACAAAAAGACAAGATATTTGTTTATTCAAAAAGGTCAAAATCAAAATGCAAGGAGAAACTCACACTTGACACACTAAAAGAGTCCAACACGATGATGGATTCAAGTAATCTTAAGTCTTCTTTCGACTTAGGTAATTCTGAATTATATTGATGATTTACCCATTACTCTTAGAAAACAAAATCGGTTTTGCACTCTCCACCCTATATCATGGTTTGTATTGTATGATACTATATCTCCTAAATTCCATGCTTTTACTTTTAACCTTGATAGGATAAATATTCCAAAAAATATTGATGAGGCATGGAAAATCCCGAATAGAGAGAAGCAGTAATGGAAGAATTGCTAGCTTTATAAAAAAAATAGAATTTGAGAAGTGATGGATTTACCACAAGAAAAAAACTTGTTGGTCGCAAGTGGGTTTTTATAAGTATAAGGCTGATACGACAGTTGAACGTTACAAGGCTCACCTAGTTGCTAAAAGATTTACCCAAACCTATGGTATTAATTGCATAGAGACATTTGCACCTATAGCAAAGTTAAATACAGTTCGAGTTCTATTGTCAATAGCATTGAACCTAGATGGTACGTTAGATGAAGAAATTTTTATGATATTACCACCAGGTTTTTGTAAACATGACAAGAAGAATGTGACGTGCAAACTCAATAAGTTTCTCTACGAACTTAGATAGTCACCTAGAACGTCGTTTGACATATTTAGGAAGGTAATAAAAAGCCAAGGTTATAAACAAAGATAGTCACATCACATTATGTTTTTCAAACAGAAACTAAAAATATCCATAAAACCTTTATGAGCTATGCATATGGGCTAAAGTAATCGGTTGTCTTAGCAATAAGCCAATAATCTAAATATCTATTGATGATGCATTCATGTTAAAGAACCTTAGCATTGGTTACTTATGGTTCTTTTTTTGTGTTCCATGCATTATTTCAGAACATATAATAATAGAGATAAAACATTTCCTTTTAATAACATACTTCATTTTGTGTGTTTATCCCATTGACTACGGATTGAAAATGCATTGTAAATAGTAGTAGCTTATATAAAATAAAAATCAGAATTCCAGTTTTATATCATTTGTCCCTATCCTACAGCAAAAAAGGTTTTTTTTTGGGTGGGGTTTTTTTTTGGGGTGTTTGAGGGGGAGGGGGGACCAATATTCTATTATCAGTAACAAGAGAGGTGACTATCATATAACTTTAAAACAATTATCCTTGGAATGCTTACCAATTGAAGTTTCTGAACATTTTTAAAGCAAACAACCTCATGAAAAGGTATGCACTCAATAGGCCTCATATGATCCCTGCTTCACAAAAAATCATTTAGCCAAAATATTATTGAAAGTGGGAAGGGGATGAAAGATGCTTTTTGATAAAGAAACAATAAAACTAGAGAAGAAGGTTCGCCATTATTATTATTATTATGAACAATTGTGTAAGTGTTGGCACATATATGTAAATAATTCCATGCCAGTTTAATGCTTACAAATTACAACCTGTATAGGCAGTGTGCCACAATTTTCTAACTGGACCATAAGAATTGAAATTCTCCCAGTGAGGTGAAAGTGGTACCTATAATTTTGGGCTAATTTCCTCTTCTTTTCTTGAAAGTACGCAAAGAGGTTTTTGGGGAGGGCTATATATATTACTAAGTTAAAAGAAAATGGATATTATAGGCCAAAATTCTTAGAATAAACATCATCCTCATCAAGTTATTTACCTGACCATGCAATTTATCAAAGCAGAAGCTTTCTCACTTTTTGTCTTTAACTCCTGATTATTGAAAGGACTTCGAGATGCATGTCTCCTGTCAAATGAACAGGCATAGTTACTTGTAAAGTCAAGGATGCTAATTACATCCTACAAATACAAACGTAAGAACTATTTCAGCAAAAAATAGCAGGATACTTGAAATCCCAACCGACATAATGTGGATATTGTATATATGTACACACATTAGAACACAAGATTTACAGATACACGAAAAAATGAGAAATTAATTCAAACTAACACCAAAAAACAGATCAATTGCATATGCCAATCACATCCTAAATATTGATACGACCAAAAAAAAAATTAAGAGAAAAATATGATTAATGTTTGAATTTTGTGTCAATACAGATTTTACAATATCTGGGAATGCCATAATCTGGCAGGTGACATGCTTTGGACATTTCCTATTAATATATGGAAAAAAAATAACGAAAGCCATAATCATCATATGAAGAAAGAACTGGACATAATCATGATGCAGAAAAATGAAATGAGATGAAATATATTACTTGATTATGCCTGTAGGACTTTGTGTGTCACTCCTTTCCTCAAATTTTGTTCTGGACTGCAGCTCCTTCACTTTATCATGCATCTGTCTCAACATGTAAACAATGACTATTCAATTGATATGGTATTTACTCGCTAACTATTACCACCCTTTTTAATACTTGTAAAGTTCTACACTAAAAGTTAACTGATAAACTAAAAAGGGTAAGCAGCTTTTGCTGGCTGATGCACACCTTAAGGTTATATATTTAAACTTTCAGGCGATGAATTTATTTTATTCTAACTGAAAGGAGTGGGATGGGGGAGGGAGATTGGATGAAATGAAGTTGACAAAAGTTGAGCTATAAGAAACAGAAGGATGGAATGTACGTGAGAATAAGAATAAAATGGAAGCACATTTAGGTAGAGGAGCATCCCTGAGAAGCTGAAATTAGCTATAAACTTCACTCATTTTAGACATAATAAATTCACAGTGGTACACATGTACATGACATAGGTGTGCACACTTGATGATACATAAACTAATATTCCAAACAACACCTTCCTAATTTGATGATCCAAAATAGTACTCATACCTCTGGAATTTTGTGAGTAATATTTCCCCAACTTTTAAGCAACTTACACAACAATGGTTCTGACAGATCCCTGCATAGAATTAAAACTCATAGTCATGTTGTAAGTTTGTCATGAATAAAAGAAATTAAACTTTTCTGACTGTTTTATCATAGTATACATGGTTTACATGCCAAGGTTATGTAACTATTGTGATGGACAAAATAAAACTTTTAGTATAAAATGAATTGACAGGAAATAAATAATCATATTATTATTACTAAAAATTACAAAGTGACATTAGAGGCTAAATGTTCTTCAGCACTCCTGAAACTTCTAGTTTACCTTACTTTTTGAATTGCCTGAAAAATGGCACTGCCCTTCCGCACATCAAAATATTGTTGATGGTAACAATCGCTAGAAGAAGATAACATGGTACCTTTGCCTGTTGCAACGTGATCACCAGAAGCTTCCCTTTTGTAAAAATCTGGATCGAGAGCCTCACAGAATAAGTCCAGGAGTCGGATATTATGATGTTTTCCAGCTTCATAAAGACACTGCAAACAGTTTTAAGTGACATGGAACAGAATGAGTGGCCTCAAATATCAATCAGGTTCCTAAGTCCCAACCTTATATATCATGACAAAATCATCAGTACAAAATCTATGAATTGGTCATATTGCCTCAGATAGATTTAATTAGGACCTTAGACTTGGTCAGAAGATCCTCAAATCCTTAGGGAGCTTGTAGAATTGTTTTCATGGGTTCTAGAGAACTTAAAGATGAATTTAGACAACTGTTGCATAGGAATATGATGGTATATTTCGCCAAAGCTAATCCTTAATATAACAACTTGTGCATCTATACATAATAACCGACTGCTGGCAATTCAAACAGAATGAGACAACTATTTCTCACAAGCAAAAAGTAACAGCCACCAATGGAAATGTAAAACAATCGGTCATAGTTATGCTATCATGCAATAGCCATCTATGATGACTCAAGACCCAAGAATAAACGCAATCTTAGAAAAAAATATACACAAGCATGATTGAGGAAATGGAAGACAATTATATATTACAATACTGTGTAAGATGATTTTTCATAGATCAAACTTGAAAACTCACCAAAACAACTGTACTCCAGTATTTTTGCAATCTTATCAAGTCGACCAAACCACAATCCAACTTCTTCTCAACCATTTCTGACATGTGATTCCTGAAAGTATATTTTCCACAAAACTAATCAAATCTCCATCTTTATTAGAATATGCTTACCTCGCTGATATGGAAGAAGGGAATCCTAACTCTGTTGATTTTGAGGAATTAATTATTTAAGAACAATTAATTACAAAGAGGAAAAGAAATACCTGAGAAACCTTTTAGGTGAGGTGAGACTCTCACCCTGAAAGCCATTCAACAATGAAACACTATGAATGTCCACAAATAATTCAAAACATTTTGACAAATCAAGAACTTATCGAAGCATGTGCATCATGACTGTGCAAGGGGAAAAAAGTAGTGTCAAATTTTTTTATTAAAAAAGCTTCAATGAGGACTGAAAATTGATACAAGGAAATTAGTTTTAAATGGCCCACTTCACAAAGTGTCATGAAAAGGACAGGAGATTTCCGCATAAAATACTATTTCTATTGAGAAAGATGATGAGAGAAGAAAAGGAATACCCATATCTAGGTAGCATCAGAAAACATGTATCCTAAAGACATGAATGCAGAAATGTGCAATGTTTACATACAGCTGAAGTAAAGAAAGAAGAGAAACAATCTATGAGGCTACCTTACAATCTTCTTCAAAAAAAGCACCAAGTTTAAAGCTCAAAGGCTCCATGGAGAAATGTTGGGCACATGCTATCTGAAAAAAAAAATCAAAACTTAATATCAATTGACTCATGTTGATGGGACAAAGTGTAATGTAAATCGTCACATGTTATTAATATAAATGCTGCGACATTAAAAAATTTCATAGAATCAATTATCAACCTTCAAAGCCTTAATAAAAGATGTCAATGTTCCATCGTGGTTCAAGAAGTATTTCCTCAGATAAACGGCCACCTTATGACCAATACTGAATCCAGAACACTGCCTCAAAAGAGCTGCCTCAAGAACTGCATCCATCCTTTCTGCTGGTGATCCCAATATGAACTTAGATGCACACAACAATTGCAGCACATTTGAAGGAAGTATGTTTCTTGGAGCATCCAATGTTGTTGCAACTCCCATAATTAGAATTACTGGGATCTTCACAATCCATTCACTACAAACAGCAAGTAATCAGCCATGTTGCACCAATCAGAGAAAAACTATAACATAATAAGATAGACTGCCATGGAGCATACATTTTTTGAAAGTTTGTGAAATCCAATAATGTATAGCAATCAAATCAATCAGGGAAAAGTCATGCATTCATAAGACCATGCAAGATCACAAAGTCTATGGCATTTGAAACAATCGAAAATAGTGCTACTCCAAAAAAATTAAAAAAGGTCACAGTAATACCTAAACATCAGGATAAAATCTGACAAGATTGATGGACAGCATCGTTCCAGATCATCTATGATTATAACCAAAGGAGAATCATAGTTTCCTTGTTCTCTGTACCATGATTCCAAAATCGATATGTCAGCTGCCTGCACATGGGCAGCATTGAAATTAAAGTTGCTTTGTGATGGGAATCAAGAATGAAAAAATAAGGATAATTAAAAGTAATTAAATAATTAGGATATTTATGATAATTTAGATATTGTTAGGATTTTATGTCAGCTGCCTGCACATGGGCAGCATTGAAATTAAAGTTGCTTTGTGATGGGAATCAACAATGAAAAAAATAAGGATAATTAAAAGTAATTAAATAATTAAGATATTTATGATCATTCAGATATTGTTAGGATTTTAATATTTGAAATAATTTTAGGATTTGATTTTTCCAATAATTATGTATTTAAGTTTCAATAAGATTTTGGAATTAGATTCACAATTATTTCTGTTATCTAAAAAGTCCTATAAATAAGATATATGATTGTACATTTATTTTCAAACCAGAATATGGATCAATACATCAATTTCTTCTATATTCCCTCTCTTTCTAATTTCTCAATTCTCCTCTCAAAATCCCAATTCTTCAATCTCTACTCTAATTTCTTATCCTTTTTCTCATTCCTTTCAATTTTATTTCCTAAGAAAATTAATCTATCATTTTCTATCCTCTGAAATTCTTCTTCATCCTACTTCAAGTTTCTCATTCATTAAAAAGAATCGACATTCTTTGAACAAATTGAAGAAAAAAATCTATCTTTTAACCAAAATAAATTTTTTCCCCCAAAAATAAAGAAAAAGAAACACTATGGTTTCATATGAGTCATCCCATAATTTTCATGATCACAGTTACTATGATAGCCAACCTCGATATAATTATATTTCCTCTTATTGTTATTACCCACCTAAGCCCAAACCCTAACCAATTCAACATGACTATGTATCACTTCCTACAATTTCTAAAGCTCATTTGTGAAAAGTTAAATAAATATGACCAACATATCATGGATTCTTTAAGTAAAATGGTTAATTCATTTGCACATGACGAGAAAAATTGTTTAGAAAAGCAAACAAACAAGTTAGATACAAAAATCAAATTGTCCTTAAAATCTGGAAAGATTGATGGACAGCATCATTCCATATCATCTATGATTATAACAAAAGGAGAATTATAGTTTCCTTGTTCTGTGTACCATGATTCTAAAATCGATATGTCAGCTGTCTGCACGTGGGCAGCATTGAAATTAAAGTTGCTTTGCGATGGAAAAAAAAATATATAAGGATAATTACCGAAGAATTTCACATGTAGTAACAATTACACAGAGATCAATTGTTCTTCCGATCCAAATAGGCAACCGGGATCTAGATTAGGGGTGAAAATGTCAACCCATGGAATCTTTTTGTGAACTTTATTCTAACTCAGACAAGTAGAACTCACAACATGAATTAAGCAGATAACACAACGAAAGAAAACAACATGCTTAATTCAACACATAACTAAAACAACTAGTAGATAAAAAAACAACAATTTACAGTAAACATACAAGTGATAGTATACCTCACCGACTCTTGTCAAGACTAGCAACAAGCAAGCATAGCAAACATCAAATAACATGTGAAACAAGAATACATAATGGAAAAACAACAAATGATTTCCAATTACTTTAACACCTCATATGTGAAAACATATTCGATAAATGATGATTATACTCTCACAGTATGCAATCACACATAACACAGCATACTAAAAGAAAGAGTCTGACAACCGACATACAGATAAGGAGATGTTAACTCATTAAAGACTTACAACAAACTCACATGCAGGTATGTTAATTTAGTATACCAAAAGAGTCTGAGACTCGATATGTAATCAGGGTAAAGAGCTACAAACTCTTAAAGGACACGTTCCCACAAAAGTGTAATAGAAGACTACTAAAGCAATACAATAATATCAGACATGAAGTTTATTTTAACAATCAGATAAAATAATCACATGCTATATAGATAGGATATTAAGCATGCTAAACAAAAAGCAAGTAGCTTACCAATTGGAGTCCTAAGCCTATATGTGGTAACATACAATATCAAGACTCAAATTGTACTCACAGCAAAGTAGATCATCCAAACACAATCATATAACGAGGTAGACACATATAGAACCACTGCATATAAGGTAACATCCTCAGATTACTTATAGCAACCACTCAACAACAAACAATCCAACAAAAACAATAAACAGATACAACTCATTAGAAACATATACGTAAATACCTCTATTAGTCGGAACACCTACCCTAATTGCCTATTATTACTCTCGCTTGTTGCCTCCATAATAATTGGACTGACACACGAACCCAACTTTCCTCCAAAGCCAACACTACTCAAGTAGTGTGATCAATAACCGAAAATCAGTAATGTAAATCAGAAAGTAAACTACCAAAAGTGGGAGGCACACTCAACCACGAACCACCAATAACCAATTGTGGGAAATACACTCAACCACAAGCCAATAACACTCAATCAAACATACCGTTCATCACCACATAAGCTTCTCACCTATGAAAATGTTGCATCCTAGCAACTAACAACCAACACAAGGCTCACCACTTAAAAGCATGATTTTGCTATTTTACCCTCACATGAACATAACACAAACACCAAAATACACTCAAAGTGATTTGTGAAACAGAAACAGATATTCACCTCACTCCAAACCCACCATAAACACCAATTCGAGTACTCACCACTTAAAAGCATGATTTTGCTCTCTTAGTCAAGAATCACTAATACCGAACAACACTCAAAATAATAGTGATCTGGAAACAAAAAATGAGATGTCAATTTGACAAAATTTCACTACAATTTTTCTAGATAAGAAAGAAATAAGAAGAGGGTTTTTTTATAGAACTCACTCAAGCTTAATGAATAACCTTTCCAAGGGTCCTCGTTAAGGGTCCAACAAAAGCCTCATCGAGGTGCCAAAAAAATCCAAATTTTCGTTTCCAAAATTGTTGAGTAAAACTCTATAAATACCAACATGCGCAACAAAAAAATAGAAGCGGCAATGTCGGCGAGTGAGCTTACTCAATTTACTATGCATAATACGAAAACCAATTACGTGATGTATATAAACATGCTCACATACAAAGTGTACTTAACTAAGTGTGTGTATTACTGATTATCAACAATCAACCTTACACAGAGGAAGACATACACTTAGTAAAATAAACAAACTCTGTATTTTACACACAAGAAGCCAACAAAGACACAAAAAGCTACAAAACTTACAATTACAAGTAATTAAATAATAAAGATATTTATAATAATTTAGATATTGTTAGAATTTTAATATTTGAAATAATTTTATAATTTAATTTACTTAATAATTATGTATTTAAGTTTCAATTAGATTTATAACTATTTTCGTAATCAGAACAGTCCTATAAATAGGATCTATGATTGTACATTTATTTTCAGACCAGAATATAAATTAATATAATTTCTCCAGTACTCTCTCTCCTTCTAATTTCTCAATTCCACTCTCTAAATCCTCATTCTTCAATTTCTACTATCATTTCTTACTTTTCTCTCATCCCCCAGTTCTATTTCTTTCTCATTCCACATCACTTTGTTTGTTCAAGTGACGCCCATTCAAATCATAATTCATAAGCAAAACCAGAAAGACTTACATCCATAGTAGTCATCAGTAACTGTCTCATTAAGCCTCTTAGACAACCACCAATCCCATTCTTAGCCGAAAAGTCAAGTGAGGAAAGATTAGCCACATGACATCCACGAGATTTCAAGTAGAGGCCAAGCTCTTTAAATGTCAGCAAATCATCAACAAATTCCATGTTCTCTGTCCAATAATAATTTTAATCGAGTTTATATTTCAAAAATGAGTATATCTGTTATACTTATAAAACGAATCAAATCAAATCAAACAAGCTTCCATTACGATCCAAAGTTAAAGAGAACTTACGAGTCAGGATCAACCCGGTGAATATTTGTTTTGATATAGATCGAGTTAAAATTGGAAAGGGCCGAGTTGCTTGGACCAAAGAAGGCACCCCAGATGACTTAATAGAATCGAATGATTGGCAAAGCCATCCATGTATTTGGTCGAACACCTTAGCATTTATATTCCTCAGAGCATCCTACTTGTACAAACAAAATGTTCAAAAAAAAAATCCATAGCATCTTCTCGGCAAAAAAAAGTAAAAAGAATTAAAATACAGAGAACAAAGACCTTGATAGAGGAATGAATTTTAGACCAGACTGTGCGAAAAACTTCCACACGCAACCCATTGTCGGGAAAATTAGGATGGGCCGTTTGGGAGTCCAATTTGGCGCTGACGGTAGTGGGTTTTGATGGAGACTGTTCGAGTTTCCTCTTTCTCTGAGAGGGTTTCGATGAGGCTTTCTGGAGGATGAAGAAAGGCTGTGACACCAAACCAGCAAATATACACAAACAATGAGACGAAAAATCACACTAAATTTTTTTCTCTTGAACCGAACCCAAAAAAATGGGAATGAAAAAGAAAGAAAGGACCTGAAGATTGTGTTCAGAGGAAGACGTAGAAACTACATCGCCGGTTCTCGATGGTGAAGACGACGACATTTGGGAACGAAAAGGAGTGGCTCGCTAACTCACTCAGTCGGTCAGACTCGGCAATTAGGGATAAATATAATTTTGGGCGCCACAATGCCCAACATTCTCTACTTCCCTTCGCTGGTTTGGCGGGAACGATGAAATTGCTAAAACAATTTCTTTCCTCGCATGAACGACGTCACTTTATGTTTCATTGTTTTTTAGCTTTCTTTAGAGAGTAAATAGATTTCCAAAAACTATAAAAATAATACCCTTAAAATTTTTAATTATATAAATAGTATTGTTAAAATGGTCTGAAATATAGAAAGATTAGAAATAAGTCAAATAATTTTACAGAATATATGGATCTCTTATGAGATTCATGTATATATAAGACATTACACATAAACGTATCAATTCCATAAAGAATACATGTTACAATTTGTCAAAGAGGTACAGTAGTAAAAGAAAATGCATATTAAGCTTGAGGATGATCACTACATAACTCGGGTTGGTGTTTGACCTTCCAATATCTCAAGCTTTTATGCGTAGGCAAACTCATCCTACGAGTATCATTGTAAGCGCGGACACAAACTGGTCCTCTTAGGTTGACTCATCCGATGGATCAGATTATAAGTTGGATCGAGCTCCAGGTCGATTCGTATGTTTAGACATCAAGTTTTCCTATTATTTCAACTCTATTCTTCAACGAAGGTGAAAGAGTAGCAATTAGGCAACAAATTTGAAACGTCTGACTCATCCTTATAAATGCTTGTCAGTTAATTGAAGAAAAAAATGTGCAACTCTATATAAGGAAGAGCCAGGGTGACTATTTACTTTATCATTTCCTACATATTAAATAAAAATTAGAACAAAAACGCTCTATCATCTCAGCTCACGCCATATAAGTTCTCAGTTCGATGGTAAACAAATCAGTACAACACATAGTTTACTATTACTCAGGATTTTAAGGAAACCTCCTCAAATCTAACAGTTTTTTTATTCTTTCTAGGTCAATCTCTAAATTCACTCCTTTATTTTACTTTAAAAATCCAACCTTAGTTAACCTCTATTTCCTCATCCCTTAACATTTTTTGTTTAATTTATAATATTTTGTAGAAACCATGCATAGAGATTTATCATCACGAGCTACCGATCATGTAGTCCTACCCCCATGCACTTCGAGCTCTTCCTCTTGGGAAAGCCCGCAATATCCTAACTTCTTAGACTAGGCAAAAAGTGTCGCATTGGGGTCAACTAACGAGATGAGTACCTCGAGTGAAGAAGAGATGTTTGAGCTTTCTCCTTCCACTTTTATGTCTCGCCAACAAGTCATACCTACAATTAGGTTGAATGTGCCTCATACCCAGATATTGGTCTCGAGGTTATGGAGGAAGAAAACCAGGAATATGGGCATTGATAAACCTATAGATCGTACCAAAGGTTAGACAACCAAGGTAAAACCTAGTGGGTTATCTTCTCATGATGAGGAGCGACTAAGGAAGATGTACAAAATTTTCTCATTGGTTCAGATAATGATCCCAAGTCGGGTGTTTTTGACACCAATCCACTTTCAATTGGGTGGACAACCATTCATGAAAAGGCCTTGGGGCTAGGGATTAAGTTTCCACTATACCCTTTTATAAGGAAGTTCTTGGCAAAACTCAGCTCGTGCTTAGTCGACTGATGCCAAATAGTTAGAGGTACTTACTTTGTGTCACCTTGATGCCAAACAGTGACGCAAGGTTGATAAGAAGTACCTGGGTGACACCAAACTTATGATAAGGAATATGGGTTCCCTTATCACGACCTTAAGCACCGAGGCCAAGCAAAGATTGATTGATATCCAGAACTATATACTTGAGAAGACACAATGAGGGTAATTATTAAACATCCCACGCTTTTTTGCATGTGGTTTGATGAGGCAAGGCTTAATAGAGCACCCCATAGGATAATTTGTAAACTTCAGGCACCCTCCAAACACAGAACCCCTCGCATAAACTTTGTGGGGAGGTTTTAAGTGCTCCCTAATGATGGTGAACTAGCCCTGAGCATGCTTCCAAAAATAATTTGTTGTTTACTTAGCTCGAGCCTTTGAAATCTAATATCCATTTGTCCTTTTTGTCTTTGTAGAAACCATGAAGTTCAATGTTGATGACACGTTGTCATGACTTCAAAGTTGGATTGCTAAATAGGGGCAAGCCATTAAAAAGGTGCAACTCCTTCCCAAGGTACGAGCTCATCCAAAGGAAAGAATGCATGTGATAATGAGGTGAACTTCTGACATTTATCGCACGCTTGAGTGTATGTCGTGAATTCTACTGGCATAGTGGACTAGTAGTAATCTTGCTCTAACTATTGGTTTTTTTTTTGGGAAATATTTTTGGTAAAAATTGGATCTTTATTGTGAAATATTGTAGAAGCTTTTGATATTGAGCCAAAAAAATCCTCATCAAGATCCTTATGATATTTATAATTTATATCATATAGTAATATAATAATTACATACCCTTATAGCATGTGAACAACGGTTGGAACTTTCAAACTTCCAAATCTTATGTCCCAAGAAGGATGAACGAGATAAGTGTGTATCATTATATCTCGAAAGCAATCAAAAATTTGTTCATGTTATCCAACTTGAATCCCTTTATGCATGATTTTCTTGTCCTCTTGAGTAAGTTTGATTTCAAGAAAAACCTTCTCGAATGCTATGTATTTGGTTTGAATTTTATGCCTTATAAAATTCCCCTTAATTGAGCATATATTTTATAAAAAATATTATATGCCTTGTCCAACCATATAAGGTAATAATACAATCTTTTAATTGATCTCCAATTAATCCTAGTTTGATTAGGAATAGAACTCTTAAACCCATTCCAAGAAATAGTCTTTCACATAAATAGATTATATACTCATTAGAATTATATTCTCATTCCAATTGGCCATTCACCCCAATTTAGGAGTCATACTCTAAATTGTATGCTAAACTCAAATTAAATGGTATCATAAATCCATGAATAAAATTCAATTTGATATTTATCAAATTGTACTTTCTTATCTCACCATCATTTAAATACTTATCAAAAAAATTAATTTTTAATTTTTAATTAATTTAATAACTATTTAGTCCAACTAATTAATATTTAATTAATTGTATTTATTAACTAGTTATATCAAATTATCATTTTATCCCTACATATTTATTTGACATTTATAACCTTCATAAATAAATAAAATATTTTCATTTTTAAAATAATTAATTCTAAATTGATTACTTATATTTACCTTGGAAAGGTTCGAAATAAATATGATTTCAATATTGAATAAATCATTAATACATTAATTAAATTCTTATTAATTATCAATCTTTATGAATCTCAAAACCACTACATTGTAGACCTAAGATTGAATTCACGTATATTATTGTTGATATTTATCCAACATTATGTATATGAGTAATACATTGATATAACTATTAGGTACATCTCAATCCTTCACAGATAGTTCATGATACAACCGAGATCATTATGATAGTAATTATCCAACTCTTAAAAAATTTGAATGTTAACTCCATATTGGTCATCAAATCTATCAATTGGATGAGACTTTCTCAATTAAAAATACTATCTAATATTCTAATATTGATAAATCATTTGTAACCACTATATTTTGGCCTAAACATAATTAACTCCTTAATTATATTTGTTGAGTATAACCTAATATTTATTTCAAAAACCACCCTCTTAGGGAGTCACCTATTTGCTTTATTAGTGATATTTATCATCTCAGAAGTCATGGTTTCTACTAACTCTAATCAAACACCCTTGTTTGGGAGAATGATTTATGATGTCCAAGACCATAACTAGGGGTGTCCATAAACCGGACCGGACCGGTTTAATAATATATTAAAAAATTCACATTATTCTTTATTAAATGTATAAAAAAATCAAACCAAATCGGACCGAACCATTTTATAAATCAAACGGTCTGGTCCGGTTTGTATTAATTAAAATTGTTTCAAACGATCTGGTTTGGTCAAAGTAATATAAATGGTTCAATACGGTTAAAGTTTTTTAACCGTTAGACACCCCTAACCATAACTAGTTATTTTGTAGATGTGCACTAATAGTGAGATCGTTGTAAGGTTATCAAGGTTCTTGCTTCTACTCAATATTTTGACTAGAAACAAGGTGTCCGATGACAAACATGGGCTCAGGTGTTATACCAAAGTTCATCAAAACTGTGATAGCTAATCCAAAGATGAAGATTATGGCTTCCATTGCCAAAGTTAAGCCCCTTGTTAAGCCTCAATTGGGCTCATCCAACAAGGTGAACATTTCACCTCATGCTACTTCTTTTCACCATATCGGTGGTGGTATATTTTCCTTACCTACATAGGAATTACAGATCACACAATGAGATATTGACTTCACATCTTCATGTGAGAATTTATGATGATGTTGCTTCTCCCTCCTTTCCTCCTCGCGCTGCTCTTCAGATTCAGAGATTCGATTTCATTTACTCATTTGTACTTTATTTTTATCTCTGTAGTACTATTGGTCATCTTGCTAGACAGTGCCATAGGTACTCTCAGAGTAGTACAAAGAGATCATCCATTCATTCTTCCCATTCTAATTACACTAGGTGTAATTATTACGATTCACCTAAGTACTTTCAATTTAAGTGTACGATATATCGATGACACATTAATGAAAGGGCAAAATTCCCATTTCTGGTGATTACTTGATAGGCTTTTCAAGAGTTTTAAAACAAAAAGAATACTCGAGTACATCATGTAGATGAGACCCATGTGAACTAAAAGTTGCATTTTGGTGATACTATTATCTCACAAAAGCTCTTCACTAAAATGAGGGAAATTTATCAAAAAAATATCTCGAGTTTTCTATATTGTCATTAATAACCTTCAATTATTAATGATGTCAATGCTCATCGTTAGTTTCTCAAATTTTCATGCGCTAAATCATCACAATTACCATTGAGCTTTTATCATTTGTTATATATACCCAACGTTTATAACTTGATAAAAAATACTCCAACGTTTTATATATCTTCACTAATATCTTTAAATTGGTAATATGTTAATACTTATGGTTAGTTTCTCCATTTTCATGTACTCTTAACACAAAATTTATAGTTTAAAATTAAACAACTAATATTTGTGGTACAAGGTTTAAAATTATAGTATCTATCAACTTTTTTTAGGCTTAGTTGATTGGTTTTGTTCAATTATATACGAAAATAATATTATAACTTTAATTATTCTGACATCAAATACTATTGCATCTTCTCGCTAGTTACAAAGAAAAATAAATAAACCATCACATTAGATTGCAGACAAAGTTTGATAGAAAATAGGATTGGTTTTGACATACATAAAATTAAAAAGAAATTAAACAATTATATATAAAGATTTAATTAACAATTAAATATAAATACCTAATATAAACTAATTATTATTAAATGATTCATATTAAGATTTTAATATGAAATAATATAGAAGTTTGTTGATTCGAGGATCTGAACTCAAAATAAAATGCCAAACAAAAAATTACCATTTTTATCAAACTTCGTCATTTTGTCAATGACATAAATTAGAGACAACAATTCATACACGAGTTCTTGGTAGCATTAACTTCTTATCTTCATGTTTCTACTCCTTGCATTATTGGAAAGAACTAATAGACAACATATATCAGTTCTTGGCATTGTGATGGTTTTTATGGTTTATAGAATTTTGAGTTTCAATTGTCAATAAAAAAATGCATGAACTGATGGATTTTACATAATAAAAGAGATTGGTTTGTATTTAGGGAGAAAGTTTCGTGGAATATGAGCAACCTGAAGAATCAAAATGATAACTTTTTAGACTTTGAGATTTAATTATAATTTTACTCTTATATATCATGTCAAACACAATGATATTAGTGTTAAGGGTATCTATGATATTTTAAAAATATTAAGAATATATGTGATAAAAGATAAAAATTTAAGTTTATTTGTGATAGTTTTTCCATTATATCACATTCAATATGACAATGTTAGTGTTAAGGGTATTTGCAATATTTTGAAAAACATTAGAGCATATATGACAAAAGATGAAAACTCAAAGGTATTTGTGATAATTTTTCCTAAAATGAGGGATGATGTTTGATCATTCTTTTTCATGATCAGTTTGTGTAAGGTTTCTATTTCTTTTCTCTCTTTATGTGTAATATTTTTTGTATTTATTTATAGTTTTTGTTTACTACCCTTGCGTTTCCTCTTTGTGATTTAAGTTATTTTTATTGTGATTGTGATTTAAATGTTTTTAAAAACTTATTTTTTCCACAAAAGACAAAAAAAAATTTAAAATAGGCTTCATTCTCTATTTTCTCCCACCTCTTTTACTACTCACCAAGTCCTTCACTGACCCTTGTCGACCCATTATCAAGGTCTCAATGAATGTGTTTTTAATACACACGGTACCTTTCACTGAGGTCTCAACGAGGATTTTAGCGAGTTAGTTAGCAAGTTAATGGAAATCCTTTATAAAACCCTTCCTTCGTTCATTTTCAAATCAACATTTTTTTCTCCTTCAAACACTTTTAGTCACTTTATCTCAAACAATTATTCCCCTACCTTTATATACCATTTTTAGAAATGACCTCTAAGTGTTCAAGAAAGAACCAAGATTTCCTTACAAATGCAAATGGAGAAAAATCTTTAGATTCTCTAGTTTCTCCTCATGTACCTGTTGCTACTTTCATAATGGAGCATCCGATATAGATTGATGACTTTTTGGCTATCCAAAAAGGATTTGCATAGTTCTATTGGATTACTTTTGTACACTTGATTATAATTACGACAGTTTCTTTTGTTAAAGGATTCTATTCTTTCATCTCTCCTTATCATACTCATGCTTTTTCTATATCTTTTACTTTGAAAGGATGTATGGTCACATTCTCTAGGTAATCATGAATCGATAATGAAGCTATTCAATGATAATTGTGACAATATATTCAATTATTGAACAAAAAAAATTATACTTATGATTTAGCCTTAAGAGAGTATAAGAACCAAGTCTGCTCGTGGAAGAGGCTCACCAATTACAATGAGTTTATTAGCTATGATTTTGATATACATAACATAGTCATCAATATATGGTGCTTCCTTTTTTGTAGTTGTAAACCTAATTTCATGATTTTGGACTGAGTTGAAAAAGGAAAAACTTTCTCAAATATTTTCCATAGATCACGAGTAGATTTCTTGTTAGACAAATAACATGATACTTCACTAATAATAGGTCCATAGATTCAAGAAAAAACAATTCCATTAATGTACTTCCAAGTAGCATACTCGGGTGCAATTGAAGTGGCATCAAGAAGATATATGTTAGGAACTACCTGTAATCCATCAACAAAGTCTTTGACTTCATAAGCTATGATCACAATTAAAAGTCGTTCTCACAAAAACAAATAGTTTGGTCTATTAAGTTTAATAATCAATATTATATTGACAGAAGAAATAGTTACATAATGTAACGATAAATAAGATCACACACCAAGATCAAATAGTTTTTGGTTCATAGTTGAATCCTGTGTTGTTATGATGAAGTTGAGAGATGATCGCGATGAACAAGTAAATAAACTTAAAAGCTCTAATAACATATGAAATATATAAATGAGAAAAAAAACACAAATTACATATGTAGGCCCTTACATCTCGACATTAACCAATACATAATTTGCACATGTGAGTTACTTGCTAACTAACTAATTTGTCTAGTAATTGAAGAGCTTAAAGAGTTAAAGATGATTTTAAATAATTTTAATAATAGTTATGTATTTTTATTTTTTTGATTTAATTGTTGTAATCCTTTTTAATGTATATATATATTTATTTATGAAAAAAATTAAAAATAAATAAATAAACAAATGATTGTATTTTTTTTCCTTTTACATTATTGTATCGAAATTTTAATTAAGTAGCAGAATACTACAATTCCTTGACCTAATAATAAGCAATTAAAAAAAAAACTCAAATGCTATTTTTTTTTTCTTCACCAAAATTTAGTGACACGATGACATGCTATTTTCATGTCAAATTAATATATTGGTTCATATTCACACGGTGACATTAGTACGTTGGGCGGTGAAATTCAAATGGTACTGAAATAATACGAATCTAATAACTCACAAGGCAAAATACTACATGAACTTCAATTTTATTTTTCCTAAATAAGTGAACCAAAACTAAATTACCTTTTATTATCCTAAGCTTATCTGGTTTAATATTTATTTCACTTTAAGGCCACCGAGGTTATATAAAATAGTTTTTTTGAAATAATTTGGTAAAAACATTGTTTCCCTTTGAGTAGTTTTAGCTTTTAGTATTAATAATGGTGGTTCATCAAATAATATGAACTGTTAGTTAGTCGAGTACTACCAAATTAATTTTCTCAAACTACCAACTTATATAAGTGAATAATTCCTTGAAGGAACGTGTCAAGATTTAGTTGGATTGTTATTTGATTATTTTCTTGTCCTTTTTTTTCCTTCTTCTTTAGGAAATCTAGATATACAACGAGATATTAATATTAATATTATAAATATTAATATAAATTCCTTTTATTTGAAAATAAGGTGTTATTTAATACAATTGTTTTGAAAAAATGTGTCTTTACCTCCTTTTGTTTGTAAAAGATATACTAATTAATTTTCTATCTAATTTATCATTAAATATAACTATACATACAGTTTTTATTTTCTAATAGACTAAAATCTTTTAACAATTTTTTAAAACCAAACTTAAATAAAAAATTAATGATTTAATGCATAGCTTTAAAAAATTAATGATTTAATGCATAGTTTTGACATTTATTAATCCAATCTTAATTTAACCGTTAACAAAATAATAGGACTATAGTAAGTATAATTTAATGACAAATGCTAAACAGTTAAAATTTTATTTAAATTCTATGAAAATTTTGTTTAAATTTTAAAGAAAATATGTGTATTATTTTAATTAAAAATAATTTTTTTGTATATATTTATAATAAATAAATAAATATACACGTAACATATATTTAATAAAAAATTGAATAAAAATTAACTATATTTATTATTTTTTTTACCAACAAAAACATTTTAAGTAATAATTTTAAAAATAAATACTAAATAACACATATAATTTAAACAAATACATTAATATGACTATCCAATTTTTTTTAATAATCCAGACTAACATAGTCCTGGACAAACTCACAATATAGTTATGACTATTATGAGTTACAAATAATTTCCAGTATGATTCGAGTTATGTGAAATTCGTAGTATAGAAATCGAAAATTGGTTGCACGTGCTGATTCATTATGCTTATATTGCGAATTTCGTATAGCTTAAACTACTTTACGAAAAATTAGTATTTTAATTATAATTTTTTTTTATACAACACAATTTATATATTTGTATTTGTGATTGTAACTCAAATCTTTAATATATTTAAATAATTTTTATGTTGTAGTAGAATTTGTTACTTCTAATTAATTTATTAAAATTAAGTACGAGGATAAATTTTAAAAATAAAATGATCATTATAATACATGTTCGATATTTTAGTGATATTTTTATTAAACAAAATGTATATATTTAAGTTATTATTATCAAACTAATATCCTAATACCAGTACTCCAATTTCATAACATGTACAACAACGGTTCAATTTTAATTAAAAAAGTAATTTATAAAAAATAGTTTTATTTTTGTTAAAATATTTTATTTTATGTTTTTTCTCATATTTTTTTGTACATTTTATCATGAAAATAAATTTATTTATTCTAACAATCATGTCCATATTTATTTTACATCCATGATGTGAATTATGTACAAAATAAAAAATATATCAATTATTTATTTTTAATTAAAAAAATTATTATATATATATATATTGTTTTAGTAAAAATATATTAAAATAATTAATTTTTATTAATGTATTAAGTATTAAAGATTTAAAATTTAAAATTCAAGTGGGATACAATTTTATTTTATACATTAATTTATCTATAATTACATAAATATTACAACATAAAAATTTATTTGTTAAAAATTGAGATGAGCATGTGACTCTATTCCACCTCATATACATCCACCTTTTTACCAAGAGTGTGTTAGTTTATCTCTTTTTAATTTCTTATTCTTTTTGAATATCTTATATTAAATTAAATTAAGATATTTTCATCTTAAATTTGTTGAATATAAGACAATAGAAAATGATGAATGAGTCAATAAAATTAAAGAAAATACAATTAGGATAGATACGAGTATTTCAAATAAATTGAAAATATAATATTTGATTGGTTCGTAACAAATAGTAAAAATTGGTTGACCTAAAAATGAAAAAAATGATATTGAAAGAAGAGGATGATTAAGGTTAATAATAATTGTTATTATAATATGCAATATTTTCGTATTAAAATAGACAAAAAATAATAATATGTTTTGTTCTAAATTACTTTTTTATAGGTTTTTTTATTTCAAAATTAAAATATTATTATACTTTATATTTAATAATGATTATTAATATATAAATTTAATAATATATATTTTTCATTTAATAAAGTTATCACTAAATTATCAAACCCTCTTGGATCCCCTTTCCTATTGCACAATGCAGCGGTACTCTCACTCAAGGTGGTTTGTCGAAACATTCGAAACTCTAGTACGTTTTAACTTTTACATGAAAAATTGTTTCTCCCAAGCTCATGCAGTTCCTTAACAATACAAGAAATATACATTTTAATATTATGTACAAATGTACATCTTCATTTATTTTGTTCTTCATTTTCCTTGTGACTGCATGGTTTGAAGTCAAAATTAATTCATCTATGACTTTCCAACCACTTGACTTGTTGATGGGTCCAAAGAACCAAACACATTCAAATACATTAAGCCAAAACATACATGGAAAGGTTAAAAATAAATTAAGCAAAACTGGTTTAATGAATCCAACTCGCATTCACGTTCAAAAAGGCTGTCTAAAACTTGGAAAACACATAATCTTCTTATAGTTAAAAGACACGCTCCCACATTCACAAACAACAAAAGCCCCTTTTACCAATTAAGCAAAAAGCTAATCCACTTGGGAGTTTCTGTACTATTTCAGACTCTCTATTTAATGAAGATTTGGTGGTAATAAACACAACTTTAGCTTCATAATTAGCATAACTTAATATGTTTCATCACTCATAAAACGCGACCAAAGGTTGGGTCTTGGGTCCTGGGGTTTCAGTTTCAGCCTTCCTCTCTTTCAGGTTTCTTCCTTTCAGACAAAGACAGACACAAATATCTTTCTCTTTTCCAACACAAAAAGGCACAAGATTAGGAACGCCATTTACTGTACTCAAACTCTTAAATACCTGAGAGTAACCCAATAGTATTTGAGGCTCTGGCTGTCTGGGTTATTGATTTTGTGTGTTTTTGGTCATGTTTGAGCATCTGGGTGTAGTTGGAAAGTCTTAGAAGAGTGAATGTAAGGTGGGGTTGGAGGGGGTTGTGGTAGAGATGAATAGTGGAAATGGAGGTGGGAGTGGGAGTGGGAGTGGGAGTACTGGGATTAAATCACCTTTCACTCTATCTCAGTGGCAAGAGTTGGAACACCAAGCTTTGATCTTTAAATATATGATGGCTGCTCTACCTGTGCCTCCTGATCTTTTGCATCCTATCCAGAAGAGCTTTGAGTCTATTTCTCATAGATTCCTCCACCATCCTACCAGTAAGTCACTCACCTACCTTTCTTCTTTCTCAAACCCACTTCTTTCATTTTTTTTTTCAATCTCCACTTTTGATGAGATATTGGAACCCCTTTTCGGTTATTTTTGGGTTCTTTGCTTCTTTTGAAAGAAAATCGATTCTTTTATTCTATGATTTTTTTTTTCTCCTTTTAAACATTTGTGGTTAGTTTTGAAAGTACTTGATGGGTATTTCTTTGGTTTTTCAAATTGAAAGAAATAATACATATTAAAGATTTTTTTTAGTTGTGATTTACCTATTAAATGTGTTTTGCAAGATAATTGTTCAAAACATTATTTTATAGTTTCTTTCATCAGGTAATTGAACAGAGATTTTATATCCCTATCACTCATTTTCACCCTTTATTAGGCCGAGTTCTTAATTGACTTTGATTCGCAGTGGGGATACGTGGGTTACCCCCTTTATTATATATTTTCGATTTCTTTATTGGCTTCTCAAGTCAAGTCTCGTGGATTAGAACTATCTTTGACAACTGGTTTTTCAAAGGGCTTAAAAGGTTTAATCCTTAATTTAACTGTTTTATTTTGATCTTGACATCTTGGTATTGTTACTGTTAAAACATTATCTTGATATAAGCATTATTCTCTTTGATTCAAATAATCTAATAATTAATCTTTTGGTCAGAAGATGAAATAAATTTTCCTTGGCTAGTTTCAAATGCACAAAATATTTACATCATAGTTAATGCTTATGTCATTCTTGAAATGTTGATGAGTTCTGTTGTTGGCTTTAAAGTGGCATACATATGGCTGATGACTTCGTGTATAAATTTGCAGTGGGCTATTGTTCATTTTATGGAAAGAAGGTGGATCCGGAACCAGGAAGATGCAGGAGAACTGATGGCAAGAAGTGGAGGTGTTCCAAAGATGCATATCCAGATTCCAAGTATTGTGAACGCCACATGCACCGTGGCCGTAACCGTTCAAGAAAGCCTGTGGAATCACAAACACAATCGTTGTCCACTGAGGCATCACTTACTGTCACCGGAACCACGGGAGAAACCAGAACCTTCCAGAACCTTCCTTTGAACTCCTTTGGTAACACACAAGGCACTGCTTCTGGAACGAGTCAATCTCACTATCAGATAGACTCTATTCCTTATGGGATTCCAAACAAAGGCTATAGGTATCACATTATCACTGTATTTGCAATGTACTATTTTGTTGTTAAATTCCACTAATAAAAAATACTTTGCAAAGCAGAAAAAAATTGGGGCAAATACTTTGTAGGGTTATGAAGTTAAATTTGCTGATAATTTGGTTTCCTATGTTGTTAGCATCTTTGTATTTGAATTTTTGTTGCCTTTTATACAAATTTCTCTGTGAGTCATATGAATTATTGGACTGTTAGTTGTTATCTGTCACATGCTCTAGCGTTACTTGGCCCCAGATTTTTGACATTGTGGGGTGAGAGTAAGTGCATGGTTTTCTTCTATATAGCTCTTAGATTTCTTGCCCAAACTTTTCATTTTCTACGAAATCTAGCCTTCTTGGCCTTGATTTCTATCTAGAGATGACAATGAATCGAATCGGATCCGGTCCAATCTGTTGTTCAAAATATCCAATATGATTTTATTCATTTTGATCTGTGGATCAGATGAATCGGATCAGAATCAATGGATATCTATGACTCGATCTGAATTGTTACAATTTTTTTTCATTTTTTTTAAACTAAAACATTATTTGATATGATGCATTACATATTTTAGATTGATAAATTAAAAAAATAAGAGAACATTATATATTGTTGGAAAACACATTCTTACTTTTTTCAAAACAAATTATGTTATATTAAAAAATGTCTCGTTTATAATAAATAGTTATGAATATGATGAAATTTAAATTTTGATTTAACAAATTTTAAACAATAATAGATAGATTTATGAAAAATTTAAGAGAGAGAAAGTTAGATTTATAAAAATGTAAGAGAATTTTTTTGAAAATGATTATTAATAGCATAATTTTTTCCAAATAAATAATTGCAAAAATTAGGAAGTATGTTGGGAATTTGTGATTCTAGTTCTAAAATTATAGTTTTAAATAGATTTAGATTTAGATCCATCCATGGATCGATCCGTTTTGATCCGATCCGATTCATTGATCTTGTATATGGATAACGATATGATCAAATCTAATATGAAAATAATCCGTTTTGATTTGATTCAAGGTGGATCACATGAATCAAATATCTATGGAGTTCCGATCTGGTGGATCTTTTTGCCATCTCTATGTCCAAAAGAATAGCTGTTAAATCTTGTTATACAATCTTGTGGTTTATTTTGGTGTTGGTTAGTCTACTCTGCCTTTTGTTTTCCTGGAAGATCTGTTGCAAAAGTGTGACGAATACTAGTTATTGTCCTCCATATAGATGCTAAGGGTTTGAGGCACTCAAATTCTCATTTTTTTTTTGTTTAAAATGAGCACTTTAGTATTATTATTTTCAAATTGAGCACTTCTAGTTGTTATTGTGAAAAATGAGCACTTTGGTGTAAAAATTGATCCATTTTTTTAGGGGACTACAAGTAGTCAATTTTCATAATTAGGAACCTAGAAATGCTCTTTTGTCATAATAATTGAATTAGAAGTGTTCAACTTGATAATAACAGGATTAAAGTACTCATTTAACTAATAGTATCATTATCTCTATATATGTTAATGACAGGAAATATATCTACTAACGTCAATATCTGTATATAGGGAAGACTATGCTTGGGCATTGCAAAAATTAACCTTAAAGACTTCAATAAATTAAGTTTAAGAAATCCCTTGTCAGTTCTACCTTTAGATTTTGATTGACTTGAAAATGGCTTTTTAACTATTGAGAATAGTATGTTCCTAATATATAGTATTTGGACAGTTGCTGTGGCATTTCAGATGTATTAGTTGGGTTATTGACTTATTATTCACATAGTTTTAATTGTGCTTATAGTTTTTCGTTTCTTTTGGTTAAAATCTTTAGGTACTATTTGTCTGTTTGGCGATTGATCTTCATACTTGTTGTGCTATGCAGTCCATTTATGTAAACATTTGAAGGTTTAGATTGTTACCCTTTCCGACCATAGTCTTTTATAACTTTGTTAAGTGGCATGACTTATACTCTCAATGATGGATATGGAGTATGAACATTTTCATTGTCTGTTGAAGCAAATACTTTTTGGGCTCTGATGTCTTTAAAGATAACTGCAAAAGATATTGTCTTTGCACTATGTATTTTCCTGCGAGCCATTTTCGGTATTTGTTTCTTTGTATGCCCAACTAAAATCTATAATCTTTACAAAGGGTGTTTTCTGACAATTGTTTTTTTTACTTCTGTTCTGTCTTAATTCTTGGCTGAAAAGTTTTACTCTTGTTTCTTCTACTTTCTCTTATCTTTGTGCCTGCTATCTCTTGTGTAAGTTGTCCATTCTTTTCATATGAATAAATTTTCAATTACTGTGCAACTTTGAAGTGGTTTTGAGAAAAGTTTTTATGATGATGCATTTCATCGAAGTTTTCAAGAAGGAAAGGAAAATCCCATTTTTTTTTGTTTTTTATAAATTTTACAACGTCTTTACAATTTACTATGCGAAAAAATGCAGAAGTTAGTATTAAGTGAGTATCGTGCATGCTATGAAATTTGTGATGTCAATTGTGCTGAACCCTTGTATATAACAAAATCGATTGGTACAATTTTTACAGTTATGTTCAAGGACTTAAGCCTGAAGTTGGGCAGCAAGGTTTCTTCTCTAATGCTTCAGGAGACAACAGAGGTCTCCAATTGGATTCATCACTAGACAACACTTGGCCTCTTATACAATCCAAAGTTGAATCTTTTCCTATATCAAAGTCAGATGAACATTCCATTTTGCAGAATGAATATCCGCAAAACTCATTTTTCAACAGTGAATTTGTGTCGGTAGAGTCTGTTAGACAGGAAGGTCAGTCCCTTAGGCCTTTCTTTGACGAGTGGCCAAAGAGCAGGGACTCATGGTCTGGCCTTGAGGATGAGAGGTCAAACCAGCGCACATTTTCCACAACTCAGCTTTCAATATCCATTCCAATGAATTCATCTGACTTCTCTGCAACAATTTCACAGTCTCCACAAGGTGAGTTTCAGTTTTGGAAATGTTTTCTAGTTGATCCTACTGAAATTTAAAACTGCCTGCAGATTTTTATTTTTTATTATTTTTGCAGAGAATTGAGAGATTTATGGAATGTTGGTGCCAACTTATGAAAGGCAATGGCCAGTCTCTTAAAGCTCCACGGTGTTGGGTTTTCTGCATAGCTGATTGTTACATTGCTGAATGCTTCATGTTTCAATAATCAAGGACTATAACATGGAAATCAACTTAGTACGTTTTGGACTTCTTGAATAATAGAACAGCATTTTAGTATCCGGTTGTTTCCATTCCTTTTTTGGGAAGTCATACTGAAATTTGGACCCTGTAGTACTTACCGAAGATGGTTTTCTTGGTCATCTCTTCCAAATATATGGTAATACTAGTTTTGGACTAGTACGTTTGTATAAGTTTAGTGATTCAAATTTGATTAGTATATAGGACCGTTAGTTGCCGAGTAATAATTTTTATTGCTCTAAAATTCTCTATTTTAAAAAATAAAATAAAAAAGAATGTTTTTAAATATGATTTGTTGCTTTTATTACCAAGATAAAAAAATTGTTAACATTTTTTACAAGGTTGGGTGAATATTCTTAAATAAATAGTTAATTAATTTTTTATTTTAATAAATAATGAATATTTTATTAGCAGTAGCAACAATTATGAACCAACATAAAATCTAAATAAAATACAAATATGATTGATTTGATATAATATTGATAAGATTTTTATATCTATATTTAATAAATAAATCAAATATATTTTTCTTGAAAATAATATATATTATTTTATTATTTTTTAGTTTACTTTAGATATCTAAACAAGAAAATAGTAAGTACTCTGTGATCTAGACTGAATTTGATATGTTTATAATTACAAAGTGTACAACTTATCATTTATTAAAGCAATTATTTAAAGGTAATAATATAATTACAATGAACAATAAAACTATAAAATATAATTATTCGTAAAGTTATAGTGTGTTTGTTAAGGGAATATTTCGATACATTAAATTGGTAAACATGGTACACATGATTACAAGTGTAGCATTTTTTTATCATTTATTAAAGCAATTATTTAAAAGTAATAACGTAAATACAACCATTTATAAAAGTATGTTATATTTTTATACTAAGGATGTGGTACTTATCGATGTACAAGAAAAATGAAAATAAACCAATTTTTATATATAAAATAATGGTGATCGTTATGCATATAAATAATTTTAATGAACGATTTTAACAAATTATTTATAATCATGTTTTGAGTCCTTTTAGTGGTAAATATGTATTTTTATTTTATTTGATTTTTTTATTTTAATAATTATTCATTAAATTTAAATTTTAAAATGTGATGGCATCTATATCATTGATTTAAATTATGCTATAGTTAATATGATTTGTTATATCTATTTGTATCTAAAACGGGTCCATAAAATTATATATATATATATATAGATGCCATAAATATTGGGTAGACCATTTATGAAAATCATTTGCACTAAAATTGATGTTCATAGTGTGACATTGATTATGGAGTTCGACGAGAAGTCTATATATATTTTAACATATTTGAAGCGATGAGATACCTCAATCGTATTAACTCTTGTTATTTTGTTAATATTATGGACTTTTTTTGTAGAATAGGTATTTGAGTTAGTACATGATGACACCTAACAAGTAGCATTGGCACCTAGCTTGAAATTTGAATATCCTAGAATGCCTACTAGTATAATATAATTTAGCATAGATTTAGAGATTATAATATCGTCATTGGAATCTATTTTCGAAGTGCCACGAGGGTATAAATTGAACTACATTTTCCTACCCATTAATATTGAGAAGTTATTACTTTACGTTGTGCAAACACCCATATTGAAATTGAAGCTTCTCCCATCTCACTTGAAATACATATATATGATCAACATAATGTAATTTATAACCGAGCATTAATATAATTATTATGAATACTATATGGATAATAAAAAATTATAAGAATTGAAAAAAATAAATGACAATTAATTTTAAATTGTAAAACTCAACAACTACAAAGATATATTAGAAAACGATCTAAGAATCTTTAATCCTCCAATTTTCTAACATGTAAATCACTAAAATTCTTTTCAATATAATCATTAATCAATTATATGATCAATTGAATTTAACCTATCATGAATTCCTCTATTAAGCATACTACATATCATATAGTAATTAACCTAATTACACTCTCATGTCAATTAAATTGCATACTACTCATTAAGGTCATCAATTATAGATCACACACATAAAAATCATACATCTTCGCCTAGAAACTATGCATGTTATTTAATAAAGACAAATAATTAAATAATTCTCTCAAATATATTTAACTGACTCTATAGATCAATTGTTACTCAAACGACTAATAGCATAAAAATTAGATTAATTAATATAATTGAATTGTAATAATAATTAGAGTAAAATATTAGATCATTATATATAGAAAATTGAGTTTATAAGACACTAGATTAATAAATTAGCTAGATGTAATTATATTCTTGAAGTTCAAATTTTTCATAAAGAAAGACAATAAAATTGATAAATAAATGAGAAGAAAAAGAAATACACTCAATCTCTTAATTTGTAGTACTAATGTTATTTTAAATCTTTTACAAAGTTATGTATCTTTTAATCTTTTCTTGAGTTTTTTTTCTCTTCTTGGTACCTGTAAGGGGTTTGACTATCAATTGTGTCTTCTTCGTGACCTCCATTTAATGCTTAAATATGTTAAAATTGATCCTCATTATATTAGGATTTGTATTACTTTGATCTAATGGTTGATATTGAAAGTTAGAATTCAATTTAAAATTTATGCATTAAAATTCTTGTCGCTCGATCAATCGAGCCTATTCTTTATTGATCAAGTGATAAACCCTTGATTGATCTACTCTTTTGTTGATCGATCGAGTGATGAACCCTTGATCGATTTATAGATGTCAAGATTGATCTACTCCCTTATCCATATTGTATTTATCTTAATTTTTGACCTATTTTTGATCTATTTGATATCTTTTTACCTATATTGTCATATTAAACACAAATTAAACTTGATTATGATATTTAAACAAATTTAAGGCAAATAAATGTTTCAAAAGTGACCAAATAACTCTACTTTGTAGAGTTATCAATATCTGGGTGACAATGATATATCATCAGTCATCATTACAAACCATTTATCTCAGGTTCAAGAAGAAAAGCTTTTGAGAGTCTTAAGGGATCACAAGATTGCTATAGGATGGACCATTGATGATATCAAAGGCATAAGTCCGTTCATATACACGTATATGATATTACTTGAGGACCAAACTAAACCAACAAGAGAGGCACAATGTAGATTAAATTCATCGATGGTGGATGTAGTAGATATAATGATACTTAAATGGCTAGTTTGTAGGGTTTATCTACCCATTTTCAAACAATAAGTAGGTAAGTCTAATACAAGTGGTGTTAAATAAATCATGTATAATTGTAATAAAAAATGATAAGAATCATCGGTACCTATAATAATTCAAACAAGTTGGAGAGTATGTATGGACTTTTTCATAAAATAAACACCAATGCATGAAAAAATCATTTCCTTCCGCCCTTTATTGATCAAATGGTAGAAAGGTTAGCAACTTAGTATTTTTATTATTTTCTTGATTGTTATTCATAAGGGTGTGCAAAAATTCAATTATCCGATCAACCCAATCTAATCCAATCTGATGGTCGGATCGGATGGAAATTTTTTCCATCCGTTAAGTGCGGATCGAATGACGGATTTCACTACAATTCATCCGATCCGACCGAAATTAATTATATATTTATTAAATTAAACATATATATATATATATAATATATATACATTTATTTAATTTTTTAATGTTTTTTTAAGTTAAATAATTTTATGTTATGATTTATGTGAAATTTTAATTTTTTTATTTAAAAATACAAAAATAGAGTTAATTAAGTTTATTGGTTGGATTGATCGGATGCCATCCGAATAGTTTACGGATCGGATTGAGCGGATGTGAAAAGTGATCAGATCAGTTGTAGATTAGGATATTTCAATCCGTGCGGATGGTCGGATCAGATCATATAAGTATAAAATCAACAATTTCGATCCGATGAACAACCCTAATTATTCATGTTATAATAAGATTGTTGTAGCTGCACATGTCACCTTTCAAAGGTGTTTGATGAGTTATTTTTTTTATATAATATATTAAGAATATTATATAAGTCTTTACAGATGGTTTCAAAGTTTATGGAGATACTTTTGACTTATGTCTACATAATCTAACAATTATACTTGAAAGATGTGTGGATTTTAACTTATGAAATTAAGAAAATTGCTAATAGAAGTAAATAAGGTTAAAATTGATAGTTTATGTGGCTTACCACCTTCCACTATTGTGAGAGGGATTAATTCTTTTCTTAGTCATGCAAGATTTTACAGGATATTCGTCAAAGACTTTTCAAAAATTGAAAGACTACTATGCACACTTTGATACACTTGTTTCATAATTATTAGGATTAGAATTTTAAGTGTATTAAACCTCTACAACCCTAATCCTTATTACATAACTCTTATTTTAAAAGTATGTAATTAGGGTTAATAAAAAAACATACCCAGGTATAGAAAATTATATAGAAAAATAAAGATTAATTTAAACTTGAAATAAAATAGATGCAATAAAAAATTGGATTTTCACCCTAAACTCTAATAAATAATAATTCTTCTTGTTCTTATTTTATTCTTCTTTCTTAATTATAAAGATTTTAATGACGATTCTTTCAGAATCTATGCATGGTTAGTTTTGTTATGTGATTATAGGCAATTTTTAACCCTTAGACTATGATATAATTAATTAAATGTTATGATAAATTTTTAGTTTTGATTCTTGATTTTTGTTGTGTTTGACTCTATGTTTAAATTTCAAAACTATGCATGTATGAATTAGAACAACTAATTAACTAATTTACTACATGTATATATTTAATACTAATTTAAGATGTTAGAATGATATTATTATGCAATCGATAATATTTTTATTAAAAGTAGTATCTTATTTTTGTGATAGTGTGACAAATAGGGTTTATGCCTTCATTAAAAGTTATTAAGAATTGTAATATTGTGTAGTTTAGTTATCTTATTTTTAAAACTTAATGCAATGAGTGAATTATCCAGCAATTACGACTAAGTTGTTTTGATTTAGGTTTATTTATGATGATATTCCATTTCAAATACAAAGTAAGATAACGTGCACCAAAAATCTTGTCTTAGTTACATAGATTTTTCAAGCTAGAATTAAGAATTCAAGGATGTACCTAAATTATAATAGGATTGAGAAACTAATTACTCACTTAACACAATTGGTTAAATTGTAGGTTGATAATGTTGATAGTCTCGTGATCACCTATTTCTTTCAATTTGTGCTCACTCTATTTTATTTATTACTTTATGTTATTTTCATTGAAAACAACTTTGAGAAAAACCTCCTTTTGCTAATTAACTAATAATATAATAAGTAATGGTAATTATTGATAACAATCCTTAATGTTACAATAACTTTTTAATTATCTTAATTTACTTATCATATGTACAATTTGATGACATATATTTACATATATTTAAGCGTATCAGTAGTTATGGTCACACCAGGTCACATGTTACATTATTGTCGTATCTAATATCCCATCATTAAAGAAAACAGAGAGAAAGCTAAAGTGTTCTCTAAAGAATTTGTGTACTAACTATTAAGCTACAAAAATCAATTAGTTGTTATAGATTTAAGTATATTTTTGCATATTTGGCTTTGATTCTTAGTGATATAACATAAATTTTTCTATATTATTTTTTAAGTGATGATTTTCATCAAATATTATTTTTTCTAATAAGTGGTATCATAACATCTTCATGTTAAATCATTAATAATCGAATTTATTTTCGATCTATGATAATTTTGATGTTTTCAAATATGATGATTTTAGCTTTATTATTATCAAATTTGAAAATAATTGTTATTGTCTTCCAAAATTATGAATTCAAATCTAATAATATCTTATAATAATTATTATTTTATAAGGATAATCGATACGTAATTTTTTTTACCAAACATGTTTTGAGAAGAAATTTTATAAGTTTTGTTTCATTGAGTTTCACATGAGAAATATAGTTTAAAAAATCAATGAAATAGAGAGAATAAGAAAGATGAATGCTTTTCATCTTTTGGAATTAGTCCGTCGTCGAAAAAACTAGTAACCAAATAGGTTTATTTTTGTTATAATTATGGTTTCTTTTTGGTATATCAATTAGGGTTTTTTTTATAACTAGTGTTTTGATTGATGCTTAATTTTAAAGCCAAAGATATTTCATAGGGCTTAAAAAAGTTTTTAGCCTAAACTTTTGGTTAATGAGTCAAATTATAGATATGAGTTTTGTGATTGAATAAACTTTGACGTAATAAGTTTTGCGTAGGTTGTTAAGAAGGTACGAAAGAAGTCCATTTTTTGTGGTACCTTAGAGGGCAAGGCCTCTAATTCTTTTGTTGATGTTTTTAACTACATATTGTTATCTTGTATTAATTCGGAGTCATGCCATTTTTGTTATATTTGCCGTGTAGTTTGGCATTATAGAAATGAGTTATTCCATGGGAAGGTTGGTAGAACCCCTATAGTGTTTTGGAGTTGATTGGTAAGTTGCTAAATGAATTTCATAGATTTATTAAAAAGTGTACAGGTGGTGATAAGATGCAATATGGCGTAAGACAGGTTGATGTATGAAGGTCACCTTATGGGTGTTCATAAAAGCTAATGTATATGCAGTAATAGAGGGTAGCTTTGAAAGTTTTGGCGCTATCTTCAAGAAAAATGCTGGAAAAGTTATGCTAATTATTGTTCATAATAGGGATGTTACTTCGATCTTAACATTAAAGTTATAGATGTTGTGTTTTGTCAAAAATTATGTTGTTAATGGAGTTTTGTGGAGGTTATTTTTGAATCTTATTCTTTATAAGTAGTGATTGATTAATTAGTTAAGTAATGAATGTTTAGATATAGATGTTATTAAAAAAGATGATAATTTATATTATAATTTGATTAATCGAATTAAATTCGAATTGAAGATAAAAGTGATAAAATTCGTGCTAAAGTCACACCAAATTTAAACCAATTCAAATAATAAAAAATTAAAAAAAATTAGATTAACCCATTAAATTAAAATGAAATAAAACAAATTTTAATAAAAAAAAGCTATATTAAACTAAAACAATATTACTTTCTCTTTCAACTCAAACTCAATCGTTAACTACCAAAAAATCCAAACTCACCTTTACATATTCTTACTATAATTATTGTTTCAAATGATAGTGATTATTTTAATTAAATTTATTTATCAAAAATATATTAGTCTATTATGTTAATTGTTAATGTTTGTTGTATAAAAAAGATTAGAAGATATAAATTATGTTTGTTACATAAATTATTACCAAGATGTTGTTTTTCTACCTACAAAGCCTTACAAGAAAAAAGACAAATTACAAGATATTTTTATTATTATGGTTTTTTTATATTTAATTTCATATTATAGGTTTTAATAATAAATATATATTTGATTTTGAATAGAAATATGTTAGAAGATATCATTTTCCTATCATTATTTATTTTAAAAGATATACATGATACATGTAAATAACTTTGTAAGAATTTGATAATATGTAATGCTTATTGATTAAAATGTTATAATATTAAACAATTCGATTTAGATTAATTTTAGTTAGTTAGCTCATGTTCATTTTGTATTCAAAATCAACTCTATTAATTTAAATTATATTTGATTTAATTATGATTTGACTAATAGATTAATTTGGGCACACTCAATATTACCATATGCTTGTAGATGAGTTTCGAGGTTATATGTAAATAATTAGATCACATGTTTGTTTTAGGAGGAAGGAAGGTAACGTTATTGTTATAAAATGAATGATTTAATTACTTGGTTTTTTGACGATTGCTTTTAAGATTGGAATGTTCATATTTTTTTTTATTTTTATTTGTTTTATTTAAAAATATCATTGATAAATAAAATATTTCAATTAAAATTATCTTATTATTATATAATCTTATTAAAAAATAAATGAGACAAGATTAAATAAATTTTAAAAATTAATAAATTTTATTTATATTTTATCTTAATTTATAGTTATAATATTACGGAGATTTGATGATATTTATAATTAAAAGCATGACAAAATTGATATTTTTTTACACGTGGGGCATTTTAAACAACATTTTAATGTCATTATTTACATAAAATAATATATATATATATATATATAATATGTTCGCATGTACTGTGTAATAAAAGATTTCGCATTCCTGATTTTTATTTTATTTTAAATTTTCTGTTATCATCTTAATATTTGTCTTGGTTGTTTATTTTATAGGATCATTGAGAGAGAAAGAGAGAGGACTGTAGGAGGAGATGGTGAGAGAAAATATTCAGTAACAAAAATTCATAAAACAAATATGAAATATTTTTGACTATTTATGGAGTACTGGTCATGTGGTTTTTATCAGAGACCTCTTGATTTGGATATCCATTTGCTGTGCTAGTAGTAGAAACCCAACCCAAGGAATTTAGGGTTTTGCTCAATTTGAATTCAATAGGGGAGATAGAGAGAGGGGTTCTTTTCCCATTAGAAACTCTGGTTGTGAGTTTGTTTTTTTATTCAAGTCGGCACCGATCGTCCCGGCGAGGATAGTCCAGCCCTAAGACGAGCTGTCGAGGAACTGTTCAATGCCTCGGATTTCATTATGAAACCTAAGGCATGTGATTCTTTTCGATTTCCTTGTTGGATTTATTTTGTCTTCTGCTGCCTGTTGAATTTTTTTTTGTTGAATGCGTTGCCTTGGAGACTGGATTACCCAAAGCCAATTTGGTTATTTACTCATTTAGTGTTTAAATTAATTGCGCTTGGTTTGGAATTGGGATTTTTTGTGATTAATACTTGCATTCCTCTTACCTCGTAGTGTTTTTGTATGAACTTTTGTTTGGAGAGAATTTAAATGTTTGATTTTAATGATTCTCTTACCTCATAGTGTTTTTGTATGAACTTTTGTTTGGAGAGAATTTAAATGTTTGATTTTAATGATTCTTAGTGAGAATTAAGAAATTGAACAACGGAAATAGATCATGAAATTTTCTTATTTAAGGGGTATATATACATGTGTACATCTTACGCACATAGGAGGTTACGTACAAGTGACTTGGAAATACTGTTTACACAATAAAATAATATTCAAACTATCATAAAGAAGATCGTTTCATTACAATAAGTCATTTTATGCATATAATGGAGGTCGTTACATATGGGTCGTTTTAAGTCCATAAGCAACTTTCTTCAGGTCGTTCACAGAAGGAAAAAACCATTATCAAGTCATCATAATAGGGTTACCAAACCTCTTAGGCTTAGGCCATTGTTGAACCTCGCTATATCATAGCGGGGTACCTGTACACCTGAGGTTGTATATCTAGTACCTATTTAATACCAAACACTCATATATTTCTATCCCTACGAGCATTGTTGTAAAAGGTTATTTTGAGATTTGTCGGTTTATTTTTGTTTTTTCGAGGCTATAACCTATGTCATTAAGTAAAGCTTACACTTTTTTGGTATGAGGCGCACACATTAAGACTTTTATGCCTTGATGCTATCTAGTTAGTTTAATGGGTTACCATTTGATTTTCTTAAAATTTTAAAAAAGATAGAAAGTAAAAATTGAAAAAAAAGAATTTCAGAATCTTAAGGACAAACATGTTGATTAAGGGTTAATTCCTTTATATTCTACGATCTCAACCACTCGTCTTTCCTTTCCATTGTGTCTAACATCACTAAATTTGAGCAATTATTAAGTTTTATAGCCTTTCAAGCAATATTATTTCCTATTTGACTTTTTTCTTTCTTTCTTTTGAGTCTATACTTTATATAGTTCCATTTTCTTTATATACATTGTTCAACCATTTTTGTTTAACATCAGTTTTGTGTTATGCTTCCACCATAGTTGATGTCTCTAATAGCTCCAAATTCACATTTGAGAATAGTGCTACAACCCTATATAATTTACTTTATGGGTTCTATTATTTTTTTTTGCTTATTCCATATAGTTTCTTTAATTCATTTTTTAAAAGTTTTTTAAGTAAAGTTTGTGGCTTATACCTTGAATTGTCTCGAGGCTTATGACTTGTCTAGCCTAATAAAAATGTATCGATACATAAAATAACTTTTTACAATATTGCCTATTAGTACCTCATTCCTAAAGTAAAGTTTGTGGCTTATACCTCGAATTGTCTCGAGGCTTACGACTTGTCTAGCCTAAGAAAAATGTATCGATACATAAAATAACTTTTTACAATATTGCCTATTAGTACCTCATTCCTAATTTTGATCTACATTTTGGTGAACATGTTAAGCATGAGTGTGTTATAGTTGTTCAACAAGATTATATGCGTAGATTTTCGGAATATTACTTTGAATATATTAGTGTGTTATAGTTGTTCAACAAGATTATATGCGTAGATTTTCGGAATATTACTTTGAATATATTGCTCAACGTTATCTTTTGTGCATTATCTATATTCACTCATATACAATTCAAAGAAGATAAAAAAATGAGACTAGCATTGCATAATATGCGCCCTAATTTGTTCCTTAATTGACTCCTAATATCACATAATTAATTACATAATAAACATTCCTAATAATTAGGGATTTCATCATTAGGACATCTTTTTCCACACTATTCAAACTGGTTCGAAGATATTTATCATTCCCAGCTTGCAAATACACAAAAGTAATATAGATTGACGTAATCCTTTTGTCAAAACATCAACTAGTTAATTTCCACATGTGACAAATGTTATACAAATTTCAATGCCTTTAATTTTCTCCTTGATAAAATGTCTATCGATAACAACATGCTTGGTTCTGTCACGGTGAGCAGAATTGTGAGCAATGCTGATAGCATCTTTATTGTCACAGTAGAGTTTCATCGTTACTCGCATGGCAGTGCACAATTCTTTTAGCAAATTCTTCAACCACAATAGTTCACAAATTTCATGTGCCATTGATCTGAACTCAATTTTAGTTGTCGATGGATACCACATATTGTTTTTTACTTCTCCAAGTAACTAAATCTCTTCTAATGAAAGTGCAAAATTTAGATGTTAACCTTCTGTCGTCGATTGAGCCTGCATTATCGACATCTATATAGGCTTCAAATTAAAGGTGATGATTCTTCGAGAAGGGCAAACTTTTTTCAGGTGTGCCTTTAAGGTATTGTAGAATCTTCCAAACTGCTTCCATTTTAGTTTCACAAGGGGAGTGCGTCTACTGATTGACTACACTCATAGCAAACTTAGTATCCGGTTTAGTATGAGACAAGTATATTAGCTTACCAACCAATCTTCGATAGTGACCTTTGTTAACTACGACACTTTCCATTGTACTTCCCAAGTTGTGTTTTGGATCAATTGGAGTTTTTGCTGTCTTCTAACTCAATATGCCTATTTGTTTGAGTTGATTTAAGGTATACTTGACAGAAATACCCCTTTTTTCAATCTTTCAACCTTAATGTCCAAAAAATATCTTTACCTTCCCAAATCCTTAATATTGAATTCTTTGGGAAGCATTTTCTTTAGTTTTTGAATTTTATCAATATCATTGCCATTAAGAATGATGTCATCCTTATAAACAATTAAGGTTGTGATGCTCCCATTTTTAGAGTGTTTGTTGAACAAAGTATGATCCCCTTGACTTTGTGTGTACTCAAAATGACAAATTACCTTTGTGATTCTTTCAAACCATGCTTTAGTACATATAAATACTTCTTCAACTTGCACACTTTTTTATGTTCAAACATATCTTCAAAACCAGGCGACACTCCATATATACTACTTCTAATTTTCCGTGCAAAAAGACATTCTTCACATCAAGTTGGTTAAAATGCCAATCTAGATTTGTGACAAGAGATAAAAGAACCCAAATTGAATTCATCTTTGCAACAAGAGTAAAAAGTTTCTTGATAGTCAATTCTTTAAATTTGTATATATCCCTTTTCCATAAGTCTTACTTTGTATCTTTTAGCTGTTCCATCCATATTGTGTTTAACTATAAACACCCATTCATATCCCATTGGTCTTGTTCTTGGAGGAAGATTAACAATCTCCCACATATCATATTTTTTCAAAGCTTTCATCTCTTCAAAGATAGCCTTTTCCATATTAGAATGGAAAAAGTTTCTTGTATAGTACTTGAAATAGTCTAACAAGAAGATAAGTTAGCAATAAATGCTTTATAAGTAGGGGCAACTTTTGAAATAGGATGTATTGTACAAGATCTGACACCTTTTTTATTGGCAATTGGAGTATCAATATTGGAAAGATTAGAAGGTTTAGTCAAATCAAGTTTCCTACAAAGGTTAGGGACTAGAGGAGTACCTTTATTTTTCATAGAGTTTGTGTTCAGTTCAGATGATTGGTGGTGTTGAGGAGATTGTGCCTTATTCCAATAAACTTTTTGTTCTTTATCTCCATCTTTTACATACCCAAGTGGTGTTTTTGGAATCAAAGATGAATGTAACATTCATGGACACCAAAAAATTACCTATTAGAGGATACAAATATACGTAACCTTTTTAAGTAGAAGAATATCCTACAAAACACAACAAAGTGTTTTTGGATCCATTTTCCCCCATTGTGGTAGTATATGTGAACAAAGGCTACACAACCAAATATTTTGGGTGTGAGACGAGAAAAGATGTGAGGATGGATGTGTCTTCTTAAAATTATCAAGACGACTTTCGAAATTCAAGATTTTAGATGGAATTCTGTTAATAAGGTATGTAGCAGTAACCCCAATAATTTTTTTGAACTTCCGTAGTAAACATCAAGGCTCTTGCTACCTCAAGATGTCTGTGTTCCTCTCAACTATCCCATTTATTAAGGTGTATCAACACAAGAACTATGTGTATAATTCCATGAGTTGTGAGGTATGAACCAAGAATTGAAGAATAATGCTCTCCCATTATTTGGATTATGGATTCGAATTGAGTTTTAATCATTTGATGAAAATTATAAAAAGTTTTGGCAGCTTCAGATTTCTTTGAGCAAGAAAACTCAACTTGCATGAGTATGATTATCAATAAACGTTATGAACCATCTTTGAGCAAGAAAACTCAACTTGCATGAGTATGATTATTAATAAACGTTATGAACCATCTAAACCCAGAAAGGTCATTGACATGTGAGGGACCCCAAATAATGATAAAGTTTGTGATTGTTTATACTTTTATGTGGTCAATGAGCATGATGGTGTTTGGTTAATTCACATATGTCACATTGAAAATCATGAGAATTTTGATTTTGAACATTGTAGGAAACATTTGTTTCAGATATGAGAAATTTGGATGACTTACTCGTTTATGTCAAAGTTTTATCTCTCAATTAACATCAAAGGAACTCAAGTAAGTATGAGATAGATTATTTGAACAGGAGGCTCACCACCAAAGTAGTAAAGTCCACCAATCTCCTTTCCAATGCCAATCATCTTCTCTGTGCATAAGTCATGAAATTCACAACAATAAGAAAAGAATTTAACAATAAATTGATGTTCTTTGGTTATCTTACTTATTAAAAGGAGATTACAAGATAGCTTTAGAACATGCAAAATACAATCAAGAGAAATTTTTTTGTGACGGGAATATGGCCTTATCTTGCCATTGAAGCAAAAGAACCATCTGCAACCTTAACTTTTTGTTTACCAGAACAAGGAATATATAAAATAAAAAGATTAGAATGACTGATAATTTGTGAGAGAAGCAACGTTCAGACTTGAAAAGTAAATCACGAGTCAAAAATAAATAAATAATGATATTGGGGTTGAAGGCAAATGAGGTAGAAATAAAATAGGTAACAAATAGGCTAAGAATTTAGCGATGAAGGCTATTTGATTCTGTGTAATGCACTCTGTTTTTGACTTAAAAAATAGGGTATAAAATGACAGTAATTTCAGCAATGAAGGCAGTTCAGTTTTTGTGCAAAATACTCTGTTTTGAACTTCAAAAACAAGGTAAAAAGTGAGTTATTTCATCAATGAAGGCTGAAAAAAACTGGACAGTTTTGAAGACAAAAATCAGAGTAAAAAGAAGGCAATTTCAGTGTTGAAGGCTGAAAGAAAGTGTAGTATACCCTTGGCGATTAAAGCCTAAGAATTCGATCCCAATAAAGAGCCTAAAACTTTGATAGCAAGCAGATTTTTATAATTATTACTTCAAATATATTGCTCAAAGTTATATTTTGTACATTTCCTTCGTACACTTATATACAATTTAGAGGAGGTAAAAAAAGGAAAAAAAAAGGAGACTAGCATTGCATAATATGTGTCTTAAATTAAGCTTTTTAATTGATTCCTAATATCACACAATTAATTACATAATAAATATTCCTAATAATTAGGGATTTTATCATTAGGACATCTTTTTCCACAATATGTAATGTAATTTAATGTGCTTTTTGGATCACACCAGTGGTGAGAGGCAGTTATCAGAAGCAAGGTCTTGTTGAGAAGACTGACTGATGACGCTCTAAATATGGTGAGATAATGGGGTAAATTACATTATTCGTTTCTCACTTCAATTCTTTTAATGAATTTGTTTGGTTGTTTCCAAGATACTGGGTTTGCTATAAGATGATGTGAAGAAACCGCTCATCCCTCATTGTTCTTTGGTACCTATTTTGGAACTGTTATATGAGGCTGCCCCCCCCTCTTTTATAGCAGTAACTGTGATTGGAGGACTCTCTTCCGTTGGCATGATATATATATAGATAGGAAGGTATTTATAATGAACCCTCGGAATTTGGAATGTGTGATGTGTGATAACGTCATGATGTTAGATAGTTAGATGCAAAAGTGGTTTTTCTTAAGTCTTATATATTGTTGCTTTCATGGGTTCAGTTTAGAAGAAGCCTTCATTATTGTTTTTGACTTCCTGGTGAATTTGATGACCTAACACATCAGATATATATTAGTATCTTACATGTCAGATATATCTTGTTTCATTAAGTCACTTATCTTCCTGCTCAAAAGATCTATACTGTATGCAGGACATTGAAATAAAAGGAGGAAGAAGTAGACAGCTAGAAGTCTTTCTTGTTGCTCTTCTCTTATCAGCATTTTGCTTTGGATATTTTTCTTGTCATTTTCTAGCGATTTTTATTTTTATTTTACATTTGCTGGTTCTGATGACTCTTTTTACTTGGCGTTTTTCAACATAATCTTATTGATCCATGTGCCCTTTTGTGTGTTGGTTATTCGTGCTCCTAATGTGATTCTGTCCTCTAATATTTTAGAATTTTCTTGACGTAATTTAATGATCTGTTACAAATAGGTATCATCTCAATCTGAAATTACATCTGATAAATGTTCCATGAAACGCAAAGTTCTTTTGCGAGTTGAGTCTGGGGCCTGTGACGTGTGCGCTGCTCCCTGTTCATCTTGCATGCATCTTAATCAAGCTCTCATGGTGTCAAAGACTAACGAGTTTTCTGATGAAACCTCACATGTAAATACGACTAGTCTGAATTCTATCAATGGTGGTGATGTTTCTTCATCGTTTAAGAGAAGGGCATGTGAAGGTGTACAGAATACCACTAGTGAAACAAGCAACCTTATTAGTGTCAATTCCAATCATGATTCTCTATCTGAAAATGCTGATAGCAAACCAATGCCAAGATGTGTTGATTTAAGTGATGCTGTAGAAATTGAAATGCATCCAAAATTGTTGTCTGTAGAGAATGCTGAATGGGTAGAACAATATCCCAAGGCAAGAGCTTGCTCAAATCGGCATGAGGATAGCAGATTTACCCATGATGATAATAATATTTCATGCATTGGTAGAGCGAATGATGTGCATGTTGCAGACAATAACCAGAGCAGGTACACAAACAAGAAGTTGACATGTAGTTCAGCTTCAGTTAGTAGCTTAAATCAAGAATATGCTAGAAGAGCACATGAGACAATATTTTCACATATGCCTTCTTCAAAACATACAGTTTCTCGAAGTAACTCACAAAAGGTTGGAGATCTTTGTATTCTCATCGTGGTAAAATTCTTATTCCTTATTTGCAAGTTTTACTGAGCTAGAGAGAATCTTTTTATTTTATGTGCAGGAAAAAGCACCTGCTGAATGCCCTCGTGAACTAGTTGACCAAGAACCATCACCTAAAGAAGCAGGTACTGATGATTCTCGTTGCCAGAAATCTGGTTTGCATAAGCATTCTGATATCTCTTCAGACATGTGTCTATATCCAGAAGCAGAAACCGGTAATGGTGAAGGGAAACCAACGGATGAAGCATCTAAGTGCGAGGAAGACGGGAAGTCCAGTGATTTTAACATGCAAGAGTCTCCACACCTATCTGTCTTAGGGGATGAAAGTGATGAATCAGATATTGTGGAGCATGATGTGAGTATTTTTGTTTTTACTGTGTTATTTATGGTGTTCTTGTCATTATGTATATGTGCTTCCAACCTGTTACTATTAAATTTTATGATTGACTTCAATGTATCCTGTGTATGGTTTTTTTTCCTGATATAATTTTTCAGAAGAATTTGGGAGGGGGAATTAGTACTGATTATGGGGCAAGATAATGTATTGATGAGTTTGTGCTTCACTTGTTTTATGATGTACTTCTAATTTTATCAGTCACATGGTTGTGGTTTTGTCATGTTTCTTTTGTGATTGCCTTTTGTTTATTGTTCAAGCTGTTTTGTTACTTGTGGGATGGTTCCCACTTGCTCTCTCTCTCTCTCTTTGCTGATCAATTGCTGCATCTCTCTCTACTTCGTCCCTCATTTCTATTTTTTTTTCATGAGCATTTTTTAGACATTTTCTTCTGAGCTGCTAGTGCATGCCGTTCAACCGAGACTAAGATTCTCAACAGCACAATTAAGTTATGTCATGTAGCTGATCATGTTGAGTCTTATATCTCTTTGTTTTTCAATTAAAAAAATCGATTTAGTTTCATAATTTAGTAATGGCCTGCAGTTATGTAGTGTGAACGATTGCTTTATAATGTGCAAAGAGAAGAGAAAGTCCCCTCTCTTGGTCCATTTTATCCTTTGGGTTCTACTCACTTTGCTTCTCTTACTACTATATTATCATCAAAACTCTGTTCGTTTGCTTTGATTGGACAGGTAAAAGTATGTGATATTTGTGGAGATGCAGGTCGCGAGGATCTGCTTGCCATATGTAGCAGATGCAGTGACGGTGCAGAACACACGTAAGCATATACAACTTTTCCAAATTATTTTGTCGGTAAATCTTATCGTGCCAGTCAAGTGTCTGTTCGAATCGAAGATGAGTTTGAACATAGTTCAATTTCTGCAATAAGATGCTGCACTTGTAAGCATATCAAACTTTTCATATCTATTTTTCTGTTACGCATGGACACTTCATTTTTCACGAAGCATCCGTGCCCAACAGATATGACCTGTATGTTGGTGTGTATGGGTACTTGATACTCCAAATATGTGGAAATTTATAGAAAGCTGAGGAGAGTATGTGTCCTGAACATCCGGATGCATGCTCAAAATGAACACTCCAAATGAATCCATGTAACATAAGTTACATAACTATTTTAATCTGGAAAATCTAGTGGTTTTTATGTCTGTACCCAAGATAGGCTATAACCCAGTTTATTACTGTGGACAGCTATTGCATGCAGAAAATGCTTAAGAAGGTTCCTCGGGGTAACTGGCTGTGTGAGGAATGCAAGCTTGCTCAGGAGACAAATGGCCAGAAGCAAGGTAAAGTGAAGTAGAAGACTGCAAAATTTAGTTGTCTGGAAGACAACTTAAACCTGCTAATCTTTTTATGAAACATATTCTTATTCATTGTCAATTTGAATTTAAAGTTGCTGACTTAGTGGGGAAAACAACGAATAAAGCCTCAAGTGTGCAGTATTCTTGTAAGAGACTTGCAGACAATGCAGAAATGGCTCCTGTTGCGAAAAGGAAGGCTCTTGAAACGAGTGTAGCATCACCAAAGTCTTCCAGCCCTGTCAAACCTTTTCGGGAGTCTTCATTCAAGAACTTAGATAGGGAGAAACTGAGGCCAGTGCAACAAACATCTGTGGGGAGTCACTCTAATGATATAGTGGAAACTCCACGCTCTGCAACCAATATTCCTCGACTTCAAACACTCAAGGGTAAAAAAAAAGCTTTAACTGCTGTGAAATTTTTATTCTATGTGATCTTTTTCTACTCTCATGTGTATGGTGTTAGGGCCACTTATGATTATATGCTTTTGGGCATCTTGAATCTGTTCCCCCTCTTCTGAAGCAAGATTTGTTTGTTCTCTTTTTTCATTTCCCAGGAATAATGTCAAAGTCAAACTCCTTTAATATCTTCAGTTCGAAACCAAAAGTTAAACTTGTCGACGAAGTTATTCCTAAAAAAAAGGGGGGGGCTAAAGAACAAACTTCACTGGGTACAATTGGGATGCCTACTAGAGTACTAGGCAAATCCATGTCGTTTAAATCAACGACTTTAGGCCGACGAGATGCTTCTGATTCAAAAGTTAAAATGCTTTCACCTAAAGAACTGAATCATGTTATCGATTTAAAAGGATTGAAACAACCAAAAGAGCGAAATACATTTGACAGGAAAGTCCTGACCAAAATAGATCGTCCTTTAGTTTGTTCAACACCTACTGGTTCTACTGTTTCTACACCAAAGGTTGACCACCAATCTCATGTTGAATCTAGTTCAACATCATCATTAACCAACAGGGATTTGAAGGCTGTCCACTGTGAAGGAAAATCAAGTAATCCCTCAAAATTGGAGGGTAACCTTGCACGTAAACCTAAATTATCAGGTATGGCAAGGCCTTCTTGACTGGTAGACAAAGCTAATTATCGACAGTTTTGAATTACTTTTTATATTTGGCCATTTTATGTGTACATTGCAGTTGGAGTCTCATCAACAAACAGAGGGCGGAGTTCTGTTACTGAGCAGATTTTAAACCATCTCAACTCTAAGGATGAACCCTTGTCCACTTATGCATTAATTACTGAGAAATTACGAAATAGCGTTGATGGATCATCACATGATGGGCTACCTCAGTCACTGGAGCTGGCTTACCGGGTTGAACTTACCAGGGGTGACAATATTGTTTCCCAAAGGCCTACTGTTGCAACTGGTTCTGAAGCTGATGTCAGTCATGCTGCAGAGATTGGCACAATTGATGGTGATCAGGCTTCTGGTATGGATGCCGTTGCCACTAGAATTTCTAGAGATGAGATGCCATGTGGCAGTAGATTGAAAGATGCAATTCAGGCAGCATTGCTTAGAAAACCTGAATTGTGCAGAAAGAAAAAAGTGCTTGAGCAATCTGATGAGTTTTCCACATCTGACACAGACATAAGCTGTGAAGCAACTGCTCAAAACCATGCATTGGCTTCATTTAATCTGAAAAATAGTGTGCCTTCAGAAAGATTAAATGAAGGGGAATCAATTCTAGGGAGTCCTACCCCTGCATCTTACTTGCATTCAACTGGTAATAGTTTGACGTGGCATGCTGTCCCTGCAACCGATGGTATGCTTTCTTCAAAAATTGGGGACTCAGATGCTGCTGTTTCATTCCTCAGAAAACCCATGTCGAAAGACTTACTGAATCTTGCTTCAGCAACATCCTCTATTCTTTTGAAGACACTGGCCATTCCAGAATATGAATACATCTGGCAGTAGGATTCAGTTTCTTGCTTTGTACCATTATTTTACTTGTTCCTGTAGAGTTGTACTTTTTGTTCTTTTCTCTGAATCTCTTATTGTATTGCTATGTTGTACATTTTGTTTGGTTTAGTTCAGTCTTCTGAATAACCTTTTATTTTCTATGCTCAGGGGTTATTTTGAGGTCCATAGAAGTGGCAATTATCTTGATTTATCCGGTGGAATTCAGGCACATCTATCAACTAGTGCATCACCTAAAGTTATTGAAGTTGCAGAAAAGTTTCCACATAATCTTTCTCTACAGGAGGTGCCTCGTTTCAGCATGTGGCCTACACAGTTTCAGGGGAGTGGTGCTACAGAAGATAATATTGCTCTTTATTTCTTTGCAAAAAACAGCGATAGGTGAACATATGTTTTTTCTATCAAAGCCTTGTTTTCTTTCTGGTTGCATTTATACTTTTTTTTCTTTGCTCTTAAATTATTCTCTTGGCTACTCATGATTCAGCTATGAAAGGAGCTACAAGGGGCTTGTAGATGGTATGATGAAAAATGATTTGGCTCTTAAAGGGCAATTTGAGGGTGTTGAGCTTTTGATATTTCCATCAAACCAGCTTCCTGAGAAATCAAGGCGTAAGGAGTTACTTTCCAACTTGTCATATAAACCCTTTTTTTTAACCAATTTTATATTTTTGTGAACTCAACATTAGTTAGGATTAGTTTGGGCTTTACCATGAAGCATTTATAGACAGACATGGGAGGCGCTTGTTTTTGCATACAGGTTTATAAAAGAACTTCTGCGATGCACATCTTGAAGCATAGATGCTGATACAGGAAATTCGTGTTTCTCAATATACATGGATTACTTATAGTCTGATATTCTTACCTCTGCATACGACTCTGGATTTATCCAGTACATAACTTTATAGCCTATATCTTGCTTTATATGATTTTTAAATTTCAGTGTACTAGGTAATGTTTTTCTGTACCCTGATCATCTTTTTTCTACTCAATGCGTCACTCCCTGAAGATGATGGATATTCTGAGTATTAGCTAGATATGAAGGATAACTACTTGGCTTTGTCCTATAATACGAATGACTGTTTTCTCCTTTTCCTGTAATGCACCCACTCACTATGCTTCTTTGTAATAGAAGCAGCAGTTCCTCTTTGTTCAGTGGAACTTAGTAATGATGGTATCTTATGTATTTAAAATCAAATCATAAGCTGTATCTGTTCTCTCTCATTGACAGGATGGAATATGTTATTTTACCTATGGGGTGTATTCAGGGCAAGGAGGATGCATAATTCAGATTCATCCAAGGAGTTGCACTTTCCTAATTTGAGTTCAGTGTCTGTAGAAAAGCAAACTCCATCTGCTCTCATGACTTTATCAGATAACCTGTGTTCTCCAGAGCAGATGCACAAGAAATCTCCTGCGTCTGACAGATCTAGTAATATAAAATTAGCTGCTACAGATCAGGCATCTGAAAGAGCAATTGCAAATTGTGAAGACAAAAAACCTCCTGCTGAAAAATTGCTTATTAGTTCAAAGGTTAACACAGTGCCTCAAGATGGTGGACTTCATTCTGAATCATCATCATGTTGTGCAAGATCGGGTAAAGAAATAAGAGACACTAGTCCTTTGGTAATGACAAATTCCTATAAACTTCTATAACCTGATTTATGAAAACATACCAAATTAATCTAAAACCTTGTCAGCTCACTTCCTACAGGCTTAAAGCTTTGAGTAACATACCTCAATTTAAAATGGTTGAGAACAGGAAATTTAAATCTTGGTTCACTTTTTCAAATTTCAACTAAAAAGCAATATAATCTACAGTGAACTGGTGACCCACTGCCTTCCAGCTTTGGCTTTTAGGATATAATCTGTCAAAATCTTTGTTGCATCGAAGTTTTGCCTGTCATTTTGCTTTATTATTTTTCAAGCCTCTCCATGCCTTCAACACAGGAAATTTTTTGACTGTCGCCAGTCTTTAGATACTAGTCTCCCTCTTCATCCTCATGCTTTGACGGCAAAAATTGGAGCCTATGCATGGATATCAACTTGCTTAATGGGATAGCTTTAAGTATGGTTTCTGTATGTTTTGATGGTTGACCATTACCGTAAAGGTCCTTATACCCTTTATATGTATTGTGTCAACTCTGTAAGAAATGAGGGCTGATTTCAACTTGCTTATATCTGTGCTTTTATGGATGTTGTTAGTTGGCCTTGCTCAATTTTGACCATTACCGTGTGTTTGTGTTTTGCAGGAAGAAATTATCCTTCCAAACCAGAGATTAGGTGGAGGGGTCAAACCACCTTTTCTGGCCATGGTAACAGATAGCTATAGAAAAGGTGAGAAGATGGACTTGCATTGCAATACGTGTGATAGAAAAGATACTTTGTCCTTGAATATTCTTCCTGTTTCCAACCAGGAAATCAGTGTTGCAGAGAGTGTTTGTGAGAAGAAAATTTCAAATGAAATGGTTGGTGATGAGGCAAATCTAGATGGAATGTGCAAAGAAATGGGTCATTATAAAGGAGAAAAAGAAATGAAAGAAGATGATAGGCTCGTGAATACAACATCGCTCACTAGAGATCTGAATTCCCACGGGCTCAACACTTTCCAGTCTAATCATATGAAACCTTCTAACGTTCATCTTTCAGATTCAGCACCTTCAGCTTCTAGTGTTACAAATCGAACAAGGCCTTGGTATGGTGGGAATAATGTGCTAGTAGATGGAGTGAGTATCAGTAAGAAGCCGTCCACAGGCTTGAGCAGTATTTACGATTGTAGTACTTATAGTGGTATAACTCAAGATGGTGAGGATATAGCATCACACGTGACTGCTTTAGGACCTTGTTCATTAGAGGGAGGGAAATATGTTGATGCTTGTGAAGAAAAAGTTATTCTGGAGGACATGGGAACGTCTGAGAGCTATTTCCCCCCTGCTAATTCATGTCATAGATCAGGTGATGGTTCTATACCTTGGAGGAGTATTTCAGCGGTCTCCGACCGTTTCAATAACGGGTTTCCAAATCTTGAACTTGCTTTAGGGGCAGATACAAAGCCACAGAATAAGGGAATGCTGCCTTTCCTTATTGGGTTAGCGGATAAGAGTGATACTGAGGACAAGCCTCCAGATAAATTCATCGATGATAAAGAGGATGATGCATCTGCTTCCCTTTCACTTTCTCTTTCATTCCCGTTCCCGGACAAGGAAGAACAAGCTAAACCTGTTTCAAAATCGGAGCAGCTCCGGCCTGAAAAGCGCCATGCAGATACCTCGCTACTTCTCTTTGGGGGTTTGTTAGAGAAATAGAGCAAGACGAATTCTTGCTTTCTGAATTATATCATATGCCCCACGTGGCTGCACAGTAGAAAGCATGTCTGATCACAATTGTTGGGCAGTATAGAAAAGATCCCATTTTCCATCTGTTCATATCCCACACATGATATAATTTTCTTTTAAAATCTTAGAACTAATGTCTGTTTTTGTTCCAGATTTCTTGTTTCTGAGTGCATTTCACGGCATTGTAGATAAAGTAGAATGTAAGTCGGCATATAAAATTTCTTTGTTTTATTTACAATGGAAATTGAGACCGTCTAGTTTTGAATTTTGGCGCCATTGTTTAGGATTTTGATCACTTTACTTTTCAATTTTTTTCAATTTGATAAATTTAGTTCTATTTTTTTTTGGAAAATAACAAAAATAACTTATAAGATTTATAATCATAAAAATAACATATCTTGTGTTTACTTCATATATTTTTATCATTAAATTTTTTTTGTATATTATTTTTTGCAACATTGTCCAAATTAAATTATGGATATTTAGGTTCATTAAATAATTGTATATTATTTAGATGTCAATTTGATCAAATTAAATAAGTTGATTAGGCACTAACATTAGAGGTTGATTTTAGTGTGTAAAATGTGTATATTTCAAAAATTATTTAAAATAAATAGATTTTTCTATTATCAAACTTAGAGAAATATAAAAATATTATTAATTCTTTTTGTTACTTTCATATTATTAAACTTTATAAATATTATAAAAATATCACGAAATTTGTTTTTGTTAATTTTATGTCATTAACTATGCAAATTTGTTTTTGTTATATTTGTAAAGTTTTAATAGTACGAAAGTAACGAAAAAAGTTGAATAATATTTTCATAATATTTATAGAGTTTAATCATATGAAAATAACAAAAAAATTAATAATATTTTTGTAACATTTATAAAACTTAATGGTATGTAAATAGTAAAAAAATAGATGGTATTTTGTAATAACCCGAAAAGCTTTGAGGTAAAAAAATTATTTATTCAATTATTCATCATTTTTTTGTTTAATTACATTGGTGGGTAATGACTAGGGGTGAGCAAAATATCCGATTAATCCGAAAAATCTGATCAATCCGATCAAATCTGAAAAAAATGAGTGGTTTTGATCCGAAATCGGATCGGATTCGGATTGGATTTTATCAATCTGCTCGGATTCGGATTGAAAATATTCAAATCAGAATAATCCGATATGATCCGATATATTTATATATTATTTTAAAATAAATATATAATAATTAATAAACCTAATTATCTAACCTAATTTATTAAACCTAGCCGCACATCTCTTACAAAACCTAATATTTTCTCTCTGCCTCCATCCTACATCCTTCTCTGTGCCTCTATCCTAATATTTTTCCAGCTGCTTCCATCTTTCTCTCTGCCTCCATTGCCGGTTTCAAGTTCTGCTCCTCGTCGTTCTACTGCACGTTGTTCTGCTACTCGTTGTTCTACTGCTCTCTATTTTGCTATTATATGTTCTACTACTCTGTTCTACTGTTCACCGTTATGTTGTTCGTTGTTCTGCTGCTCACTGATCTACTGTCGTCGTTCTGCTGCACGCTGTTCTGTTGCTCTCTATTATGCTATTATTTGTTCTGTTGTTCGACGTTCTACTGTTCGTTGTTCTGCTGCTCACCGATCTACTGTCGTCGTTCTGCTACTCTCTGTTCTACTGCTCGCCGCTCTACTATTCCAGTCACAGTTCGCTGCTCGCTGCACCCTACACGCTGCACGCTGCTCGCTGCACTCTACACTCTGCTCACTGCACTCTGCTCGCTGCACTTTGCTCGTTGCTCGCCAGTCACTACTCTGCCGTCAATGTTTTCTGTTTGTTGTTTGATGTTAATTTATGTAATTGATATTTAATTTTTTGGAGTTAAATTATGTAATTGATGTTGAATTTTTTCTTTTTGATTATTTTTGTTGAATTATTTTTAATCATGTTGTCTATTTTTTAATTTTTATGAAAAATATTTTTATTTTAGATTTTTTTATTTTATGTAATTTTTCATTTTATATGTTGAAATTATATTAGATTTGGATTTGTTCGGATTGACATTTATAACAATTCGGATCATATTAATATTACATAATTTGCTTATTTATGTAAATTTTTAATAGATTTAAATTAAAATTTTGACCCTAACCGATTAGATTGGAATTTAAAGCGGATTCAGATTCAAATAATTTTCGGATTAGATCGGATTCAGATTAACTTAAAATTGGCAGATTCGTATATGTTCGGATTGACATGTACAACAGATTTGATTGAATAATTTTCGGATCGGATCGAATCAGATTCGGATTGATTTAAAATTAGCGGTTTCAGATTTGTTCGGATTGACATGTACAGCAGATCAGATTCGGATTGAATAATTTATAATTTGCTTCGGATCGGATCAGATTTGAATTGACCTAAAACTTGCGGTTTCAAACCGATGCTCACCCCTAGTAATGACATATACTTCAATTATTTATTTTAAGGGTGAGTTGTCATAAAAGTCTTTTAGATTAACTTATTTATGTCGTATAGTCCCAGATGTCATTTATTTCTTAATTTTGTAAAAGGATCAACTAAGGAAAAATTATATCATTTTAATAAATAATAATAAAATTCAAACAAAAAGTTGTTTAAATATATATTTTAATTTTTAATAAAAATTTGGAATTAATAAAATAGTGACAATTAATAAATATTAAAAACTAATATTTTATTAACCTTTTCATATTAATCGTGATTTTATTATTGTTAAAAGTTCGTATTTTAATTGGGTTTAATCACTTGATAGAATAATAATAATATTTGATAGAAAAATCATTAAAATAATATTTTTTTTCTTAATTGACTCAATTTTTATAAAATTAACAAAATAAACAATATCATTTTGTAAATAAAATATTTTGTTTTCCTCAATATTTTTAAACAAGTAATAGGTAAACTATTATTTATAATAGAGGTGAAAAATCATGACAATTACCTTTATTCTTGTCCTTTTTGTGGTGTGTTATTGTATCTTTGTTTGTTATTCATTATGTTATATTAATGTGTTAGTTGACATATATGAATTTTTTGTTTCATATATATATATATATATTGTATTGTATTGTTTGTAAGAAATAACAAGATATTTACGAATATGAAAAAGTTATCGATCAATTATGACAAAAATTTATATGTGTCGTGTCATGTGTCAAATTATCGTATTATTTCATAAATTAACACCCCTAATTTTGGAACCGATACCATATTGGTACCCATATTATTGTTTTGGTACTTAATCATTGCTTAAGTTTTCCGGTGATAACTTAAAAGTACTCATATTTTTTAAAAGGTATAAATTTGATCAAAAATGATTTTTATGCAAAAAAAAAAAAACAATGAAGGACAATTTAGTTATTTTTAATTTTTTATTAATTGCTTTCTTATGGATAGACAACATATACTCCGTTTTAAAGCATATTTGTTCACTAAATCATTCATGTTATTGGGATTGATATTCTTTCATATGTTTTACCTCTTCATGTAACATGTAAATTTGATCTTTTATTGATGCTCTTGAAGAAAATGTGACTCTCTTACTAGCTTGGGTGGTTTTGTCCCACTTGTAAGGCTTCTCATGTAGTTCGGGGTTAATAAGTCACCGGGTTGTAACAAAATCTCACCAATGGGAAACTTTAACATTATTTGTTGATAAATCCTTTGGTTAATTATTACTTCGATAGCCATTATTTTTGTGGATTAGAGGACAAATAGTAATATGACCATTTAGTCTAATGTGATATGATGAGTTGTGAGCATCAATCTATAACAAATAAAAATATTGCAAAATTTGGGAGACATTTTTTAAGCCTTTTGCATCAAATGATTTTTGTCTCCTAATTATTATCTTTCAATTTGTCCCTTAATGTTAGTGCTTGTATTACCTCATCATGATCCACATTTTCAAGATAAGCCTCATGTTTCCCTACATCTCTTATGCCATGAAATGAAATTATATCCAATGCATTAAAGGGTACTACCACTTCCTTAATCATAGCTTTATCAAATCTTAGTTTTGCTTCTAAATTAACAAATTTGGCCTATTAAACTCTTGGCATAACTTGATCCTTACCTTTCTCATTACTTTCCCTTTTTGGTGCCATTTTGCAAGTTCTAAGTGCAAAAAATACCATAATATAATTCCCAAAAAAAAAAAAATACTTCAATCAACTCTTCTTCATCCTCTCTATCCTAACTAGGGGTTGTTCACTTAGACCTAAAAATAATCACTTCTAATATCAACAAATAAAAAGTAATTATCTTGAGAATAAGGGTCACTATTTTTTCAATTTTTCAAATCACTTGAAAAAGATGAAGTTGGTTAATGGTGTTCCAAATCTATAACTTTGATGAAGATGTAAGGAAATCCCTACAATAGTGGATCAAATAGTGATAAATGATGCATATTTGATGAAAGGATGAGAAGAAAAGTGAAGATGATTTAAGAAGATGAGTTTTTGGGATAAGACAAAATTTAATGTTTTGATATGAAAAATTCACAATTATAAGGTGTTTTAGTGTAAAAATTGGACATAGGCTACGATGCACATATTTTCATGATGCGACATACTTTTAAAAAATTCTAGCCAGATGACCTAAGATCAATTTATTATATCGGGTGCAATATAAAAATCTATTCTAGTGAAAAATGACCCGAGAGCCTTATGCCATAGTTTAAAGAAAGAATGTCGCAAAACGATTCAAGTTTTCTTTAAAAATAAAAATAATACTAAACAAATAAAATAACGTAGGAGAATAGTGTATCATCAACTCCTAACCTAAATCAAGTAATGTCCACATCACTACTAAATAAAATAAAATAAAATAAAAACAAACTATCACTAACAAATAAAAAATTAAAAAAAATAAAAACGAAAGAAAACAAATGTTAATGGGTTGCCTCTCACTTAGGACTTATTTTAACGTCTGAGCAAGAAATTTCTTGGGGTTATGATTCGTCTACTTTGATACTCTCAATGTCCCTTTTGTCATTGATTTCTTATCTAAATTTTATTTAAAATGTACAATCTCTCCCAAGACTATCATTGTTAACCTCCAATTGTGAACATCAATAATTGTCTTAGTTGTGACCATAAATGGCCTACCAAGAAGAACATTGTGCTTCTTATCCATAGTTGGGGGGTCTCTTACACATCTAAAATGACAAAATTAACAAGTATGATTAACTTACATGCATGAACAAGTAGATCCTTCACCTTGTCCTTTGGATATATAACAGATTTATAAGCTAATTAAAGAGACATAGTTGTGGGTTTGAATTCCCCCAAACCTATCTGCAAGTATAATGAGTAAGAAATTAAATTGATACTTACACCTATATCAAACATGGCCTTAACCTTCTACTTATCACCAAGGTGATATTGACATTAAAACTACTTGGATCCTTAAAGGCTATTTGCATTTCACTTGATTTCTTGAAGCATTAGGTAAATCATGAGAAATTTTAGGAAACTCCATATTTAGCACCTTATAATTGTGAAGGATTGTAATAGCCTTCATGTGTTTGTGTTGACCAAACAAATTATCTCTCTTTATTTTTCACGTGCTCAACTAGTTGTCCTACTTGAACATTCACTTTCTTCATTGAAACCTCTAGAGAATCCTACATTTAATTTGTTTTCACTTGGTTGTCTATGCTCACTTGAATAAAAACATTAACGTTATCTTCTAAGGTCAGTTAATTAGGTGGTTTATGTGACATGTTTTAGTTGAATTGTTGTCTTTGCATATGGTTTTGGTTTTGGGCATAGGTAGGATTATTTTCCCTTTAAGAAAAGTTGGGATGATTTATCTACCCTAGATAGTAAGTGTCTTCTACGGTTGGTTTGTTAGGTGGGATGATTGATAACCCTTTATTGCATTCACTTGTTCATAATTAGGACTTGCATATGATTCCCTTTATAAAGGACAAGTGTTAGCATCATGCCTATAATTACTATAAACTCTACATACCTGTCTATTTGAAGTGTTTTTGGTGGTGAGTAGTACTACTTGCTTGGTCAATTTTGCAAGTTGTATAGATATTTCATTTTTGGAGCTTATCTCATTTACATGGACTCTTCTCCCTGTTGCATTTTCTATTGAGAGTTAGCACCTAATATCTCATAAAATTCATAAGTCTTTAATGTTATCTTCTCTCCTATAACTCCACTTTCAATATTATCAACTATAAACTGACACTATTCCGTCATCCCATCATAAAAAAACTGGTTTTATAGCTGCAGTGGGAAACAATGGTGTGGGTGTTGGATAAGAAGTAACTTGAACCTATCTCAAGCTTCATGGGATGATTCTCCTTCCATCTTTGAATTTTTTTTGTAATTTTAGTTCTCAAAATGCAATTCTTTTGTATGAATAGATTTTTCCCATGAATTTGTTGTAGGTTCCCTCCTACATTGTTAAAGATCCTAGTGGAAGAGTCATAAGCCAAGTCTTTACTCTATCCTTGAGTGTGTAAGAGAAACATATCATCCTAATTTGGTCCTCATTGAGCCATTACAAAAGAAATGTATGCATAGTTGCATACAAATCCGTAATGAAAGTCAATGGATCTTTATTAGAAATATCGTAAAAAGAAGGCAACATAAAATAATAAATATTTTTCAATTCATAATTTCTAACTGTCTTTTCCAACTGTATACAAAAATAATAATTCCAACAATTTACCCTGCATATTATTTCACAACCATCTTCCTTGGTATAATATCTCCTATGTGTAATGGCTATTGTTGTAGCTCTTTTAGTGGCTTTTGGATTTCATTATCCGACCTATTTGAGTGCTCCTTTGATTTGTTGATGTTGTTTATAAAAGGAATGGGTCCTAACAAAAACAAATTCAAACATTTCATAATAACCATTGGAAGAACACTTAAGTAACAAAAACAACGAAGAAATCAAAGCACTCGAGAATAAAACCACTAAAAACAAATAACAAATGGAATGAAAATAGAAAAGAAACAAAAATAATTGAAATAACTAAATAAAAAAATATTAATAAAATCATAAAATCAACGAAATTAAAAAAAACTAAAAAAGAAAACAAATAAATAATTTAAAATTTTAGGTCCCCGACAACGACTCCCAAAACTCAATATACAAATTTTAATTCCTTGGAATTACACGAATCACTAGTAGACTAATAATAAGTTTACCTGAGTTCGATCTCTAAAAAAATTGATAAGTGTTTTGAAACGTTACTTATTTTCTCAATTAACTAAACAAATAATCTTAATATTCTAACAATCGTCGGTTGAAATATGATTGTAAACTATAAAATAATTAAATAACTAAAATAAAAGAATAAATTGTAGCTAAATTAATATGGATAAATGAGTATGGAAAAATTAGCTAGTTAACCATTTATGGATAGAACGAATTAAATGATTTTCAAAATATGGCTTCAAAAGTTAGAATTGTTGATTTTTCCTTTTTAAATAAGAGAACACCATAATGATCATTGCGAGTTCTCACAAAACTTAATTAACTAATAACTTTCTAGATTGGGTTTGAAATTAAATAATTAGCAATCCTAAGGAAAATAAATTAACCATTTAATTTAACACAAATTAATGCAATTAAATTAGACGTTTGTTCATAAATGCACAATGAAATGAAACCTAGATGATGTCTAGAATGCTTTAGTCACTTTATTCATAAATTAGATAAACTAGAATGACCAATAATAACCCATAAACAAAAATACAAAAAACTATGAACAAGAAATAAATAAACTTTTATTTAAAAAAATCATTAAAGTGTTCTTTTACTCGTAGAAGTAAAACTAATATCTCATATGCAAAATTTAGCCTAACATAATTAAATTAATCAAAATCAATTCAAATACAAAAGATATAATCAAAATACAAGAAAAAATATGATCTAACGATTAAAATACCACATTTTGATTTGTTATCTCAAAATCTATGAATTAGTTGATCACTTCCCCAAATATTTGAAAAAACTTGACAAATGGAAGTGTTCTCTCTAATTTATGTGTTGTGGTGTGGTAAATTATGGTTACTATAGTTGGTTATGTTTTAGAAAAGTTTTAGAATGTATTTATAAGTTAGGTTTTGGGAAAGAGTTAATAAAACACGTTATATATATGTATTAGGGATTTTTGGCCATTTAAAACACATAAGTCATGACACACATTGTTTTAGACGCAATGAAATACAAAAATCTAATCCTTAAGTGCAATCAAAGGCTCCTGCGCTTCGACATGCATATTTCTACTCCTCGTTGCGCATTGAAATCCTTGAATCATTAAATGCCACTTGAGCCTTGGTGTGGCGGTATGACTTTTCTTGGATGGGGGCACAAAAATTCAACCTAATTTTCATATGACACCTAAGAGTCCCTCACCACAATATACTTTTATGTGCGTTGTAATGCATATTGATTTTATGATTTTTAATAGTCTTGTTCGTTCCAACTTATTTGAGTTGTCATTTCTCGTCTCATTTTTACTCGTTTTATTCAAAGTTTCTTTCAAAAATATATTAACCTACAAAATATATGAAAATACTTTCTAATTAACATAATTCTCAAATAAAATATAAAACTAATGCTTAAAGCATATCAATTATACGAAGAAAAAAAATATGTATATTAATTTCCATCAAATCTACATTTTACTAGTTCTCAAGCATAACAAAAATTAAAAAGACAAATAATAATTATAAAAACAAAATTACTACCTTAAATCAATAAATTTTCTAATGTTTTAGTTTCTTTTTAGTTTATAATTAATTCTCAGATACAATTTTTTTTTCATAAGATGTATTAAGTCAAACATGTTAGAAGTCAATGGTTTAAAGAAGACGATAACAAATAGAACTCATTAATATATGATACATTAATGAAAGTTTTTAAAGTAAAACAAGACTTGATTTATAGGTTAAAAAAATAGTTATAGGTGCTTTTTTTTCTTTTTTTTTTGTTCAAAAAATATTGAATAGTTAATTTTGTAAGGTTTTTTTATCATTTTATATCTAATAAATAGTGATAATTAATTATAGTTTTGTACAAAAAAAAATGTTAGAATAAAATTCTAGGTACGTATAATACTACTCATCTTATTTTAACATACTTGTTATGCCTTAGAAAAATAATTTATATTACACAAATTGTTTAAGATATTAAAATATGTTTATATAGTTTATATGAATAATAGTTCTTATTGTAATTCAATGGGTTAAATACTTTTTATGTACAATACAATATATGTGTTATAAATATTTATAAAGTTATAAATATGTTTGTAATGTATTTAAAATTATAATATTATAAACAAATTTGTGACAAACATGTCTATAATGTTTTTAAATTTTGAAGTATTTATATTTAATATGCCTATAATTTTAAGATTTTAAATATATTATGAATATATTTATAACTTTGTATTTATAGCAAACCTATTATTTTACCATAGAAAGTAATTAATCATAGTTTAAATATTAAGTAAGGAAGATTTTTTTTTTAAATAGTTACCATCCTATTTATATCCGTTGTTGTCTGCAATTTCCATTTTCTCATTTTAGTGTTTCGTGTTTCTCATCTACTGTCCACTAGTTCATCTCTCTCTCTCTCTCCTCTCCTGCTGGGACTCTGACATCTCTCATCCTCAATGGCATCGACCTGTTTTTCGCCAGTATCCATATCTGGTAAGCCTTTAGCCCCTCTCCGTTATCCTGTTAGGGTTCCTTTTCGTTTGTTTCTTTGTTGCAGATAACTCATTTCTCATAAAATAATATCGCAACAAAAAGAAAAGTGAAATAAGAAATCCAGAGCTGCATATGTATTTGTTTCTAATTTTAATTTTATGTAACCAATTTGAATGAACTTTTCAATTATTCTCGATGTTTACGTTGTTGTATGTTAATTCATTTCATAGCTGATTATAACGACGAAAGAAATGCAATCTTTCGTTTCATGCTGAAAATTAACGTTTCTGTAACCGTTTGTTGTTTTCTTCAAAAATGTTGATGGGTATAGGTGGATCTCAAGTTAAGGCATTTGAGATTTTCTCCAGCAAATCAAGTTCATTTGGGAAGACCTCAATACTTAAAATTCAGAGAAAATCGGATCGACTTGGGACCAAACGTAATCTATCAGTTCGAGCTGAGTACGGGTATGTTACTACTAGCACATGTTTACTAAGGAAAATAATATTATTATCAATATGTTTGGTTGTAAAATTGGAAACAAAATTTTGTTGCGATTACATGAGAGTAAAAGTAAATATAATTTATTATGTTGTAAATGGAGAAATATTTAGAGAATATATATGTGTGTGTGGTGTGAAGGGTGACGGGTATCATAGCTTACATAAGTGGAGCGCATAAGTCTTATAACTTTTTAGTGGATCACATAAGTCCTATTGCTTTCACAAAATTAACACAAAAATCTTATTTTGAGAATTGATTGAAAAATTGGAGAAAATTAAAATCCTATTTTGACTGATTGGAAAATTGGAGAAAATTATCTTAGCTTGGCATGTGATCATTTTTTAAGGGCATATTTTGAATATCAAATTAATACCCAGTTGGACGCCAAAAGGAGCGCCGATAAACTATGGTAAAGCCACCACCCACCCTCCCACTCACCAACTCACCTATCTTCTCCATTTCTCACCCATTAGTATTTCATAAAAAATCCATTAAAGCCAAACCCACTCACCTATCTAGGAAGAACATTTTAGGGGTGTTTTTATGGAGGATCTAAGGTTAAAAAACAAGAAAACTTTTAAAAAGTTTCTTATTATAATACAGGGGGGGGGGGGTTGGGTTTCATTTACAAATTGGTTGGTCATAATATCATTTACTAAACAAATTGTTTTTGCATGGAGGTCCCGTAAGTTAATAAGGGTACCTGTTAAACCATGTATTTTATTAGTTGAGGGAATATATAAAACGTGTATGTGAGGACTGGTACATAGCTTGTACTACATATACATCTTTGTTGACTATAATACTTTCACCTTTGCTTACCTAGTATCTGTTTATAACACTTTTCTCTCAGTACCAAATGGAAGTGCTCTTCAGGGGTTTGATTTATGGGTATTTAATGGGTGTTCATCAGTTACATTTGGTAGGGGTTTAGGGTTTATGTGACATTGGGGTATTAGGATTGATGCTTGGGTTTTGGGGATTAGGGTTGATTGCGAGTTGCTAAATGAGAGGAGAGGGAGAAAGCTGCTAACAAGAGGAAATGGAGTATTTAGGTGGGTTTTTTTAATAAAGTTATTAGGTGGATATTAAATGTGATATTTCCAAATATGCCCTAAAAAAGGTGACATGTCAAGCATATGACAATTTTTGAGTCAATGGTCAAAGTAGTATTTTTGTGTTAATTTTGTGATAGAAATAGGACCTATGTGATCCAGTAAAAAGTTACATAACTTGTGTAGTACTTGTGTTAGCTATGTGATCCCTACTGCCGTTCACCCATATATATATTTAGGTGGGTTTTTTTAATAAAGTTATTAGGTGGATATTAAATGTGATATTTCCAAATATGCCCTAAAAAAGGTGACATGTCAAGCATATGACAATTTTTGAGTCAATGGTCAAAGTAGTATTTTTGTGTTAATTTTGTGATAGAAATAGGACCTATGTGATCCAGTAAAAAGTTACATAACTTGTGTAGTACTTGTGTTAGCTATGTGATCCCTACTGCCGTTCACCCATATATATATATATTGAAAAAAATATAGCATTTCAAGATACTAGATGGAATGAGTATTATATCAATTGCTACATTCTATCCCTTTCATTTTCCTCTTAAAGAGTCAAACCAAATAAAGGAATGTCTAAAATTTCAATTCCATTCCTACCACCAAACATGCCCTTAGTATTAAAGAGTTGGACATTCGTGTCTGTTACTTTTTGAAAATGCTCAACAATTAGAGCTCATGTATCATTCTTAGAGATAAGAAAAAATGATGTGTGATTTGACAGAAAGGGCTTGGACAATTTACATGAGAGTATTTTCTCTTGTTAAGATCCAAAAATATCTTATAAGAAGAAGATTGTTGGCACTCCTCCCAAGTCCAACTATATAAACTTTTAGGATAATTGGTTACTAACAATCTTCTATATGTTGAATGATTCCTGAATCGATTTGGTTTTGCTTACAGTTTTCTGCTCTGAATCTTTTGATTACTGAATGATTATCTGATGGAATCCTGGTCTCATTGTTCTTGTTAGTTGTTATGTGCTTTGCTATTTATACTTTTTGACTACTGAATGATTATTTATCAGGCAGATTCTTATTTTTTTGGCAGCATCGGACTCTGCATTGTGCTTTTGCTATGTGTTTTCTTTACATAAGGTGGAGATTCATGACCATTCTCTTCTATTTGGTTGTTTGTTGTAAACAGTGGTGATAGTAGAGGAGGAGGTGGTGGTGGTGATTTTTTGGCTGGTTTTCTTATAGGAGGAGCTGTGTTTGGGACTTTGGCTTACGTATTTGCTCCACAGGTGATTAAATAATTAAATATTCATTTTAAACTTGAAATATACAATCTTCTGTCCCTTTTGCATTAATCTTTATGCTTTAACTATATAATGCAACTTTTACATTCATGAAAGATGTAAGAACTGTGACAATTGTTCAATGGATTATCTGGATTGTGTTTTTCTCGATTACTTCTTGTAGCTAGAAATGAATGAAGACGAAGAAGAAGAAGAAGAAGAAAGAGAGAACTGAGAAAGTGATAGATGAGTGAATAATCCTGTTATTGAATTATCAATTATGAGCAGTAAACTGCTATTTATATACAAGTGTAAACTATTACTATTGGTTACTTCAGTAACTAACTAATCAACACTACAAATCATATAAGTTAGCCCTAATCCAATACAAGCTACTACACTGTAACCCACAGCGTCTAACACCACCTCAATCATATAGTAGTGGAAACATCATAAGTTTGCTTTTAAGTGACAGAAAATGAGTCTCTCCTAGGTGCTTAGTTAGATCATCTACAATTTGATCCACTGTAGGAGTAAACCTAACATCCAACTGCTCAATAATAACCAAATCCCGAATAAAATGGAAATCAATCTCAACGTGCTTCACATGCGGATTGGCTGTTAAATATTATGCACTTAAACTGTCAATAAAAAACACTAGCTTATGAGCAAGAACAAGATGCAATTCTTTTAAAACTGATGTTAACCAAACAACTTCGCAGGCTACAAGTGCAAGTGCTATATTCTGTCTCGGCACTACAGCAGCTACAACTTTTTGTTTAGACGATATCCAAGAAATCAAATTATCACCATAGCAAATATAGTATGCTTCAATACTATGCCTAGGGCTACTGGCCTAATCTGAATATGGAAAACCTATTAGACCAATCACATGTGACATAGTAAGCTGTAAACCATGAGTAGACCCTTTGAGATACCTGGGTGCTCTTTAGCAGCCTACCAATGAGTATTAGTAGGTGAGTGCAAAGATTGGCAAAGCTTGTTGACAGCAAAGGCAATATCTGTTCTTATAAGAATTGTTATATAAGCCCAAAGCCTAACTCAACCCAATAAGATCTCATTGAGTTAAGGGTTTTCTACACTTATAAACTGCACTACAGCCGAACGCCTAGTCGATGTGGGACAATATAATCCTTCAACACCCCCCCTCACATCGGACAGGGGCAACGAAGGTCACAAACCACGATGAACTCAGGACCTAGCTTATATAAACCCAAGGCCTAACTCAACCCAATAAGATCTCATTGAGTTAAGGTTGTCTACACTTATAAACTGCACTACAGCCGAATGCCTAGTCGATGTGGGACAATATAATCCTTCAACAAGAACAAAATGTTGTAAAACACCCACATTACTTCTATAGATTGATGTATCTTCAAGTAGCTCACCATCATATTTAGACAAAAGTGATCCAGTAGCCATTGGTGTGTCATGGCTTTGAAGTATCCAAACCAGCTTTAGAAGCCAAATGATTAGTGTATTTGATCTGAGACAAATGCATTCTTTTTTATCTCCACCCCTCAAAAAAGAAAAGCAAATGTCTTAAATCCTTGAGAGAGAATTTGGAGTTGAGAAGCTGAATTAAAGAAGTAGCATACCCCTTATTATTGCTTGTGATGATAATATCATCAACATAAACCAATTCATTGGTAGTATGACCTCCAACAAAACTGAAAAACAATTAAGTGTCAGTCTTGAAATTTTGAAATCCCAAATCAAGAAGACTAGCGTTCAGTTTTTGATACCAGGCTTTAGGAGCCTGTTTCAACCCTTAAAGGGTTTTCCTCAGTTTACACAGCGAATCAGGATGCTTAGTATCTTTAAATCCCTATGTTTGCTTCATGAATATCTTCTCCTGAAGTTCGCCATTTAAAAGGACATTGTTCACAACAAATTGCCTTAAATCCCAACCCTTGGGACAGTGCTAAAGAAAGAGCAAGACGAATAGTTTGAGGCTTGATGGCTAGTGAAAAAGTCTCAGAAAAGTCAATGCCCTCTACCTGATCGTACCTTTTAGCTACAATTCTTGCCTTGTATTCGTCCAACTCATCATTACTCTTTAGTCCTAAACACCCATTTGCAACCAATGTGATCACTATTAGTAGGATAAGGTACTAATTCCAAAGTCTCATCATCCAACAAGGCTTTAAACTCCTGCATAGCCAAATCCCATTTAGGAATGCCCATAGCATCAGCATAGCTATTAGGCTCAGATAATATCTTTTACTTAGTTGCAGTTGCTAAAGCTAGAAAAATTAAAGGCTTGAGTGAACCAGTTTGAGAACTTGTAGCCATGTGATGTCTAATTAAGGGAGGTGTACATCAAGACAAGAACTTGCAGGAAGTAATTGAGATGAGAGTGGTAGTAAGAAGAGATTGAGGAACCGACGCAGATGGTGACATGCCAGAGGTGGACTGGGAAGTTAAAGATCTTTGGACAAAAGAAGGTGAGGTCAAATGTGTAGCAGGACTGTGAGACTGTCTAGGAACAATTGGAGGAATAGGTGAAGACTGATCAGAAATGGGGACTGAGTAAGTGGTTGAGAAGTACCATCTGACCAAAAGGTAAAACAGGAAGTGCAGGCACAGGTTGAAAACACTGTAATTTCTTGATTAGTGAGTGCAGGGGTAGATGAGTCAAGAAAAGGATATCTCATCAAAGACAAAATGGCAACTTGTATAAAGCCTGCAAGTTGTTTTATCAAGACAGAGATACCCTTGGTATTGAGGGAAATAACTCAAGAAAGTGCACTCCATAGACCTAGGCTGCAGCTTATGCTTATTGTAGTGACCCTGCAAACTTTTAGAGGGTAACTTACTAAGGACATACATTGTAGTCCTAAAGGCATACTTGACTGCACAAGAAGAGCCAAACCTCATTCTACAACAAGACTATTTCTGGACTCTATGACATCCTTTTATTGTGTTGTGTGAGGACATGTGACTCTATGTTGCAAACTTAAGGCACCAACTTTTGTGAAAAAGACAAACTCCTTTCCACCATCAGATTGGACAACCTTGACTTTTGTATTGAAATTCCTTTCAACCAACTTGAACCTCATGAAAGCAATTTGCACCTCATCTTTGTTTTAAGGAAGAAAATCCTCATAAAATGAGATGAGTCATCAACTATTAAAAGGAAATATAGTGCTCCAGTGTTTGCAATGATAGGTGATGTCCACAAATCCACATACAACAGTGCAAAATGTGTATCACATGGTGTATACTTGTGAATGAAAGGAAATTTATTAGATTTTGCAACAGGACAAGAAACTTCATCAAATTTCAAGAGTGAATTTTGTACCAGTTTGTTAAACACTTCCAGAGAAGAATGTGCTAACTTGTAATGCATATATGAGGCTTTATTGTGTACTAAAAACGGAAGGAGAATCTCATACAGTGTTTGAATGAGTATGAACAGTGGATATTAGGGTAATGACTTGATGGTGCCTTCCACAGTGTAAAGACCTCCTTTCTCGTTGCATCCTTTATGAACACACAATTAGCATGAAACTCAACAAAAAAAACATTATTGTCTTGGGAAGTTTTCTGAATTGACATTAAATTGTGAGACATGTGGCGTGTACGACAGTACTCAACTTTAAGACAAACCGTGAGGTTGAAGTGAAGAACCAAGACATTTAATAGGTCAAGTGGAACTAAAATCAAGTCCAAGAAACAACTTATTCTGGTCAACAATATTTACTAGCATCACTGGTCAAATGGGTGGTAGCTTTTGTGTCCATCAATTAGGGAACATTAACTGTTGAAATTTTTTGAAGATGCAGAACCATCAGCAACCATTGCAGATGGTGAGGATCAAGAGATGATGCATTTGGCTTGAAGCATGTCATGAAGTTTAAAGCACTTCTTGGTTGGATGATGAGGTTTTCCACAAAATTGACATTGAACACGTGGAGCTTCTCCTCCTTTCTTATTCTTAAAATTTTCATTGCCTTTGTTGTCTCTCTTAGGTTGGGTGTTATTGTTTTTCTGCAGAAAATCAATCAAGTTTCAGGAAGAATTATTGCTAGTACCTGAAGACCTTGACTCTGTAGTGTGCTTGAAGGAAAGGCTGGCAAATTTGGCTATATTTGCCTAGATGGGACGACTCAGGTCATGTGAGTTCTGTTGCTCAAGATGCCTTTCATAAGTCGAGAGTTGACTGTGAAATTCATCAAAGGACACAATCTGATTGCATGGTAAAAGAAGATATGAAAGGATTAAAATTAAAATCAAGACCACTAATAGCATACATAATTAAGTCATGATCAGTGATATCCTTGCCAATAACAGCAAGATGATTAGGTAAAGGTTTTTAGACACATAACATAGTCCTCAACACTAAGATCATTCTTGGTCATTGTTTGAAGTTGAAGACAGAGTTTTGTAATACGTACATTAGAAGAACCCCAGTGAACTCTTTCCAAAGAGCTCCATTGTTCAACACTAGTTGCTCCATGCCTCATATGTGGATGCATTGATGAAGAAACATAAGAGTAAAATCAGCTCTTCACAATGTTATTCAAGTGATTCCAATGTGAAAACTTAGGATTGATCTGAGAATATACAAGTTGTGCCGGAGAAGGAATGTGAGGATCGATGATCATATCCAATCCATGTGCAATTATCGTTGAGAACTTGCTCTCGCCACACTAGGTAAATTAGTGATCAGGTTTCACCTAGAAGCTGAGATTCGTAAGTGGAGTACCTAAAGCCAAGAGAGATGATTGGTCCCTCTGTACCTTAGCAAAATAAATTCCACCATTAATAGTTGAAGATGGTGTAGCCATTAAAGAATCCTCAGGATCTTGATTAGGCTCTAATACCATAGAAACAAATGAAGATGAAGAACAAGAAAGAGAACTGAGGAAGTGATAGATGAGTGAATAATCCTGTTATTGAATTATGAGCAGTAAACTGCATGTGGAAACTATTACTATTGGTTACTTTAGTAACTAAGTAATAAACACTACTAACAAAATAAGTTAGCTCTAATCCAATACAAGCTAGTACACTGTAACACATGACGTCTAACAGTAGCAAACCATTATGGTAAATTGGTAATGAAATGATGTAAAGAGTTGAATAATTGGCCTCCCTCTCCCTACAAAGACAAAAAAAATGGTTTATTGATGCAAGGGCCTTAGAAATTTGGTAGTTGTCTAGTTTCTTTTCTCTACTAATTTCAAACATTGCTTTAATTCTTGGTCTTGGCTTACTTTTGCTTTATGCAGATTAGAAGATCCTTGCTTAATGAAGATGAATATGGGTTTCGAAAGGCCAGAAAACCAATATATTATGACGATGAAGGTTTAGAGGTAAGCTGATATAGATTGGTGTGGTATTCTTTTGCTATTTGATAGCTCCTTGTTCTTTTTGATTGATTCTTGTCTTGCCAATACAGAAGACCAGGCAGACTTTAAATGAAAAAATAAGTCAGCTAAATTCGGCCATTGACAATGTATCTTCACGTTTAAGAGGTGGAAACAACAATGCTGCACCCACGGTACCAGTTGAAAGCGATCCAGAAGTAGAAGCTAGCACGTGAGTTTTTTTTTTTTGGTATTGTCGTCAACACTTTAGGGTGGAGGAACCTAAAATAGGATATGTATTCGTACTGTATATGTAGCAGAGTTATGTTTTCATAATTTTTATTCAGAGGTATTTTGAGTTTCAGAACCAGGCATATACGCAACACTGAAGAATATCTTGGACATATTTTTAACCGAGGCTAAAGTATATTATTGATCTCTAAATTTTAATTAAATTTATATATAAAATTTTAAAACATAGATTTGGTTTATAAACTTTTAAAATTTGTTACATGGATTCTTAAACTTTTAAATCATACAATTTATTATCTAAATTTTTAAAATTTTACCTATAGATCTTAGTTTTGTTATTAAAATATATATTTATGAATCAAAAATTTAAGATTTATACGTGAAGTTTTAAAAGTTGGGGGATAAAATCATAAAATTTAAAAGTTTTGTCATTTATGTATCTTAATAGCATGAGTATCAAAATCCTAGGTTTTTAAAAATTTAGGAATCTATATATAATTCTAATACTAAAAAATAAAAAACTATTTTATGTGTTTGAAAAGAATTAAAATTAAATATCATCAATTAATTAACTAAAGAAGATGTGTAAGAGAATAATCTAGGAATCTTTAATCCTTTAATTTGTTAAAATTTCCCCTAATATAATCATAAGTCAATTATATAATTAATTGAATATATTTTAGGAAGCATTCATCTATCAAGTTTAATGCATATCATATTATAATTAATTTAATTACATTTTTATATTAACTAAATTACATATTATTCATTAAATTTATTAATTATAGATCACATATAAGAATCATACATCTTTGTCTAGAAATTATAATGTTATTTAATCAAGATAAACAATTAAATAATTTTTTTAAATCTATTTAATTATTTGTCAACAATTAATAACATAAAAATTAGATTAAATAAGTAATTAAATTGATATAAAAATTGGGTTAATAAGATTACTAAATTAATAAATTAACTAGATATAATTGTGTTCATAAATCTAAGTTTTTTTTATAAAAAAAAATACATGAAAATTGATATAAAAAATAATAATAAATAAATACAAGTAATCTATTGAATTGTACCAATAATTTTCTCTTAAATCTCTATTAAATATTTTAACATTAAAAATAATTTAAAATTTATGAACATGTGTTCGTATTTGCATAACCGCAATCCTATGTATCGTAGTTATAAATTAGATTTTTTTTTTCAAAACACTTTTTTTAAATAAAGAACTAAGGTACTAATTTTATAATATAAATTTAAATGTGTAATTTTTATTTAATAAAAATACCAGTAAAATAACAAATGTTAAACCAACTAATACATTTTACAAGTTGAATGGAAACATATTATAAAAAAAATCTTAAATTTAATATAAATTTCAAATAATGTAATATAATATTATAATAAGTATGATTCTAATAATTATATCTAACAAAAAATTATAAATTCAATTATCATTATGGATAAATATATCGACATTTAATGAAAAAGCTTCGAGGTTTTTTCTATAATTATAATAATATTATATTATATAATATTTTTATACAAAATTTACGATATAATATTCTATGATTATATTATGTATTGTAAAAAGTTGGATATAAAGACTTCACAATTTTTTAAATAATTTACTATCTTTATGAATGTTATTTTTTATATCATAATTATAATTAATATTATAATTATTTATTAAATATAATTATAATTATATTTAATAATAATAATAATGTATTATATTATTTATGAATTATTAAAATGTATTATATTATTATTTAATATATGATATGATATGATAAAAAAAATTGTGTATTTAAAATTAATTATAAATTTATAAAATGTTAATATTTTATTATGTTTGTAATAATTATATTTTTAGGTTAAAATATATATTTTTATTTTTAAAAAATATAAAATTGATTAAAAAATAGACTTTCAAGTTTAAAATTAAATTTTGATTATTTTTAAACTAAAACCCACCTTGTCATGTTTCTAAACTATCGAAGGAGACATGCCCCAGTTACACGTAAAAAGGATCTGCACTGTTGCGTAGGAAAAGCATGCTGGGTTGTGTACATCCATAAGCTTGTCAAGTGAATCCACTTCTACTAAGTACATCCACGACTATTTTTATGTCCATACACCTATCAAATGAAAAATCAAAAAAAATATAAAAATCATTATTTTCTCAATAAATATAAAATAATTAATTATTAGCTCATTCCATTTATATTGGCATAATTAAACACAAATTAATTTTTTTTTAATATTTTAGTACAAAACAAGATACGTGGTTTAAAATTTCCAAATAACACTATTTTTTTAAACTTATCACACCCCCAAACTTAAATATTTGTTTTCACTAATTAAAATCAAATCTATCTAGCTAACATGATATGGGTAACATATTTATGAATATATTTATTTATTAATACATGTATATTTAACAAAAAAAAATATCTCCCTTAAAGGTCGTAGGATTCTATGACATGGAGGTTCACGTATTAATCAATTAACGTTCCATTGATATAAGGATATGCAAGGTTTTTGATGAATTGATTCGTATGTGTGTATTGCACATGAATTCATCCAATGCACTTATTAAATCAATGTATATAAGCATGCTAATCAATTCTATCTTAGAAAAGTTTTATAAATATATTTTTTACATATTTCTCCAATAATATAAATATGTACTTAGTTAAAGATCAATAAGAGATTTACATATTTGTAATGTAAAGTCTAGGTAAGCGTCGATAAATAAAAATATTTAAACTTTTTCTACAACTTAGCTTTCTTTTTATTCATCATGCACTTTTTAACTACATTTTTTGATATTTTAGTGCATCCTATCTTATCATTTTTTTCATATTCTTTTATTTCATATCTTTTTTTATAACAACACTCTCAAACTTTTTTTTTCTTTTTGTTTAGAAAGAGGTCATTGTGTTGTGATTTTTTTCTTTTGATTTTCTCTCTCTCTTTTAATAGTGTGCATTACATTTTACCTTATTTTATAGCATAACACATGATTGCATTTTTTTTCTTTTCATACAAGTTAAATGTATAAGGGTAAATATAATGCTTATTGGTTAGCTTTAACATGTGGCTTAAAGATAATAAAGATTATTAGTTGGGCTCAAATGAGTGACTAAAGATGTTAACATTAATGTCTAGCTTAAAAAGCTCAATCAATTCAAATAAGTCCTAAGTCATCTCTTTTGATAAATACTATTTAGAATTTTGTTTTAAATGATGATTAAATAGATTCTAAAACATGATAAATCTCATCAATTGGCATAACTCACCACAAATTTTTTCTTAATAAAAACACAAAAATCAATCATAAACATATACATAAAAATTGAATCAATCAATCAAAATTGGCAAACATATTATATGATTAATGTAAGTATCTTAACGAGTACGTTGTATTCTTTATCCTAGCCATGAAAACCAAATTTTATCATTAAGTTCATACATTTTATAATAAGCATGCATGCATGCATTTGGTTTTCATATACTTATAATTTTTTTACCCAAATCATAATTAAAATCATAATAAAAATAAAAAATTCTTAAAAATTGAAAATACATACAAAATATTAAAGTAGAGAATGAAATTTACTCCCATAAACTTAAATTGTACATTATTTTCTCGATATGTACATATAAATATGAAAAAATAAAATAAAAGAAACTCCCTTGTACATTCATTATATGCAAGATTCTTTATATTTGGTTATGATTATGACCGTTTTATTTTGTAAATTGTCTCTAAACCATCACAAGATATTAAAGTGTTGATGAATTAGCAAATTTTATACACTTTTAACTGTTACCATATCCTGTTATTGTTATGACGAAGACATCTTCACTAGAGCCCAATCCAACCCAAGGCTCAGTCCATGGTCTCAAACTTGTATTTAGTACGTGTCTTGACCAAGGAATACTACTCGAGTTGAAGATTGTGCGAACCTTAATCCTGACATGCTAGATGATTCGCGTACCATTATCTATACTAAGAGTTTCATATATTAGTTTCCTAAATCTCCAATAAATAAGCACCATATGTATCGGTTTTTTAGTAGATTTATGCTAACAATATGATTAAAAAGGGGACCTTCAAAACTATCATAAGTTGTAACCGAGATTCTCTCAAACATTTACTTTTATATAATAATAAAAAAAAAACTAATTATGTTATCAAAAAGAAAAGGAAGCTAAACTAAAAAAGAATAACGTAATAATCAATATATCCTAAACAAATTAATCAAGTTAAATACACACCAAAAGAGCTAAATAGAAAAGTTAAATTTTGATCCATAAACAAAGGTACATAAACCTCTTTTTTTTTTTATAAAAAACATACATATTCTTATTTTTATTTACATTTGATTATGTTTTAATTTATATGATAATTAATTAGTTGATGTAATAAAATATAATTAATTATCATATAAATTAATAAAGTGACGTGATAATTAATTAATTTTTTTTGAAAAAATTTAAGACAAAAAAATATTTATTTATAAATAAAATAAGAATCGGGATATATTTTATAAAAAAAGATCAAATATTTTTACCTAAAATATATTAAAATTTAAATATATCGTACAAAATATTAGCTTGGGAATATTTAAAAAAAGAAGAAAAAAAATTCCTTAAACTATATATTTATACGTATTTATTGGGTTTTTAGACTTTTAATCACAAGCAAGATAAGCTAAACGCATCCCACAAATCCATCACCCACCACCACCACCACCACTACATAAGTACCCCACTTCCTTTCCCTTTCTTTTTCTCTCACTTTCTCTACCAAGAAAAGTCTTGCAATTATAAAATCATCAGAGACTTTTAATTTTTCTTTTTTTAAAAAAAACAGAGGCTTTAATATATATCTCTTCTGTTCTCTACCTCCAAATCTGACTAAACCACGGATGATCAGGAACCCGCCATTAAAGAAATCATTCTCAAAAGTAGAAGAATCATGGTAATTAGCTAGCTAGCTTGTTTATAGTATTAATTAATTTCTCATTTATATATTTGATTTGACATTTGTGGGATGATTATAACGTTTAGGGAGTAGGAGGTCCAGAAGATGATCATGAAGAAGAAGAGAATTGGCCTCCATGGTTAAAATTACTTTTGCAAACAAGCTATTTTGTGCAGTGCAAGCTCCATTCTGATTCTCATAAAAGTGAATGCAATATGTATTGCTTGGATTGCATGAATGAAGTAGCCCTTTGTTCCCTTTGCCTTTCTAATTCTCACTCTAACCACAGGACAATTCAGGTCTCCCTATTCACATTTTTGGCTTTCACCCAATTTATATATTTTGCATTAATTTTTCTATTTTCACTATTAATATCCATTGAATTTTTTTATTTCTTTTGATAGATAAGAAGGTCATCATACCATGATGTTATAAGGGTTAGTGAGATTCAGAAATATGTAGACATAACAGATGGAGTTCAGACATACATAATAAACGCTGCCAGAATTGTGTTCTTGAATCAGAGACCTCAACTAAGGCCTGCTAAAGGTGTCGCCAATACCTGCTTTGTCTGTCACCGTGGCCTTCTTCATTCCTTTTCTTTTTGCTCTCTATCTTGCAAGGTACACTTTTTTTTCTACAATAAATTTGTTATTGATGTTCTTATAAATTAAATCAATTTCCATGTAAACTCATTTGTGGGTATTCCTTGTGTTTGCTATAACCAATCACAAATGACAATCACAATTTCTACTCTCTTTTTTTCCTATATAATTATTTAGTTAGCCAATCAAAGTTGTTTGAGAAACATAATATAAAAACATAATTAATACAACATATTTTTATTGGAAAAAGAATGCCATGCAGTCTCAATTAGAGAATAATCAGAATTTATGTCTGCTCATACTACTTCATATGAAAGGAAGCGAACAAATAACAAAAATTTACACCTATTGTGGATCGAACGCATAATCATTTGTGAAACACCTATTATCATATTGATGAGAAGAATCTTTTACAAACACATGATTCATAGATAAGATAGAGAAACTTTCAATTCATTACTTGATATGAATACATTTATTTTCATATAGAGAAATTATTTTAATGCACGAGGGTTACAATATATGAATATCTTGTATCTCTTTTTAGTCTTGGTCATGATTTGTTTGAAAAAGGAAAGCAATGGTTAGCTCTAAAACTGTTTATACAGATGATGCAAGTTTTCATTTATTTCATATTGTTCTTTGCATAAATTTCTATACAACAGATTGTTGGGACATCAAAGAACTTTTGGATAAAGAAAATGGAGGGTCCGGACAGAGAAGAATCAACAAACTCTAGCGTCGTTAGCAATGTCAAAATCAAAATTCAGATATTTACGCCGTCAATGCCACCCCTGACTTACAAAACAACCAAGAGGAGGAAGGGAGTCCCTCGTAGAGCACCACTTGGAGGAGGACTTGTCATACAAGTCTAGGATTCATATAACTACAAATTAACAAGGAAAATATCAAAAAGGACAAAAACAAGTCATCAAAATATTACAATGCTCTGCTTCTTATTTCATGTTGGTTAATAATTATCAAAACTCCCATAATGGAGAGGAAAAAACATAATGTGGTTTGCAACACCTGAGCCTTGTGTATTGAGGCCGGCCTTGAAAACTATAAATGTATAAAAGCTTTATACAAGTAATGCAATATATATATTTACTAATTGTTGGTAAATCAAATCATATTTTACTAATACTAAGTTGACTTGACAATAAAACGGGTTGATTTGATAGCTCGAACTTGTAACCCAAATCCTTAACCCTTAACACTATAATTGTTGGGAAAATCATGTATATTTTGATAAATATTGTGTTTCTCTGATAATTATCATGTATATTTCCTTATTATTTATGTTATGATTTCTATACAAGTGTTTAACTATATGTATACAATGAAAACGAAAATTAAACAATAACCATAATTCCTGCACATCCATGTTTTATAGCTCCACTAATAATTGTTTGCTCCATTGAGCATTGGTGTATGTCACTGTTGCAGCATGCACCACAACACACACCAACACTTCTCCTCAAGTTGGTACATATATGTCTCTTATGCCCAACTTGTCAAGTGAGTTGTAAAAGTTCCTTGCAGACACAGATTTTGTGAGTATATCAGCCAATTGATCTTCTGATTTAACAAATGGAAGCTTAATAATCTTTTCTTCAAGATTATGTTTGATGAAGTTCCGATCCACTTCAACGTGCTTCGTGCGATCATGTTGAACTGGATTGTGAGAGATGGCAATGGCTGCTTTGTTATCACAAAATAAGTTCATTTCAGCGTTCAGAGCAACACCAATCTCAGTTAGAAGTTTTTTCAACCAAAGAAGCTCACATATTCCTTTGACCGTTCCTCGAAATTCAGCTTCAGCACTAGATAAGGCAACTACCTTTTGCTTCTTGCTCCTCCATGTAACAAGATTGCCCCCCACAAACGTAAAGTACCCAGCAGTAGATTTCTTATCCTTCATATTCCCTGCCCAATCTGAATCTGTATATTCAAGGACTCCCAATTGACCATTCTTTGAAAACATAAGTCCTTTCCCAGGGGAGTATTTTAAATAACGAAGTATTCGCATGACCGCATCCATATGGTCTTCACTTGGGCAGCGCATGAACTGACTCACGACACTCACATCATAAGCAATATCAAGTCGAGTATGAGATAAATATATGAGTTTACCTACTAACCGTTGATATCTCTATTTATCTGCTAGTACTTGGTCCACATATTCTCCGAGTTTATGATTTTGAACCATTGGAATATCGACCGGTTTACAATCTAATAGTCTTGCCTCTGCTAGTAGGTCCAGAGTATATTTCCTTTGGGAAAGACATATGCCTTGTTTTGATCTTGTTACCTCAATACCTAAGAAGTATTTGAGCCCTCCCAAATTCTTCATTTCAAACTCATTTGACAGTTGTTCTTGAAGCTTAGAGATTTCTTCTTTATCATCCCCTGTAATGATCCTGTCGTCTACATAGACTATAAGGGTTGTTATCTTCCCTAATCGATGTTTTAGGAAAAGAGTATGATCAGAGTTGCTTTGTTGGAACCCATATTTCTTCATTGCTGAACTCAACCTACCAAACCATGCTCGAGGTGATTGTTTTAGTCCATACAATGCTCGTTGTAATCTACATGCAATTTCTTTTCCTGATGTAACAGTATATCCTAGTGGGATATCCATGTAAATCTCTTCTTCAAGATCACCATGAAGGAAGGCATTTTTTACGTCAAGTTGGTGCAATGGCCAATCTAAATTTTCCGCAAGAGATAACAAGACTCTAACGGTTTTTAGTTTAGCCACAGGTGAGAAGGTTTATTGATAATCTATCCCGTGTTTCTGTGTATATCCTTTTGCTACAAGCCTCGCCTTGTATCGATCAACTAACCCATCTACTTTATACTTAATGGAGAAAATCCACTTGCATCCTACCATCTTCCTCCCTTGAGGCAACTCGCTTAACACCCATGTGTTATTCTTTTGCAATGCCTCAAATTCCTCTTTTATAGCTTGAGCCCATTTTGGATCAGATAAGGCTTATTCAATGCTACTTGGAATTTGACATGAGGAGAGTCTTTGTGCAAATGCCCTTATAGGTTCTGATAACCTTTGAGTAGATACATAATTTGCTATTGGATACTTGGATTGTCGTTCTTCTCTTTCTGGAGAGTATCGATTTGGGGGTTTGCCTCGATTGTGTCTGAAAGGTAAAACATAACCAACAGATGTATCTATAGCATTAGTTTGTAAAGGTGTGATAGGATAGCTTACCTCAGGAGTATTCTCAGCAGGAGGATCACTGGGTACTAGAGAGTGAAGGGGTACATCAACCACTTCATCTTCTGGAGATTCAATTACTACTTCAGCTTCAGTTCTTGGAAGTTCAAGCTCGGGTCTAGATATTGGCTCCTCCATATTATTGGCACGATCCGAGTATGTTGGACTAGTGTCTAATATGTCAATATCAAGCCAATTTCGTTCTTCACCATAACTCTCCTCCTGAAGAGTGTAATTGGATACCGGTGATGGGAAAAAACATTCAGATTCGAGGAAAGTGACATCCATGGTAATATAGGTTCTTTTAGCAATTGGATCATAGCATCGGCAACCCTTTTTTTGTACGCCATACCCCAAGAATACACATCGGACAACACATGGATCCAACTTAGTTCGTTGATTTTTATGGAGGTGGACAAAAGCAACACATCCAAAAATTCGGGACGGAAGCATCAAAATAGTAGGCAAGGGAAGATGATCAGATAGTACCTTTAATGGAGTCTAAAATTGTAAGGTTTTTGTGGGCATACGATTCAGTAGATACATAGCTGTAGTAACCGCATCACTCCAATATTTATTAGGCATATATGCACCGATTGGTAAGGCCTGAGCCGTTTCCAAAATATGTTGATTCTTCCTCTCCGCAGTCCCATTCTATTGTGGGGTTTGTGAACACGAGGTTTCATGGAGAATACCATGGGTGTTCAAGTATGTCCGAAATTGTTGATTAACATACTCCCCTCCATTATCAGACCTAAGTATCTTAATTTTTTCAAAAAATTGTGTCTGAACCATGGTGTGAAACAGGTGAAATGTAGAAAATACTTCATCTTTATGTTTGAGAAGGTAAAGCCATGTCATTCGTGTACAATCATCAACAAAAATAACAAACCAACGATGACCTGATGACGTAATGATCGGGGAAGGTCCCCAAACATCAGAATGTACCAAAGCAAAAGGAGTCAAACTTTTATTCATGCTCATAGGATACAACGCCCTATGACTTTTTGCTAGGATACAAGTATCACATTTGAAATTTGAATGTGTGATATTTGAAAATAAACTGGGGAGTAGGTGCTTTAAATACCCGAATGATGGATGCCCAAATGTACGATGACATAGCCAAATTTGTCGTTCCTTGTTACCAATAGTGTTTTGTATGTGATTGGCTTTCCCTGAACTGAGGTCATCCACATAATATAGTCCTCCTCTCCTAGTACCACGCCCAATGATCTCCTTGGTGAGAATATCCTGTAGAAGGCAAAAAGTAGAATACATCAATACTACACAGTTAAGATCTGAAGTGACCTGACTTATAGACATTAGTTGGTTTGAAAGAGATGGTACAAGTAAAGTATTAGATAATGATAATGAAGGAGATAAGGTCACTATTCCAGCTCTTGTAACTGGATAAGTGACTCCATTGGCATTGGCAACACGGCTCCGTCTTGGCTGGGTTGTATTGGAGAGATCTTTTGGGTCGAATGTCATGTGATCTGTAGCTCTAGAGTCCAAAATACAATCCTCATTATCATTACGAGTAGAGATGTGAAATGCTTTACTTGAAATACCTGGATCCTGGGAAGATTCGGCTTGATGAGTAAGGGATAGTGAGGCATTATTGGTAGCCACAGCGGCTCGCCCAATGGTGTCCCGTTTCTTCCTTGCTTGAAGATCATTCCACCATTCTGGATACTCGTGGAGTTTGAAGCAGTTTTCACGTGTGTGTTTAGAGTTTCCGCAATGGCCACATTTCATGTCAAGAGATGGTGGATTTCCCGTGAATTTCTTGCTACCCAAAGAGGTTCCTGTTTTTGGTGGCATCAGATTATGGTGTCCTTTGACCCCTTTAAAAGCCATAACTGCTCCGGGTGTCGTATCTATACCCGTGATCATCATGGTCTGTCGTACTTCTTCCCTACGAATGAATCCATAGGCTTGTTCTACCGTAGGGAATGGTTTGATTTGAAGCACATCACTTCGAGTTTTGTCGAGTCTGTCATCAAGTCCATCAAGGAAGGTATACACTCGATCTTCCTGTACGATGGAGTTGTATCTTTGTATGTCATTCACACACTCCATTGGATTAGGACGACGGAAATCAATTTCTCGCCACAACCCTTGAAGGTCATTGTAGTATTTTTCAATGGATCCACCCGCCTGCTTCATACGAGTAACTCGACGGCGAAGATCATACACTTGAGACGTATATGTCCCATCATAGAAGGTGGTAGCAGCAGAGTCCCAAACTTGTTTCGCAGTTGGGAATCGAATAAAATTTGCAATCAAGGAGGGGTCCATTGAATTGATCAACCATCCTTTCAAAATGGTATTTTCAGTGCGTCATCTTCTGAAGGAGGGGTCGGTTTCAGCAGGTTGAGGAAATTCCCCATTAATATATCCCAGTTTATCTTTGCCAGATATATACATCTCCACCACCTGGGACCACAAGGCATAGTTGGATCCTCCCAACTTGATACTAATGGGGGCAGTCGACGCTTCAATTAGCGGAGATTGTGAGACGATTTGAGCTCTAGTTAGAACTTCCGTCATTTTCGTCGTCAAATCTTCCAATATGAAATTGGTGGTTAAATCTCTAGATTCCGCCATGAATTCTAAATTTTTTTTCCTTTTTTTTTCTTACACTTCGTTCGTACACTATATAAAGAAAAATGCGTAACCCTAAATTTTTTTTTACAAATTAGCGCAGCTTCTCCTGCGCGTTCCTAACCCTAGAATAGTTCCAAATTCACGCAGATTCTTCTCAGCCAAGATTCGCGCAGCTTCTTCTCTGCCAGATTCATGTAGCTTCTTCTGCGTTCCTCAGCCAACTTCTTCTGCGTTCCTCAGCGCAGCTTCTTCTTCTGCGTGGTTTCACAGCAACTCTTCCTTCACGCAGCCTCTGTGCAGTTCCTTCTCATTCCAAGCTTGTCCGAGCTTAGAAGAACAGTATGGTTACCCACAACTGCAGATAGACCTACCAGCTACACGTACAGAGACAAACCACAAATTATACGTTGCTGTGTTTCAAGTTTCACGGAGTCAGAAAACCGGTACAGTTGCCCACGGCTACATAGAGAGACTGCGAACAATTTGTGACTCCAACCGTAGATACAAAGTAGATACACAGAACGCAACCTCAGCACCGTTGTGTTCTGTTTCTTTTCCAGAAAAGAAACTGATGGTGGAACCGGTGAGTGAGTCAGAACGACCACCTAGATCGAACCAGTGTCGAGAGATCAGAAATGGCCACCCCAGAAAACAGATTCAGAGATCAGCAGCCACAATTAGTAGCCACAATCAACAAAAAACAGAGATCAGCAGCCACAATCAGCAAAAACAGAAATCAACAGCCACAATCAGCAGCCACACCAGAATCAGAATCAAAAATCAGCAGCCACAATTAGCAGCCACACCATAATCAGAAATCAGTAGGTAATTCCATTAATCAGCAATAACTTGCTCTGATACCATGATAAATATTGTGTTTCTCTGATAATTATCATGTATATTTCCTTATTATTTATGTTCTGATTTCTATACAAGTGTTTAACTATATGTATACAATGAAAACGAAAATTAAACAATAACCATAATTCCTACACATCCATATTTTATGGCTCCACTAATAATTGTCTGCTTCATGTTTTGCTCCACTAAGCATTGGTGTATGCCACTGTTGCAGCATGCACCACAACACACACCAACATATTTTTCCTATTCTAAGTAGTTACTATTTACTTATGATTTAAATAAATAGAATTCAAATTAATCCGACAAAATAATGATATTGGAAATATAATGCTAAAATAAACTAAAGCATATATTAAAACAGAAATATTAAAGCAAAATAATAATACCAGAAATTTAACGAGGTTCGGTATAAATGTTATCTAAGTCCTCGTGCGTCGTTGATCACTTCCACTATCTCCAAATGGATGAACTCCAAATTACAACTAATTGGGCAAAATTGAGCTAGTCAATTACCCTTATAAAAGATAGGAAGATTTACAAATTTTGGGATGTTTTACAAATGGTGAAGGAGGACTTTATTTATAGCTCCAAATCCAACACCATTCTTCATTCCTAACCAATGTAGGACTTTTCTAGTTTGCTCACTAAGGAGCTATATAACAAATATCCACCTTAGCGACTTAGTGATTCTTAAATGATTTTTTCAATCACTAGATCAGCGACGTTAGTGCCAATTTAGATTTGCAAGATGTTAATCAAGTTCAGACAAATGTTTGAACTTGATTGTTGTTATCACCTTGGTCATCAAATCTGCGGGATTCTTTGTAGTACTGATCTTCTAAACTAGTACTCCACCTTCTTCAATAATCTCTCGTACGAAATGAAAACGAACATTAATGTGCTTTGTACGTGCATGGTAGACTTGGTTCTTTGCTAAATGAATAATACTCTGACTATCACAAAACACCTTAATATGTTTTTAACCAACTCCCAAGTCTTCAAGCAAATCTCCTAACCAAATAGCTTCCTTCACAGCCTCTATAACTACCATATACTCTGCCTCTGAAGTAGACAAAGTAACTGTGGACTATAAGGTATACTTCCAATTGAATGGTGCTCTAGCAAGAGTAAACATATAACCAATAGTTAACTGACACTTATCTAAATCTCCTACATAGTCGAAATCACAATATCCGACTACACATTAACCAACGATATTATCCTGTTGAAATACTAAACCAACATCTACAGTATTTATAATATACCGTAGAATCCATTTCATAGCCAACCATTGTCCTTTACCAGGATCATGCATGTACTTACTTACAACACTAGCCGTATATGAAATTTTAGGTCTTGTACACACCATTGCATACATCAAGCTACCAACCGCATTTTGAATATGGTACCTTTGCCATATATTCTCATTATGCATCATTCTTAGGAGATAATTGAGCAATAAGTTTGAATTGAGGAACTAGCAGAATACTTATAGATTTTGTCTGTTCATTCATACCAAAACGTTGTAGTACCCTCTTCAAATATTGACTCTGGGTCAAAGTAAGCTTCCTCTTCTTCATGTCTCTACTTATCTCCATACCGAGAATCTTCTTGGCTTCTCCCAAATCTTTCATCTCGAACTCTGGACTTAGTTGAGCCTTCAACTTTTCAATATTTGCTTGACTCTTCGATGCAATCAATATATCATCGACATACAATAGAAGATAGATGAAAGACTCATCTTGTAGCTTGCGAAAATACACACAATGATCATGTGTGCTTCTGGTGTACTTCTATTGCAACATAAACTGATCAAATTGTTTGTAACATTGCCTTGGAGATTGCTTCAATCCATACAATGATTTATTTAACTTACAAACCTAATTCTCTTTACCAACAAAATTAAACCCTTATGGCTGAGACATATAGATTTCCTCTTTTAAGTCACCATGTAGAAACGCAGTTTTTACATCAAGTTGAACTAGTTCCAAATCGAACTGTACTACCAAGGCCAATAAAATTCTAATGGAGGAATGTTTTACAACTGGAGAAAATACCTCACTATAATCGATTTCCTTCTTTTGAGCGTAGCCCTTAGCCATCAACCTTGCCTTGTAGCGAATACCATCTTTATTAGGAAATCTCTTTTTTCTTTGCATACACCCATTTACATCCAATTGTCTTCTTGTCCTTAGGTAGTTGTGTCAACTTCCATGTTTTATTCTTCTGAAGGGACATAAGTTCTTCATCCATAACTTTATTCCATCTTTCAACTTAAGGGCTTTTGATTGCTTCTTTATATATAAGAGGAAAATATGCACAACTGAAAGTGCACAGGCCACCGTATTCTTAAACTAAGCAGGTAGGTCTTCAAAATCCTTGTATTGAGCAGACACCTTGAAATTTTGTCGTCGTGGCCCATCAACTGCAGTTTCTTCTTGTTGTTGTGGAAGTTCTTGGGTTAAAACCTTTTCATATGATTCATCTTCTGTCAATGGAGGATCGGATTCTGCCTTATCTTCACTAATTGGATTAACAATTTTGCTTTCAAACTCCACCTGCTTTGGAGTTTGCTCCACCTGCTCCAAAGTTCCACCACTCTTCTTAATTACCTTTCTCAACAAGGTAGATTCATCAAAGGTAACATCTCTGCTTAAGATTATCTTTTTCGTTTCAAGGCAGCATAGTTTCAAGGATCCCTTAAAAATTAGCTTTCTTGGCTCTTGGATCCAACTTTGATTCTGTTACATGGTAGTATGCAATTGAACCAAACACATGTAAGAAATCGTAATCTCTAGTAGGTTTTCCAGACCATACCTCCATAGGCGTTTTGCCTTGAAGAGCAGACGATGGTAGATGGTTGACGAGATGGCATGCATATGGCATAGCCTCAGCCCAATACTGCTTGCCTAACCTAACATTTGATAACATACATTGAACCTTCTCTAGCAAAATTTGGTTCATACGTTCTGCAACCTCATTATGTTATGGTGTTTTTTGAATAGTGAAGTGTCGCATTATCCCTTCTTCTTCACAAACTTTCATAAATGAATTGTTTATGTACTCAGTGTCATTATCAAACCTCATACATTTGATCTTTTTACCAATCTGAGTCTCGATCATCTTCTTCCATTTGAGAAAAATTCCCAACACTTCATCCTTTTTTCTTCATGAGATACACTCAAACTCTTCTGGAGAAGTCATCAATGAAAGTGACATAATAATGTTTGCCACTTATGGATGGATTTCTTGTTGGCCCTCATACATCAGTATGGATGTAATCCAAAATGCCCTTTGTATTATGGATAGCAGTGCCAAATCATACTCTTTTCTACTTCCCTAATACACAATGCTCACAGAATTCTAACTTGTCAGTTCTCGCACCATTTAACAGTCCTTGCTTTACCAAAATCTGTAAAGCTTTTTCACTAGTATGTCCCAAACGCATATGCCATAGCTTAGTAGTTTCTGAATCTTTTTCTTCCTCTGAAATTGTTACTGATGTTATCCCAATAACCATACTACCAAGGTAGTAGTACAAGTTATTCTTCTGAACACCTTTCATCTCCACAAATGCTCCAGAAGTAACCTTCAATGCCCCATTTTGTATGGTCACAATGAAGCCTTTTGATTCTAAGATTCTCATAGCAATGAGATTCTTCTTCATATCTGAAACATAATGAACATCCGTCAAGACCCTGATTGAACCATCTTGATTCTTCAAACGAATTGTACCGATCCCCAAAACTTTGCATGGATAATCATTACCCATGAAAACAACTCCACTGTCTAGTTCTTCAAAGTTAAAAATCACTCCTTGTTAGGAGATATATGGAAAGTACACACTGAATCAAAAATCCAATCACCGGAATGGGATGCTATTGACGAACCAACCAATGCAAAATCTGAATTTGAATTACTTTCAGCTACACATGCATCAGACTGCACAATTTTTCCTTGAATGGTGTTTCTCATGACAAAAGACACATTCATCTTTACAAAGTCTTCCTTTTGACAGAGATCTACCTCTCATTCCTTTCTGTTGTATCTGTGGATGTCCTCTTACAAACAGTGCCTCTGCTGCTTAATTCTTGCTTTTTTTATCTTTCTTTCTAATTTCATAACTATACAAAGCAGTGCAAACTTCCTCAAAAGGCACTTTATCATTCCTAATGAGTAAGATCATAATAAGGTGATCAAACTCACCAAGAAGGGAAGCTAACAACATCAAGGCTAAATCTTTATCTTCAAAAGTTTCATCCATATTTAACAAGTCTGCTACTAATCGATTAAAAGCAATAATATGGTCGTTTATTGTAGTACCTGGAAGGTATTCAAAACAAAACAACTTCTTCTTCAAATAGAGCCAATTTTGTCCACTCTTTTTCATGAACTTGTTCTCCAACGCCTTCCACAACTTACTTGCGAATGTCTCCTTTATGAACGTATATTTTTTTTCTCTTGAGAGACACGAACGAATTGTACCACATGTCAATCAGTTGATATTTTTCCACTCTACTTCATCTGCTCCATTTGGTTTCTCCACTTCAATGGCGATGTCTAAACCTTGTTGAAATAGAGCATCTAGAACTTCGCCTTGCCACATACCGAAATGACTGATTCCATCAAACTTTTCCACCTCAAACCTTGCGTTCATTACCATAGTTTTGCCTGACGTGGATGATTGGCCTTTATTTGAAAGAAATTTTTCTTCCGCTATTTCTTCAAATCACAACAACTAGCAACTATATTTCAATAGAAAACAAACAAAATACAAACAAATACCTAGGTAGAAACCTTCGGCTCTGATACCAATTGTTGGAAAAATCGGGTATATTTTCCCTATTCTAAGTAGTTACTATTCACTTATGATTTAAATGAATAGAACTCAAACTAACCCGATAAAGTAATTTTATTGGAAATATAATGCTAAAATAAACTAAAATATATATTGAAACAAAAATATTAAAGCTGAAAAATAATAAAACCATGAATTTAACGAGGTTCGGTATAAATGTTATCTAAGTCCTCGGGCGTCATTGATCACTTCTACTATCTCCAAATGGATGAACCTCAAATTACAACTAATTGGAAAAAAATTAAGCTAGTCAATTACCCTTATAAAAAAGAGGAAGATTTATAAATTTTGGGATGTTTTACAAATGGTGAAGGAGGGTTTTATTTATAGTCCTAAATCTAACACTCTTCTTCATTCCTAACCAATGTAGGACTTTTCTAGTTTGCTCACTAAGGAGATATATAATAATAATGCATTCATCAAATAAGTTTTCTATTCATTTCATTGTGATTTATTCGTATAAAGTTTTCCAAAGTGGTTGTCTCGCAACTAATGTCTCGATATAAATCTGGAAATGGTTGTTTTACTTTTAGGCTTAATATGTGGATTCACTATTGATCCTTATAACCTTATAAGACTAAGGAGTTTTATGATTAGAGGACTAAAAGCAAGGGCCATATCCAAAGACATAATATCTTTGTGTATGATGGATCATTAAACTCCAAAGAAAGGATGCAACAAAAAAAGGAAAACACAAATGCATCAACTTTTGATATCTTGATTAAAATTTTGAGTACATTACTTTAAGTTTATTAATATTAGACTAAAAAAATAAATAGATTATTTGTATTATACTCATAATAAAAAATATTTTAACATTTTTCAAAGACCACTCATAATTTGAAGAGAAATACAAACACTAAAAAAAATTAACAATTTATACTCAACCTAAGAATATAAAGACTTTTTTGTAAGAGATATTTAAACCAAATACAATGGGAGTTATTTATAGTTCTCACCATGCAATTTACACAACATAAATATAAAATTAAGAAATAATTCTAATCACACATTATTACCACATTCTACACACTTTTCTTAAAAAATATCATTTCTATATCCTTTTAGAATTTTCTCTTAAAAAAACTTTCTTCAACATTTATTAAAAAGCTTCCATTGTATTGGACTTAGATCAAATAGATTGGGTTTTTATTCTCCTTGGGCTTTGTAATGGACTATGGCTGATCTTAAACATCATAACTATTGAATCGTGTATAATTTTTGCCTTCTCCAATTCATGTTCTAAAAGGAAATAGTATTTTTTTTCTTTCACCTAAAATGACTTGGTTATATAATATGTGTTGAATATGGATCATATATGTTTTGTAACTTCATGTTGAAACTGGTATATGTCTTCTTATATATAAAAAGCTATCATTTCTAGTATGGACCAAATATATTTATTTTAACATGAGTTCTCTTTTCGGTAGTTCAATTGCACGTGTTAGTCTTCTATCATTTTTCCATTCAATTCCAATTAGGATCCAGCTATTTGCATCTTATCTGTAGTAGATAAGTAGATATGTAGATGATGCATGAAGCATAAAATGTGAAATTTAAAAAAAATACTAAATAAAAAGGAGAAGGAAAAAATAGGATTTTTTTCCTATAGTCTTGTCATATATGTGTCATATCATATAAATTATATCTCTTCCATTTTTCTAGGTGGTTCTTTATTGTACCTATTATGTTATATTTTAGTTCCCTATTTGTCTCATATTGTTTAATGTTCATATTTTTTGTACTCTTCTTTGTTTTATGCTTTAGATACATTTCTTGAGAAAACTTAGATGTATTATAAGTTTGAATACATGAGTATTCCATGCAGCTCCATACTTACGTAGGTTAGGTCCTTTGCAAAGTTCACGAGATTCATGACCTTATGTCTGTCTATGCTTGTTGGCTATATAATCTTGTGACAAGCTCGGTTTCCAACCAAATCCTTCTTGATATGTGTCATAGCCTTAGATACTCTAGGGTTAATTGATTCACCTTTTATATCCATATAAGTTCCCATTTGTGGTGCATCCACTACTCCAATATGAGGCTCACCATCTACTCCGTCATTATCTCCAACCTTACTCGCAACCATGTCTCCATTTTTTTGTAATTTCTTAGGTTTCTTGGCCAACTGCTTTCGGTAGGTTCTTCAACGCAAGCCTAACATGCCTGAGTTGGATATTATCCGATGTTGACATCTTTAGCTCCATTTCATCCAAATCCCATATTTCTCAAATGTTACCTCCATGGAAGATTGTTTAATAACTCGTTAAGAACGAGTTGTGTAGCCAATTGGACCACAAACAAAACATAGGAAAGGAAGCTTTTCATAGCAAATATTGACCTATACCGACCTTAGATTTTCTCTCCAAACCTAAACGTCAAGCTTTAGTAGTTTGTCCAACACTACTCTGACCTAAACACGCACAAATCTCATAAATTTAGGCATATGATCCATTATTTCAATTAAACTTCAAAACCTGACCTACCTCACTCACTAATTTGGATAGTTTACACTAAAAAAAACACTTATCTGATAATTCATGTAATTGTATTCATAGTGAACAAGTCAAGAATCTTACTTCAGATATCATCGTACGTGTTTGGTATATAGGTTATAAGTGTAAGAAGATGCCCATCCAACATCCATTGCTCTATCTCTAAAACCCACATTTGAGCCTTCTCAATTTTAAAAGAGAAAATGTAGATGTTTTAAGCCGAGCTTTAGAAGTGAACTTCACCCTTTTTAGCCTAGACACCAATAGCTTTCCTACTAGTCCAAAAGGATTATCAATAGATTCTTCTTAAAGCTAATCATCTACGTTTACTAGTTTGGTATGTTTAAGGTGATCTAAAAAAACTTTACTTTCAACATCATATTAAATTGGTTACATATCATTACATAATAATTAGATCACATAAAAGAAATTACTTTTGATAGGAATTGAAGTGATATCATAAGGTTATAGTTTTCATGAGAACGAAAAACCTAGAATTTTTAAGGATTGATGGCAAAATTAAAAGCGCTCTTTTTTAATCTTGTTCTTAACAACAAACCTGATAATAACTCATGAATTTCATTTGTTTATTCAAATCGTCTTTTTTCTCGTTTATCATGTATTACATAATAAAATCTTAATAATATTAAATATTAAATATGATATAATTAAATTTTATTTAACATTTAAATTTTTTAAATGTTAATAGCCTAATATAAAATAATATATTAGATTATTTTTTAATAGTCTAAATGTAAGATGAATTTAAAAAAATACTATATTTTAAGTTATAAAGTTTAAAGATATTATTTTTATTGTTTTTATATGAAAATAAATATAAAAATGAAATTTTATAGCATTAATTAGGTTTTATTAAGTTTGTAAAAATATTTAAAATATTTATTTTGTTACAATTATATCGCAACATATAAATAACGATAAAAACATATTAAAATTTGGATATAATTACATCATTTTATATATATTGGGTATAATTATAACTTTAAAAATAAATTTATTAAATAAATTTTTATAATTATTTATAAAGTATAAGTATAATTATTACAAAATAAATGTTTTAAATATTTTTATAAATTTATTCCTACATTCCGACATAAAACTTAGTTAATTTAAGTTTTATCATCATCATTTCCGTTTCTTATATACTTTGCTTCTAGAGCAACAAAAATAAATACTCACAATACCAAACAAGGCTGATTTTTATAAAATTCTCTTTTGACGATTGCTGATTTTCTTGGAAACCAAACAAGGCGAAAATGTGGTTGGAGATCCTCTGCTGTTTCGTTGTTTACATATTGTTCCGGCTATTCTTCAAGGACGATGTCTTGGACATTGAGACCTCCGATTTCGATGCTATCACCTCCGTCGCCGCTAGGTACTTTCTCGCAATACCTTATCATTCTTATAATTTTAAGCTAAAGCTCGGTAATTTTAATTCTTTGCCCAAAATATGGTTGTATAATGAATGCTGTGAAAATACAGAAATTGAGCATTGCTTACTAACGGCCGTATTCCATATTTATTTGTGATATTAGACTTGAAAAGCTCTATGGGGGTAAGGCACGTGTGGGGCTTTGGATTCCGGATGCTGATACGGGCACTAGACAGAGCATCGATATTGTTCTTGTCACTAAAGGGTAAAGTGTTTTATGCTCTGAGCTTGTATGTTTTACATAACTTTCTTACGCTTTTTGGTTGTATAGAAATCCTTGTGTGTGATATACTTTGTATAAATCTTGCTTTTCTTTTCCTTTCTGAGGGAACAAAATTGTCAAAAACGACAAATGCGTCAGTTAAGAGCTAGTACCAGGAGGAGGGGTATTTTATTTTACTTGTGCTGAACTACCCTAACTTGTGAATTCCATGTCTAACAACCCTGTTTCCTTAAATTAACAGATGGACTAGAAATGTTTAATCCATAAAATTGGGAGTCTTTCAACATTCTTAACAGAACCACTTTGCTTAATTGGATAGTTTATACCACACACTCATCGACCTTGATAATGCATAGAGATTTTGCATAACCGTAGTAAATTAGTAATATGAAGAACTTTGAATGGCTTTAAGTGGTTACATGGTTTTCTGTTTCGTGAATACTCCTATTACTTTCTTTTGCCTTTTTTTTTTAATTTATATGCATTGTGTACAGGGAGGCAGTGGTAATATCCGTGAAGAATCTCGAAGGATTAGTAACAATTAATGCTGATGGTGATTGGGTTTGCGAGGGCAGTCATAAAAAAGAACTTCATTCTGATCCTGTGAGTTATTTTCATATGAGTTCTTTATCTGCTTGTGTCCCTTCCATACTATAAATTTTCTGATATAATTGACAACTTTCTCATCTATTTTTCTAATAAAGAATATGAACGTTACTACCTTGTTCACATCAAACCTGAGGTAGAATACTGAAAGAAGAATAAAAATAACTTGAATTTGGGAAGTGAAATTTGAGGAGCATAGGTTTATATCTAATTAGTACTGATCTTGGAAGAGCTCCTCAAACTTACCATGACAATTGATATAAATTTTTACATGTGGAGATTCAAAACATAACACCATAAGGTAAAGTTCTGGAGTAAAGTAAAAATAATCTTAAATTTAATTAGGGGTGGCAATTTGGGCCGTGGCATACAACACAACTCAACGAAAGAATTAATTTTTGGTTACAATTGACTGCTAATTGTTTTGTTCTTGTAAACATATTAGTTTTTCTTACTATTATAAATAAATAATTTCACCAAAAATGATTTAAAATTTTCATAATATAAAAAATACATGAATTTGAGCTGAAAACACAACCCGAACACGATTAATATAAAACTATTGATACCCCAAATTTAACGTTTACGTAGCCTTGTTGAAAGAAAAGAAATTCTTAGTAGTTTATCTACTAGTTGATTGTGAGTCCAGTTAATTTAATTTTTGTTTTTCAGGTGGTGGAAACTAAAAAACAAGCATCAGTTCTTGAATCATATCTTGAACAAAGAGGAATTGGCTTGCCAGATGGATTTTTGTCTTGTAAAGTTATAATTCCCAATCCTAAATGCTGGTAGGTTTTATTTAAGCTAGGTTAGTTTGTTGTTTGATTGATTCATGTTTGTTATTCTGTTGCCACTAAAGCATCACTGAGTAGAGATGTGACCGACTTTCATGTTTTTGCCTTCTTTTTTCTATTCCTGTTTAAACGATGAGCTGAATATCTTTTTCTTTTCTTTTTTTACTGTCATTTATGTAAGTATTGTTCTGGTATGTGACTGAAAAGGTATAATTATTTTTGACGTGGTTAGTGGTTATCTATTTTACAACTTTTAAAAGATTGTAGAAGTTCAACACTGTAAATTGTTATATATATTTGAACTATGTTACCCAATGAGGACCTTTAGTTTTCCTTTGAGCAGTCAGTTTCGAAGGTTCTGTATATCGTCTAGCAATTTGCTTTTAACTTTCTGGTGCAAATGATAAGGCTACAATGATGTGTTTTCAAAAGTATGACACATTTCCAAGACATTGTCGCAAGAAAAATCCCCATGATAGAAGGAAGAAAATGCTATAATATTCTGACTGTAGATGTCTTGAGAATTGATAGCGACCTAGTAGGCTAAAGATTTGTAGAGGCCAGCATCTAAATCACTTCAAATTCTTGAATTTTGACAATTTTTAGATAAGTTGTGAACATTCACTCCATGTCACAAGACTGTAGTTAAAGTTGTAAGCTAAAAATAACCCACATGCTTGCGACATTCAATTTTGATTGTACACTTGTTTTTTTATTTTCTTTTGTTCTCTCTCCTTTTCAGTATCATTCCTTCAAGCCATTTTCCACAAGAAGTCCTTGCCTATGACCATTGGACACTACTGAAACCAGAACAAAAAAGCATGCTTCCGGGGTGGATTAAGGGAGCCTTTTCTGGTGGAAAGAAAGAGATGCAAGAATCTATGCAGCAGAAGCTCAATTTCATACTTAGCACAGCTCCAATGTGGGATAGGTTTGTTGATATGATGCTTAGAATACTGTGTTGTTTGACTTGTTTCTTTTGTCAGCTTCTTATATTTTGGGGAAGTAAAGCAAGTGCTAATTCCTACGGAGATGTATTTTAAAGTCGTTTAAAATAGTCACAGAAGTTTATTTTGTAAAAGTAATGAACTTGTGTTGTCCCACTTTCGTAAGTTTATTATCTTTATAAAATGGACTTCTGTATTGTCAGATTTGTATTGTCCTACCTAATTCGTTAAAGGTAATGGATTTAGGCAACCTTTAGTATGAGGAAAAATATTCCCTACTTGAATAATATTATAAATCCTATTAGGGATAAGCAATGCGTAGGGCCCTGGATGGCCTCTTATGATACTGTCCTGGGTGGTTTTCATAGATACAACTCACATGGTTCATCTAGATTGTAAGGAGTAAAAAACATGGTGCCCGGAGTTTTTCATTTTCCTTCTCTTTTTCCAGTTTATTCCTTTCTCTTCTTCTATACAGATGTTAGTTGAGCAAGAATCTGCTTCTTGATTGCAGGTTGGAGCTTACAAATAACAAATTTGTTCTTGGTGAGTTTCTGGAATTTAAAGGAAAGCAGGAAGACGTTCAGGCCTTGAGAAAAATCAAAAGATCAAAAGTTGGTCAAGTGATTATCCAAAAAACGAGCATGCTTGGCTTTGGTAATATTCATATAATCTCTCTCCCTTTATTTCGATCAAGTTTGTATGCCGTAGTATTGAAGACAATCAAGTTTGGAAAGCAGTCCTATAATACATATCTTGTAAAGCTTATTCATTCTGAATCTTAACTTGATGCGTTTTTTGTCTTCAAAATGGCAGCCCCATCTACGCTCCAAGTTTTGTACTCCTCTCGTAATTATCAAAGTGAAGGGGCTTCATCTTCTGACTGGAAGGAAGCAGTCGTAAGATCAAGAACTGAGGTTCTTTTTCAGCCTTCGAACTCTAAGAAAGTGCGCAAATATAAGTTGTCCTCGATTATTTCAATGTCATTGAGTGCATAAAAATCCCTCTTTGAAATGTATGTTTATAAACCCATGCAAGGTTGTAAGAAACTGGCATTCGATATCACTTTCTTTCTTTCTTTTTCCTTTTTTCCTTTCTTTTTTGTTAAATATTGGATATTAAACTCGTTTAAGTTTTATATTTGTAAAATTGTCTTGTACTGTTTTTAGATGACAAATATGAAGTGTAAGCACTGCAATCAGAAGTTTATATATATATATATATTATGGTCTCTTTTATCTCGGTTTTTGCCGGTACTTGCACTGCCATAGTTCTCTAGAGGATTTCTAAATTTTAATGTATTTTTATTACTAGGTTTGAGATACACATGCTCGATTTTTGTTTTAAATATATAATCATCTAATGAAAATTAAAAATATACAATTTACACAAATATTAAATTTAAAATGGTATTATAATTTGTCTCTTAGTAGACCGTGGTTGTAATGCAAGTGCAACGTGTAATTTACACAAATATTAAATTTAAAATGGCATTATAATTGTGAAACGTGTAATTGAATTATAAATAATTGTGTAATAAATTTTTTAAATATAAATAATTCAAACCACTTTCAGCCCACTATATTATGTTTTCAGCTACACTTCCCCAATTGGATCTTCATTATTGGTTAGGGATGAAAATTTGATGGTTTTTTTAAAAATAATTATGATTATTGAAAATTAAATATGTATTAGTTTTATATTTTTATATAAATATAATCATTAAATAAAACACTTCTAATATTAAATAAACAATACTTAGATTAATTTAATTTAATTTTTTATTCATATCTATATATATATATATATATATAGATATATATATATATATATATATTACTTAAAAGTATTTGATACATAGCTATACAATTTAAATTAATATCAATATTTTAATAAAATAAATATTATATTACATTGTTATTTTTTAAAATAAAATAATTTTTTAAATAAAACGTGAGTAAATTATTATCTATTTATAACCAAATAGTTATTAACTAAAATTACATGAAAGCACTGCCAATAGTTAGGATTAGAAAGAAGAAGAAAAAACACTATTGAGATAAGAAGAGAATATTATAGGAATATAAAATAAATACTAGAAAATAATGGATTTTGTAGATTTTAGTGATATAAGCTTCGGACAACAATAAGCCTATCGTTGTTTAGTCGATTCAACGTGCAAATTGGATTAATAAAATTTCCATTTGTAACTCTCAAGAAGGAAGAATATGAACACGACGACTTGATATGTCATTAAAGAGCTACTTCAATTGAATTGTGTTTTACTTCTTGTTCTCTCATACAATTCACTTTCTTGGATGTTGTTTCTTTTGTTAATATATTATTACTACTGGCTTGGTTTTCTTCTTTATATAAACTCTTCAATAAATGGGGCTTTAGTCTTTTCACATCTGACATCTGAACTGGTTTCAAAATGTACTCTTCTGCTCCTTCTTCTAAGCACCTGTTCATTTACACATACATTAAGGTTTTGTCAGATTTTCTCTGTTTTTTTCTTTTTCAATTTTAAATTTATTAAATAAAATTAATAAAAAAATGAAATATTCTATTACATAATAATATCTCAACTAATTACCTGCTGATTCTGGAAGGTATGTCATCTGAGGACATGATAACAACTGGTATGTCTTTGAATGATTTAGATTCCTGCATATCAGATCAATATATATTTTCATCAGATTTAATTCGCCTTTTTCAGTAGATTTTTTTTTTTACTTAAGTGTATTAATTTGGAATAAATACATGGAAATTAGATTGCTTTAATTGGATGTATTAATCCTTATTTTTTAAGTTTATTTTCAAACCCTAAAATAATATATCTTTATTTTTCTTAAACTATTAAGAAGGGGTTAAAATTTGTTTCTGCTTATCTTTTTAAAACTTAGTAAGAGCTCTGATGAATGGAATTTTAAAAAAAAATCATATTTTGTGCTTAGTAACAAGTAATTTTACTAAGCAATTTCTCTTAGAATCACTTTTGATTTGAGGGGGAAAAAACATAGATCTTTAGAATAAAAAGAATGAAATTGAACTAACCTTGATCTTTCTGAGCAGATCATAGCCTGTCATTCCAGGCATACAGTAATCCGTAATGATCAAATTGACTTCAATATCCTGATTATGAATATTTGGAGAAACAGAGGGTAAATTTTCATCATTTTCTTCAATATCTTCATTCAAACCCAGTAATTTTAAAGCTTTACTTCCAGAATCAACAGCAGTAACTGCAAGAAACACCAAAATCAAAAACCCATAAGATTAATTGTTAACCAAAATATATTGATCCACACAAAAAAAAAATCAATAAATACAAAATGGGAAAACTATAAATTTAAAAAAAAATTATAAAAAATATACCTTGATAAGAAGAAGTCTTGAGGAGACTTTCAATTAACTTTCTATCAATGATGCTGTCATCAACGGCAAGAACGTGATATTGATAAGACTCTGCAACAGACAAACCCATGATTGATTCTGATGTTTTCTGATGATTCCTTCAATTTATTAGAATTTTAGAGGAAATCAAATCAAGATATATTGTAGTTACCAAGACAAGAAGTCGAGATAGGAAAGATAATGAGAACGAAGAGAGAAAGTGGGAATTTTATATAATGCGAGGTGAAAAAATATGTCGATACAAAATCCTCTTAGAAATATGACGGTTTGGAAAAATCAGATCCGAAATATCTGTTATAGATTCTGTAGGATTTTATTTGATTATTGTTTCGATGGACAACCAAAGAAGTGCACTTTCTCTTTCTTCGCTTTTTCTTTTTTCTTTTTCTTTTTTTTAAAAAAACATTAAAGAATTCTTTTTCTATTAAATAGAAGAAAAAAAAATCACTCAAATTTAGACGTGCGATGTTGGAGTGTAGAGATGAACCACCTCAACCACATATAAATTTTAAAATAAAATTAATTTTTTAAATTAAATGTTACCGATTAAAATCTATTATTTGAAATCGAAGACGAGTAAATATTACCGTGACAGTACTAAATAAATCATAACATTATATAGGTGTAATTTAAACAAAATTTTACTATCACATATCCCATTTTAATTATCAAAAATAAATAAAATAATCTAAATTAAATTAATTAGTAATAGATTATATTCACTTTCTTCTAATTTAATTAAATTTATATATTATAAACTTTTAAACAAATTTATTGAGTTTAATCTTTGAAATACACTCCCAGATTAACTTGAAAGTACATGATTAAAAAGTATTTTCCACCACATAACTTTTAATCATTAAAGATAACAACACCACTTCATTTAAAGAGTTTCATTTAATTATATTTATTGTTGTGCGTTAATTAGAACAAAATATGAAAAAAACAATAATATTAGTAGAATCATAAAACATGAAGGTAAAAAAATTATGATTATTGTTTAATTTTCGTTTTCATTGTATACATATAGTTAAATTCTTTTATAGAAATTAGAACAAAAATAATAATAAAATATACATGATAATTATCAAAAAAACATAATATTTGTCAATATTATCTATAAAATAAATATATAAATAATATTTATGTTTTATAATTTATTTAAAATATTATGGTTTATTTTTTAATATTTTTTATACAATTTAATTTTTAATGTTTTTAATTTTTACTAAATTATAATTTAGTTTACGTTAGAATGAATATAATGTATGGTACGGTGAGAGGTGGTAGCTCAAAGCCTTAAATCATAGACTACTGTATTCGATCGATACTAATTTGCAAATATATATTATTCTTATTCTTATGGGAAAAATAGAGATCATATCTTAGAAAATAAAGAGAGATCGTATCATAATTAATAATATTATTAATATAGAAAACATAGTTTCGTATTTTGTTCGTGATCTTGACCTGACCCTACAAATATGATATTAGCCGATATGTTAGTGTTTTTTCCAATGTGGGGATGATCACGTGCGTTTTACGCTTTTCTTCTCCACTTTTCGGTTCTTCCACCCGTCAACTTCCTCATGAGCAATTCAGCGCGTGTAATTTTTTGGAGCCGACGACTTCTCTATTTTTTTTCTATAATTTTTTTTTTCAATTATTTTGGGGCTAAAGACTTAAAAAATTCTATATAATCCTGTCATATTTTACTTCTTATACGAAGTTTAGAAAATTGTTATTAATTTTATTAGTTAAATATAATTTAATTTAACGATTGTTTAACTAGTTATAATTTAATCGATCGATACTCTTACTAATCGAAATCAAATTTAACACATAACTAATTGAAAGAGATAATTTTTTAACTAATTAGAGTTTGATCAATCGATCTTATTTATCAAAATCGTGTCCAATTAAATTTAACAATTATCCAATTAGCTTAATTTTGATCAAATAATGAATGCACTCATCAAAACTAAATTGGATACGCATTCAACTAAATAGGTAATTATCCAACAAGTTGAATGTTAGTCATTTAGTAACCTTATGTGTCTCGAAAGAGAGTTTGATACATTTCTAACTAAACTATACATTTTTCAAACCTGTAAAATTTTGATTGATAAGTAACCCTATTAGTTAAAAATGAATTAAATACATGTCCAACTTATTGTAATTCAACTTAAAAATTATTTACTCACCAAACTTCACTTAATCTGTCAAAGACAATTTGAACAAATATTCAACTAACTGAAATACGCAATAACATACTCAAGTTGAATCTAAAGCTTGTCCAACTTTTTATAACTCAATTAAACATATGTCTAACTAGTTATCATTACCTTATAATTCAAATGAAAATGTATTATATGAGATCTCAATGAGAGTTTTTAAAAACATAGCAGAAAACTAATCTCACAAAGACTTAAACAATTTATGCTCAATTTCTCATATATATTTTTGGTCCAATTGGTCCACCTCTATTTTTAAAATGTATTGTATGAGATCTCATTCGATCCACCCCATTTTTTCTTTTGATTACTATCACTTAAATGCACCTAAATGAATACCTTCGTTTAAGATAAAAAAAATTAGTGTAGAAAGTCTCAAATTTAAGATCTTTCGTTACGTGAATTTCTTGAGAAATAAAATCATAAACGCATAGATTCAAGGCTAAACTGACTACTCCAAGAGCACTCATCCATAAATCGATTACTACTACAAATAACATAAAAAAATGTAACCAACATTTATTGGAAAAAGCAACCCTTAAGATTTGGGACCAAAAATGATTAGCAGTAACCATTGAATAAGTTTCTTCACCTTATGTTGGATTAAAAGCACAAAATGTATTTACACCATCACCATCCTCAAATAAAGTATTTTCTACGGTAGAACCATAAATAACGCATAGTAAAGTATTGCCCAATACCCTGAAAACTTCCATCATGAAGAACTAATCAGATTGACCTATAGGGTAAATCAAAAATACATAAACAAAAACAACAATTGGGTCAAAGAATGTAATTGCATTATAAGGTCGTAATAGAACAAATCGAGCAAGTTTAAATTGATGTAACATGAAACCTATTAGTCCAAAAACATCATGAAGACCACCAAAAGTCCATAAGTCACCTAATTGACAACAGCAAGTAAAATCTCCTTGGGCTTTAGAATCTTATAATAACAACAAAGAGTGTGCTAAATTATTAGTAAGAGTAGAGCTGCAGTGTTTAAGAAGTTGCATCCTTCCAAATAGAAACTTGTTAATCCATAGGTATACCATAAAGTTACAAAAGGTTGTATTGGTAAACCAACCCCTAAAGTGAAATAGTTACAAGGAAAGAGAAATAGACCAAACTAACCTAAAAAAATGAAATGGTGCCTTCGTAACCAATCATCCATAATATGAAATAAATCATTTTTGTCTTTTGTAAATTTATCACGGGCTATAGTCATAATGATCCTTCTATTGAACCACTTCAACCATTTTTGATCACCCTATAGCATTTTTAGAATGTTTGAGATCTTTATCATTTATGTATTGATTTATTTCACATACATTAGCCCTTCTTTCGAATATGTTTCGAAAAACAATTCTTTATTGATTTATAACCTAGCCTATTTAAATTCGTTAATTCAATTTGATTCTTTTTTCCTATTCTTAATAACCAACTAAACCATGAATTGTCTTATGGCTCATTAATCAGATGGATGCATTTTTTAAAAGAATTGTTCAACCTTACTTATTTTTTAACACTATCATGAACATTACATACCACCCTTATACTTTTGACTACATCTTTAACAACTAGATGTTGTGACTTATATAGTGTCATATATTATGCATCTAGTGATCGATTTCAACATGATCATATTCACACACTTATTGGATGTATATGTATGTCATGCACGAAATTTATGATTGATTATATAAATATTTTGGGGCTTAGATAACCTTGACTACTAGAATTGTGTTTGAGTTTTCTCTTACACTTCATAAAATGTTCCTATAAAGAGATACCTAGTTTTGAGAGAGCTACGTCCTATAGTGTGTGAAGCTACCATAGTGAGCAGAGAAGTTTATCTCACAATTAGTGTTAAACTCTTCATTTTTGGGTTTTGGCTCGTACATATTTACTTAAAAATAATATTAATAAAGGAAAGATAAAAATAATACAAAATAAATTACATGCACAAAAAGAAAGAGCCACAATTGGTTATGCAAAAAATAAATAACTAATCCCTTTATAAAAAATATATATATAATATAGGGAAGGAATCTTAAAGTATATATAAATAAATCATTATACTAAGCTCTCTCTTAGTTAGTAAAGTTTTATTTTGTGCAAGTTTGAATTTAATTACAATTATTTCTTGATTGGTGATATTTTTTTAAATTTTTTTTATAACTAATCATGTATATTTCTTACATATGTTTATGTTGTTAATGATTAGTCAAACTTTGAACACAAATTAATTTTTCTTATATGTGTATAATGTTATAGTCATGTTTGGATTAATCTACTAACCTCTACTAAAAAGAGGAAAAAATTAGAATAAATTTTTTTAAACTTTAATTGAAACATCAAAAATTGAGGATAATTAATTTAGGGGAAGATTTTTATTTTTGAATTACTTTAAATTTGTTTGGAATATTTCACATAGGGAGAGTTATTTTTTAATTTATATCATTTTTTAATACTCTTTTGAACATTCTTTGCTTTTTCTATTTTTAGATACACTGAACTATTGTAAACAATAAGCCTATCAAGTCAAGTTGTTTGTTTTTTGGTGTTTTTATTTTTTATTGTAAACAATAGTTGTCAAGATACAAGCAAAGATGGTTCACCTGATCTTAGAATAGTTCTACTATGTAAATTTTTATGAGTGTTATAAAGTGAGAGAAATGGTTTATTGCACGAATATACCAAATGAGGAGATTGTAAGGTATATAAGTATTGACGATATTCGTGAACAAAATATTTGAATATAATTTTTATTTATATGTGTGTATTTCAAGAATATTTTAAAGTCAAATAAACTATTGAGCTCCAACGATCACATCTCAAGTATATCTCTATTCTTGTGCATGTTAGATTTCATATTAGATGTATATAAACATTGTTCAAATAGGTCACTCGATTGATCGCGTGATGACTAGATTAATCAAGCTTAATTAAAATTTGTTGAATTAATTTTTACTATGGTTAGATTGATCGAAACTAAGAATGGGTGAGAGGATAGATGGGGACGGTTATGCTAATAACCATAACCACCTTGCATTAATTTTTGGAACATTTGGTTAATAAATGTCGGTTATAAACTGGTAGCAGATTTCATACGGTTTAATCATACTTCTTATTTTTTAACATATATTTAAAAATAAATGTTAAAATATTTTTTATTCTACTACATTCTTTAAAATATTATGTATTGATTTTTACTTTTTTAACTATATAGCACATATTTATAAATAAAATAAAAAAATATATAAGTAAGAATAGATAAAATCCAATCTAATTACAATAAAATATTGCGTGTTTTATTATTAAAATGTATTTTTTATATAATCATACGTATATGAAAAATAATATTAGTATATGTTCGTTTTGAGTTAACCATAGTTTTGATATTAGAATAACCATATCGGCCTCACATCATATCGGTTACAGTTATTTTGAAGGAAAAACCATCGAATTTTTATAAATAACCATAATTTTAGTTATACGTAGCTAAAATGTCATTCCTTAATTGAAACATTAACTTGATTGGTAAAGCACTAGATTAATCAAGATCAATTACTATATTGATCCACTTGTTTTTATATTAATTAGTTTTTTTCGCTATATCGATCAAACTATTCATAGTCGATTGATTGAGTAAAGTTTAGATCGATCGAGCGGCCAAGTTTTAACCTAATTTTTAGTTGAGCCAATTAGTTTTTTACTATTATTTCCTTATGTTATTAAGCTATTCTACATACTTTTAAGGATGATTTTGTAATTAACCGTTGACCCAAGGTTTCAATTCATGCTATTTAATCAAACCATTGGCTTACAATTTCAGCAACCACATTCAAGCATTCTTTTCTATGTCTTAATATCTCTCTCATTATTTTACAAAAAGATTTTCAAGTAGGTTTTTTCATTGACTTAATTTATCAAATATTTGTGGTTGTGTTTGACGAGTTAACTAACCTATAATATTTGTGATATTGTACTTTTAATCGATTATTTTATGGTTGTTAATTGATTTTATTTTATTTGTTGATCTATTAAATCATCTAGTTAGAGTTATTCATTATTAAATTTTCTGTAAGACACACATTTTCCCTTGTGTTATTGTGCTAAATTTTCAAGTACTAGTTTTAAATATTTGATTAAATCATGTGACTCAAACTCATCGAAACGTTAGTCCAAATTCGAGCATTTTTTGTAGAGACTATGATGAAAGTAGTGGCTTATACATAGATTACTTGGAGACAATATCTTGGTGGGTAGTTTGAATCCTAGCCTTATAATTGTACATTATTTTTCAAGTGGATAATTAGGCTATCCAATAGAGCGATGATTTTACTCTTAGGTTATTAGTGTGGCCAAGGTTGTTTGCACCTAAAAATCTTGTGTGCTAATCTTTATATTTATGCATTACTTTATTTACACGCGATTGCATATTAACCATTTTGGAAAATTTTAATATGTTATACCTCCATTGATTATCTTTTCATAGCCTCTCTAGCTAACACTATCTGTAACTAAACAAATCTTTTATCTCTCGATTTAATTTTAAGGACGAACATTCTTCGCTTTTCTATTATTAGATACATTGAATTATTGTGAATAAGAGTCCTTTGGGATAAGTTGTTTGTTTGTTGGTGTTTTTGTTTTTCAATGTAAACAAGAGTTGTCAATATACAAGTGAAGATAGTTTATTGGATCATAGGATAGTTTCACAATGTAATTTTTTTATTACGAGCGTTATATAATGAGAGAGAGGTTTCGTAACACGAATATGCCAAAGGGAGAGATCGTAAGGTTTGTAAGTGTTTATGATATTTGTGAATAAAATATTTGTATATAATATTAGTTACTATATGTGTCTTTCAAAAATATTTTCAAGTCGAAGAAACTATCGAGCCTCAACGATTACATCTTAGGTATATCTCTATTTTCGTATAGATTAGATTTTATATTAGACACATAGGAAAATTAACCAAATAGGTCACTTGATCGATCTAGTCTCTGATTAGATCGATTAAGCTTAAATAAAATTAATTGAATTAATTTTTAATATGACTAGATCGATTGAAGCATTAACTTGATTAATTGAGCACTAGATCAATCGAGATTAATGACTAAATCAATGAACTTATTTCTAAATTAATTAACTTTTCACTAGATCGATATAATTATTCATAGTCGATTGATTGGAGTCAAATGGATCGATCTAACAACCATACTTGATCAATCAAGCTAGTTTTAGATAGATCAAATGACCAAGTTTTTATATTTAATCTAATTTTTACCCAAGCAAATTAGTATTTTTACTATATTACCCTTATATTTTTAAGCTATTCTAAATACTTTTTAGGACAGTTTTGTAATTAACCTTTGACCTAAGGTTTTAACTCGTGTTATTTAATCATACCATTGGCTCATAATCTTGCTAACCACTTAAAAAAATATTATCTTTGTCTTAATTTCTCTTTTATTTTGCAAATATAATATCATAATTCTTTAGGTTTATTTATTTAGTTAATCTATTAAAAATTGGTGGTCGTGTTTGATTGATTAATAAGTTTAATTGATTTATGATATTTTGGTCATATGTTCTTATAGCTGCTTCTTTATTTTCATTCTTAATCAAATAATTGTGTATGTCATATCATGATTATTTGGTTCGATTATTAATCTTTAAAGATGTTATCTTTTTTGAACTTGTGTTTAAACTGATTGTTCTAGAATTACTAATTGATTTCGATTTATCTAATATATTTATCAAATCATTTAATTAGTATTTTTTATGAATGAATCTACTCTAGAATATGCATTTACACTTGTGTTATTGTGCTAGCTTTTTAGTTGCTAGGTCTACGAATTTGATCAACTTATATGATTCAAGTTCATCAAAACATTAGTCTGGATGTGAATGTATTTCTTGTAGAGATTATGATGAAAGCAATGACTTATAAGTAGATTACTAAGGGTCATTAACTTGGTGGATAGTTTGAGTTCTAGCCTTGTAAGTAGATCTTATTTTTCCTAGTGGATAGTTAAGTGGTTCAATGATTTTTCTCTTAGGTCATTAATGATCTAAATTGTTTTCACCTAAAAATCTCATGTGTTAATATTTATATTTTAATATTACTTTATTTACACGCTATTGCATGTCTGTCCGTTTTCAGAATTTTAATTTGTTATACTTTCACTAAAATGAACTTTTCGGGTTGCAATGAGTAATAATACTAAAGATAATAAAATTGAGCTTGTGTGTTTAATTTTGATCTAATTTACTTCTTGAAATCGAATGTCTTTGATAGATTAAATTTAAAGAGTTTATTTTAGGTTGTTTATTAGAAAGAGTTTGAATTAAGAGCTTTTTTATTTTAACGAATAGTCAAAAAGAGGTTGATAATTTCGAGGTTGTGAATTTTTCTAAGTTGATTTAATCAAAGAATAAGAAATTATGCTATATTTTTATTGATTTGTAATACATGTTAACGATGAAAATTGATCATATAATTTTTCTTTTATTTATATATTTGTCATTATCTTTATATTTTGTTTTGTTTATTAGTATTTAATTGATATATTTAACTTTTAATTTAAAAAATAAAATAAAATATTATTTTATTGATTTTAATTAACTTATTAACGAGTAAGTTATTAATTAATAGTAGATATGATAAATTTTATTTTTAAAATTATTTATTATTGGTATATAATAATATGTAATTTGTGTAATTTTAATCTTCCTATGCTTCAGTATATGTCTTTGTATAAAATACATTTATAGAGACTTAAGCCATCCGTTCAGTGTTTTGGGATTGAGTTTGCCGTTGGATTTCAATATGTCAATCCTCGCTTCCAATCTGAATGCAAGTTGTCCCCCACTTCAGCTTGTAGAGTCATAATAATGGATGTAACTTCTTGTTGTACTTGATTATTTGATGTTGATGTGGTAGTTCCCTTCATCATTTCTATAATTACTTGGAAATTGTTCTTCATTTCTTGCATATCTTCTGCCAATTTCTCTGTGACAAGGTTTTATTGGTCTGTGTGGTTGACATTGATGCTTTCTTTCTTCGACCAACTTATGGATCAGACGGTACCAGTGTCTCTTTTTACTTGCAACCAAGTAACTCAAGTAAAAAATAGCTCTAATCTCAAAAACTTGATCTACTTATCGATATATTTTTTAGAATTCTAGATTTTTTTTAATAAAGTTACCATTTTGACAATTTTAGCCTCAAAAAATTAATTTTTCATTCAACACAGCTTGCAATGGAAAATAGTAAGGAAAAACTTGAAGAACTATAAATAATATATTAAAAACAAGAGAAGATATGTGTAAATATTTATTGATATTGTAAGGTTTCTTTGTGTTACCAGCTTTTTAATTGTTCTATCTTGAAGCATTATTTTTTTATTTATTAGAAAGAGGTAACACAAAAAATCTTTGAGATTATAAAGTTACTGTAGTTTAGTTTATTAAATTTTAAAAGATATATTTTATTCTATTAGCTTAAAAAAATACCAAAATAAATAATATTATTTTAATAATTAGATAAGAAAAAAATAATATTTTAATAAAAAATATTAAAATAATATTATTTATTTTTAATTAACACATTTTATGAAAGTTAAGAAACTATAAAATACATTTAATTTGAGAGATTTGTACGATGTTTTCTTTATTTATAAATATAAACTCTTTACTTTGTTGTCAAATTTTTGTATAGTGTGATGAATAATTTTTTTATTCATTTAAAAAATATTGTTACTTATGTAAACATTCTTATGTTTCAACCAAAAATAAATATGATAAGATTAATATCGAAACACGATACAAATAAAATATTATTGTGACTCATGTTAATAACATATAATTTTGCACCAATTTTTGCATTTACATTTTTTATTTTATGACATGTGTGGATATTATATAAAAAATTGATTTTTTTATATTAACATTTCTCCTATTTTTAAAAAGATTTATTTATCTTTGTGGTATTATTAATTTATTTTTTTTATATTTTTTACTTATATTTATTAGGTGTTTTAGTGGTGATCTATTTAAAAAAATGTATAAATTTAATTTAATTTATTATTTAATTAATTTTTTTCCAAATATATTATTATATATGTGTAATATTTATAAAACATTTTTAAATAATTAATTAACTAAATAATATTGAGATGATATTTTTTATCCGATAATATCATCTAAATATTACACATATTTATAAAAAAATTAATTTAATAATAAATTATATTAAATTTATAAATTTTATAAAAAATAATACTAAAATATCAATAAAAATATATTAAAAAAAATAATAATATTAAAATAGAGAATCTTTTAAAAAGGCAAAAAGAAGAAAGGACGTTTGCAATCAACCATGGATTGGAATTTGAAAATAACAAAGTAAGTTACATTCCAGCCACAATTATTACAGAATAAGTCAAAGGGTCAATGCTCCAATATAGTCATTTTTTCTTTGCTCAAAATCGATGCCCCGAACTGTATGGTTCCCTAAAGCGAAAAGCCAAAATTATTATTATTATGATTATTAAGAATGCTTTTGATATATAAATTTATATATATATATATATATATATTTTATATTTATATTATATAAATTTGATAATATATTAATATTATTTAGAATATTAAATTATTTTTTAAATTTTAAAATAATTATGATATAATAAGATACAAAGGATATACGTCTAAAATGTGTATAAATTAAAATAATATTACATTTTCTTTTATTATTATTTTAAATTTACAATCACTTGTTGCGAGGGATTATTCATTTTTTTTGTTTTATAATTTAATGCTAAAGTTTTAAATTCATAAAAATATTTTTTATTTTTGAAACATTTTTTCTACTATTTAGATTATTTTTAAGAGTATTTTTAATTTTTTTTAAAATTAACATTAATGTCTTGTAGAATAAAAAAGACAATGAACAAAGCAAATTGTTATTTTGTTTGTTTTTCCTGAAAAGGATTGAATAAATAATAGTATTTTTATTATTTTTATAAAAATATATAAAATATTTATTTTTAATTATTTTAATAATAATAATAATTTAAATTGTGATATATACTTTATATTTCACATAATTATGTTAATTAACATTAAGTTCTTTTTTCCTTAGTGCTATAAAATTACAATATGATTATTTTTGGTAGTTTATTGTCAAATAATAGAATAATAATATATTTATTTTTAAAATATTAATAAAATTTTAAAATAATTAATAATTTAAAATAATGATATTATTTAATTATTTTATAATTATTAAAAATTTATTTTTATAATAATATTTAAATTACAGTAATATTATAAAAAAATTATCAAAATGTATAGTGCATTATGGGATTGGAATTTTATTAGTACACATATTAATTTTTTAATGTCTATTTTTGTTTAAGTTTTTGAATGTATCTTAAAATTATTAAAATTATTTTGGTGGTATTAATTTAATAAAAAAATATAAAAAAATAAAAATTAAAGGGTATTTTAATTTAGAATTTTTTTATATTTTCTCTACTTGATTTTAATATTTAGTAATTAGTATTTAAAATTTAGAAATTTTAGTTTAAAATTTATAATTTAAGTTTGAGTAAAAAAGATAACGGAGAAAAAAAAAGAAAAATAATAATAAAAAAGAAAATGATGAAATTATTCTTCATCGTTTTAACTTTTGTGTTCAAAATATATTTTTGTTGTATTCTTAAATAAATTTGAGAAATATAATTATATGATTAGAAATAAAAAGTAATTAGGTTAATTGCACAAACTCAATTAGTGAAACAGCAGTCGAAAAATGAGAGACGAATTTCCCTCTTCATGCAAAATCAATTTCGTTCTCCCACTCTTTCAGTCTCAGTCCAACTATCTCTCTTTCTCTCCGTATCAATGTGTAACGCAGAGAAAGTCTGAGCAGCAAATCAGATTCCCATTTTCGTTTTGCCCAACGCCCATTTGAGGTTTTACAGTGTACAACCTTCTTTGGTCTATAACGGCAGCGAGTGAAGAAGAGCATCTCAGCTTTCGTTTTCTTTTCTTCTCTTGCCTGCATTACATTTTTCTCTTCTGGGGTTTTCACTTGGGTTTTTAGGGTTTCATACAGCCTAGTCGGAGACGTGACAAAACGGAATTTTGGGTTTTTACCAATTATTCTGGTGAGATTTTTATTTTGCCCTGTTAGGCATTTGTCAATTTTTTATTTGATGAAATTTGTTTGGGTGTTAATAAAATGAGCTGAAAAAAAAATTATCGGGTATATGCGGTTTTTGCTATGGTTTTCGAGTTATTGAATTATACTGAGGAATTTAATTAGCTAATGCCGTAAAATGGGTCTATTTGACTTGGCATGTTTGCTTTCAGTGTTTTGGGACAGACTCGATATTTTACTTGCATTTTTTTTTACCGTTCTCGCTCTGTAGCTTGACGCATTATGTTTTATAGTTTTTAGGGGTATGCGTTGGATCTCTGCTCGTAGATAGTCATTGAAGTCCTAAAGCAAATACAGGTAACTTTTTGTTTCTAATGCTATGCATTTCCTTTTACTTTTTTTTTGTGTTTGTAATGGTAGCTCAGAAATTGGAGGAAAATCAAGTCTTCTTGAGAGTTTCTCCGATTTTTGGGATTCTAAGTTCTAGGTCTGCATTTTTCCTTCTGTTTGCATGTTTCTCCTTACAGTAAAAATAAAATAAAATTATATGATACTCCAACTTCTTTTTCCCTGTGAATTGATTAGAGTTTTCATATTTGTGTCAGTTTATTTATTTATTTTTTGATGGCTTCTAACTTCATATTATCTGACTGTTTGATGCTATAGAATTTTAAATTTTACATGCTTATGATTTGTCCATTACGTCTCTTATCTCCAAACTTAATGTTATCGGTTCTGGATGCGTGGAAATAGGGTTTGCTGTAATGGGCATAATGCCATTTTATTTATCTCTTTCTCTTCTAACGATTCATTGAATTTATATTTGGTAATGAGTATATTGATCCTAATCATTGATATAGTTGCAGTATTGCATTTTTCTCTTGAAGTTTTTCTGATATGTGGTTAAGAAAACAAAAAAAAAAAAGTAGAAGGAGTGAACAAATTCATACAGGGTTGCAGAGGCTAAGAGTAGTAACATTAACTATTTGAGATAATTATTTAAGGTTTAAGTCACCAATACCATTCAAAACATGTGCATTATGAAAAATTGAAAAGTTAGAAATATAAATAAGCTAGTAATAAACACAATAAAATGTAAAACACTTTCATTTTCACATAATATGATAACAAATAAATTTATATGCATTAAAATTATATATTTGAAAGTTTTACGTAATATACTTGATTCTAGAGCCTCAGTTTCATCAAGTGACTTTTAGATATCAATGATTAGAGAAGAACGAATCCAATTTTGAGTACAAATCAAGGATTGCTTGGTTTTAGAAGATAAGGAACTCCCGTATGGATTAATTGTACCACTACAAATGGAGCATGCAGATTCAGATACTTCAATAGATACTCTATGGCCAATACATTTTGAGCTATCAAAGACAAAATCTTAAATCTTGAGGAATGAAAATTCCACGAACTTAAAAGATCAAATTTTTCATCATTCATATCAACCAATGCTTCTTGCATGTATCTTTTCACCTCAGATTTGTATTTCATTGTATGAACTTTTTTTAAATATTTTCTCTTACAAGAAGCATAAAGTTGAAATACATTTGCTTCTAAATCAAAACCTTATGTACCCATTTCTTAAGGTTGAGAAGATTATTCTGTGCTTGAAGGAAAATAAGCTTTACAATACTTCTTATACATATCTTTCAAAGTTTTTCTCACCCTTTTTGAACTTATTGATGCCTCAATCTCATTCCCATTACATTCTAGTAAACTTAGATTTAAAGAGTACTATTTATGCCTAGGATCAAGTAAAATAGACACAAATGACATCATATTCATTTTAGAAACTCCTCCTTAATATTTGTCAAACTTTACCTTCATCTCACGAGCCATCTTAATCATAATGTAATCCTCATATTTACTCCATGTATTAAGTTGATCATGAATAAAACAAATACGATCGAGGAAGAAATTAAAAGTCACATACAAAGATCCATAAAACATTAAAGTTGTTTCATAAAAAACTTTCAAAAATTGGACAAAATGTCTTACACTGTCCCAATCAATTGTAGTTAGAACTTGTTTAATTTTATCTTGACAAAACTCTTGATAGTGCCCAAATCAATGATCTTTTAACCTCTCAAATGTCTTTTGAAAATGTTTTGTAGAATCCAACATAAAATAAGTTGAATTTCACCTTGTCACAAAATTTAAGCTAACAAGTTTTTGAGTAGAGAGGTTTTTCATTTTAACAGTACTCTTAAATTTTTGAAATTTAATTCGTGATCTTTTCACAAATCTTATTTATTGATGTGTTATAGTCTTTCAAATCCTGTTTAACAATTAAATTCAAAATATGTGCACCACATTGCATGCAAGTGTTTTGATTCTAAAATTGCACTATCTTAACCATTAATACATTTTTTCAAATAAGTAATTACAGTATCATTAGAATTTGCATTATCAACTATAATACAAAATATTCTATCAATGCCCCAATCTAACAAACATGCTTCAATAGTTTTACCAAGTGTATCACCTTTATGATTTGGAACTTGACAACAGTTTAAGATTCACTTTTGTAAATTCCAACCAATATTAACAAAATGAGCAGTTAAACACATATAACATAAATTTTGACTAGAAGTCCACGTATCGGTGATAAAACATATTCTTTGACTAGATCTATTCAATAACTCTTTCAGTAACGTACAAATTCAAGTAATTTCTTAAAATAGTCCATCGAGAAGGGATTTTAATTAAAGGTTGCAATTCTTCAATAAAATCCTTAAATCCTTCACCTTTTACAATAAAAAATGAAGTCCACGTATCGGTGATAAAACATATTCTTTGACTAGATCTATTCAACAACTCTTTCAGTAATGTACAAATTCAAGTAATTTCTTAAAATAGTCCATCGAGAAAGGAATTTAATTAAAGGTTGCAATTCTTCAATAAAATCCTTAAATCCTTCACCTTTTACAATAAAAAATGACAATTCATTTTTTTTATCATCTTCACCAATTTCTCCATACATCTTTCAGCATTAAAAGTGTGATATACAAGATTTCCTTGCTTAGAGAAATAATTTTTTGCTTCTTATGCCCTCTATTGGGAAACTTATTACATCCAATGACAATGTGTGCAAACAAATTTGATGTGCCAGATTTACTTGATACGTACTTATATTTTTTCTTACATTATTTGCATATAGTTTTGCGTTGTTGCCCAATCATTTCCTTGCTAAATGTGGCCATGCTTCACTACTAGATAGAGAAAACTTTTTTACCTTCTTTTTTAGAAGCAATGCAGAGGTCAAGAAGTGGAGTACTTACAAAATCTTTTGTTTGAGTTGATTGTGTTGCACTTTCATCTTTATTTGCTTTCTCAGTTATAAAAATTGTATCTTTATCTTTATCTAAGGCTATATGTATAGTTATAGAAAAAAGTATTAGAAATTAGTAATAAATAATATGGCTATTCAAATAAACAATAAAACACAGGGTAAGAAACATGTGGAATTAGAAGCAATTGATGAAGAATCTATTGTTTTGTTTACTTTAACTATTTGATTGTTGCAAATTTATTGTCAAATGATACTAAAATAAAAAAAAAATCTATAATCCATTAAGATGTTAGAAAAAAATTGATATTACATTAGCTGAATGTTTCCGTTGAAATGCTCTGTTTCAACAAATAGAAAAAAAGAATCACTATAATTAAATAATATATAATAATTATCGACAATTTCAAAACATGACCATGCTTTTGCTTGATAGAACATAGCTTTCTACATCACCACTAGGACAAATCAAGTAAAATATTTTGTGATTTAACTTCTTACATGCTTACATAAACATCATCTAGTCAATCACACATCCAAAATCACCAAAATTTTATATGATTCAAATGTTGTAAGACTAAAATGTTATAAGATTCATAGGTCAAATGTTATAAGAATCTTATTAAACAACAAATCTGAGTTTATTTTAGTTTAGAATTCAAAACCAAAATAGCATGCTGAAATAGGGTTGGGATTACAGAATTCAGGACACCAAGACAAACATGTAATTGGAAAATTCAACACAACGTATATAGGGGAGTATACGGATACAAAGTTGTGTGATAGAGATTGTATTTCAGAAGGTGGTTTCTTTGGAGATAGTGAAGGGAACAAACTTGATAAATCTAATGAATCTAAAACTTGTGCATGCTATGATAATTGTTAATCAAATCAACATTCTATTTGGCTTTGTATCATCTTTTGTATTCTTCTTTTATCAAACAATAATTGAAGGGGGAGATCTAGAAATTGAGATAAGAACACAAAAAATACCAAATTGAAATGATGATGGTCATTTGCCTTCTTGTATAATTGATAATTGAAAAGGACTTGATTATTTGATATTGTTTTGAGAAGGTATTTAGTTTCAAATTGCCACCTCCAAATTATTAAAATATAAAAAAATTGAGATATATATATGTTCATGTTGGAGTACAATTTGTCTCTCGTATTAATTCGAATTTTTTTATAGAAAAAACCCATTTATGTTTTAATTAAGTAACAAGACTATAGAGAAAAAAGTCTGAAAAAAAAATGTTTGTTGGACTACATCGTATAATCAGATAAAAGGAAAGAAAAAAATATTAAGAAGAATGAGACTTGGTGAAAAAAGCAAAGTTAATAGGCCATGTAATTGGCACTCTGCTCATAAACACATTCGCTTGTCCACACACTCATTTTTTACTGTAAATCTTGCAACTGAAGAAAGCTAGGGTTTTGAAAGCAGAGACAACATCAAAAGGAAAGCTAGGGCCGAGATTACCTATTGTTGTTGAAGAGAAAGAATGACACGTCAAAACTTAGGAAGATGAACAACGACTAGGAGGGAATGAAGAGACACGGCTAGGAAGGGATGATGAACAACTAATTGGGAGGGGATGAACTGATGAAGAATAGTGGCTGGGAGTGGATGATGAATAACGACTGGAAAGGGAGTCAGGGATGATGAAGAGCGGCTGGGAATGGAGTCAGCCAGTCAGGCATGATGAATAGCAGAGGCGATGAGAAATAGTTGGTTTGGCCTGGTTGGGAAACGCCAAAATGGAGAAGAATGATTCAATGAGATGTGCAATTCTCAGATTTTAATAGATTAGGGTTTTGATAAAAAATGTTTTTTTTATTATATAAATTTTTAAAATGATTTAATCTAGTATGAAATGACACATCATAATATATAAATTAAACAAATAATATCAAGATATTTGTGTATATATATATACACGTCTGATTATATTATTGTATACATATTTTAAATAATAAATTAAATATATCGGATTGGTTTTGATTATATGGATTTACATATTTTTAATCCGAATCCGATCCAAGTTCGGATCGAAATCAATCCACTTTTTCAAATTCAGTCAGATTTCTTGGATTGTTCGGATATTTTGCTCAGCTCTAGTTAAGAGTACCTTATTTATTAATACGCCTTCTCAGATTTTTGTTTATCTCTGTCTTACACATGGCACTACTTTGTCTTTATTTTATGCATTGTAGTTTTCTTATGAGTAATTTTCTGACAGAAATGGAGGAAACAAATTTCTCAAGTATTCCAGATGCTGAGATAACTGTGATTAGATTTGGTTTGGCAACTCGGGAAGAAATTGTGAGTGAAAATTTGTTATTGTATTTTGCTAATTTTTTAATTTACTTTTAGTTTATTGTCATTGAGATGTTTAGTGTTTTTATTTTATTATTTTGATGATAAATTCTTGGGATGAAGGTAAAATAGAATTTTTTGTTCGGTTACTTAGCAAGATTTCTCTCTTGGAGTTTGTTTTTAACTGTTCATAATTGTTGTCTATCCCGAGGGTTCTTTCATCTACATCTATGCTTAATATTGAAATATTCCTTTTTTGATTAATACATGTTTGTGTTTTTGTGACTATGGTGAAGGATGAAGGTTGCCTGTAGGTTCTGTTTGGTTACCCTGGAAGTGTACTCTATAGTTTGTTTCTAACTGTTCACGATTGTTGTCTATCAATAGGGTTCTTACATCTACATCTATGCTTTATATTTAGCCTTTAAAATGTTCATCCATGACAAATACTCGCTTCCAACTATGGTGAAATTAGTTAGGAAATTGCTATTATAGATTAATGATTCTCTTTATAGTACCTGTTTAACTACTTAAGGCTCTACCTGCAATTATCCATAATTTCTTACTTCAAGATAAGACCATCTGCTAATTTCGTTTAGCATTTAAAAAACTGTTCGGGAGGGGAGAATCACAGTTAATTTTATGGTGGAAAAATCACTGCTATTGGCTTTGTTCATTGGTATTTAAAGAGTATAGAGATTTTTGACAATTTTATGTGTGTTTGTATCCTGGTTTAGTTTTCTCTAGTAAGATTCTGATGTTTCTCCTTCGAACTAGAAAAGAAATGTTTAGTATGATTTCAAAATTTTCTTTGTCTATAAATTCTATCAGCGTCTCTATTTTAAATATGTCTATTGTTGTTACGAAGCTAAATCATTATAAATTTGTAATAATACTTTACAATATTTTATCAGTGTACTGCATCTGTCAGTGGTTGTCCTATTAGCCATGCTAGTCAGCTGTCAAATCCCTTTCTTGGCCTGCCGCTTGAGTATGGCAGGTGCGAAGCCTGTGGAACAGCTGATATTGGCAAGTGTGAAGGTGCATCACTCTTCATCCTTGCGTTAGATATTCATAGCACATGCTTGTGAAAATAACTAGTTAATCATACTACCTCTTTCAGGACATTTTGGATATGTTGAGTTGCCAATTCCAATATATCATCCTAGTCATGTTAGCGAGCTGAAGCGGATGCTAAGCTTATTGTGCCTCAATTGCTTAAAAATGAAAAACAATAAGGTATTACCTAATTCTCAGTTTTATTACTCTGATGACCTACTTTTTTGTTTCTGGGATTCTGGTAAGCATTTGTTTAGCCACTGTAAATGAGCTGTTGGACTTTAATGTATCTTAGGAGCAATCATTCTACTCCCTTAATTGGTGTGCATATCATTCTGCCAAAAAGATGAAAAGCCTTGTCAAACCAAACATAAAAAAAGAGTAGCTTTAAGCAGTTCATGATTGTATGGGATCCTTCTCTTCTATTTCTTTGAACTCCTCTGCAGCTTTTGTTTTCTTTGCTATGCTACATTCAACTTTTCTTTCAATAAAAAGGCTTTCTCTTTACTTTGGGTAGTATACATGAATAGATCAAAATTGTTTTTGCTTTTTGGTGAGGAAGGATGGTTGAGTTGTAGAAAAAAAGAACATTTTCCTTTGAGTTGGGGGAGTTTGGGTATATGTTGGATATTTCTTCTTTTTTTCTCTTTTCGGCCTCTTTTTCTAGTTTTGTATTTGCTGCACCATGGGCCAAATTATTGTTTTAATGTTTTTATGCTTGACAGAAATTTTAGTTCTTATTAAAAGTATTTAGCTTTCGACTGTGGTCAGATTTCCAGCCATATTCTTTCAAATTTAGTTATTTTTGACTTTGGTGGAAATGTAGATTGATCTATTACTGTGATCTCTTCTTCTATCCTTATTTTTTCATTTTTGAAACTAGTTTCTCACACCTTGGTTGGCTAATATATCGGAACTTCTATCCTCACTTAATCGTATTGGTTTTCATCATCTAGTTTCCAATCAAGAGCAACGGTGTGGCAGAAAAGTTGCTAAACTCATGTTGTGAGGTAAGTATAGAATAGTGAAATGATGTTTCTAATATTCTTGCTATGCTATGTTAAATAACTACTTTCAAAAGTTTAATATGATTTTTATTCATTCATGATGTTATGCAGCATTTAATATGTTATAGGAAACAAGAGTTTACCATCTCTTCAACAATGTTGTAAAAGGCTATTTTAAGTAGTGAGGTATTTTCCTTAAGTGAGGCAATGCTTAAGTCTCGAGACAGTTCGAGAATTAAGCCTCAAACTTTAACTTTAAAAAACCTTAAAAATATTAATAAAAGAAAATTTTCATCTAATAAGCAATAAATATCGATAGAACATATAAAATAACTCAAATTTTAAGTGTTGTTATAATATTAATATAACTAATCAATCATGAAAGTAACTATAAAATGCATAAGTAAATCACATAGGTTGTAGTTCTATTACTCAAGTATCAATTTGGAGTAGAAGAAAAAAAATATAAATATAAGTAGTTAAATAGAGGGATAATGTGACTTGTAATGTTGCAACTTAGTGGTTGATAAAATTTGGAGTTGTTAGAGGTAAAGGAAAATAAAGGTGATAGGTAAAGGAAGATCGAAGAATGTTAAAGAAGTAACCTTAATCACATTTGTTTATAAGATTATGATATTTCTTCTTTTATTTTTTTATCTATGGTTTTTATATTTTTTAATTTTTTGAAATCGGATCATAATTTTATGTGTAACCCATGAGCCAACTTATAAAAGAAACTATTTGAGGCTAAAGCCTCAATCATGTCGAGGCCTAAAAGCCTTAGGTGTAAGCTTTAAACTAAAAACGCGTAAGCCTTAATTTACTACTTGAGGCTATAGTATTAAACCTTTTTTTAAGCCTTGTCTTGAGGCGAGCCTTAAAATGGCCTTTTACAACAATACCCTTCAATTTAGATTACTATAAGTTTGCTTTAATATCACATTATCACCTATTTATTTTATCTAGATATAGTTTGCATTATTTTCCTATGAGAGGCAAAGTATAAGATGAATGCAAAATATTTAGTATCTTGAGATATTAGTCCAATTGAAAAAGGGTAACAAAAAGACACTAATTATGATAAAAGTAAATATATCAGAAATGGAGTACGTGAGTACACATATCTGTATTTGGATAGGTTTGAACACATAGAAATTGATTTAGGAACATATAGTAATTTAAAAAAATATTTACATGTATGTTCACGTGTTTCATTTTTGACATTGTTTTTTACTTTTGGACTTCTGGTATAATTTTTCATAGTTAATGGACTTGTAGTGCCTCACCTAATAGTTAATGGATTTTTTTTATACTTTTGTCATAGTTAGTGTTCTTCTGTTACTCTTCACCCTTAGTTCATTTTTCTGTTTGATGATAGCATTGTGCATTGTGGTTTTTCTAAAACTACCAATAATGTCAGAATTCAAGAATGCTAGAAACTTCTACTATCTTCTAAGATTTACTTCTCTTAGGCGGCCTATATAGAATTTGTATGATTTGATATGATGCTATCCTCTTACTCTTTCATCTCATTCAGGGTGCTCCTCAAGTTTCAATTAGAGAGCAAAAAACAAAGGATGGTGTTTGTTACTTGGAACTGAAGATACCCTCTAAGTCTGTGCGGGAGGGAATCTGGAATTTCTTAGAAAGATATGGTTTTCGTTATTATGGTAAAGTTGATGGGACCCGCACTCTGCTCCCTTGTGAGGTTTGGTTCTCCTACACTTCTCCAAATTGTTATTTTTCCAGTTTTTTGCTTCAAATTGTTCTATCTTATGAATTCATGTCTATACAGTTATCCTTTTTCTACGAGTTTCTTTCTTTTTGGCATGATGCTATTATTTCATTGCATTAAAACCCTTTGCTTTGCTTTGCTTTTCTTTTTCATTTTTCTTTTTCCTCACACACACTAACAATCTGGTTTTGAGGCAAGCCTCTCACAGAGTGAATTTGATCAAGGAGGTTATCTTCTTTTTGGTTTAAAAGAAAATTAATCCTATTTTTGAACTCTTATATCTGCCTCTGTATGTGTAATGTATTATAAAATTTCTGGAGCAATGTGAAATCTGCAAGTTAACTGCCCATGACTGCAAACTGTGTTACACTAAATCCAGGTTTAAAAGGTGGTTTTACACCTTGATGCGTTTTTATTGCATGAGGCGAGACGTAAGCCTTAAGGTGGTATGAAACGTAAGCCTCATCTTAGGAGTCTTGAAACAATTTTTATCGACGATGGAAGTTAATAAACCTAACTTAATTATTACTAACAATGAATAAGCAAGCACTAATAAGATAACATTTATAAAATAAAAAATATATAATAATATAATCATAATTCAATATTGAAATAGTTATAAAAAGAAGTCAAAAAATGATTTTGTAAAATATTAGTTGGGAGAAATGCTTATTTATTTTTGTTGATTGTTTTACCTTCTAAAAATTATTTCTTAGTCTTGTACGTTGTCACTATGGATTTTTGACCCACCATAAATAGAGAAATGTTAAGGCTTATTATAGCCTCAATAGCGTCATTGTGCAACACTTAATTGTGTAAGTCTCAACTGAAAAAGGCTTAAAGTCTCAAATAAACCATTTGAGGTTAAGCCTTAATTCGTTAGATAGATGGGGCTTATTAAGGCGAGTTGCATTGTGAGCTTCAAAATAGAAATTTAAAACCATGCATTAAATACTTGCTCAGCCCTTGGGGTTTAGGATTTTAGAACTGTTATCATATCATGTTAAGCCAGTAAGCCATGTAGAATTGTAGTTTCTTTCAGAGTGTAGTGTGGTTTTTCTCTCATAGTTGGTTGCCTTTTTCCATTATTATTTAACTGGAACCTAGTATTGTCCTTTGACCTTTGGTCTATATTTCTAACACTTGCAATAATTCCCAGGCAATGGAAATTCTCAAAAGAATTCCCGAAGCTACTAGAAAGAAGCTTGTAGGAAAAGGTTTCTTCCCGCAAGATGGTTATGTTCTGCAATATTTACCAGTTCCTCCAAATTGTTTGTCTATCCCAGAAATTTCAGATGGACTTAGTGTCATGTCTTTGGTAAGCCTGTTATTAGCAAATAAGTTGCATGGATCTATTAGACCTTGATTATTTTCTCGATGACTTATTTCATGTTTCTTTTCAGGATCCATCCATCACCATGCTCAAAAAATTGATGAAGCAAATAGAAATTATAAAAAATTCAAGATCTGGTATGCCAAATTTTGAGTCCCATGAAGTTGAAGCCAATGAGTTGCAATCGGCTGTCTATCAGTATCTTCAAGTTAGGGGTACCACTAGATCTTCTCGTGAATTGGTGCAGCCAAGTGTTAACAAGGAGTCGAGTGATTCAACTAAAGCATGGCTTGAAAAGATGAGTTCATTATTCATCAGAAAAAGTTCTGGATTTTCTTCCCGCTCTGTGATCACTGGTGATTCTTATAAAAAGGTAAATGAAGTTGGTATTCCCTATGAAATTGCTCAAAGAGTTACCTTTGAGGAGAAGGTCAGCCTGCACAACATGAACTATCTGCAGGAATTGGTGGATAAGAGGCTATGCTTAACATACAAGGATGGCACATCAACATATTCTCTGAGGGAGGGTTCAAAAGGCCATACATTTCTAAGGCCTGGTCAAATAGTGCATAGGAGGATAATGGATGGGGATATGGTCTTTATAAATAGGCCCCCAACTACTCATAAACATTCATTGCAAGCGCTCACTGTTTATGTCCATGAAGGCCACACTGTGAAGATCAACCCTCTTATGTGTGGGCCACTGAGTGCTGATTTTGATGGTGATTGTGTTCATTTATTCTATCCTCAGTCCCTTGCTGCAAAAGCAGAGGTTTTGGAGCTTTTTGCAGTGGAGAAGCAACTGTTTAGCTCACATAGTGGCAACCTCAACTTGCAGATGGCCAGTGATTCCTTGCTATCTATAAAGGTTTTGTTGAGGAAGAGTTTGATGGGCAAAGAAGCAACTCAACAATTAGCGATGTTTGCTTCTTTGCATCTTCCACAGCCTGCTATTACTAAAGTGTATTCTGCTGGTCCCTTTTGGACACCATTGCAGATTTTACATATGGTCTTCCCTGTGTGTCTTGATAGTTCTGGGGATAGACACTTTATTAAAGGGAGTGAAGTAATCCGACTTGATTTTGACCGAGATACTATACCTTCAGTTTTGAATGACATTGCAACTTCTATTTTCTTGGACAAGGGTTCTGAAGAGGTCCTGAAATTCTTTAGTCATTTTCAGCCCTTGCTGATGGAACATATATTTTCTGAAGGCTCTAGTCTTAGTTTGAAAGATTTTTCCATATCTTCGGACTGCCTTCAGATTATTCAAAGGGACATCCAGATTATATCTCCTTTGCTGTATCGGTTGAAATCAAAGTATAACGTGCTCATGGAAATGCAATTGGAGAATCACATCCGAGCTGCGAAAGCACCTTTGACAAATTTCATATTGAAGTTGTCTGTTTTGGGTGATTTGATTGACTCCAAAAGTGATTCAGCCATCAACAAAGTGGTACAGCAAATTGGGTTTCTTGGAGTACAAATTTCTGATATGGGAAAGTTGTACTCTAAGATGTTATTTGAGGATGTTTCCTCAATGTATGACAGAAAATATCCCTCAGAAGGTGTGGAGTTTCCTTGCTTGAAATATGGAATGGTTGAGGGATGTTTTTTCCGTGGTTTGGACCCTTATGAAGGATTGATTCATTCAATTTCTGCGAGAGAGGTAATGATCCGATCATCAAGAGGATTAACTGAACCAGGAACTCTGTTCAAAAACTTGATGGCTATACTTCGAGATGTTGTCATTTGTTATGATGACACCGTGAGAAATTTATGTAGCCATTCAATTATTCAATTCTCATATGGGACAAAAACTGGAACCAGACCGCAAGACTTATATCCTGCTGGGGAACCTGTTGGGACATTGGCTGCAACCGCTATGTCAAATCCAGCATACAAGGCGGTGCTTGATTCTACCGCAAGCAGCAATTCCTCGTGGGAGCTGATGAAGGTACTTACTTTTTTCCACTGAATAATATGATTATAGTCTTATTTTTAGTGCTAAGATTTCATATTCATGCATAAGAAAAATATGCATTTGCATTTATGCAGGAAATACTGACTTGTAGAGTCAGTTTTAAGAATGAGCCTATTGATCGCCGTGTAATTTTATACTTAAATGACTGTACTTGTGGGAGAAAGTTCTGTCGAGAACATGCTGCGTATAAGGTTAAGAATCAACTGAGTAAGGTTAGCCTTAAAGATACTGCAACAGATTTCTTGATCGAGTAAGTCGTCTCTTCTTACCTTGATGTTCTTTTCATCCAATTCAATTTATTATGGACATTTTATCAGCTGGGCTCTATTAGTCATTGATACTGTTGGTTTGACTATGGCATTTAGGTATAGATATCAACAAAGTATGTCGCAGAGGCTTGAGTTTGATAGAGGACTTGTTGGTCACATTCATCTAAATGAGGTTTGCACTTCTGCTCTCCAAAGTTCTAACATTTATTATCAGCATTTTTCTCATCCTAACGGTGGTCTATTTAGTACTTAACTTGTTTTTATAAATTGTTTGGAGTAACCACTGCTGTGTTAACAGGTCTTATTGAACGATCATAATGTTAAGATACATGACATTCTTCAAAAATGCGAAGACAGTTTGAAGTCCTTGCAGAAGAAGCATCGGAAAGGCGGAGTTGGTAAAATACTTAGAGCAACAATTCTATCGACAAGGTTATTACTGTGCCCACATGTAATTGTGTATTTAGGGTTGGTTAGTTTTTGTATCGCTGACCTTTTGAGAAGAGGGGTCGTACATAGATAAAAACCAAGGTTTGCAGGAGTTTGTTTAATAATTTGTGAGTATATTATAAAGCTTGAAGTATGATACCAGTGTGCTTTTTTCTTTTCTTTCTGTAACTCAGATTTCAAGAGTAAGTATGAGCCAAGCCATGCTTTGTTTTTTCTTGAAATTCGTATCTTGTTTAAGAAACTGAGGAATAATGGGGAGGAAAACGTCACAACTTAGAGGAGAATCATATGCTATAACATAGTAAAATGGACAGTACATTCTAAGACCTAAGTAGTTGTAGTTATATTGGTTGACTGTTCATGCTGTTGTTATCATGCCTCCTAGTGGCTTTTCATGTGGCCATGAAGTCTGTTTTAATTTTACATTCTAGAAGAAGATGTGATATCTGAGAGGATGCAGTAAGCTAGAGATACATTAAGTGTACTTGCAGTAAAGCAGTGTTTTGGTGTTGTTATCATAGTCTTTTACAGAATCTCATTTGGTCAAGAATCTTGACTTCTTGTTAGTGGATTTAGATGCTCTTGAGATCATATATTCCATCGTCAAAAAAATTTAAGGTGGTTTTGTTTATACTTTTTACAATCTTTGTTAACAAATTTTGTAGGCTTTTTTAATATGATTATGATTCCTTTTGAGCAGAGAGTGCTGTTTGTTTGAGAAAACTCCTGCAGACAAAAGACCTGGAATGCCATGCTTAATGATTGTTTGTGAAGATACGAGTGATCTTCAATTAGAGGATTCTAAACATATTCTTGCTGATGTGATTTGCCCTGTTCTTTTAGAAACAATAATTAAAGGTAACATAAATTCTGTTGTAAACTCTTTGCTGGTATTTGTTTACTTTTTCAGGCTCTTTCTCTTAATATGGAGATTAAATTTCATGTTACCATTATGTTTATAAGAAAGGACTTCATCTTTGTTTCTAAACCTCTTTTTTTACTGTGGCATTCTGTAATGTAATATATAATCAGCTTAAAATGTATTTCAGTAAATTAAGCGCTCCAAATTTTGGTTTTTTTTAATATTAAATTATGGAATAGATTATAGGACCAAGAGAGGTTAGAGCAAATGTGTTATGTTATATTTTTTGAATGAATTTGTACACAACTCTACTCTCAATTTATAATACAAGTACTTGATCAAAAAAAGAAGAAAAAAAACTTATTAAAGGAAAAATATCCTCTCAATAATTCTAATGATATCTTAACCATAAACAACTCACTAGTTGTAAATATAATTGTTGTTTGTTGTTTTGTGGGAACATAAGTCATACAGATAGTTGTATCTATTTGTTTTTACATACTTAATTCTGTCATATTGCACTGGATTATGAGAAATATTGATGACAATTTTGTTGTCTTAGAAGAGTTTCATCAGAGACTATACTGTGATTCGAAGTTCGCTTAAAGGTTTTTTTAACCATAAGACTTCACAAATTCCTTGTGCAAATGCTCTATACTCTGTTCATCACTACTCTTTGCCATTACATTCGGTTACTAAGTTTTCGAAAACAAAGGTACAATATCCTATAGTGGATCTTTTATCTACTACTGAGCCAACCTAGTTTGCATCAATAAAGATTTTTATGTCACTAGTTTCACTTCTTTTGAAGAACAACTTTTTGCCTGATGACTTTTTAAATACTTGAGAATTCTAGACAACTTCCGAGTGGATTTTCTTTGAAGAGTGTTTGTTTTGACTTACGACACTAATTGAAAATACGATGTCAGGTCTGATATGAGATAAATAGATCAACTTTCTTACTAATCTTTGATATCCGTCTATGTCTTGGGGTTTTCTCTGATTTTCATTCTTTTTCCCAACCTCTATTGGAGTGTAATTTGGTTTACAGCTGAGCATGTCGATTTTGGTGAGGAGATCAATGATATTTTTCTGTTGGGATGCACTAATTCCTTTTTTTGGTCTTCCATCCTTAGAAAATACTTCATTTGTCCCAAATTCTTGATTTAGAATTCTATGGACATTGTTTTTTTCAACCTTTCAATTTCACTTGAATCATCCCCATCATGATTATATCATTAACTATCAAGACAATGCTCTTCCCATTTTCAGTGTGGTGGTAAAAAATTATATGATTTGATTGCCTCTGTTGATATCTTGTTTCTTCATCACTTTTACAAATCTTTTAAACCAAGCTTTAGGTGATTTCTTTAGTTTGCATATAGTATTTTCTTCTTTGCAGAACGAACCTGGAGGCATGGTCATGAAGACTTATTCTAATTCTCCATCAAGAAATGCATTTTTTATGTCGAGTTGATCTAATGGTCAATCTAAATTAGCTACAAGCGATAAAAGAATATTGACTACATTAAGTTTAGCTATTGGTGCAAATGTTTAAGTGTAATCAATCCCGTAGGTTTGTGTAAATCCTTTTGCAATCAGACGAGTTTTGTACCTTTCTATTGTCCATCAGCTTTATATTTTATTGCAAAAATCCACTTACAACCAACATGAGTGTTTCCTTTTAGTAGTTCTGTCACATCCTAAGTTCCATTTTTTTCGAGAGCCTTTATTTCTTCCATAACAGCTTCGTTCCATTCTGGGATTCTTAAGGCCTTATGAATATCTTTGGGTATTTTTGTTCTATCAAGGTTAGAGTAAAAACACGAAATCTAGAAAACATTGTTTTATAAGAAACAAATCTAGAAATTGGATTAAGAGCAATGGGTAACTTATGATTTAGTGGATTCAGAGTTACTTGGATTCAGTGTAGACTCATGGGTATTTGGATCTATCATCGGTTCTGACTTTTGAAGTGTTTCAAGTGTGAAATTCTCCCTATCTCTTAATTTTGATTTCTGTAAGTAATTATATCTTTGTTATGTTGTTTATCTGTTTCTCCATTTGAGTTCATGTTACTCTATGGTACAATGAGGTGTGTTTGGCTCACAATCTGATTCAGACTCTATGTTTAGGTCATAGTTCAAGTATTGATCAAAAGTTCCATCCTCGGTTATACCCATATCCATTTTTTTCACTAGGCTCATATCTATCTTTCCCATGCCTATTTTGAGCTAGCTCGAAAGGTTGATAAACTTGAGAGTTTAGGGTTGATTTTTCACACAATCCTAAGAGGCTCGAGAGAAGTGATATGCAAAGTTGAAATTTGTGAAGGCGATGTTGATTCTCTGAGCATTACATTGCACCGATGATCCTCCGTCCCACCTCAAAGAACACTTCTCGGACTGACGGCAAGGGTCGTCAACTGAGCACTCTCTCACCCACTTCATCTAATTCTCTGTTTAGATCAGCGAGAACATATATCAATTTTCTTTGGGACATATATCAATTTCTTGCTATAATGATGTTTCTATATAATATTTGGCTACCCTTTTTTCCCTTGATTTAACTTCCAGAATCGAGTTTTTGACTTGAATAGATAGGCAAAGTTTTCACTGTCGGAGCAAGTCTCTCGTACAACTTGTCAAACATCTCTAGTTGTGTGTAAAAATAGATGAGTCTTATCAATTGAGGGAATCATCGAATGTATGAGCTAGGTTGTAATCATTGAATTTTTCGAGCTCTAATGTTGGAGTGTACTGGAATTTGTGGTTTTTTTTCTCTCTATTAAGGTAACCCAATTTTCTCTTTCTATCGGTAACTAATTTTACCGATTAAACCTATTCCTTAAAATTTATATGTTTTAATTTTTCTACATAAAATTGTAGAAATGTACTTTCATTTGAACTCATGATAATAATAGGTTTTGAATTTTGATAAAGAATTCTAGGATTGGTTTATGATTTATTGAAAGCTATTGGATCTTCTATTGCTATTATACCATATATAATAGATTATAGGACTAAGAGAGTTTCTGAATGAATTTATACACAGCTCTACTTTCAATTTTTAATATAAGTAAATGATCAAAAAAGGAAAAAAAACTAATTAAAGGCAAAATATCCTCTCAATATATCTAATGATATCCTAATAATACACAACTCACAATCATTTTACTAAATGCAAATGAATTATAATGATAACTTAACCATACACAACTCATTATCATTACGCTAAATACAAAATCAAATTTTCTTTGAATTTTAAATATTTCAACATAAATTTACTTCTTACCAAAGATATGTTCGGGGATTTTTTTTTTGTGGGGGGTTGTATTTTTCGCCCTTCAAAAGTTAGGCTTTTGTTGATTTATGGCTGGGAATGCAAAGAAATGATATTTTCTTTGTTCCAAAGGAGCTTGAATCGGTTGAATTTTGTGCAGTGAATGTATTATTTCAGTGCAATCATTTTTTCAGTCTAATAATGTTTCACATTATTGTTTTGATGATGAAAATTGGGTTATAGGTGATGCAGGGGCATAATATTGGTTTAACCATTTATTTTTACATATTCTTTTATTTGTCCGTTTTGTTTATGTTGCTGTTTATTATTTTTCCTCAGTAGCTATTACCTGGCCAGCTCCAACAAGAGTAGCTTGTCTTTTAATGTGATGTGGCATTCTTTTATGCCATATCATTAGGAAAATTAGTGGAGAGAGCATTCAGAATTTGCTTGCATGAGTTATTGTATTGAACTGTTCCCTATAGCTTTATGAATATCAGGTTTGTGCCATAGTAGCTCAGCCCTTTTTTGATGATTTAATTTTCTTCAGAACAAAATCTGGCTTCTATTCCAAATTGGTATTAGAGCTAAGGTCGATCGCTGAGTTGTGATGTCAAAGTGAGGATGTCCAACGTGATTCGTGCGTCAACTTAGTCCAAAAGTTTTGCTCGCCTCTCTGTGTAAGACAAGAAAATTGACGAACGACTCCAGAAAAAAACGATGAGCGACACTTGGCCAGCAAGAGTAGTTATTTTAGTGTGATGTAGCATTCTTTTATGCTATATCATTAGGAAAGGTAGTGGAGAGAACATTCAGAATTTGCTTGCTTGAGTTTTTGTATTGAACAGTTCCCTACAGCTTTATGAATATCATGTTTGAGCCATAGTAGCTCAGCCCTTTTCTGTTGATTTTATTGTTCTTTAGAGCAAAACCTGGCTTCTATGCCAATAGGTTTTTGTGTGTGAACAAAATCAGATTAATTTTAATGGAAACTTAGGTACATGTTTCTTTTCCTTGGATCAGCTCTCACCAACTGTTTGTTGGTTATGATTTATGAACACTTTAACTGCTTTTAAGTTTTTTTTTGGTTGAATGTCAGAAGGAACCCTCTTCATTAGAGATATGTGGCCTTTATATGGATACATGTTTTTTTTTGTTCATAAGATTTGTTCTAATTGTGAAATTACAGGAAATTTGATTGTAGTTTGTTGTGGACTTCTTTCCCATTGATTGAACCGTTTCTTCCATTCTTTTCCCTCTTCTAAAAATGTCATTTAGTTTTTTATTAAAAAAAAATCTTGGTGGCTGCTGTAATTTGAAGTTTGCTTTAGTTTCTCATTTATCAAGTTAGTATGCAACCATATTAATGTTAATATCATTTGAATCTTTGATTCGATTTGATATCAAACAATGCAGAAATTGATTATTGCAATTGGTAAATTTCTCCATGTAATGAACAGGTGACCCGCGGATTTGTTCAGCAAATATTATATGGATTAATCCTGATACCACTACGTGGGTAAGAACCCTAGAACAATCTAAGAAGGGTGAAGTGGCCTTGGATGTTGTTGTCGAGAAATCAGTCATAAAACGAAGTGGTGATGCATGGAGGATACTCCTTGACTCATGCCTTCCTGTGCTTAACTTAATTGACACCAGGCGGTCCATCCCTTATGGCATCAAGCAAGTTCAGGAATTGCTGGGTATATCTTGTTCTTTTGACCTAGCCGTTCAGGTATAGTCACTGAGATTTTTTTTCCTTTCTCATTATATATGTGGTGAATTCATTAGTTGAGTTTTTTCAGCTCTTAATTTTTCTGCATTTGACTGTGTCTCTAAAAGATGGCCGTTTCTAACAGAGCTCTATTAATTATTGCATCTTGGAACACTGGTAAAATTATTCATTGGAGTTTAACTTTAAATTTAGCAATCAATATTTCATTTGAAGTCCTAGATTTGGTACTTTTCTCTTCTCCCTATTTGGTAGCTATATTAAATCTGTTAAAGAATGTTGTCGTATCATTAACCCTGAAGGCAGTGAGGTTTCAGTCTTGATCCATTTGCAGTTAAATCTATATATCTGCCTTGAGTCGTAATATAGGTTTGCCATAGTTACCCTAGTTTCACTCTTTTTCTTCCCTATCCTAGTTACCCTAGTTTCATCTCCATTTACTTCATATGTATTGTTTACTATATCTTGTTTGTGGCCTAACAGTTCACTTTATTGATTTTGCAGCGTCTTGCGACTTCTGTATCCATGGTAGCTAAAGGTGTTCTCAAGGAGCACCTAATCCTCCTTGCAAGCAGCATGACTTGTGCAGGAAATATGGTTGGCTTCAACTCTGCTGGTTACAAGAAGCTGTCTGACTTGCTGAGCCTACAAATGCCATTTACAGAAGCTACTCGTTTTGTGAGTATAACTGAACCTATGTTTTGGTCCAAGAGTAACCTGGAACTTTTATTTGCACAAATTTTTTAAAAGACATTATAAAATGCGTTTTGGATTAATATCTCCTCTGGGCGGTTTCAGACTCCAAAAAAATGCTTTGAAAGAGCTGCAGAAAAGTGCCATGTTGATTCTCTGTCCAGTATAGTTGCATCATGCTCTTGGGGTAAGCATGTTGCAGTTGGTACTGGCTCAAGGTTTGATATTCTGCTGGACTCTGGAAAGGTATTTTAATAGCCTAGTATACTTTATCTGGGTTATTTCAACTTATCCTTGTAACTACTGGAAGTTTCGTCATGTAATTTTAATCTCTCTTCTTTTTAAGGTGGGAGTAAGTCAAGAGGTTGGAGATGTTTACAGCTTTTTGTACATGCTGAATGACGGAAACGAAGAACCAATTTCTGCATGTTTAGGTGCAGAAATTGATGATCTGATGGAAAATGAATCAGAAGAGATGTATTCATCACCTAAAGCTGAAAATAATTTTGGTACACCAACCTTTGAAGAAATCGGGGAATATGAGGACGTGGAAGAGGAAGCCATGCCTGGTGGGTGGGATAACAAGGTAATGCCTCCTAATTTTAATAATCTCCTTGGTCCTAAATTCAGTAGGCTTATATAATATTTCTGAATAAAAAGAAAGTGTGATTGACTTACATATTCACTTTTGACAAGACACCTTTTCCACATGCCCACTTTATGCTCAATTGTACATTGCAAGTGTTATACAATTTGGTATACTAGTCATTTTGTACTTGCATTGTACATGGATACCTATACATGCAATAATGTATTGATAGACATTTATAAAATATGATTCCTTTAATCTAAATCATGCAAAAGTGTGGTTGAAACAAACCTAAAACATAATAAATGTAATTACTAATAAACATTCTAATGATGCTAAATTTTTTATCAAATTCTATTTAGTAGAATGAAAAATGTTTGATATTTATATAAGAAATATAATAGTTTGAATTCTAACTCCAAGTGTGGCTTGAATCCCAAAAAAATCAAAAAATTATTTATTTTATTTTAAAAAAATTAACTCATTACATGAGATAAATTTATAAGATATTAAAAGTTTAAATATGTGCATATACAATTTGAACTCTAAATTGCTGCGGAACTCACTCTTTTGACATCATTTGATGTCACACACACAAAAAGAGCAAATCGATTTTCTCTTATTTATCTGTTGTGTGCAAGGATACCTCTTCAAAGAGCGAATATATATACACAACAGAGGCTGTTCAATTTTTAGCAGTTTTGACTTGTTTTGGCTCATTGTTTTCTTATTATTTTTAGCCATAACTCAAACAAAATCAATATTAATTAGTATTTATTAAAGCCTTCATAGCAAATTAAATAGGATAAGCCTACAAAACTACCATTAAACTATTACATTTGTTTAGTTTATATCACAGAATTATTTTTTGTATCGTCTATGTCACCCAACTATTGTGTTTGTTCTAGTTAACCTTCGTCTAACGGCTTCACACATTAGTTGTAGATTTGGGACAACTCAAATAGTTGTTGTATATTTTGAACAACTTAGATAATTAACTGGTAGATTCGAAACAACAATTTGTTCAAAATATATCACTTAATTATCTGAGTTGTTTTAAATCTATAATTTAACTATATGCCGTGTAATTCCGTGAGACGGATACTAACAAAATATTATAATTGGAATAAATGCAATAGTTGGATGGTATAAACGAGACGGAAAATAGTTTAGTGTACGAATGAAACAAATGCAATTTTTGATGATATTTTTGTAGGTTTACTTAATTAAATATAACTCTTGGTTTTTCAATTTTTATGATCAAACAACTTCTCAAAACATTTTTAAATTTTTTTTTTGATATATTAATTACAACATTAATTTGGTTTTTAGCTAGTAATTCCAACAAGTTTTTATTAAAAACTACACAAACAATCATTTAAGATATGTCACTTTAAAGAGATTGAATGGTTATTAGTGTAGGGGTAAAAGGGTATTATCCTTACTTAAGTACAAATTCGCTCATTTATAATAGTTATAGCATAAGATAACAATAGAAAATTAATATAATGATCATGAGTTTTTTGATTTTTCCTTTTTAAATTGCCTTGAAGAGAATTTATAAATTTTAATTTATTCAAGTAGAATTTATTTTAGGAATTTTTTGGTTTTCTTTTTAATATTTCTACTAAAAGATAATTAATATATGTAATCGATATTTTAGACTAATATATATGAGAAAATACATTGACCCTTATATTAGACCTTATCAATTAAAATATGATGCCTCTTATAGGGTTGTGATGGTCCTTTCTATTCGAAAGTGAAAACTCGTTACTTTATTATAGTTATAATTATAATTATAATTATAAGATAGGTGGGCAAAGAGTGGGCATGGGGAAAAAATTGGATTCTGGTTAAAAAGTGGTAAGGAAAGTTCTTCTGTTCAGATATTAATTAGTAATACGAGTCCTAGGGAGACAAAAAACCTGACTACAGAAGATTCTTAATCCAAGTTAAATTTGACCTGATAATAACTAATGAATCAGTAATATACTAATATGCCCAGAACGTAATCAAATGATGACCGTCCAGCTTTATATATTAAAGGGGTTTCTATGCTGTATTGTAGTATATTTTGCCACATTTCTGTCTTGGAAGGGGACTGCTGTCTTGGAAGGGGACTGCTTGTTCTCCATCCCTACATGATTAATAATTTTTTTTTTGTATCCTATCAGAAAAACAAGAGAGCATCATCTGGTAATGATCAGTGGGAAAACAATGGTACATCTCCATGGGGAAGAAAGGCTGAAGATGCCGGCTCAGATGAAAGTGCAGATCAAACTCTGCCTGGAGTGTGGGACAAAAAGGTTTCCTCCAACAAAGTAACCTCTTGGAACAATGAGCAGGAAGATGCAGGCACCTCTGCTTGGGGAAGAAAGGCTGAAGATGCAGGCACCTCTGCTTGGGGGAGAAAGACAGAAGATGCAGGCACCTCTAATTGGGGGAGAAAGGCTGAAGACACAGGCACCTCTGATTGGGGAAGAAAGGCTGAAGATGCAAGCAAATATACTCCAGGGAGAAGTGCAGATCAGGCTCTGTCTGGGGAGTGGGATGAAAAGGTTACATCCAACGAAGCAACCTCTTGGAATCAGCAGGAAGATGCAGGAACCTCTGCTTGGGGAAGAAAGGCTGAAGATGCTAGCAAGCATACTCCAGGGAGAAGTGAAGATCAGGCTCTGCCTGGGCAGTGGGGTAAAAAGGATGCCTCAAACAAAGTAACCTCATGGAACAATCAACAGGAAGATGCAGGCATCTGTGCTTGGGGAAGAAAAGACAAAGATGCTAGCAAGTATACTCCAGAGAGAAGTGAAGATCAGGCTATGCCTGGGGATTGGGGTGGAAAGGTGGCTCCCAAAGAATCAACCTCCTGGAACAATCAGTGGGAAGAGACAAAAACCTCTGGTTGGAAAAGAAAGGCTGAAGATGCTGGAAACTTTACTCCAGAGAAAAATGCAGATCATACTGTGCCTGGTGAATGGGACAAAAAGACAACTGCCAGTGGTTCAACCTCTACCTCTGGGAACAATCAGTGGGAAGAGACAGGCATCTCTGCTTGGGGAAGAAAGGCCGAAGGTACTACCCAATCTGATACAGGTAGAAGTAAAGATCAGCCTATACAATGTGATTGGGGCAAGAAAACTTCCGAAAAGGCACCATCAAGAAACAAACAGTGGGAGGATGGTGGTGACAATGCTTGGGCAAGAAAAGCAGAAGAATCTAATAACTCTGTTGTAGATAGAAGTAACAATGGATCTCGTCCTTCTGATTGGGACAAAGTGACTCCTAAGAAGACATCAACTTGGAATGATCAGCAAGAAAATGCAAGCGGATCTGACTGGTCCAAGAAAATTGAAGATTTTAACAAGTCCACTCCAGATAAAAATGACACTGAGCCTCTGCCTTTCAACTGGGAGAACAAGGTAATTCCGAAGGAGGCAACATCTTGGAATGATAGTGGGAGTCATAGGCAATGGGGACGGAAAAGAGGAGAACCATTCAAGAAAGATAATTTTGAAGGTAGTAGGGGTGGGGGTTCAAGTGCTGGAATATATACATCCACTAAACAACGACTGGATATCTTCACATCTGATGAACAGGATTCCCTCTCTACCATTGAACCAATTATGCTGAAAATCAGAAAAATAATGCAATCCGGGTATGTTCTCTTTGATGCTCTTGCGGTCTTATCATTGTAAAGATGTAAATTGTCTCGGAAACTAAAATGTGGGACAAGGGTTCATGAAGGAGAGTTGATCTTTATGGCTTGAATGAATTTCTAGGTCATCTGAGGTTTCATGTTTGATTTTTAGTGTGAAACTTTTCTATGCAGTTCATATTATGGTTTTAAGCATCTCAGTGAAAGTAGCAACGATTAATGATTTAATTGCATGCTTTTGAGTAAGGTGACACAACTTATGACCGTGTACCTAGAAATTAATGATGGTACCCATTGGAGTATCCTTCCAATGTGTTAAGTATTACTCTTCCTCTTCTCCCTGCCTCTTGCAAGCGATTGAGAAGGTTTAGGGCACCTTTGGCTTGTGGAGTGGAAAAGTAACTAGAATAGTAATGGTAATAGAATTTTGGTTTGACATTATAATAAAAGTAATAATTAATTTGTATGTTATTTATTTATTTAATAAAACTGATGGATATTATATATGAAATAAAGATAATATTTTGTTATTCAGAAAAAAGAAAAAAGAAAAAATTTATCAACAAACGTAAAGGCAGTAAAGCCTTTTCCTTAAGATAGCCAATGCAATGTTTCTGCTTGTTTCAGGAAACTCATTACAATTCCGATTAATTTGGGTACAAACAAACATAATAACAAGGGAAACTCATTACAATTCCGATTAATTTGGGTACAAACAAACATAATAACAAGGAAAACTCATTACATTCTATGTTTAATTTCATCTAACCAAACATCACCTTAGTTGTCAAGGCTGCCATGGTGCCATGGGTAAAGCACCAGTATCAATGTTACTGTTAACTTCTCTATTATTAATTTGTACTGGGTAACATAACTTATTGATTTTTTCCCCTTTTTTTAATTCTTGATTCATTGTATCATGTGTTACTATGGTCATAATATTCATGTTGGCGTGATTTTACATTTTTCCTTTCCAATTAATAATCCCCATCTCTTTCGTACTTGAAGTACTCACAGTATTTGGGAGTCAACTTATTTTGATGTTATCTAAAATTTAGATTCAACTCTTGTTTGCAGATACAAAGATGAGGAACCACTTTCAGAGGATGATCAGTCATTTGTGATTGACAATATCTTGAATTATCACCCTGAAAAAGCTGCCAAAATGAGTTGTGGAGTTGATCATATCATGGTATGTAAGCCTTTTCTAAATCTTAACTAGGTCTATCTTGGTTGTATGCACCAAAATAGGCATGTATGCTTCCAATAATAATGTTGATAGTTCAATGATAAGATCACAAACTCTATAAAATATTTTGTTCCCAGGCTCATGGCTGAAAATGTTGATTATTCTAACAGTGATGCAATTAATTTGTTGGAACTAAAACATGTGTCTACTCATTTCTTGATGGTTATATTTTGGCTTTGACTCATCATGTTTGTTTAGGTGTTCATGGGTCGTTGAGGCAGAATATAGTAAACCAAAATGCATTATATTCTAAGCTATAAATAAATGACTATCAAAAGTCTAATAGAGTGTGGGTTTTATTCTGTCGGGTGTCACCTATTTAATAGTACAAGCTGTGTAGGTTCTGTTATTTTGTTCAGTTTTAACTGTGTTCATGGTTTCATTAAAATAAGTGATCGTGGAATGACTTTTGTTTTATATTTATGATTATTATCTTGGAAGCTACTCTTGATCTTAATCTCATTGTATCATAAAGTTTGCCTGTGCTGAAACTGATGCTCATTATGTTGTGTACTGACTCAACTGAACATTGATGCAACAGGTTAGCAAGCATACCAGTTTTACCGAAAGCCGATGCTTTTATGTTGTCTCATCAGATGGTCGCAAGGAAGATTTTTCTTACCGCAAATCTCTGGAAAATTTTATCAAAGGAAAGTATCCAGATGTTGCAGAAGCATTTCTTGCAAAGTACTTTCGGAAGCCCCGCCCCGGAGGAAATCGAAAGCCAACCCCTGATCGAGAGCAAACTTGGAAGGGTTCAGAAGGCAGCACTCCCAGCAGTTGGAGGAAATCAGAAGCCAAACCAAACTATGATCAAGAGCAAACATGGAAGGGATCAGAAGGCACACCCAGCAGTTGGAGGGAGTCAGAAGCCAAAACAAACCCTGAGCAAACGAAGGAATCAGAAGGCACACCTAGCAGTTGGAAGGAATCGGAAGCCAAACCTCAATCAGATGCAAACTGGAATTGAGATCTTGTTAGGCTGTCCTGTTAAGATATCTATTTCTACAGGGGATTTATTGCTTTCTGTTTATTTATAACTAATGCAAATACATTATCCCATTGTCTGTTTTCACTATATGTATTAGGCAGAATCTTGTATGGTTTGTTTGGTAGTCTTGTCTGAACATCTATTTGCTGTAATACCGTTTTCTTGCTAGCCAATGTTTTGTAAATAGTTCAGATAAGTTTGTTTAGTCATATTTCATTGTCAGTGTTTTGAATTTTTCTCCAGTAGGTGGTGTGAATCACCCCCCCTTCTCTCAGATGTGCACACTTTGATGAATTTAAAGGAAAAAAGGAACTAATTCTGCTGGACTTGGTATAGTGCAGTGTGCAATGTGAGCAAAGATGTCAGAAGTGGAAAAAGCTTTAAGATTAGGGAGTTACTTGGGATGTTTTGCCTAGATATTGAAATTGAGATGTTAAAGAATCTTGGGTTAATCAACTACACCACTATGATAAAATATAGGCGCTTAGGCATATCAGTATGGTATGTTGAAAGAACAGAGTTAGAATGCAAATCAGCTAGTTTTAGATTAAAAAAAAAGATTGGCTATTTGTTGATGTAAACAATAAATGTGCCAAAAAATGTGTTCTTGTAATGGAACCTTTCCGTTTATGCTAATGTTGAGATATAGAATTTGAGATACTAATTTGTCATTGAGCATACTATCATTGCATAATCCTTTCTCGTTATCTGAAGTTTTTGCCGAATTAATCTCATTATTTGAGTTTGGTGTTACGTTCTCTGTAGCTAGGTTGATGTCTTCTTAGATAACTTTTTATTTTGTATGGGTTACATAGAATTTATTGTATTCTTTATTTTATTTTTCAATATTCATATTTGTAAAATATTTCACATTTGTATCATTTGTTATGTTTATAGTTATATGAATGGTCATATATTTTATTTTGATATTAATATTTTCACTGAGATGCAATGCATCACATCTCTTTCTTCAATTATACTATAGTGACATTTTTTTTATGATGTTACCTTTGGAATATTATTTATGTATTTTCCTTTTCATGAAAGATCTATTTTTCACCCCCACATAAGAAGTATTTTAATATTTGTATTACCAGTTGCAATGAATTTTAAAAGTTACATCGTATTGATATGGATAAACTAAGAAATATATTATTGGATTATTGTAGAAGTTGTAAGCATATCATCTAATTTTGTCAAAAATAACATTCAATTATTATTAGTTGTATATATATAGTATTATGTTATTTTTCGATAGTTATATTATATTTTCGGTGATAGATTTGTACAATTAATAAATAATTTGATGATAAATTTGTACCATTAATAAGAAATTTAATAATAAATTTGTATTAATAATGAATTTGGTGGTAGATTTGACACAACAATAGCAAATTAATATCATTAATAATATTTGAGTGTTATTTTTGTTGATAAATAAAATTAGATAGTATGTAATTTTAAGTGATATATTTATTAGTTTAACTTATTGATATTGTTTGCGTTCTCGAAGAGAATGATACAAATCCAATAAAAAAACAAATACTAAATTATAATACTACAATTCATTGTTATTTATTCCATAATATATGTAACAAGTTATATCTTATTGTGAAATTTTATGTAACATGTTACATAAGACGTATTATAACAACATATTTATATCGTACAAACTAGTACATAAATCAATATGAGTTGGTTCATTTATTTATCTTTCATTATGTTGCACATGTTTTATTTTTGTTAACCTCCAATGGTTTTTCAATTGATTTAACATGTTATGAATTAAAATATATTAAGATGAAGATGAATCAATATGTCTTCTTACAATTAGTGATGTCTAAATTGTATTAAATTAAATATTTTTAAATATTAGTTTGTCATTACATTATAACAACGTTAACAAAAAGTTCATATTGTATTTTTGTGAGAGCTTTTATTTAAATTATTGTTAAACTTTTCAGACTCTTTTGAGATATAATTTGATGATTCCTTCCTAGTTATGTGCTTTGTTTTATAACAACAACCATTGTCATTATTATCATTCAGATATAAGAAATTAAGAACTTTAAAATCTGATTTGATTTGTGTAATGTTTACTTACAATTTACTCGAATTTTTTAATTGATCCTTGTTCGTAACAACAATTTCATGAGATTCTCATGGTTTTAGTGTTTTTTGTTGTTTAGGTTAGATTGTGTTGGGTATTGGTTAGGATAGATGAGTATCAAGGTAATGCCATTTATTGTTATCTATTAATTTGTTCATTTTCGCGTTAAGAATGATTAGTTTTGAAAAATTTTACAATTTCTTTAAAATTGGGTTATTTAGGCCAATATTTTTTTTAACTAAAATCTATCACAAACAAAAGACCCAAAAATAAACAAAGATGCATTTGCCCCCATTGAATAGTAACCTAAATTTTTGTAACATTTATTTTATATTTTTTAAAAATTAATAACTTCATCAAATAAAAATTTAAGAAGATATTAAAATTGAAAATTTATTATATATTTATTTCAATATTTTAGGTAAAAAAATTACTACAACACATTTTTTTTAGTGCTACAAAAAAAAGTGAATTACTTATTTAGTACTTGTTTGATAAATTTGTTATTAATAAATAATAGTTGTAAAAATAATAATTTACTTGTTATTAATTAATAAAAAAAATATTAATATTGTTGACTCGTAGTTTTATTATATAAGGTATAAAAAAGTCATATTTTTTTAAATGACTATAAATATTTGAGTTTTTTTTAAGCAATCTCCATTTTTTCAATTAACTGAGATTATACAAAAGAAAAACAAATAATCATTATAAAAATGTATTTTAAAATTTTGGCGTCTCCTTTTTTTATATATGTTTCTTCCTCTTAAAGTTCAAAATATATTGATCATATATTATAGTTTTTATTTGATTTCAAAGTTTGCCAATATATATATATTCCATCTAGTATACAACGTTAAAAATAAAATTTTAATTCCTCAACAAATTATTATATAAGAAAATAACTTTTATTTACGTATGCATTTATTTAACTTTTATTGTTTATTAAATTCTTAATTTAATATTTATATTTTTCAAAAACAAAATTCTAATATAATTAATAAATTTTCATCGATCAATAAAATTAAGATTTATGGAAATGATTTAAGGTGTCGTTTTTTCTGTGTCGCCTTAGGCTATATAAGCACTTGAGCTGCAAATGATTAATTATAACTCTTGACTGTAATAAATGATATTTCACACTACTTATTATGCCTTACCTTTGACTAATAAATGATTTTGATATGACTTAAATCTATAACTTCATTACAACAGATCAAATCAATGACTAAATAAAAAGAGGTGATGGAAACGGGGAAAATCCAATTCCAAAATGGCAAAAGCTTGTATTGTGGTAGCCACACACCATGGCTCTGGGCTCTGGTCAAGGACCAAAATGAAACTTGTTGTACGTTACCATGATCTTCATGAAGACTTGACTATACACATATGCTAACACCAAAAGTGTGTTAAAAATATTGGATCAAGGTATATCTTCATGTGTCTTCTACAAAAATTCTATAGATAAAATCCCGAAAACGTTTTGAGTATTGTTTTGGATCAACGCCAGAGATTGAAGTTGGGTCATATTGGAATGACTTGTATGCATGTTCAAGCTTTTTGCTAATGTCATAGTCCTGCAGTATGTCAATTATACCAAAAACCATGACTACATCATGTAACTCCCCTGTTGGTTCTCCAACCCGTTGAGCCTTACAATCACCTTTTCTCACTGTTCTTTCAGCCACTGCTGGGATGCCGATACCTAATCTATAAGATGTCAATCTGAAGAATCCAATTTGGAATATAAAATTAAAATAGAGTTGCAAGTTTCTTAAAATGAGTAAAATTGTTGACAGAGGTTAAAGAACTTATCGTACCTAGATGGTTCCATAATAAGCTGATCCATATATGCTTTAGAAAGGCAAGGACTTGCTTCAGTATCTGTTCCTGTAAGTAAGTTGCAAACAAATTTCAGCTATTCAGAAAAATGTCATGTTATAGCAATGTGGTAATATCTAGATATAAGTAGAAATAACCAATTGGGGTTTGTACTCCGGAAGAACGGTGAGGTGTTAGGGAATCCCTACATAAATTGTCTTGGAAGTGTAGACCAACCAAAAGACTATAATCCATAATCCTTTCCTGTTCAAGAAAGTTACAATCTTTGTCCACTTGCCTGCATGGAGGTATACCTCTATTTAGAAAGAAGAGAACAATTCTGTTGCATCTTTGAATTCAGAATCATGAGCACATTCATACTCGTAATCATTTTAAACTTCAATTTCACAGCTCTACACAGATATCATGATTTAAATGAACAATTCTGCACAACGAGATACAAGGCTTGCAAATCTACCACTGGACAGTTCACAAGCGATTGTAACAAATGACTTTCAATCAACCACCATCTCATCATTTTTGGCCACTGAATATGCATGTAAGTCTAGCTCCAAAGGGAAGATAAAGAGGACTTCCTAAGAGAATCACACCTGCAAAACTCTTGAAACCAAAACTTCTCCAAATGGAATATGTAATTGAGATCAAGATCCTTAAGAGTGATTGTTGCATCAAGTGCTGTCTCAGGTTTATCAGTTGTTCGGCCATGTGAAGAGCCTTTCAAGTCAAAGCGTCTATGAATAGCGAATTCAGTGCAAAATAGATTCCCCATTATGACAAATTGCACCTAAAATTTTGCAATGTTCATGAGTTAGTAAGGATTTCTTTCATAAACTAAATTGAGATTTCATTACCTCTCAATATTACCTTCTTCTGTGCAGTCCCCATTAGCTTAACACAATGTAAACCGAAAAATTTAGTAACAAGAGTATTCTCAAAGGATTTAACGTGGTTGTAGTAGGAAGGAATCATCCTTAAGAGAACCTGAAATTGTTCTGTTAGGTTAACATTGAAATATTATTCAGCCGAAAGAAAATAGGAAAACAATAAAATCATAGTTTAGTTTCAACGAATGCAGATTATAAAAGAAAAGTGATTTTTGGGAGAACAAATACTGAATTCAGCAGTTATGTTGTGAATTTGAGGAAGAAAAGGCTCTGAAAGTTCTAGAGTAAGAGGGAACTTATGCTGTCATACTATGATAGACCGAATATCATCATAAGGAACTATTAGGCTTGAAATTGTTGAGCTAGTTTAGTTTAGATTGGCATTGAAAGATTTTGAAATTCAAAAGAACACTAGTGCTGAAATGGCATTCAAGTGGAACCTGAAAAGGAACTAACTTTTACTTCTGCCTTCTTCATTGTCTTTATCATATACCGGTCATCATTTGTCAAGTAAAAAAAGCTTCCACTTTTTCCAGGAGATGAGAGCTCCCTAAGGGCATCATTACCGCATATTGATAACATGTAATCAGCTGGATCCACATTGAACAGTTTCCGGAGAGTCCTGAAATGATAATGAACTGTTGACATATATATTTCAAATGGGACATGAATTTGATCATGTAACAACTTCATGCTGTTGTAACTGAAGTATGGATTGCAGGAGAGGAAGTAAAAGAGTGCTTAACCAGGTTGATTTATTATTCATAAGTCACATGCTATGAAGATATTAAAAAAAATGGAGAAGAAGAAAGAAAGATATCAAATATTGAACCATGATAATCCAACTAATTGCATAAGTTATTCCATTCAACTAAGCAGAGCTTCATGCTTGATTAACTAAAGCTGAAATTTTCAGTTTAAACAGGACACTAGACTCAACCTGAAAACCAATGGGCAATAGTCCTTCCATTTGAACACAAAAGACTGATGAGGCGGAGTGTATTTCGATCCTTCTGGTGGAAATTTTTTCCATAATTTTTCCCTTGGATCAAATGCAGATGACTTGAGATCGGTGGATGTAGCAGGAGCTGGTCTTCCAACAGAATGCCTGTACTAAGGCACAAACAGTGAGCTTCAAATACTGTTGTACTCTTTAAACATTCAAAATGCCTGTACTAAGGCACAAACAATGAGCTACAAATACCGTTGTACTCTTTAAACATTCAAAATGCCTGTACTAAGGCACAAACAATGAGCTACAAATACCGTTGTACTCTTTAAACATTCATAAACCTGTTATGATAGTTTTCATCATACCCTCACCGAAAATAGAATGACAAATAAAAATTTCAAAGCAATGTTCCTGAAAAAATGATGTGAACTATATATTTATGTTACATGGACTGTTTTAGGACACCAAGTGTCCTATATTTTTTATTACATACGAGGGTGTCAAACATACATATTTTCTTCAATTTTCTATAAATTTACACCAGTTTGAAGTATCGAGAACCCACTCTTGTTTATATCATGTCCATACAAATGAAGAGTATATATATAACATGGCAGACCAGTATTGGAAAGTATCATAAGCAAAGTTGAAGGAAGCATTGAGGAAAAGTGGATGCTCCAAGAAATTAAAAGACATATCATAAATGATAAAACCATTGTCAAATACTTCTAGTAAAAAAGAATTCAAAATTTTCACAAACACATTTCAGTACCTCTACTGCTAAACCATATATATTTGACAAGAATGGAACAAATGGCTCCTAGAATGAGAGGAAAAAAGGTAGCACATGATTTATACCTGATCCCCAATTGAAGATTGAGCATGAGTTCATAATTCTTATGACCTTTATATATTTTTATCCCCTGTTTCTTCACAGGTGGTAATCTAATTGGTGAAGGTGAACTTCTAAACCCTCCTCTATAAGAACCTTCAAATGACAAACTTTCAACTCCATCTCTTGAATACCTCTCAGAAGAACTACTACTAAAGGATTCAGTACTACCATTACTTGCCCCTCCATCAACCAACATTCGCCTAGGCTTTGTACTATCATTTCCTTTCTTATACCTCTGCAATGATTCCCCTTCATTAATAGAACAACACAGCACCTTTTGTGAAGGGAAAATTGAAATTTTTTCAACAGGACATATAATACAATCATTGGATACCAATGTAAAGACCTCGTGAGGATTCCAATCCAACTTTTCTTTACCAGAGTCAGATGGGTAATAAGTCCCACTTTGTTCTTTAGGATCTTGACTCCAAACACCTGTATAAAAACTTTCATCTGCCCACCTAAAAGTCCCATTTCCTTTAGGCAAATTCTCTACCCAATAACCACCATACCTATTCCTATTACTCCACATCATTGTACCATTCCCATGAATCATACCCTTTTTCCATTGCCCAATATAATGATTCCCATTCTTCCATTGGTATCTCCCTTGACCATCTTGCATTCCTCTTCTCCATGCACCTTCGTAATAATCCCCATTAGCAAAACTCTCAGTCCCTTTTCCATGTTTCAAATTCATAACCCAAGTACCTTTATAAGTATCTCCAGAACTACCTGTATAAGTCCCTATACCATCCATATACCCACTTTTAAATCCACCCTCATAAATGGCACCAGATGGCCAACTAAACTTTCCTTTACCAATAGTCTTACCCTTCAACCATTCACCAACATGCATACAACCATCTGTCCATAAATACTTACCTTGACCATGTGGGACATTTTCAGCCCATTGTCCTGTGTAAAAATCACCATTGTAAAGTAGCTTCTCTACATTTTTTGTTTCAATTTGTTCATCATCTGCAGGGGTTACAGACATTCTTGTAAACAATTTTGTTGCCCTTTTCTTTGCTGCTGCTTTTGATTTACGTAGTGTTCCTTCTAAGGTTTTTACGAACCCTCGATGCTCCGTACTCATTCTCCCTGATACGCACCTCCCCCTCCTTCCCTCCCTCCTCTCCCACATTCATTCCTTCTGGTCATCGTTCAATTCCCAGACCAAAAGTTGTCTCCTTTTTGGACATTGTACATAGAGACCAAAATGTACGATGCTTAAAACCAAGATAGAGTTATTAACATTTTAGAAACAAACCCATAAGCTTGAGGGGGGGAAACAAAGTTAATCTTATAATCTATGTTTTGTTTCTTTGTCTCTTCTCGTTTTGGTCAAATCCAAAAGAAAAGAAAGGGAAAAGGAAAAGAGAAACTGTTAGATTGCCGGAGAAAGCAAAAAGTTTGATTGATACAAACAGGTCTCTCTCTCTCTCTCTCTCTCTCTCTCTCTCTCTCTCTCTCTCTCTCTCTCTCTCTCTCTCTCTCTCTTAATTATTTTATTTTATTTATTTGGTTTGGTTAGATTTGAACGAGAAGTTCAACCCAATGGTCTTTGATTCCGGACTTGGTTCCTAAAAGCACTAACAGACCAAACAGTTGCAGGGAAGACAACAATGTTAACATTGGTAATATCTTTGCCTTATTTTTGGTGGGTCTCTGCTTTTGATTCAAATCCCAATAACTACTTCTAATTTAAGTCGTATTTTTTAAGTTTTTTTAGGCTTTGCATAAACGTCATTGGTTTTTGATTTTATTGTATATTTGTTCTCATAAAAAATATATTTTAAATTGATAAAATTTAAAATTAATATATTTTAAAAAAATAAATAAATACTCAGAGTAATTACCTTTTCAAGTTTGACTTTCATCTAAGAGGAGTTATTCTCCATGCAATATATGATTTACCATGAATATTACCAAATTTGTAGTTTTTGCTTTTCATTTATAAGTACCATTCTTTTACTCTGATTTTTATTTATATTATTTCTTATATAAAAATATTTAATGCACTAAATTCGTATTTTGCCTTGAGCTTCCAGGCAACTTCAGGCCTTGTCTGGCAGTCGCAGAGCAAGTTATGAACTGAATTGGATTTCAACGGAAGCTAATATTTTTTCTAAAATAATTTATTAGTTTTTAATTTATATATAAAATTATCTTATTTTCCTTATTTTGTATAAAATTTAAAGATAATTTATTAAAAAAATTAACATTTAAAGTCATTTTAATTTCATAAATTGGGATACACTTATAACTTTATTGTAAACTAATACACTTTAATCAAATTTTAAATAAATTTTTGTGGTTTTAGTTTATTTTGTTTTTCATTTTTTAAATATTTGTTGAGACATTTTTTCTTCTAATATCTATTAACATGATTTTTGTTTATAAGATTCATTTTATTTTAATTTAATTTTTTTCAACAAAAAAATCCTAAAACATTGATAAGATGATTAAAACTTATAAAATGAAACATTAATGTTTCTAAAGTATATTAATTTTAATATATGTAATTAATGTATCAAATTTTTAAAAATAAAATCATTAAAGTGTTATGTTATCTATTATTTTTATGTAGGAAACAATTACTTAATTTTTTTTATTGTTTTAGGATTAAAAAGTATTTTTTCTCTTTTTATAATAATTTAATGTAAAATGATTTAACGTATATTTATTTTATTGATTTAATTATTCTTATATTATAATCAAACATAAATTTTTTTATAAAAAAAAATTGTATGCTTTCTACCTAAACTGTAAAATTTTAATATGTTTAAATATATTTTATGTTGTTAAGTTAAAACTTATTTTATATTTAATATTTAATATATTAAAATATTTACTATTCAATCCTATCTAAAAAAAAATGCTGGGTACGGTACTGCTGGCAGGCTTTCTCAAATCAGCTCAAGGGATCATTGCTGCTTTTAACATTAAATTGAAGAGGTACTTAGAGCAAACAAGAAAAGCACAAAACTACTTAAACATATTTTATTGTACTAACCAGCTTTACAAATTTTGGATGTGCAAATTTGAATATTAATGTTCTTAGAAGTACGTGTTTGATGTTGTTTGTATGATTTTTGGATCATGAATGGAATCAACGCAAGTGATGATGATAGTTCTTAGGATGTGATATTTGCTGCCTTTTCGGTGGTTTTGTCATAACCTTGCAGCAAATTGTGTGTGCTCTGCTTTAATTTTGTCTACCTCTTTACATGTAATTGGGGGGATAAAGCTTAAGATTGTGACGGTTAGTTAGAGTTTTAGCCGTATATCCACCTTTATCATAATAGTATATTTGCTTGTTGTTGTTTGAAGAGTTAGGTGACACTCTTCTTTTTAATTTTAACTAGCATACTATGCACACACATTACACGTGAAAGGTATACCCTATCACATTAATTAAGAAAAATAATATGATATGTGTTGCTTGATTTGTCTATATTATCATTAAAAAATCAAATGAATAAAGTTAATATATTGTAAATTTAATTTGAATTCAAAATAAATTCGTTAAAGTAAGTTTCTTAAAATTAATATAAAATATGTTATATAATTTATATTGATTATTTAATATTTAAATTATTTAATTAATAAGTATAAGTAATTTATAAGACTAACATTAGGCTAAGTCTATAAATGGATTATTTTCATCTCAAAAAGATACGTATAAGTAAACACTCAAACTCTCTTAATTCTATTTAAGTTTATTTATATAGAAATTAACTTAAGTATTTGAGTGGATACGACACCTGACACCTCACATTGTTATTCCTTCTAAAGAGTTTGTTAGTGATTTGAAGGATCATTATGATAAAAACACGATAAACATAAAAGTTGGCTTTAATCTCTAGCATGTTACGTGGAAAAGAACTCTAGTGTTTAAATGGATCTGTGTTGATGAAAAACTCAAGAATATTCATCGTGTTATGTGTGTTTTTCATCCATATTTTCCTCCAAAGACTTATTCGATTTGATAAGTTGCTAAAATGAGTTTCCAATATGTTCTTGACAACATCCCTCTTCTACAACATGTTGGTAATTTAGATGATGCCTACTACTAGCTACATGCTATCAGTGTGCTACTAGAGAACATGAACACTGAGAAGGGAGTCCAATTGTCCTGACTCTAGGTCACAATCAATGAGCATCCAAATCACCATCAGGTGACATAACCCCTTATGAGAAAACCAAACTTCTTATCTTGACAGAACAAGAACCACACAAGACTATCAAGGTTAGCGCCTCCCATGAAAGATTATTAGGATGATATAGCCACCCAGGAGAAACTGACTAACCTATCTTGGCAGAGACCACCTAGAATAGACATATGCTCATCCATTTATAAAATGTACTCCAAGATGCAGTGCGACAAGACAACCAACCAAGTAAGTCTGTCAAGCAAAGTAGTCAAGTAGGCTACCTCTCAAGAAGAAGAACCAGTCAAGTAGACCTCCTAGGCAAAGTAGCCAGATAGTGCATCCAAGTAAACCAACTAGACATACTAGCCTAGTATATCAAACATCAGTTAGTGTTGAGCTTCTTTCAACCTTAAACTATGATGCTTAGTTTTGTATTTATAAAATAACTTACAAGTACATGGAAAATATGTCGTCCATATATGATCATACATATGATAATTGTACTCTCACAACATATGATCATACATAACACATTATGTAATGAGGTAAACTCATGTAGAACTCAACTCTAATGTCGTAACATCATCGGGTTGTTTATGGAAATTTAAACCAATAGTATACAACTTGATTAAAGTATAAATATAAACTTATTTACCAATCAAAACACATGTCCTAATTACACCTAATTTACCCACACTTGTTGTTAACATAACACCTTATCCAAGTAGATCCAAGCTTGTCGTCGAAGTTCCATCACCAAGTGATGTGATCAAATTTGAATGCCTCAACCTTCTAACATGCATACTTGTTACGACCCAACAACACCCAATCCACACAGGGCACACAAATACATAGACTCATTATTATGCATTATGTTGTGATCTCATAACACCCAACTGACACACTACCATATACGATCCTCACTTATAGAAATTGTTGTACTTTTGCAATTAGATATTCCTCGAAAGGACATGGTTCTTTACTAACCAATAAGCATTTTAACTCTTAATAAAACCTTACTTAATCTTACATTTTTTTTTTACTAAATCCAGTTTTGAGACATATGAAAGAGATTCTTCTTTGATGTTCTATGTTCTATAGATTTACACATTATTTATTAGACCAAATACTTAGAAAGAAAATGAACCAATAACGAACCAAGGATGTCTAATGCCAAATATTCAGAGCTTCCTTCCAAATTCTAGCCAAGAAAACAAGAAGGATGAAAGGAAAATTTATAGAAAACTTTATCCTTTTAGACCTCCACATGGCCATAGTGATGAGAGTAAAAGCTACCATCGACGAGAGAAATAGCCATTACAACTCTCATTGACTAAAACACATGGCATTTCAAACATGGAAAAACACCCGGTCTCTAACAAGACCATACAACACAAGAAATACTTAACAAAGAAAATTATATGCAATCTAAGAGAGTGATTGCGTGTAACATGTGAACACAAAAAAATCTAAGCAATATTGATCTACCAGTAACTATCCTTACAAAAAAACAAACAACGATATCAAATAAAATATGAATACCATATTTTGTACATAAAAAGGAAACCACCAAAATGATAGGATTTATAAATTTGATCCCATATACAATTGAACAAAATTTATATGTTTATTCACTAAAGATAATAAGAATTTATTACATTTAAAAAACAAGAAATATAAGGGAAAGAAGAAGTTTGAGTTAATTATTCAAAAACTTGAAAACATAGTATGGATTAACTATAGGAAAAAAATATTAAAACTTAATACAATGAGATTTGAAATTTAGTTTGATAAAATTCAAGCAATAATAGTTATATTTGTGAAAAATATAAGAGATAAATTTTAAAAATAATAATTTATAATGTAAATTTTTTCAAATAAATAGTTATAAAATTAGGAAAATATTTTAAAAATGTGTGATTTTTAGTTATAAAATTATAATTTTAAAAGACTTAGTTGTAGATCAATTCAGGATCAATTGCTATGATTCAATTAAATATGTTAATTTTGTATGACATAGATCACAAACCTAATCAATCCCAAATTAATCTGGTTTAATTTTTGATATTTACCAAAGGTTTTTACGAACTATGATTTGCTTGCAAATACGAGCAAGAGAAGGTGATCTTAAGACTTGAATACACTCTCATCTTAAAGCTTGCAGCTACCACAATGTTGGCAACATGATGTTTACCATCTAGATTAACACATTTTGGAATTGAATATTCTCTGTTAGAATTATAATTCTTGTATTATTTATCGTTATCTCATCTAAGAGTGTATGTATAATCTTAAATATTAGATAATTTAAATAATATTTTAAAAATATAATATATTAATAATCATAAATTTATTGATTACATTAAATATGAAATAAAAGTTTAACCTGAAAAGTCAAAGAAAAATAAAAATAAAAAACAATGAAAGAATTCAAAGAATCCAAATCCAAGGTATTACTGATCACTTATTTGTATAATACAATGCATTTCGACAAGTTAAAAGCAAGATGATATAATGAAAATTAAAATAATTGAAAAGCATACTTAGATTAAATGCTTTAGTTTATATTTTCTTCCTCAATATTTTTTATTAAATATATTTTTTAATTATATTTAACAATAATACTATAATATATTATTTGAAAATCATTTTAAATTTAAAATATATAATTTTTTCTATCTTTTAATTAATGCGTATATTACATAATAGAAGGTTTTTTTTTAAAATATTCTTAAAATAATATACATAAAATTTATAATAATAAAAATAATATTATATAAATATAAATGATCGAAGTTCAATTTAATCATCTTTAATATTAAATATTTTGGCTGTATTTTTTTTAATTACAAAATTTAATTTTTTTTTCAACTAATTACTTGTACAAACTTTTAACTCGTTTTCTTAGCCAATAGGCCCTTTATACATTGCCCGTATCCACTTCACAAAGATTACATGAATTCTTTAAATAAGTATAACTCATTTACACTCAAAATTAAAACTTGAATTTTAGAATTTTTTTAATATTTAAATAAGTTGTATTTTATTGAACCATAATTTATTATATATTTCAAAATAAATTGTATTAGATAGAAAAAAATACATCTCTGTGAAAAAAATAAAGCAAATACATAAATAAATTATAATATATTGTAATTCAACTATTAGTTCGAAGATAATTTACATATTTAATTAGCGTAAGTAATAACCGTTTCTTTAGTTGGAACGGTGATTTAGTATTAATATAAAATTTGAAAAAATATTTTCAGGTATATTGTTGGTGAAAGTAACTTTTATACTATTTTATAAATATATATAAAAGAGAGTTGATAGGTTTGTATTTATTTGATATACTTTGTTTGATAATTTATATATTTTTTACTTATTGTTTATTTAATATTTTTTTAGTAGATAAGTTTCAAAAGTGTATTTATTTGGTACTTTTAGTTTGTTTAATAACTATGTATTTACTTTAAGGTAAATTATATATTTATTTATTTATTCCTTTCTATTTATTTGATATTTTCTTTTGACAATTGTTATTTTTTAGTAAATAATGGGCATGATGTATTTATTTATACTTTTACTTTTTTTGATAATTTTATATATTTTTTTAAATAAATAGCCTATTTTTTATTAATTACCTGAAATAGAAGTTTAAGATAGTAATAATAAAAGATAATGTATTAAATTGATCAAATTAAAAAAAATTATTAAATTAGTCCATTATAAAAAAGTAATTAAATTAATTAGTTTTAAGAATATTAAAGAATTCAAGTTAAAAAAAGAAATAAATATAACAAATAGCCTAAAAAATATAAAATACCAAAGCACTTCGCCGTAATATAAAATCTATATACTTAAATTTATCAATTTTATAAACAAAAAATATTCGTTCTCAATATTTGTTATCATCGAGAAAAATTTAGTAGCATATAAAAAAGCAGGTGCTCGACACGTGTTAGAAAACTGATATACTTATAAATTACACGTGCATAACATACGAATTATTATAAATTCATAGTTATTATATTTTTTTCAATAATTATTGTAGTTTTTTTTTTCTAGATTCATAGTTATTATCTACTTTATAATAATTATTGAAAAAATTTATTTTTTTGAACAAAATGATTAAATTTTTAACTATTAATGTTCAAGTTGGATAAAAAGAAAAATAATTAATTTTCAAATGTTTCAAAAAACAAAGCTTTGCTATTGTAATATTATTACTATGAAAATAAATCTACATTAGAGTTTTTAACAATTTAATAAACCATGTAATAAAAGTATCACCGATTAAAAAAATTGAAAGTAATAAAAATATTACCTACCCTACCTAGTTAAACTATATCCAAACTAATTTACATCAAAATCTATTGTATAAAAAAAACCTTCATTGAATTTTATTTTTCCATTAGAAGGGGCTCGTACATGTTCTGCAGTACCCCCTGTGAATACTCCACCGGTATGAAAAGTTCTTAATGTTAGTTGAGTACCAGGCTCCCCAATAGATTGACCCGCAATAATACCTACAGCTTCTCCCAATTCGACCAAGTCGCCATGAGTGGGGCTCCGGCCATAACATAATCGGCAGATCCAAGACGCACTCTTACAAGTAAAGGGGGTTCGGATAGATATTGATTGCGTTTGAAAGGTTATGAATCGATTGATAAGTCCAATCCCAATATCTTGATTTCGAATGGCAATACATCGTGGGCCTATATATATATTGTCTGCTAATACACGGCCAATCAATGTTTGGATAAAAATTCTTTCCGGCATCATACCATTTCGATGACTAACAGAAATCCCTTGGGTGGTGCCACAATCTGTTCTACGTACAACAATGTGTTGAACTACTTCAACAAGTCTGCGTGTAAGATATCCAGCATCCGATGTTCGTACAGCAGTATCCACAACTCCTTTGCGAGCCCCGTAACAAGAAATGATATATTCTGTTAAAGACAATCCTTCACGTAAATTACTTTGAATAGGTAAATCAATCATTTGTCCTTGTGGATCCGACATTAATCCTCTCATACCTACTAATTGGTGTACTTGAGATGCATTTCCTCTAGCTCCCGAAAAGGACATCATATAGACTGGATTAAAAGGGTCGGTCATCCTAAAATTAGGATTCATTTCTTGGCGCAAATATTCACTTGTAGCATACCATATCTCAATAGATTGTCGTAATTTTTCTACGGCGTGTACATTCCCATAATGGTGGTGTTTTTCAAAAATAAAACTTTGTTGTTCAGCATCTTGGACTAGCCATCCCTTAGAAGGTATTGTTAAAAGATCATCAATTCCTAATGAAATGGATGTAACAGTGGCTTGCCGGAACCCCAGAGTCTTTACTTGATCTAGGATGTGTGATGTATATGCCATTCCGAAGTGATCTACTAATCTACTAATAAGTCGTTTAATGGCAGTTCCATCTATCACTTTATTATGAAAGGCCAGATTGGCCCGTTCTGCCATAAGTACCTCCATATTGCGCTGAGTGGGGTTCAACAGTGGGTTTGAGTCAATGATTGGAAAACTTCCTTTTCTCGATCTTGATTCGCGTAGAAATTCAGGAGCCAAGGTCCGAGTTGAACCGAAGAGTCCTAAATTCACACCGGTGTCATGGAATTACTTAGTTTGGATACCATATGATTAGGTACTGTACGAACAGGCCTGGCAAAAACCTTGTATAGCTTCTTCAATTTCCCGATAAAGCGAAATATGACCAACAGTGGTTCGAACGTATATACAAAGAAATTCTTTTTTTATACTTCGTACTATTAGGTAGTGTCCATAAATCTCATGATAGGTACCCAAAGATTCATAGTGAACTTCGATCGGGGCTTCTCTTGAAGTAATAACGCGTTGATCTAGTCGCCACCGGAGCCACAAAGGACTATCTAAATGGATTCTTTTCTGCCGATAAGCTCCAATTGCATCATAGGAATTACAAAAAAAAGGTTCTTTCGTATACTTATAGTTATTATCGTCAATTTTTTCATTTTGATAATTACATGGTTTATACCTATTTGCACAAATGCCTCGGCGATTACCACTTGTTAATACATAGAGCCCCATAAGCATATCTTGAGTTGGTACGGAAATGGGATCCCCAATAGCCGGAGACAAGAGATTCGTATGCGAAAACATAAGTAAACGAGCTTCCGCTTGAGCCTCCAAAGATAAAGGTACATGAACAGCCATTTGATCTCCATCAAAGTCTGCATTGAATCCCTTACAAACTAATGGATGTAAACAAATAGCATGTCCCTCTACTAAAATAGGTTGGAAGGCCTGTATACCTAATCTATGCAGAGTGGGAGCTCTATTCAGCAATACGGGATGCCCTTGCATAACTTCCTGAAGTATTTCCCATACAACCGGTTCTTTTTCGCGAATTTTACTCTTAGCAACCCCTATGTTCGAAGCAAAATGTTGTCTAATTAAACCACGAATTACAAATGTCTGGAAAAGCTCTATTGCTATTTCGCGAGGCAATCCACATCGATGTAATGAAAGGGATGGCCCCACGACAATGACAGAACGCCCCGAATAATCAACCCGTTTGCCAAGCAGAGTCTCACGAAATCTTCCCTCTTTACCTTCAATTACATCCGAAAACGACTTATAAACCTTATTATGACCGTCCCGCATTGGTTGTCCGCGGATTCCATTATCAAGGAGTGTATCCACGGCTTCTTGTACCAATTTCTCCTGACACATTACTAATTCCCCTGGCGTAGATCTACTTGTTGTTAATAGATCGATAAGAGTATTGTTCCGATAAATAACTCTTCTATAGAGTTCATTAATATCCGAGCTCATTAGTTTCCCCCCATCTATCTGAATAATCGGTCTTAACTCGGGAGGAAGAACTGGTAATAGACATAAAACCATCCACTCAGGTTCTATATTTGTTCGAATAAAATGCTTAGCTAATTCCATGCGTCTAACCAAAAAATCCTTTCTTCTTCCAACCTTTCGATCTTCCCATTCATTACCCGTGGGTCCCTCTTCCCCTAATTCTTTCCATTCTACCAGGGAAGAGTCTATAATAATTCGAAAATCCAGATCGGCTAATTGTTCTCGGATAGCACCTGCTCCAGTAGAAATTTCTCGATTTCGAAATGTATCGAAACCTTGGGTAGTAAAAAAAAGTGGGATGCTGTATTTCCAGGATTGGATTTCATATTCGAATAAACCACGTAATCGTAAGAAAGTTGGTTTTTTAGCTATGGGCCTAGCAAAAGAAAAATTTGGATAGGATCCTATAAGATCTCCCCCTTTCAAAATCGGACGTGAAAGTTTCCTCTCATCCGGCTAAAGTAGTTAGACCCCAAAAAGGTAAAGTAAGGGAGTTACACTTTCAAATTCTATAAAACCCCCAACTACCCCTTACTCAAGTTCCCAAAGAAGATCAAGCAACATTTCATTGATTCATTCTTCTTTTTATTATTCGATTTTCTTAATTCTATTCTTTATATCAATTACGAAATAAAATAAATGAAATGTTCAATTCTTGAGTAGTCTACTTCCCTTCGAACAATGAATCCCCTTAAAAGGGAGTGCCTTAGAGTTCAGAAGGTATTTATTTGTCTATGTATCGTTCCATTCAATCTTTTAGGTCTCTACTTCACCTCGATGGTTATGTCACGATATCCTTAAAGCCTATATGCGATGGATAGACTCCTGCAACCATGGCTTATTTGGACATAATTTCTTTCTAAACGTTCTAAATGAAGAGGAATAATTAATTACACAAAAGAAAAAAAGAAGTCAAGTCTTTTTTTCACGAGGGAATTTTGTTATTGAATCGACCATAGACTAATTCCCTTTTTTACTTGGGAGTATTGACCACACCCATAATTCTGAGTTTCATGTTACTCCTACCACGAGACATGTCAGATCCGGGGCATCCCAATTCGATTGAATGGGATGACAGTTTTTAGTTCTGAATTTGTAAAATTACAATTTTGATCAAATCACACATCGCAGTATACGAGGCCCTCTAATTCTTTAAGAGGCTTATCTAAAAGATTCGCGATATAACTAGGAAGACGTTTCAAATACCATACATGGGTTACTGGGCGTGCCAGTTTGATGTATCCCATTTGATATCTTCGTATCCGAGAATCGACAAATTCGACCCCGCATTGTTCACAAAAATTTTGTTCTTCTTTTTCATCTCCGATTACTCGATAATTTCCACAAGCACAAATCCCACTTTTTATAGGTCCAAAAATTCTTTCACAAAATAATCCATCTTTTTCAGGTTTGTTGGTTTTGTAATGAAAGGTGTAAGGTTTTGTCACACCTTTCATTTTTATTTTGTCTCAAGTGCCATTTGTGTTTTTGGATTGGTTGGTACTCGGTATTTTATAGCATTTCCTAACGATTGCAACATGTTACATTATATTTTTTTCTATCTTCAAGTCACGATATCAAATGTTATATTAAGATGTGTATTCATTTATAAAATAGAATATTTTTTTAATTAATCCCTTAACAATTATTATATTAAATAAATTATTTATTATCTGAAAATAATTTAATCAATTATTACATTGTTGTTTTAGTTTATATTATATTTTTAACTCTATATTATATTTAATAATTTGTTACCGATCATAGTTAGAGTGAAATATAAATTAAAACAATGTTTTTATATTTTTTTTATCTTTTATTAAAAAAATAGCACTTGAATAGTGTGCACCATTTATGCAACACTGTTCATTGCGTTATATTTGGTGATGAGTTTGAGTACTTTTTAGTACAAAAGTTGCACCATTTTGGTACAATGGGTTGGATTGGAGATGATCTTAGGGTCTCTTAATTTAAGATTTGTTTGGTAATGATTTTGATTTTAGATTTATGTTTTTTTAATATATATGTTTGGTTATTATTGTTTTAAAAACATAAATCACAAAATCAATTATAAAAATGTTCTTGATACTTCAGTTTTTCATACAAGATTTTTTTCATTTTGACATTTCTTATTTCAAAATCTTTTCTTAATTGCTGTAATGTGAAGAAATTATTAGATGTAATGCTCTAGACCAATCACCTGTTTCTTTTAATGTGCAAGTATTTTCTTGAAATGTATTATAATATATCTACAAAGTCAAAATTACTTCCAAAATAATTGGCCAGAGTATACATGTCACGTAAGAGCAATCAATAATTCTAGCTGTAGTGTGTTCCTACAGTTTACTGCCTGTATGACTTGGATCAGTATTTGGTAGATTTGATGAGGTGTTTTGAATGTCTTTTAGATTGATTCTTCTTTAGTTCTTCTTAATCATAAATGAAATGTCTCTTCAGTTTTCTTCATTTGTGTTTTTGATGTCATAATTTAACTCACATAGCCTTCTGTCCCTTGTTTTTTTTGCAGTTACTTGCATTCTGTAGATATCTTCATTGTTTGTGACTTGCAAAACACAAGAACAGCTTTGAAGCAACAGCATTGTGATATTAGGAATCTCTTTATAATGAGTAGAAAACTTTCTCTGTAATGATTCTCCAAAATCCAAGGTTTTGATATATTTGTAGTGAACAATGATTGGGAAGAAGGCCATGGGACGACGTTCACCATTGCTTTTGGCTCTTATAGCTTTTGGGCTTTTCTTTCTAACATACAACGTTTTGACTATGATATCTCATTATAGATATGCTCAAAAGTTGGAAGGTGTTAAGTGTTGGTGTGTGCTATAACAGTGGCAGACACAAATGCTCAATGGAGTAAAACATGGAGCAGACAATAATTTTAGTGGAGCCATAAAACCTGGATGTGCAGGTTTTATGGTTATTGTTTATTTTTTCGTTTTCCTTATATACATTGTAAACTCTTCTAAGAACAGAACAGAAAATAATAATGAAATATACTCATAATTATCAGAGAAACACAATATTTTGACATGGTATCAAAGCAGGATATTGCTGACTAATGAACTACCTGTTGATTGATGGAACTACCATTTTGATTTCTGATTCTGATTTGTTGATTGCTGATTGCTGATTGCTGATTGCTGATTGCTGATTGCTGATTGCTGATTGCTGATTGTTGATTCCTGATTCCTGCTTCCTGATTCCTGATTCCTGATTCCTGATTCCTGATTCCTGATTCCTGATTCCTGGTTTTTTGGTTTCTGGTGTGGCTGCTGATTGTAGCTGCAGTTTTTCGTTTTGCTGAGTTCTGATTTCTGGTTTATATTGGTCCTGAAACTGTTTCTGGTTTCTGATTTCTTATGGTTGAAACCGATCGGTTGCAATACTGAAAAAAAAAACATCAAAAAAAAAAAAAAAAAAACAACACAAAGCAGTTGTAGTATCAAGATGGCCATTTCTGCTCAACCGTCTAGCCAAAGCAGCGAAGAAGAACACTGCTTCACAGCGGCCGAGGTGGAGGGCTGACTCTTCTCTGCGAAAATAAAACAATTATTACAGACAAAAATGGAAGGCGCTGTTTCATTATAGCAACAGCAAACGAAGAAGAAGAAGAAAGCAGCAGACAAGAAGAAGAAGAAAGCAGCAGACGATAAGAATCTGTTTTAAGTTTTTCGTTGTCTCTGTGTGTGTGGTTGGTTAGAGCTGTAGGCTTATCTGCAGCTGGGGGAAGAAGAGGCTGCGTGAAGAAGAGGCAGCGTGAAGAAGAGGCAGCGTGAAGAAGAGGCAGCGTGAAGGGCTGCGCAGGGAGGGGAAAGGAAAATTAGGGTTAGCAACACAGAAGCTGCGCTCATTTGGAAATTTTTTTTTAGGGTTGCAGATTTATTTTCTATATATAGTGTACGAAGTGTAAAAAAAAAAAAAAAAAAAAAAAAGGAAAAACGGAAGGAAAAAAAATTTTAGATTTCATGGCAGAATCTAAAGATTTAACCACCAATTTCATATTGGAAGACTTGACGACGAAAATGACGGAAGTTCTAGCCAGAGCTCAAACCGTCTCACAACCTCCGCTAACTGAAGCGTCGACTGCCCCCATTAGTATCAAGTTGGGAGGATCCAACTATGCCTTGTGGTCCCAGGTGGTAGAGATGTATATCTCTGGCAAAGACAAACTGGGATATATTAATGGGGAATTTCCTCAACCTGCTGAAACCGACCCCTCATTCAGGAGATGGCGCACTGAAAATGCCATTGTTAAAGGATGGTTGATCAATTCGATGGACCCCTCCTTGATTGCAAATTTTATTCGATTCCCAACTGCAAAACAAGTTTGGGATTCTGCAGCTACCACCTACTATGATGGTACCGACACGTCTCAAGTGTATGATCTTCGCCGTCGAGTTACTCGTACCAAGCAAGCAGGTGGATCCATTGAAAAATACTACAATGATCTTCAAGGGTTGTGGCGTGAAATTGATTTTCGTCGTCCTAATCCAATGGAGTGTGCGATTGATATACAAAAATACAACTCCATCATACAGGAAGATCGGGTGTATACCTTCCTCGATGGACTTGATGATAGATTGGATAAAACTCGAAGTGATGTGCTTCAGATAAAACCATTTCCTACGGTGGAACAAGCCTATGGATTCATCCGCAGGGAAGAGGTCAGGCAAACGGTGATGATCACAGGTGTAGATACGACACCCGGAGCAGTTATGGCTTTTAAAGGGGTCAAGGGACACCATAATCTAATGCCACCAAAAACAGGACCTTCTGTGGGTAGCAAGAAATCCACGGGAAATCCACCGTCTCTTGACATGAAATGTGGCCATTGCGGAAACTCCAAACACACCCGTGAAAATTGTTTCAAACTACATGGGTATCCAGAATGGTGGAATGATCTTCAAGCACGGAAGAAACGGGACACCACTGGGCGAGCAGCTGTGGCTACCAATAGTGCCTCACTATCCCTCACTTCTCAGGCCGAATCTTCCCAGGATCCAGGTATTTCAAGTAAAGCATTTCACATCTCTACTCATAGTGCTAAAGAGGATTGGATTCTGGACTCTGGAGCTACAGATCACATGACGTTTGACCCAAACGATCTATCCAATACAACCCAACCAAGACGGAGTCGTGTTGCCAATGCAAATGGGGTCACTTATCCAGTTACAGGAGCTGGAACAGTGACCTTATCTCCTTCATTATCATTATCTAATACTTTGCTAGTACCTTCTCTGTCAAACCGACTAATGTCTGTAAGTCAGGTCACTTCAGACCTTAACTGTGTAGTATTGATGTACTCTACTTTTTGCCTTCTACAGGATATTCTCACCAAGGAGATCATTGGGCGTGGTACTAGGAGAGGAGGGCTATATTATGTGGATGACCTCAGTTCAGGACGAGCCAATCACATGCAACATACTGTTGGTAACAAGGAACGACAGATTTGGCTATGTCATCGTAGATTTGGGCATCCATCATTCGGGTATTTAAAGCACCTACTCCCCAGTTTATTTTCAAATATCACACATTCAGATTTCAAATGTGATACTTGTATCCTAGCAAAAATTCATAGGGCGTCTTATCCTATGAGCATGAATAAAAGTGTGGCTCCTTTTGCTTTGGTACATTCTGATGTTTGGGGACCTTCCCCGGTCATTACGTCATCGGGTCTTCGTTGGTTTGTTATTTTTGTTGATGATTGTACACGAATGACATGGCTTTACCTTCTCAAACATAAAGATGAAGTATTTGCTACATTTCACATGTTTCACACCATGGTTCAGACACAATTTTCTGAAAAAATTAAAATACTTAGGTCTGATAATGGAGGGGAGTATGTTAATCAACAATTCCGGACATACTTTGACAACCATGGTATTCTCCATGAAACCTCATGTTCACAAACCCCACAACAGAATGGGACTGCGGAGAGAAAAAATCGGCATATTTTAGAAACGGCTCGGGCCTTACTAATCGGTGCACATATGCCTAATAAATACTGGAGTGATGCTGTTACTACAGCTGTGTATCTACTGAATCGAATGCCCACAAAGACCTTACAATTTCAGACTCCATTAAAAGTGTTATCTGATCATCTTCCTTTGCCTACTATTTTGATGCTTCCGCCCCGAATCTTTGGATGTGTTTTTTTTGTCCACCTCCATAAAAATCAACGAACTAAGTTGGATCCGTGTGCTGTCCGATGTGTATTCTTAGGGTATGGTGTACAAAAAAAGGGGTACCGATGTTATGATCCAATTACTAAAAGACACTATACTACCATGGATGTCACTTTCCTCGAATCAGAATATTTTTTCCCATCACCGGTATCCAATTCCACTCTTCAGGAGGAGAGTTATGGTGAAGAACGAAATTGGCTTGATGTTGAAATATTAGACACAAGTCCAACATACTCGGATCGTGCCAATAATATGGAGGAGCCCGTATCTAGACCCGAGCTTGAACTTCCAAGAACTGAAGCTGAAGTAGTACTTGAATCTCCAGAAGATGAAGTGGTTAATGTATCCCTCCATTCTCTAGTACCCAATGATCCTCCTGCTGAGAACACTCCTGAGGTAAGCTATCCTATCACACCTTTACAGACTAATGCTATAGATACATCTGTTGGTTATGTTTTACCTTTCAGACACAATCGAGGTAAACCTCCAAATCGATACTCCCCAGAAAGAGAAGAACGACAACCCAAGTATCCAATAGCAAATTATGTATCTACTCAAAGGTTATCAGAACCTATCAGGGCATTTGCACAAACACTCTCCTCGTGTCAAATTCCGAGTAGCATTGAAGAAGCCTTATCTGATCCAAAATGGACTCAAGCTATAAAAGAGGAATTTGAGGCACTACAGAAGAATAACACATGGGTGTTAAGCGAGTTGCCTCAAGGGAGGAAGATGGTAGGATGCAAGTGGATTTTCTCCATTAAGTATAAAGCAGATGGGTTAGTTGATCGTTACAAGGCGAGGCTTGTAGCAAAAGGATATACACAGAAACATGGGATAGATTATCAAGAAACCTTCTCACCTGTTGCTAAACTAAAAACTGTGAGAGTTTTGTTATCTCTTGCAGCAAATTTAGATTGGCCATTACACCAACTTGACGTGAAGAATGCCTTCCTTCATGGCGACCTTGAAGAAGAGATTTACATGGATATCCCACCAGGATATACTGTTACATCAGGAAAAAAAACTGCATGTAAATTACAACGAGCATTGTATGGACTAAAACAATCACCTCGAGCGTGGTTTGGTAGGTTGAGTTCAGCAATGAAGAAATATGGGTTCCAACAAAGCAACTCTGATCATACTCTTTTCCTAAAACATAGATTAGGGAAGATAACAGCCCTTATAGTCTATGTAGACGACATGATCATTACAGGGGATGATAAAGAAGAAATCTCTAAGCTTCAAGAACAACTGTCAAATGAGTTTGAAATGAAGAACTTAGGAGGGCTCAAATACTTTTTAGGTATTGAGGTAACAAGATCAAAACAAGGGATATGTCTTTCCCAAAGGAAATATACTCTGGACCTACTAGCAGAGGCAGGACTACTAGATTGTAAACCTGTCGATATTCCAATGGTTCAAAATCATAAACTCGGAGAATATGTGGACCAAGTACCAGCAGATAAACAGAGATATCAACGGTTAGTAGGTAAACTCATATATTTATCTCATACTCGACCTGATATTACTTATGCTGTGAGTGTCGTGAGTCAGTTCATGCACTGCCCAAGTGAAGACCATATGGATGCGGTCATGCGAATACTTCGTTACTTAAAATCCTCCCCTGGGAAAGGACTTATGTTTTCAAAGAATGGTCAATTGGAAGTTCTTGGATATACAGATTCAGACTGGGCAGGGAATATGAAGGATAGGAAATCTACTGCTGGGTACTTTACTTTCGTGGGGGGCAATCTTGTCACATGGAGAAGCAAGAAGCAAAATGTAGTTGCCTTATCCAGTGCTGAAGCTGAATTTCGAGGAATGGTCAAGGGAATATGTGAGCTCCTTTGGTTGAAAAAACTTCTAACTGAGATTGGTGTTGCTCCTAACTCTGAAATGAACTTATTTTGTGATAACAAAGCAGCCATTGCCATATCTCACAATCCAGTTCAACATGATCGCACGAAGCACGTTGAAGTGGATCGGAACTTCATCAAACAGAATCTTGAAGAAAAGATTATTAAGCTTCCATTTGTTAAATCAGAAGATCAATTGGCTGATATACTCACAAAATCTGTGTCTGCAAGGAACTTCTACAACTCACTTGACAAGTTGGGCATAAGAGACATATATGCACCAACTTGAGGAGGAGTGTTGGTGTGTGCTATAACAGTGGCAGACACAAATGCTCAATGGAGTAAAACATGGAGCAGACAATAATTTTAGTGGAGCCATAAAACCTGGATGTGCAGGTTTTATGGTTATTGTTTATTTTTTCGTTTTCCTTATATACATTGTAAACTCTTCTAAGAACAGAACAGAAAATAATAATGAAATATACTCATAATTATCAGAGAAACACAATATTTTGACATTAAGTTGGATGGCAAGCTATTGTCTGACCCCATTGTTGAGATGCCTGAGCATGTAAGAAGACCAAGGAAGTTGAAAGCGCTTTACCATGTTACTTTAACTGCCACTGATGCTCCTTACAGCAAATGGCAATGTCGCATTATGTATTACTGGTATAAGCAAAAGAAAAACTTGCCTGGGTCTGAAATGGGTGGTTTTCCAAGGAAGTTGAAAGCACTTTACCAGGGATATGTTGTCTTAAACAGGCCATGGGCCTTTGTTCAGTGGTTGGAGAAGACTACTATTGAGGAAGAGTGAGTTCTTACACGTTTATTGATTATGAATTATTTTAGCCATATATCTGAATTTGTTCCTTATTCTATTGTTGTTATTGTTGCAGATATGTTTTAATGGCAGAACCTGATCACATCTTTGTAAATCCTCTCCCTAATTTAGCATATGGTGAATATCCTGCTGGTTTCCCATTTTTCTACATTAAATCTACTGAGAATGACGAGATAATAAGGAAGTTTTGATACAATTGGCAACTCTCCAGTAATTATTAAGAAGGTAAAAACTTTTGGAGCGTCTACTTTGAGACAGATCTTTGGTGAAATCCTCTTAGGGTATGCTATATATCTCAATGACCAATGTTAAAGAATTTAAAGTCTAACATCGATCAGGAATTCTGTTTCCGTTACATTTATAAATCTATGACAATCTTTCATCTTCAAGAGCTTTTTTGGAAAGAATTAATTCAGGTATTTTTATATGTATCAAAATTGGGTTTTTGGCTCTCAAACATCCTTGAAGCTCACCCCGGTACTTGTGGCACACTCTGCCCGCTCTTCTCCGCCAATGTAGAAGGGGAGTATTAAGGAACCTAATAGTCACACATCGGTTAGAGACTCTGCTTCTGGTACACTTACAAATCTATGACAATTCTTACTCTTTAAGAGTTCTTTTGAAGAGAATTAGACCATATATTTCTACAATCAATATTCAAAAAATTCATATGCCAATTCATATGACTTATTGAGGAAGAAAAATAGAGACATTAAGCTCTTGTTTTATATAACTTTTGATGTTGTCGTCGATCCTCATTCACTGTGATCTATTTTCCATATTTTAAGGCTGCTTGATGTGTGTGGATTTTTATTTTATTTTTTTAATTTAGGATTTATTGGAAAAAATTGCTCTTACCTGGATGAATGTTTCAATAAGAATGAAGCATGACACGGAGACCGACAAAACTTTTGGATGGGTCCTAGAAATGTAAGTATAGGAAGATTGGCGAATGTTAATATCTGTCATTAGTCACCTGTTCCTAACACTTGCTTTTTAAATGTTGAAACAAGGTATGCTTATGGCATCGCATCTGATTTGCATGGTATAAAACACATTCTCCGTAAGGATTTTATGCTTCAAGTAAGTTTATTCAAATTTTCAGTGCGTTAAAGAACATGAGATCCAGATGGTAACAACCAACACACCAACTGGAAGCAGTCACCAACAACTTGGTGGGAAAGGATAGGTTATCCAAGAACATGTCTTTTCATAATTGTGTTTATTTTTAATTATTACAATTTTACTTTTTTTTGTATAAATAGGTTATAAATATTCGTTTATTCATCATCAATAAATCCATTTCTTATATGGTATCAGAGCTTAGGAAATAATTCCCAGAAAAATCAACTCATAGAAATTTTTTCCCATTTTTCCTCAATCTGTTTTTTTTTTCAAAACCAATTTCGATTCACAAAATAATTTCAATTTCATCCCATCATATTATTCAGAAAAATCAGAGCAATTTGCAATTAAAATTAAGCTAAAATACCTCTCCACGCGCTCATACGTGCCTTGTCTAAACTCACCGGCGTTCCACGCGCCTCGCCGGAGACACACGCGCCAGCTGCTCAGGAAGACGACTCTAACAACACGTCGTTCGCTCGCCCGCTGAAACAAACGACATGTTGTTCGCTCGGCGCTGAAACAAATGACGCATCGTTCACCCGATTTGGTCCTCGGTCCGGTTCGGTCTTCATCCGGTTCAGTGCTTCACCGTTGCAGCCGCCGTTTCAGCCATTCCAAACGCCGATTCACCCACTTTCCGACGTGTTCTGCGGCTGAAATTTCTGGTTTTGTAATCCTTGACTGATTTTCTATAAGATAAAGCATATTTCAATTCATTATTTATTTCATAAATAATCATTATTGTCTAAAACACACTTAAACCTATCCCGTTTTTCAAATTTATTCAACCAAAAATGTCTATAACTACCAATACCAACCCTACTTTACCAAAATGGTATGATGACTCTAGCCATTCATTATATCTACACCACTCAGACCAACCAGGCATGGTTCTCGTAGCTCAATCATTAAACCAAGAAAACTATCACATTTGGAGTCATGCAATGCTCATGGCTCTAATAACCAAAAACAAAGAAGGATTCATTGACGGCACAATCAAAAAGCCATCAACAAACCTTGAAGCAGAAATCAAACAATGGACTCGCTCCAACATTCTTGTTAAAGGATGGATCCTCAACACCATATCACCCAAAATTGCAGAAAATGTCATGTATAGTGATACTGCTTATGAGCTATGGGAAGAATTAAAGGAACGTTTTTCGCACACCAACAACGTGCACCTATTCCACATTGAGCAAGAGATCCATGATTGCATGCAAGAAGGTGTAAGCATTGGATAATACTATACCAAATTGAAAAGTTTATGGGATAGTCGTGATGCATTATGTCCTCTTCCACATTGTGGAGGAAATGCCGGAAGGAAATTACAAGAATATCAACAAAAGCAGTGAACCATAAAGTTTCTCATAGGCCTTAACACGGTTTACACATCAACACGCGGACAAATCTTGCTCATGGAACCATTACCTACAGTAAATAAGGCATATTCACTTATTGTTCAAGATGAAAAGCAAAGAGTTGTTTCCACTTAAAGCATAGGAAGAATGCCAGAAGCTGCCTCACTTGTTGCCAGAGATAATCGTCCACAATATCCTCACAAAAATTACCCACCAAGGAACCCACATCTCAAGTGCAATAGATGCAACAATATAGGCCATAATTTTGAGAATTGCCGAAGTCACCACAAATGTGATTTTTGTGGTCTCAATGGACACAATTTTGAAAATTGCCGAAAACATCTCAAATGTAATTTATGTGGTTTGAATGGACATGACATCAACATGTGTCGGAAGAAAGGAGCAATTCAAGATAAGAGAAACATAAGTTATGACTTCCCTTCCAAAGCTCATCATACTGACTTTCAGGAAAGCTGCTCCGACACAAAGACATCATCCCATAATCTTACATCTGCTCAATATCAAGAGCTCCTTACACTTCTCAATCAATCCAAATCAGGTAGCATGGCAAATCAAGTGACTACTTCTTCAGGTAACACATTATGTGCAACTGTTTTCCATTCAGAAACTCGTTGGATTTTTGATACAGGGGCAACTGATCACATGGTCTGTTCCCAAAACCTTATGAGCTCCAGCATTCGAGTCACTAATCGGCATGTGCATTTACCTGATCATTCTCTCGCCCATGTCACACATATTGACACTGTAAATTTCTCAAATAATTTCATACTCCATAATGTCTCGTGTGTTCCCTCCTTCAAATTAAACTTAGTTTCAATAGCCAAACTAACTCAAACCTCATTTTTCCATGTCACATTTACTAATAGTATGTGCTTTGTTTAGGACAAATGCTCAGGGAAGACGATTGGGATGGGAACTGAGAAAGCAGGACTCTACTACCTGACTATTTTTGAAAAGGCTGGATGTTTCTCCGTTTCAAACACTGCTTCCACCAACTCTCATCTATGACATCAACGACTTGGTCATTTATCTAATAACAGTTTGTGTGTAATTTCTCTTTCCATTAACACACCTTTTTGTTCCATTAGTGATTGTCCTATTTGTCCATTAGCTAAGCAAACACGTAATTCATTTCCTTTAAGTTCCATCAATACAAAAGCACCTTTTGAAATGATTCATGTTGATATTTGGGGTGGTTATCACATTCTAGCACTTAATGGAGCACGTTATTTTCTCACTATTGTTGATGACTACTCAAGATGCACATGGGTCTATCACTTATATACTAAATCTGATACACGCACATTTCTTACCACCTTCATCAATCTTGTTGAAACACAATTTTCATCCAGAGTTAAAATCATTCGTAGTGACAATGGACCAAAATTCTCTATGACCCAGTTGTTTTCTACCAAAGGAATCCTTCATCAAACTAGTTGTGTCTCTACCGCTCAACAAAATGGTGTTGCTTAACGCAAACATCGTCATCTTCTCAATGTCGCTCGTCCATTTCTCTTCCGAGCCAATCTTCCTAAACAATTCTGGGAAGATGCCATTCTTACAGCCACATACCTCATAAATTGTACTCCAACACCTGTTCTCAAGGGTAAAACACCATTTGAAGTCCTTTTTCACAAAACTCCTAGGTATGAACATCTTCGTGTTTTTGGTTCCTTTTGTTTTGTGTCTACACATCATGATCGACTCACCAAGTTTGATGTTAGGTCACATAAATGCATATTCATTGGGTATCCATCTGGGATCAAAGGTTATTGTGTCTACAATCTGGAAACAAACAAGACTTTAGTGTCTCGTGATGTTATCTTTCATGAACATGTATTTCCTTATTTCACTTCCGCTGTCAACACTCCAACTATATTTCCTCCATCAGAAGATACTATTTATGATGACCTACCCAACATTCGTCAATCAACCAATCCAAATATATCACTTGATCATACACCATTTGTCCTTCCAACAATCAACTCAGACACTCTTCATCTTCAAAATTCATCTCCAGAAACATCATCGACAACTTCTCCACCACACATAACTCCTCTAACACCAGTCACACATAGGCTTCTTCGATCCACCAATGTTCCTAGCTACCTTCAAAAATATCATGTAGAAGCTTCCTTGCCTTCTCGGTCTTTCCTTTCGTCTCACTCAGCATCGTCCAAAGACAAAGGTACTTCTCATTCTTTATCTCATGTACTTACCTATGACCAATTATCACCTGCACATCGTGCTTTTGCTACTTCTATTTCCATTCTCAGGGAACCAACCACCTTTGCTGAAGCTTTCAATGATCCAAAATGTCGGCTTGCCATGAAACAAGAACTGGATGCTCTTGAAACTAATGACACTTGGACACTTCAACAGCTTCCTCCAAACAAGAAACCAGTTGGTTGTAAATGGGTCTACAAAATCAAATATAATCCTGATGGCTCTGTGGAACGATACAAGGCTCGGTTAGTGGCCAAAGGATACAATCAGATTGAAGGTTTTGACTACCAAGAAACTTTTGCACCAGTAGCAAAACTTGTCACTGTTCGGCTTCTCCTTGTCGTTGCTGCTATTCAAAATTGGCATTTTCGACAACTCGATGTCAACAATGCTTTTCTCTATGGTGATCTTCATGAAGATGTCTACATGTCCCTTGCACTTGGATTCGGACGAAAGTGGAAAACACGAGTATGTAAGCTACATAAATCTTTGTATGGACTCAAACAAGCCTCACGACAGTGGTTCATCAAGCTATCAACAACACTTAAGCTAGCTGGTTTTAACCAATCCAAGTATGATCACTCACTGTTCGTCCGAACCCGTGGTAATTCCTTCTCTGCTCTTCTTGTCTATGTAGATGATATAATCATAACAGGAAACAATATACAAGACATTGAAGAAACTAAGAATCATCTCATGAGATAATTCAAGCTTAAAGATCTCGGTGAATTAAAGTATTTTTTGGGCATAGAAGTTTCACGTTCCAGGAAGGGAATTGTTCTGTCATAACGCAAGTACGCACTTGAAATATTGGAGGACATGGGTTATCTTGGTGCCAAATCTTCCAATTCACCTATGGAACAAAATTTATCCCTCAGTAAGGTTGAAGGGGAATTCATCAGTAATCGCACATCCTATCGAAGACTTGTTGGGAGATTAATATACTTGACCATCACAAGGCCCGACTTAGTGTATGATGTGCACATTCTCAGTCAATATATGGATAAACCACGACAACCACATTTGGAAGCAGCTCAACGAGTGCTACGATATGTCAAGAACACACCGGGGCAATGTCTCTTTTTCTCAGCAACTAGTTCATTACAACTAAATGTTTTTTGTGATGCAGATTGGGCAAAATGCACAGATACACGACGATCAACCACATGATATTGTATGTTTCTTGGAAACTTGCTAATTTCTTGGAAGACTAAGAAACAAAATACAGTCTCACGATCAAGTGCATAAGCAGAATATCGCTCTATGGTAGGAGCATGTTGCGAAGTAACCTGGTTACGATATATTTTGGATGATTTGGGTATCAAACACTCCCAACCAACCAAGTTATACTGTGACAATCAAGCAACTCTTCACATTGCATCAAATCCAGTATTTCATGAGCGAACCAAACACATAGAGATCGATTGTCATCTAGTAAGAGAAAAGATTCAAGCTAGAATGATCAAAACTTATCATATCTCTACATTAGAGCAATCAGTAGATATATTTACCAAATCCTTGAGTTTTTCATAATTCTCAAGCTTACTTAACAAGTTAGGAATAATTAACATATATTTTAACTTGAGTGAGAATGTTAAAGAACATGAGATCCAGCTGGTGACAACCAACACATCAGTTGGAAGCAGCCACCAACAACTTGGTGTGGAAGGATAAGTTGTTCAAGAACATGTCTCTCCATAATTGTGTTTATTTTTAATTATTACAATTTTGTTTTTCTTTTGTATAAATAAGTTGTAAACATTCATTTATTCATCATCAATAAATACATTTCTTACCCAATGACTTTATAAGTGATTGAAAACTTGATAAATTTACATAGCAACTGTCCTGAAAATTTTGCTTGTCAACTTTTTCAGCCTCCGACTTGGATATCGGTAAAAAGTTCACAATTCATTTTACTTATGGATGTCACTGTAACTTAAAGGTAAGTGATAACCCATTTTTTCACTCGAGAAAAATGTATATCAAGTATTGTGATTCTTTATAAAGGTATTGATGAGTATCAAAATTATACGGGGATATACCATTAATATTTTACTTTATAAAAATTTATATTATTTGTTAGCGTTTGGTTGGCAAAATTGAATTAGAATAAGAAAGGGGTTTAGAGAAGAATTGACATGCATCACCAAAGATATAATCAGTTGATTTGGATGGAAATGGCGGTTATTCTTCAATAGCTACACCGCCATCTTCCTCAAAGAGAGGTTTGGGAAAGAATCCAACTACATCATCAAAGGTATCAGTCGGTCTGGATCGAAATGAAAGGTCCACTGCAAACTCTTCACTAAAAAGAGATTTGGAGAAGAACCCAGAAACAATATGGTAAGTATTGACTCATAGAATTTTCAAACTATTTTTAACGTAAACATAGAATTTTCTTATAAGTTTTCAAAAAATAAATAAATCATAAAATATCTATTAAAAAAATAATAATAATAATATGCCTTTTATATAATGTGCACAATTTTTTTTTCAAAATATAAATTAAAATATAAATTACAAGTTTTCAAGTCAAATCAACTTAAAATAAAATGATTTAACTTTTAAGTTAAGATTAGAATTGATTTAAAACTTCGAGTCGATCTTAGCTGATTAGGTGTTAATTGAGATTAAAATTTAAAATCAACTATACGTATCAATTAATTTAAAATGACATAACTTTTAAATATATTTATGATTATTTTTTACTAATCCTCTATTAATTACTACAAGTAACAACATAAGAAAAATATTATCCATAATTTTATAAATTTTATTTAAATTGAATTAAATACCATCCCCATACGTGCATGTCCTCCACTAATAAGCTAGTGGATATATATATATATATATCTAAGATGTCCACCGGAAAGATATTCAAATTACACTCCTTGCAATATACAATCATTTGGGAAGACCATATTTGCTTTATTATATATATAAATTAATCTCAATAGTTTCTCATTTATTACCATTTATTATTTAAAGAATTCAATTTTACTACCAATAATAATACACTATTTCTTTTCTTATTTTTAAAATGTATGAATTTAATTTAATAAAATTTAAAAATAATATATTTTAAAAAAAATAAAAAAAATAACCAATAAAAATATAATAAAAAAATTTAAAAATAATAAATAACACCTACTATTTTGTATTTTGTATTTTGTGGTGGTCTCAATTTTCAATCACATATACCAACCTCTCTGGTAATTAACTTAATGACTTGTGTTTTTTTTTTAAAGGAATTTAATCTGACTGGGAGGGAAAAAAAAAACAAAGTGCCCCATCATTCACAACAACTACATATATATAGTGGCCCTAAAGTCAATATGAATATTTACAACGAGCACTGCAAGTGCATATAAGCATATGCGATTCACCCTTGCAATTTACATTTTTCCATTGTCATTTTTGGATTTTATGGTGTTAGTACCGACCATATTTACTTTTATTAATGGCTTTTGTAGTTGCCTTGACTGCTTCAATAAATACTTTTGTCTTTGATTGATGGGGAATGAGAATGAGTCATAAAGTTATAATATTGGTCAAACAGTAATTTTATATAACCTACGCATCAATTAAGAATAAATTTAATTATTTTTATAAAATAAATAAATTATTAAGATAAGTATCAATTTTTACTAATTTTTTAAAATAAATATTTTAATTTTATAATTTATGAATTAATTTGATATTATCGATTATTTTATTATAAAAAATAAAAACTCTTATTACTATAATTTATTAATTATTAAATATTTGTTATATTTTTTTAAAATAATTTCAATCATATTATATTTTACTCGTTACATATCATCAGTTATTTTGAGAGGAATAATTTCATATTAGACTACTTTTAGTCTCAGTTTGAAATGCTAGCCAGCTAGAATCAAACTCTGATTAACAACAGATAGAAAAATAGTTAAAAGCAGTTGTACATAAATGACCCTACGGCCCTACCTTTATATATAACCTTTTACAGATATCCAAGCTCCAAAGTGTCAAAGCACTCATGAATTAATACATTTGTAATCATGTCTTCGTTTATAAAAAAATCTTTACGAGACTAATAATTTCTGCAAATAATATAATAATTGGGATCCAATGTATACAGATGAAAAATAATAATATCACCTAATTTGCATACTTATCTATAATCTTAATTATATATCCCATTATTATTTTAAAATAATATTAATATATAATAAAATTTAAATAATATGTTGTAAATATATATGTATTTATAGTATTAAATGTAATCAAATATCAAAATTATTTTAGAATTAATTATCAAAATTTCATCTCTTTTTCGTTAGCTTTTTTATAAGAAAAGCATATCTAGAAGAACGTGAACATTTAAAAAGCCCATAAGCTCACCTCTAAAAGTGTTTAATACATACTTGCATGTCCCAAATGAATCATGATTTTTTTTCATTATTATTAAAACAAAAATGGTATTATTAATATGATGTCAAGAATGTACGTGACAAAAGCATAAGATAAAATGCAATCTGTGAGCTACGTACTCACTACTAATTTCCCATTAGATATTTCTACGTTTTCAACCCAAGAAAACGCATCATCTTCTATATCCGACTAGTTAATTTGAATGTGATTATTTTAAAAGTAATTTTAAGAGAATTAGTTTAGAAAATAAAATGATTTAATTAGAAGAAATTTGAAGAATATTATTTAGATGTTTGATATATGAAAATCACGTAATTTTATTTTCAATTTAGTAATTATTTTAAAAAATAATATGCACCTAAAACTATTTTAAAAAATATCTATTATTTAAAAAATTAATTTAATTATCTTACTGTCTCATTTTACCTACTCTCAATGATTATTAAAAAAATTATATTTTATGTAACAAAAATCTTTACTTATAACTTTTTTTACTTACTTATTTGTCACATATTAATATTATAAATAATAATATATTGAAAATAAGACATAAAGAATTAAACTTGTTACTTAATTATCTTGAAAAAAATATTATAATAATTCTTAAAACGTTGAAATTGATTTTTTTAAAGATGTTCAAACACCCCTAAAGTTACTTCTAACTATTCAAAACCACAATTGACAAAAAGATAAATAGCTATAAAATGTAACCATTATGTGATTAGACAAAATAAAATTCACATAAATTAATGTATTATCCAATTGCTCCATCACATTTTACCACTTCCATAAAGATCGGTCACAAAACTCTTATGCTGACATTACATTAAAAACAATAATGATATTTTTTTTTTGACATCTTACTAATTTGTATCACATTATTAATTTGTATCACATGTATAAGAACAAATTATTTCCGTGAAGTATTTTTTATTTTTTTGTTTTCTGGCTACACTGTAAAGCTTTTTTAAATTACAAATATCATCGGAATTCTAATAACAAATACTTGTTAGATAACGGATAATTCATGTCAAAAAGTGTTAACTTGTAAATACTTCTCTTAAATAAAAATATTAAATTAAGATTCTTTATAAAGTAAGTAAGGGGGTGAAAAAGGGAACATGTGCACAACAACATCAAGAAGCTAGTTGGTGGATGACACTATATATATATATTCACTCCCTCTTTCACTCTTTTCATGTTAAACCATTAAAAACCCATTAATTTGATCTGTTATCATTAGCCAACTATAGCCATGAAAAGCATTATACTCTCTATTCTTCTTACCTTGTTTATTTTCTCCTTAGCCAAAGGGCTGAACCCAAACTGTGAAAAAAAGGAACAAGACTCAACCCTGCAAGTGTTTCATATATCCAGCCCTTGCTCTCCATTCAGGTCCTCAAAACATGAGTCATGGGAGGAAAGTGTGCTCCAAATGCTAGCCAAGGACCGAACCAGGCTCCAACACTTATCAGGCCTTGATGTCGCTAAAAAGTCCATTGTGCCCGTTGCTTCTGGTAGGCAAATAATTCATAATCCAACTTACATAGTCAAGACCAAAGTTGGTACTCCACCTCAAACCTTGCTTCTTGCTATGGATACTAGCAATGATGCTGCTTGGATTCCTTGCACTGGCTGTGATGGTTGCTCTTCATCTTCTTTCTCTCCTGCTAAGTCCAACACCTTCAAAACGCTAGGTTGCCAAGCTGTCAGGTGCAAACAGGTAATTTCGTTTAATTTAACGTGCTTTCACGCTCCACATTTTTGGCGCGTTCTATTTAACAACTTCGGTGTCCTATTTTTTTCTTAGTTCAATGCTAAAATTACAGAAAATTGGGTTATAACATATATTTTGATTATTTAGGTACCAAATCCAACTTGTAACGGTCGCGCGTGTGGTTTCAACATGACCTATGGTATTTCCACCATAGCGGCAGATTTAGCCCAAGATACATTCACCCTAGCCACTGACCCAGTCCCAGGTTATGCTTTCGGCTGCATAAAAAAGGCTACGGGTAGCTCCGTGCCACCTCAGGGTCTTTTGGGCCTAGGCCGAGGCCCACTTTCTTTACTTTCTCAAACGCAAAATCTGTACAAATCCACATTCTCATACTGCTTGCCTAGCTTTAAATCCCCCAACTTTGCTGGATCATTAAAGCTTGGACCTAATAGTCAGCCCATTAGGATCAAGTACACTCCCTTGCTCAAGAACCCCAGAAGATCATCACTTTATTATGTGAATCTTCTTGCAATTAGAGTTGGTCGGAAAATTGTGGATATCCCTCCTAGTGCTTTTGCTCTCAATCCAACCACCGGTGCTGGAACCGTAATTGATTCTGGTAATTTTATAAGTAAAACACCTTATATGAATTTTTCACGGTTTCATACAAATTAATCGTCTTAAGTTTATAATCCTCGAAATATTGTTTACAGGCACGGTGTTCACAAGATTAGTGGAACCGGCATACACGGCAGTGCGAAACGAATTCCAGAGAAGAGTTGGGAAAATGGCAGTAACGTCACTAGGAGGGTTCGACACATGTTATCATGTACCAATAGTAGCACCCACCATAACATTTATGTTTGCAGGATTGAACATGACATTGCCACAAGAAAACATTCTCATACACAGCACAGCTGGTAGCCTCACATGTTTGGCAATGGCAGCGGCCCCAAATAACGTGAATTTAGTACTGAATGTGATTGCCAATATGCAGCAACAAAACCATAGGGTGCTCTTTGATTTGCCTAACTCAAGGCTTGGTGTGGCACGTGAGCAATGCAGTTAAAGATAATAATAATTATCCTAGTTTGTTTTCTCTTTTTCTTTTGTTATCCACTTTTATTTTCTATCATGGGTTGCAATCTAGCATTTTCGGTGTTTTTTTTTTTTTTTTAGGAATAATATTAGATATCTGAAACTTCGGTTGCTTAGTTATTGTAGTTTTGTACTGTGGTGATCTCTTCATTATGGCCAAGTAGATTGAAGATCACGTGAAGTCTGTATCTGTCTTTACTTGTGAAATTGTTTTATGTACTATTTCACGTTGCAAAACCGCGAAAGCTGTTTGAATTGATGACTCTATTCATAGAATAACCTTTTTGCGTCTCTTACCAAAGGCATATAGTATCGTAATATAAATTCAAAATTTTGATTCAAAATTTTTGAAATGTGATATTTAAAATCTATTCAAGAAAATAATATTATTAGTTTTTTTTAATATATATATATATATATATATATATATATAATTTAGTAAAATATGTTTAATTTATTAAATAATAATTCCGTAAATATGTGTATTCGATTTATGGGTCTTAGTATATATTTGTGGATTATTTGTAAAGCATTTTTCAAGTTAATTTACGTCGAATTGTAATTAAGAATTGAGGAGTAAAATTTGTTATTTTAAAAGCAATTAAATGCAATTGGCTTTTTGAATATGTGTATAGATTTATAATCCAACAAGACATCATTGTCTACATATGCCAAGAAGTTTATTTCCCAAAGTCATATATTTTTATTTAAAAAAAATATGTCAAAAATACATTAAAAAACTACAAAAAGATAAAATAAATAATCCGAAAACAATAAAAGTGGAAAAGAAACTAGATTTAAGTGTCGCGGTGGAAATGAATTTGAAATTGTAGATTGAGTACGTTTGTGTTGATATTTATTTATAAATAATTTCTCACATTATACATACATTAATTGATATAATTTAATTAAAATAAAAAATTATTATAAAATTTCTTAATGTTTTTTAAAATTATAAAAAAATCTGTAGTTTAAAAAATTGTTAGTTATTATTATTTTATTACAATATTTTTCTTTATGTTCCATAACTAATTAATTTTATTATAAATATCTCATATAAAAAATTAAGAAATAATAACAATAAAATTTTATTATTATTTTTTAAATTTATTAAATCTTTTTATAATTTTTAAAAACGGTAATATTGTATTTTAACCTAATTAAAATGTAATTTTATGATGAATTCTCGTTCACATAACTAACACATTTATTTATTTTTGGAATTGTTTTAAACATACTAGACAGGAAGAAAATATTTTTTATTATTGGGTGTTAAAAAGATATGTGCATATATAAATGGCAAAACTAAAAATATAAAAAAAATTGACTGCCTCCCCCAGAAGAAAGTCCAAACCCCATCCTATCTCCCTTCTCTCTTCACCTTGAGGATGACACTCGCCCAAATGCACATAGCCTCGCTCGGTACCAGAGCAGCCACTATTTTCCCACAAATTCCAACCATTAATGGTTCACTATGTTACTCTTCTTTACCTGGGTCCCTCATGAAAACCCACCAGCAGAACTCTATGTTTTCTGCTACTTCAACCTTTAAAAATAGGTCTCTTCCGCTCTTAAAGCCACCGAGAAAGTTGCTATGTAGACCCCCTCAGGGAAAGCATGTGCGAGAAGACTATCTTGTGGTATGCTTCCCCAAAATTACCTTTCTTTTTTTCATTATATTTCTCATTTCTCCCTGTGAAGCTATCTGCTTTCCTTCTTTATCTTTCTACCCTTTTAATCTTTTGGTCATTAGCTTCGTAATTTTCCGTTCAATTCGAATTCTGCTTCTGGGTTCTTGAGAAATTCTGGGGTTTTCTGGAAATGGTTGGGATTGTAAACTAGATTTCATTTTTGCTTAGCTTGTGCACATCCCAAATTGTAACAGAACTTTTGAGTTTTTCGTTTAAGTTAATATCTTACTGTTAACATTCTGTATTTGTTGTTTGGGAGGGCAGAAGAAATTATCTGCCGAGGAGGTGCAGGAACTAGTAAAGGGAGAAAGAAATGTGCCCCTTATTATTGATTTTTATGCAACTTGGTGTGGACCCTGTATTCTTATGGCTCAAGAACTTGAAATGGTATGTACAATTTACTTGTTACAGTTAGTATTCTACTTGGGATTTTGATTTTCAAGCACACAATTATATGTCCTAGCTGATAGTCTTTCATTAATTTTAAAATTCTAAATACCGCTTTTTTCTGTAGTAGTTCAAGCTTAGTAGAGCTTTCTTCTGAAAGTTTCTGTAGTTTCTGTATGTAAGGATAGGGGTTTATTGGGGATGGTACAAAATTTAGATTGCAAGCAACAATTTTTAATCCTTGGGTGACATGGCATTAAAATGAGACTCCTCCACTTTTCTCTTTGTTTATGAATCTATTGTTGTTTCAAGTTTATGAACACCTCTAGAAGATTAATTCAGATTACCGAAATCCCAATCAGTTGCTGTTGCCTGGACCCCAGCGTAAAGATGATTGACAAAAAGTTCAGAAAATTTCGTTTAGTAGGCTAACTCTCTTGATTGTATGAACAATAGCATGACTGCCAATTGCAGATATGTGAGCCAAGTTATGTTTACGATAAACTATTATCATGCCTCTTGTTCTTTATGGGATATGTTTTTTGTAAATGAGGAATTTTGATAGATTTGTTTTAATTTATTGTTTTTTTTTTGGGTCAAATAGAGAATGACATTCAAAACCAGCACAAGCAATACAAACCAAAGCAGAGCATTACACGAAAGATCATTGCTCAGGCTACCTAAAGACCAAACCTAAAACAAATAGAAAAAACCCAAAAGCAAACTCCATATTCATCTACCATAGGTGGACTTGAGAATTTTACGAAACACATTCTAGTAAACAAAGACTAGGATTGAAAAAATCAAGCATATGAATCAACCACAATGCTTGCGTTCTCCAACAATAGCATTTAGGAGTAAGAATCATACACTGGATCAACCACAATGCTTGCGTTCTCCAACAATAGCATTTAGGAGTAAGAATCATACACTGGAACGACTAACACACTATCTAAATCACACAATACCATCAGCAAGAAAACAAAATGTGTTTTTTGAGCCTTATAAACATTTCTAACAATTTTGTTATTTGGTTTACAAGTGTTTTTTTTAATGTCATAAGCACTTTTGCAGAGAATCGAAGGCAGAAACAGACCATAAGTATTGTAGTGTAGTTAAAACTGAAACCACTGCTTCCAGGGCATGCACCCTTATGTTTTATATGGTTGAAGACTTCAAGTTGAACCTCGCGGCTGGCTTGCCTTTAAGTCAATGAAATCAAGTTCTAATGGCCTATGTAGCAGCTAACTAGTGTGATGAAAATCGCTTATAGTTACAAGTATCAGTGCCATGGTGGGCCAACTTGAGTATCATGGACCTTATAGTGAGGGTTATGGATTTTCCTATACAAGAGAGCGGAGAGGATTGGTGAGAAAAGGAGGGTATGGATGGACTGGAGTTGCAACCCTTGAGGAATTACTTTATCGTCTTTAGCTTCTTAAAATCGCCTATTTACTACACAATTTTCACAACTTCACATTACATGTGTTGGAAAAGAGTTAGCAATCAATTATTCTAAAAAGCTTAAGCTGTTAAAAGGTGGGCTAATTGTTATCTTATATGTTATATTTGAGTTTTAACACTCCCTTTCACTTCATCGAGTTTTATGTTTGCTTTGTTTTTTAACAGTTCCCGTGAATTAATAAATTCTCATTTATGAGTTAAGTAGACAAGTGTGATGGACTCTCAATTATGGGTTGAATAGATAGTTTTAAAGATCCATTAAGTAGATTTAGACCGTATTTCATTGACTAAGTAGATACTAAACGACTTTTTGAAGGGTCTATCAAGTAAAGATAGACTTTAAGGGAGGTAAAAGTAAAAGAAAGAGACCCATTTAATATTGATGAAAATTTTAAAGTTGAGGGGGTTTAAAACCAGAACCTTTCATTCTAATACCATGTCGGAGAAGTGTTAACATACAATTCTTTTTAGGAGGTGGGTTAATTATTCTCTTATATGTTATATTTGATTCTTAACATGTAATTCTGTCCCTAGTCATAACAGCCATTTCATTATTTCTATAAGATGGAACTTAATTATTTCTCTATTCTGGAGTGTGGAAATGGCGTAAATGTGACCTTTTATTTATGTTCTTATGACAGCTTGCCGTAGAGTATGAAAGCAATGCAGTAATTGTCAAAGTTGACACAGATGATGAGTACGAGTTTGCACGAGACATGCAGGTAATTTCACCTCTTTTCTCCATTAACCACCTTTGTTTCCTTTTTTTATTATCTACTTTTTAGACTATTAGATGCAAAATAGGTGATATTTATAGTATGTTCATAAACCAGTTAAGTTGATGATTTGACCTGATGAAACCAACCAACCAAAAACTTCCCACAATTTGCTCTTCCACTTTTCACCTGGGGATACAATTTGATCTGAAACCTCTCATGTGCTCTATAGGTACGGGGGTTACCAACATTGTTCTTCATCAGTCCCGATTCAAGCAAAGATGCAATTCGAACTGAAGGACTCATTCCAATACAAATGATGCGAGATATCATTGATAATGAAATGTAAATGATAAGGAGCACGAAGGAGTATAGTGTATTGTATTGAAATGCTTCACAAATTTTGGGGCTCCAGTTTTGGTTTCCAATCAACATGAGTTGTGTGCTGATTAGTGATATTAGTAATGAAAAGTCTTGTGGGCGGAGCAAGTCCAAGGATGCTTGTGCTCTCTGATACCCTTGTATTTCCTTGTAGTTGGCTAATGGAGTTGCTTAGTGGAAATGAATCTGCCAGCAGATACAAATTTCATTTCATAGTTTGAATGAGATAAAATTAGACTTGGTCTGAAATTTGCTCAGAATCCGAAAAATAACAAAAATAATATCCCTTAAAATGTGATTGATTGGTCCTATAGAAGTACCTTAGTTAAAACATTGATACCTTTTATGTACCCTAGTTCAATATTAGTACCTCTTTTGGTCATTTTGCGTAGTGTTTACTCTACTTTTTCTTAGTCAAAGTTAATTACATGTATTATAAGTGCCAAATTCACCAAAGATATTTGTGTAAATTTTAGAAAAAGAAAAAAGGTAATTGAAAGGAAGTTAGGTTATACTTTGTACTAGATAATAACATTAATGTTTGAATTTGGTAGTAAAACATATATTTTTAATAACATAGTATATAAAAAGTATCAATATATTAACTAGATAATGAATATCTTTAAAACTTTAACTACAAAATAACACCTTGTATATTTAAATATATTTTATTATTAAAAAAATTTACAGATGTTTTTATAATTATCACCGTTCAGATGTTGTTTATATTAAATTATAAATGTTTAAATTTATTTAATATTATTAAATATTAATTTTATTATTATATAATGATGTGATTTTAATGTATCCTAATTTTTTTTTGCTGGGCCCTAATATCTTACTGATCTACACGTATTTTAATGTCTCTCCCTGGAGGAACGTGCGAACACAATAATCTTTAACTTCTACCCGTATTAATGGGATCTTGATTGCGCCTTTTGTTTACCCACTTTTATAAGGATTTAAGTTTGAACTCACGTCTCAGTAAAAACAAAATTCAAATAAATTTATATATTTTTTTATATTTATAATCTTTATGTGTTATAATTATTTAAAAAAAATTAAAAATAATTTATTTTAAAAAATAATATTATTATATAATAAAATCTAAATATAATGGATAAAAAGTCCCCATATTTATTATTATTATGTGTAAATAATAATAGTTTTTGGATTAAACATTTTTATTTATGTTATTTATTGTCATGTCATAAAAAAGAGATGTGTGAGATAAAAATGATAAATATTTTTAAATTATATTTAAAAAAATTAAATTTTATTAAAATATAATTTATATAAAATTCAAAATATTTCTATTCAAACACAATTTATCAAAAATTATTTAAATTCTAGAAACAACAATATATAACAAGAGAGGTATTGAAAGATGAATCACTTTTAAGTAATGTCTCAACAATATCTTTGATATTACAAGATAAAAATACATTTAAAAACCTCGTTTTTCTTCAACATTGAACCACAAGCTACACAACTAATAAAAAAGATCTAATATGGAGGATAGATAGTGAAAACGAGATGAGTTACAACTAATACAATAAAAATCTACTCAAAAATACTATCTAAAATTAATGAATAGAAATAATCATCGTTAGTATAACACAATACAATATTGGGAGAATTTTATTTGTAAAATTTGATATATTTGTACTTCTTCACTTTCAAAATCAGATTGTACATTTCAAATATCTCAATGCATGATATACAACATCCATAAGCATTGGTAAACTCTATAATACACTAGCACATGTAAGGTTAACCTTTGAGATGCATATGGGTTACTTTTGACTCTATATATAGTTATACTTCGAGATACATACGACATATGTATTAGTCAACTCTTTGTTATACGAATGGACAACATCCTCGTCATATGACAATCCATTCCAAGATACAATTAGGGTCCAAAATTGAGGTCCATGTGCGATCAAACTTCAAGACTAATAGACAGACAAACTCTAAGACACAATGTGAGGTCCTAGTACGAGTTCTATGTATAGTCAATGTACGAGACCCATAAATGTACAAACTTTGAGAATACATATGAATACAATACATACCTATTATTTATCAAAAAAGTAATCCATTACAAACGATAGCCCATAGGTCATACTCCACAAAACATACATACATGTATACTATCTACAAAAATTATTTTCATGATAAGTGTATAAAATCTAAGATGTCATGTGTAATGTTTTTAATACTAGTTTTATAAAAAAAAATCAATTTATCATAATAAAATGTTCATAACTAGTTTTTTTAACAACATTTATTACATTTTTAATAAAAATCATGGCATTTATTATTATTTTATTTATAATATATAATTCATGATAATTTTATAAAAAGAATGCATAAATAAAAAGTTGAAGTAAGAAACTCTTACCCGAAAACTTGTCCGAAATTTTGCCTAAGCTTAGTGTTAACTCTTTTCCTTTTTTAATCGAAACTTTCTTGTCTTGATATTTTATTCTTCTGAACCCAAATTCCGGTATATTTTATCCCTTAAAACATCCTTAAAAATGTACCGAAAAAGGAACAATCTTAGAAAGAGAATTTTTTAGTGAGAAAAATTGGCAATTTTTGCAAGTATTTGTAGCCAAAATTGGGACGTCATTGCGCCATTTCCAGTGGTTCGTCGAGCTGTCTGACGAGATCAAGGCGAGTGTTGTATTGGCTAACCGTCCGCTCGTCAGATTGTCATCGAACGATGAGGCCCTGGTGAGCAATAGAGTAATTTTTTCAACTTTTGATATGGATCTAATTTTAACACAAATGGATATAATTTATTACATATTCTTTGGGTTTTTATATTTATGAAATTTATGTAATATAATGTAAAAATTAGTTCTCTGTATGAGACTATAAATACTCAATTTTTGATAGATTAAAAATATATTATTTTTTATAATAACAAAATTAATAATACTTAATCTATAATTCAAGAATTAAAGTGATCATTTTGGTGGAAAAATATATATTAGCCTTTGCAACCTTGCATCCGTTAATTAAATGACAAAACAAACAGATGGTGTACAGCATATGTTTGAATTCGGTCAGAGGTTATTGATCGACGACGTTTAGAAGGGCTTCGCTGGGAGTTGGAGAGAAGGCGAGGAACATAAGAGCGGCCATGATACCAACAGGAAATAAGAGAAGCATCATCGGTGGAGGAGGCAAAGGCGGCAATATCAACGGCAATACCACCATGGACGCCGCTAGTGTTGCCAGTAACAGAATATATCCAATGCTTATACACCGAACCATATTCTGTCTTCTCCCAGGTTTATGTCTCCTAATCGGTCCCTCTCTCTTACCACAATATGTTTCTTTATAATTGTCTGATACAACCATCTAAAGTCAAAACCATCGAAGGAGAAGAAGCGAGGATAATTAAGGTGGGCGCCTTTGGTTTCAGTTTCAGGGAGGCTAAGAAGTTATTATGATTTAATTGTATTAGATTATCAAATTGATACAAGGAATTTTATTTTTAACTTAAAAATAATAATTTGTAAGAAAATAAAAGATTTTTTTTTTAATTTTTTTATTGAAAGAGATTAAAAAATAAAATTATTGAACAATTGAAATTTTTTATGAACAGAACTGTTATTAAGAATATTAAATTAACTATAAATGGGCTAGGTGTAAAAAAAAAAAAAACCAATTCTACTTACATCCCACATCTAACATTAAATATATACGAGTGATACTCTTAATAATATAAATTGTTAAAATAATTAAAAATATAATAAAAAGAAAAAAAAATTGATTATTCACCAAATACATCCCACTTCTTTTCAAGATGAGAAAACAACATTTTGCATCAAGATTCTATCTCACCACCACTGCAAACACAACATCTAATATTAATCCAAATTTCATAATAATTTAACCATTATATTTTTGGCTTACTTTAAAATGAAAAATTTAAACATCAAACATGAGGAATAGACAAGGGAAGGGTACTCAAAAATCCTTAAATTTTTGCCTTTTTTTTCTCAAAAACATATATGTTTGATGGAAGCCCTTACAAATAATAAATGTTGTATTTTGTTTGAACATTGTACATTCATTTGATATATCTGATTGAACATCTATTATTTATATGCACTTAGACCATCGTACATATAACTTTAAGAGAAATAGAAATAAATAATAATTAAATGATTATAGGATGTGGGTTAATATTAAAGATTGTGTTGTTAATGGCAGTGGTGTGGTGGTGAAATGTTGATGCTTAATGTTATTTTCTCACCTCGAAGAGAAATGAGATGTATTAAGTAAATAACGATTTTTTTAATTATATTTCTAATTATTTTAATAATTTATATTATTGGAATATGTATTTATATTTATACGTGGGAAATGAGTATAATTATATATATATAATATCACAAATATTTTTTAAGGTTTTAAAAATCATAAATATTTCTAAACTTATTACAAATGAATAATAACATTTTATACATAAAAAATCAAGAAATAATAAAAATAAAAATACAAGGCATCTAAGTATGTTTCTTACAAGTAATAGTAATTAGCAAATAAAATTAAGAATTATAAAAAATAAGATTAAATCTTTAAGTAATGAGACAGATTTAAAGATTTATTATTCTTAAGAATAAGGAAAATATGGTTAAGAAAATATATATTTTATTATGGAATAATTAATAAAGAAATCAAGATTAATATTGCACACACATAAAAAGAATATATATTGTATCGTTAATTGACAAAGAAAATATTATGAATAATAATTAAAAATCTCTCAATAACAGAAAAATTGGATACATTCAATTAAGAGAAATCTAAATATTAATAAAGATTCATTTTAAAGAAGAAATTGATACACCAATAAAATTAATATTATTACATAATAGAATAATAAATAGAAAACATACTTTATTAGGAATGATCGATAAAAATCTAGAATATCATAAATTAAAATTCACAATATATCTTAGATTTACCATTAATATTAAATATAATAACTTAAACCAAATATTAAGTTTAGTCTATGAATTTAAGAGTGGACAAAATGAAAGAATAAAATAATCCATTTTTAATACGTTACACAATAATATAGTGGTTCATGCTATAATTTTATTATCAGATTAAATTCTTAAATAATAATTAAATAAGTTATACAATTTTAACAATATTAAGCCAAATTATATATGTTATATGGTGTTTGATTGTATCCCTGATAAAAGAATTGTTATTTTACACAATGTAAAAATTAATTGACCAATTGTTTTAGAAGTATTCGTGAAAATTATTTTAAATAATTTTTCACATTATTATAATAAAAATAATTAAAATTTATATTTAAAGGCTTACTTTTTATTTTATAAAATAAAATAATTTTTTTACATGAATACCATAATTCTTTTAATAGAATATTTTATTTTTATTTTTAGGTATACTTAATACAATAATTTTTAATTATAAATAATTTAGTCTAATTTTTACAAATTATACTTTTCAAAAATAAAATAAAATTTATCTTCAAAATAAAAGTTGTTCCTTTTAAAAAATACAAATTTTCTTCTTGTCATCTCAATATATATCACCCTTTCCTCTCAGTCTTTATGTTCTTTTAATTTACTCTATTCTTTCAATTTCTCTCATCTCCTCTTATTTGTAGACCTTTAATTTATTTATATAAATATTATAATTTTATGTTTAAATGTTAAGTTGAATTTTCAATCATGAGAGAGAAAAACATATATTTTTTAATAAAAAAATAGAAAGAATTATAAGACAGATAAAAGAAAGTCAAATAAGAGAGATTATTACAAAAAAAAAGTACTTTTGGTTTTTTAATTTCTCTCAACAATATTACGAAAAGAAGTTACTTACAAATAAAATTCTATTTTATCCTTAAAAAACATTTAAAAAAAACTAAGATTAAATTAACAGTATCAAAAATTATTTCGCAACATAATTAGTTTCTCTAAATCATATTTCTCGTTTTTTATTTGTATATCGCAATGGTATATGTTTAGTCACTAAGTATTTCGTATACTGCATTTTCGATACACCGTGTAACATATGAAATGAGTACAAATTTTAATCAAAAATTACAGGCACCGAGTATGTTATTTGAAAAGTATTGTTATAAATTAATTATAAATAATATTGATATATAATAAAACAATCACACATTATAGTTTTTCAAAATTAAAATAAATAGTTTGTATGAAAAAATAAGATATTTTAAAATACTAGAACATAATATCTTCTTATGTTAAAAATTGGTAATATTGGTTTGGGCTTTGATACAAGAAATAACTAAAAGTACAAATCTTGGGAAAAAAATGAGGTGTACGAAATAAGGTGAGGAACATAATATTATCACCCTAAAAACAACGGTAGTATATCGCAAATTTATTATAGATAAACGCTTATTTAGTTTAGTTAAAAATTGATAACTGGAACATTAAACCAGGCAGTGGCAATAACTTATTTAAAATTGCATCCATGTATTGAGGTGATGAAATTAATGCATGAGACCAAGTACATACAATAAATTGTCAATCACACGCCCAACTATCAAAATTGACCAAAAATAAGTAACAAACTCACAATTTACTTATTGTAGAAAATGCAACAGTATGACAGACACTCATGTCAACACTTAGGAGGGGAGGCCAGATGTATATTTAATGCCTACTTCAGTGTTTTCAATGCAAAGGTCCATTTTTCCATCTGTAGAATGAATGTTTAAATCAAAAACTTACATAAAATCATAGTCATCGATATCATCATAAGTACCCGACGCAGCCAAATCATCATCTGGTCTACCTACATGAAGCTGCTTCTTCTTTGCAACTGAAAATTGGAACAAATGCATTTTCAAAAAGAATCACTATAACATTATTACAAAGAATCACTATAACATTATTACAAAGAATCACTATAACATTATTACAAAGAATCACTATAACATTATTACAAAGAATCACTATAACATTATCACAAAGAATCACTATAACATTATCACAATCCGTGTGTGTGAGTGTGAGTGTGAGTGAGTGAGAGAGAGAGAACACATAGACAGTACCTGTCTTCTTTTTACCAGCATTTGCTTCTTTGTCTGCTTTTATCCTCTCGCTTGCAATTGCAGCAACAGAAGAGGCAACATCTTTTGCATCCGCTCCTTTCAATGAAGTCATCGCCGTTCTCATTATTGCTTTAAGTAGACCAATATAATGATAGCTTTTCTGCCATTAAATAAACCAAGAAGTTTCAGCAAATATAAAAGATGCATGCAACCATTGGTACAAAACATTGGGACAGCTAATGAACCTCGTAAGGTCGAAGTTTATGACAAATGAGTTCTGCATACTCCTGGAAGTCAATTTCAGACTTTGGAATGAAATTATCAAGGTTTTTATCATCTTCGGCCCTCTTAGAAAATAATTCTTTTGTAGACTTATAATCTGCTTCTTCTACCAGTCTGCAAAAGGAATCAAAGCATCACTAACAGCATTCCGTGCTTGAAGACAAAAAAACTAACATATAACAATTTGCACTGTACCATGGTAATCAACCACGGTGCATGGCCAAAAATAGCCCTAGAAACAGGGGAAGTTTACAAGGTTTCCATATATCTCTGAGAAAATGCATTATGATAAATTGTTCGGAGAAGTCCATTAGGAACTCAGGAGACAGCAGCATATGCCACACAAATATCAGAATAGTAAACAATTCCCTCACTAGCAAGGGGTTAATTGCAAAGGGGAGAAATCGTGTCAAAATTGCTATAGTAAATAGCATGATTAAATTTCAATTAAAGTCCTGGAAAGCAATGTGGATGGAAGGATTGGCAATTTAAATCAAAATATTAATCCAAAACCTTGGAAACTCTGGAACCTTTCACCATCCTAACCCAAAACTCCATAATGTGCCAAATATAAAAAAAAAAAAAAAAAAGTGGATAAGTACACGTGCAAAATATTTACGAAACATTGACAATCCACTCTACTTCCTACACATTGGTTGGTGTAAGGTAAAATTAAATAAATCCAATTTTGCACAAACCTTAATTGTTTAACAAATGTATAAAACTTAACTCTGCCTTGAGTTTAAACAATCTTGTTCCATCCCTAATCTTGTAGTGGTGGAACCTGAAGTAAAGATGAGAAATCTAGAGAACCCTAATATGAACAAAAGTCATGGTAACACTCAATCCATAACACGTCCTTAATGATTCGTGGAGAAAATGGCACGATCAAAAGGCTCAATAGAGAATTTTTTTGACTAATTGGTTGATTAAACAAGATGATTGAAATCATAATAATCTTCATTATTACCTAATATGTTTCAATGAATCACTCTGTACTACACTACATATCATTAGATATGGAAAACTAACACTAATCAATATGCCAACACTTCGCATATTGAAGCACCATTCATTGAAGTTGTCATATATCACCATACTTAAATTCAATGTCATACCAACTATTGCACACGGAAGTTAACTTTGGACATTCACCTTTGTTGGCGAAGTTTCTCAGCTACAGGATCAAGTGGCTCTTCCTTCACAACTTCTATGGTTTTTGACTTCTTTTCAGCAGCTTTTGCTACAGGCTTCTTGGACGCTTTTTCAACAGGAGATTGAGTTTCAGGTGGCTGTAACTTAAAAAAAGAATGGGAAAAAAGGGCATATTTCATATCAGAAAATAGATTGATGTAGCTGAGCAAAGGAAATTTGAAAATATTCTTTTTTTTAATGAGGAATTCTATAGCAGAAAACTAAGACTAACACTGTTAATGATAAAAAGTGCATGTCGATAATGAAATAATATGTAATTCTTTATATCTCATTGATTAACAACTTTTCCCCCTTATTGTAGAAACAGAAACTGCATAAACCCCAAAATATATACACAGTAAATGAAGCACTCAAATCAAAAGTAAGCATTCCACCAAACTGAGAAACAAGATCATGCAATCCTTGAAATTATGGTCAGTTGTACAGTTGTACTTATCAATGATACAATCCTTGAAGTCTCATAAAATTGGTAACCAAAAATGTCAACATGGGGATTGAGATCATATTAACCTTTTTCCCTAGATGAAAAAATCAAATAGTTATCCAAGTCCCTGCTCATGGCTCAAAATCATGGGCAACCCATCTTGTGGTATTATTTTCGGGAATACATAACAATTACAACACTTTACAGCATTTATTATTAGAGACAGAAAAGATCAAATATAATTCTGTAGTGTCCGTAAATTTTATTTCTCGAAAAAAGAAAAAACACATAAGCTCTAAAGTTGTATGACTCAAAGCTGACCTTAAAATGAAATACTAATTTGTGATGCAAAGTGCAAAAGAAGATGAACTACTCTATTCTATCAGCCACCATTTACAGACATTCTAATAAATTCATTTTTCATTGTCTCCATATCCTATAAACCAATCCTAATTATGCCTATGATCATATTAAATGCCTTAACTATAGCTTCCAACAAACAAGAGTAATAAATAAAAATCCATACTCCACAACATTGCTAAGCCCCATTTAGACTCAACAGCTATGTAGTTACTTAGCTAGACATGTATAGCTGTATTCCAGATTTCGCAACATGCAATGCTGAATAAATAAAGTAGTTTTATTTCCCCAAATCCAAATATGACAAGATGGGAAAGAAAATGTAAATTTCCAATTTTAGCAAATGAGTTAGAAATGAATTTCATGATTTTGTTAGCAAGAGCAACATTTGAAAAACAAAATTCATCATCAAAGTTTAACATTTCATTGACAAGAGGGTAAAAGCAAAGAAATTATACGAATATAACAATTATATAAATCATACAGGAGCAGGTTCATCTTCATCCTCCCATGAATCCTTAACATCATTTTCATCCACATCTTCGTCATCCCAACTACCTTTAGGAGGCACCTTAGAAGGGACGGGTGGAATATATTCTTCCTCTGCAAAGAATAATCCATCATAAATAAATAGATAAAATTAATCAAAGAAAACAAAGAAAAAAGGCCAACAGCATATCTTGTTATGTTCCAAAAAATTAGAAATAATCAAAGGCCAGGAAAGGTAGCAAGAATAACGTCCCTTCTTAACAAGATCATATGTTTTAATTATACAGCACTAAAGATCAAAATGGAGAGATCAATGATTGATTGGACTAAGTGGAACCGTATTGAAGCCAAGACTATAATAATAAATAAATTTAGACTATACTACTTTTCAATCCTCAAACTTTGACCAACTTTGCACATGAGCTCTTAAACTTTTAAATCATATGATTTAATACTCAAACTTATAAAATTTCACAAATAGGCTCCAATTTGACAACTAATAAACAAATTCTTTTTTTAAAGTTTAGTAACTGTCAGTAAAATTTTAAAAATTAAATCTTACGATTTAAAAACTTATAAACCTCAAAGGCTAGTCAAAGTGTACCAATGATATAGTTTATCCATACATTTATAAAACAATTTACGACCATGAGAAGTATTGGAGAAGTATTGAGGATAACATATCCATATCAAAGCACCGTTGATCTAATATCAATAACTCTCATCCAAAAGCGTAGAGAATGATTAAAAATAAATAAATAAAGGCATGCATTACCCCAGTCCTCCATGTAATCACTCTAGTGTTGAAGTAGCAAATCTATCAAACCAACAACTCTTCTGCAAAGATAAAAAATTGTGAAACAATGTATGTTAAAACAGGGTAGAAACATTGGTACAGAACTAATCAGCAAAAATAATATGCATATAGAGGGAATCATAGGTAAAGAAGACCAAAGACACAATTTCAAAGCACACGGTACGAAGCAATCAATGACTCGTACTAAGCGACTAATAGTAATACACAGATTCTTCTCACCGACAAGGAAACTAGGCTGTATTCAGTCATTGTACTCTAGTCACTCACAGATAAGCTGATGTCAATTCGGACAATCGCAATTTATTGGTAAAACGTATGTTGGAAAAACATTTACACTCACTCTTCTCCACAAAATTTGAGGCAAACAAAATTAAAATTAAAAACAATCTTTAGAGTGAATGAAGATGAAACCTCCAAATTACACCTACATACACACTTATGAAGCTTAAAAGAAGAAAAAAAGAAAGAAAGACATCATAACCCAAAAAATGGAGATTAATGTCGTCGATTTTCTGACAAGGCATGCCTTGGAAAATCGAGAGGGAAAAAAATCCATGAAATCTAAGCTACTAATCAAATTCCCACTTTAAAATAAAAGCAGGTTTGCGAATTCCATAGTGGAGTCAAAATCAAATTTTCTTCAAAAAAAAACAATCAACTGAAGCAATATGAACCCTTAAAACACCAAATTTTCATCAAAATGTTATAAAAAGTTATAGTAGTAATAAAGAAAGAGGCGACAACAATTACCAGAAAATTTAGACGGCGAGAAGAGAAGTGATGCGGAGAAGGCAGTTTGATAAGGGAAACTGAAATCCGAGCTGGGTGGCCTTGTGAGAGTTGACGGCGTTCTTAGGCAATTTGGGGGCGGTTGAGCTTTTAGGGTTCAAATGACTCCTAGGCTGCTGCTGCTAGCAGATCTAAAATCTAAACGGGTCACTTTATCTTTCCTTCTTCTTTTTTCCATTTTATTTTAATTGGGAAGCCTAAAGATTTCAAGTTTCTACGAGCTTCTACGTATAGTTGTGACTACGAGTTACTTTTATACCCCTAACTCTTTGTATCCTTCATTATATGTCTCATCTTTGTTTCCTATCATAAAACGATACTTTACTTGTTAATATTAGTTATTAAAAATGTTATAAGAGATTTTATTTTTAAAAAAAAATACCTAATTTATGATTGGAGACAGATAATTTAAAACAAAATATATTGGGTTTAGAATACTCTAATATCGAAAAGATTTAGGTGACTTCTTTTAATCCTTTGATTGATGCTTTTATTTTTGAATCTTAGTTATTTTATTAAACGTGTATTCAGGTTTAAATATAAATTAATTACATGTTAAAAAATAAAAATATTTTAATGAAAAGGAACTCATTCTAATAAAATAAAAAATACAACTAATTATCAAACAACATCAATTTTGAAAATATAAAAAAGCATAAACCAGCTTACCAAGTCCGTAGTAACCTAATGAAATTTACATTATTGGCTTCTTCATTTTTCTTATTTTTCACATGTAGTAATTTTTAATGTAGATATATTATTATATTACTAATTGATATATGATAATATGCAAAATCAATATTTCATATTGATTTGAAATATGTTTGTTTTGATAGGAAAAAAATAAAAGAAAAGAAAAAATGTGTGTTTTTATAGCATAAATGCATGTTTATGATAATTATTTATATTTCTCTCTTCTCTTGTATTTGACACTTGTTACAAATTTAAAATTATTTTAAAAATTTACATAATATGATAACATTTTTAATATTTATTATAATAAAAATGGCACATAATTATATCAAACGAATTTAGTTGAACGATTTTCAATATTTAACGGATTTAAATGATTATAGTTCATATTGAAATGCATTTAATTCAATTACGTTAAATGTAAAATATTATGTGAGATTTTTTCTAATATTAAAAATATATAAATTAAACGTAAAAAAATGTTATTTTTGTGATTAAAAATTTCAATTCATGTTTTTTTTTCAGATATCTTTTTTACCTTTAGTTTGTTTCGTTTATATAATCAACTTGTGTGTTATTAGTTTGATTGTTAATTGCATATGATTGCCCAAGGGCTATGCATGTATACTAGGGCACTATTACAATTGGGAGTTTTTGTATAGGTCAAAATATTTTATGATTGTTTTAAAAATCTACACAAAAAGGGTGACATATTTACTTGAATTTTTCTAAAAAAAAAACAAAACAAAAGAAATCCATGCAGAGATTTGCATAAGTTTTTTTTTTAAAAAAAAAGCATGCAAAATATTGTTTTTATAATTTAAAACTATACATATTAATTTATATATACCTAATCTGTAAATTTAATACACACATGGCCAACAACTATGACATAATTACTATAAATTATAAATCTTCAAATTTCATATAAAACGATGATATAATTATTATTAAATCCAAATAAATAATGAATTCAAAATTAGTCTAATACATATATATATTGAATTATTTAATATAATAATGAAATAATTATAACTCTGTGTAGAACCTAAAATTTAATCTGTAAAATAAGATGAATAAAACTTACTAAATTAAAGGTGAAAATTGATGATATATTTGTAATTTGTTCTATAAATTTCGTAGTATAAATTTAGCATATTATTTCATCATCTTGTGTTAATTTAGTACATACTATATATAAATCATGCCAATTCAACGATGCAACATGAAAATATATATTAAACAATTCATACACAAAATACTTCTCGGATAGTAACCCAACCCATGGTTGAACAATACTAACAACATGCAGGCCTTGCTAGAATGAAACTTTAAACTCAACAAGCTAGCTAGCTAGGTTGATAAATGAAATAACTATTACTTAAAGAGGGTCAATGACTAGTGGTTGGACAGATGATGGAGACGGTGGTGCAATGGAATGCCAACGGGAGGTAATCGACAAACAGAACAATGACAGTGGAGAAAGCTTTGCTACCGGAACTAGAGTCCAGAGATGCATGTGTAGTTGAGTTCTAGATGTCGAGATTGACTGCGTTGGCTAGCTAGTCCACGTTATGATGGTTTTTGGGGTTTAATTGAAAAACATATATATGTGAGTTTTTCAAAAAAATCTCACGCATTTTTATTTTTATTAAATAGTAAGCACGAATTTATAAAATATAAAAAAGAGGGATGTTAAAAAAAAAATTACCAATTTTCATTTACAAAAAATAGGTTTTTTAATATTCAAATTTGCTTAAATTTTACTATACGATCTATATGCAAAATTATGTGTTTTTTGTGTACAAACCCACACATCATTAACCTTTTCAATTTTTAAGTCGAGTTCACCATAAAATTCAAGCAAATATATATATTTTTTAATTTGTGTGAGTTCTACAATACAAACCACACAATTACGTTGTTGATTGGATGTTTAGTAAACCCATGCCTAATAAAGCACACAAGTATGTTGTTGATTTCAATTTTAACGTGGAAGCAACCCAATTCAATGTATTAGCTAGTGTGAGTTGAGTTCCACGATAAATCTAAAATCAAACCAATAAAATTGATTACTAAAATTTAGAAATCAATTTTATATAATAAAAACTATAAAATCAAATAAAATGGATTCATTTAAATTTGATTGAGTAATTTGATTTTTATATTTTTTATTATTATCAAGTTATATGTATATTTTAATTTTGAATTATAAATAACTATTGCATTAAAATTTATATTTTTAATATTAATTAAATTTAATACTTAAAAATATTTTGAATCTTTCCAAATTATAAATAAAATACATGTACAATTTTAAATAATATAACAATTGAAATAAAAATTTACTATTTAATTTTATATTAATTAAACATACATAAATAATTATTTAATTTAAATAATATTTAAACAAATCGTAACGTAATTAACATACTATCTTTTGAGTCTAAATCCATTAAAGATTTATTAATTGAAATTTTATAACTATATCATGCAAATATTAATATTTTTAATTTTTATTTAATAAAATTAAAATTTATAAATTAAAATTAAATAGAATAATATTAGTAATGAGATTACCTGTTTATACGGTATTTTCAATACAAGAACATAACTAATCTATTAGAACTAATTTAACTTAATAAAAAAACAAAGAATGTGAGTTATTACTTTAGGTTAATTGAATAAAGTAAATTTTATCCTAATTTTAATTTGATTGTTAATTTATAATTAAATGTACATTATTATAATAATAATAGAAAGAATCATTTCTACAAAAATATATATTAAAATATTATATTATTTTAAAATATTTATATAATTAATTATTTTTTACTTATATCTTATTTAAAAATATAAAAAAAATTATTTTCAATTTTACTTCGTTTATAGTTTTATAAACTTTATTTTAATATTTATTATCATTTTAATTATATTATTTAAATAAAATATTATAATAATAATATTTTTTTTATTGAATTCAATCCTTATTATAATTCTCATTTTACTAATTTTTTATTTTATAAACCATATATATCTATATCTATCCAATAATATTAAGATAAGTTGATGTTAAATCGAAAAAATAAAATATTAAAATAATAGTGATATCATCAATTATATGAAGCGACATGAATTCATCGGTAATAAAACAATTAAAAAAATAACAGATTACTAACCTAGTTGACTTTAGAAGCACAAAACCAAACTTAAAATTTACTACCAAATGACAAGTCAGGACTTGGTTTTTTTTTTTTTACCCCTTAACAAAAAAGAGAGAAGCATGTTATTAGGCATTAGGCTTTTATATGCAATACGTGGGTTTCAAACAGGTCATTTCCAGAAATTTCACATCTGTAGCTTGCAAGAGTCAAACTTGATATGTGTGTGAATACAAATACTATACTGTATTGAATTTAACAAGAAAAGGGTTCAAACTGTTCAATCGAATCCCCTTGCATTTAGGCGCTTCGTTTCGTCAAAAGGTAAGGAATTTTTCTGCTTTCATCTACGAATTACTTTTCAAGCTACAGTTTTCTAAGTTGGGTTTTTTCCTTATATCCTCTTTAAGCTTCAATTCCTTCTTTGCTTGCCTTTTTCTGCATCATTTGTTGAAAAATAGTCTAAATTTACCATTCCAGAAGGGTCTTAGAGATTGAAGTCACATAAGAATCAATAAACAAATCTAGGAAGCTTCGAAAATGGCTCGTGCCAGTCCCAGGACTGATATTTCTACAGATGCAGATACAGATGATAAGAATCAAAGGGTAAAGTTACTTCTAGTTTTCTTTGTCCCTGAGTTTATCTGGGTCTTCTTTTATGTTGTTTACAAATTACGATACTTTATCATCGGGTACGCGTTCCCTTTTTTTTTTTTGGGTTGTTGATATTATTGGAATGGGCACTATTAATCCTATTATTTAGAAAAATAATAATTTAAGTGTAAAAATCGGTTTCTTTTATGGGACAAGAATTGGTAGGAGTAGAAGTGCTCATTTTTCATAATAAGACCATAAGTGCTCAACCAAAGTATATAAACACTAAAGTGCTCATTTTCACAAAATATTGGGAACACTAGGACCATTTTTCTGGGCTGGTCTCAAGTGGCTGCTACTTATCTAACATCTTGACTATCCCAAATATGCAGTTTGATGGAGATCAATATGCTATTACTGCGGCTTCTGATTCCAGTGATAGGTCAAAGGACAAATCAGATCAGAAGGTGATTCACAGCAAATTTATTGAACAAATTGTTTTTATATATATGTGCCACTGTATTTATGTTTATATGTTTGTGATAAAGAGAGTAGAGCTCTTGTGATTATTTTTATGATTGTAATCTGCAGACTCTCCGCAGGCTTGCTCAAAATCGTGAGGCTGCAAGGAAGAGTCGACTGCGGAAGAAAGTATGATGTTTCTCTTACTATTTTTCTAGACTATTAGCATTCTGTTTTCCAGCAGTTTTATGGAATGGACCGATGATATCTACCTCAAGTTGGGGGCAATCCCTAGCTCTAATTTTGTTACTGGCTGTATGTTGCATTGGATTCTAGTGAGGATTTATCCCAAAGTTGAGTCTGTATAACTTTTATTTCCAAAATTTGCCTTTTTTTGTTTATTTTTTATTATTATCAACATTATTATTATTATTATTATTTGGTAAAGCAAATCCAATTCATGGATATAGACTATGTTATGTTAGTCCTAATTGATCCTTAGGAAATATTAGCGACTTAACGCGTGCTGAGCCAATTCCAATTGTCATTATTTGGTAGAATTTATTGAAATTATAAACCTAGGGGTGCATGGGTCAGGCAAGTTTAGATTAGATTTACAGCATTGATATTTGACAAGCTTACAGCTGTATTGTGCTGAACTTTTACTACTGCTCTTGTAGATTACTGGCTAACCCTTAATATAAGCATTGAGGATTTTATGAGTCAAAGGTGTTTTTCTTGTTAAGTGTTTGTTATTCAATAGTTTGGTTCTTGATAAAAAAATGTTTTCATAAACTAAACAATGTAAAATATTAATGTTTGTCATAGTGAAGACCTGTCTTCGGAAATGTTTCTTCTTTCTACACTTTCCATTTGTATAATTTGTACGGGAATGATACTTTGAACTTTGTACTGATTTCTCAAGTCTGGACTGGCTTCTCATATTCTTTATAACTATAACGTTACAATTGTAATTGTACGCAAACCAAGCCCCAAAGAACTAAATTTTATCTAATTGACTGTATCTAAATTATGCCATTTTTGCAAAAGGGATACTCATTGCTCTCCCTTTCTTTATGTTTCTACTTTCTGCTTCCTCGTTATATGGTCTACATGAAGTATGCATTTACTTTCATTGTGTTTTGTTTTTTTAATTTTAACATTAATGGTTTATAAGCTGAAGTTTTTGTCAGTATGTGTCCCATTTTGTATTCCTCTAGGCATATGTCCAACAGCTGGAGAATAGTCGTTTGAAGCTGACTCAATTGGAACAGGAGCTTCAGCGGGCACGCCAGCAGGTTAGTGTTATAGATTTATTTTTCATCATCTTTCCTATTTTACTCCAACTTCACCCAGCGTGTTAAGGAACTTTTTGAACCATTCATTGCAAATCTTTTGAGATTTTTTCCCTCCTTTATTCTCTGAACAGGGAATCTTTATATCTAGCTCAGGAGACCAAGCGCATTCCATGTCTGGAAATGGTAACTCTTTGTTTCTCTTTTCTCATAGTTCTTGATTTTAAATATGTGTTTTAGGAACTGTAATAGGAAGTAAAGGCAGAACATTTCTTAAAGGATGATGGATGAACCTTTTTACTTAGAGAACTTTGTTGGAAAAAGAAAGTCCAGAGTTATGTACAATGTTATTTGATTATGTAGGAAATCAATCTAGGCGTATAATTGATTCCTAAGCAGCCCCTGATTTTCAGGATGTAGTTTCCTGATTTTCAGGGTGACTTCCAACTTTATTTCCAGCTTTATATTAATGTATTTCAGCTGTATATTAGTGAATTACAGTTGTATATTAGTCATAATAATTGTATAAATATATGTATTTGATATCAAGAAGAAAAGAAGAAAGGAAGAAGAAGAATAATACAACTTTAAGAGAGCTTGTTTTCTTTGGGAAGGTCTTTAGGCCTTGGCCTTTGGCCTTGACATTTTTAACACTGATTTACAATATGGTATCAGAGTTTTAGGTTCAAAAACCGTTGCTCTTAAACTCCTCATCAATGGCCTTCCTTTCTGGTCATTATTCACTGGTTTACTCATATTGCCAATGCTTCTCATCAGTGACCTTCCTTTCTTTCCATTATTCACTAGCTTATATGAATCTGTCTCACAATTTCAAAGTTATTATCACTTCCGGTATGTCCACCGCAAGGTCATCGACAAATTCAAGAAGCATGAAAAATTCATCCCTAATCTGTGAAGGGCTGATCACATCAGCATATAATGCTAAAAGCAAAATTGAAGTCATTTCCTTCTCTTTGTCATGTCTGTCCATAGCCATGGAAACCAGGCGCTTAATGAAGTAAGGAAAGTATTCAGTTCATCAGGAATCTGACCCGTTCATCTACCTACACATCCTTCACTTTCAGTTTAGAAGACGGAACACTCTGCAACTCCACAATAGGTAGGGTTGATGGAGTCAAGTCAGCGAAAAAAGGTCCTGTTTTTTTGGAGATGAATGGTTGCTATCATATGGATTCATCTGTTATGTTCAGCCTACATCTAAATATACATTCACCAGTTGCTCTGTCAGATAAGTAACTTGTTTTGCAAAACTCTCTCTTTCTCACTGGTATTTACCAGCAACATTTCCCAGAAGTTGTTGTAGAAACAAAAAAAAAATGATTCTATAGGGCAGCACTTTATATCCAACACCCTCGGAAATGATTCAGTTGTATTGAGGTCACATACAACTCTCTTTGCATCAGGGTTACATGCTTTAATGCCACCATCAGCAGTGCTTATGAGAAGCAACCGATAAGATCTACTCCAATTACTTCTCTATTTAAATTTGTCTCTGCTTCAACCATTGGTACATCAGTTTCTTCTACTCAAACTGAACCCATTTCAGGCGTTGTTCTCTGGCGTCAATCCTGGTGGTTCTCTGTTTCAGCCAAAGTCATCGTTCGTCTAAGAAGCGGCCGACTATTGTGCATCATCGTTCATCTCTGCTCATACTATTCATCAATTTCCCATCGCGAGCTCATCTGCTCAGACTAGCCAAAGTCATCGTTCGTCTAAGAAACGACCGACTATTGTGCATCGTCATTCATCTCTGCTCATACTATTCATCAATTTCCCATCGCGAGCTCATCTGCTCAGACTAGCCAAAGTCATCGTTCGTCTTTGCTCAGACCAGCCAAAGTCATCGTTTGTCTCTGCTCAGACCAACCACCAGACTCGAACGACTTTCAACCATTAGTCTCGCGAAATCAAGGCATCTAGTCGTCGGCATCTTCCACTTCGGCACTTTGCCGTTGTCCTCCAGTCACTATTGCCCTCCAGTCGACGCATCAGATCCAAACTCAAACAAGAAAGACAGAAAACAATTAAGAGATATTTATGTCCAGTTTGTAGGGTGATATCACCTCCATCTGATCGTCGCAGCTATTCAAGAAGTTTCAATCCATCAGCCCAATAGGCCCAGTAACCATTCAGCAGCCTTGTTCAGTCCTGCGTTCAATTTTGGTTCTGCTTCTGTTGATAATAATGTTACTTCCTCATCAGATTGGCCATAAAAAGATCAAACATCAATGCAGTAACTTCCGTTTTCTGTATTTGGTAAAGCATCAAGCTTTTCCATTTCAAGAAAATTGTCCATGAGAATGATTTCGACTAAAGGAACCGTTTGATTTCTTCCAATAAAATTTTTATTCTAAAGATGAAGCACTGTGACTAGAAGACGTCCCTGAATCTAAATAGCCTCCCTTCGAGCTGCAGGAAATTCAACTGCATGCTCCACTCAAATTCAAATACTACCCTCTGAGCTACAAGAAATTCAACTATAAGGCTTCACTTAGATTTGGTGGTTAAATCTATTTCAATCATCTCAATCTTCAGGCTACTTAGCAACAAGATCAGTAATCCTTTTTGGGATGTCATATATACCGAGCTTAGATCCATAAACCTTTAGATCCACAAACCTTCTGGATCAAGCTTGAGGGAGAGTGTTAAATGTTAACCCTTAATTCAAGGAGAAAATCAAGGGTTCAAGTCCACTATGATCGAACTAAACATTGTGGAAATTCATAGACACGTCATCAGTGAGAAAATTGAAGACGATGATATCCCTCAATTATATTCCATCTAGACAACAAGTAGCACTTGGTTTGGAAAACATATATCGCCTAGCTTGAGGGGAAGTGTAGGAAATCAATCTAGGCGTATGATTGATTCCTAAGCAGCTCCTGATTTTTAGGGTGTAATTAGCCCCTGATTTTCAGGATGGAATCAACCCTTAATTTCAGGAGGTTAGTATCCTGATTTTCAGGGTAACTTTCAACTTTATTTCCAGCTGTATATTAGTGAATTACAGCTGTATATTAATCATAATAATTGTATAAATATATGTATCTGATATCAAGAAGAAGAAGAATACAATTTTAAAAGAACTTGTTTTCTTTGGGAAGGCCTTTAGGCCTTGGCCTTTGACCTTGACATTTTCAACACTGATTTACAACAGATTACGATAATGGTGAACCATAACAAGAAAAAAAAGGTAGGAGGGGAAAATGGAACTTTTGATGAGATCTAAGTTCACAAAATCAAGGGCTCTGATATTTGGGTAATGATCCTTGATTTCAAAACACATGCATGATTTTTGTTCCTGTTGCTGCACCACCATTTTGTTTCTAGACTATATTTTGGCTTTGCAATAAATGCAGATCTCAAATTTAATCAATCTTCTGCTCAAGCACCTAATTTTGTCTCTTGGATTTTAGGTTCTGTTGTTGTGCTTTGGTTAAAAGTAATTTTTGTCATAAGTGCTTTAAGAAAAAAATGCTTTCAAAAGGAAGCATATATTAAGTGCTTCTATTAGGAAGCATAAAATATTTGTGTGTTTTCAGAGCCTTAAAAGCACTTTTGGAAGAAACCCAATATCATATTAAATGGCCAAAGAAGTTCTTATGTCTAAAAAGTTAAACCAAAAATTGCCTAGAAGACCAATGATGCTGCTAAATCTTTCTCACAGGGTTCTTGAAAAATGGTGAATGGAAATGGGATGAGTGATAACACTTACAAGTGCACTCACATTGCTTGAAACATTAGCAAACACAACATACAAAAAATACTTTAGATAGAAACAAATGTTTATGACATGCTTATGTTTATGGTAGTGCTTGCGATGAATGGTCATGTCTTCGAAGCATTTTTCAAATTCTCACTTTCCTTAGAAGTACTATGAATCATCTCTTAAACTTATTATAGTGGAGCCTTATGTATGTCCCCTGTTGGCAACTAGCACATATGAAAGGCACGTGCAAGTGAGCCTTATAATATAGTTTGAACCAAATTGGAATTTCATATCACTCTCAAGTGTACAATTGCGTCCAAACCCAAGGTAAAAGACACTTATGTCTCCGAGTATCCATATTTACATAAGAGACATCTCACATACGACTCTTAAATTTATCATATCTTATATAATGTCACTCCAAGACTCCGAATTTGCATATATAGATGATTCATATATTCTATCAAAAAATTGAGATCTTTACAAGTTCTGTAATTCTTTCAAATGTATATTTTTATCCTATCTTTTAATGTATTTTTAAGATCTTGTAATTCATCAAAATGTACACTTTAGTTCTCTATCTTTTAAATTATATATCTAGGGTCCTCAAATTCTTTAAAAACTACAATCAACTACAAATTTTTTTTGTAAGGTTAAATTTGGAATTTTTTTTATAAAAAAAAACCAAAAATAACTTTGATTTGAAATTTAAAAAAAATCCTATTTTTTTTAATGCAAAAGTTTTAAAAAATTAAAGTTATGAAAAAACAGATGTAAAAATAAATAAATAAATAAAATTTGAAAAACACAAACATTTAATTTTTTTCATTCCAAATGTAAGTTAAATATGTTTTTTAAAATGTTTAGTGTCTTTTCATAAACTGATTTTTAATTAATTTTGAATTATTATTTATTTTTTACTTTTTGGGTATTATTTTTCAAATTTCTAAATTTATCCTAAAAAACACTATTCAGACTCGATCGGAACTTTTAAAGAATTTTAGTATCTTAAATATATACCTTAAGATAGATGATTAAAGTGTACTTTTTGAAGAATTATTGGACTTGTAGAGACCTTAACCCCTATCAAAAGATATGTTTGCTTGAAAACTTTTCTTATAAAAAACTTATTTCTTTTTAAAAGCTTTGTGTTAGTAAAAACTCTTAACAAAAACATATATTTGTGATGACATGGATGAATAATACATATGTCAAATGTTGCTCCAAAGAACATTAGAAAAACTTGCAATATAGATCATCAAGATTTATAAAATATTATTTCACATCAAGGGATAAAATAACTCAAGTATATTCTCGTGACAATAAATACATACAATCACATTAGTAAACATCAACAACTTAATATTTCTAGGTAGGGTCAATCTACTTAGGCTCTGTTTGCTTTCATATACCATTGTGATTGTGGTGATGAGATTAAATGTTATTACATACTTTGTGAAACATATTTGAAGATAATAGAAGTGAGTCAAATCTAAATATTAGCACTTGATAGTCTTGAGTTGTCTTATTATGCTACTGAGTGAGACAACATTTTCTTATATCTATTGTCAATCGTTAAAAAGTATGTTTTAAACTTCAAGGAAATGATCTATTTCTTTTCCCTTCCTTTTTCTACCCCTAACTTTTCTGTTTGCCTCATGCTTCATGGTTGAATATGTATTGTTAATTTATACAGCAGTGCTGGTTGCGTTGAAAAGCTAGTTTCAATCTCTAGAGCTAGCAATTATTTTCCAAATTAGATTTTAGTGATAACGCATATGTGGTATTTGGTATGCATTACAAATGCGAACATAAGTGTCCCCATTCGATCAAACAAGTGTGAGACTAAAGTTTAACATATTTTCACTTTTCTTCTTACCATTTGTCCATTAAGTTTCAGTTCACTAGGAATCTAATACTGTTTTAAATGGAATTTTGCACAGGGGCAATGTCATTTGATGTAGAATATGCACGTTGGCTGGAAGAGCAAAATCGACAAATTCATGAACTAAGAGCAGCGCTTGAGTCTCATGCAGGTGATACAGAGCTTCGTATTATTTTCGATGGTATTTTGGCACACTATAACGAGATATTTAGACTAAAGGGTATAGCGGCAAAGGCTGATGTTTTCCATTTGCTGTCTGGCATGTGGAAAACTCCTGCTGAGCGGTGCTTTTTGTGGCTTGGTGGTTTCCGGTCATCTGAGCTTCTCAAGGTGAAGTCCATTTTGTAATTTGTAAATTAATATGGGTTAGGGGTTTTTGTGAAAGATAAGAGGTATTTGATTTTGAAAATACATTAGCTTTTTTAAAATTATAGAAGGAATATTTCTTCAAGGTGAACTCAAAGCCGCAAATGTTTTAGGAAGATTCCAATTCTTCATATAAGGATTCCTTCTTCAAATATACGAATTTGACAAACATTTTTGTTACATTTTGCTTTTGTTTTGCTTGGGTCATGTTATGCTTATCGTTTGATAAAATATGATTACTAATTCAAGAAAGTAAAAATGTAAAACACATCATGATCATGGTTGTTAAAGATGAAGATTACATACCACGGGAGAACATCATGATCATTGTCTCGTCAACATCTCACAATTGGGGTTCACGAGGTGTTATGTCAAAGAAGTACATACATCAGGAGTATTGGAAATGCTTGCCTAAAAATAAATCCTTCCAATCCCACCTTGATAATTTCTTTCTATCCTATACTTTGAGAATTAAATGTGTGATTATGGATGCAGCTTCTTATTAATCAATTAGAGCCCCTCACACAGCAACAGCTAGTTGGGCTTACCAATTTGCAGCAATCCTCGCAACAGGCAGAAGATGCCTTATCTCAAGGGAAGGAGGCATTGCAGCAGTCTCTGGCTGAGACATTGTTAAGTGGAAACCTTGGTTCTTCCGGGAATGTGGCTAACTACATGGGTCAAATGGCCATGGCAATGGGTAAACTAGGCACTCTCGAAGGGTTTATTTGCCAGGTAATCTTTTACACGTTATTTACTCATATTATAGCATATCTTCTTTAATTTTGGTCGTTAGTAATGTTGGGTATCTGCCAATAAAGTACGTATTGATTAGACTTGGTTGGTTTATAGGTTAATAAGGCTTACCTTAGAGATGAAGGTTCTAGGTATCCTATTATTACGTAAAATGGGCCAGTTTAGTCTCGTAATTTATAAGTGGGTAAATTTAGTTACCTAATTTATAAAAATAAGATATTTTAGTATAAAAAGTACATGATTTTAAATAATTATTGGATTAAAGTGTTAATTTGTAATAATTGTGAGACTAAATGTACTCTTAATCTAATAATAATCTAATAATAACGGGATTAAATCCATCCATTTTACATAAAAATGGTACCAATGATACCCTCATTCGTAACATCCTTGACTCAGAACATTTCAGTCAGGCAATTAATTATATCTTTTGGATTTTTGTATCCGTCATCCGTACACACTAATAACAATCTAAAAGAGGGTTTTAGTGATAACCAAAAGAGTCAACTGTGCTCTTCTTATAGTACTGTATTGCTCGGTTGTTGCAGTCTTTAGACCAAGTCAATAAAGTTTTGAGTATAAATTTGACTTTCTTTTTTAAAGATAAATTGTACACATTATTATTATTATTATTATTATTATTATTATTATTATTATTATTATTATTATTATTATTTTTCCCAACATACTTTTTGTTTGTGTAACTTTCAAAGTTTCATTTCCACCAATGCGTGTGGCTATTGAAATCAGGCTGACAACTTGAGGCAGCAAACCCTACAACAAATGCATGGAATATTGACAACCCGCCAATCGGCTCGAGCACATCTTGCAATACATGACTACTTCACGCGATTACGGGCTCTTAGTTCCCTCTGGCTTGCCCGGCCTAAAGAATAGATGCCACTTTCTCAAGATGCTTGATCACAATCTGGGATCCTGCAAATAACCTTACCATTTACAATTAATTTTCTCGGATAGATTGATGATGATGCTCTCAAACTTGCAACATTTTTTCTTCATTAGTATTTTTTTTTGTTGTTGTAGGAGTAGTGTTAATGGTCCTGTATATAATTATTATGTCGTAATAATAATTAAGTTGTGATTAGCCAGTCTTGTCTTCCCAATGTTATGGGCAGAATTTGGATAGTTTATGTTTGTCATAACAATAATTATAAATATAATTTATACGCGAGATGAATTTTGGAAGGATAAAAGAGAGGCTTAAATATAGCTTAGGGTATATCGTAAATTTACCACTTTTGAATTGTTGTAAATACAAGGATTGACAAGAATGACCTTATCCAATACAGAGATACAAAAGCATTACCAATATTGACATCTTTATTTATGAAATCTGATGGAAGAGATGAATAGTGAACCCAACACTGTAGCATTTCAGAAATAGTTACTCTCATAAAATTTGTTGAGAAAATTTGAGATGCCCTGATCTTTGGTATCCAAATTCTGCCCTTGTCGACCCACCACGTACTGACCAATCACATGATGCCTCTGCTTTGCATGCTCTAATATATTGTTCAACTCTTCCGTTCCCTTGATCAGTAGCATATCAATAACCTGCAGATCTATTACTTTGATAGATCATACAATAAAACTGATTCAACCCATAATCCATAATGGTCAAAATCTTAATCTTTTCTCTTGCACTTTCTAATTTAACGAATATAATTTTTCTTTTATTGAACGCATAACAATATAACTTAATCAAGCATTGTGGGTTCTAAATTAAACTTTGGGTATTATTATTAGGTTTAATATATCACCCTATAATGCCCGTAGTATTAATACCTATAAAAAGATTTCATTATATTTTGTTTTCCTTTTTTTATGAATAAATAGTAAGAAATAATAACATTACTATGTATATAAAAATTATTAATCAATTAGATAGCCTTACTATTAAAAATAATAAAATATATATTTAAATAATAATCATTTTTTAAATAATTTTATATTAAACTTTAGTAACATTTGTATTTTAATAACTTTTTAAATAATTAACATAAAATAATAATATTTTAAAAAATTATTAAAATAATATAAATATCCTCAATTTTCCTCTTTTTCATAACTAGTCTAAGCTATTAATTTAAAAAATAAATGAATTAATTTAAGAAATATATATGTAACCACATCCTATATATATATATAGTTTCAGTTAACCATGATTCCAACAGAACATAAAAGGAAAAAACTACTTATCACAATTGTGACAAGCTGCCTTAAAGAAATCAAAGACTGAATGTTAAAGTTCAATAAAAATCCTTAAATCAAGTAGCCTAAAAGATAAAAAAAAAAATTTGAAGAGGGAAGACCTTAGGGTTAGTGACGTGAGAGTATTTGCGGATCTCAGAGGCGATAGTGGAGCGGAGATCAGAGATAGTGACGACGTCGTGTAGGTTGTAGATGTCCATGATGGAGGGTATAGATCGGCAAGCTGTCTTAAAGAAATCAAAGACTCTGCTCCTCGCTTCCTCCAGATTCGCCGAGTTTGGTGGTACTTTCACTGCACGCGAAGCGAACGACATTTTACGCTAACAGTCGCAGAGAACAACTCTTGCTCTTATATCAGTCGTTTTTAAATTTTTAGAACAAGAAAGGCGAGTTGCTAATTTTAACTCGAGGGTTTAAGATGGCATTTTCTAGACAATTCCTGAGGCAACTGCTAGGTGCGATGCAAATTTAGACTTTGCTAGAATTCAATAAATTTTAGAAGTTCATAATTTTATTTTATTTCTTTTATTAAGTTTATAAATATTTAAGATATAAATTTAAATTTATTCAATTATTATTATTTTTAAACATTTATAAAATAAGATATTCAAAATGTGAATAAATTTAAAAAACTTCACATAATTATAAATTTTTTAGAGACTTTTTTTTAAGAGTTTGTTATCTAATTAGTATTATGAATTTAATTTTAGTATTTTTTTACACATATTTATGAGATGGAATTTTAGTAAAAATTTTATTTAAAAAATATATTAATTTAATAAAGTTTTTTATTTAATTAGAGATTAGTTATAGGTAGAATAATATATTTAGATAATATTTTTAAATAATTAATTAATTGAAAATATTCAACGGATATTTTTTACACGTATATTATTATATATATAAATAATCTTTAATTAAATAATAAATTGTATTTTTTAATATATTTTTTAATATTTGTTGATTTTTTTCTAATAATATAATATAAAATTATCAAAAATTTGAATAATACTCACATATTAATCTTATAAGAATAATTTTTTTAATAATTATCAGATAACAAAGATCTTATAATAACTTTTTTTATAAGTTAAAATGTACACATGCATGTCCTTTTTTAATTAATACAAGTTTGGCTTTATTTTTATAAAAATTCTGAATATTTTTATAATTTAAAAAAGAATATAAAATTTATTAAATTTTTAAATAAAATATATAATAAAATATTAAGTAATTTTGATAATTATAAAAGATTTATTAATAAATAATAAAATAATTAAGAGAGATAAAAAATTAAAATATATTAAATTTTATAAATCTATAAAAAATTATAAAAAAATCATATAATTTGAACTATGCCATTTTTTTCTATTTTACTTTTTGAACAATTAAGTCAATAAAAACTCTAAATATTACACATTATGTAACATAATTTAATTATATAAAATTACATTAAATAAAATTATACTAAATCAATTAATTTGTGATTTGTTTTCAATCCTAATGATTTACAAAGTGGATCAATATGATAGGCTGGTGCATGCTATTAACTCCAATTATTTTTTGAAGGAAAATGTTTAAATATCTTATTTTTCACTCTAATATATGATAAAATATCAATATTTTTATCTGTGTTTAGTCAACAACTTCAACATCACATACATTTTCTATCAGTCTTTGAACATAAGCTATCAAATTGGGTGAGATATGTACTAATTTGAGAAATATTTAGTTTATTTTTTAAAAATAATTTTTATAATAATTTTTAAAAATTATAATCATAAAAATAACATATTTATATTTAGATTATATATTTTTACTATAAAAAATTTCAACTTAAAAAAATTCACTAAATTAAATGTTATTGAAAGTTAAACCAATTAAGTAAATATATTTGTGTTTAAAATTTAACTAATTAAATCATATTTAATAATATTATTAAAATATTATTTTTATTATTATAAATTTATTGATATTATTGTATGTAATTTTTTTTATTTTTTCAATATAGATGAAAAAATGAGCAAGGGATGTGGATGCATACAAAATTCTATAAAATATTTATAATTTACATGTCTTATTAAGAGAGAATTTCACATATGTACAAATATGTAGTAGCATAGAGTTATCTTAACTCTTTATTTTTATAAAATAAAAAATGTGTTAAAAATAGTGACAAACTTTACTAGCATGTAATTGTATCAAACTTTAGTGAGTTAAAATATAATTGCATTTATATATATTAATATTTTATCACTAAATTGTAATCTTAAATCTTAATATTTATATCATTTTTTTCATTAAAATTTTATATTATAAATAATCATGTTTAATATTTATCATTATTTTTTAAAAATAACAAAAATAGTAATATTTAAACTTATAATCACAAAAATAACATCTTTTATATTCACATCATATATTTTTACTATTAAGAAATATCTTATACATTTTATTTTGTACGTCGTTGCAATTGAATTACGATCATTTAAAATTAACGATAAACGTCATCTAATTAAAATCAATTCAATATTATTATGATATTATTTTTGTTCTTATAAATTTTAAGAGTATTATTTTTTATAATTTTGTATATTATTTATAAATATTTAAAACAAATAAGATATTTTAAATTATATTATCTCTAATTCTATCTTATTAAATAATAAATTAAGTGAAATATATTCGAATGAGTTATTAAAATTAATATTTTAAACTATAAATATAAATAAATAAGATACAGTATCCTCGTTAACACCTATAAATTCAATCAAATCAAATTGTTTTGTAATTACGAAAGTTGTAGGATATTATCAGAATATGTACATAAACTCATAATATTTAGTTTTTATAATATTTTTAATAAAATAATATTTATTTTATGAATTTTATTATAACTCATAATAATAAATAAAAATCAGTATCTATAATTTTCTTTATATATAAAAAGTTAAAAAAATTAAGATACATATTTTAAAACTAAAGTTCACCACATGTTGAGTTGAATGTTCTATGTATCTGTACAATTTGTATTATGTATGTCATTCTTATGACTATACATAAATCATACCATCCTGATTTTTACCATGAGTCACCGTTAGTAATTACAAAACGTGGGTGCTCCGTAATATAGAGTAGCGTTAATAAGTAATTTGCCCATTCTGATTTAATCTGTAAGTCAATCAGATTAAATTTAAATTTAAATTAACAGATCTTTATAATAAGTTATAATTTAATTTGAGTTAAATTATTATTAAAATTATAAATAAATAAATATTTTTATTTTATAATATATTATATATTTTTATAATTATAATATATTATATTATATTTAAATATGTATATGAAATAATCATATTAAATTATTATTTTAATTTAAAATATAAATATAAATATAAAATTTATATAAAAATTTAATAATTAGTAAAAGGTAATTTTTATTTTAATTATGACTATAACAATAAATTTTGATAAAAATATACAAATTTAAAATTTAAATATTATGTATATTATATTTTATATATAATAATAATTTATAAATAAATTTTAATAATAATTTATAAATAAATTTTAATAATAATTTATGGATATAAAAAATTAATACGTTTGAATTTAAATCAATTTTGATCCATTATATATTATTCGAATAAAAAATATTTAAATATAATTCGTATCTAATTAATTTTATAGGATAAAAAAGGGGTTTGTATTCGTTACTCTCATTACACTTGAGAAAAGAAACATCATTGGACACGTATCCCTTCTTATTTATTTAAAAATATAGTTTTACGTATAAAATTTTAGAATTTTTATTAAAATTAGATTATATTTAAAGGGTGCTTCAAAAAGTTAAGAAGCTCGAAATATAAAATCATGATATTAATTATTATATTATATATAAAAGGGAAAGATATTAGTACCATATAATTTATTATAATAATAAAAATATTTTGTTAATAATAATTTTATTCAGTAATAATTATAATAATTTATAATTAATATTAATATTAAGATAAAAATAAATATTTTTTATATTTTTTAATAACAATAATTATTATTATTATGATAATATCATTATTTTTTTATAAATCTTTACTTTTCTATCCAACATAGCTACCAGTTATTATATTTTTTTCTTTGTTATTACATTTTTTTTTGTGAAAACAATAAAAATAAGAATCTTAATTTTTTTAATCATAATAACACTACTTATGAATAATTTATGTATTTTTTATTAAAAAATTGACATATAATTTGACATTAAATATTTTTAAATTAAACTATGATTATTTATATCAATTTAATATTAAATACCATTTAATTAGATGTATTCAATATTATTAAATGTTATTTTTATAAATTTAAATAGCATTACTTTTTAAAAAAAATTTAAAATTTTCTCATACAATACAATACAAATCAAACATACATTATCAAGTATCCAAAAAAATAAAATTAAACGAGACATATATACATAGTATATAAAATTAGATAAATAGAAAAGTACAAAACGTATTATATCTCTTTGTCGAACTATAAAAATAAAATACAAATTAAACAAATAATAAGAAATTTTGTCAAATATTAATGATAAATTAAAGAGTAAATAAAATTAAAATATAAATAAATAAATATATTTAGTTGAACTTTGTTAAACAACAGTATAAATTGCTTTTAAACCGTATAAAAAATAAGATTCAATAATATATTAATAATTATTTTGGATAAAATTTGAAGTAAAATAAAAAAATTTAAATTATTTGAATTTTTATTTCTAACTAAAAATAATACATATATAAGATAAAATTTGAAAATTAGAAGAAATTTTTAATACAATCTTAATTAATTAAGAAAAAGAGAGGTGATATTAAGAAATAACTATTGAGAGAAAACATAATTCATGAAATTTATTACTTAAAGCTTTAAATTAATTTTCGTATAGTTTTTTTTTTTGCATAAGAAAATTAAGGGTCAAGAAACATATAATATTTATTTTTAATTAATTAATAACATATAAAATAACATTGAATTAAATACAAATATTTTTAATTTTAATATATTTTGAAATTTTTGTAACAATATTGTATTTTTTTAAAAATACATAGTAGATATTGAAATTTTTTTTTGGAGCCTTTATACGAGGCTTAAGGGGATATCATTGTAAGCCTAAAACCCATGTACATTTAATACGTAGTATCCTTCAATTTTATTTTAAACTTATATTGTATAGGTAAAATATGTTAAGTTAAAATTTTATTTATAAATTCCAGTAATTTTTAATTAAAATCCAAAAAATTATTTGCAAGAAAACCTTATATTTGATAATGTTTCCATAAAAAAATTTAATTAATAATTTTTATCATAATATTTAATTTATTTTTTATTTGTAATTTTTCGTGCTAAGGGCCATAGCAAGATTAACAACCTAAAAACATAACACCGGTTCTAAAAAATATATCAATGTATATTTCAAAGATTTTCATTTAATCAATTTCTACATATACAAAAAAAAAATATAAAAAAAAATTATAACAATAAAACTGAACTCAATAACATTAAAAGAAAAATACCTTAAGAATATTTTATTTATTGTAAAAGTGACACTTATGTATTTATTTATTTTTTAACAATTTAGTCTTATTATTATGAAAAAGTGACGACATAATATCAAAATTAAATTTTTTAATTTTATTTTTTAAATATTTTAATTACATTAGTTAGATACTATTATAACTTAAATAAATCGAAAAAATATAATAAAAACATAAAAATAGTTATTTATTCTTGTGCATATACTTTTTCATAATAATTAGACTAAATTGTTACAAAAAAAAAATTAAATACATGACCTAAATATCACTTTTATAATAAATATAAGATATTTACATTTACTTTTCTTAATATTAAATGAGATTGTGTAAAACATTGAATGACTATAAATAATTATAGTTTATTTTAGACTATATTTAATTGGATGTCATATAAAATGATAAGATAAACTATTTTTAATAATAAAAACATATGAATTAAACATAATTGATATTATTTGTATAGTTACAAGTTTTAACTCATATTATTTTTGTTGCTTTAAAAAAGAAAAAAAGAGTAACTAAGGTTTCTTAGATTATATCATTTTTTTTAAATATATTATAGGATGAGATTATTTTAAAAATTTCTTAAACTAAATATATATTTTATATGATTCAAATATATAATTTAAAATAACAAATAAAATTTATTATCAAATCATTAAATTAATTACTTTTAAAATATTTTTATGATAAATTAAAGATATATAAAATTGGGTTAATTTAAAATAATATAATTTAATAGTTCAGAAACAAACTATTCAGCTTTCATGTCAATAACATTCTATCCTACGATTCATTTATTATTAATATGATACTTTACATTAATGAATTACAAGATAAAAATATGATACTTTACGTTAATGAATTACAAGATAAATGTAGTAAAATTTAGATAATAATATTTTATAATTATTTTTATTATTATCATAATAAAAATTTATAAAAATATTATTTTATCTTTATAACTATTACTATTATGTTACTATTATTGTATAAGTTGTTAATAATTTTTTTTATAATATTAATAAATTAGATTTGATTGTATCACCCTCCTAAAATTTCAACTCTCTATTATTTGGTTAACTAAACCAACATCCCCTCATTTATATAATAGCAATTAGGTTACGTGATTATTAAATATATATTTTATTTTTTAAAGATACTTGAGATTATATTAGACGAATCACTTCTAAAATATTCTTAACATAAATTAAAGATGTATAAAGTTAGATTGGTTTGAACTAATCTAATGTAATGGTTATTAAGAAATATAAAAAGAAACAAATTAATTAAAAGTATAAAATTAATCTAAATTGAATTAAAAAATTTAAGTTGATTTAGGTTAGTTATATTAAATTTTGATATATTTATTTTTGTTGATTATAAATTTTATTCTTAGAAAATAAGTTTAGTTAGGCATTTTAAAATTTACAATATATATATATATATAAAGTATCATATCATATTATAATATATAATATTTAAATTAAATAATAATTTTATTGATATATATTAATTAAATATCTTTATTTATGTATATTATGTATACAAGTATAATTAAAAGTAAAAATAAATATAGAATTATAGATTATTATGATTATATGTTAGTACTTTAAATTATTTAATAGGGTGAAAATGAATAATAAAAAAATAAAAAAATAAATTTAAATATAATAAAGTTATATATATAGATAATTTTAAAATTTTAAATTTAACCAATTCTTTAATTGAATTGGTTTAATTAGGGTAGTTTTTGCATATTGATAGGGTAAACGTACGTTAAGATAAAGTACCATTTTCTATTTGCACAGGCTTTCGCTTTGTTACATGAGGCCCAATTATGGTACGTTCCTACCAGTAAAAACAACTGCGCCTCTTCTCTCTCTCTGCAGTTTCGTATATATCTTATTAATTATTATTAATGGAATATAAATTATAATTGATTAAAAAATCTTTATTAATAACTATTATTATTTTCTTAAAAAATTATAGAAGTCTTGTATAGAAGGCCTAGCTTCTCCAATTTCTCTTTCTCCTCTCTGAAATCGAACCAGGTCCTCTTCTTCTTCTCCCTGCAAAATGTTTTTCTTTAATTACTTCTTCCAATTTATCTATTCTTTTTTTCAATTTTCTTACTATTTTAATATAATTGTGTTTGATTTGTGTATAGGTGACCATTACAGAGGAAATCTGATGCACCTGCCGGTGGATCTCAACTATACAGAAGATCATGATGGCCTTTGAACAAAGAGGTGAGTTTTTTTATTCGACAAAAAACCTTCAATTTTGTAGAAGTTTTGATCTGATGGTTACCGATTTAGACCGTTTTCTATCAATTAATTCTGATCGTTGCTAATGTAATGATCCGTATGGTGTGAGGTCTTTCTGTATTTTGATTTTCGTCTGTCTGTTAGCAGTGTTTTCAGTTGTATATAGTACTGTGTGCTTGATTACGTGTTTGTTTATAATGGAATGTGAAGGTTATTGTTCTTAATCAATGTGTAAAACTTGTTTGAATTTCAGAAAGTGATTGAAGGACGGTATAGATGATTGAGGTAGTAAAGATTGAGTCGAGGATCCGGGTTTGATTTCTAACATGGATGGAATTGTTGTTATCTGACTTTCGAGTGAACTCTTTAGAATTTGCAGTTAATTTTTCTAATTGAACCGTACCCGTTAAAAAAATCAAGGTTTTATCTCCAATTTTAGTTCAATGGCAAGATATATTGGATAATTCAAGTCTTTAAATAACTTATATATATATATGTTCTGTTGCAATGCTCTGAACTCTTGAGTTTTTGGAAGTTGGATATAAGTAACCATAAAATAGGGTCTATTTAAAACGATCCTTCTCTGGGCTGTTATCTTTTCTATTTTTTTGAGCTGAAGTGTAATAAATTGCCACCAACACGTGTGGTTATGGCTTTCAGATTTAAACATGTGACTGTGATTTTAATGCTATAACTTATATATATATATGTTCTGTTGCAATGCTCTGAACTCTTGAGTTTTTGGAAGTTGGATATAAGTAACCATAAAATAGGGTCTATTTAAAACGATCCTTCTCTGGGCTGTTATCTTTTCTATTTTTTTGAGCTGAAGTGTAATAAATTGCCACCAACACGTGTGGTTATGGTTTTCAGATTTAAACATGTGACTGATTTTAATGCTATAACTTGAGACTGGAGCAATACTTTCACCAGATGATTCTTTTATACAGAAATATAGTAAAAGATGCTTGTTGCAGTTGCTTCATTCTTTTCATTCCACCACTTGAATTACTTGGAGCTTTGTACTGCCCTACAAAATGTGTTCTTGTGTGGAATTCTGGACAAAAAATTGAGTTATTGATGAAGATCTTGTAGGGGTTCATGTCTAATGAGCGACTAATGATACGTTTCAACATGTTTAAGCTCCGATTCACAGTTTATGAGGTTGAGATAGCAAGTTAGCTATTTACTTAGTAGCATTCTCGAATCAGCTTATGTAAAGGGAACTTGAGAGGGATAAGGTTGCCCTTTATTCTTTACTAGCCAATTTGTTACCATTCATAAGAAAGGAAAATAAAATGATTCATGATGGTTATTTAATTACTTGCAGATATGTTGGTTTCGTAAAGGTGATGAAAATGTTATTGGATATTCTATATAAGCAAAGAAGAAAAGGAATGAGAGGGGAGAAATGAAATAGTAGCTAGGTTCCTACAGGCATCCTTTGTGACTGAAAGTTAAATTAATAGAAGCGTACAGTAGTGGTTTACTGAAATTTAACAGTTCCAAGTATAAGCCTGCTTGGGTAGGTTCTGAGTAGTGAGTGCCGACTACTTCCCTGGCTTAGTAGTAGTCATTTCTTCGTTCGAGATTTTTGGGGAGTTGATTTGTAGTAATGAAATAAAGCAAGAAAAGCATGAATTTGGGATTTTCACACCGTTCTGACAGCCAGAATTGCTGATATGGCTACTCATGAAGTGGAGAAATGGTGGCAAGTGCCCTATCTTTGATGAACAATATTCTCTCTTTTTTTGAACAGGCTCAATCCCGCTTGACATTGACTCAATTGTTTTAAAAGTTTGGTGTTTTATTCCTTTGTTATGATCTTCTAATTAACCTTTATAAGGGATAGTCAACACCTAAGTCTATTTTTTTCTGAAAAAGGTACACATTAGTCCTTTTGTTTTTCAATGATATGTGTGAGGCTCCTTAGTTTAGAGAAAGGTACACATAAGTTCAATTTCTCATTACTCATTGGAAATTGTCATTTTTGAAGCACATGTCAGTCATGTGGGTCATCTAATGAAGGGTAGTTTGTGTCATTTAATTTTCTTCCCACCAAGTGAACAATGTCTTCACTTATCCTTCATTTTTTCCCACCATTTTTAAGAGCTTTGGGTGCTTTTAACACCATTTCCCTCCACACCTAACATCTTACTTTTTTTGGTTCTTTCCTTGTGATTCTTCTTTCTCAGCATTTCCCTCTTTCTATCTCCATTGTCTATCTTGAATTTGTCTCACCTCTCGCTCCGTATTACAATGATGAACTAGTTACATTACAAATGTTATTGGGCAATGATGTATGTGAGGAGGTGGGTTTCTGATTTTGTTCTTCAAATGTTTTATTTGTTGTTTTTGTTAATATTCTGATCAAGTGCATAATTTTTTTTAAAATTTCAAAGGCTTGTTGAATATGTAAGAGGAAGAGCGAGTGGTGATTGAATGAAGAAAGGGGACCTCTTCATAATTTTTAAATAATAAAGGGACCTGGAATGTAACTCTTAAATAACAATTGGGATATGTTTTATTTATTTATTTATTATTATTATTTTGCTTGCAAAATGACAATTTTATTCTTCTCTTCATTCTCACGTTATTCTCATGTGCATTTTTTTTTTTGTTTTACATTAACAACATTGAAATTATGCGTACCTTTTTAAGAGTTGAGAGACTAATGGTCTACTACTATATAATAAGGGATGTGAGTGTTTTATTGAAGTAAGGGACTTTTAAAATGTTTTCTACTTTTTATAAAGACTTCGCACTATATAAAGTTATTCCTTTTCAAAGTGAAAGGCTGACATTGGTCAAGGAAAAAAAAAGCTCCATTACTAGAGCATGGGTGAAAACTGATGGGGCATGTTTCTAAATAAATATCAATCAATTTGACAAGTTTTACTGTAAGCAACTGGTAGCAACCAAAGAGCTTCAGATTTTATCTTTGTTGTAATACTAATTAGAAAGATACGTTATTTAATTGTCCTTTTGGCATAGCATTGCCGCCTGGTCTAATTGCTTTTGTTATGAACTAGTTTTGTTCTTGATGATTTGTTTTATATACTGTTTGTCCACATTTCGTCCTTGGTGTAATATTTGTCTCTAATACATCTTAATTTGGGTTATTATTTTCTTAGATCCCATTGGATGATGTTTCCCCAAGCTGTGTTTTTGCATTTGCTTTACGAAAAACATTTCACTCTTAATTGGTGAATCTCTAAAGCCATTCTAAGTTTTATTTTTCTTCTGCAAAACTGCTCTCTTGGATCATCATCACAGATGCATTGAAGGGACTGATCACACTATAGTCTTACTTTGAATCCCTGCATCCTTTTTCTCTTTCTTTCGAGAGTATGGACAGATACAGAATCATTCTCAAAAAGTCACGATGTTGCACTTGTATGTGGATTAAAGAATTCCATCCCTTATTCTGCCCATTTCTTACCATTTTTTGATAAGTTTTTTAGTTTGATCCGCATTACTTTTAGGAATCAACATCAAAGAAACAATTACCATATTGTTGAAAAGAAATTGAACATAATTCCAAATGTCATTATAATATTTTTGAAGTCTATAGAATGTCCAGCAATGCCAAATTGTGGTAGTTACCCATTTACTATATATTTTGGGTCAAGTGATACAACCCACACTCAGGCAAACGACTATACTCTCTAAATTATGGGAGGGGTACTCAAACCTACATCTATAAGAATAAGAGGGCCCACCTTTTACCATCTCAATTAAGAGGAAGAGGCATCAATTTAATATATATTTTTAGGTAAGAAGATTAAAATCACTATTCATGGCTTGCTTCTTTATTCTTAGATCATGCATTCTTTTTTCTTGCTGATAAAACTTCTAGATTTTTTTTCTTGTAGTTGCTGAAATATCTCATAACTTATTATTTACTCAAATGTAGCCTTTTCTTTTGTTTATCTTTGTAACATTGGTTGCTCACTTTGTTTTATGAACATTTAGATTCAAAATCTAAGCTGTTATATGTTGCTATTAGTTCATTTTGTCAGTGTGAAGCGTTTAAGCATCTATTTACATTTTTTCTTTGACGATGTACTGTATAATGGTTAATATATGATTGCCAAACAAAATGTGCTCATTCTGTCATTTATTTCTATTCCTTTCAGAAAATATGCCAAGGAATTCTGGGACATCACTAGAATGCCTTCAGAGTAAAAGATTCCCTTACACCCTTCAGTGTATTGGGAATCCTCTTGAAGGTTTCCCAGAGGTTAAAGATGAAATGAATGGTCACCGTGGTGGGGATGTTGAATCAGACTCCACATTTGGTAACAAATTTATTGAACCGCCAAATGTATATCACAACAAACCTACCAACCAGCAGAATTATGGCTCCTGGTCAACCTTACATTATGACTCTCAAAAGGTGCAGCAATCCCAAATGAATGCTTTTGAGGGCCAGTTTTACCCCTTGCCTGTGGAGAACCGCCGTCATTACTTCCCATCCAATATGCTACCTCAAAGTTACCATAATGAGTTTCAATATCAAGATTTCCATTACTTTGTGGTCATAGATTTTGAGGCTACATGTGATAAGGATAAAGCTCCCCATCCTCAAGAGATCATTGAATTTCCATCTGTCATAGTCAGTAGCGTAACAGGCCAACTGGAAGCTTGTTTTCAGACTTATGTACGACCTACTTGCAACCAACTACTGAGTGATTTCTGCAAGAATTTGACTGGCATCCAACAAATTCAGGTTTGTCCTAAACTTGTATGTTTTCATTGATTTAAGGAGAACTAGAGTACATGATGTATGGTGTCTCGTTGAAGAAATGTTTTCTTATTTAATGTTTTTGTTAAATATTTTTATGGTCAAAATGCAATGTTGTCCCTCAAATATGTCTAAATAGGACTGAATAATTTCATTGCTTGTATTTACATGGTGATTAGCTGCAGACCAAATAACTTTAGTCCAAAATTATTTACCTATATTCAGATTCTGTTTGAAGAAAACAACAGGGAGCCTTGATGGCATTCTGGCCCATTTTAGATCTTAGTTTGTCATATTTCCCCTCTTCCTTGATCATCCCCAACTCTTTTTCTTAGCAGAACTTCAGTATTTTAAATACCTTTTTCTTCAATAAATTAATTTGACTACAGAAGAAGAAAAAAAGTAAATCTAGGGTTTAAGAATCTTATTTCTAGTTGTTTACCTGGGACAAAGGTTGTAGTTTATTCTTTAAGTGGATGATATTGTTTGTTTGACTTAGAAATGAATCAAATGATGAATGTTTAACCTACACCACAAATTTTATTTTTTAATGACAGATGATTGCTGTAATATAATATAATATAATTATTTTCAGATATTTTTGTGCTGACAGGTGGATAGAGGTGTTACTCTCAGTGAGGCTCTTCTCAGGCATGATAAATGGCTTGAGAAAAAGGGGATTAAGAATACTAGCTTTGCTGTGGTGACATGGTCAGACTGGGATTGTCGGGTGATGTTGGAATCTGAGTGCCGTTTCAAAAAGATTCGAAAACCTCCTTACTTTAACAGGTAACACAGCAGATAAGCACTATCATTATTAATCTAAGCTCTTAAGATCGTAGAATGAGAAGCCATTTGTTTTTTTAATATATATATATATATATTTGTATGGATATGTATCCTATAAGACTAGTAGAAGATTCTCTCTAATTGTGTTATAAACTTCATTTAGATGGATCAACTTAAAGGTTCCTTTCCACGAGGTTTTTGGTGCTGTGAGGTGCAATCTGAAGGAGGCTGTTGAAATGGCAGGCTTATCTTGGCAAGGCCGTGCACATTGTGGCCTGGATGATGCGAAAAACACTGCTCGCTTGCTTGCACTCCTCATGCAAAGAGGTTTCAAGTTCACTTTTACAAAATCTCTTCCATTTACTACTGATCATCCAATTTCATGGAAGCAGCCACCAGAATACCTATCCATGTCACCTTATGAGCGGCATAAACCAAAGGATATGAATATTGTCCTATTCCAGTATCACCCTTACTGTTTCTGTGGAGTGAAGAGCAGCAAGGGGATGGTCCGGAAGCCCGGCCCAAAGCAAGGCAGCTGTTTCTTTGGCTGTGGAAACTGGACTGTTGCTAGAGGAGCTCGTTGCCACTATTTCGAATGGGCTTCTCCTTGACTGAAATGGTGAAACGATTTCTTAATCTTGCTTCATCGATTCCGCCCTCATAAAATGCTATGTATAAAAAAAATTAAAAAGATTGAGAATTAAAAAAAGAAAAAAAAATGAGATAGTAGCAGGGTTCTTGTCTCCGTTTGGAAGCAAATATGTTTTAGCTGGTTGGTGAGGTTTCTGATTTATGCAGTATAGATATGCATAGCTTGGTGAAATGCTAAAATGGCATGTCTCTAAAGAAAGTAAGTAGTTATATAAGGAAACTTCAACCTGTAAAGCTGACTTGTTGACAGGAGAACAAATTGGGATTGAGATGATTGGGTAGGCAGGATCATGCTTGTCCATGCTCCTGTTAAATTATCTTTAATAATTTGAGCTGGAGAGATACTGATGGTTTCTAATTTCTAATGGAATCTGTGGTGTTGCTTGTGCCTAGTTTTATATCTGCTATCATCTTATTTTTATGTTGATTTCCAACCGTTGGTGTTGCGTTAGTTACTGTGAACTATGTTTGAATCGGACAGAAGTCATCCATATACGTAGAAAATGTTATAAAAAAAAATTATAAGAAAACAACTCTTAAAATTTATAATAACATAAATGATATTTTTAATTAGATGATATTTAATATTAAACTGCTTATCATAGTTTTATTATTTTTATTTTTTAGGCTGTTTTATATAATAAGATTTAATCTATTTCTCTACTATAAAATAGCCGGTTTGACTTTGAAGAATAAAAACCTTAAAATGTTTCCCATTTTAATGATCGGAGAATATTATCATCGTTTCTCTTTATAACTTAAACAAGTAATGACTAAACTACCCATATATGAATAATAGTAACATTAACATCCTTCCTTGAGAATATGATATTTTTTTGTTATTTTTTTTAATTTTAAAATTATGTATGTTAACATTTTTATTAAATGAAATAGCAATGTGCAAGGGATGTGGGATCATAGTTGGCTGAAATTGAAGACACGAATATTAACATTTTATTAATAACAACCTGCAAAGGACGGGGAACCATAGTCGGCTTAAGTTTGTAACGCATGCTTGAAATTGAAGACAAGCATAACGTTATTTGCAAAAGTAGTCTAATAACTTCTCTCTAATATTAATTTGTTCTACGTTTGAAGAAGGTTTATATTAGAGATAAGTTATTAGACTACTTTTGCAAATAACTTTATATGAAAGATCTTAGTGATGTCTTTTTTTGTATTAGGTACTTAAATATTGAGTAAACATTATCAAGATATCCTCGAGTTTTTACAAGAAAGTTACGTCGATAAGGCTATGAGTAGATTCAATATGAAAGATAGCAATCCAGGAGACACATTCGTGGTCAAAAGAGGCAAGTTTAGTCTCAAACAATGTCCTAATAATAATCTTGAAAGGAAAGAGATGCAAAATGCATAAGTAGTAAGAAGTCTAATGTAAGCTCAGGTTTGTACTCATCTTGACACAACATTTATAGTGAGAGTTAGGCATATATTTGAGTGGTTTAGATATGCAACATTGGAAGACAACCAAAAATGTGATACGTTATTTGGTTCTCTGATTCCAATTTTGTAGAATGCTAGGATAACATGCGCTCCACATCATGCTATATCTTTATTTTGGTTGGAGGAACTATCTCATGGAAGTCTAGTAAGTAGACTTTTATAGTTTTGTTAATCATGGTTGCAGAGTTCATTGCTTATTATTAGACATCCAACCATGTGATATGGCTAAGAAACTTTATTATTGGACTACGTGTGATAGATGGTATTGATAGGCCATTGAAGATTTACTATGTGTTAAGGAAGGAGTTCAAGATAGGTAGATTTTCATAGAACATATATGAATAAATTTTATACTAACAGATCCATTAATTAAGGGCTTAACGCTTAAGGTCTTTCATGAGCACACTACTCATATGGGTGTTATTTATGATAATACCTTGGTTTAATGGGAGTCATTTTTATGTTTTATATGTTTTACTTTAGACATTGAATTGTTTAGTTTTCTGTAAAATAAAGTTGATGTTTATGGTTCTATTTTTGAGCTTACTTATGTTTTCTATGTGAAATGTTCACATTACATTAAGGGCTTTGGATTGATCTCACTAAAGATTGAAGAATGACCAGTTGGAAATATGCATGTCTGAGATCACATTGCATGTTATTTTTATGTTACTCATCCATATTTGTTATATGCCATTGAGTGTATTAGTATGGTGATCATCGTGGTTTAGTCATGATTGTATTGCGATAAAAGATGTGGTGGTTACATTACTAATATATAAGATGAGCCATATTGTTTAAGGAAAAGTCTAAAGATAATTAACATATAAATTCACTCATAAGAAATTTTGTGATATAATTTATTCAAGAATAATATGTAACTAAAGTGGAAAATTGTTAGGAAATGAGATTTTTTATATTAAATTAGACAACATATCTTTTTCTATTCAATTATATTAGCTATTTAATTTAATGAGTTAAAATTAAGTAGTCTAATTTTGGTAAATGTATAGACGACTCAAATTGATATGGTCTGATTGAGTAGTTACCGATTTTGTCATCATTAGAGGATTATTTGAACCATAATTGAGCAATATATAAAGATATTTTCGATTATGGTCCTCAATACACTAGATTATAGCACAATTTATCTTCTCCCCATTCAAAAAAGAGACGATTGTCTTATTAAGAAACTAAGACGATTGTCTTATTAAGAAACTAAGATGATTTAGTTGAGGAAGATCACAATCCCGCGCTCGCGCGCAATTGTGTTAATTTGTTCGTGATCAATTGTCATAGTATTTTCACAATAGTAAGTGATCGTTCATATAGCTATAACTAGGGTTGTTCATCTGATCGAAACCGTTGATTTTATACTCATTCGATCCGATCCGACCATCCGCTCGGATTGAAACATCTTAATCCGTAACCGATCCAATCACCTTTCACATCCACTCATTCTGATCCGTAAACTATTCGGATGACATCCGATCAATCCGACAATCTGACAAATAAACTTAATTAACTCTATTTTTTGTATTTTTAAATAAAAAAATTAAATTTTCACATAAATCATAACATAAAATTATTTGACTTTAAAAAAAATTAAAAAATCAAATAAATATATATATATAATTAATTTCGATCGGACCAGATGAATGGTAGTGAAATCCACCATCCGATCTGCACTTAACGAATGGGAAAAAATTTCATCCGATCCGACTATCAGATTGGATTGGATCAGATGAAAAATCAACGGATCAGATCGGATTAGATCGGATGAAAAATCAACGGATCAGATCGGATTGATCGAATGATCGGATTTTTTGCACACCCCTAACTATAATAGAAATATATAATAAAACTTTAGAGAAAAATACCGCATAAATTCCTTACATTAAGTAAAGGGATCATTTAATCCATTAGAAAAAAACTTTCATTTGATTATTTATTTTTGTAAAAAATGATAAAGAAGGAAAAAAAATATTTTGAATAAAATAATATTATCTTTTCAATACTTTATTTTATTAATAAATAATAAAATAATAAAAATAACTTTTTACTATATGATATTTTAACATAAAAACTATTAAAATATCGAGTGAATAGTAAAATTTATTTTTTTGATATTTTTTATAAAATATAAAAAATTAAATAATGTATTTTATAATTTAAGAATTAATCGAAAAAAATATACTAATGTAAGGAATATTTATGGCAGCTCACCCAAAACTTTAAAGGTATTATAGAAAAAATATTAATGAGTGTTTGAAGGTTCTATTGTCTTGTTACGAGGTGTATAGTTTATCTAGATTTATGTCTCACCTCTTTTATAGCTTATAAGCTACTTTTCATACCATTGTAACAAGCTTTGTTTGATTTATTTACAAAAACCTATCATATGTTATATTTTATTTTTGTGTATAGTTATTTTCTACAAACAAAATGTTTGAAAACTGTATTTTTACTTTCAATATTTATGGGAGTTTGAAAATAAAAATATAAAAACTCTATTAAGTGGGGGCAAGCAAGTCATATCGGTGTGAAAAAATAAAATTGAAGATAACTATAATATCAACGACTAAAAAGTTGAGAAGAATTTAATTTTATATATACTTATAATATTTTATTTTTATAATAACTAAATGATTATTATATATAATATATGTATTTATCAAATTTATGATTATAAATATAAAATTAAGTTATTATCATATTAATAATCATGAATACTCTAATATAATATAATATAAGTTTATCATTACAATCAATAAATAAATAAATAAATAAAATCTCTTAACAATTCATCACAACCACAAACAAAAATCTAAAACATCACAGAGCACAATCTAGATATGGCTATAACTCACATTACTATTCCCACCTCCCTCGTCAAATTCAAGCCTGACACTCTCGTCTCTCTCCTTCCATACCCAAATTCATAAATAAAATAAAAAGAATCAAAAATAAGAAAAAGAAAAGGCAAAAGAAATATCAATTATCAAGATCGTTGAAACAATGCTCTTACGGAGTGCGACCTCAAGCATTCTATCATCCTCCGTACTCCGTCCTCGAACCACTATTCCCAAAAGCGTCGTCGTTTCATCACTCTCACCCTCCAACAACTACTCCATCTCCGACCAAGACCTCGAATCCCGAGGTTTAATTCTCCGTCGTACGATAAATGATCTCAACCTTGACCACCTCAACTCTGTTTTCGCCTCAGTCGGGTTTCCGAAACGTGAACCTGAAAAGATACGAATCGCGTTGGAGAATACCGACGCGCTGTTGTGGATCGAGTACAAGAAGACTAACAAACCAGTGGCGTTTGCAAGAGCTACAGGGGACGGTGTGTTTAACGCTATCATATGGGACGTGGTGGTTGATCCGTCGTTTCAGGGGATTGGGTTGGGCAAAGCTGTTATGGAGAGGTTGGTTGAGGAGCTTTTAGGGAAAGGAATAACGAACATTGCTTTGTATTCGGAGCCCCGAGTTCTCGGGTTTTATCGGCCTTTGGGTTTTGTTTCGGACCCGGATGGGATTCGAGGAATGGTGTACTCAAGAAAACAGAAAAGGAAACCCATAAATAAGACTACATGAAGTAATGATTTTGTGTAATATTATTGATAATTATATTTAAATATTTATAATTATATCTAACGGGAAGTTTACGTGTAAGTTTTCATTGTGATATATAAATATCTAAAGGAATATTAATGCTTCACTTTATTTAGTTTTAGATTTTTTGCCCTGTTTGATCGTGAAAATAAATAAATATTTTTTTAATTATATTAAATTAAATTTTAATAAGTGGTTAGTATATAATAAATAAAATTTAACACACAATATTTCAAATAAAAACAACTTATATCACACTAATAATTTAAGGAAAAATTACAGGTGTATTAGTTCAACTAACTATTCACTATCAAGATAAAATTCAATTACAAGTTCACTATTTAAACTAATTTTTAAAATAATGTTTAAAGTAATTTACTTATAAGTTGTTGTTTTTCTTTATAATACTCATAGGAAAGATATTCGAATCCGGATCAATGTTCTTATAAACTCGAGTAACACGAGTAATCGAATTCGTTCGATCAATACCTGAAATATTAGTATAATAACACAAGTATAAAATGTATTATAGAGTAAATTTAATAATAAATAACCTTAACTATAAGATTCAATAATATATTAATTAATTTTAAATTTTCTAACAATCTTACAATAAGAAGATTAAACATAGTTTTAATAAAGATCGTTTCTTTAAAGTTAAATAATTAAAATATTATAAATTAAATATGCTTATCAATTAATTAAACATATATCTTGTTTGATAAATTAATTAATTTTTTTTAAACAAATATGATCTTATTTTTGCAAAACGTCTTGAGAGAGAGCACAAAAACAATTATACAATTATAATTAATGTAGTTAATTAAAATATGGAACAATATGTTATTCATATAGAAATGATTGAAATCTTAATACTAGGTTAAAATCTAATTATCATTATTCAAAGAGAAATAAATCAATAAAGATAATATAGTAAACGAATAATTTTATTTGAATAAACAAATATATTATAAGTTGAAACTCTAGTCGACCCTAGCTATTTGATCAAACCAATAAGATCGAATTTGATCGTACCTCAATCGTATTTAATATATCTCCTCGATTGATCATGTTATTACTCAATCGCGCAAGGATTAAAATAAATTCAAGAGTAGGTAAATCATATTCGATTGTACCTTAATCGATTTAACCTAACTTCGATATGTTTACTCAATTGAACCTAACTTTGATATGTTTACTCAATTTGAAAATCAACCTTAGAGACTTAGATCATACTCGATTGATCTTGTTATTACTCGATTGATCAAACAACATTATACTACATGTTCTATAATATAAAATGTGTTTAAAAACAAGTATATACATTAAATATATAGACTTTCGGTTTGAACAGGCATCTTGAAAATGCACTTAAAAATCAAATTATATTTAAACGTCTTGTTCATGCCAATACTCATAAATGTTACAGTTTTTTTTTACCTTTTTCCTTATTTTATTTTCAATTTTAAAGACGAGTTATTTTAAGTTTCTAAGGAGCATTCTCTTGCTTTGGATTTTTAGATTTCTTAAAATTAATCTCCTTTTCATTTAATAAAAAATGTTTATTGATAAACATCCACCGGTGATAATTTATGTTGTAGTTTGATTGATTGAATTGAATACGAATTGTAAAACTTAAATAAAAAATAAATTGAATTAAATTCAAGCCAAATTTAACCAACTAAAATTACATGAAAAAAATCAAGCTAAGTTGGAATAAGTTTGAGCCAGCTCATTAGCTCGATTTTTTTTTAAAATGTTATAACATATAAATGTTACTATTTATATGCTAGGTTAAAAACTTAAAATTAGAGAAACACATTTCTTCTTAATTATTAACCGATTCAGTCTTACTCACTCAACTCTTTATTTCTCCAACAACTAGTAGCAACCCTACGTCTATCAATATTTCTCTTTTCTCTAGTAACAACCCTCAGTGTAGCATTGTTTCACTCTTTTCTAGGGATAGCCCTACGTTCATTAAAACAAGCTAAAATATTTTCTACGTCATTCTAAAAATATGATTTTTCTATATATGATTATTGTATGTTCTATTTGAATATAATAAGAAAGCTTTATATGTATGTGCAGGAAGGGTGTTAGCTTTTGAGAAAAGTATTTGTTTAATTTTACTCATATATTTCTTTATGCATTAACTAGAAAAAATTGAGATTCAAAACACTTTATTCAAACCATAAGTTTCTCCACGAAGACAAGATAACATCTAACCTTGGTATAAAATGGGTTTGATGGCGTTTGCATTTCCCAAATTTATTTAGAAATGAATTTATGATTTTAAGAATTAGTTTTCTTTTAACTCATGTTTTGGTAGTCTTTTTCTTTTATATTTAACTAGTTATTGTAGCATAATAAATATTTTTGAGGAGTTATATTATCTCCGTAGATTTTATTGTGCGTGAGTTATTCATTTAGTATTAATTTATATTTTGTTTTAAAGATTTGTTATTGTAATATTATTTCCTTATTTTTTAATGTTTAGTTAATGTTTAAACTAATGAATTTTAATCATTAAATATAATTTTTAATTTATTAATTTTTTTAATTAACTAAAAAAAATACAATTAACAAGTAGTTTTAATTGTAACAATTCATACGTATTTAGTTTGGATTGTAAGTTACTTTTATCAACTCAAATTAAATTTAAATTGAATTAGAATTATTACTTCAAACTAATGTCACACAAATTATCAACCTATCCTTACACGGATGATAGTGAGATGTAAAATACACATTCTGTAAGTTAAAATATTTTCATTTAGAGACATTATATTACATACCAATGCAGAACACCTGAACATAATAGAATTGACCCTGGAACATTTTATAAGCTGGTTTTTATCTTGTTTTATTGACTATAATTTCCTCAGCAGTCAACATAGTTGAATATTTTAGGTTTCTACTCTGGTTTGGTTTGGCCTTTTAATGAAGTTATCATTTGCGATTGTCCAAAAGGAAAGAAAAAATAATTTTTTTTAATTAATATATTGAATTTATTAGCCAAAAAAGAGTGGAGGTTTTAACATGTACTGTGATTCTCATACAATTTAAATCAAATTGTGCACGAATAAAAAATCAGTAATCAAATTGTATGAAAAAGGAAAGGAAAAGAAAATGTCATTTTCTTCTTTTTCAAAAAATTCAGAGGGTGCTGCATTACATAATATTATCGCCTTAGTGGCTAAGGTAATTGAAAACAGGAGTACAAAGGCCAAGGTGTTGCTCTTTATTACCAAGAAGAACTAAACTAACTATAGATGAAAGAAATCACCTAAATAAAGGAACTGTTGCTCTAAATTTCCAAGAAGAAGTATAATAACTATAAAGCAGAAAGAAAACATGGGAATCTAAAGACTTCTAAATCGACTTCGGATTAGATTTCCAAGAGAAAAGTTGTACACTGTGAAGCTCTTTTATAAATGTTTACATCAGCGAGGCAATGTCACGATACTCACAGAGTTATTATTTACAAGAACACTAAAACAGGCAATTATTTACCATTGCATGGATTCAAAAGAAAAATACAGAGTTCCACAGTTAAGTCACATCACAAACATTGTCTCTCAAGGAGAAATGATATGGTACTTATAGTATCATTGATGTCGGTGATGCAAATAGGATTGTAATTTCCAGTAAATTACCTTAATGAATTATTACCAGAAGATTGAGGGAAAGCCAGATCACAAACACTACTCAACAGCCATGGCCTCTGATCTGCCACTTCCATCCTCCGCCACATTCTTCTGTTCTTCAGTTGCAAGTCTCATCTCCTCAATTAGATTCTTCTGGTCTTCCTCTATGGTATTCTGCAATTCATCTACCTGCATAAAGGTTGCATTAAAGAACAATTAATGGAGATCAAATTACTTACCAAGTTGATGTTTACAAATATTCTCAAAATCCTCAATATTTTACAAATATTCTCAAGATCCTACGCAAATGATAGACTTGAAAGATCAAGTTGGATACAATGATTAATTTCAAAAACAATTTTTGTTTTAATTAATCGTAAGATTTTTATGTTTTATTTATCATTAATCTTTTTTCATCATTTATTTTTTTAAGGATTGATTAGACCCAATGCATCACTAAATAGACCCATTTCATGTAGGGTTTTTTAGGGTTTGAATTTCGTGTAAGGTTTTTTTTCTTTTATGGTTTGTTGTTATAAAAACGTAGCAGTTATGTAATCTTGATTAGACCATATATCATTTGTCAAATTTATTTCAGAAAGCTTTGTACTTTACATTCTTGATTGAATGTTTGAATTCGACTTATTAAATGGAGTAATCATCCTTTGTGATGTCTTAAAGTTAGGGCTTTAAAAACTCTTTTTCCTTAGGGTTCTAACCCGATCATCTTCAACACGTTCATAGCAAATCGATTGTTCTTATTCTTTTGAGTTTGTGGGTTCCTAGGATTCTTTGCCTACATGATCTGCATCATTTGGTATCAGAACATTGGTTGGTGGAAACAAAATTATCTATCAATATCTATTTTTGTTCGAGTTCTTGATTTTGAAAAAAAAAATCTATCCTTTCATAGTTCTTGCCTTTTCTTTTAATTTTGTTTTCGTCGTTCTTTTTGAATTCTTCCAAATTTTTTTCTTGTTATTTATTTTTGTGTTCAATCTATCTTTATTCTTTAAAATAAAAAAATCCGTCATTTCATAGTTATTGCGTTTTTTTTTTCAATTTCGTTTTCGTTGTTTTTGTTTTTGGATTTTGTTTCGTAATTTTCTTTGAATTCTTCCTTTTTTTGTTATTTATTTCTGTATTCAATCTGTCTTTATTCTTAAAAAAAAATTAAAAAAGAAGAAGAAGAAGAAGAGAGCTTGGTGCTTTTCATAGTTTAAAAAAAACTGAATTGATAAATTAGAATTATAACTTTAAACGGCCGTAACTTTTGACTCGGATAACGAAACGATTATTATAGGATATCAAATCAAAACTCAGCTCAATTCTTATAAGCGAAACAAGGGGTTGCCTACGTTCTTCGCTTTTTTTGACCCTTAATTCCTTCATTTACATCACTTATTGAGGGTTTAAAGTTTATCGTATCTTTTTATTTGACCGTGTTTTGCGGTATTTTTCATTAGGGTTACGAATTTGATTTGTGTGTATTTTCTATTCACAATAGTAATCAAAAACAAAAAAAAAAGAAAAAAAAAAGAAAAAAGAAAAAGAGAAGGATAAAATAGCAGATTATTTGAGATTTTAATTCTTGTTTTTTTGCTTAAATTTCTTTTTCTTGTTGGAATTAATTTTTTGTTATTTTGTTCTAATTTTCATTTATTTTGGTTAACCAAAATAAGAAAAGAAAGATCTTGAAAATATTTCTAGCTCAAGATTATTTTTTTCTATTTTAACTTTCCTTATTTACTTTTTTTCATCTTCTTTTTAGTTTCTTTTCTTATATTCTTATGTTCCTTTTTGGTTCTTTAAAGTCCTATTTGACTTTCTTTCTATCAATTAAGTTTTAAAATTCTAATTTTTGAGATTGTCACCAATAAACCGTTGTTTCTTAAGATTAGTTGAATTATTTGACTTTGTTAAGAACATAAAAGAATGATGACTTGAGGTATAAGTGGTAAAAGGCAAAAGAGATAAAAAAGCCCAAAATAATGTAAAATATGAGTGATAACAATCTTATTTTAGAGCAAACAAGTGAGAATGTGTGTGAGGAAAAATACTTTTTATCTCATTTTATTTTATAGGTTGAAAATATGAATAAGGAATGAGGAGAACCACAAGAGATTGACTTGAAATTCTTCATTGACACTCTTAATGATCAATTTTAAGAAGTTGAATGCAAGTTTGAATGATTTAGAATTCTTTTTCAATTATGATTCATATAGAAGAAGACTCCAAAGGAGATATCAATATAAGCAATACAAAGATGATAATTTCGTCTTTTCAAGAAAAAAATAATCCTGAGTTATCTTTGGAATAAAAAAAAAAGATTGATCATGTATTTAATTAACATAATTACTCCAAGAAAAATAAACTACACTCATAACATAAATATTCCATTACATTTATAATAACATAACATAAAGAAATTATTAATAAACAAACAGTATACATTAGAGTGTGTATTGTTATATTATCTAAAAAAAATCATAACCATAGATTGAAATTGTATGAATTCTTTTATTTAAGTTTTTGGTTCATCTCTAGAATTTTTTTTCGATATTAATATCAAGTAGAACCAATATCACCTGCACTTAAAACACCAAAACCAAAACCAATTCACTTGTACAAACATAAAACATACTATCAAAATTTTACACTGTCCATGAAGAGAGGTTTTACAATTCTCCTACAATAGCAAACATGTGGAGTCTTACGAGAGATTGCTTTTTTCATGAAACGATGGTTAATAGAATACATTTCTTTTTATAATTTTTGAAACTAGAAACTCTTAAAAAACCTTAAAAATGGCGGTGTATGAAAATGAAAACGTCAAAATAGGTAGGAATTAAAGTGAAAGAGGTGTGCTCACGAAAATGCCCCTACCCTATTTTTCCCACATGTCAATTTTTTTGTTGTTGCTATTAATGTTCATAAAAATATTAAATTCCAACTTTTTAATTATTAGGGAGTATTAAAGTGGATCGCTTTGAAAATACGATCGATTTGTGATTTTTTGGTTTCGTTAAAACATTGCTAATTTGTTATAATGGTGCCCCAAAAAATAGGAGAAAACTGGAAAAAAGAAAAAAAGAAAAAAAAAAGGGTGTGAAGTTAAAAAATGAAAAATCACATGAAAAACAAATCCGCAAAAGCCCCAATAAGTCTAATTTCATCAGCCCTGATTCGCGGTCTCACTTTCCACACCAACGCTGGCCGTGAAGTATCCTCCAACTCTATTGCTGCCGGCCAATAGTCCCCATAGTCCACTCTCCCACTCTCTTTCCCGTGAAGTATTCTGCTTGGTTGGCTTTTAGTTTGTATCTCTCCGCCTTATCTTGATTTTTTGGTTTCAGTTCTGTTCTTTATGCTTAGAATTGCCGACCTTGTATATATTATATGGGTACTGTGATACTAGCTAGTTTAGTGATCCTATATGATGATTTATGACCTTTTCAATCATTCAAGTGTGTTATTCTCAACTTTTCAATACATTTCAAGGGTCTCCTTTTTAATTGCTGTAGGGCCTCACAAACTCTTGAGCCGACCTTGTCAAGATGGTTAGTGCGGATCTTTATTATATATTTTGTTGGTTTATTTTTTATTATTGTATAATTGTAATGCATTTGGTTTTTGTTTTCAGGAAATTTTTAGGGATGCCATCCTGCAACCTGGTCTACCTGAAAATTTTGCTCTACAGACGGTTCAACGAGTCATAAAACCTCAAGTAATCACTGGGCATTCCTTTCTTCACAAAACTAAAGCTATTGTGTTTTATACTACCAAATACAATATGTTAATGGGCTGAGCGCCTAAGCTTTTGGGTATGCTTTGTTATCCTACAGAAGCAAACAAAGCTAGCTCAGGATGAGAATCAATTGTTGGAAAATATTCTTCGTACATTGCTACAGGAACTTGTGGTATGTTTTTATTTTTGAGTAGATGGATACATGACTTGATCTTCAGAAAAGTTACATTTTTCTTTGTTTAATAATTGTAAGAGAAATCTACAGTATTTAAAACTTAGTCAAAGGGAGACCAAAATTTAATTATGTAAACTTATATACAATAATTTTGTATTGATGGTTTTCTTTACTGTATGTCTGTGTCCAAAGCTGCTGAAAAAGCTTATGATGGGTAATTTTGTAACGTGTTACCTTTCTTAAAATGGAGAGAATACTTGTTGAATTTTTGAAAGTTTGCTGTTTTTATCTTTAATGTTATTATCTTCAGCATTATTACTACTATTATTATTTTGTTACTCTTGGTAATTGCCTGTTTAATGACAAGACAATTTTTGCTTTTATTTGTTGCAGTCTTCTGCAATACAGTCAGGGGAGCAGATAATGCAGTATGGGCAGTCAATTGATGATGGGGGAAGTACCCAGGGCTATATTCCACGTCTTCTTGGTACACACATGCCTTAATTTTTTAAGAGTTTGTTTCTTCTTCTTTTTTTCATTGGATTATTATTTTGGATCCATACGGCTTCCTTTCTCAAGAAATCATCTCGCTAGTTGCTACTGAAAATTTATATCGACGAGTAGATAAAGTCATGGAATTTTTAGAGATGTCTGTTAATGTGGATATTATCAAGGCTTCAGGAGGGAAAGAATTTTGACCTGTGCTTCTTGATATAAATTAGTCACTAATCCATTTTAAGATTTCTCTGCTTTTCTCATGAATGCAATGATTTTGGTTGGCTAGGCTTGCCTCTCTCTTGTGTTGGGAGCATCACGAGATTCCTCCATTATGCTGAAAAGATTCATATTTATCAAGTATTTGAGATATGTCTTGTATAATATCTTCTGTGTCATTACTATACTGGTGTCAGAGAGCCTTTAGTATCTTATGAAAAATATGGCAGGTATTTTTCGTGCTGTACAGCTCTTAGTTATTGGACATCTATTGATGTTATTACCTAGAATGCCCTAACTTCCCCCTTGATGGAACACAGATTTATCAACCATTTAAGCAACACCAGAGAGGTGCAAGAGCTCTTCATATGGGCTGATCTTGGGGAAACAATTTAGGGTGTATTCTGATAAAGATTTATTGGAACTAATTGCGTTTGGACATTTATCGGAAATCTATTAATGTTTAGAAGATTGATTAAGGAGAAGAATGGAAGAGATATTGGGTAGTGGTTCTTTGCTTCGGTATGACTAGGTCTTTATCATTATATGGGACCTATAGAAAACAAGTAAAAGAAGCATGGTGACTTTTTGCTCTTAGTTTTCTGTCCGTGTTGAAATTCTTTGAACATCCTAAAAGGTGTGAATTTTGTTATTAATATGATAAGACCATCTCAGTACCTTAGTCTACTGAATGTATAGAAACCTCGTAACCTGAAACGTGTCAAACTTGCTTGGTCATCAAGCCTTCATTTTCTTTACATCCATGGCTTGTTGCTCTTCAATCCTTTTTCTCATAGTGATGTTATTCTCCTCTGTTGCCATATATACCAGACATTGTGCTATATCTTTGTGAGAAAGAGCATATTGAAGGTGGCATGATATTCCAGTTGTTGGAAGACTTAACAGAAATGTCTACTATGAGAAACTGCAAAGATATTTTTGGTTATATAGAGAGTAAACAGGATGTACTAGGAAAGGTGGGTTCTTTTACTAGTCAAGAATTTCTCTTTTTTCTATTTGGGATGGTTATGTCTTTCTAAGAATGACTTCACACTTTTATAATCCTTACAATCGTGTTACCTACAGCTTGAGCTTTTTGCTCGTGGAAAACTGGTTATGTTGAGGACATGCAATCAACTCCTTAGGAGACTATCAAAGGTATTACAATTAGCCAAATTTGTTGCGTTGGTTTGAATAATTTGTTAGTACCTTTTTAACTTTTCAGAAATAGTGTTTGTTCCATGCTGTATGTCGTTAGTGCATGCCACGAGCAAAGTTACATTTCAATGATCTGTTTGAGATGCTTACTTATATCTTTGTGCTTCTATGAGATAATTGAAAGATGCTTTGTATTCATATGTTTGCAAAGGTCTTTAATTTACTTGGGTGTGGATGTTTACAGAATTTTTTTTGTATATTCTTGCTTTATTACCTTTTTTGTTTTGTTTTCTCCTACCTCTCTCCTAAATCTCAAATGGAAAAATAAAAAAATCAGATTTTTTCCCCAATTACTTTTCTATCAAGAAAAGTATAGTAGATGCACTCTATGGAGCATTTAATAGAGTAACTATTGAAGATCGTGTTTTGTACTCATATGTTTTACAGGCTAATGACGTTGTATTCTGTGGAAGAATTCTCACATTTTTGGCACACTTTTTTCCGTTGTCTGAGAGATCAGGTGGTCCTTTGCGCCTCCACCCCCTTTTGTTTCTTTTTATAGCGTTTGATGGGTAATGATCTTACTTTGCTTGCCTGGTTAATATATGCAGCTGTCAATATAAAAGGAGTTTTTAACACATCAAATGAAACAAAATATGAGAAAGACCCTCCAGATGGTACATTTTCACTTCCTGCATAAATTTTTCACCACTTTTGTTGTTGATCTATTACTAGTTTCAACAATTATGCATGTGATCAACATATATACTAATTATTTTACAAATTCCAGGACTTTCCATTGATTTTAACTTTTACAAGACCTTCTGGAGTTTACAGGTGATGAGTTCCTCCTCTTTCTTTAACAGTTTTCTATATATCCCCAACTTTTTGTTGAAGAATAACTATGCTACTAATTTATTATTGTAGAATAACATCCTGAAATGTCTTGCTAGGTGTGACTCGTGATTATAAGCTCTAGTGTCCGATTACAAATAGTCTTTGAGTGCCTATGACTAGGTGTTCAAAATATTTTTGGTGTTGAGTGAGTATGGGTAATAGTATTTGCTCCAAAGTTCATTCTGATTAGATGAGAAAATTTTCTGTTTGCATTTTCAGGAACATTTTTGTAATCCTGCTTCCCTATCTCTCGCTCCTACAAAGTGGCAGAAATTTACATCCTCTTTGTTGGTATAACCATGAATCCCAATAGGTTTTCTTTACAAAGCTACTTGTCATCGTATTATGCTTAACTTTTACCTTCTTTTTTTCAATCAATTTTTGACTTGTATGGAATTCTTGATTGGTTAGGTCGTCCTGAACACATTCGAAGCTCAACCTTTAAATGATGAAGAGGGAGAGGCCAATAATTTGGAGGAGGAGGCAGCTACTTTCAGCATAAAGTATCTCACTAGCAGCAAACTTATGGGTTTAGAGGTAACAATGCAGAATAGTGATAATGAAATTTCCATTTCTGCTTTGTGAAAGATTCCTCTCTAAATTATATATTTTTTCTGCTCCCATGTGGGGATGCTGTGAATTGCGGTGAAACAGTTAAAAGATTCAAGTTTCCGTCGCCATATTCTTGTGCAGTGTCTCATATTGTTTGATTACTTGAAGGTAACTATTGCATGAAGCCTTAACTTCTCTTTGAATGGGAACTGCTCATATTGTTGGGCATTTGTGTTATCCAGCTGGTAGATGATCTGATTAACTTTTATTATTTTGCAGGCCCCAGGAAAAAGTGAAAAAGATTTGCCATCTGAAAGTTTGGTTAGTGATCTCAATAGCTGGAGTTTATAACTTACAAAGTCTTACTAGGAACTGATCTGGGTGTCTCTGTTTAGTGTGTGGCTGTATTTCGTACGAAGAAGCGCACATGATCTTTACATTAACAACATTTTCTTGTCAGAAAGAAGAAATAAAATCTTACAAGGAGCGGGTAAAAAGGCTGCTGGAAATTACTCCACCCAAGGGGAAAGATTTTCTTCATAAAGTTGAGCATATATTAGAACGCGAGAAGAACTGGGTAAGGATACCCCTCTCTCTCGCTCCCTGGAACATGAACACAAGTGTATCTGAAGTATAGAAACTAAATTACTGCTATCAATCTTCATTGAAACCGTGTTTGCCTAGGTATGGTGGAAACGTGACGGTTGCCCAGCATTTGAAAAGCAACCAGTAGAGAAGAAAGTGGTCCAAGATGGAGCTAAAAAGCGGTATGTAACTTTATCTTCTATTTCTCTCTCTTGCATCCTCTTTTGTGCCTCTCTCTCTTCCATACCTTTCTACCTGCTATGTTTTAAAACATTTTATATGGGTACCCTAATGGAAGGTCCAACAAGATTTATTCAATGGGGATCCTTCTTGGTGAAAAAGGAGAATTTGGTATTGGTAGTCCATCAATGTCCTTGAACTCAACTAATTACTCTGTTAAATTGTTTTCATGTTTGATTCTGATGACTTGCAACATGTGACGACAATTGTTTTTACTTTGCAAAATCAGTTTCTAGTAATTAATACATCATCATTTCATAAAAGGAAAGGATGCCATATCAGGAATCTCAGTTTTATGGGGAGCTCAGTGCAAAACTCCTTTTCTGTTATGCTATCCTAGTTGTGTGAGTCATTGTATTGAATATGACTAGGTATATGATATCAACACTGGCTCAAGAGTCCAATATGGATAAGGAAAGATTGTCTAGCAATTCCCCTTGTTTAGGTCTTAGGGGCTGTTTAGCACCCTTGTTTAAAAAGGTATTTTGAAGTCTCTTTGTTTGTTTGTGAAAAGAGTGCTAGGTAAGAATAAAGTTAATTTTGATCTAATTTTTCGTTAAATATAACGGAATAGTATATGTGATACATACATGTTTGTATTTTTCGATAAATATATATCTAATGAAGTAATTTTTACTTAAAAAATTACTCAAATCTTTTTAACAAACTATTTCGATCAAATTTGAATAAAATTTTATTGTTTAATGTGTGACTTTGGATATTAAATAATGAAAATTTTGTTAAAGTTTTATTGTAAATATTGTTTAAGTTTAAAAGAAAAAAATTTCTTAAAAAAATTAATTAATTTTTTTACATATTAAAAAATACAAACATATGTTGTATGTGCTATTCCGTTATATTAAACGAAAAATTGGTTGAAAATTTATCTATCTTTGCTTGACACTTTTTCACAAACAAAACAACTTAAATGACATCTTTTTCACAAACAAAGATACTTGTGTTTTTTGAACTAAGGTACTAAACAATATATTTGGCTTAAAGAAACCTATCGATAATGGTTTATATCAAATTAATTCTTAGATGAATTCCTAGGAAATTAGAGAGAGTAGTGGATGCACAATATAAGGAAAGCAAAATGGATGTGACGTACAATAGACATTGTTCTTTTTCCATTCCTTTTCTAATTGATATGATAGATGCTTTAAAGCAAAGTTTTATTTTAACGTTGAGAAAAAATTGTTCATGTGTCATATAGACAAAGTTACTATACAAACATACAAGGAATTACATATTCCACTGCGAGGTTATGTAGTTAAAGGATGCAAATTTAGGACTGTGGATGATGTCTTAAAAGAATATAAAATATATTTGCATGTCTTTTTAAACTGATACTTGTGTCTACAAATTCTCATTCGAACTATTTTAGGCCTTAGTACCTTTGTTCTTCTCAGCCTGCGTTGACTTTTCATAATAATGATGTAAAATGTGTTCTTTTGACGTCCATCCTAGATGAGTTGGGAGATCTGACTTATTCCTCTTTTAATCCTTCAGTAGGCCACGGTGGAGACTGGGAAATAAAGAGCTCTCTCAGTTATGGAAGTGGGCTGATCAAAATCCGGTTTGCATTATTTTTATTTTTTAAGGAATTTAACTTTGGGAACTATATTTTAAGTGGTAGATTTTGGCTAGCCTATCACTTGTGACATGGTTGCTCATGCTAAAAATGAAATTGAAGCAATGAAGGCCTGATTATATAGCCATTCAAACAAACATAATTAACCTAAATCAAATGAAGCAGGGCCAGATTAAAAAAGAAGAAAAATATAATCCTCTGTTGCATAATATAGGCACAGAGGCCCATAATGTGTCCCAATTTCTCATCATTACATCAATTTTTTTTTCAGTAGGGAGCAGGCGATAAAGGCATAAATATATCTAGAATACGTAATTGTACATTTGCTTTGGTAGAAAGACAATCATTTAAGCATGATAATTGTAACATTATTCACCATATTATGACATTCCTGGTCATAAAAGCATTAAACACCACAAGCCTATGAGATGGTACTACACGGGTTGGCGTTCCTTTGTACTGAACATGTGCAAGTGCAGATCAGATTCGTTCATTTTTTTTTCCTTGATAAGAGAACTTAAAAATTATTCTAGAAATTATTGTCTGGGAGAATGATTGGTATAAATCAGTAACTGAAGGTCAGCTATATGGCCTTGAAGCTATTTTACATTTCTGTGATTTTAAGTTAGGCCCATTTAACTATAAAAGTTACATACCAATGGAAACATGGACTCATATAATCATAAAGTAAGTAATTAGATGTTTCTTTTGCTGTAAATCAATGTATCAGATCGTGTATGTTGAAGAGTAGTTGGACACTATTCCTGGGGAAATAGAGGGATATGTCTGATTTTAAGAGTGATACTTACTGTTTTGTTGTTTGATGCCATGATCCCAATCATAGTACTTTTGGATTGTAACTTTATGCTTCAAATTCCTTTTTGATACATCCAGAATGCATTAACGGATCCTCAACGCATTAAAACGCCTGATATATCAGAGTACTGGAAACCCTTAGCAGAAGATGTAAGCTCTCTGTCCTCTTGAGTGTTGATATTTCTTTAAATAATGATATTTCTGCTTATTATCCTTCCCTTCGTATCTCACATGAGATGTCTATCATCTAGATATTATATTAATTTATTAAATCATAATATTAACCACTGGATTCATTTATTGGAATTGCAGATGGATCCATCAGCTGGCATAGAAGGTGATTATCACCACAAAAACAACAGGGTGAGTTTCGGTTCTCATATTCAGCCTTTTGCGTTAATGATTGAGTTACTAAGATCAATCTTTTCTATTTCGGTTCTCATCAGCTGGAAAATGGTAAGTTTGGACCAGGGCTGTTGTGCTAACTCTTAAAAATCATTAGAATGTGTTGGTCACCAATCCATCCTCTTAAAAGCTCAAGCTGTTGGGAGATGGGCCATCAATTTACTCTTACATTCTTAACACTCCCCTCAAGCATCAGCTTTAACACATTGTAGAAACACTTGAAATTTGACAAAATGGGGGTTGCAGAGGTGTTGGTTATCATTACACTAAAAGCTTAATTTGGGAGGATAAGTGACCAAGACACTATAACAAAAGGCCTTTAACAATGATCAGAGAGCAGTGCAGAGGACAACTAGACTGGGAACCTACAACTAGAACTCCTGTTGGATAAAAGCTTTTATTCCCAATAGAGAGAAATCTGGTCATCTTCTGATGAGACCTAAACTCAAAATGTATTTTAACATTTTCCATTATTTTCTTTTTTTCGCATCCTATTCGGTCTCGATTCTTCTATTTTTAGGATGAGGAGATTGGTCTTTGACAATGTTTTTAAGCATTCTGATATCAGTTGTCTTCTTAAATCTGATATAAGAGCACTATCTATTTAGCAGTTTGTGCTGTTATCTGACTCCAACATGTCCTTTAACTTTTTGTCTTTGATTCATGTTTTCTTACCCCTTGAGTTCATGTTATCATTAATGGATATCATTTATGCAGGTTTACTGCTGGAAAGGTCTTCGACTTTCTGCTAGACAAGACTTGGAGGGCTTTTCTAGGGTCAGACTGACATTACAACTGAATTGACTTTCATTATGTAATTCACTTAAATCCCTAATCTTGATAGAAGGTCTGCTTTTTAATTGCAGTTTACTGATCATGGTATTGAGGGTGTAGTGCCTTTAGATCTTATTCCTCCTGATGTCCGGTCCAAATACCAAGCAAAACCAAATGACAGGTCTAAACGTGCTAAAAAGGAAGAAGCAAAAGGTGCTGCACATCAGTTGGAAGAAAATCAGGTATTACTACAGGCATAATAGAACTGAAAAAATTGTTGCATTTGAAAGTTCGTCTTTTTGTTGCAAATGATAACATTTATGGTCTATTCTTTTTGCCTAACAAAATATGTCAAGAATCTTAGCAACCAAAAAAAAAAAAATGAAAAAGAAAAAACACAAACAAAAACAAAGTCATCTAGTTTGGTAAGTAGACTGTAATTCAATTTCAGCCATTTTTTGGGATCAAAAAGAAAACAACGAAGTTTTATTCTTGAAAACCTCGATTTCTTGGGTGTTTTAATTGTACGAGTTGGGACTTTTAGTTGATGGTGGTAAAGGCTTGGTATTTCCCTGGAAAATACTCTTAGTTCAAAAAACCCCATCCCGATTATCTTTTGATGTGTATGGTAGGGGAGAGAGACCTGCTTACTAGAGGGTTCTTTGCAAACGTTTTTACTTGCTTTTTTTAGTTTTATGTAACGTTTTGCTTTCTTTTCCATAAAAGACTTCAACACCTGCCAGTGAGATAGAGGAGGGAACCAGAGCTGATCTTGAGGCTACTGTGGCTGCAATGGATGCTGATTCTGTTGGAGCAGCTGGCAATATTTCTCAAGGTGGTAGTCCGATACCAGATGAAAACCAGAAGCAAAGCTCAGACACAGATGTTCCAGAAGCAGGCCAGTTGGAACCAGATGCTGAAGTAGATCAGGGAATGATTGATGGTGATGCAGATGCAGATGCAGATGTTGATTTAGATGCAGTAGGCTGAGATTAAGAGGGTACTGTGACATTATACAATGTAATCAGGTTCTTTATCAGCGAGAAAAATCCGTTGAGATTCTTGTTTGGAGGGTGATAACCATTCAAAATATTGGATAATAAACCCTTTTTGTGTTCCAATCTAATTTACTTTAACGTTGTAGGTTGCATTTACTAATTGTACCTGGCAGCGTGTTTTAGCATACTTTATTTTATTTATTTATTTATTTTTAATTTTTTATTAAAAAAATTTGGCCGAATCATCTTTGCCTTTTAATTTGTCTATGGTCTGTGTTATAGAGTGGAAAAATCATATGTTGGTTCTGGATTAAGGGTTCCTAGCAAATCTATCATAATTCGTACATACTTTTTAAAAAATATTACATTTTTACACTCATATACCCATGTATATATAGGTTTCGTACCTATTTTCTAAGAGTGCCTATAAAGAGTATAAATACTTATTCGGCATTTAACTGAAATGTTTACTCGCATAATTTCTGATATATCACCAAAGAATAAAATAAAATCTTTTTTATATTCCTTTTGAACAACTGAATATTAAGAGTTTAATTTATGATTCAAAATTATTAATTTAATATAGGAAAACATGTTGACTTAAATGCTAACTTGACTCATTCCACATGCATAAATAATCCAAGATGTACATATTAAAATAAAATTAATAAGAGAAATATATTAATTTATTTACGTTTAATATTTGAGCCGAAACTTTTTAAAATTGACCTAGTGTTATTAAATTCAAAAACTATTTTTTAAATATTAGTTAGTTTATATTTAGATAATTTAAAAAAAATGGAAACAATATTTAGTCATTTTCTAAACACGAGCATTTTCAAGATTTATCCAAAACTAATATTCAAAAATATTTTTATCAAACACATTTCATATAATTTCTAGTTTTTTGTTTTTGAGGGAAAAATAAAGAACTTTCAAATTCTATACCACAACCCCAAGGTATGGAATTTGGACGCAAGTCTTGTTGAAATGGAATAATTAATTTTCCTACGAAGGATAGGAGGCTAGAGTAGAGAGTTTTGATTAATTGATTCAAGCACAGAAAAATTCATGTTATATTCATGGAAAGTACTGGTTATTTTTTGTAGCTTTAACTGAAACAGAATTAAAAAGAAGAAGGAATAAAGGTTATCCTCATACAGATTGCAAAACATAATGTAACGCATTTCTGTAAACATAATATAACGCATTTCTGTAAACATAATATAGCAAACAAATAGCTGGTATTTATTGGGGAAAAAAATCGCTGGGACATTTCAGCAAGACATTTACTATCCAGATTCTACTGATAAATTTTTGGCTCCCCCAAAAAAAGATCCTACTGATAAATTTGATGGATGAAACACCCATGCTTCCTCTGGTTCATGCAAAAAACTTATTCCTGTGTTTCTTCAAATAGGGTCTTCTAAGTGTCACTTAGAAATCTATAACAAACACCAGTATTGATGATATTTGGATATGCACAAATCTAATCATAAATCATGATTAGTAATCAGACTAAACAGGAAAAACAAATAGTAAAAACGCACATATTCCATTTCGAGCGGTCGAACAGCAAAAGGTTTGCAAGTTGTTTCATAAGGACACAGGAAAAATATTGAAAGTGAGGAAAGTTTATAAAAATTAATGACAAAGCTGCTGGGCCATTTTAGAAGCTGTTACTCGCCAAGGCTAAAATTTTGACAGATACACGGCACAATCAGTTCTAACATTTCGGAACACTGTCTTCTTGGACTGACATCATGCTCTCTGCCCAAACAAATAAAAGAAGTAATCAGCATAACTAGAGAGGTTTATTCCCACAACCATAGGAAACATTTGAAATATCTTTCTTGAATTCTCGAACACAAGGCATTTCACAAGATTATTTCTATTCCTATGCATGCATATTTATTTTGGTTCCGATAATGTGAATGAAAATAGAGAACATCATGGGTTAAATTCCCTAATCGGTTTCATTATAGTCAAAATCCGATTCAGCTTGCCTGCATTGGAAGGTATAGTTTGAACTCTGGAGGAAGTTCCTCCTCTGAGTATAAGCGATCAGAGAAATATATCCTCCTCAGGCGGCAATTTGCATGAATCTGCACCCGCAATGTCTCTACATAATTCGTTCCATAAGCCCTCTTGGTAAAATCAGCCAAATTCAACTGGATTTGATTCCAGCCCTCATCCATTCTCAGTGGCATTGTGCAGATGTATGGTTTCACTCGAGTGACAGCCTGCATAAAGAAATTTTGGGGACAACGTCTTTAATACTCATACATTGTTTTTTAGTGCAATGAGCCAACATAAGAGCATATTGTGTCAGCAAACAGCACAAACAATTACATAAACCAACATTTGACATCAAACAGACAACATTCTTAGAATGATGATTGCATAAGCAGGAGCACTTGAAACAAAAACAATCACAAACCAACAGGACCAATGTATGTTCTTTAAATGCTGTGTTTGTTGGTTAACTAATTAACAGTGTGCTTTGCAGATGGAAAAAATAACCTGACAATTTTGCCTGCTCAAATAAAAGAAAAAACAAGAAAGTACATGCATTGCTCTAAAAATCAAGCACGATTGCATATATCTTACACAGCTAAAGAGTATACAAATACAGTAATATCATATTTGGTTGGTAAGAACGGGAATAGGAATAAAATTGATTCCTTACAATTTTACGTTTGGTTGTGCTATAAATTGGGAATGGAACAAAATCAATTCCTAAAAGATAAGGAATAAAAATTCCATCCTTCCCCTTAGGAATCATGATTCCATTCCCATGCTAATTTTTGGTTCTAATTTTACCTTAACCTAAAAATAAAACTCTAAACCCTAAATACTATACCCTATACTACAAACCCTAAATCTCAAATCTCAAAACTCTAAACCTTATTTAAAAAAATAATATTTTTAAATAATAATTATTTTAAAAAATAATAATTTTAATAATTTATTTTGTCTGACGAGAAAATAACAATTAAATGACATTATTTAAATTTTATTGAATATAAAAAAATTAGGATAATATACAATGTTTTTCATTTCTTTCCTGTAAACAAATATTGTATCACTAATTTTTTCTTTGATTCCAGTGATAAAATCAAACAATATAATAGTAACACTGTTTACTTTACATTCAATTCTATTCTTATTCCTATTTTCATTCATTTTTCATTATGTAAACCAAACATCACCTAAAAAGCTTTGAGAGTAATCCAGTATGAGTATATAATTCAAAGCTTTGAGGTAATCAGCTCTTGAATAGGTACAACTACAAAAACATATCATACATATCAATTTGCATGACATAACTAGAATGGAACTCAAAAATTGGTTGAACCCGTTATTCATGGTTGCAAAGTCAAGATGACAAATTGATAGGAAAGTAATTTAAGCCATCCACCTTTCATACAAAATATATTTTGCTACTTATCTCAGGGTTCCTTTAAAACACCAAAATGATAAAATGAGAGAAAAGAAAAACATTAGAAAATTGATAGTACAAGTAAACATGGGCAAACTTACACACTTGAAAATTAGAAGCTCTAAAACGTCGCCTGACATTCTTATCATCCAGCACTTGAATCTCAAATGTGAAATACTTCTTTAGATTCTTCACTATCATAACCAGAAAAGGGAGTTTTATGCCGAGTGTTGCAGCAGGATCTGCCGGGCATGTAATGTAAGTTGACTGGATGTTTGATCCAACTATTTCAAGAACATTGGACTGTATATCTTCATCTTGAGGTCGTTTTACATGGCCATTGGTAACTGTTGCATGGGAGAAAAGATAAGAAAAGAGAGAAAAAAAACACTTAAGCCGCAACCAGCTAGTGTTGGCAGATCCAAGTTAATATGTAGCAAGACAAAACACAGTTAGAAGAATAAGATGAAATAAAATTGTCGCCATGAAATGGAGAAAGTGCAAAAGAATAATAATTACCATGGATCAATAAATGGCAGGCAAATTCCATGCAAATGAAACATTGTACATTTAAATGACCCAACAAGTAGCATAAAAAAGTTAACATTGGTGCACCACATACAAACTTAAGCTTCATATGATTACATTCCAATGCAAATATTTTTTCCCAATTTTACCCTAACCCACAAATATAAACCTAAACCCTAAAACCCTATACCTTATACCCTATTTAAAAAATATTAATTTTAATAATATATTTTATTTTTAAGTAATAATTATTTAGAAAAATAATGTATTTTATCTAACGAAAAACTAAAAATTAAATAACATTATTTAAACTTTACTGAATATAAGGATATTAAAATAATATACAGTGTTTTCCATTACATTAAAGTTATAAACTAAACACTGTAACAATGATTTTTTCTTTTATTCAAGTGTGAAATCAAACAATATAATAGTAATATTGTTTTTTTCCATTCAATTTCATTCTCATACCCATTCTCTTTCTATTATATTATGTGAACCAAATGTCACCTTAGAATAGTAAGCCAATATGCTTTTAATAGTAAAAAGTAAAACGGAAGGGTGAAGAGCTACACTCGCCTTCTTTATCCCATATCTGCAAAGGTTTGCTCCTATAAAAAGGTCAAAAGTATGCAAAACATGTATCAGTGTCGAACAGAAACCCATACGTAACACTATTACTAATAATGCATGTGTATAATTAGATATTCCGCATATTGAAAGAATGCAGAGTTTTCGCGCAGCGTGAGGGAAAAAAAAATACCCAAGGCTGTAGAGGATGGAGAGAAACCCTGATTGGAATGTGTTCTTAAACATTGTTTACTCGCTAGCGATTGTCTTCACCTGAAATAAATAATAACCCCATATGTAATTCTCGCGTTTCAATCTTTTCATAATTTCTAATTGACAACATACAACAGTTTAAGAATAGTAGGCCGTTCAGAGATAAAATTAAATTAGGGTTGATAAGGAACAAAATACAATAAACTTGTATAAAGCTCCGAAAACAATGACTTAACTACATAAATTCAAGGGAAATAGTAATAATATTGTAACTGTTACGTTATTGAAGTTTGATGACGCAAAATTGTGGCTTAAAAAAAACTACTCGTGGATAGAAGTAAATTCAAAATTGGGTAAAAACTTGAAAATTAGCGAAACCTCCAGAGAAATAAAAAAACCAAGGCAATAATGAGGTAAAATAAGAAATCAAAGTGCTACTGCAAATATTTTTAAGTGAACGAATGTCGGGGGAAAAGAGTACCCACAAAATATAAAATAAAACTAAAAAATTCTAGGGTTCTCAGGTACGAGATAACTCAAAAACGAGTCCACTATTCCTGAAACCAAAAGAGAGGTACCTTGAAAAAGATAGATTGAGATATTATATCGCCGTAAATACAGAGACGAAGTTGGAGAAATAAAACGATGACCTTTACGACGTTGTATGCGGGATGGATGAACATAAGAACATGAACAAAATCCAACCTTGGTGCGTTGGTAGCCTGGATTATAATATCGATCTTTATAAATATATTGAGAATTTGAGTTTACAAAAATATCGAGGATTATTTGATTCACGAGAAATTATGTAAAAGTATAAATATGTATGAAGAATTTATCTAAAAGTATTAAAAACATTAGATAATAATTAAAAATTATTTAATCTAATTGAATAGTTTTCTCAGTAAAATTAAGAAAAAAAGATACTAAAAATTTATTAGGTGAGATAGATCTAACACTCAAATTTACTAATTTTTAGATATTATATTAGAATTTTATTAATTTTAAAAAAATAGGACATTAAAAATTTATAAATATCTAAGATGTTTTAATTTTAAAAACATAATAGACATATTTTTCAAACTTAACAAACATTTAATGTATTATTTATAATACATCATAGATCTATTATATTTAAAAAATATAACATTAAGTCTATTAAGATTTGTGTCATGCTAATCTACAAACTTAATAAACCTTGTACTACTTAATAACTTAATATACAACTTATCAAAACTAATAGATCATTTTGACATTACCCAAATAAAATAATAATAATATGTCAAATAATTTTATTAAAAATATGCTGTTCAATATTAAGAAATTAAGATATTATTAGATTTTAACGATTTTTTAATAGTTTAAGGTAAATGTCATTTTGATTCAAGCAATATTAATACTACGACATATGCTTAGAAATTGTTTGAATATAATGATTAAAATGTAATGCACATGTTATTTTATCTATTCTTAATATTTCTCCATGAATAGAAAAATATGAGTTAACCTAATATCTTACAAATTATTGTAAATTGTTTCAAAGATTTTATAAACATTATGTGTGTGTATGCTACTTGAGAGATCACTTTCATTTGTATTAATGCTCGTTGAAAATAAAGTTACAATCATGATTCCTTCATTTGATTTTAACATATCATTGTATCATCTAGAATATTTCTTTGTGTATTTCTTTTCAATAGCATTTATGCATAAAATGATAGCTCTACACCCATGATTTTAATCTTATGCAGTATATGTATATTTAACTTTATAAGTGAATGGATTTAAAGGTTGGTTGTGTCAAGAATAAATGTTATGTTCCCTCTATTTTGTTACAATTCCTTGCACTATGATGCTTATCATTAAGGGTGACAGTCTGTGTGGGTTGAAGCTGACTTAAGTTAGCCCAACTTAAATTGGTCTAACTCTAGTTAAAATCGAATTTAATTTGAGTCAATAAAGGTGAGCACAATCCCAAACCAAACACAAATAAGCCAGTTCAAATTGACCTAAACTAATTTGAATGGTTAATTGTTGTTTTTTAGTTAATTGTTTTGTTTTTAAATCAAAAGATATTTTGAATGATATTAAAGCTTATTAGTACAAACATCATTATATGAAACTACAAAAATGAGAAAAATAATGTTATAACAACTAGTTAGTCACAAAAAAATCACACATTAGTAACATCGTGTTAAATAATCATTCAAATATTAAGATTCAAAATAATCTATGCTATATTTTAAACTTCAACAATTTCAAGTCATAATATCATCCACAACATTTTAGATATGTATCATAAATCACATCATTTTAGATATGTATCATAAATCGCAACATTTTTAATTTGATTTCGAGATAATAGGCTAGCCTGAACCTAGCTCAATTTTTTTGAGTTATTTGAGTTGGTCCGAATTTGGTTTGAATTTAATTTGATTCGTGTTTGATTTGGGTTCCATTTGATTAATTGAGCTACTATACCCCAAATAATTCTTAAAGCTAGGTCGGACATAAAGAGAAATGGAGTGAGTCCTCTTCCTCTTCTCTATCTAGGTATCACCTCCCTTGTAATGATAACTCTTTGTATATTGACTTATGCCTCAGGCCCGACTATCCTAATTTGTACTCTAATTATATTCTTCGATGGGGCTTCTCAATATGGCTAGACTTTCTTTCCTATCAAGGTGATTGATTGCAATATGAGATTCATACTAATCAGACTAACCAAACTTTCTCTCATCAGTATGGTTGGACTTGTAATATATACAAGAATATAAAAGAAAAATTTCACTTAATCCTTATACATAATTTTTTTTAAAGGAATATAGCTAGGAAGACTGTTAGGGGATCAAGTGATGGATGAAACACTCAAAATCAAATGTACAAAGAAAAAAAAATCAGTGAATTGAAAAGCATAAAACAAATGTATAGAGAATCAAGTAATTGATAAACACTTATATGCAAAACTTGATCCAACATTAGTTTGTATTTTTGTTATGTCTCTTCTTTCGATATTAGAGGTAAAAAATCAAGAACTTAGATATTGGTTCAACATCATATTTTTTGATTAATTTTTGTTTGTTGATAGGATTTATGTTTATTAGTTTTGTAACAAATATATGCTCCTAATATTTTTCTAGCTGATATTCGCTCAAAATATTAAAGTGATTTGGTTGTGAAATTTGTTGATGATGGAGGATTTTCAAGGGATCGATGATGGAGAATAGTGTAATTGATTTGGTTGTAAATGCATGAATAGTGAGAGACTATTAAAGGATAATTTGATAAAATCTCACTTAATGCAACATTAAAACTATGAGTTTTGGGTTTTATAATTGTTAGTTTGGCTAAAATGAATAATTTTTATAATATGGTGTTATTTAGGTCATTCTTGTTAGGTTTTAAGCTAGAGCCTGTACATGCATTTCAACAATTTTGCCTCTTCATCAATACCTTCAAATTTTTACTCTAGTTAATTTATATTCAAAATTATATTGGTATTCAAAAATAAAATTCATTTGAATACAAATTTAAAAGTGGTGTCAATTGTCTAAAAACATACTTGAAGAAATATTTATTATGATTTGTGGTTGTTTCGGCGATCATTTATCATGGAGTTGCCAAAGCTTCAATAAATTTTGTACTTTTTAACATATGTATAAAATAAAATATTTTTGAACATATATTCAAATATAATAAAATGTTCAAAAATAAAAGAACCTTTAAAATGGAGTCATCTATGCAATATTGTCCGTTATAACCGAAGAGTTCGAACTAGTACATTGCTAGGAAATTGGGATGGGTGGTTGACAAAGTTTTTTAGGAAATGAATACTATTATATTACATTAATCATCAAAATAAATTTTAACTAGTTAATTAATGATAACCATTTTCTTAAAGTTTTTCTCAATGCAAAAAGTGTTTTAAGACATCTAGGAAATCTAAATAACCAATTCCTTTATTTCATTCGTAGCATAATGTTTACTAATCACGAGATCGATCCACAAAATTAATTAAGATGGGTAGTTATCTTTGTTATAAATGTTTTTAGTATTGACATACAAATTAAAACCTTAATTGTAAGAGAGTATTTTTTTCCAAATTTTATAGAAAAAATCATAATTTTAATGTTACAATATCTCTATATCTCTATTCAAAGATGTTCTTTTAGCTTTATCTCTTGTTAAAATAATAATTATCAAAACAAACATAATAATGCCAATAAATATAAACGTACTATAATAATAAAAAACTAAAGTAGATAAAATAATAACAATATGATTAAGGTTTGAAAAATCTTAAAACTATGTCGACTGTATATGATCTATGATACTAGTTAGAGTCGTTCTGACCAGAAGAAGGTTGGAGGAAGTAAAAAGATTAAACAGCAAAAGAAGCACCATAACTAATAAAATTATAAAGAAAATGTCACCATATTTTTTTAAAATATAGTTAAATGTAAATTGTTAATTTATATCAACACAATAAAATATATAATATACTAATATAACCTATTATGTAAGAAAAAAATCTTTATATTTGTTGGTAAAAAAAAGTCACCATTTGGGGTGCTATCATACCTCTTGAATCATCAACAATTATAAAAAGCTATTAATTGAGAGCTGATGGCTTGGCCACGTCTACAGTATATCGTGGAGACACTACCTCCAAGATTCGAACTGTGTGCCTTCCATCCTATAGGATACATTACGAAACTTCCATGCAATTGTTTCTAATTAGATTGTCCCTCAATTGATAATTCTTTATATTTGTAAGACATGATTTGTTATTATAAATATTAAAACTCTAGACAAAAACATAAAAAGAGATACTGTTATATAAGAAATTTAGAAAATAAATAATTAATACATCTGATAGGACACCGTATGAAACATTTATGCAACTGTTTCTAATTCGATTGTCCCTCAATTGATAATTCTTTATATTTGTAAGACATGATTTGCTATTATAAATATTAAAACTCTAGACAAAAATATAAAAAAAGATACTATTATACAAGAAATTTAGGAAATAAATAATTAATACATATTGAAATAAAAAGTAAAAATTCATAATTGGATCACGTGCTAGACCCTTTTTGTGAGTTCATCTTTGCTAATAATCACCTAAAACATGACAAAAAAGAATTATGATGTAAATATATCTATTTAAATAAGGATAAAAGGTAGTAGTACACTAAATATGATAAAAGTATACAAAAATTCATTAAATTTTTGATAAGACACTACAACTTCACTAATTGTGAAAAAGTATACTAGAAGTCTAAAATTTCAAAAAATATTTAAAATAGAACCCGTGAGCACACATGCATATTTTCTTAAACAAATTTTACGTTATGTTAATGGCGCATTAAACCATGATTTTCTTATATCTTAGTTGCTTTCAATGATGTTGACAAGGGTAGCTATGATGATGATAGGCCTAATACTTATTGCATTTTCTTTGGTAATAGTTTGATCTCTTGAAATTGTGCTAAGTGGTAGGTTGTTTTACAATCCTCCATATCATAGTATTGTGCTCCTACCTATGCTATCACCAAACTATTGTGGCTTCAACCTCTTCTCTCCAGGTTAAATGTGATCATACAATCCAAGCCTTTACTCTATGAGTGTTAATTATCTTGCTCAAAATCATTTTTTGCATGCCTGCATAAAACATATTAAACTTGATCATCACTTTCTCAAAGATCATTAGTGTTGTCATGCCACCAATTTGAGGAAGGTTGCTGGACTATTGTATTATAAATGCTAGTTAGTTAGTTAGTTACATTTTTAATATTCAAACTTGTATATGTCAGCTAGATAGTTTTCCTTAGCATTTAAGTTTTTTTCAACCTATATAAGAGGTTGCTACATATTGTAGTGTATATGTGAAAAATAATTCACTTCAATAGTTAGTTTGTTAGTAGCATATGAAATAATGGAAGAATTTGCTATTTATATATTAGAATTAGGCCAAATAAAATTTTTCTCTTTTTATATGATTGTTATTAAATTAATTTCACTTTTGACCCTTTAAAAACAAATATTTTGTAAAAATATACGTGCATTGCACGGTAATATTACACATTGGTCTCTATACTTTTTTGTAATATTACATCCATTGTCCTTTAAATTTAATATATTTAGTTCAAATTTAAAAACTATATTAAATTACACGGTAAAAGTCATAATTAATGTGTTAAAAGAACTAAAATTTTGCATTATGTAGTTCCTTAACTTTTAATGTTTAATATATTTAGTCTATTATCTACTAAAGCTATTAAATTTAAAAATATAGTGAATGTAATATTATGAAAAAAATAATTAAGAAACCAAAATATTAAATTGATTAACGATATAGTTTAATTAAAAACATATATGCATTACTTGGAAGAGGGTTAAAAAGAAAATTCAATTATAAAAATATTATTATGCTATGAAATTAACATTTATCGAATAAAATTCTACATATAAATGAAATTTTACATGTAATTGCTATATAATTTAATTAAATTAAAGGTTTCTTTTTAGTTATGAATCTAAATATCTAATTAGTGAAAGTATGATAAATTAAAATTTCGTAAGTAGTCAAACAACAAATCACATGTACGTAAAGTAATGTGAAAATAAAAAGATTAACACATGAGATTTTTAAATGGAAACGGCCTAGGCCACACCAATCACCTAAGAGAAAAGCCACCAAATTATCGAACTATCCACTATGATAAATAAGAATCCAGTTACAAGATTAGGATTCAAACTATCCATCTAGGTAATGCCCTTGAGTAATCTACTTACAAGCCGCTACTTTAATCATAATCTCTATAAGATAGACGTTCAGATATAGACTAGCATTCCGATAAACTCAAGTCTAATGAGTTAATCAAAACCGTATCGCTAGCACATAAACACAAGTATAAGTATGTGTCTTATATCATATTCAATAATGAAAAATCCTAACTAGTTGAGTTAAACAATATATTAGATAAATAAAAAACAATTAGCAATTCTAGAACAATCAGTTTAAGCACAGGTTTAATAAAAATAGATTCTTTAAAGATTGATAATCAAACCAAATAATTATGGTATGTCAACACATAATTATTACATCTAAAAATTCAATAACGAAAATAAAGAAGAAGTTATAAGAACATATAACCAAACATAAACCTATTAGGCATATTAATTAATCAAACAAAACATGTTTGATAGATTAACTAAATAAAAAAACCTAAAAAATTATAATATTATATTTTCAAAACAATAGAGAACAAAATATAAAGAAATAAGCACAATAACCATTATGTGGTTTAATTTCAAATGTGTGTTTAGGTTGTATTTATAAAATACTTTGAAGTATATTAGGTTAAAGTGAAATTACCATATTATCCATAAAATTGATTAAAACACTTTTAAAAAATAAGGACAATATTGTAAAAAACCAATCTATTTTGTATTAAAAATACGTTTTAAAATTAGATAAATGGTTGCTCGATCAGACATCCACTCGATCAATCTAGAATAAATTTAACCAATATTTAAAAACAAGTGGACCGATCCATTATATCCCTTGATCGATCTAGTCATACATTAAAATCAAATTAATCAAGTTTATTACTTGTTCAATCCAGTATACACACGATCGATCAAGTGGCTCAAATATATATTTTTCTTATTGTGTCTAATATACAACCTAACGTGGATGAGAATATAAATATACTTGATATGTGATCGTTGAGGCACACTAGTTTTTTTGGCTTGAAAATATTCTTCTAAGATATAATTAGAAACTAAAATTACAATTATATATTTTGTTCACGAATATCACCAACATTGACATAAATTTTACAAAAAATAACATAATGCCTAAAGTATTTATAAGAAAAGTATTACGACTACATTCTACAATTTAATTAATTTTATATTAGTAAGTGATTATTGTTAAGATTCGATTTGATTTCAGAGAGAGAACTTAGAGAAAGGTTGAAACAATTGACTAAATGTGTGGATCTTATATAAGGTTCATCTATTTATAGAACATTATCTATACATGTGTCAATTATATAACGCGTACACATATTTACAGGTAAAAAGGGTATAATTGGCATAAAGTATAATTTATTAGGGGTTGGGGTCTACCCCAACTCATGCCAACCATTAAGCTTGAACTGGTCGCTAAGCTCAAGTTAATCATTGAGCTCGGGCTAATCTACTGGTAGTACATCTGGGGTGCTTTTCCTTTCATCTTGGGTTGGTGACTTGGCTTGAGCGACTTGCGTGGTCGAGGCATCGAAACGATCAGAATATTCAAACAATAATATAATTATTTTATTATCAAATATTTTTAACTTTACATCAAGTTGATAATTAATACCTCAACTAATAAATATATTAATATTCTATATAGTAATTCATGTGTTTAAACTTTGTTTATTTTTTTAATTAATATAGCATATATTTAAAGTGTTAACTACGTTTCAAGCACACAATGTATAAGATAAGCTGCAAAAATTTCAAAAATATGTAAGTTGTTATAATTATACCCATAATGTTATGTCTAATGATAAATCAATACATGTCTTAATATTTTGTTATATTTTTATAATTATTTAACAATTTTATTATTTTTAGTGTATTTTTGTTAGTTTACAAGTTAATAAATATTTGGAGAGTTTTTACAATTTTTTGAAAATTTTCTAAAACATTTTTGGATTTTTATAAATTTATAAAGGCTAGTGGTTGTATCTAGAAGTTTTTATGACTACTTCTAGAAGAAATCAAGGGCAAAAATGTGAAAGAAAAAGGTTCATGGATGAACATAACACACATATGGATGTACTTAGTAAAGTAGAATGGCCCATATTGAAATCAATCCAGTGGATGCACATGCACGTAGAATGGATCAGGATACACTTAGAAAACGAGCCTTAAAACAACATCATTTTGCATCCCAACACGTGCCAACAGCCCCTGAACGATGTTGTTTTCTTTGGTGAGTCTAATGCATAATATGATGTTATTTTGACGTCGTTTTAGCACACTTATTCACCACTGTTAATGTTTTTCTTTAAGAAAAATACATTTAAACCATCAAATTTTATCTTCTAATGGTCCAAAATGTTCCTAGGTTAATACGTAACCTATTTAAGTTGTTTTAAGTCCCATTTGAACCAAATTTTGTACATAAATTAGAGAGAAAAATACTAAAATTGCATCAGCAATTAAGATAGGAAATCTACCACTGTTAAGTAATTATTTTAAGCTTTTGAAGAAAGAAGAGCAACTAATTCAAGAGTTTTGTGTATTTGTATTATTAAGAATATTTTATTCTTTAGTTTTTATATAAATTGGAATGTAAAAATGATGTCTTTAATAATTTTATTAAGATTTTAAGTTTAATTATGCGTGGTTAAATATATTTATGAAATTTTATTTATGCTACCATGATTATTTTAGATTGATAGGTTATTTTTTTTAATCAAAGTTTGAGATTATTTTTTGTTCTTGTTTCTTGATATCTTTAATTATAAATTAATCATGGATTAATTAAGATTAAAGAAAATATCAACTTAATGATTATTGTTAAATTAACCTAAATAATGTTAGCTAATTAATTTTTTTATTAATTTTCTCATTTTTTTAATTAAAATTCTCTTATTGCTTTTCATTAAGTTAGTTATTTAATTAGTTATTTGATCTATTTTATACTTTTTCAATTGTTTTATTTTAATAATTTATTAGTTTTAAAAAAATAAGTAGTTAATTTAAAATCATTTTAAATTTGTGATAAATTGATCTTGGGATAAATTTATTAGTAAGTTATTATTGATCACTTACGAGTATTTATAATTTGTTCGTCACCCGATGAATAAGTGCTATTTAATCTTTTAATATAATTATATCACGTGTATTTTTTTAAATATATTATTGTAAAATATTAAGTGATTTAATTATATTTTATATTGATAATATATAGAGTGAGTTATAAAAATATCTAAAATATTTAAATAGTTATAATTATATATACATATATGAAAAGTTACCTCGAATATACATGATATAATTTTATTAAAAAATTATTATTAATTAAAAATATTTTTATCATAGTAGATAACTCTTGAAATATTTTAAATATTTTTAATAATTAACTCATATATAAACCTTATCTAAAATATTAATTAATGACACCTTGCATATACATTCCCTCCTCTTTAAAATAGGGAAGGATTTAGACCCAAATTCAAGAAAATATGCTGCGTCATATTTACCGACTACTGGCCTACGGGGTGATGTGATTGGCATCCTTGTTTCCTTTTTGGTTTGCCTTAAAATGTCAAGAACACGCGTCCTTTTGGCGAGCAATTTTTAAATAAAAGTTAAAAAAACTGAATTTGCATATATATCTTAATTAATATATAATTATTTTATTATAAATTGTTATTTTAATAAAGTAAAAATTTATTTATTTATTATTATATATGAATGTTTACATACGAAGAATATATTTTAATATAAATAGTATTATTATTTTTTAAAAATAATTAAAATTTACTGTATAAATATGAATATAATTGGTATAAAAGTTTTTACTTTTAGCACATGATGCGAAGTCGATAAGATAAGACACGTACTCAGTAACTTCAGGACCAATTTCGGCATCTTCGGTACGTGAAATCCTTTTATGGGTACAGCGTGTCACGTCTAAAGCACGAAATTAGCTACGCAATTATTATATTAAAAATAGACAGCTGAATTTGTAAATATTTAAGTTTTGGGGGGTTCTGTTGGAAGTGAAATTCTAGGATGCGATTCATGACAAGTGGGCCAAATCACGAAGCCGTTCTATACCATGAATAAGCCACGTGGACCAATAGTAATATAGTTTTAGATGGACACCTCTCAGCCACTAGCTCACTCCTTGTTTCTCAGCCACAAATCTATTAAACATGTACTCTTTCTCTTTCTAGCTTTTCTAGGACTGCAAGTGGCTTTTGAATTTTAGCTGGGGTAGTATGTTGCTTCCTTCAGACAAACAGTGTGTATCTACTTGACATAAATATTATAAATTTGGACTGCCCAAATCTCAGTCGCCTCTGTTGTTTGTTTCATTAGCTGAGAAACTGTTGGTACAACAATCCCACCAAGGATTTCTTGATTTGTATCAAGTTTTCTTCGTCTGGGCTGATTTCTTATCTGAATCTGGAATTGATTCTTGTTCATTTTATTCAAATTTTCATTAGGAGGTATGTATTATTCTCTGAGTTTGTGTTTTGATTTATGGTTTAATCTTCTAGTGATTTTAGATCTGTTGTTCTCGACTCTTTAGTGATGCAGTGGTTTGTGCTCTCACTAATTTTCATTGAGATAAGATTCTTTTGGGTTTGTGAAAGTATAGGAAGAAAATAATCTTATGGTTCCCGTTCATGTTAAAAATTAGAATCTGATTTTACTGGGTTTGAAGCAGATAATGAATAAAAGGAGGGTATTGTTTTTGTTTCTTTCTCGAACATAAGATTAAAACTTTGAGTCGTCGTCTTCTTTCATGTGTTATACTTACTATCTATTCTATTGTTGAAGCTGAACACGCTCCATTCCATGTTTTTGATTAAAAGCAGTGACTTCTTTTGAAGATTTCGTTTTGTTTTGGTTTTTGGTGGTTAAATGGAATGCCCTGCTTGGTTGTTAGTAGTACAAATGTAACTGACATGTTGGAACAAATATGTAAAAAATTATGTAAAAATAATATTACCGATAACCTGAAATGAACTGCTTGAGTTGAGTCGCGGATTAGTTCGCTCTATTTAAAACATTTTGCGGCTCTACCCAAATTTGTACAAGCAAACACAACCTCGTCGTCCTAGGATAAAATAGCTTAGAATCTTTTTTTTGTCTCGGATCTTCATTGCACTCATGAAGTCCGAAATACTACACCTCTTAAATATTTATATTGCTCGGAAATATGAGAAAACAATTCTGAATTTTCTTTTCTTTGATTTTGCTATGAAAAACCGTAGAATTGTTTTTGAGTTGTTAAGTTATATTCTAAACTGAGGGTTATTGTCCATTTTTATAGTGTAAAAAATATGTGTAACGGTCATATAATTATGAAAATAACGGAAACATAATTATGAAAATAACGGTCATAAAAGTAACGATCGCATAATTGTGAGAATAATGGTCATAAAATTAACGGTCACATAATTATGAAAATAACGGTCATAAAAGTAACGGTCACATAATTATAAGAATAACGGTCATAAAATTAATGGTCATATAATTATGAAAATAACGGTCATAAAAGTAACAGTCACATAATTATAAAAATAACAGTCATAAAAATAATGATCATATAATTTTGAAAATGACAGTTACATAATTTATGAAATAATAAAAAATATTTTTTTATTTAAATTCATTTCCAACAATCCCCCACTTGAATTTTAAATAAAAATAGTTTCATCGAGCAACCGATCAATTAAAAGTATAAGATTGTGCATAAGCAAAAGGTGTCTATCGACTTGAACCTTTGCATAGTGTTGATGTTTTAGAATATATTAAAATAAATCATAGTTTTGAACTCTATTTCTAACAACATCACACACACAACCTTTACGGCCATGCACGTGTATCCTAATATAGTGAATGCTCTAGTAAATTTTGCCTAAAATTTTCATAGGAAGTGGCTATACTTCCACATTCACATAGGTGAGTCTATCAAGAGTGCTCCTGTAGTTACGTACTCCATTCCATATAGAGTATAGAACTCATTAAGAGTTTAATAATTAACTCATCATTTCTATCGTTTCAGGACTTCATGCTTCTAACAATATAGAATGTGACTTCATAATATCATGATTCATCTCATATCACTTCATGACTTGTTATTACCCATTGAACTTATTTTTTGGGATCTCCAGTCTATAAGTTGGGTTACCATCATGAGTGACTCTTCGTTCTAACGGCATTAGTCACAATCCTTTCGAGGTTTTTGATAACCTTCTCCTCTTGTTAATCCTTTCGTCAAAGGATTAGTCAAATTTTCATCGGTAATGATCCATTCTTACAGTTTCTGTAGAGAGAAATTCTCTAACAATACCGTGTATCTGTCGTCTCTTGTCGTTGTAATAACAGTTCTAAATCTTTGCAATAGCCACGGTACTATTGCAGTGGATCAGGACAGCTGATATCAATCTTTCCCATAAAGGGATCTCAGCTAACAGACTTCTTAACTAGCCTACTTCTTCACTAGTAGTAGCTAGTGCTATAATTTCAAACTCTATCGTAAATTGAGTCAATATTGTCTATTACTTAGACTTCCAAGAAACAGCTCCACCAACTATGTTAAATATATAGCTGCTAGTTGATTTGGAGTCTTCTAATAAAATGTTCCAATCTGCATCGATGTATCCTTCTAGAATAGCGGGAAACTTTTTATAATGTAATCCAAGGTATATAGTTCTCTTAAGGTATCTCATAACCCTTTCAATAGTATTCCAATGCTCTACACTAGGTCTACTGGTAAACCTACATAGTAGTCCCACAACATAAGTTATGTCTGGTCTAGTGCAATCAGTAGCATAACGTAAGCTACCAATGATGCTCGCATACTCAGTTTGTCTAACACCGTCTCCGGTGTTCTTGAATAACTTTACACTAGGATCATACGTAGTACATGTAGGTTTACAGTTAAAGCAATTATATTTCTTTAAGATCTTCTCAATGTATTGAGATTGATCTAAAGAAATTTCCTTTTCAGACCTAGTAATCTTTATACTAAGGATTACACTCGTTTCTCTAAGATCTTTCATATCAAAGTTAACACTTAATAAAGTTTTCACATTATTCACAACATGAATATTTGATCCAAAAATAAGCATGTCATCCACGTATAAACATATAATAGTGTAAATGTTATCTTCTAATTTATAATAAATGCATTTGTCACTTTCATTCCTTTTGAATTCATGTGGGTTAACTATATTATCAAATTTCTCATGTCATTGCTTAGGTGCTTATTTTAGACCATACAAAGATTTATCTAGTTTACAAACTTTATTTTCTTGACCTGGGATAACAAAACCTTCAGATTGATCCATATAAATTTCTTCTTCTAAATCACCATTTAAGAAAGCAGTTTTAACATCCATTTGATGTACTACTAAATCATGGATAGCAACAAGAGAAAAAAGTACACGTATGGAAGTTATTCATGTGACTGGTGAAAATGTATCAAATAAATCTACATTTTTCCTTTGCCTATACCATTTAACTACATACGAGCTTTGTACTTTTTAATAGTACCATCGGGTTTTAATTTCTTCTTTTGTATCCATTTACATCCTATGGTTTTACAACTATGAGGTAAGTTAACTAAATGCCAAGTTTTATTATACTCATAAGAGTCAATTCATCATTTATGGTTTCTTCCCATAAGTTGGCATCTAAAGAAGAGAATGATTCTTTACGAATTTGGGGATCTTTCTCCAAGGTATAAGCATAAAAATCTGACCCAAAATTCTTAAGGATTCGAGCTCGTTTATTTCTTCTAATTTCAGTGTTTAATTCTTCATTTTGTTCAATAGTTCTAGTTATAGGTAAACAACTAGAAGACGAGCCCCCAATATTCTTCAATTTAAATGGAAACCTATGTTCATAGTAGTCAACATCATTTGATTCTATAACTATGATCATTTAAGTCATTGAATTTATAAGCTTTAATATTCACAACATATGCTATGAATACACATTCGTATGTTCTACTAGTAAGTTTTATTTCTTTTAAGGATCGAGGATCCTAACATAGACTAAACAACCCCAAGTTTTAAAATAAGTTAAGTTTCTTATTTTTCAAAATTTTAGATGGTGAAATTTTACTAGTAGATTTAGGCACTCTATTTAGCACATAACAAACAATTATAAAATTTCCTCCCATCAATGGGAAGTAGCACCAGAGTTTAATAAAATTGTAATAACTGACTCAGTAAAAGTTCTATTTTTTCTTTTAGCTTTGCCATTCATTTCAGAAGAATAAGGTGCAGTTTTTTTCATGAATGATTCCACGAGTTTTATAAAAATCATTGAAGATATTGGAATCATATTCAATGCCTTTATCACTTCGAAACCTTTTTATTTTTCTGTTAAGTTGATTCTCAATCTCAGTCATAAATATTTTAAAAATGTCAAATGCTTCACTTTTATTTTTCATTAGATATACATAAGTGTAATCTGAACAGTCATCTATAAAAGTTATAAAATAGTGTTTTCCATTTCTTGTTAAATTTCCATCAAGTTCACATATGTCATAATGTATTAATTCTAAAGGTTTAGATTCTCTAACTACTGACTTATGTGAAGTTTTTGTTATTTTAGCTTGACTATAAAAGTCACATTTTTTCCAAAATCATTCAAAGATAGTTTAGGAATTAGTTCTAAACTACTCATGTTCTTCATTATGCGTTTATTAACATGACAAAGTCTAGCATGCCAAATATTAAAAGAACTCAACATTCAATTTAAACATGCCATTAGTGGCGTACCCTTTCCTAACAAAAAATATTATTTTTAGTTATTGTATATAAATCAGCCCCTATAGTTTGAGTAAATCCAGTTTTGTAAAGAAGATATCCCAAAACTAAGTTCTTTCTCATCTCTTGAGTATGCAAGACATCTTTTAAGATGATAGTCTTTCCAAAGATAAACTTCAATTCCACCTCACCAGTACCAACAACTTTAGTGGAGTGGGAGTCGCCCAACAACACTTTCTTATCCTCAGACTCAGAGTAGGACTTGAACATGTCTCGATTATAGCGAAAATGGCGAGAAGTACCAGTGTCCACCTAACACCCCTTAGATCCACCAACAAAATTGATTTTAGATATCATAGCAATAAGTTGATCTTCGGTAAGGTTCGCCTGCGTGGCATGACGATTCATGTTCCGGCAGTTCCTAGCCAAGTGGTCAGGTCTGTTACAACTATAACACATGAATGTGTTATTCCTTAAGGGGGTTAAGGTCCATTCTGGAGAAGCTAGTTTTTGTTTCTATTTTAGTGGTTGCGGTTTTGGTTATTATTGCGATTCTGAGTTTTCATATTTCTACCTTTAGGTTTCAAAATTGTAGATGAGGGTTTCTTATTGGTACTATTGTTTGAGACAACGAGTACTTCATCTTTTTGGTCTTATTTTCGGGTTTCTTCTTCTACTCTTAAACGGGTTATAAGACTTTCTAAAGAAAATTCCTTAGTTTTATGTCTAAGTGTATTCTTAAAGTCTTTCTAAGCATGAGGTAATTTATCTATAATAACATCTACTTGAAATTGTTCAATTAAAGTCATACCTTTAGAAGTTATTTTGTGTGCTATCTTCTGCAGTTCGTGTGATTGAGCTTCCACAGATTTGTCATCAATCATTTGATACTTCATGTATCTACTGACATCATACTTCTTAGTTTCAGCTTCCTCAGTATCGTACTTCTTTTGAAGTACTTCCCAAATTTCCTTAACAGACTTATCAAAATTATAATAGTCATAAGTCATTAGCTAATCCATTAAGAATAAAATATTTTGCATAGAAAATAATTTTTTATCCAGGTGTTTAAATCCTTTGTTGTAGCTTCAGTATGAGAATTAAGCAGTGTCGGTTTTTCAATAATAAGAACAAAAGCGATATTTTACATGGTTAAGAAAAATAACATTTTTTGTCTCCATTTTTTAAAGTGTAGTTCCTCAAAACAAAATGGTTTGTTGAAATCAGCAGTTAATATTTCAGTAGACATGGTAGATAATAAAATGTCTTAAAATTGTTAGAACAAATATGTGAAAAACTATGTAAGAATAATATTACCGATAACCTGAGATGAACTGATTGGGTTGAGTCGCAGGCTAGGTCGCTCTCTTTAAGACGTTTTGCGACTCTGTCCAAATTTGTGCAAGTAAACACAGCCTCGTCGTCCCCAGGATAAAATAACCCAGAATCTTTTTTCTATCTCGGATCTTCATTGCACTGATGAAGTCCAGAATAATACATCTCTTAAATATTTATATTGCTCAGAAATCTGAGAAAACAATTCTGAATTTTCTTTTCTTTGATTTTGCTATGAAAAACCGTAGAATTGTTTTTGAGTTGTTAAGTTATATTCTAAACTGAGGGCTATTATCCATTTTTATAGTGGAAAAAATATGTATAACGGTCATATAATTGTGAAAATAACGGAAACATAATTATGAAAATAACGGTCATAAAAGTAACGATCGCATAATTATGAGAATAACGGTCATAAAATTAACGGTCATAAAAGTAACAGTCACATAATTATGAAAATAACGGTCATAAAAGTAACAGTCACAAAAGTAACAGTCACATAATTATAAGAATAACGGTCATAAAATTAATGATCACATAATTATGAAAATAACGGTCATAAAAATAACGATCACATAATTATAAAAATAACGGTCATAAAAGTAACGGTCACATAATTATGAAAATAACGGTCATAAAAATAACGATCATATAATTATGAAAATGATTGTTACATAATTTATGAAATAATAAAAAATATTTTTTTATTTAAATTCATTTCCAACAATTGATTAAAGATAACTAAAGATAATAATATTGTTGTATAGATTATAGAATAGTGATTCTTTCCATGATTAACCTTTTGGATTTGTCAGCACATGATTCTTATGGACTCTACAAACTTATATGGTATGAGATATTCGTTCGGTCTTACCCCAGAAGCACAGAGCCGCAAGTGACCCAATAAAAAAGGTTTAAAATACGAACTTTAATACTGAGTTAACCTTTTGGATTGGGTAACGCATAAACTCTACAAACTTTAGTACTTTACATTGGTTACCAAGAAAATAATAGGAGAAGCACTTAATATTTAATGTCAAAATACTGGAAACCGGTACTAAAGATCCTGAATTTGTACTCCTTGTTGTTTTACTGAATATCTCATTATAGTTGTTACTTGTGGGAAGCTTTTCTAATTTGTAGATGTTCATAGCACTTGGCCATCTCTTTCAGGTAAAATATAATGGATTGGTACTACGGGAGTGACGTTGATGATTTTATTGTGCCTAAGGATCAAGGAGTATCAGATAGGATACCTTCACCAGACAGTTGGTCAAAGTGGGGAATAAGAGATCCTGAAAGCTATCAAGAACTGGACAAATGCTTTGTTTTTGATCCAAAGTTTACGAAAGAAGAATCCTGCTACAACGGTAGAAGCATATCTGATGAAATTGAGATGGAGGAGACTATTCATGGCAAATATCAATCTAGTGGCTCAAGTATTTGTGGAGGATCATCTAATGACTCCATTCTGCTGAACACTGTCTCTTTCTCACATGATCAGCATGATTATCAGCTCGAAGGCCTTGCAGGATTCGAACAAATGGATGACACATTCTTGTACAGGCGTAACTTCTGGGATTAAGAAACTTGATTTAATGCCTGTAGGAAACCATAAAATTTTACTTAAATGGCCCTTAACTTATGATGATATATGCAATCTTAGGGAATCCAATGGAACTTAACTGCTCCATTGTTTTTTCTCATTCTGCACTGATTCATCCTGGGGTTGGGGCCATAAGTGAGATATGTCATAAATGTGGTAGTCAGCTATTAAAACAAGAGGCCAAATTTTAAGAAAATTGAGGCAGTATGGGAATTCAATATCCATAGTATGCCTGGAGACCAAATTGTTGATCATTTACTTTCTGATCTTATAATGTTTTCTTCATGTTTATGGCTTCATCTGTTCCGGTTTCCCTTAACGCAGGAATTCATTACTTGAAGATCTCCCCGATGATGGAATACAGGGGGAATCCCTTGAACCCAGCCACAGAACGACACAATCTGGTAGTCCCTTGAGTGACATGTATTTGGATTGTCATAGCAACACAGGTAGCCTACACAGTGTGGGAAGCCCAAAGCACCAGAAAGAACATGCCTTTTCACCATCATTGGGTTCACATAAAGGAGATTTTCATGCTTCAGAGTATACTGCATGCAATTCGACAAGAAGTAACCATTTACCAATGAAGGTAAGATTTCTGTTTTTGGAAAAATTGGGTGGTCATGGTTCCAATTGCTTAAAGGTTGGCTCTTTAGCATGTCTATGTAGGGATTTTCTATGTTTAGAAGAAACATGCCTAAGTTGAAGTTTGTGTCCTGAACATTTATTGTGTGTTCCATTTTTGCATTTGGGATGGATGTGCAGGATAAATAAATGCATGAAATCTCTTGATAACTTGAACAGCTTTCTGTTGAACAATTAAAGTTCATACTTGTATAATTGGCATTGATCCCACATGAAAAATGCTGGACTCCAAGAAGTGTCTTAAATACCGAAAAGACAAAAAATGGATGGCTGGAAGATGATTGCACTCTATGGTATTGAATTTTTTGTCTGAACATTTTCATTGCCAAAGTAATATGCCAGTTCATGGAGACCTTTGGAAGGATCAGATTTTATTGTCTGGGATACTAGTAGCATTGATGCTGTCCTTTAATTACAATAACTTTCTTCAGTTTGCAATAAATGACTGGAAAGCTAAGGTCGAGAGACTTGATACCAACTTAAGATTATTCATTATTCTTGCTAGTGCTATTTGCATCGACTAATTCTTTCTTCTTCATTTGCTGCTTTTGTTTGAAGTCAATGATTAGTAAGTTTAGCAGTTCCAGTATCTGATGTGTATATGTATAAAAGCTGAAATATTTTTAAAAGTGTACTCATCCTTGTAAGTTAAACTAATCAAGATATTTTCTTTTTCCGTGGCACCACAGAGGAAATTCTTGGTCCCATGTGAGCAGAATACCATGAAAGGACAGGATGGGGATGAGATGTCACTCGAAGAAACTGTGTTGCAGGGCTTGAAAACAGTGACGACCCAGGCAAGTAACAAAATAAATATACAAGTACCTTATGTTTGGATTGTATAAAACATTCTCATGTTGCTGATTCTCTTTGTTGAAATCTGCTCAGTTGACAGAAAAGACCCGAATTTGCTTCCGAGATTCCTTGTACCGCCTTGCGAAGAACTCAGAACAATATCACATAAAACAGGATCAAGATGTAGATATTCAGAAAGAAATTAATCCTTTAGGGAGAGATCATGCTGAAGTTATAAGGTAAAATTGTAATATTTAAAGTGTTTGTCCTTCTTCATATTATTTGTTTCTTGAAGGTGCATGTTAAAGCTTAGCTTAATTGTAAGCATATAACTGACTATACAAGCAAGAAGTTAAGGTTATGTAGTGTGCTTGAGCTTATGTTAAACATGGTTCTAGATAGAAGCCTGAAACACATTATATATGCTTTTGTCAGCAATTACAAAATGTGCTTTTTCCTAGAGCTCGGAAAGCGCTTTTGACAAATATTTTTCTGTTTGGTCTTGAAGTACTTTTTTTTCTGTTAGAAGCACTTTTACAGAGTCACAGAAGCAAAAAAAAAAAAAAAACAAACAGATCCCTACTCATTATAACATGATTGTGGGTTCTTCACCGTTTTTGTTGCTCTTTATATCAATTTTTTTTTCCAATTCTTTTTCACAACCAAACATTTTGATAGAAGCTTTTGTGACAGCCCTAAATTAGTCAAGTTCCTCATCCTTTAGCAATGAATCAATGATTTAAATCAGCAGTATTCAAGCTATATCTATATTACATATGAATGCATCAACTGTAGGAAAATTATGCAAGAAAAATGAAAGCAGATAATTAGTATAGGATTCACCTTAGGTACTGTTCAGTACAATATGCTTATCATTTTGTTGTGCCCATCCTGGATGCATCAGCAGTCGGGGTTTCTTGATTGCAACCTAAATTTAATACTCAGGTCTTGGCCAAAGAAAGCAACAGAATCCGAGACGAATGCCATCGACAGAGCCATTGCAAACATGATGTTCAATAAGATCGATCTTCTTGTGGCTGCATCATCAAACCCCAAACAAGAAGCCATTCACATGCCAAAGCCACCAGACAACAAGTTCAGTCAATCACTAGCACCTCAATTGAATCACAACCTGTTTCTGCCGAAGGATGTTGAAGTTCCAAAAATCTTTACTAGTGGAGATTTATATGCAACAACAAACTCAAATACAAGTTCAAGAAAAACTGCAGGAAGCAAGTCTTATGTGTTGGATTTCAGTTCTAGCGTGGGGTAACCGGTAACGGTTTTATTATAATATGTAATTCGAGAACAAGATGGCAAAGGCATCAGCAAATCTTGGAAAATGCTCCTAGTAGCTTCATACCGGGTTTTATATTCTTGTTGAATTCAATTTTGCTTTGTATATAAAAAAAATGATACCAAGTTAATTGAGCTTGTTAGAACACTATTCCATCCTTTTTAGTGATCAATGTAAGGATTATAAGTGAATGTGTGATACACTAGATAGTCTAATACATACTTATAGGTACATAATTTCTTATTTCCCCTGGTTTTCTTGTCCCACCATAAGATTTGTTTTGCATTATGGGTGCATTGCTTCTGGACTGAGATTTAGAGTTTGAGAACTCAATATGAACACAGTTTACAGACACCATAGGAATTCTAGACCAATTAACTGATTTTTTACCCTTTTTCAAATAACATTAATTAGCGTTTGATTGAAAAAAGAAAAAGAAATATCTATTTGAGAAAAATATTATATATTTTTTAAATTAAATTATTTATGTTATTTAATTGTTTAGATTATCACATTTTTTAAATTAAATTATTTGTGTTATTTAATAGTTTAGTTATAAATGGGTAATTCATAGATTATAAGTATTTTAATTCAGTTTTTCATACTATTTAATTTTCATTAGACACTTGATATTCGTGTAAGGTCTACGTCATAGTAGTTTATTTATTCTTGACATGACTCAATGCCCTTTGTGGTTTTCATGGTTCACATTTGCCTACTATTTATCTCGTATGTAAACACGTGGTATATGGACATCCAATAAAGAGTAAGCTGCTAAAAAAATGCACGGCTGTCATTCTCCTAAAGTTCTATAATGATGGTTATAAATGTTACGTTACTACCGTATGAAATATTTGTTCAACAATTTGAAGCAAAGAAATATTGCATTTTAATTTGTTGTTTAGTTAATAACAATTTTGTCAAACAGCACCCATGATTTTATAACTTTTATAAAATAAAATAAAAAAATTAAAATCTGATTCCTTAACCTTTTCCGTTCAGTTTATTCACTAATTTCATAAATTTAATTCAAATATAGTAAAATATAAAAAATTAATAGATTAAATCATAAAAAGAAGTTAAAAATTTAAATACTAAATCTAAGAAAAAACCTAAAATAAGAGGTTAAGAAATCAAATTAAAAAAAAACGTTAAAAGAGTATTAAAATTAATAAATAAAATATGATACTTTGTTACTGTATAAATTAAACATATTAGTTATTTTTTTAAGTAATAGGTATTTGACCCTAACGACTTGATACATTCCGTTCGTATGATGAATATGACGTTTAGGTTTAAAAGCTCGTGTATAAGTGATATGGTGATTTGGAGGTAGTCAATTAAATTCTTGTGAAAGATTTTAAGTAAATTTAGTAACATGCAACTTGATGAACAAAATCTGGTTTATTGTTATCAAGTTTGACACTATGCAATCTAATGGATGCGATCTCTTGAATGTCGCATGCCCTTTTATCCAACATCCATCTTATGCGGTCTCAAAATAGCCTCAAAATAACAACCTGCTCATTCTTTATAATTTTAACATAAATAGGTTAGTTTTGGCATCTAATTTGTATTTTTATATTTTTATATTTTTTTTTTGTATTTTTTGTATTTTAAATTTTAATCTATTGATCATGGTACTAATTTTAAGCATGTTTTTTTAATTATTATAATGTTTGTATAGATTATTTAGATGAACATTGTTAATATTTAATAAATACTAATTATTTCCTTTAGATTGGTTACAAATTTTTTTATAATTAATTTATTGATAATTAATTTTCATAATAAATTTAAACTATGAGAATTAAGTTTCAAATATTGAATAAAAATTTAAATTGATGATCCAATTGAAGGCATCAAATTAAGTGATTTATTATTTCTTCAACCTAGACATAATTTAATTTATTAGTTAATGATTCGACGAAAAATATTAATTGGTTTGATTAATAAAAAAAATGATCTAGATTGAAGGCAATTTTTATACTAAAAAGGAAAAAAATCAAAAATATGAATTTATACTTAATTAACCTAAATATTTCTCAACAAGCATGGTTAACTAGTTAAAATATTCTTACTAATGCTCCATTAATTATAAATTCTATATCTGTTTTGAATTTGTTTGAGTCAAATTTATCTTTAGTTATTTTAATTATTTTATCATTAATTTAGTACTTTCAAAAACCCAATCATGGTAATAGAATGCTTAGATTTTATTTCCTTATATGTTTAAGTTTTTAAGAAATTTAAAGATTTATTTAAAACAACTAAGTTACCCTTAAAATCGACCTTAAGGATATATTTATTACTTATTATAAATGTTTTGTGGACATACAAGCTATTTATTAAATACAAAATTTATTTAATTCTCTATACATTCTCTTCTTAATTATAAATTGTATGCTGTATATAACTTCTTGTATTCTTAAATAAGTTGAAATTGGTTATAATTAAATTAGGATTTGTATTAATTTTGATGTAAGGGTTGAGATTCAAAACTATAATTCAAATTAAGACTGACTTATCAAAACTTGCTTCAATTGATCGAAGACTTTTCTTAATCGATCTAACAATGATATTATTACAACCTAAGAATGCTCAATCGAAACTCAAATAATCTACCTATATTTGATCAATCGAGCAACTCTATTTTTCTCATTCCAAGATATAGCTCCCATATTTCTCAATCGATCTATCAACCATGGTGATCTTGAATTTATCTTAATTTTCCTATTTTTACTATGTTTGATATCTTTTCACCTACAATAATTATAAAGTGTATGTTTTAAAAACATAGTTTCTATTAAGTATTTACATGATTCTAAAATAAAATCGAAATAAGATTAAAGATTATCAGTATAAGATAAGTGTTTCACCTATGTTCATCTTTTTTTTTCTATTTAACTATTAATTTAATTTTGCTATTTTCTTTTCTTTTCTTGTCTCTGTATCTTATTTGAGAATTAAAAAAAAAAGCCATATTTTTAATAACATAGGAAAAATGAGAAACCTTTTAGACAAATAATGTTGCGATAAAAAAATGATCTTAATTTCTTTTTTTTATTATTATAGAAAAAGGCTAAAGGGCAACGATAGAATTTATTCTATAAGAAGTTCCAGTGATCCATTAAAAAATGGTACTATTATAATAAGAATTACTGAAATTTATGATAATTAAACGCCAAAAGTTGTAATGACAATAGCTTGTAACTTTTGTATCGTGTTGAAATTATTACTATTTAAATTTTAAAAAATTAAATTGATGTATATTTTATAATTTTAATTTTTAATTTGATGTCTTTCTCATGCATATAAACTAGCAAGGAAAAAATAGACAGTTTATACTCTTTTATTTTGAGAGAGGGAAAAGAGTACTGTGAAGTGGTGGATCTATGTGGAGCAAAGCGTTGCACTGATGTCTATCAACTTATTATTATTATTATTATTATTATTATTATTATTATTATTATTATTGGTAAATCTCAACTTTCAAATTGGTGCAAGCACTATGGCACTATAATTCATTGAACTGCCACAAACTCTTATTAGACCTTTGTACTGTTTGCGACAAGCCCCTCCTCATAAATTATTATGTATATATGGACCGACCAATGACCTTAATTTTTTCTTATATTAAAAAATTAAAAGTTTTCTATTAAATAAAAATAATATTATAATAAAATTTATAAATATTAGAAGTATTTTTAAAATTGAAAAATAAACATTCCATTCTTGATCCACGACATCATTTCCCATCCTTTTATTCTAATTTTACTCTTGTCTATTTACCTGTTTATTATAGAATCTGTTGAACTGATCTACGACTCATTATTTCATTCAATCAATGGTTAAAAACCTAACTTCTTTCAAAAATTGAAACCCTAACTTCTCTCTTTTGATACTCTAAAGCGCTAAAATCTTCCATGGATCTCTTTTGCTCTCTTTTTAAACTATTTTTAGACCCTAGTGTTAGCATCTCACTAAGATTGAATAAAGGTTCTTCAACTATGAGCGGCTGAGCGGGAAGCCAATGAAACTTTAAGTTGTCTTTTTTCTGCTCTAGAAAGACCAAACCATACGTCATTGGAGTTGTTTGGTTAGGGCTTTAGTTTTCAGGGTTCAACGATGGAGGCCACGATGGTGGACTTAGGTTCCAAGCTCTTCAATGCGGACTTGTCATTCACAACCAAGCTCCCTTCTTGGTATTCTTTTACCTATTTCCACAAATCCCCTCTATTTTACTCATTTTCTCACTTCTTTTTTAGAACTTCAATTTGATATTTCCAAAAATTTCAATTTTCTTTTTAAGGTAATGGAAACCAGATTCTAAGGTGACAATTTGAGCACTTGGAAAAATTATGACTTGTGATGTAACAAAACTATTGAAAGGAAAGATAACAGTTGGCTGTAAATATATGTTCACGATAAAATACAAAGCTAATAGACAATAAAGCAGTATAAAGCCCTTCTTGTTGAGGATGGACACAAACCTATGTAATTGATTACAAATAAACATTTGCACCAATTGCTAAAATAAACACAATAAAGATGCTTCTGTCACTAATAACAAGTCTTGATTGGCAAAAATGTCTTCCTAAAGGGAGTAATAGAAGAAGTCTTTATGCCCATGTTATTGATATTTGGTAGAGGAAATGCAACATAGTGTACAAATTGAAAAAAATCATTGCATGATCTCAAACAATCACCAAAAGCATGATTGATAGGTTTGCAAAAGTAAGACGGAAACAAATGGTATCAACAGGGATAATCAAATCATACATTATTCTTCCAACAAAGTGAAGATGGGAAGCAATCTTAATTATGTGTTTGATATAATTCTAATTGGAGACAATTTGGAAGAAATTAAGAGACTAGAAAGGAACTTGGAAAACGAATTTGAAATCAAGGATTTGGGGCAAATATGATACTTCTTATGAATGGAAGTAGCAAGATAAAAAGGAGAACCAATGTCTCTTAACGTAAGTGTGTTCTCGATCTCTTTACTGAGACGGGCATACTTGGATGCAAATCGAGTGATACTCCAAATGAAATGGAAAAGAAATTAGAATTTGTTGACAAAAAAAATACCAAAGACTACTAGAAAAATTGATATATCTATCCTACAGTAAGCCTGACATTGTATTTACAGTTAGTACAGTAAGTTAATACATGCATCTCCTAAAGGAAGCTCATCTTGAAACAGTATATAAAGTCCTCAGATACCTCAAAGGATCATTAGAAAAATGCTTGTTCTTCAAAAGATATAAAATCAAAGATATAAAAGTTTTCACTAATGTTGATTGGGCTGGTTCAATCAAAGATAGACAACCTATTACCGGATATTGTACCTTTGTCATTAAAAACTTAATGACTAGAAGTAAAAAACAAAATGTTATCGTTAGGAGTAGTGTTGAAACTAAATTTACAACAATTGCACAAGAAATATACGAAACATTGTGGTTAAGAAAACTGTTGATAGAATTTCAAATTTCAATTAAGTCATTAATTAAATTTTACTGTGATAATAAAGCCACCATCAACATTTCTCTCAATCCATTTTAACATGACAAGACAAAACATGAAGAAATTGACGGACACTTCATCAAAATAAAGCTTGAAAATTGAACTATTTGTATGATTTATGTTCCAACAAAAAAACAAGTTGTAGATATCTTTACTAAGGGACTTTCTCGAAAAGGTTTCGATAATTTCATTTTCAATTGGATATAATCAACATTTATGATTCAACTTGAGGTGTCAAAATCCCAAAATATCTAGGATTTTTAATTAGTAGTAATTAGGGAGATGATTAGGAAAATTATTAACATAATTATTAGCAAATTTGATTCTAGTTTATTTTGTATTAATTAGGAAAATTTTGTTTCCTTTTTTTTTCTATCGTAGTTCCACTGTAATATTATAAGTATACATCGTAAAGATATACTGAAAATAAATACACAACTTTAATTCCCTTTTTCCAAAGTTTTGATGCATTTTTATGACCCGGCATAAATAAGTAAAAATATAGTTGTGTTACATGCATGTATATCTTTGCATTATGTTAATGTCTATAAATATATCTGTATTTATACTAGCTTGCACTATTTTCACCTTTCAAAGATGTTGAGGGGTCATCATCACAGTGAAGGACCTTTGTTGTGCAGTTTAAAATGTAATCTTTACATCACAATTCAAATCAAACATAGCTCAACAAGGGGCGCTGTTCATGTCTCACTGTGAGTTCATGACCTGTAAAAGTTTACACCTATCACACGCATCAAACACTAGAAAAATAATATCTATTAATTACCTCTTGGAGTCAGGGAGAGCAGCAAAGTTATACTTCTTCACTCATTGCTGGGGGAATTGGTACCTTTGCAATCTCAAATCTTGGCAAACCAGAATGATATTCCTCTTCCAAAGGAATAAGCTCTCCTAAATATAAACTCTTCACAATCCAGCTGGCTGGCTGCAAGAAGTGGTCAACTCGATTAGAGAAGAATGGAGGACTTAGTAAGATATTTTTGGAGAGAGAGCTAAGAGCAAAATTAAGTTTTTGATGGAAGCACGTCAAGGATGCAAACGGTTAATTAATCTAATCATTCTTTACGATTGGACATTAACATAAAAGAATTCGTTCAGAAATCCAATTTAGAACTTTTGCAAACATAAATGACTAACCATCATTGTTATATTCTGTTCAAAGGCACAATGCTTCAAGTGGCGTGATGCATTGTTATCATCCTCAGCTACAATAGCCCCGAAAGAAATCTTAGTTTTGTCCAGACTGTGCAATAACCACCGAAGTGTTCTAAACACCTTGCCTCCCCCATGCTAGGCAAAAAATAAGCAAAGGAAAAGGAAAAGTTCAAGTCACCATATTCCTTGTGACTACTCAATATATTGCAGATAAATAAAAAATTGGACATCAAGGTCAGTATCCAAACTATTTTAGTGAATTTTGATTCCTTTAAACTGACAAGAAAAGTGGAAAACTAACAATATAAAAGACATGCCGCCATTTTGTAAATAAAAATTACAAAACTGAGATTTCTAAAAAATAATCACAAATGAGTTTTCGTGCAACCTGAAAAATGCATTTGATTTAATCAGTTACCATAACACAAGAGGCACAGAACTGCTATAGAAGATTACCCAATGAGCACTACAAGCCAACTAAAGAAATGAATTTGGAAAGATGGGGGGGGGGGGTGTGTGTGTGTGTGTGTGTGGAAGCATTTAGTTAATAGCTGGAATCTGGTCATTTCAGAATACATTTTCATACATATATCTCTTCGTTTACTACCACTTTAGGCTTAATGCAACAGCAGAAGTCAGCATGCATAAAAATCCTCGACTCCTTCCTTAGTTTGTTTGACTTCTATGCCATGGTTTATTGGTTCACGCCTCACTTCAGCACTTCTCATGACTGACAACTTTTCTTTCTCTCTATCTCTCTCCCATTCTCCACCACTTCCTAAAATCCACCACTGATTTTTCAGTTGTTCTTGATGACAGTTCACAAAGTATTTTGGTTGATGGATAAGTTCCTCATATCTCAGACCAGTCTTCGTCCTTTACGCTACATGTTCCGAATTTTTGCATCGAATTGATTTTCGCAGCACAATAAGTCCCTTAGTTGTTATGCCTTTCACGTATAACTCTGCCTGAAGGAGAAGACTGGTTGTTACCACTGCCTTTTCCTTCTCAGTATTAGATTCATTTGGGTTTCACCACTTTGCCTTGTTAAGCCTTTAGATTTCACCCCTATAAGTTAGAGTTTGAAGCTTGTGAGCAAAATGAACTTTGAGGATGGGTTTTCTTCCTTGTGTAAAAATGTAGTCTGCATTCATCTCATCTTGTTTATTCCAATATTTAGGGTTCATATTGTGCTCTTAATGCAAGAGGATCTTGGTAAGTCTTGAGTCTGCATAAGTGTTCTCAAGCTACTTGTTCATAATTACAAACAGATTGATTATATCTGTTTGGACAGAATATTTATGTTACCACTAACCAACAGCCAGCTCAGAAATAAAAGTATGCAGTCCATAAATGCTAGAATGGTATAAATAAGAAACAAGGGTTGACAAGCTTTGGTTATTATTTCAAATTATAGCACTGTGTAGACACATACCTTAATTATTTTTGCCAACTTGGTGCAGAAACTATGCTTGCCATGAAGCATTATTCCGATTTTAGCAAATATATAATTATCATCTTTGTAAGGAACAGGCTTTCTGATGCTTTTACAGTTCAGTGGATGCCTTGATAGGATCATGTATCTGACAGATTCAGGAAAAAATATTGCATAAGCATCCCGCTGTCATGAGAACATTTAAATAAAAGCAGAGCATGTAATAAAAAAATCAGAATATTTACTCATTTAAAGTCATTAGATGGATAAATTTGAACTTTGTCCAGCTACCCATTTAATCATTCATACAAAAGATAGAAGGAATAAGATTGTGGGATATGAGCATTGGCCAGATAGCAAGACGAATTAATGGCTAGCTTACTTCTTAGCAACAATTGGATTCAATAGAGATGAAAGACGGCAGTAGTACGAACTCAATTGGCAGAGCAATGCTAGACCAGCTACCACTATGTTCACTGTCAGTAAATCAAGTGGTGGATCAAGCACTGGTGGACTCTCTGGAGTAGATGATAGAGAACATGACAAAAGAGATCCAAGATGATTGTGGAGTAAAAAGAGAGAAAATGCAGCTCTCCAAGTCAAAACCTAAGCAATTAGGCAAACAACACAATTCTGAAGAGTTCGAAAAGCTCGGCAAATAAATATAAGTTTGATAAGTTTGAGATGAAGAAAATGGAGATTTAAATATTATTAGCATTGCCCATTGTATCTTCCCTACATATAACTAACAAAAACAACATGAAGTTTATTGCTGTAGTTGATGGATTATGAATTGACTAAGAAATTGGTCAAGATTCATTAAAAAATTTAGATCGGTTTTTCAGAGTTTTGTATTACTGATGTCAATATTGATGCATTCATGCGATGATGCATCTGTGGATGTAGATAATTTTATCCTTCCAGTCCCATCAGCACCTTCTCAATTTAAATCATAGGTAAAAGGAAAAATGAAGAAAGGTACAGAAAAGCCAATGATATCTTCCATATTGATGTTTCATGTAATCTAAAAACATTAGCACAAGACTGTAAGTAAAAGTTAAAACTAAACGGTGAAGCCCCCTTCATTTAAATCTCTCCATTCAAATCCATGACATAATTCTTGGAAAATTTCTCAAAGTTTTCTGCTGCTTTTGTGCCTTCCACAGCATTCTTTAAGCACCTCGATCTTCAAATAGAAGACCCTTCATCCTATCATATTAGCAGTTGACTGCATTACAAGAACGTCATTCATTTCTTTCTCACAAGGACCCATTGGTTTTCTTCCATTTATTCATCAATTAATCTTCTAGTAACTCAACCATAAGGAATTCAAGTAACATGCCCACGACTTTTGATTTCATCCAACATATAAGAATGATCATCTTAGGCCTGTTCTGTATTTTTTATAACCACAAAGTTTTAGTTAACAATTTCTATTCGGGAAAGAAAAAAAACCTCAAAATCAATATGACAAGAAAAAGAACCAATTAAACATCTGAGTTCATACTTAAACACTAGGCTGCTACTGAAGTTCATATTATATTCCAGCAGTAAATGCAATACCAATGGACCAGAAAATGAATTTATTGCAGTTTATTCAAAGTGCTAGGTAGGTTCATGAAAGAAATTACAAAGAGAAGAAGACTTACTTCTCAGGTGGTAGAATACAACCCGATCCAACTGAATCAGCAAGCCATTCAACTTTTAATATGAATGCATTCACAGCACATCCATATAAAAACTTGGTGGTTTGTAGCTGAGAGAAATAAGGAATGTTCTATCAGAACGTTTGTACCTTTACTAAATAAAATAGATAAATTGACCCAGAATATTATTATGTAACTCATTAAGCAAAAGCTCTAAGAGATGTGATAAGAAAACAACTAGAAAGCAATTAACCAAACATCAGGATAGTTTGTCATCATAACAGTAACATCTTCCCATTTATTTAGAGGAACATTGAAAGGAAAGTAGGTATACTATTTGTCCAAGCTATTTATAAACAAGGTATCACAAAATGATTAACCAATGTCATGAACGACCATAGTTTGGGTACCAACTGATTACTATTGACTTGCAAATTGGAAAATACGTATGATTTGAAAGAGATGGCATGTATGTCATTTCAAAAAGTACATTGGCAATTTATAATGTGTGGAACTGTCAAAAACTTCCAAGACGGAGACAAAGGCTCAACTTGAAATATAGGTACCGAACTGTTGGTGTGAGGAAAAATACTGATTCCCCCCATATCCATTGCCTCTAGCACTTCAATATTTTCAATTAAAATTTTGTTTTGCATAAAAAAAATTGAAGGGTCGGAATCCTGCACTATTGTCTGACAGAATCACGAGAAAAATGAGCTTAACTGTGAAACCTACTGGACAGGTTTACTTTAAAACAAATCAGCTAAAAGATATTAAAATTTCCAGGAAAAAAAATAAAAATTACAGGGAGGGGAGAGATTATGTGCTTTAGAGTCATTAGAAGATAACCTTTTTTGAACATAAAACAACAGGTAGCTGATGCCATTTAGACCTTGAATACTTCTTTCCCCTTGAATTTGTAGGTGAGGGAATATCAGGGAGAATGACACCACCATGTTTCCATATTAATCCTTCAATTTCCCTTTCTTTCTGACCAGAAAATCCCGTTAGCAAGAATTGCATGCCTTGCAAGCTCAATCTCTTCCCATCTGCAGAACAACAATTTCTGAGTAAACTCTACTGGCGAATTTGAGAAGTTGACCATTTGTCTGAACACGTCAGTTTCTTACTAGCTCTCATAATTGAGTCTACATTCAAATAATAATGTAAGAACTAAGAAATAAATAAAGTCCACTTTTAGGATCTGTAAAGTGTAATAGAGAATCAATAATCAATTCTTACGAATTTTCATTGAAGAATGTGGCTTTTGAAGGTTTTTGTTCCTGTTAACTTGGATTTCTGCTCCCAGAAAACAAACTCTCTTTCGGGCTGGAAAGTGACCCTCTAAGGAGTTGTTGCTATCAGAAACTAGAGTTTGAATTTTCTTGTTGTTTTCAGGATTGATATCACTCTCCGGTGCTGATGTCAATTTCAGTTCTTTTTCTCCTGTGGAGTCAGAATAAGCAGAAGGCTTCAAAGCTTGCAGGCGACGGCACATATTATGTTTTAAAATAAGAGGTTGTTTTCCGTCCTTCGGTGACAAAAGAAGTGAATCACTCCCACATCCTGCAGTTTCACTATTATATCTCTGACAATTCATCTCTTTTTCAGGTGCCTCTCCACTCACCACATTTTCTTGATTTTTCTCATCACCTTCTCTTGAAGAATATGCAGACACTGACCTGAAGAGTGAGACTTTTTTGGTTCTTTTATCAGAAGATTTCATGCATCTCATATTCTGATTGATTAAACCCTCTCGCCCATTGGATTCTGGCTGTAATGATAGCTTAGACTGAAGCCTTCCCCCATCTAAAGTGGAAAATCTGTATGGGAAAACTGTGCTATATGATTTAAGTGAAGCTGTCAGCCTCCGTACTGAACATGGATAATCTTCCTTGACTGCACTTGTACCTTTCCCCTCAGCATGCTGAAATTCAGCATTTAGACTTGAGGTATCCTGTGAATTTTCAACCTGAAGTTCTGGTACGGGTCCAAAGTGGTTTTCAGCATCAACTTCCACATGCTTCTGATATTGAATTGCAGTTGATTCTGCATCATTATTTAAAGATATGCTGCATGGAACAACAGAACAAAGGGGATCGATGAAAGATAAACTAGAAGATTTCACCAAATCTTGAGAAATAATTCTGTGACTAGTTTCATCTTGAAAATCTTCAATGCGTATGCTTGATTGTGACCCTATATGACATCTTGTCTCTTGTATCTGCACAAAAGAGTTCTCATCTGGGACAATATGTGCCGATTCTGACAGAAAGCTTGTCTCACCAGCAAAAGCATTACTGCTAAACTTATTCTCTTTTAACTGCATAGAACTACCAAGCACCTTTGGAAAAGAGAGAATGGAGGATACCAAAAGCCAGAGAAATGAAACTATCAGAATAATTGATTGAAAATGTGTGTTTTAAGGAAACATAGTTGTAAGCAAGATGAATGCAAATTCCCAAAGCTAGAATACTAAGACAGCTCCCCTAACCTCCGTGGGGGGCCTACTTGAATGGAGAAAATAATGCAAAACGACAGTAAAAAATACAGGGGGAAAAACATAAATGATAAGGTAACAATATATCACTTGAATTACACGCTACTATATATAAAGTTTCACCACAGCAAAGACTAAAAAGAGAGAAAGAAAAGTAAATCCATGCCTGACAGCTGAAATAACAATCCTTCAGGTTCAAGAGATTCGTGAACAATAATTGATTTAATAACAAATTTTGTGGGAAGATAGCAAACAAATACACACCAGCAGGCCGACTTAGGTTATTTATATTTTGCATAAGTTCCAACAAATAAGTGGAGAAATAATGAATGGTGAAAATTTCAATTAGAGAAAAGGTCCCATATCCAATCAGGAGGAAAGATACAAGTCACATTCAATAAACACATTGGTAATGTAAGAAAATAGGTGTGTAATTTAGTAAACCAATATCAATAGCTGCGTAAGCCATTAAGCTTTGACGCCCCAAAGACACTACAAAATTTCCAGTTGAGATATCAGATTTTAATGCAAATACAACTTCAGCTTAATCAAACTGTTATGGAACTTCTTATCAACCTCCATTCAAATAACGCACTATGCTGGCTGGAGAGTCATATCAGTAAGGATATTTAAAAAAAATACAAATAAAATAAAATTAATTGAGAGAGAGAGAGAAAGAAAGAGAACACACCTTGGCTGTCCAACCACCTAACCATCGGCTTCTAAATCTCTCTGTAAACTGACAATTCACCCTATTTTTGCCTTTACTCATTAATATATATATATATATAGAAAACATTAGCATGCATCGCATAGTATGGGAAAGGCAAGCATGAGAAAAAAAATTCCAACTTTTTGAGCTCACCAACTATCTCTAAACATGAAGCATGTGCATATGAGGCTTCATCAGCTTGGGGGCAACTTGAAAGTACATGTGCAACATCAGAGTCAACTATCTGCAGGCAAAACTTACAATGCCATTTCAAAGTAAGGACAGGCAACTTCAAGATGATAAATATTGTGGCACTTTAAGGAATAATATTCATGTATAAAGCCAATACAGAGACAGATTGCCTAAACTATTTTGAAAGAAGAGGCAACTTCGAGATGATAAATTTTGTGGTGCTCTAAAGATTAATGTTTCATGTATAAAGCCAATAAAGAGACAGAATGTCTAAACTATTTTGAGAGGAAACATGAGAAGAGACAATATAAATGGACATAATTGTCTAGATTTTCTTGCAAACAATTATAATAGTAATAATAATATATGACCCATTTCTTCCCTTTGAGAGAGCAAAACGAATTTACCTGTGCACTAATCAATACTTCCGGATTTTTTGGTGGCAAGGGATCATACCTTCCCACATTGGAAGTATTTAAATCAAGAACAAGATGATCAGATATTTCCATTTGTCTCTGACAGCAAGGAGATTCTAAACTCAAATACTTTGGTACAATTGCATTGAGATTAGAATTGATGTCTGATGTTGTCTGTCTAGCAAAAACATCCAAATTGTCTTCTTGGGAGCAACATTCTTTGAAGCTACAGTGCTTTGCATTTTGGGAGACAGGGGTCTCTTTTACTTGGGAAATAGCTAAATCACTAGCACATTGATAATAGGTATTGCAAGACACTCCAACATCTTTAAAAGCATCTTCCATTGTTAAGTCATCCAAGTCTGAGAAAGACTCATTCTCTTCAGAACTTTGATATGAGCAATAAGAGGTATCTTCTAACATCTCCAATCGTGATTGCTTCATTCGAAGAGCAGCTTCAAGTACATCTTCCATTGTCAATGCTTCCAAGTCTAACCCACTCTTCACAGTCTCATGAATGGCTACTGCTTCAGATGCTGTAATAGAGAGTTCAACGGTGTTATTGATATCAGCACCTTTGAGACGCCTGACATTGAATGTTTCTCCGTAACTTTTCATAGAATCCTTGTCAGTATAAGAACTTTGAGGACAGTTTCTCCCTGAAGATTCTCGAACAGCATCTTGCGCAAGAGTCCTAGATCCACCAGTATTGCAGTCCAGTCTGGACCGAGAGGTATCTTTAAAACAAATAGAATTTTCAACTTGTTGCATTGGTTTGGGAATAGTGGGCTGATGGAGCACTTGAGTTGCATTCAAAGCCAAAGATCGAGTAACTTGAGATGGACCACATTGTGAATATCCATCCAATGAGAGATGAAGACGGAGTTGAGGAGCCTATTTGACAACCATAATCAGGAGTTAATTTAGATAAGGTCAGATGCTATTTCAGAAGATTTTGATAGAAAACAGTCCATCTTGTCATACACTATTCAGAGGCTACTTGTTCGAGCAAGAATTTTTTTTCAATTTGGGGGTTAGGAGATTTGAGTTAAAGACCCACACCAAATTACTAGAAAATAGGCTAAAAGCTTACATTTCCAGCTCATGAATTAGAGAAAAGAAAGACACTCACTGATATATAAACACTAAAAGTTAAATTTTTTTAAAGGAAATAGAATATGTTATAGACTGGCGCACTTCACAATATACAGGTAGTTCTATAATATATACCCATGCTTGGGGGGTAGTTATTTTCAATTTTCAATTTTTCTAAAACAAGATTAACAGTTGAGATAGAAGGTGTACCATATATAGATGAAATAATTTAGAATACCCCTAAAATGTAATAAAAATGATATCTTTGAAAGTCTGGTATGCCATTATAACACCTAAAGCAAAGTCATGAATAAATTTTATTCTTCATAAAAAATGTTTACAAAATCAGAGGTTAATAATAAAATAAAAAGTACAACAATATGCTTAAGATCTTACATGTTCATAGAATGATGAAGCAAAACTAGATGGTGAGTTGTCATCTCCAGAAAAGAACAAATGGAAGCTCTTGTTGCTTTTGTCTTCATTTGGCAACAAAATTGCATCCATTCCTTCATTGATGTTTTTTCCATGGAGCAATGTCAAAGCCTACCCATCACAAATGACAACATGAGCAGACAACATAACAAAATAAACCCTTCATCCGAGTATATATTACAAGCAGTAAATAGAGTGAGTATAGCATTGCCAGTAACAGTGAGAAGTCCTTTTTCGAAAATTTTGAGGACCCTAAAAACACAGCATGTACACAGAATTTTTGCATTAGAGAAGATAACAATTAATGTAAAACATATTATTTGCATATAGCTTTCTACTAGAGGGTATGAAAAGTTAGCCAGTAATTAAGTCATGCAAAAATTTTGATTCTAGCCCTATAGTTTGACATATTTTGTTTAGATTATTGGTCTTACATTACTTAATGTGTATAAAAGTAATGTTAGTCATTATTTCAATAGCTTAAACTTTTGGAGAGTTGATTTCCGAATAATCTTCTAACATAGTATCAGAATTTGAGGTTATGTGTTCAAATCCAATAATCTTGATTGTTGAAGTGCAAATGTTTTGTTTACATGATACATAGATTCAATACTTATAGGGGAGTAATAAGTGTATAAAAACAATATTGACCCTTCTCTCAATAGCTTAAGCTTTTAGAAGAATTGGTTTCCTAATAATCTTCTAACATGGTATCAAAACTAGAGATATTGTATTCAAACCCTGATAACCCCAATGCTTAAATTATAATTGTTTAACCTATATGGTGCATAGAGAAACACTTGTGGGACAGTGGAGCCAACATTTGTAGGGGAGTGAAACTGTAGGAGAGTGATAAATGTAAAATGATTAACCCTTTTCCCACTAACTTAACAATAGCTTAAACTATTGGGAGAAGGAAAACATTACTTTTGTACACTTATCATGTATCTAACATCATGATCATTATCTATGGAAGCATAGAGGTCATTTTCCCGAAAATAATGAGTAAAGCATGGATAGAGATTGTGCATATGTTAATGGTTGACTAAATCTGATTTTGTTATGGCAGTCCTCTTGTAAGAAGCTCATACAGTTCAAGAACGTATTAACTTTTAACTTTTGTTGAAGCTGTCTAAGCATGTGTTGAAGGCAGATAAAACATAAGGAACTCAATAGAAGAAAAAAAGTGATAACCTTTGAAGTTAACAATGATGGATCCAGAGTTTCCTTTATGCATTCATCAAAATTTTCTACCTGATGCTGCTGAAGCCAAGATGGAAGCCAAGCTGAATCCTGTAATTTGCAGACAATTAAGACATAAATGCAAGTTAGGAACTGTATTTGTAGATAGAATTAAATCGCAATATTTCCTCGGCATCCACACCACACAAGTAGATGACAACTTATATTTCGCTAGATTTCAATTTTCTGTAATGTGAAAAGAGAAGAGGGTATGATTGTCACTTTTTTTTAAGATGCAATGACATTAGAAACAAATGTGGATAGTGCAACCGTAACTCCACCGTTTAACAGTAATATACGGTTAACAATAATTACCTTCCTTAGGGTTCTGAAACTCCTAGCTCTAAAATTCAGAGGGAGCACGGCTCACAATCCAATGTATGTTAATTTACTTACAAACAATAAATAAAACAAATACAAGAAAAAAGTTTGAAAATAATTTTTCTTTTAATAAAGTAGCTTCAAAATGTTGATTTTGTTATAATTTTATTGAGTTATTGTTCAAGATAATAGACTTAACAGGTGAAGTTTGAGCTTAAAAGAATTTACAACTAAAATTTGTACATAAATCATAACTTGAGAGGGGACTCTACATATTTATTTAATTATCTAAATTACAAAATATCACATGTAGATACACTTTTCAAACTTAACTCTGGATACGAAAACTCTTAACACAGACCAATAATTAACACATTTGTTTATCTATTAATTATCAGTAATAATCTGGAAAAAAAAAATTAGGATTTCATAAAAGAAATGAACTTCGGTCGCGATGTTAAAACAAATTGACGAGGGTCAGATTGTCCATAAGTTTGTGTACCAAAGAAATCCTAAGCAAGTAGTGGACTTCCATCGCTAGAGAGTTTCCTACATTGACAGTTTGAACTAACAAAAGGAGTGTGGCATCATCAACTTCAGATTTTCTCGGCGAAAATGAAATTAACTAACCTCGGAGAACTGAGGAGGACGGAAACATAGAGGCTCCATGTAAAAATGAGGTCAATAGAATAGCTAATCTCAGATTATTTAGGGTTTTTCAAATCGCATTGAGAATTTTTTTTTAGCTAACCAGTTAACCTTGGCGCCACCTCTACTTTAGCGCCAATATCACTTTTATACCCACCTTGTATATAGAGCAAGGGCAATTTCGACATTTACAATATCATCTAAGGTTATTTAAACAGGCCATCGCATTCGCTGAAAAATGAGCGCCATGAATAAATCTAAACTATCATGTCTGGGTGATAATTTGTATTGAGGGACGTATTAGGATCAACTTATTTTTAACCTAATCCGATCAACATAAATCTAAACTGAACCAGATAGTAAGTCAGGTCAGGTTTCATAAACCCAAACCTCGCCCCATAATTAAACAGAATGACATGACAACTCGAAATCATTAACCTATCAATATTCATATTAATAATTGAAGGATGGTGAGATTTTGTAGAAAATTACAAATTGATTCCATATCTGTTGTGAAATGAGCATTTATTGTATCTTCTTATACATTCACTCCCTTTTTGTTCTTTTTTATGCGTAATTATTTCGTTTCTTTACACAATTTGAGATCTTGAAGTTCAGTGTTGGATCATAATTTTACATATTTTCTCAAAATAATTCTTTACAAATAATAGCAACGAGCCAGCTGAATAGATAGCCAAAATCCCTGCAGTTTTAGAAATCTTTTAAAAGCATGTCATCCGAAGAAGGCATTCCTCAATTTGATAAGCAACAATACTACTCCACCATGCAATAGAATATGCAAATCCCTCACTTCACAAACAGATAGCCAAAAATCCTGCAGTTTTAAAAATCTTTTTAAAGCGTGTCATCTAAAGAAAGTATTCCTCAATTTGATAGGCAGGAATACTAATCCACCATGCAACAGAATATGCAAAAACCCTCAGTTCATGACCATGGTTGAGCACCACGGTAGTTCACCAACCCAAATTGTGCATATATCAGCAAATAAATTATCTACATACAATGATTTTCTCTGGGCTTTCAAAGTAATATATTCACAAGCACATTTTTTTTAGAAGTCACATATTGATACATATACTTAAAAACCATTAAAACGTAATTCCTAGAATCGAAACATAATCATTCTTGAAAATAAGCCGCTTTACGCTTTAATAGATATATTAATAGAACCTTTTCTTCAATTGAAACAAATACTTTAATTAAGAATTAGGCAGTTAATGATACATGTGGTTAACAAATTCAATTAAATGGTATGCATACGGTAAGAGGTGCCAAACACACCGGTATGACACAAGACGACCCGTTAAGCACTAGACTTGTTGACCCAGTGGAAAAACACATTACGACACGTTAAATATTTGGCAAGGACGCTAGAAAAAAAAAAAAAAAGCGACACGGCACAACCCATGAACCATAACGAGCTAAGTTTGGTCGGATCTGGTCGTGCATGTATGCTAGTCAAAACTAAATTCTACATAAATTAATATTAAATATATAAATATATTTATTTATTATCAAATGTGATCGTAATCCAATATATAAAATTAATATTGATACATAGGATATGGAGAGTTCGAATCCTGCAAAACATGGCCCAACAAACCAAGTACGACACTATACAATAAAGCTAGTTAACACCTCTATATATATAACTTTAAAGTTGAAAATTAATAATTATATTATCATACACTTCATTTCTAATTTTTTCAACATCATGAATGTTTTGAAGTCCAATATTTAGTAAGACATGAATACATAAAACTTAATCAAATGAATTTAAAATGTAAAATTAATCATTACCTCTCAATCATTTGAACTTTGAGTAGCAACTTCATTTACAACTCTGCTCCTAACATCTTCCACTAACTCTCATCAAAATTTAGTTTATTTTCTACAAAAGAAAATATAGAGAAAATATGAAGATCGTGAAATATGTAACTCTTATAAAAAAATTGGTACTTTTTTTATGCACCAATCATGATCTAATAAGATAAATCAGACAATATAAAATATTAGAACTATGACTATCAAAATATTAAAAACTAGAGGTTAATCACAAAGAATTATCGTAAGTTGATAACATTCACTAACCAGTCCAATCAGGTATTGTTATATGCTTATGACTCATTTAAGAGTGCTAATACATTAATTTAGAAGAGTTTACAAGTTACTCAACAATAGATTAATATATGTCAACTATAAAGTTATTTTTCTCTGATTCATCTATTTAACAAATCTAACAGCTAACAGAAAGAATCACAATAACATTCATTTGTAGAAATAATGGTCGAATCGGTGGAAAAAAATTACAATACCTGTTTGATGACTCCATAAAAGTAGAGTCATTAGTGTATTTTTTTACTTAATATTTACTTTTTTATTCAATAAAAAAAAATTTTGGAGCTAAAAATATTAAAATATAGTTTTTTTAGTGAAAAATGGTGAAAATATAATTTTTAATTTTTTAAAGATTTTTAACGCAAAATTAATTAGAAGCTATCACGTGGCATGCCATGCAAACAAAGGAGTTGATTAGGCAAGTCACGAGGATGCCATGTAAGTAAAGACAACGAATTGTAGATCACTGCGTTTGAGGAGCGAAGTAGCACTTGTCACATGTCGGCATGACGTTCAATTGGACTTTGGGCATCGTCAAACCTTCACATGTCATCGTGCGATTACTCTCCCACGTTCCACCCGTATTCTACACCATTCGTTATCACGAATCACGTTGCGCCGTATGGTGCTAACACAACATGCATTGACTCAAACTAGTTTTCCCTACCAAGCGTTGCATTCTGATTCACCCAGTGAATTCCGTGTGCCATGTGTCACGCTGTGATTAACTGATTCTGTTCATTTTGTTTGTTTTGATCTCAACCTTTGATCTAACGATTTAGATTGCACCTGAATTATATTTAAGCCCCTAATCATTATATATATCTGAAGGGGTCATCATTAGCATAATTTTGATCAGTTTTTGGAACTAAAAAGAGAAAAATACAGAAAAAATTAAAAGAATATACAATTTTAGTGGAGATTCAATGAGAGATTAGTACTACAATTTAGGAGATTGATTTAATGAAAAATAAGAGTTTTATAAACACAATTGTGTGTAATTAATTTATTAATATAAGGATCTTATGAATTCAATTTTCACCATATGATGATCTAATATTTTATCCCAATTATAATTATAATTATAATTTAATTATATTATTTAATCTGATTTTTATGCTATTAATTGTTTGGTTAAAAATTTATCTATAGAGATAATTAAATAAATTTGAAAGAATTATTTAATTGTTTGTCTTGACATGCATAATTTCTAGACAAAGATGTATGATTCTTATGTATATGATCAATAATTGATGAACTTAATGAGTAATATGTAATTTAATTGGTATGAGAGTGTAATTAAATTAATTATTATATAATGTGTAGTTTACTTGAGAGAAAAATACATGTTAATGTATTATAAAGATTTTTCCACAGGCAAAAAAGATATATTTGTTTCGTTCTTTTTTTAACTGTTTCATAAATTTTATTGGAGACAACAACATTTTTTATAACGCTCAAAATTCTTAAGAGAAAAACCTCCTCCTGTCTTGTGTGTTAAGAAAGCTATATCACTCCACAATTTAAAAAGATTTTTTCATCGGAAAAGAAAAACAAAACTTAATATTAGTTATTTAGAACCTCAAAGGTTACTACTATTTATGTTATTTTCTCAATTTAATATTTACATTTTTCCTGTGATTATTTTATATTGCAATAAATCTGCGTGAACACATAATAGGACTCAAAACTGGCACGTTATATTTTTGCAAAGGACATCAAATTTTACTACATGCAATCGGCATATATATACATAATGCGTTAATCCATGAGGATGAAACTATTCAATCGTCATTTTATCAAAAAAGAAAAAGTATTAATTCTGAATAAAATCAACATACACAACTAAACTAGGCAGAGGCATATAACATTTTGTATACTTGTATTTAAAAATTTCTACCATACATGGTGGAACAGAGGCTACTCAATAACATAAGAAAATCTGTAGAATGTGACGATTTGTAAGCAATTCGACAACTACACAGTGCCTTTACCATCGTGCTTAGCTTCAGAAAAATCTTTAATAGATGCCAGTAGTAAACGCTTAGTTAACCAGTACTGTTGAAACCTCTGCCTAGCATATTCCATGTAGTCAAAATCAATTTCATTCACATGTTCCTGAAAAAGTATGAATAAAGTTAATACCATTAACCATGTATGAGTAAATATCTACCACTTCTTATACAAACTAGAATGAACACAAACATTAATTCCAAGCAATATTTCACGGAATAACCTAAATGCTGCAGCACCCATTATATGAACACTACAATTAGAATTTTTGCCGTGATTTGTAAAATTTTACCATTTTAAGTCACATATTCAAATCACACCAGTTATTGTTCGATCCAACAAAAAACTACATGTTTTGGCTTGAAATGTACATTTCCGTATGTCTTCTCCATTGACATGTCATCTCTGACAGCAGACCAGGAGCCAGCAACTAGTATATTGTTAGCAGTCTGCATATCCGGTGGACTCTTTAGCTATCTGTACAGGGCTATCCTCCAAAAAGTCACATATCTAAATATCATAGCCACTAAATGCTTAATCTATTTCCTGTAAAATCTAGCTTTCATATCTTAAATTTTCAATCATCCGTGTGTGGATACTAATTAGTTCTTTATGCTTGTTGTAAGTTTTGAAATTTATGCACTGCCACTGAATAAAACAATGAGTTCAAAAGATGGTCATACCGAAATTATACCCCATAAGCCCCAAACCAGGTGGCTGGCAAGGGTATACTTCTCAACAAGTTGAAGCAGCTGCTCCACTTCAATTTCACTGGGAAAACCACCTGCAAAATACTCTATAATGTAATGATCCACAAAATATATTTCCCATCACTTAGAAAGGTACACATCACAAAGTAAAGAGTAAACCAGTAAACTATAGATTTAGTATTTACTACTAATATTTTCACTCATTTTTTTCATTTCAATATAATATTATAAGTTTGATTGCAACTTGGTGCCTTTTCTTTTTATCATGTGAGTTTAGTATCTTGTGTCTTTTATTTGATTTAATCTTCTTTTGAGTTACTACGATTTTGTTTTTAATGTCAATTTAGTATTTGATGTTTTTGAATTGGTTCATCTAAGCTCCAAAAAGGTATTTTAAATGAATTGAAAGCATGATGCAGTAAATTGATACGACAAAATGTAAAGTAATAAATTGAAAAAAGAATGATTAGGTTTAAAATATTACTACCTGAAGAACTCAAGTATGCGCACACAAATCTATGGCGCTCCTCCAAACCTGTTATAGATAACCAGTCAAAGAAAGCCCCTGCAACGAAAAAGAGAACACAAGGTATATGCACGAAAGAAATGTGTCAATGCTGTTACATACCAGGGTATTCACTGTAGTCTACAATATGTGGTGTTTCTGTGTGATAGTCTGAAGCCATCTCGCAGAAGTGATTTGCTATGTCATAGGCAACAGGATTATAACTTGCATACTCATAGTCCTGGTAAATTATGAAAGCCATATTAATATCCAAAGATTTTAAAATTTCCAAAGAAAATTAATTAGTTCAAATAAAAAAAATAGGCAATAATATGCACTGGCTCCAGAAAAAGTTCCTTAGAATAACTTAGATAAGAAGATACATAGTGTGAATAATATATCAGGTGCATATTTATGAAGCTTTTATTATAGTTATAGAAATTCGAGGACTTATTACGAGAATCATGGAAATGATATTCCAGCCCAATCAGAATAGCAGACAGAGACTTAGATTTGGTTTGTTTAATTGATCAAGTAAAGATCAATACAGAAGTTGCTGCCTGTCATTCGTTTCACCCGATACATGTATCAATAGTCACCAATCCCTGTCCTGGAAATCATTCAATCAGGCAATGTTACAACCTCAAGTATCATGCAAAGTTGGTGGATTGCATACAATTACAAATAATAATCAAACAGATAAGACGGTTGAATGAATTATGAGAAAATGATTATTTTAAACAGTTAAGCTAAACACAATTATAAATTATAAATGAACCAAAGAAATGAATACTTAGCCAATAGTTGGAAGAAATAAGTGGAGTAAAACCAAACAAAAAAGGCATCTCTCAGATGAAAAAAGAGGAAAGAACATTAAAACTGGAAGAGAATAGTTGTCAGCTGCAGTCTTCTCCCAACCTTAGGCTAAATTACATTGCTGAATAAAATAAGCAAATCTAGGGCAGCAGCCTTGTATACGTACCAATTTTCTAAGTTAGATAAGTTGTTTTGTTTAATTTCTTTATCTTATCTTTTTTCCAATGTCACCCCCTTGATATGTTGTCCAGTTGGAACTTGGAAGGACCTCTGGTATTAGTACTTACAATCAAGGAATAGGCGTTTTACAGGTCTTGTAACCTTTGGCTTAATACACTTAGTTTTATAACTTTTGAGGTAAGTCCCATTGATCCTATAATTAAAATAATTAGTCCAAAAGGTAGACTCAGTTAGCCGAATTCATGAAATGAATGAATCTGATTGCTGCAGTTCTTATCAGATGAGGAAGATGGCAAAGGCTGTAGCCTTGAACAGTTGAAATCGGCTGGGCAAGAAGCAGGGATTAATGGGGGAGGTAATGAAAAATTTTCCCCTGGAAATCCTATCTTAATATGCTCTTGGGCAGAGTCCATATCATTGTCATTTTTATATATTTTCTTTAAGTAATAAGTATTTGGAAAAATAATATATTTTATTTTAATATTAATTTAGAAAAATAAATAATATTAAATAATATTTTTAAGTAATAATTATTTAAAAATAATAATTTTAATGATATATATTATTTTAATAATAATTTAAAAAAATATAATAATTATAATAATATATTTTTCATTTCATTCCAATTGTATACCAAACACTGCAATATCGGTTTCTTCTTTGATTCTAATGATCAAACCAAACAATATAGTAGTAATATTGTTTCATTTCCATTCAATTCCATTATCATTCTCAATCTTATTCTTATTATTTTAAACAATATAGTAGTAATATTGTTTCATTTCCATTCAATTCCATTATCATTCTCAATCTTATTATTTTTCCATAGTGTGAACCAAACGTCTCTTAGAGAAAAGTTGGAATAATAAGTAATCAAAAGATTGCATGCCCTTTCTTCTCAAATAGTAGTCATTTTTTTTTTGGTAAAACTCCAATCAAGGTATTCCAACTATTTGATTTCAGAAAGGTATATTTCTGGACCTTTATTTTTTATTTTTAATATTCGGATGGATAAAATGAAGTGAAAGCACCATCATAAGAAGCTTACTATTATTGTTATCGATTTTGTCTCTTCATCCATCATTATGTTACCATATTGTAGATCATTGTGGCAAAAACCTATTTGTTGATGAGGGACTGAGAGCTCCTTCTCCAATAGGGAAATTTCCTTTTCAATTGTATCCAACTGGAAATGCATAGCTTCTTCAGTTGTAGCCAATCTCGTGGCTGCATTGTGCCAATTTCTGAAGCACGTAAAAATCATTGCAGATTTAGTCAAAACTTAGAACAAACAATTATGAGGGGTAGTGATGCTATTTTGGAAGGTACACACAAATATCTCCATTAGCCAGAGATTAAGGGGAAAAAAGGGGAACATACCGCAATCTTTGCCAGAGGCTGACATTCTTGAATCCAGGCATATCAATATCATGAAACTCCTTCATCTTTGTCGCTATACGAGTAGATATATCAGGATCGCGCAGATCGGGGGCTGAGAGTGTCTGAAAATTTACATGATAAATACAAATATATTTAGGAAAGAAGTTAATTTTCTTTGCTAGATTCCATTTGAAGAAACAAAGATATTTGGTAACAGTTACGAGTTTGTGCTAGAGAACAGTCTTATAAGTAGTAAGTACTAAATTTCAACACCCAAAGTGATAACTAGAACAGTATCGCATCCACATGCATTTCAGCTCCATTGCAGAGGCAGAAATGAAATATCTATAATCTTTCTAATATATTGCAAAAGTAATTAAGAAGATACCAAGTAGGATAATTAATGTCAAAGTACCCGAGCATGGATGAACTCTTCGATTCTCCCATTCGGCAACCGCCCTATAAGACAAGGTCCTTGTCCATGCTTTGACATGTATTCAAATGTCCGGATCTCATCATGACGATCAAAGAATATGTCAACACCCTCACCATAAATCCTAACTAAAACCTTTCTTGAGACTTTCACAGTCTTTGTAGGCCACTTTATTTCGAAAACTTCATTGGTCATTGCTCCTTTGAGAGGGATCACTTGTAATGCATTTGGGTCAACTACATCTTCCCACTTGGTAGCCAATGATAGTAAAATCTCCTTAGCTTCTGCAGGAAGACGATACTCTTTTTTGGCAGTGACATTCTCCATGGCATCCATGATTGGATCAAACTGCTCTTCTGCTCAAAGAAGATATGTGAAAATATAAGATATGGGAAAATACAATAAAAATATATTATATAATCAATTACTGAAAGACAGCTAGCAGTCTAGTACATGAGGAGGTATGCTGCTCACAGACAACCAACAACTATGAAAACACACAACTAGTAGAAAATAATACATAGACAAATAAGTCAAGAACAAAATTATATTATTAAAACTAAAAATACACAAATATAAATATATGTATAAATTATAAATGCAAAATTTAAATAGAGTAAAGAAAAAAAAATCAAGACCTATATCACACAATATTTTTAAGATAATTTTTTTGGTTACCGTAGGTGTTAGAGAATTATATCTCACGGTATACAACAATCAAATAATAATAAAATTAAAAATAACAGTAGATAGAAAATACAAAAAATATTTTTCTTTTCTATTTTAAATTTTTTCCGTACTTTTCTTTCTATTCTTTTTTTTATCTTTCCTCTGTCTCTCTGTGTCTCTGTCTCTTGGATATATATATGCATAAAGCCAATAAATGCAATTAAAACATTGAAAGCAAACGAAAAAAAAAAACAGAAGGAAAAATAACTGAAAAAAATCAATGTCCATTAAAATAGAAATGCCAATTCTCTCTTAAATTTCCGTTTCAACAATTTTAATTCAAAAAATTTCCAACACAACTCACCATTCAAAAAATTTCCAACACAACTCACCCAGCAACACTGAAGCGCAATACTCCATTCTACATATTGAGGGAAGTGAAAAGATAAGAAGAAAGAATTTCATGCAAGCTTTAGCAAACTGAATAGGAAGAATGCATCCAACACTTGAATGTTTTACCGACAATTCTAAATAAACAATACAAAACATTTCAATACCCACGATAAAACTATGATGAAGAATAGAAATAAATCAGTCGAGTACAACTGAAGAATTAATACCAATCAAATTCCATTTGAGCCGCACAATTAATTCAGAGCTGTTAATTAAAAAAGAAAACAAAGAAAATAGCCAAAGGAAAAGAATCATATACCCACCCACCACCTACAATACCAAGAGCAACAAAATCCCAGAGTTTCTCAGAGAATGCTTGGAATCGTACAGGATGTCAATATGGCGAAAGAAGTCGGAGTTCCGGCGAAGTCTAGGTCTGGTCGTTCGAGTAATACTATTCGCCGGATAGAGCAGTAAGATTTGGTAAGTTTGCTTAGAAAAGGAGGTTGTAATTGCAATTTTGCAATGGCGGTTTGGTTTCGGGAAACGAGAAATTTGACACTTGGGTTTCGTAAATGATTTAGGAATCCCAACGCGTTTGAAAAAGCCAGAGTGAATAAATCTGATTCTGTTTCTGAGTAGAGCATAATACATTTACTGATGACGCGTCAGTGCCGATTGTAGCCAGGTATGTCCTTGGCACGCGCGATAACCGACACATATTAATTTTTTCCATACTGGAATATTTCTTAATATTTGTTTCAAAATATATTTAATTTTAAAAAAATTAATATTATAAACATTATTTATAATATTAATATTAATTTTTTTTATTATTATTTTTAATTATATAATAAAAATATTTTTAAATAAATAATAATAAAATTTAATCTAATTATTTAAAATATTTTGCATTTTATTATTATATGTGTATTTTTATATTATTATATATATAATATTAATATATATTTAATTTCTATTAACTAAGATTTCGATATTACAATAATTAAACATGGATAGGCTCCTTATCTCTCAACGTGGAAACCTTCATGGATTGGGTCTTGCTGAACTCTTCAGTGAGCCATGTTAGTCCGGAGTAAAATTTCCTCAAAGTTTCTACCCTACTTACCATGTAAGACCTCATTTCTGTTATACCAAATTGTCCAAAGCAAATAGCAAAAATGGCTCATTTCCATACCAGATCTAGTTAATCTTACCTAGTTCCATATTTCAATGAAGGGCCAGTTTTTAGATTCTTTGAACAAAATCTGGAAGATAGACAGCTTGCAAATCCCCTTAGCTAAAGGGCAAGTCCAAAGGGAATGAAATACATTCTCCACTACACCATTACAAAGAGGGACACCATGGATGAAGTAAAACTCATTTTTTACACAAACTAGCGTAGAATGTCTAAACAAGCCTTCCATATAAACAGTTTCACTTTATTGGCAACATTAAGTTACCAAATAGCCTTCCACCAGTGTTGTTCACAAGAATTGCTACAAGAAGCCCCCAAATCACCCTTATCATGAGCTCTTCAGTAAGCCAATAGGCACTTCTGACAAAAAAACACACCACTATCACATTTCTCGCAAATCCACCTCACTAGTGCTACTTCTCACTAAAGGAATGCTCAAAATAGCTTCAACATCTTGAGGTACGAAACAAGCTCTAATAAAGTGATGCTTCCACATTCCAGCTGCCTCATTAATAAGGACAGAAACTAAAGAACTAGCAGGTAGTATGCTAGGGGAGATTACTTTAAAGGAGAATAAGGCAGCCGAGGATCCCCATAGATGTGCACAAACTTACCATCCCCAATTCTCCACTTCAAACCATTAATGGCTAAACTCTTGGCTGCCTCTGAACTATTTGGACTAAAGCATAAGGCAGATTTTTGTAAGTTTACCTACTGCCATGAGGCTTCTTCATAAACACCAAGGATGTCCCTTAGTTTTCTACAAGCATCCCCATTAGCTTCCAACAAGATAAAGCTATCATCAGCAAAGAAGAGATGAGTAACTTTTCCGCAGATTCAGGTAATAAATACACCTTTAATCAATTGATCATTCTCAACCTTTTTAACAAACTTGAGAGTCCCTCAGCATAGATTATGAATAGGTAAGGGGAAAGGGGATCGCCCTGTCTGAGTATCCTGTTAGGCTTAAAGGAATCCATAATAGCACCTTTGACTGATAAAGCATAAGACACTGAGATGACACAATTCTTCGTCAAATCCACCCATGGTTTAGCAAAGTCCAACTTAGTAAGGATAAATTCTAAAAAATTTCATTCCACTCTATCACAGGCCTTCATAATATAAAGTAGAAATTGACATAATAACTGATAAACAACCTACCTGACTTAAACCCAATCAAATTGAACCGGGTTCTATGTGTTCTATGTTTTATAAGTCGTTTGGTTTTAAAAATGTAAAAATCAACATACGTTGAATCAATTAAGATTTTAAAGTTTATAAATGGATACTCAACCGAATCAACTTACATATTATTAATACACATTTATTTTAATTTTATGTATTTATCGTATATATATTATATATTTTTAAAAAGTATCTAATTTTAGTTAAACTTTTATATTATTTAAGAAAGTGAACAACTTACATTTAGTTTTAAAAAGTTTATTATAACTAATAAAAATTCTATTTTCTTAATAATTTATTAATTTTTAAAAATTATTATGTAAATTTAAATGCTAATATATAATTTTTTTAATTAAATTGATGATTAAGTAATAAAATTTATTTATTAATTTAATATTAACATAAAGTAAAATTATTTAAATTTATTTAAAATATAAGCAAGTTTAAATCGTAAATTGAACTATCAAATTGATGGTCAAATAATCTCAAACAAACATTTTATAGATCAATTTTGATTTTTGATTTAACAAATCGATATAAGTAAGTTTGGTTGTCATTTTAAATCAAATTCTAGCAAAATCGAATATCACATAATGTCAAGCTTACTATATCTCTTTACTTCTTACCCTGTACAAAACATTACACAGGTTTACTGACCTTAATTCAGTTATTTTAGGATCTTTGATCTTAGGAATTAAGGGAATAACTGTGTTATTGGAACCCAATAGCTACTCATTGTCGTTGAAGAATTTTAAACAAAAGTCATTCACCTCATCCCTTACAATATCCCAATATTGTTAATAAAATAAAGCAAGCATACTATCGAGCCAAGATACCTTTGTCTAAATCTTCTTTAATGTCTAGTCTGGTAAAGGGTTGCAAGAGGCTAGCATTCCTCTCATCACTAACTTTAGACACCATATAATCTTGAATGGGATTCGAGTTGCTAATGCTCTCACTAGAAAACTATTTAAAATAATGTTCTAGGATAAAATTTGCAAACCCTTCAAGGAATCTACTCACTACTCGTTATCATCAAGTAAACCAATCACTTTGTTCCTTTTGTGCCTTTGATTGGATTTCTCATGAAAAACCTAGAATCCATGTCCCCATGCTAAAGTCATAACTACCTTGATATTTATCTACACATAATCTCATCATACTCCAACAGAGAATTAATTTCCCTTTCAAGACTTCTTACTCTATCCATATCAATTAGATAGAAAGCCACTTGTAAATCCTCATCCAGCTTAGACAGTCTCTTTTGAACATGACCAATAGTGTTCCAATTCCAATTGCTAAGTGCAAAGGCACATACATTGAGATTTTCCTTAACCAAGCCCAAGTTTTCATTACACCCATCAACTCTTTCCCAAGCGTTTCTGATAACACATTCACAGCCATCAATTCTGGTCCATAATTTTTCAAACCTGAAAATGTGTTTTTTCCTTTACAGCCTTACCACTACCAATATTTCCAACCTTAAAGAAAAAGGCAAGGTGATTAGATTTGAAAATCTTTCTGTGCACCACATGATTTGGGTAGAAAATATCAAGCCATGTAGAGTTGACAAAGGCTCTATCCAGCCTTGAGTGAAATCACCACTCTTCCTTCTTACTCCAAGTGAACTTCTAACATTCAAACCTCACATCCACAAGCCCATAATCATTAACAGCCTACCTAAAAGCATCAATATGTCACTCAGGTCTTAAATTCTTCCTTAATTGCTCATTTTGTGAAGTGACTTTGTTGTAAATTAGCACTTGCGGAAGCAAAGATCGGGTCCAATTTTGGTTGTACAAATTCTTAATAATGGGTAACGGCAAAAGTAATAAGCAATAAGAAATTAAATGACACACAATGATTTAAGTGGTTCAACTTTTCAATGTGAAAAGTCTACTCCACTGACGACGGTACACCGAAGAAAAATCCACTAATAACCAAATGGAGATACAAACACTAATTTCCAGATAGCTTCACAAATTATACCAAAATACATAATCAACCCACAAAATATCCCTTTTAATTTACTGGTAATATATATAGCAAGATAAATTAACAAACTTGCTATTAAATCAAATATTACCGTACAAATGAGAGAAACACCATAAATGGCAGCTGAAATGGACAGTTTTGTCCTTGGGCTGATTTCCTCTGCTCTCTTAGTCGGTTACTGCAGTTTTTTTTTCTTTTAGCTACTACAGTTTTCTTCTTCTCTGCAGCTGCTTCTATTTTTTTTCTCTAGCAGTTTAGAGCTGCTTAATTTCTTTTCTGCGGCTGTTCTCAAACTTCACGCAGAAACAAACATATAAATATATATAGGAGGCAGCTGAGGGTTTAAGAGCATATTGGGTTTTGGGCCTAATATTGTTTTGGGCCATTATTAACAAATCTCCACCTTGGCTCAAAACATAAAACAAATTCTTCAAATGAAATTCCTCGGATTACCAAATAACCGTCGTCCAAAAAACCCCCGAAGGGTGATTATCTTCTACAAATACCAATCAAGTCCAAACAATGCTTGAACTTGTTAAATGGAACTGTTTTGGTTAACATATCAGCTGGATTCTCTGTAGTGGCTATCTTATTGACAACAATAGTACCCTGGGAGACAATGTCACGAACGAAGTGATATCTGACATCAATGTGTTTGGTTCTTTCATGATACATAGTATTCTTAGTCAAGTGTATCGCACTCTGACTATCACAAAATATAACAGAAGTATCCTGTTGTAAACCTAAATCACAAACCAAACCTCTAAGCCAAATGACTTCTTTCACTGCTTCTGCTACTGCCATATATTCTGCCTCTGTCGTAGACAAAGCAACTGTAGACTGTAAAGTAGTCTTCCAACTAATGACACAATGAGAAAGAGTGAAGACATAACCTGTTAGAGATCTTCTTCTATCCAGATCACCAGCATAATCGGAGTCCACATAACCAATAACACTGCAACCAGTATTAGAACTCCCATCATATACCAAACCAAAATTAGATGTACCTCTCAAATACCGAAGTATCCATTTCACTGCTTGCCAATGACCCTTACCAGGATTACCCATATATCTGCTGACAACACTAACTGCATGTGAAATGTATGGACGAGTACAAACCATAGCGTACATCAAACTGCCAACGACACTAGCATATGGAACTTGAGACATGTATCGCTCTTCTTCTTCTGACTATGGTGACAAATCCAAAGAAAGCCTAAAATGTGCAGCTAACGGCGTACTCACAGGTTTAGAATCTTTCATGCCAAAGCGTTCAAGAACTTTTTCAATATAACTTTTTCAATATAACTTTTCTGAGTCAAATAAAGCTTGCCCGCTTGTCTATCCCTGTAAATTTCCATGCCCAAAATTTTCTTCGCTGCACCCAAATCTTTCATCTCAAATTCACCATTAAGTTGAGACTTTAATTTCTGAATCTCAGACTTATTCTTAGAAGCAATAAGCATGCCATCAACATAAAGCAACAAATAAATGGATGAACCATCATGAAATCTTTTATGATAAACACAACTATCATAATCACTCCTAGAGTAACCATGATCAATCATAAAAGAATCAAACCGCTTATACCACTGCCTAGGAGATTGCTTCAGCCCATATAAAGACTTTTTCAATAAACAAACATGATTTTCCTTACCTGGAACAACAAATCCCTCTGGTTGATGCATATATATTTGTTCCTCAAGCTCACCATGTAAGAATGCTGTCTTGACATCAAGTTGTTCTAATTCCATGTCAAATAATGCAACCATAGCAAGCAACACACGAATAGAGCTATGTTTCACAACAGGTGAAAATACTTCATTGAAGTCAATACCTTTCTTCTGACAATAGCCCTTTGCAACAACACGTGCCTTGAACCTAGCTGATTCAACCTCAGGTATACCTTCCTTTTTCTTGAAGACCCATTTGTTTCCAACAATCTTCTGACCCTTAGGCGGTTTCACCAATTCCCAAGTATGATTCTTATGAAGTGATTCAATCTCTTCATTCATAGCAACCAGCCACTGAGCAGACTCATCACAAGTGACAGCTTCATGATAACTAGAAGGTTCATACACCTCAATAGACTCTGCCACAGACAATGCAAAAGAAACTAAGTCTGCATCTACGTACCTCTGAGGGCGTCGAGTCTCTCTTATTCCTTTACCCTTAGCGATACTATATGGTTGCTCATGTTGCTCTTCTGCTACATCATGAGTAGAATCATCTATCTCATCCACAGATGGCTGATCTGAAGTGCCCTCTTGCACTTGACTAGGAGCTCCACTCTCAAGCTCCACCTGCTCACTAACACCATGGTCTTTATCTGCAACAATAGACTCTTTTTTCTTTTGCAACATGGAAAACTCATCAAACTTAACATCTCTGTTAATCAAAAATTTAGGTGACTTGGGTTCAACACACCATAATCTATAACCCTTCACCCCAGAAGGATAACCCAAAAATATGCATTTCAATGCCCTAGGCTCAAGTTTACCATAATTAACATGAGCATAAGCAGGACAACCAAAAACTTTCAAATCAGAATAATTAGCAGGAGTACCAAAGAATACCTCAAATGGAGTCTTCAACTCAATTGCAGTTGATGGAGACCGATTCACCAAATAGCAAGCATGGTTACAAGCTTCAGCCCAAAACGATTTATCCAAGTCAGCTTGAAAGAGCATACAACGAGCTCTTTCTAAGAGAGTCCTATTCATACGTTCTGCTACTCCATTTTGTTGTGGTGTATGACGCACAGTGCGGTGTCTCACTATGCCATTTCTTTCACAGAACTCATTAAACTGACTATCACAAAATTCCAAACCATTATCAGTCCTCAAATGCTTGATTTTCTTGCCTGTTTGATTTTCTATACAAGCCTTGAATTTTACAAATTTTGAGAACGCGTCATTCTTATTCTTCAGAAAATACACCCAAACATGACGAGAGAAGTCATCAATAAAAGTCAACATATACCGGGCACCACCCTTAGACACAACACGAGAAGGACCCCAAAGATCTGAATGAATATAATCAACAGTACCTTTCGTTTTATGGATGACTGTACTGAACTCAACCATGCGATGCTTTCCATAAACACAATGCTCACAGAAATCAAGCTTCCCAGTTTTATGACCACAAAGAAAATCTTGTTTGCTTAAAATAGACATCCCTGCCTCACTCATATGCCCAAGCCGCATATGCCATAATCGAGTAGTGTCTGAATCTTGATCTGACGAGGATGAAACTGATACACTACCAATAACAGTGCTACCCTGAAGCATATAAAGACCACGCGATAATTTCCCTTTAATAACAATGAGAGCACCCTTACTAACTTTTAAAACTCCACCTTCAGCTACATACTTGTAGCCTTGTGAATCAAGAGTACCCAAAGATATCAAATTCTTTTTCAAATCTGGAACATGGCGAACATCTTTTAAAGTCCTAACAATACCATCATGCATCTTAATTCGGACAGTACCAATACCAACAACCTTGCAGGACATATTGTTTCCCATCAAGACAACACCCTCATCAATAGACTGATAAGAAGCAAACCAATCTCTACTGGGGCACATATGGTAAGTGCAACCCGAATCAAGAATCCAAACATCTTCAGGAGAACCAATAGATACTGATAGAACATTTTCACCATCAGAACCAGAACTATCTGCAACACTAGCAACATCATTAGTACCAGAAGACGTTGCGACAAATTTTCCTTTACCTTTGAGTTTAGGATAATTTACTTTCCAGTGCCCTTCCTGACGGCAATAGTTGCATTTATCTTTTCTTTTTCTAGATTTGGATCTAGACTTGCCTCTATTATTGCTTGTGCCTTTTTCTTGATTTCTACCTCTGACAAATAAACCACTGCTATTATCATTGTTGCTAGTAGACACATTTTTCTTCAACTCTCTGGAATTCAAAGCTGCTTTGACATCTTCCAAAGAAATAGTGTCTCGCCCATATAGCATGGTATCAACAAAATGTTCAAATGAATGAGGTAAAGAACATAATAGAACTAAGGCCTGATCCTCATCGTCAATCTTAACACCCTCATTTTTCAGATCACGAATAATTTTAGTAAATTCATCAAGGTGATCATGCAAAGGTGTACCTTCTGACATTCTGAATGTATACAAACGCTGCTTCAAATATAACCGACTGGTCAAAGACTTCGTCATATACAAATTCTCCAATTTAAGCCATAACCTAGTAGGAGATTCCTCATCACCAACTTCGCGTAATACCTCATCAGACAAGGATAACTGAATTGAACTGAGAGCATTTTCCATCAATGCATCTTTTTCTTCATCAGTCAATTTTTCTGACAATTTATCCTTACCTTCAATTGTCTTAACGAGCCCTTCTTTAACTAATACGGCCCGCATCTTTATACGCCAAAGACTGAAATCATTTCTCCCATTGAATTTCTCAATTTCATATTTTGCCGCCATGACAGAAAACTCAATATTAAATAAACAGAAGCACAACCCAGAAAATATGAAACCAATCAGATAACCAGAAGCTCAAAATAAATCCAAAAAGAGCAAACTTGACCAGTTCCAATAAATAGCAGAATAACCCAATGCTCTGATACCAATTTGTTGTAAATTAGCACTTGCGGAAGCAAAGATCGGGTCCAATTTTGGTTGTACAAATTCTTAATAATGGGTAACGGAAAAAGTAATAAGCAATAAGAAATTAAATGGCACACAATGATTTAAGTGGTTCAACTTTTCAATGTGAAAAGTCTACTCCACTGACGACGGCACACCGAAGAAAAATCCACTAATAACCAAATGGAGATACAAACACCAATTTCCAGATAGCTTCACAAATTATACCAAAATACATAATCAACCCACAAAATATCCCTTTTAATTTACTGGTAATATATATAGCAAGATAAATTAACAAACTTGCTATTAAATCAAATATTACCGTACAAATGAGAGAAACACCATAAATGGCAGTTGAAATGGACAGTTTTGTCCTTGGGCTGATTTCTTCTGCTCTCTTAGTCGGTTACTGCAGTTTTTTTTCTTTTAGCTGCTGCAGTTTTCTTCTTCTCTACAGCTGCTTCTATTTTTTTTCTCTAGCAGTTTAGAGCTGCTTAATTTCTTTTCTGCGGCTGTTCTCAAACTTCACGCAGAAACAAACATATAAATATATATAGGAGGCAGCTGACGGTTTAAGAGCATATTGGGTTTTGGGCCTAATATTATTTTGGGCCATTATTAATAGACTTCATTAAAGTCTTCAACAATAACCCAAGATAGTTTATTACCCTGAGTCAATATTCTCAAGCATTCGTAAGAGTTTGACCTCAAAGTTCAATCAAGATTACCATAAAAGACAATTACTCTAAAAATCCCAAATTCTTTGACTCCTAATAATGCAATCAACATAATAGTTTCCATATGCATTAATTGTAATATCTAAATCATTCTTCTATACAAGTTGTAATTCTTGTTGTACTCATGTTTATGTATTGGCTTTTCATGTATAAAACGCGTTGTATATTTTATTCTTACTTAGTGTATTTTTCTCTCCTTTATATAAGGATGATTACTGCGGAGTAGAAATACACACACATATAGTTATAAATACTTTATATGTGAGTATATTTATACACACCACGAGTTGGTTTCATAGTGTGCATTCTTGCTCGATGATGTTATTGCTCATTTTTTATTTCGTTTCGGGTGTTAGTATTTGTGAAATTTACTCAACATTTTTTAAAACAAAAAAATGTATCTTTTTTAACACCTCGCCAACACCTTCACCACTACCTTTGGTGAGATGGCTGGTGAGGTGGCCATCTATGGCTCTTTAAATACCCTTTTATTTCTTGTTATTTGATTTTCTGAAAAATGTAGCGGAGTTTTGTCAAATTGACATCTCGTTTTTTTTCTATATTTGGACTACCAATACCTTGAGTGTTGTTCGATATTTATGATTCGTGATTATGTGAGCTAAATTGTGCTTATGAGTGGTGAATACAAGATGATGGTAATGAGTGGGTTTTTATATACAAAGTCATGTGTCAGTTGGTAGTTTCCTTCGTGCAACTTTTTCTTATTTACTTTATATATAACTGGTCTTCAGTTAATGATTGTACCACTTTGGATGGTGTTGGCTTTGGAGGAGAGGCAGGTTCGTGTGTCAAATCAAGTTGTTACGAAGGTAGCAAGCGAGGGCAACAATAGGTAGTTTGAATAGAATCTTGACTTATAGAGATAATAAGAGTTTTATTTCTATCAGGGTTATAACTATTTTATTGCATAGTGGATTTATTTACTATCAAATGATTGTCATAAGCAATCTAAGCATGTTACCAAATAGATAGAGTTTCAATATAAGTTTATCTCATTATATCTAGTGCGATGCATGCCTGAATATGTAGCTACTATTATGAGAGTTTAAATGGTGTATGTTCCTACGTACTAGAGTTTAAACTCTAATTAGAAAACTTCTGATATTTATCACCTATCTTTCATTTACTAAATTCTCTATCTACTACCTTATTATACTACATATATTTGATTATATGCACTACAGTTGTGTTTATCTATCGTATGTTTCCCTCCCAATTAATTGCATGTTTGAGTTGAGTCATTAAGGAGTTAATATATCTACTTAATCTGTTTGCGTATCGGGTCTTGGATTTTTTTCAATGTTGTTATGCTTGATCAAAATGTATGTAATAACTCTATAAAAATAGAATTATTAATACACTTTTTACTTAATATTTACTTGTTTTATTTAATAAATAGTATTTTTTTGGCTAAAAATATTTAAATATAAACTTTTTAGTAAAAATAGGTGAAAATATTATTTCTTAAATTTTTTTGAATTTTTTATGAATTTTCAATATATGACAAATTAGGAGTTATCATGTGACTTGTCACGCAAGTAGAAAAGTTGATTGACAAGCCACACAATAGTTAGAATATATGTTATTTTTTACATGTTATTTTTGGGGTTAGTATAGTAACTTTCATATAAAAATACAAATTCGTTCATTTATAATAATTAGAGGATATGTTCTTTCTTGTGACAATATATTTTAGAAAAAATATCATAAAAACTTATTTGTTTAGATCTTAATGGTTGTTTAGTTCAATTGTTTAGTATATGTGTTTTTAAATCTATTTTTCTGTCAAAAATATATTAAAAAATGAAAAACTAATTTTTCATTAAATATAATAAGATATCACATGTGATATATATATATGTTTGTATTTTTTAAAAGACACATCTCTAATAAAGTAATTTTTAACTAAAAATTATCTGAATTTTTTGATTAAATTTAAATAAAATTTCAATAGTTTAATATGTTAACTTGTGTATTACATAATAAAAAAATGTTTAAGTTTTATAAACATTTGAAAGAAATTTTAAAAAAAGAGTTTGAAAAATATTTTTAATTAAATATTAATTTTTTACTTATATATCTATAAAAAATATAATCATGTATTATTCTATTATATTTTAAAAAATTAATGAAAAGTTAACTTTATTATTATTTATCACCTTTTTCCCAAATAAACTTAAGTGATATTTTTTTTATAAATAAATGAAATTAAAAACATGATACTAAACATCTTTCATCTGAACTAACTAATCCTTCCATACTTCACTTTTGCGTCAAGTTTTTTTTACACAATGTTAAAGATATTCAATAAATAATTTTTATAATATTATATGTTTAGCTATCAAAATTATTACAATAAGAGTACATAGATATATAAATTAATTCGTCTGAATTATTTTTATTATTTAAAATTAAAAATATTTTTTTATTTTAAAATTTAATTAAAATATAAAAATAAATTAAATATTGATCGAAGTAAATTTTATAATAAAAATTATTTTAAATAAAAATATTTATAATTAATTTTTTCTAAATATATTATACAACTTGTATTTCTTTTTTTTTTTTTTTGGGAATTAGTTGTTATGGCTGTCTCATACATGCATAGATTTGGATTCTGGGGAACCGCGAAGCCAATCCAAAGGAGCCCATTAACTGAGAACTGATTGACGGAGAGATTTAACGGTCAAACAGTTTTCAGTCAAACTTTGACGGAGAGATTAATTAGAGGCCTATTTATTGTTATTATTCATACTTTTTTCAGGAAAAGGTCTGATTCATACTTTGAAACCTTCATAAGCTATCTTTTGAAATTTAGCCAAGTTCAAGTTATAACAGGTCTGAAACATTTTCTGCTGCAAATTAATTGCATGTCTTACATTACCTATCTTTATTCTTGACAAATTTGTTGCTATATTAATATCAGGAAAAAGTGTAAGCAATTTCTTACTTATTTTTATTCTACTATCATAGTTTTTTTAGCCAGTTGTGCTTTAATTTTATGCTAATTTATTTAATAAGTATAAATTTAAAGAATATTTTCATTGAAAAAAACAAATTTAAATGATAATTCGTGTGAATATAAATACATAATTATTATTAAAAAAACAAACTTTAATTTCACAAAAGATATAGTTTTTTCATAGCTATTAGGACTATATTATTGTGGATAGAAAAAAAAAATAGGTGTACATAATTCAATAACAAAATAGCTAATAGGACTATACTATTGCAGATAGCATTTTATTATTGAATTATATGAAACTTTTTTGTGTTTTTTTCTTATAATTAGATGCGTAGTTTAACAACAATTATATTTGCATTCTAATTCCTCGTAAACTAAAATTAACCACTAACAAGTAACAACACTTTGGCAAGATGTTTTTGTTGAAAAAACAAGAAATAACTCTATACAAAAGAGTTCTCTAGTTTGTATTATTTTCTTCATATTTTCATTACAATTGTATAGCTATTTATAAGGAAATTTTACTCCTTCAATTACTCTTTGAATTAAGGATTTTTTGTTTTACTCCTTGAATTAAAGATTCCTTGTTTTACTCCTTGAATTAAGGATTCCTTGTTTTACTCCTTGAATTAAGGATTCCTTGTTTTACTCATTGAATTAAGGATTTCTTGTTTTATTCCTTGAATTAAGCTCCTTGTTTTATTCCTTGAATTAATGTCCTTGTTTTATTCCTTGAATTAAGGTCCTTGTTTTATTCCTTGAATTAAGGTCCTTGTTTTATTCTTTGAATTAAGGACTAATATCCAATACTCTCCCTCAAGCTGGATCCAGAAGGTTTATGGATCCAAGCTTGGACAAAAGTCGTTGAAATTGATGAGAAGCCAAGGGCTTGGTGAAGATGTCAGCCAGTTGGTCGAAGCTTCTTGTATAATGTGTCTGAATCACCTGTGATTGAACTTGTTCACGAACCTAAATCACACAGAAGACCTTTAAGCCATATCAACTCACACGCAGTTGAAGCCATTGCACGATACTCTGCTTCGGCACTTGATCTGGCAATGACAGTTTGCTTCTTACTCTTCCATGTGACCAAGTTTCCACCGACAAATGTACAGTAGCCAGTGGTGGACTTGCGATCAATTGCATTCCTTGCCCAATCAGCATCACAATACCCCATGATTTGTGTGTTGTCATTCTTCTTCATAATAATACCACGACCCACTGATCCTTTTAAGTAGCGTAAGATCCTTTTAACAAGGGTCAAATGCTCAAGTGTCGGGGAGTGCATGAATTGGCTCACAATACTTACAGAATATGTGATGTCAGGTCTGGTGATTGTTAGGTAGATCAACTTACCAACCAGTCGTTGGTAATAACTTATATCCATGAGTGGCGTGCCCTTCAAGCTAGGTTTGAGCTTGCTATCAAGAGGGGTAATGGCTGGTTTAGCATCGCTCATGTTAGCTTCCTTAAGCAAATCTAGGACATATTTCCTTTGGTTAAGAAAGAGTCCCTTGTGCGAGGTTGCCATTTCTATACCAAGAAAGTACTTCAATATCCCAAGGTCTTTAATTGCAAACCTTTGTCTGAGGGACTGTTTGAGGTTGAAAATCTCGTCAGCATTATCACCTGTAATTATCAGATCATCTACATAAATCAGCACAACCAATTTGCCCAGAGCTCCTGTGCGAACAAATAGTGAGGAATCAGCATTGCTGCTTTTGAAACCAACACTAGTGAAAACTGAGCTTAGCTTGGCATACCAAGCTCGTGGGGACTATTTCAAACCATAAATGGATTTGTGCAATTTGCACACTAAATCCAGTTCATTGCTTTGAGGATGCCCAGGTGGAAATTTCATATAGACTTCTTCTTTGAGATCACCATGCAAGAATGCATTCTTCACATCCATTTGGTACATGGACCACCCCTTGTTTACAGCCACAGACAGTAGCACTCTTACTGTGTTCATTTTTGCAACAGGTGCAAATGTTTCTTTGTAATCCACCTCGAATGTTTGAGTGAATCCCCGAGCCACCAATCTTGCTTTATACCTCTCAATTGATCCATCTGACTTGAATTTGAGCTTATAGATCCATTTGCAACCCACAACTTTCTTGCCTTTTGGAAGTTTGGTGATGCTTCATGTGTTGTGTTGATCTAGGGCTTTAAGTTCTTCTTGCATGGCTTCCTTCCACACCTCTTGGTTGTTGGCCTCATGAAAGTTTTGAGGCTCACTGTAACTCGATATAGTGCTGAGGAATGCGGCATGGGTTGGTGTCACTCTCTTATATGACACATAATTTGAGATGGGATGTGTGGGTTTATAGGTGACAAAGTCTTGAAGTCTTGTGGGAGGTTGCCTAACACGCATTGGATTACGTCGTGGAACAGAAGGAGTTATCTCACACTCGTTCACATCTTGTACCATATTGTGAGGATCATCTTGATTATCACCATCTTCATGCAATGTACCATTAAGACGAGACCCTTCATTGTTACTTTCAGTGAGAGATGCATCAATGTTGACATGGCTGGGATCTTGTTGTTGTGGACACAATTAATCTCTTAAGTTGGGGATCATAACACTTATATCCCTTTTGTGTAGATGAATAACCAAGAAAAATACATTTAACAGCTCTAGGATCCAATTTATCTCGACGATGATATTGAATATGTACAAAACAGATGCAGCCAAAGACTCTAAGGTGTGAAAGGTTAATTTTCCTTCCTTTCATGACCTCTAGAGGAGACTTGAAATCCAAGACTCGACTGGGTAATCTATTGATGATGTAAGCAGCTGTCATAACCCCTTGGGACCAGAATCTCTTTGGTACATTCATTTGTAGCATTAATGCTCTAGTTTTTTCAAGTAAGTCCCGGTTTTTGCGTTCAGCTACACCATTTTGTTGAGGTGTGCCAACACAACTTGTTTGATGCATAATGCCATGAATGCTCAAATATTGTTTCATGATATGGGACATGTATTCGGTGCCATTGTCAGACCTTAAGGTTTGAATTTCAGAAGAGAAGTGATTTTTAACAAGATTATGAAAGTCCTTAAATACTTCCATAACTTCATTCTTAGACTTTAAAAGATATAACCATGTGACTCGAGAGAAATCATCAACAAAAATCACAAAATACTTATAACCATCAAAAGATTCATTAATTGGTCCCCATACATTTGAATGAACTAGTTCAAAACACTTACTAGCCCTAGACAAGGAAGAATTAAAAGGCAATCTAGTGGCCTTAGACAAGTGGCAAGTTTCACATGCAATTTCATCATTTCCTAAGTTTGGAAATAAAGTTGACAAAATTGGTAGAGAAGGGTGAGCTAAACGTTGATGCCACAATTGATTATCTTGGATAGGATTAAACTTGGCTTGAAACCCTCTGGGATTGCTCTTGGATATGTAATAGAGACCATCTAAGTAAAACCCTTCACTAATCGTCTTTTTGGTGACACAATCCTGAAAAATGACATTATGAGGAGAAAAAATGGCTAAGCAATTCAAGGTATTTGTGATTTTTCCTACAGACAGAAGTTGGAAAGGAAAAGAAGGTACATATAAAACTACCGACTCGATTTCATCTGACATTAATTTTATTTTTTTCTTTCCTAAAACCTTTACATTCTCATCATTTGCAATTGAAACTTGAGAAGGATTTGCTAATTTTTCAAACTTATGAGACTTTGACACATGGTTTGTCATATGATATGTGGCACCTGAATCTACAACCCAAAAATCATGCAACATATTTATTTTAAGAGCAGTTTTAAAGGCTTTTACGATACCTTGCATGTTCTCTTGTGGTATGAGTTTTGTATCTGCCAAGAAGCCCGCAAACTTGCCTAGCAATGTTGTCGAGTTTCCTTCTTCTATGCTATCCACACAGTCAATTCTAGCTCATCTTGTCTTGCTTTGAAGATACAACATAAATTCATTCATGAGTTCAGCTAGATTCGCTGTGAAGTTCTTGAATGGATCAGACCCATTAGAGGTAGAGGCAAAAGCATGATTAGCATGGTGTTCAGTACGATTCACTTTCTACAAACCCTTATCCTTTATAAAATTAGGTTTTAATTCTGGATGTAGAATCCAACATGTGTCCTTAACATAGCCCGTATGGTTGCAATGTTGACACTTCAAGTTTGGATGCTTCCCTTTGTACTTCCTCTCATTGGTTAGATAGGCTCTTGCCTCAGGTGAACTAGCCATTGTATCCTTGTTCATGACTTTCCTTCTTACTTCTTCACGTTGAATTGTCGCACATACATTGGTGAAGGTAGGAAGTTCAGTATTCATGAGTATATGGCATCGTATATCTTCATATGTTGAATCCAGACTGGACAAAAGTTGAAATATCTTATCTTCTTCCGCTCTCTTTCGTAGCAGAGCTACATCGGTTGTATGAGGATGATATATTTCCAACTCATTGCACATGCTTTTCATGTTTCCTAAGAGTTGTACAAAAGGCTTGCCATCTTGTTGCAAATCTGAGATGTCTTTCTTTAATTGAAAAACTCGTGCAGCATTGTTTTGGTTGTCATACATTTCCTTGACCGTCTCCCATAATTGGTATGCAGATTCAGAGTAACTGAATATTTCAGCTAATTTACGTTCCATGGAATTTAGGAGCCATGACATAACCAGCTGATCCTTACTAAGCCAGGATTCATAGGTTGGTAAGAAAACATCAGGTACTTCGATGCTTCCATTTATGAACCCCAACTTGGACCTTCCACCTAGAGCCAGAGACACTGCTCTTGACCAAGGCAAGTAACTAAACTCATTCAACAAGACTGAGCTTAATCTTTGATTTGGGTTGACATCCACCTCATGCATATTCATGAAGGAAAGCACTGATGAACTTTCAGCTTTTGATCCTAGCGGCTTGTCTTCAACCATTTCAAAGATTGAAGATGCTAAGATAATAATAAAGCAGAAGCAAGTTAATTTTCCTGCTCTGATACCATGTTGAAAAAACAAGAAATAGCTATACACAGAAGAGTTCTTTAGTTTGTATTATTCTCTTCATGTTTTCATTACAATTGTATAACTATTTATAATAAAATTTTACTCCTTCAATTACTATTTAAATTAAACATTCCTTGATTTACTCCTTAAATTAAGTATTCCTTATTTTACTCCTTGAATTAAAGATTCCTTGTTTTATTCTTTGAATTAAGTTCCTTATTTTATTCCTTTAATTAAAGTCCTTGTTTTATTTTTTGAATTAAGGACTAATATCCAATTAATATAACCTGTTTTTTTTTAATTAACTTCGATTCAGAAGAAACAGTGTTAATTATTTATATATTGTCCGTGCACTTCTGCATTTGTAAGGTAGCTTGAAATAAAATAAAATAAAAAAGATCCCATACCGAGAATAATAATTCTAATTTTAAAAACACTATGTCATTAATTAATTAGGCAAAATTTTAAATTATTCCAATATTAATGTTTATGTTCTCAAAATAACAATTTTCTCGTAAAAAACCCAAAAGAACAAGAAAAAACAAAAAGTAAAATAACATTTTTGGTACTTTTCACAAACAAAAAAGGGATGAGTTATATTTGCATGAAAACTTCAATAAAAATGCGTAATACTTTGGGAGATAATTTAACGATATATAAGGGTAATGTTATATCCACGAACAGAAGTTTTGGGACCACGACAGGATGAAATTCATGTTACTATTAGACGATTTTGCCCCTATCAGGTTTCTTATACTCATTCGACGAGTTTTCCTTAAAAGATTTACCTCTATCTCATATTCACTCCACCGTCGGATTCAAGCAGGAAAGAAGACCTGCAAATTGCTTCGAACTCATTCCTAATTTCTCCTTAATTTTATTAGATCCTTCATCTTGTTTAAAGGAATCAATATTTATGTCTTTCTGACACAATATTCAACGTATCAAGTGTAAACTAACAGTTATGATTACAATTTCTGAAAGTTTAAGTTTTGCTACATTAAAACTGAAGCCTACTTAATCAGTCTCTACGGGATTGCGCTCATGAGTGTGAGCCACAAGAGAGACTTGCCTGTACTTAGACTCAGCTTCAAAGATCTGTTCCATGGGCAAAAAAGCCAAAGAAGATGGGGCAGAAACAAATACGCAAATGGAGAAATTTCAGTGAAGCTCCAAACCAGACTGATCGTGACTCATATAAATCCCTTCATGTTCCAATTCCAATTAACTTAAGCTGCAAAAGATAAAATTAGTGAGCATGGTCAGTGGATCAAGAGTTGCAGGAACAAATAAAAAACCGAGAAACAGAAACAGATAATAGAATTGAACTAATTACAATGTTGTTTTGGGGTTTCCCCGAGTAAAACCCCTGAAGGATCAGTGGAAGAATGTTGCAGGCTGCGAGGATATAAATTACCAATGCATGCTTCCCTATCCACTCAAACACAATAGTCACACACTTATATCCAAACACATCAACCTGAAAAAAGAAAAAAAGAAAAAAAACTCACCGCATGATCAAGGTGAGAAAGCAGGGGAACCAATTGATACTATAAAAAATTATAAAAGGAAGAGGACGGGAAGAGGTCGAACCATCAAGTAAATTCCAATAAAAAGAAGGCCGGCTGCACCAGCAGTGATACATGTGTAACTCAACGAGTAAAGAGCCTTGTTTGCATGCATACCTGCAGTAATACCGAAATTTACTAGTTGTTAACTACTGCATCAAAATAATGTAAGGCTAGATCAAAACTACTCACCACAGAAGTCCAATACAAAACCAGAAGCTACAAGAAAAGAGGACATAACCATCCAGTGAAGGACTCTTTCTCTATGGTCCTGCAAAGGTTCGACAAGAAAAGAAAAGATGATCATTAAGAGAATTTTCCGGGAGATGAAGTTATAATACATATATCTGAGATTTGAATTTACTACCTTAAAATGGATAATGATGTGTCCAAAGTGCAAGCCAATCAAACAAGTAACAATGGCCATCACTGAACTACAAAGTGAAAAGGTAGAATCAATACGCATGGCACTTAAATAGAATTCAAAAATGGCAATTTAAAATTTAAAAAAAATACTCAAATGAAGCATACAGAATACATTTGTAGTGGTATCACAAATGGATAGTCATTAAAAATACAAAATAACAAAAGAATCGAGGGGATCAAGTAGCTTAGTTCCTCTTCAAGGAAAACGGAAAACCCATAGCTTTCATTCAACTTTTTATAATGACTGTTACATAGTGATAGTGAAAGATCATGTGCAGTATCAAGAAGGGTCGCATTTACACCTCAAAAGTCCTTCAGGGTCGAAAGGGGCTTGGCACCACGAAGGAGCATCAGATGGTAATGTACCATAATCTGGGGAATTTATGCTACATTGCTGTAGATGAGAAAAAGATGGAATTGAAATGTTACTAAGACAAACAGTCGAGCAACAACAATTAGAGCAATTGAAACAAATCTTAGCAAAAACAGACCTTTGTTCTCGAATAGATTGGTCTTCTATATAAATGCTGAATTCCAATTATCTTACGATCTATCATTCCAACAGCATTGCAAGCTGGTCCTGTATCCCCTCGCGTGCCACATTTTACCTTCAAAATGAACATAGGAATAACCATTCAGCCACCAGTTCCATAACTAACATCATCTAGAAGTTCTGAAACACATAAAAACTTCTTTAGAAAAACAAAAAGAAATTAAAAGTGCTTACTGAAAAAAACTTTGGAGCAGAGAGAGTAGATTCAGCCGAAATCTCATATTGCCAATCAGGAACATATAGTCCATATAGCAATGAAAGATACAATATTGTAATCATCAAAGCCACAGACCTGCAGAAGGGTAATAGACAGGTACAAAAACCAAGTTCCATGATGATGCAAGGGAAACTAACATATATCAATAATATCCAACACTTAAAACAGATGAGAACTTTTCGGTTACCATTGATATCTATATTTTCTCAGCATAGATGATCCACAATTAACATCATTATCTCCCTTAAGCCAAATCTCACAAAATGCTGCAACTAAATATGCTATTGCAATTCTCTGGAGAAAGAAAAAGAAAGGAGTAAACAAATCTGCTCATTTATCCCCTAAACAAGTCTTTAAATTCAAGATAAACAAGAAGTACAAGAAATAAAAGCCTGTCAATCATTAAAGAGATATGAAGTTTCACCTGTAATATGCCCATCAGTCTCATATGTTCCACGTCCACTCCATAAGTGAGATCTCTGAGACCATGGAAAAAACCTCCTGGTAGGGAAAAGGGATAGATGATTTGTAAATTTCTAACTAAACCTTTGGAAAGATACTATTTTAGTGAGAAGGATTTTCAACACCCGAGATAAATGTTCTCGATGTTGCCGCCTTTGTTAGAAATATTTCCTATGTCCCAAAATTAGGAAAAGAATATGCTAAAAGAATTAAATAACAGGAAAGTGACATAACAAAGCACCTTGAAGGAAAAGACCTAATACTAGAAGCTTTAATGACCGTAATATTGCTTTCCTACTGGCAACAATTCTGCTCGACAATTTCTGTAAAAAAAAAACTATTTGTTAAGTTTCAAAAATAAGTAGGCAAATTGCAAACACAAATATGGAGTCTTATGAGTATGTATTGGATATTAGTTCTTAATTCAAAGAATAAACACAAGGACCTTAATTCAAGGAATAAAACAAGGAGCTTAATTCAAGGAGTAAAACAAGGAATCCTTAATTCAAGGAGTAAAACAAGGAATCCTTAATTCAAGGAGTAAAACAAGGAATCCTTAATTCAAGGAGTAAATCAAGGAATGCTTAATTCAAGGAGTAAATCAAGGAATGCTTAATTTAAAGAGTAATTGAAGGAATAAAATTTCCTTATAAATAGCTATACAATTGTAATGAAAACATGAAGAAAATAATACAAACTAGAGAACTCTTTTGTGTAGAGTTATTTCTTGTTTTTTCTACATGGTATCAAAGCAGGAAAATTAACTTGCTTCTGCTTTATTATTATCTTAGCATCTTCAATCTTTGAAATGGCTGAAGACAAGCCGCTAGGATCAGAAGCTGAAAGTTCATCAGTGCTTTCCTTCATGAATATGCATGAGGTGGATGTCAACCCAAATCAAAGATTAAGCTCAATCTTGTTGAATGAGTTTAATTACTTGCCTTGGTCAAGAGCAGTGTCTCTGGCTCTAGGTGGAAGGTCCAAGTTGGGGTTCATAAATGGAAGCATCGAAGTACCTGATGTTTCCTCACCAACCTATGAATCCTGGCTTAGTAAGGATCAGCTCGTTATGTCATGGCTCCTAAATTCCATGGAACGTAAATTAGCTGAAATATTCAGTTACTCTAAATCTGCATACCAACTATGGGAGACGGTCAAGGAAATGTATGGCAGTCAAAATAATGCTGCACGAGTTTTTCAATTAAAGAAAGACATCTCAGATCTGCAACAAGATGGCAAGCCTTTTGTACAACTCTTAGGAAGCATGAAAAGCATGTGGAATGAGTTGGAAATATATCGTCCTCATACAACCGATGTAGCTCTGCTACGAAAGAGAGCAGAAGAAGATAAGATATTTCAACTTTTGTCCAGTCTGGATTCAACATATGAAGATATACGATGCCATATACTCATGAATACAGAACTTCCTTCCTTCACCAATGTATGTGCGACAATTCAACGTGAAGAAGTAAGAAGGAAAGTCATGAACAAGGATACAATGGCTAATTCACCTGAGGCAAGAGCCTATCTAACCAACGAGAGGAAGTACAAAGGGAAGCATCCAAACTTGAAGTGTCAACATTGCAACCATACGGGCCATGTTAAGGACACATGTTGGATTCTACATCCAGAATTAAAACCTGATTTTATAAAGGATAAGAGTTTACAGAAAGTGAATCGTACTGGACTCCGTGCTAATCATGTTTTTGCCTCTACCTCTAATGGGTCTGATCCATTCAAGAACTTCACAGCGAATCCAGCTGAACTCATGAATGAGTTTATGTTGTATCTTCAAAGCAAGACAAGAGGAGCTAGAATTGACTGTGTGGATAGCATAGAAGAAGGAAACTCGACAGCATTGCTAGGCAAGTTTGCGGGCTTCTTGGCAGATACAAAACTCATACCACAAGAGGACATGCAAGGTATCATAAAAACCTTTAAAACTGCTCTTAAAATAAATATGTTGCATGATTTTTGGGTTGTAGATTCAGGTGCCACAGATCATATGACAAACCATGTGTCAAAGTCTCATAAGTTTGAAAAATTAGCAAATCCTTCTCAAGTTTCAATTGCAAATGGTGAGAATGTAAAGGTTTTAGGAAAGGAAAAAATAAAATTAATGTCAGATGAAATCGAGTCGGTAGTTTTATATGTACCTTCCTTTCCTTTCCAACTTCTGTCTGTAGGAAAAATCACAAATACCTTGAATTGCTTAGCCATTTTTTCTCCTCACAATGTCATTTTTCAGGATTGTGTCACCAAAAAGACGATTGGTGAAGGGTTTTACTTAGATGGTCTCTATTACATATCCAAGAGCAATCCCAGAGGGTTTCAAGCTAAGTTTAATCCTATCCAAGATAATCAATTGTGGCATCAACGTTTAGCTCACCCTTCTCTACCAATTTTGTCAACTTTATTTCCAAACTTAGGAAATGATGAAATTGCATGTGAAACTTGCCACTTGTCTAAGGCCACTAGATTGCCTTTTAATTCTTCCTTGTCTAGGGCTAGTAAGTGTTTTGAACTAGTTCATTCAGATGTATGGGGACCAATTAATGAATCTTTTGATGGTTATAAGTATTTTGTGATTTTTGTTGATGATTTCTCTCGAGTCACATGGTTATATCTTTTAAAGTCTAAAAATGAAGTTATGGAAGTATTTAAGGACTTTCATAATCTTGTTAAAAATCACTTTTCTTCTAAAATTCAAACCTTAAGGTCTGACAATGGCACCGAATACATGTCCCATATCATGAAACAATATTTGAGCATTCATGGCATTATGCATCAAACAAGTTGTGTTGGCACACCTCAACAAAATGGTGTAGCTGAACGCAAAAACCGGGACTTACTTGAAAAAACTAGAGCATTAATGCTACAAATGAATGTACCAAAGAGATTCTGGTCCCAAGGGGTTATGGCACCTGCTTACATCATCAATAGATTACCCAGTCGAGTCTTGGATTTCAAGTCTCCTCTAGAGGTCATGAAAGGAAGGAAAATTAACCTTTCACACCTTAGAGTCTTTGGTTGCATCTGTTTTGTACATATTCAATCTCATCATCGAGATAAATTGGATCCTAGAGCTGTTAAATGTATTTTTCTTGGTTATTCATCTACACAAAAGGGATATAAGTGTTATGATCCCCAACTTAGGAGATTAATTGTGTCTAAAGATGTTCGATTTTATGAAACTAACCCTTTTTTTAGCAAGTCACATGAAATCACAAGTCAAGGGGATGACATCTTGGATGTGTTTCCATTACCAAGAATCGAACTTAAGGCTCCACAACAACAAGATCCTAGCTATGTCAACATTGATGCATCTCTCACTGAAAATAACAATGAAGGGTCTCGTCTTAATGGTACACTGCATGAAGATGGTGATAATCAAGATGATCCTCACAATATGGTACAAGATGTGAACGAGTGTGAGATAACTCCTTCTGCTCCACGACGTAATCCAATGCGTGTTAGGCAACCTCCCACAAGACTTCAAGACTTTGTCACCTACAAACCCACACATCCCATCTCAAATTATGTGTCATATAAGAGAGTGACACCAACCCATGCCGCATTCCTCAGCACTATATCGAGTTACAGTGAGCCTCAAAACTTTCATGAGGCCAACAACCAAGAGGTGTGGAAGGAAGCCATGCAAGAAGAACTTAAAGCCCTAGATCAACACAACACATGAAGCATCACCAAACTTCCAAAAGGCAAGAAAGTTGTGGGTTGCAAATGGATCTATAAGCTCAAATTCAAGTCAGATGGATCAATTGAGAGGTATAAAGCAAGATTGGTGGCTCGGGGATTCACTCAAACATTCGAGGTGGATTACAAAGAAACATTTGCACCTGTTGCAAAAATGAACACAGTAAGAGTGTTACTGTCTGTGGCTGTAAACAAGGGGTGGTCCATGTACCAAATGGATGTGAAGAATGCATTCTTGCATGGTGATCTCAAAGAAGAAGTCTATATGAAATTGCCACCTGGGCATCCTCAAAGCAATGAACTGGATTTAGTGTGCAAATTGCACAAATCCATTTATGGTTTGAAACAGTCCCCACGAGCTTGGTATGCCAAGCTAAGCTCAGTTCTCACTAGTGTTGGTTTCAAAAGCAGCAATGCCGATTCCTCACTATTTGTTCGCACAGGAGCTATGGGCAAATTGGTTGTGCTGATTTATGTAGATGATCTGATAATTACAGGTGATAATGCTGACGAGATTTTCAACCTCAAACAGTCCCTCAGACAAAGGTTTGCAATTAAAGACCTTGGGATATTGAAGTACTTTCTTGGTATAGAAATGGCAACCTCGCACAAGGGACTCTTTCTTAACCAAAGGAAATATGTCCTAGATTTGCTTAAGGAAGCTAACATGAGCGATGCTAAACCAGCCATTACCCCTCTTGACAGCAAGCTCAAACCTAGCTTGAAGGGCACGCCACTCAGGGATATAAGTTATTACCAACGACTGGTTGGTAAGTTGATCTACCTAACAATCACCAGACCTGACATCACATATTCTGTAAGTATTATGAGCCAATTCATGCACTCCCCAACACTTGAGCATTTGACCCTTGTTAAAAGGATCTTACGCTACTTAAAAGGATCAGTGGGTCGTGGTATTATCATGAAGAAGAATGACAACACACAAATCATGGGGTATTGTGATGCTGATTGGGCAGGGAATGCAATTGATCGCAAGTCCACCACTGGCTACTGTACATTTGTCGGTGGAAACTTGGTCACATGGAAGAGTAAGAAGCAAACTGTCATTGCCAGATCAAGTGCCGAAGCAGAATATCGTGCAATGGCTTCAACTGCGTGTGAGTTGATATGGCTTAAAGGTCTTCTGTGTGATTTAGGTGTTCCTACAACTCTTCCTATGTCCTTATTTTGCGACAATCAGGCAGCTATGCATATAGCATCAAACCCAGTGTTTCACGAGAGGACGAAACACATTGAAGTTGATTGTCATTACGTTCGTGAACAAGTTCAATCACAGGTGATTCAGACACATTATACAAGAAGCTTCGACCAACTGGCTGACATCTTCACCAAGCCCTTGGCTTCTCATCAATTTCAACGACTTTTGTCCAAGCTTGGATCCATAAATCTTCTGGATCCAGCTTGAGGGGGAGTATTGGATATTAGTTCTTAATTCAAAGAATAAACACAAGGACCTTAATTCAAGGAATAAAACAAGGAGCTTAATTCAAGGAGTAAAACAAGGAATCCTTAATTCAAGGAGTAAAACAAGGAATCCTTAATTCAAGGAGTAAAACAAGGAATCCTTAATTCAAGGAGTAAATCAAGGAATGCTTAATTCAAGGAGTAAATCAAGGAATGCTTAATTTAAAGAGTAATTGAAGGAATAAAATTTCCTTATAAATAGCTATACAATTGTAATGAAAACATGAAGAAAATAATACAAACTAGAGAACTCTTTTGTGTAGAGTTATTTCTTGTTTTTTCTACAGTATGGCATGACATAATAATTGGTTAGGAATTCCAATCACGAAAACATATGGATACCTTGTAGGTCAATGAAAGTGCAACACCGACAATAAAGAGGAAATATGGCATCACATAGTCTGCAAGGGTTAATCCATTCCATGGAGCATGGTTAATAGCAGGTAGGACCCCTCCAACATCATCCACCAGTATCATCAGCTGCACCAAGAATGGGAGTGACATGTGAACAAAATAAGCTACAAAGCCATGAGCATATCAACAAATTGTTAAGGACACCAAAAAACAAAAAAAAAATTACAAAAAGAGCATGCCTGTTATTAGATTAAGAACCGAGAACATAGAACGTCGAATTTTCAACTGTGCATTGAATTTTAGTCAAGCATTATCCAGACTGCCCATGATTTCCACAAATTAATCAATTTCAATTTTGATCTTAAAAATTAAATGTTTGTCCGTGCTTCTTTCTTTATTAATAGAAGACTTGTACTTATCGAAGAAGAATTTTGTGGTGAGGTCCAACTCAATTATGAGTTATACCTTCCAATATATCCATTCCATCAAATTTATGAATCCAAATTTTCCCGGCTAAGTTAAGCAATTAGTAAATTATTGTAGCAACAACAACTGATCTCCAGGTAGTGAAGACGATGGTCAACGAAGTTGTTAATGTATAGTATTTCTAACAGAAGTAAAGATCCTCTCAGTCATCAGTAACAGTTTAATTCAATGACCCAAAAGAGTCGGTAATAGTTTGATTCAGGTAAAAAGGGTAATGTCTGATTTGAAGGCCAATACAAAACACGCAAAAGTCAGAAAGATTTTTAGCTTTTCAATTCAACTTTAGTTTTATGATGATTGGCAGTTGAAATGCATTATTTTTTTCTTTAGGGTAAAGGATAAGTGTGTTTCTGGTACCCAGAGGCCATAACCGCATGAAAAAATACTACTTGTGAGTTTTCCTTTATTGGCCTAAAATATAAATCAAGAACGGAAAAAATTACTATATAAATTGAAATATTCGAAATTCACAATATAATCACTTGAATTTGGTTACACCTTATATTTGAAATTCACTATATAATCATCTGAATTAGATCACACATTAATATAATGTCAATTAATTAAATATGTAACCAAATTCAAATTACTGTATTATGAATTATTGTATTGTCATACCTTTTTTTTATTTTTCTTAATTTTGGCATTTTTCTTAATCAAGCAGTTGAAAATACGTTTAAGAAAAAGATTGCTTGCTATGAATAAATGACTAATTTTGCTCATGGCAATTATTGTATGGTTAGAAATTCTCCGGATATAGATAGAGCTTGGATGGATATAGAAACGAAAAGAACATGCTATTTGGCAAGAAAAGTAGGATGGGAAAAATGAAACCCTACAATTTTGTCATCACTTTCACTTGAAAGGGAAATTCAAATAAATGACAGTCCAAGACAGAACAACTGATTTGGGGGGTTAAGATTCACTAAAACCCTTTAAATGTGCCTGCGAATATTTTTATAGTATTATCTGTTCGTAATGAGTGCTGGCCACCAAAATACTAAAATTGGATAGACATTCAATACATTAAAATATCATGAAGATGAACATTTAAGGGTTAATTTCTCCTATTCACACAAAAAAATCTCAAAAATGAGATTAGGCTGAACAGGCATCCTAGTATTGAAGAATTTCAAGGGCAAAGTGAAAAATAATATATAATCCACATTTGAAGATTTTCTTGGTTCAAATTTCAAACTTCCCTTGTAAGCGAATAAGAAAATTAGTTTAGGCTTGTTTCACCTTCACTTTTCTAATCTTCACTTCTACACTATTGATATATACAGTATGAAAATTTCACAAAAGCTATAAGTTTTTTACACTGTAAAAATCCTACATAACATTTAATTTTCCCTTCACACATGAGTATTGAAAATTTTCAACAACCCTACATTAAAATTTCAATTAAAGTGGACAAAACGAGATGATTTGCGTAAATTTAATAATTACATACTCACATAAAACTTATAACTCAACATTAAAATGATTAATTGCACATAATTTAAATTAAATAACGGTATTTAATGTAAAATAAATAAATTTTTCTAATAAAAATATAAAAAAATGATAAAAAAATAACACATTTATAATTTATAATGATAAAAATAGTATTATTTATATATATCTCATATATTTTAATTATTAAAAAAAATTGTTCTATCATTTCACATTGAATATTGTCAAATTAAAACTATTATCATTTAGAATAGTTTAATAATAAATATTATATAATTGTTCATTTTCAATATTATTAAAATATATTTTTTTATTTTTATAAGTTTTTGAGATTTTATCTTATATAATTTTTTAAAATTTTATGACGCAAACATAAAGTATATTTCTTTTATAATTACAAAACAGATATTATAAATGTTAGAAAAAATATTATAAATATTATTTTCAAATTTAATTTGAGGTTGTATTGTCAAGGTTATATTTATTTTGCATAAAACGTGTTAAAGTTAAAAAAGACTCGAGTTATACAACAGTCATTTTAAACTCCTATAGTCTTACGGTTCTTCAATCAGGGGTTTCCTAAAAATTTAGTTAAGTGACCCACATTTTTATTTTATGTGATTTACTATATGTATCATCAATAAAATTTTAATATATTTATAATTTAAGTTTTTTCTATTATTTTATTTATTTATTTTAAATATTCATATCTACATAGGTTATTAGTTATAGTTATAAGTAAAATTAAAAATTAAAAAAAAATGACTCAAATAATATTATTTGATATCTTATTTTAATATTTTTTTAGTTTATTTCCCATTTTCTGTTAATAGTTTTTTAGGATTTTAATAACTAATTATATAAATAATTTATACTTTATTTTTAATTTTGAAGTAATATTAATTACTTAATTTATTAATTTTATTACATTTTATTTTTTAAATTTTAAATCATTTTTATAAAAAATTACAATGTTTAAGATAAAAATTTCATATTTGGTATTATAACATGACTCAGCCTCCGTCTAATTATTTATTATTTTTAAAATATATTTTTTACTAATTAAAATTTTATTTATTTATTATTATTAAATATTTATTTTTTAAAATTATAATTTAACCTAAAATATCAAATCTTTACGTATTTTAAAAATAAAAAATATTTTTTTATAGTAGAAACAGAAGGGGATAACGCTGTCGTTTAGATTCATAAGACTTTCTCGATAAACTCGTTAGATCTCTGCATCTCATTCAATCATGAAAGACTAACTGACTCCTAATTAAATTATATCTAAATTATAAACTTGTTTTAAACTAATATAATATGAGAAATTATATATGCAGTAAAAATAAGTACAATAGTTTGTTTAAAAAATTCATAATTGGTAACTATATTTTTAAAATAACAATCAATAATAAAATTACGAAACACCATAACTTTAACCGCATATAACTTTCAGAAAACAAAAAAGGTAATAGATAAACGAAATTACCGCAACAGTGAGGCCGCGAAAAACATCCAAAGATCTAAGCCGTTGTGATTTTTGATGAATAGGTTGTTGAGGAAGGTTAAGATAGCGGTTACCTATTGGAGCAAACGAACTATCTTCTTCTTGAATCTTCTTTGTAATATCAATGGCGGATCTCTTTTGCTCAGTTCCAAGAGTTGATTCAACATCATCGTCAATGTAAATGCTTCTGTGAAGAAGATTATCGTTTTCATCGTTACCAATCATCTTCCTCTTCATCGGATCGACCATTCCACTATCTCCATTATCAATACCCTCAATAGGTTTGTACATGTTAATCCGTGCCATATTATCTCCTAAACATTAAACGACTATAATTTCAGTAAAGCGCAAATGCATCCAAGAAAATATATAGACTCTAGTTCTTCTTAATATTATAAATTAATAATCGAAAAAAGTAAAGCTAATAAAAAGAAGAATCTAAATATCTATGCCTCCTTTGGCCGTCAAAAGTACAACCAATCAGAAATAGAAACCTGGGAAAGAGATAAAGAGAAATAAAGAAAGCCTAACACATCATCCCAACGATTTTCCTGGGAAAAGATCAAGCATTCTCAGATATTCCCTTTTTTCCTACTTTTGAAGAGAATCTATTTTCCTTTGGAGACGCCTTCTCTGTATTTCGGTTTCCACTCTCAATCTCCTTCTCTTATAATAAGGCATCTTGCCAAACACTACTGTATCTATAAGAAGAGGGAAAGATTGCCCGTAAAAATAGATTTGCAACAAAGAATATCTTTGTGCGGTAAAAATATTTTAGATACAGTAAATTCAGTACGATTCGATTTTTACAACTCAAAAAAATTAAAAAATTTATATGCTCAAACAAAAATATATGAAATTAAGACACAATTTGTTGAGTAAAATTGCAATTCTTGCTTATTTTAATTGGTGATATGCTATTTATTATTCTGAGATTTAATAATAATTAATATTTTAATTCACTAAAATACAAAATTAATGTAATTATTTTTTTAAACATAAATATTAAATACTTAATAAAAAACAATCAAAATAATTTGTAAAAAATATATTTCAAAAATAATAAATAAACAGAATTTCTCTACTCCACTACTGCTTCTTGAAATAATTTTTTTACAAACTATCTTTATGTCATATAAAGTCAGCAGGTTGTAAATTTATTATTTCTAACTAATAATTTTATCATAATTAATTTTATTATTAATATAATAAAAAATTAATTTTATCATTACATTTTAATATAATTATTATTATTATTATGATAATAATATTTAAGTTATAATAATATTATCATTATTTTTTATCTATTAAAAATATCCATTATTATAAAAAAAAAATACGAAGCAAATGCATTTATAGCTGATGCATCTTTATATTTTTTAGAATATTATTTGTTATTTAAGTAAATAGGTACTTATATGTATATAAGTTAAATATAACTATTTGTAATGCCATCTGGTAAAACATTCTCCCCTAGTTATTAAATTTTAAATAAATAAATAGTTGTAAGGCAACAAGCAAGGAAAACAACCTCTTTCGGTAAAAATCTTACTTTACTTTTTTTTTTTAAAAGAATATTAAAAAGAAATAAGCATAACATAAAGATTTACAAATGCACTTAATATGTATTTATTATTAAATATTTACTCAATGTCCATTCAGTTTCCACCAAATATCTAAAATATCAGTATATTTTAACAAGGATGAGCTATATTTAGTACATCAATTTTATTATTTTTAATAATTTGATCCTATAATAAAAAAATTGTAATTTTTTGTAACCGGTCAAAATTAGTGTATTAAAAAAACTCATTTTTTAAATTATTTATTATCATAACTATAAAATCCCAAAAATTTATTATAAATAATTAGAGTATCTTAAAATGAATTTTAGATAATATTTTAAAAAGTAGGAATACATTGAAAAAATTGTGTAAAAAATCAAATCTAAAGAAAAAAATTGAAAAATTTCTATAGGTCCAAGAGACCATAGGTCCAATAAGGATGATAGACTAAACAAAATGAGTATTAAATTTTGATATGAAACATAACACACATGACATATGAGATTTTTATTCATACATTACAAAAATGGTTTTATTCGTAGAGAGTATGCATCTATGATGTCTTACGAAATATGGTACGTATCACATTACATGTATTTTCACAGTTTTTTTTATTATGATGCCTCGGATGTTGACCGCACATGGGTCTCAGAGTTGAACCTCCCGTTATGTATCAAAATTTGCCATATAGTGGGTTTTGAAGTGTGATTACACATGAGCCTCAAAATTTGACATTCATTGTGTTTCAGGCCCTTAAATGAAGGCACATATGACATTGATTTGACTAATATATGTGTCATATGTATTATGATCTAACATGAGATCAGAGTTGAACTCATATGCATCTTAAAGTTGGACCACACATGTACCCATTATTTTAGAGACTAATACATATCATGTATTAGATTTATATTGCATAACATATTTTATATTGTATAAACATACATTATGATACTTGTAATATACACTCTTTGACCCTCCAAAAATAAGAAAGTATAGGTATATTTGGGTTTTATAACTAAATTTTCCTCACATTATATACTGATGAAGATTATTTTCACTCACGAAATTTATTAATAAATAAGATGCATTGTGAGTACTTGTTTGTTAATATATTAGAATAGATTCATATTGAACTGTAATCACAACCTTACCTTTCCGTTACTTTCTAGCTACCATGTTTGAGGTAATTGCAAAAAAGACATGAAAATCTTTCACGAAGGATTCAAACGTTATAAGGTTTGATTTAAAATTTTATTGGTTATTATAATTTACCTTTAGTTGAGTTAAGACTACTCTAATGAATTTTAAATTGATTTTATAAATGCTTTGGATTTAAATTTATGACTTAACAATGTATTTTTGTTTTTTTAATAGAAAATCTTTTAAAGATATTCGAATTGTTTAAAAAATTGATTTTCAAATGATTTTTAAATTAAGATTTTCATTATTATTAGAGAAATTTCTTTTAAACATAATTTAAAATCTTTCTATCTCACTTATTATTTTTCAAGACATCACATTAATTTTTAAAGCTTAATATATTTAATTTATTATCTTTAAATTTTGATTAAAATTGTTAAATATGAAATATAAGTGGGCAAAAAATTATAAAATTTTTATTAAAAAACTAAAATGTTAAATAATAAAGTTAATGGACGAAAAATATATTTAATACTTTTAACAATAAATACAAATAGCTATCAAATGTTGTGGACACTTGTTACGTGTGATTTTTTTCCCCTTAGATATTAAATTCTAATTCTTAATAGTTAGTAATTTGGTGATAGATAGGTAAGCTATAAGGGTGAGCAAATAATGGATTAGATGGATTTTAACTTTTAACTGTCCACTATAGTTTAGAATTTTTAAAAAATGAAAGCCCAACTAATTCATTCAAGCTTTATTATAAACCAGTCCAACCTAACCCATTTTTTTTTTTTTGGTGTGAATCATACCAGATTTATTTTCTTTGTCCAATATAATTAATTATTGTTTTATTTTTATATTTTTATATTTTCATATCTAAATTTATTTATGTGTAAGTATGATCAATTAACCATATGTTATAATAAATTCTAAATATTATATTTATACGTTATATATATAAAAAAAAACTATATTTGGCGCAAAGTGGATGACAACTATTAGACTACGTACTTCGAGAAAAATAAATGAGGTGGATATATCAAAGTTAAATTTTAAGAAGAAAACTGAATGTATTATGATAATTTAATTAACTAAATAATAATATATTATTAATATAATAAATAAAATATAAAAGAATAAAGTTGAGTCGGGAATACCGGAATAAAAATAAATAAAAAATTGAGTATTCATGCCGTCTTCGTGACAACCAGCTGACACAAGGATGGGTCATGGGCTGTGGAGATAGCTGTAGTTAGCACGGTTACGTATGAAGAAGCTGCACCATCCATGCATGTTATATTAGTCTATTAGAGATTAGATTCTTCTTTTTGCTGTTAACTTTTATATAATTTAGAGAGATTAATTTACACGGCTCAAAACGAACTTGTACTTCTTCTTTTTTTGTGGCCATGAAAATTAAGAAGAAAGAATCTGTACCCTTCAGGATACGTAAAGTACAGGGGCTAAAATTAATATCAGACATTATGATAAGGCTAACTTATTAGTAAAAGCTTAGCACCAAAACTTTGCATTGCTATCGAACATTGAATATTCGCATCTACAATCAATTACTCATATTATTATTATTATTATTATTATTATTATTATTATTATTATTATTATTATTATTATTATTATTATTATTATTATTATTATTATTATTATTATTATTATTATTATTATTATTATTATTATTATTATTATTATTATTATTATTATTATTATTATTATTATTATTATTATTATTATTATTATTATTATTATTATTATTATTATTATTATTATTATTATTATTATTATTATTATTATTATTATTATTATTATTATTATTATTATTATTATTATTATTATTATTATTATTATTATTATTATTATTATTATTATTATTATTATTATTATTATTATTATTATTATTATTATTATTATTATTATTATTATTATTATTATTATTATTATTATTATTATTATTATTATTATTATTATTATTATTATTATTATTATTATTATTATTATTATTATTATTATTATTATTATTATTATTATTATTATTATTATTATTATTATTATTATTATTATTATTATTATTATTATTATTATTATTATTATTATTATTATTATTATTATTATTATTATTATTATTATTATTATTATTATTATTATTATTATTATTATTATTATTATTATTATTATTATTATTATTATTATTATTATTATTATTATTATTATTATTATTATTATTATTATTATTATTATTATTATTATTATTATTATTATTATTATTATTATTATTATTATTATTATTATTATTATTATTATTATTATTATTATTATTATTATTATTATTATTATTATTATTATTATTATTATTATTATTATTATTATTATTATTATTATTATTATATCAATTATAGGTGCATTAATGATCAGTAATGTCAATTATTATCCTCTTGCAACCTAGTGTTGGTAGCTCTATTGTTTGACTCACTTGATTTGATTAATTTTTCTAGAATTGCAAATCTTAGATTCGTCCTGAATCTATTCAATTGATCATACCTTGCTTTCTTAAACTCTCTCGATTTCAATTTCTGTTTGAAATTTTAAATCCTAATTTTCCAATTTGGCTTCTAATTGAGGATGGAGAAACTCAAAAAATTGCATTAATTGATCAGCTTGTTCTCACAATTGATATTGTCGATCTGATTGAGCATGAGAAGGTTAGCCTTGGCTTTGAAATTGCAGCTCGAATTGTTTTGTAGAAGCATGTGAATGTAATTGGTTTGCCTTTTCGTGTCTATCGTACGAGCTCGACGAGAAATGGGGACTTACTTGAGCAATCTTTAGGGTGAACTCACTCGGCTAGCTATGGAGTATCTTCTTCATGATAAATGTTTTAGCTGATATGGAGAAGACTATGGCAGAGCTAGCTGTTTGAGGGTCTATTTTTCCGGTAGTTTGATTGGGCTTTGTTTTGATGGTTTTCACTGAGTGATTGGTGATGGTTCTATTATTGATTCACCAATGCTTTTGTCATGTTGTTTTGTTAAGCATTGCTTGTGTTTCTGTTTTTCATTTTTATGACTGAGTTTGTCATAATTTTTTTTTGTCTTTATATGTTTTTATAAGTGTTTCATTTTTGTTATTATTGTGTGTAAAACAAGTTGTTTATATTTTATTTGATATTTATGTATATATTTTATAAAGTTAATTACTAATGATTTGGTATCACTTATGATATATTTTATGACATAGTTTTGTGTTTACATATTATACATACTCATTTATTTAGATTACATATAATTTGAATCGTTGAATTTTTATTTGTTTTTATGCAATCTTATTAGAGACTCAGTGTTTGAAATGCTTTTATGCATGATTTTTGGAGAACTCATCAACGTTCTTGTCATGGGTTGACTAAGAGCTCATCGAGATGGTTGGTAAGCTTTGATGGTTTTTACCCTCGCCAATTTGATGGTTTTTACCCTCGCCAAGGTGATAGGTGAGGATTTAAGAGGCTAAATCTTTCTATAAATTCCCATCTCTTTCACTTGTTTCTTTGTCCATAATTTAGGGGAAAGCTTTTCTTAATTGGCACCACACTTTTTCGGTCCTTTCTTCGTCCATTTTATTTCTTAGTGTTGGGTCTGAGAATATATATTTATCTGTAGGACATAGAACATCATAGCGGAGTTTTTGATATTTCTTAAACAACGAATCAAGTGAAAAAATGTGAGATTAAATGAGGTATTGTTGAGAGTTAAAATACTTGTTTGTTAATGAATAACCACGTTATTTCAAAATTCGTTGCATGTCGATTGGTAGTTGTAAGGATGCAACAATTGTCATAGGTGATAAGCCTATGCTATCTTGTGATGTGTGTTGGTTGGATGTTGTGAGGTTGAAACATAGTACATAAGGAGCCTATATATTTATGTGTCGTATGTCAACTACATGTTACGAGGTCACAATGTTTATGCATGTTAAGAGGTTGAACCATCAATAGTCAAACATATCACATGATTATGGAGTTTTAGGGACGAACTTGGTTATACTTGGATTAGGTGTTATGTTGATAGCAAATATAGATAACTTAGACATAGTTGAACGTGGTACTACAACTAGTAGAGGTATTAGCATATAGTGTATTAGATTATGAATTGCTTATTTACTTTAAATAATGAATTGCTTAGTGACGAGTGATTGCTTTAAGCAATCTGAGGATGTAATTACATAAGAATTGAATTCTATGTATATTTATCTTGTTATATGTTGTGTTATGTGTGATTGCATATTGTGAGAATATAATCATTATTTATTCAATATGTTCACACATAGAAGGTATTGAAATGATTGGAAAATATTTTATAATTTTACAGTATATTTGTCTCATTCATACGCTATATTTCTAAGACCTTGTAAAGCATAAATATTACTAATCTGTATAAGAACTTGTAAAGCATATTGTCACTATTGTATTTGTCACATATGTTTTTTATGTATAGATTGTTTTGTAGATTTTTGAATTAAATATGTTATGTTTGTTATATACTCTTTTATATTATTATTTAATTCACATTTTTAGAATTAGTTGATTGATTTAGAATAAAGTTCATAAAAATATTACTTAAGATAATGTATCCATCTTTTATTTAATCTCAGTTACTTATTTTAATCGAAAGTTCAATTTATTTATGTAAAAGTTTTTCAATGAATAAAACTTTATATGAGTATTTGGAGTGTTTATTTGAATTAGCTATGTTAGAGTCTGCCTCATTGGGTAGCTTGTTTGCTACTTAAAATAAAATTATTAGCTACATAGTTATGGTTTTCAATTAATACTATCTTATAATATTTTCTTTTTAGGGTTATGTCGATTAGATAATAGTTTTAGGGTTATATTAATTATTAAAATACAAGAGTAATGTTAAAATAACTTACATTAAGATATCCTAATTTGGTAAGTGGAAATTATAATTGGCTATTTTATTATCTGATAGTATTTTGAAGAAAAAAAAACTAACACCTTTATGAGTCAATAATATTATGACTTGTTATTAGAGATATTAAATGAACTGAGTTAGCTAAACTCTCTTATATTTATGTCATCTAACTTAGATTCAACTCATTTTATATGAGTTATAATTCAATTCAATTAATCTAAATTTTATATTTGTTAATTTTAGTTCAATTTATTTTTAAATGAGTTGATCTTAACAACTCATATGATTTGACTCATTTACTCTTCTTACAAAAAAATAAAAAAAATATCTATAATTTTGTTTTAGTTATATTTTTATAAAACAAACAAAAATAACATACTTTAATCTTAATTAACATATGACATTATTGTAATTATGAAATTATTATCATTAATAAATACACTTGGTTAAATAAGTTTGCAAGTTGTTCATGAAATAGATGAACTAATTCATTTGATTTTTTTTATTTTCTAATAAGATAGGTAGAACTACTTGCATTTAATTCTTTAAAAACAAATTATAAGACTTTAAGCTTTCATAGCAATATAGATATGAGAATTTTTCAATCAAAATAATCGTGAAAAGCCCAATTGATAACATTTGAGCTAAACTATTATGATCCTTAGGGATCCATCTTGTTAAAAACATGAAAAATCTACTAAGATCTTGAAACATTGAATGGAATTTTTTTATAGATATAGGATGTAAAATGTGAATGCCAATTGACTACATGAATATGTTACTAAGTACTTTCGTGTCTCCTTCTAAATAGACTATTTTATATTTCCATTTGCGAGCAATCAAAGTTCTTTGCTATCTTTGATGACTGTATACTATAATAGAAAGTGCAATTATGATCCATCACTACAAAACCAAATGCAACATTGACATTGGTTCACAGCACATCAAAATTTAACTTATAAGCTCTAAAAGAGAAAAGTTTCCAATTGAGTGTGATATAAAGTTATCAGTCATCAATTATAGAACTTATACTTGTATCAATCAATAGATGATAGAAATTCTTTGATTCTATTAGATATTTTTGTGATAATTATTTATATTTAGTCTCTTTTTAAAGTTTTAATACGATCAATAAGAAATTCATAAAATAAAACCTAATTGACTATTCAAACATCAATTTTTGATTAGAGAGAAATAAAATTTTAATATAAAAGGTAACTTTTCCAAAGTTTAATAAAAAGGAATAGAATGCCTTAAAAGAGGAATGTAATTAGCAATATTGGATGCCATTTTGAAGGTATTCTACTTACATCGTTGTTCTATAAATAGAGATTCTGAATTGTAGACCAAATATCCAATGTGTCATTTTAAACATTAACATAACCATTGTCTCCTAATTTATATTCTAAACATTTGAATTTATAAGCTATTTAAAGTGTGCATTTTCATATCATCAATTGATTTTTGAGACCAAATATCCAAAGGTAATTCTAAACATTAATATAACTATTATCTTGCAATTCATATTCCAAACGTTTGAATTTATAAGCTGTTGTTAATTTTTAACTTATCAACTTTAAATAATCTAAATTGAGCATTTAATACCACTAACTATGAAACATGAAATAGAGTCACCTTAACTTCAATAAAAGTGTTCTCCGTAATAAAAAGTTCACTTACATACGAATTTGGAAGATGGTAACTAATATGACTTGCAAAAAGACTTAGATACTTGTTTTGTAATAAAAATATCTTAACTATATAACTTTTATACAATCATACATTTGATATAATTACATAAAAATGTAGTATAATTAGAAATGTTAGTATAAACTGTGCTAAATACATAATTTAATCCATCTAAATTTTTAATTATAAAATTATGTATTTATTTATTTTATTTTAAATATAATAAAAATATAAACATAAATAAATTTTATAATAAAAATTATTTTATTAAAATATTTATAATTAATTTTTTTAATTATACACAACTTATCATCAAATAATATTCAGAATAAATACAATTTAATTTAATATTATTCAATCCAATATAATTATACTTAATTAATCTATGTAACGATGCATCACATTGAATAAACTAAATATAATCTAAACACTAGCACCTATATAATATAATCAAATAAAATTAATAATAAATATTAATAAAATAATTTATATTTTATTAAAATAATTTTATTACAAAAATTTATTTAAATAAATATTTAATAGTTTTATATATTTTTTAATTTTAAAAATAAAAAAATAATTTACAATTAAAAAAACAAGAAACATAATTTTAGAATTAAAATTTAAAACATGTTAAATAAAATATTTCCACGTAACTGAACAATTTTTATATTATACAATGCCATCTCCATTCATACCCAAACATAACTCTACAAAAATTATACATTAAGAATCTAACCAACATGCCCTTAAGCAATCCCTTTCATCTCCTGCCAAAAAGTAAAATTTAAGAAAGCCGCACTGAGATCGATGAGAAAAGGTAAAACCCATTAAGCATAGCAATTAGCACTTTAGCAGTACACAAGAATACAATTTCTCTATTAAAAAATGACATAATTTCTCATAATGTTATCTTAATTCTGAAGGATTAATCAATATCTCTCCATAGTGGATCCGGTCATCAGTTATGCAAATAGGACAGGCTCTTCCATACAAGTGAATATACACGCCATACTTACTCCTGCAAAAATATAATCGAGCATCAACTCCAGAATTCATTACCAGAGAAACCAAACTTAGAGAAAGAACTCAAACGAAAGGGGGGGAAAGGCAATAAATTAGATGAATTAAAAGTTAACTGCCTAATTCCATAACAGAATAGTGCCAAAAAACGAGAGGTGGAGAAGAAAGTGGGAGGAAAAACACGCAATTCAATAAGAGGCGCTCCTTGACAAATGAATTCCATAGACAATCATTGAAATTTGCAATAACAGTCCGATTTGATCAAAATAGGGGTTGCACGCTGTGATAACTAGATAGTGTTGCCCTGCTTTGTGTACTCTTAATAGGATTGTTAGATGTTAGACAAGTTCATGATCCTCAAGTAGAGTACAATATGTCCTTGATTAAATAATACCTATTCTCTCTTTATTTTGGTTGTCCAGAAATTATAAAGTAACTTAGATTGCTTCTAAGGAGATCATACATACTGAATCTTTCAAAAGTCAATGGTGTCACTAGGGATTGACTTTTATGATTTCCTTTTCCAAATCAAGCACAAAGGGATTCTCTGAGTACAGGTTTGGTGCTTCTTTTGAAAAGGTATGTTGTATTTTAATTTTTGGTTCAAAGCTACTTGAGTCTGTTTGTCCATTTCTTCTCTCTAAGTCTCTAACATTTGAAAATGAAGACAGAACCAAGATACATTATATACACTTTGAAAGTATTAGGATGGGCATATTATTACCTGTTCCATGGGTGTGGCTTCATTGTTTTGTTGCACGACATCCTTTTGATCAACATCAGCCCCATCTTTACTGCTCAGGGTCATATTTTCATCTTTTTCTTTAACACTGTCGGACTGAGTATTATTACCCAATTTAAAGTCTGCAGGAAGCTGGCCTGACTTCAGTGCCTATTCACAAAACCAGACAAGATAATAATGTTAATGTCGAGCACAAAATAGAAGAAAAAGTGAAAAGAAAAATTGCTTAACCACTGGCGAACCATGCCATGGCTCCATGAAAAAGTTTTGTACTATGAACACTACCCTTGAACATGTGTTTAAATGAGCTTCACAGTTTTGAGTATGAATTGACTAGGGGTCAAATATGAAAAGCAATGGGCTAGGGGTAAAAAAACAAAAAAAATACAAAAAGTGTGCCGAAGTGAAATGTGATAATTTTAAAGCTACCCCAATTAAACAAAATCATGCACCTTTTCAAGTCTTGCAACCTCTTCAAGAGTCTGGGAATTCACTATGGCAGCCTACAAACCAAAGAAAGTAATCAGACAACAGATTTAAATTAAATTTTATATGGATGAACAAGTATGAAATATAAATCCAAAGACATTAATCTAAGAAAAAGACAAAAAAAAAATGATTTCCAGGAACTGTGTAGTTCTGGTCATTGAGTATCAAAGCACTCTTTAGCTAAACACATGTAAGATTTAATAATATCAATCAAATATTCACTGAAGTGATTATTGTTTGGCAAAGAAGACAAAAAGATAAAATAATGAGTGCCTGAAACAATTATGCAATAGTTACATACCTTGATGGCAATAATTTGCTCCGGTGTTGGTCCTGCCACTTTTGGAACGTTTTGCTCCTCTGCAACTTCTGTGACATTTGGAACCTCCCCTGGTGTAAATGTTTTCACGGATTCTTTTTTCGTCTCTTCTTCAACTTCTTTAGATGCAAACAAATTGTTGGCTTCCAATCTCTCCTATAAACCAAAGATACTATTGTCAAAATAAAACCCAAATTGTAAATGCCAAAGAAAAAAAAACTCATATTGTATTTATAATTCGTAAAACGAATATCATTAACACAGAATGGTAATGCTCTATATTCGAAAAACATAAACCATAAATAAGAGAATTGAAGAGCCAAAAGTTAAAAATATGAAATCCCAAGAAAACTAAAAATGACACAACTAAGTCTAGGATGAAACCTCCTATATTCAATGTACGAGTTACCTAGAATTCATGGATGATCCATTTCAATGTCAAGATCCTCCCCAGCATTATTTAGAAAGTCCCACAACAGTTTTTCATTTTTTTGGGTGCACATGAGTTGCATGTCATACTACTTCAATAACCTCAACAATGCGTGGTCTCACATATGACACATACAAATCATATCTTAAACAGAAAATAAAAGTGATTTTTCCTTCTCTACCCTGCTCCTAACAGATTATAATCTGAGATGCAGTCTGCAGGGTGAGTTTACTTGGACAGAGGAAGGAATTTTCACAGGTAAATAAATGTGAGGAATTCGGAACTGCTGATCATTTCTACTAGAACCAATGGGGATGATTCTCGCCAGTCTCAGCATAAACCAATTACAATGTTCAGTAGTCACATTTTCATTCAAAAGCTTAGACATCATCAGCACAAGAACAAGAGACTAAAGAGGAAGCATCACCTTGCTTTTCACCTTCCTAAAATCCAGTACTCGAAGGGACTTTACTTTGTAGATCACATATAGCCTATAATTTGGTTTCTTTGTGATGTTGTTATCCAATAGACTGAGAAACTGCAATTTAGTAAGTGTTGCAAGAGGATCAATCTCGGCCAAGTTGACTAGCCTATTGTTTGTAAGAACCAACGTGTGTAACTTTGGCAAGAACTCTGCAATACATTTAAATTCAAAGCTTCATATTAGAAACTGAAACAATAAGCACATAAATCTGCTAAAAATCATACATATTCATTCTGGGGCTGTTCGAGAGAATTTAGAATTTACCTCCAATGTTAGGATTGATACGGGTGATTCTATTGTTATTTATAAGCAAAGTTCCCAATCGGTTAAGATACGGCATGTTTTCAAGCTTGACAATCTCATTGTCGGACAGATCAATGGTGTCAAATTGATCCTGTTATAGAAAGAAGGAAAATGCCAACAAAAGCCAACAACAAATTATATTTTATTATATAGCAGCCTCATATACAGAGAATCTATATCAATCACCTGCACGCATGACTTTACATAAGTTATAAAAAAACAAACTTATTAGTGCAAAGTATTGTAGTTGACTTGTGTTGTCCGGCCAAGTAATTAAGATATTTAAAAAGGCTAATTATCCAAAACCCACTATGGCTTACCGAAATAACAATCACCAGAGGTTTCATAAACTATCATTTTAAACCTTCAATTAAAAAGAAAGATAGGTGATTTTTTTTTTGGAATAAACAACGAAGAAAACAAGGGAAGAGGGCAAGAACAAGTAAAATCCATGCACACATTCCAAAAAGCTAAAAATGGATAGTTTTAAGAAAGGTGCATTTTTTGAAGTACGTTTTTGCATGTTTCTCAAATTGAGGGTCAAATGGATAATTTCTGAAAGCACATAGGTGATCGTAATTTTTGCAAACCATAGGTTTATATGATGTGGAAAATGTTTGAAAGTCTTATACTACATTAAAAAGATACAAATTAATCTCCTTGTTTTATGATAGTACCTCATTAATCCCTCATCCCTTCAAAAGGTACACATAAGTTTAATTTTATTTTATCAGGAAAGCACATAAGCAGTAAACTAAAAGAGACAAAATAATCATTTTCCTTGCCTATAAAAAAAATCTTTACACCTGCTATAAATTTGCACCCACTTTTGTACATATAACACTTACATGGTTTTATGTAATAGAATTATCCATAAAAATGAATCACTTTACCGTTTTCTAGATAATTTTACCAAGTGTCACAATATAAGCAGTGTGTTTGTAAAAGTATGGGTAAATTTGTGTGTTCTTAGCCTTCCTTGATTTATTAAATGACAATACCTACTCTTCATTAAACACACGTGACAAACTTGTGCAAGAAATTGAACTTATATGTACCTTTTCACAAATTAAACGACCTAGAGTGTACCATCTAAAAATAAATGGAGTGAAGTGTACATTTTTTTATGAACAATGGGACTTAGGCATCCCTCACCCCTTATATGATTACCCAAAAAATATTTAAATAAGTTTAGATCGCATTGACATGTTTAAAGGGTAAACTAAAAATATATTAACGAATTATCCCAAAAGTTACAAACATACTATCTAACTTTATCAAATGACAAATAACACTCAAATATAATTAGTAGTACAAATGCACCACTACATTATTTGATTGGTAGTTACGTTATAATTTTGGGGATAGATTTGAAAAATTAATAAGAATTTGGATGGTAAATTTGTACTATTGGTAAGAAATTTGGTGGTAGATTTGTTACAAGAGTGAAAATTTTATACCATTGAAAATATTTTAGTGTTATTTTTGCCACTCAATAAAGTTAGATGATATGCTTGCAACTTTCACTATAGTATATTTGTTAATTTATCCCATGATTAAATCAACTGCTAACTACAGTCTAAAACAATGCACTTACAATAAAGAAGCAAGTAGGTAGCTGAGATCTTACAGAGTAACCAGAATTTTACCAAAGACAACTAGGGGATGAATGACAAAGTAGCTCACCTCTGTAGCTCCCAAGTTTTCGATTACAGCAATCTTGTTACCTGACAAGTAAAAATTAAGTGTATGATGAAACTCATGATTAGAGAAGTCAGTATAAACAGAAGATTATGGTTTAGGGTTTTAGAATAGTAGGGATAGAAAGAAAATGTAGTTACCGCGAAGATCCAACTCTCGCTCCTTAATGGCATTGAAGAAATGAGAGCTTTTCCAAATTAAGTCGGCATTGAGCCTCACCATTTCTTTGCAGGTGTCGTTTTTCTTAAGACTCTCTGTTTGCTCCGAAATTGATTGCCGCTGGAACGATAATAGGCAAGACGGGAGCAGTTTTAGGATACGATCGTGTGTAAACCTAATTCCACCGCTAGCGCATAAACCCTGATAACGTTCGGCTAATGGCCTACTTTTGGAATATGACGAAAGACATAAAGATAAATTTCCATCCACTTCTATGTTCTCATACTTGATTTTTTTTCACTTAGCAATATAATATAAAAGATTGAATCAATTATTTAATTTATAAAATAATTATTATAAATGATATTAAGTGTTTTTATGTGACCGGTAAGGTGCATATACATTAAAGCTCTTATGAATCCCACTTATATAGGGTAATCACTAGACGTCAGGCGCAATGTGTAGTGAATGAGTAAACTTCTTAGTTTTCCATGCCTTCGAAAATAAAATGTAAGTTGAACTACTAATGTCAATTAAAATTCTATATTGAATTATATTTATCATTGGATAGGAGACCATTAATGTATTAGTGTAACGGTGGTGTAGCCTAAGATTTCCTTTTCTAGAAAATTTATTTCTAAGCTCATCAACCTAAGATCTTTGTTTAGATCATGCATAAAGACGATGTAGAGGGTCTCTTAGTATGCCTCATTGATATGTGCCTTACGGATATTATTAGAGTCCTCTCATGAAAGACCACCCATGATAACCAGAACTCTTACACTTCTTGTATGGGAGAATGTTCTTACTTCTTTGGTGGATAGACCTTATGTTGTTTTAGTCTTTCATCTCGGACAAACTCTCTCACTTATCTCTCTTAATGAACTGCTCAATTTCATTTTTCAAATCTTGATACTCTTCAATTGAGTATCTTGAGTCCCTATGAAACCTATAATATTGATCTTTGTTATGGCTAGCATTCTTAAGTTTCCTAGGCCAACGTATTATGTTGGGTAGAGCCGGGGGCATAAGTAGAAAAGTTTGGGCCAATGTAAGTGGAACCTCATCCCCTATATTTCTCATCTCTGTGATCCAAATAGAGCCTTTTGTTCCTTGATAGTCTAGGCTCATCCCTAACCTAGTGATATGATCTTGTGTTTTCATCAACAAAGAGGTCATTGACCCTCATATTGTTGGTCATCTTTTTTATGTTAAGGTATGTGTTCACTAGTTGAGTGTCCTCTACATAGGTGGTTGGAAAGTCTTTTTGACATGTCCTTCCAAAATGGGTCCTTGGTGAAGAGTTTGTTGTAGTGCACTTACATCCACTGAATTAGAACAATTAGTCACTTGGATTCTCACTAGTGAACTTGTCGAAGAAATCCTTCATGCTTTGATGAGCCTAGGATCAGCATAACAATACCGATCTTGTGAATACTTTGATTTTATAATTTGTAAGATTCTCACAAGTGCATGAATTATTTTATAGCAAATGATAAGTATACTCTTAAGGTCGATCTAAAGAAGAAATATATGTGGTTTTTAATTTATTATTCAAATTTTTAAAAATTAAATTAAATCATATACATCTTGTCACGATATTTTTGTTTTGTGTGTTTATTAATCTAAAAACATAAAAAATAAACATAAATATGGATTCAATAAATAATTATGTAAATTTTTATTATTTATAATAATTGAGTATTTAAGGATATAATAATTAAGTTAATTATGATTGCTCATATTATTTAGGTTATTAAAGATATAAATTAATATTTATTGATTTTTTCTTTTTATATGAATAACACAATTTATGGGGTTAGATATTCTTTGTTAATTAAATAAATCAATTAGCACTTATGAGTAAGGTCGATAATTAATTTGATTAATTAAATTAATTTTTTTAAGAGATTAAAAATGAAACATTTAAATGTCATATTTAGTGGGGTTAAGCATTTTAAACTTTATTCAAGGTGTTTAAATTAAATCTAAGAATTTAATTATCTCAGTACTAACTTTTAAGTTTTAAAGTCATGACTAAAAATATGTTGTTAATATATTTTCGAATAAAATATTTTATTAAAAACTTTTGAAATAGAGTTTCATTCTAACTACCGGACGATTGTATCAACAAATAAAAAAACTAGTCTAAATTAGACTAGATAATTAAACCTTAAAATCAAATTTTTAGATTTAAATCTCTAATGAAAAATAATATATTTCTCTCTAATATCCTTAATATAAAATCTTAAATAAAAACAAAAACATTTTATTTTATAAAAATATTTTATCTATTTAATATTTCGCAAGCATAACAACGTTATAATTATATCATATTTACAAACAACAAACCATGTTAAATTTAATCGCAGACAAATTAAATATAAGATATAAGAATAAAACACAAAAATAATAACCTTAAAGAATACATTAAAATTGTACCTTAAAAGAATTCTTACAATAATTTGATATTAATTCTGTTGTTGGAAAACCTCTAAATGGATTTACATTTCTGTTTATTGAATCAAAAACTAAAAATCTATGAAAACATAACTAGTTCTTCCCAAAAAGAAAAAAACTTTAAAACTAAAAACTAAAAAAAAAACTTTCTAGAGAGAGAAAAAGCTTAAAAAGTTGTGTTTTACAATGGGAGAAATGGTCATTTTATTGGTGAGGAAAAGGCCAAAAGGAGGGGAAAAACTATTTCAAAATTTGAATTTGGATGTGTTTGGCACGCATATGGGGTGCAAAAATTTTGGTAGATGGACATAGGCGTGCACGAGACACGATGCAAGAGTGTGCTAACGCGTACAGAAATTGTCGCAACGTGTGTCGAGCGTGTGTTGACCATGTGTGGGCGTGCACTAGCATGTGCTGGGCATGCGCATGCACTGGTGTGCATGGGACTCGCCGCAGATGTGTTGCTCCATGCGGGATTCGACACAAATGGGCGACTACATGCTAGATTTTGACCCATTTTGTCCAAAAAAAATCATTTTTTTTTTACTTTTTCTCATTTATTTTGTCAATATATTTGTGATGAATTGCCTTCATTATTTTTATTCGTGTTTTTAAGTTATTTTTGATCAAAAATACATGAAAATAATAAAAATACTCGTGATTTCAAAAAGACATTTATATAAAAATATGATAAAATCATACAAATATGAATTTATTTAATCTAAAATACATTAAATTATAGTAGTTTTAGTTCTTTTTAAGCACTCATCAGGCTCTTATCCTTCTCTTAACGTAGGGACAACAAGTGAGCTATTGTTTTTGTTCTTCTCCTTTTTGCTAAAATATGGGACAAAAATTTCTTTTCAAACTTGTTGAATGTGTCAATGGTGTTGGGCTTGAAGGAACAATACCAAACCCATGCTTTAATTGCATCTATGTAAGCATAAAGATCCATCCAACCTTTAAAGTTCTCAAGTTACTCTAGTGGATCTTTGTTACCATCATAAGGGCTCACATTGGGCATCTTGAATTTGTTTGTAAGTGGGATGACCATGACTTCAGGAGTGAATGAAGACTTATTGGAAACAGTCAAATCTAAAAGTCTATCTCTATTCAGTCTTTGTTGCACCTCTTGCAATTGAACAACTAATCGGTCGATGGTGGGATGGAGAATTATAGGTACGTTCTTGGGTTAATTGTCCCTTTGGTAGCCATTGGTCACTAAGGCTACATTGTCTCCGTGGTTGGCCTGTAGAATGATATTGCCTACGAGCTTCAATGCATTTATATTGGTCAGGGAGAATGAGTCCTAAAAGGTCCAAAATAGATAGATAAAGGGATGAGGTTTGAGCCTTAGTAAGCGGCCGAATCTTGACTATACAGGTCGAAATTGTCAGTCTAACTAGTGGGCTCTAACCTTACCACAGTGGACCACGTCTCCAATTTGAGCCTATATGGATTTGAATCGAATTTGATATACTATGGACACTAGAATGTGATGTAAGGGTCCTCTAGTTCAAGGGCCTATGGCTCTAGTAGATGTTTCGTGATAGTTTGGAGCACATTCTCTATTGTGTTCAGACATACTTTCATCTATGCTCTTTTTCGACGCTCTATTCGAGTCTATTGTGCCCGTGGCAATGTGAAGCCGACAACATGTATAAGTTGTTGCACAACTTGCTGGACATGAGGTAGGACCTCATTTGTGTGTGCATAAACTTGGTTGTTTAAGTCAAGAGGTTGGTTCATTTTGAAAGGATAGAAAGGTGTGGCCTTTTAAGACCTTGTCAAGCAAACTTCTTTTGGAACAGTTTTCTTCTAAACTTTTTTAGGATTTTTTTAAGGACTACATAGTTCAAAACATTAGAGGACACTATAAATCGTTCTCTCTAATTGTGATTCAACTAGTAGAGCATACATGTTCCACAAATGATGTCAGATGTTGATGCCCTTTTTGTCAACATTAATAATTGGTGCACTTCTAGCTTCATGTGTACCTAGTAAGATAGAATACATTGTTAAGACCTTGGAGCATCACAAGGTATGGTGACCTTTGACCTTTCAATGCTTAAGTGAGTCTGAATAATGAGCAGAAGGAGGAGACTGATGTTTTTCCTTATGTTGTACAGAGATTCGGGGATATATTTAAGAAAATAGAGTTTAGATCTCAATATTTGTGATTAAGAGAAGAAGTAGTTATGTGTAGAAATGATTGTCTTTAGTGGTGAGCGATAATGAATATTTATAGGAAAATATACCTACTAATGACTCTTACCTATAGAGATAGACACTTATTCAAATGCCAGAGCTTTATTATCTTATTAATTATCTCACTATCAGATAATTAGAGGTTTAAATATTAATCGTTTATCCATTAGATATTTGGTTGATGTTTAACCTTATTTGTTGACTTAGGATTTACTGAACTAGCTTATAAGTTGTATCATTGACTAGGACATTTCATATAACATCTAATAGCATATATTATTTTACACCCAACATATATTTTATAAAATTTAAACTTAATTCGCATTTCAAGTTGGGTTCAAAATGAGTTAGTGGTATAAATTTTTGGTTTTAAACCATAAGATTATGCCAGATTTAATCAAAGCTAATCAAATTTTGAATTAAGTTATATCAGATCGGGTTGAATCATCAATCTTTCATTTGATCAAGTTAATCTTACATCTATAACAATAAGTATAACTCATTCTTGTTTTGCTTGCACATTTTTCTTTTTGAATTTTTAAATAATTTAATCATATGTTTTAGGAAATAACATAAACATATATAATTATTATAAAGAATTAAATTAAAAATATAATAAATATAAGAATATAAAGAATAATAATTTTTTATTGTGATAATTTTTTAAAACAATTAGATTGTAAAAAAAAATACACATAAAATATTATTAATTTCCACATTATCTTCATTCAATTTTGTCATTTACATATTTTATTCAATTTTTTACTTAAGTTATTAATTTTATATTTAAATTTAATCAACTTGTCAAATTTATGATATTAGTTAAATTAAATGGTGTTAAATGTTACGTGTATTCCGATTACAATAGCTATATCATTCTGTTTTTTAGTACGAGTCAAGTTTGTGATGGGTAGTTTTGAATTTTGGCAGTAATTTCATTTTATATATAATAATTTAGGGTTTTTATTTAAAAATAATAATAATATAAATATAAATTATCAATTTTTAAGTTTTAATTTTACTTATTTTTCATATTTTTAATTTTTATTAATACATTAATTTTATAGGTTATTTTTAATAATAAATAACAATAAAAAAATTAAAAATTAGATAGTTTATTTTTATATTTTTCTAAAAAATAATTAAATTATTATAAAAATAATAAAGAATAGTTCATTCTAATTTATATATGGATTAACTATGTTTTATGTTCAATGATAAATAGTAAAAATGTTTAAAATGTTAAATTACAATTATCCATAGTTAAAAACATGTTAAATTAATAATTTTGTTTAATTTTTTAATAGAATTATATTACAAATATATCAAAACATTTAATTAGTTGCGATTATATTCATAAAAAATATATGTAAAATACATATGATATAATTTTGTTAAAATATTAAATGATCGATATATATTTTTAATAAATGATCGATATATATTTTTATCATTACATATAATATTGTTAACATAATTATAATTATTTAAACATTTTAAATATTTTTAAAATTCATCTCATATATCATAGATATAAAATATAATTAATCATTTACCTAAATAAGTCACCTACCACATTCGTCTATATTACTTATAACAATTATTGTGATCAGAACAAACGCATATAGTATTCTTTTATTTATGTTTGTTAGAATAATTTATTCTTTTCATTATTTTAAAAATAATTTAGTTTATTTATTATGAAAAAGTGATAACATAAAAAAATAATTAAATTTTAAAAAATATTTTTATCAATTTTATAATTATTATTTTACAGTATTAAATATATTTATAAAATAATATTTAAATAATAATTAATAAATAGATAAAAATAAAATAAAAATTAATATTTATTTTTATACAATTATTTTTTAAAATAAAAGGGCTAAATTGTTATTAAAAAAAAAACTAAACTATTTTTTTAAGTAACTAAGAATTGTGTTCTGCTCATACAAGTGGGTAGTCTTTGTACAAGGACATGCTTGGTGGAGGTAGGTAGGTCGATTTGAAATGCTTAAATATTGAGAGAAGAACGGAGAAAAAGAAGAAAAAGAAAGCGCGATCGTCAAACACAGAAGGAGAAAAAGAAAGCGCGATCGTCAAACACAGAAGGAGAAAAAGAAATCTAAATCGAAATGGCATTACAGATCAAAGTTAGCACTCTCTTTCCCAACAAAGCGGTAGCATTTTCGCCACCTTCATTGCATTTATCATCACCGTTTTCGTCTTCGTCTTCTTCATCAACCTTTTCCTGTAAATTGAGAAATTCGTCTGCTAAGAAAGGGGTCCTATTACGTGTGCAAGCAGCTATTGATCGCAGCATTAGCAGTGGCAGTAGCAAAAGCAATAACAATAGTAGTAACAATGGCGATTGTTCCAAGAAAGAAGTGCCTAATTCCAATTACGTTGTGCCCTTGGATAAGTCCTTCTCTTCCTTGAATTCATCTTGTATGACTCGTCCTCTTATTGAGATCCTTCGCGATCTCAACAAGCGAATTCCTGATAACATCGTTACAAGTCCTCCTTATTCTCAAGCCTCTCCCACTTATATCCCATGGTATTTATGTTTTTTATTTTTCCTCCTGATTTTCGTTTTATTTTTCTATTATTGTTATTTTTGTTCAAATGGGTAGTGATTATCAATTATGATATAATGTTTAATTTATAGGTACCATGCGAACCGGATGTTGAGCTTTTATGCTCCTGGTGGGTTCCTATTCTTAGTTTCTGCTTTTGTTTTCAAAATACATTTTCTTATGGTGTTCTATATAGTATTTCTGGGCTGCTGATCACTTCGCTGATTGTGAGTATTTGTATAAGGTTTCTGTTAGTTACCATCTCTGTTTTTGGCAGGCTGGTGTGGAGAGATACGTGATGTTATATTCTCTGAAAATGGAGGTGTCACCGTGGTGTACCGTGTTACCATTCGGGGATCTGATGGCGAGGTCCGGCTTATTTTGTTTTATTTATTGGCAGTTTTATGTTTTTATTTGCTTGACTTTTACACTATCAGCCACTATTATAGAAAAATGAAAGATTAGCTTCTTAATTTAAGTGGGTATAGGTCTTATTCATGTGCATTCTTCATGAAAGTTATGCATGTTCTGTTATAGTATGTAAAATTCAGGAGTCTTCTGATTTAGGGGAAGATTCTTGTTAGGAGAAACTATAATTTGTAGAAAACCACGTTAGTGAAACATCTAATAGTGGTGGGTTGGAGCGAGCTTGTATAGCTGATATGGATTTCTTTCGAGGGTTTGACTTTACGAATGTAAGTTTGTGTTGTAAAATTACTAGATTGGGGGTGCTATAATAGATTGGTTGACAGGGGATGTACTTGAATGTTCCAGTTAATAGTGGTGGGAAGGCTATATGATTTGTACATTTCTTGGGAACCTAATTTTTTCAAAGGTTGAGAGAGTATCACAAGTCATAGCCATGGTGGAAAGAGTAGGTTCAATGTTAAAACTATAAATCCATATTTCATTTAGGAGTCATGCAAAATTGACAATTAAGAGCTCCGTAGCTTGAGTATAAAAATAAAATACAATCACAAAAAAAAAAGAGTAGAGGCAACACTCATGTCATTTATGTTTTTTGGACACATTGGATCTCCTTATTTTCACCAAGAAGACTAAGTCACTATATTCTTGTGATAAGATACACATTAGTCACAATGGGTATATTTTAATAACACTTGAGATACACTTTACTTACCTTAGTTTCAAAAGCAAAGTGACAAAACTAAAGTATACTTTCAAAAGTGTACCTTCTTGTAAGAATATAATGATTTAGGGTCCTATGTGAAAGTAAGGTATGTGTCCGGAGCATGAATTGAGTGACCATTGGGTTAGTCTTAGAATATATTGTTCTCAGGGACAGAGCAAGGATATTCATTGAAAGTTTCTTTTTGCGTTGGGCAATTTTCTTTTTTGATCGTCATGGTTCGTTGCTTTTCATTGTTTACCTCATAGTTAAATTATTTTCAAAACTAAATATGTAAGTCTTATTGTTTTGGTGTTAACGTTTTCGCATGCAAAACACGATATCTGTATTTTATTTGATGTTTTTGCTTGTTCTTTGTAAGGTTGATTATTAGTGGCTCAGTATCACTTAGGATACAGTTTCATATTTTTCTGCTACACATACTCCCTATCTTAGATTGCATATAGTTTGCATAGTTGAGTGCTTGATTGTTTTGGTGTTGTCACATTGGGGATATGACATTTTTATGTGTCAAAATTCAATTCGTTGTGTTTTTTGGTGAGCTCACCGAGAGCTTCCCAAGGTTTTCGTTGAGGGGTTGGGAAAGGCTTGCTAAGGTAGACAACAAGGTTTGATGGTGTTTACCCTTGCAAGGGTGATGTTTACCCTCGTCAAGGTAATCAGCGAGACCCATGGAAGCTGAATTTCTTTGATAAATTTAGCTCTATTTCTCTTATTTCTTTGGAAAGAATTTGATGGGAAGCTTTGCCCGTTTGGCACCACAATTCCCCAGTCTTTTCTTGGTCTGTTTTTTTCCCAAGTGTTGGGTTAGGAAAACAATGCGTTCATTTGTAAGACATAGGACATCAAAGATGAATCACTCTCATATTTCTCATACATTGGGTTGAGTATAAAAAATGTGAGATTAGTGAGGTTTTGTTGGAAGATAAAATACATAATTGACTAATGAAAAGTCATATCATTTTGTAGAGTTATTCTCAAAGTTGGTTTGCCATCTGTCGGTTAGGTGTTGTAAGGTCACAATGTTTTCTTAGGTGAGGAGCCTATATATTAATTTGTCACGTGTCAGTTATATGTTACGGTCACAACAATTTCTAGTGGTGAAGAGCCTACGTGATGGTAGATCTCAGAGTTGGTGTGCCGTGAGTCGGCTCGATATTGCGAGGTTACAATTGTTTTCATAGGTGAGAAGACTATGTAATGACAATTCTTAGAGTTGGTGTGTCGTGTTGTGGCTAGGTGTTGTAAGGTTGCAACGTTTCCCATTGGTGGAGAGTCTGTGATGATAGCATCGGAGTCCATAAGTGAGGATCCTATGTGTGTGCATACTATGAGATTGAGTCATCAGTAATCAATCACATCACGTGGTGATGGAGCTTTGGGGACAAGTTAGGATCTACTTGGATCAAGTGTTGTATTGATAACAAGTGGAGGCAGCTTAAGCACAGTTAAACGTGATGTTCCAACTGATAGAAGTATAGGCTTATATTTCTTTAATTGTGAATTGTTGATTTATTTATTATAGTGAATTGCTTGTTGTTAAGTAGTTGACTTAAACAACCCGTAGATATTACTACATAGGTGCTTGATCTTATATGGGTTTGTCAAGTTACATGTTGTGTACTGTATGCTTTAATATTGTGAGAGTACAATCATCATTTACCAAATATGTGTAGGTTTTCAAGTGATTGGTAATCTTTTATAGCTTTTTCAATATATTGCTTGATTTTTTTAATACACCGAATGTGTTATAATTGCCTAATTCACATGCTATATGTTGTTCGCCTTATTTAAAGTATGTTGCTAGTCTAGATAGGAGTCTGTGAGGGAAACTATCACAAGTGTGTTTATTGTAAATTATTTTTTTTATTTAATGGATTTTTTATATGTTGAATTAAGCATGTTGTTATTATATATTTTGCTGTTTTATTTACTTAATTCATATTTTAAGGCGTGTTTGGTTGAGTGGAATAGATTTTGCGAAAAGATTTCATGGGTTGTCATATACATCCCTTTATAGGTCTCAATTACCTATTTTGATCAGAAGTTTAATTCACCTATGTGTAATTGTTCTGATGTGTAGAAATTCAAAATACATGTTCAACAAAATAGTGAGAGTTCAAAAATGAAAGCACTCCTTTTAAGGGAGTGGGGTCATCTCATGCAATTTTCCCTTCTGTTTTGTCTCTTTTGAGTACCGAAAGGGTGTTGTACTTTGAAGTATCTTTTCATGCTACTTTGCAAAAGGAGTTCTTTAAGAACTGTGTCCAAAAACCTTGATAAGGTATACTCTGGAGATAACTAACCTTGTGATATTGTTGGTAAAGGTGCAATGAAGATTAAGTTAAATGGGCATACCTTGATAAGGTATACTTTGAAGATTAAGTTGATAAGGTATATTTTAGAGATGACCAACCTTGTGATATTGTTTTCTTCCAGGTTGTAAAAGTTGCAACATTGTTTTTATCGATCCAAACATGAAATAAATATTTTAAGTTCTTATATTTTTGGTTCTTCCTGTATTGGTCATCTTTAAGCTGCATTATTTTGAATGATGTGTCTTAAATTATTCCAATATATATAGTATTGATCCGAACACCATTGCAGGCATATAGGGAGTCATCAGGAATGGTAACAGCTAGTGATAGTCACATTGTAGATCCGGTTGCTGCTGCAGAGGAAATAGCTTTCTGCAAAGCATGTGCACGGTTTGGCCTTGGCCTTTACTTGTATCACGAAGAATAGATGCAAAGATGTAAAAGAGAATCCTATGCTCAGTTTGTCTGGACTTTTTGTTTATTTTGTTAAAAAATCAGATTGTCCTTTCACCCTCTGCCTTCTCAGTTTATGTAAATATTGAACTTATAAGAGTTGGTTATCCAGCATGCTCAAATTATCTGATTCAGGTTGTCGGAAACAATTTATTAATTTCGGTCAGTAATTGCTTATATATGTATGGAGTTATGGACCTTAGGTTTTCCATGTTGAAACTGGTAGATTCTAATGCAGGTTTTTTTCTCTCTTTTACTTTCTGGTTGGAAGAATATAATTTATGTTTGTGATAACCTGACAAACATGCTGCAGCGACTATATAAACATTATGGAAAATGGTGTGCTTAAGGAGCACCTGTGTGGTGATCTTAAATGATAGGAGGATTAGTCTCTTCATCATGGGAACGCATGGTTATAATGATGCAATTTTGCACTTGCTGTTAGGATTTTTTTTAGGGATAATTGAAGCTGGTAGTCCATGATTGGAAGATCTATCCTTGCTTTTCAGCTGAAGACACCAACTTCTAAATTCAATGCTAATTTGACAATATTATCCTTTGCATTGGCTAATGCTTTTGTTACTTAGACTTTATTGAGGTTTTTATTTAGTGGTTTATAAAAATAAATCTTAATATATTATTATTTTTAACAATATTATTTTTTCTTTTTGTTATCAGGCATTTTTTTTATATCTAAGTGTCATTTTTATGGTATTTCAAAGTCTATTAATATTTCTGGTTTTATTATTTGTCAATTTTTTTAAAAGGTTTTATCTATTTTTATCTATTCATTTTGTTCATATATTGAATTATTATGATTGTTTATTAAAGAATACTCTACTTAGTAGTGTATTCAAAACGAATGATTTTCTTCTTTTGTTAAATTTCTTTTTTTCGAATTTATAAGTTAGATGTAATTATTGATTTAAGTTTTTATTATGGATATTAATAGCAAACCTACGATATGTTGTAAATTTTAATTTTTGGTATATTAAGTTACTATGGATCGTTCATAATAAAACTCTTTTTTATTTATTATTCTGTTATGTAATAATACTATTTTTATTGGTGTATCTATTACTTATCTGAAATTAACCTGTATTAATATTTGAATTCTTTTTAAATAAATGCATCCAACTTTTTCTTTAATCTTTTGAGACATTTTGTATGGTTTATTTAATATAGTTTTCATGTCAATTAATGGTATATTATATATTCTTTTTACATATGTGATATTAATGTTTATTTTTTATTTATTTATTCCATAATAAGTTATATATTTCCTTGGGAATAACTTTCTTAAATATGTAAATGATGGTCTTTAAATCTATCTTTTTATTTAAAATTTAATTTTGTTTTTTGATTTTTTTTCAATTTTTTTTTACTTGTTACAATTTTTTATGAAAAGTATCTTAAGATGTATTCTATTTCTAATTCTATTATTCCTTATTTTTTATTATTTTTTCTATTTTTATTTATAAAATGTTACTATTTACTTACGTTAAATTTAACTTCTGTTATATTTTTGAATTTTTTTGAAATCTTAGGAGTGTTTTTGAAAATGCTCCAAACTTGAGGATAATTTTTATGTTTATCCCAAAACACACCTTACACATTTTTATATTCACATCCCATACATATATCATTATTATTAAGAAAAATGAATAATTTTTTAATATCCAAGATTATTTTGATTCATGACATAACATAAGATATATAATGTAAATTTATGGAGTAATTCTATTATTACTCAACAGAGCACAAATTCCTACTACATGTTAATTTTATATTAGTTTTTTAAATATATATATTATTATTAAATCATATGGGATATAAAAACATTTATAGAGCATGTAATTTTGAATTTTGAACGAGGATGCATTGAAGATAGAATTTTAGTGGAAGCATGTAGATTTTTCTAAGTAACATATCTCTTGTAACCAAAGAGTTGACATTTCTGAGGCTACATACCCAAACATAATAGATGATAAAGCTACTTTAAAAAATACATTAAGTTCGTTTTTTGGAATAGAAGAATTAAAATTGGTAAGTATATCACAAGGTCACATTTTCATCAATGAACAGTTACTTGTCAATTCTTTTATAATATGCTTATTTTAAGTTTTTGACATATCGTAAGAAATCCGTTTACAATAACCCCAAATAGGTTGAAATTTTCGTAATTTTGTTTGCGTTATAATTTACATTCTATCATACTATCGAAAGTCCACAATTCTGTTTGTAAGTGTGCAACAAAAAAATGCAATAAGTTCGCACATAACAACAATTGCTTTTGTTGGTCACCCTTTTCATTTGAGATGAAAACTATTTCTTACTATTATCTTCATGGTCTCAAAGACCTTTGACTTGTATTAGAAGCCATCCAAGATGTTATCACATCCACAAGCAAGTCCAGGTCTTTAGATGCTTGTGTGCGAAGTATCCTCGAGTCCACGCCTATAGTGTTGCCTACTTCTTTGGCAACTGTCTCCCATGGCGTACCTACAGTCAGATTTGCAAAAAACTTACTTCCACGATTTACCGCATCAACCATTGTGGGTGGAACATCAGGAAGTTCCTGCGAAACACACATGCTTTAGTAAATTCCTATCTTTTAAACAAAGAGGTGGACTAAAATGTCTCAAGGATCCCCAAATGGAATTGGATTAATGGTGCTATGATTTAGAGTCACAATCTATAAGAGTGGCCTGGTTGGAAGTACCTGTTGCAAAGGAAGGCCATGATCACCAGGCAAGAGGCGAACTGACATGTCTAGCATTGAACTGATTGCTGCCTCTGAACTAAGCACCTGTGCTAGTGTTGGAGTTTCATCAATTGAATCATCCTTGAACTTCACAAGAAGATTCTGGGAGATACCGTAATAAGACTTTATCTGAAGTAATGGCAAATGGATATAAGTAAACTATAAACATCAAAAGAGCTTCATAGAACTAAATAGAAACAGAGAAAACATTGCATGTGCACATATGGTGTTTGATGCCACCATAAAGATGTTCCCCACCATTGAAACAACTAAATTGGCAATGATCAGAGTAGAAGAGTGTGATAGCTTGTGTTTTACTAGGCAAGGCTGATGGAAGCATCATCATGCCACCCGGCATAACTAATCATCGCATTTCCCATCAAACTATCAAAATTGTCATGTTTAATGACTCAATGTATTGATAATTAATGTCATGAAACGACCCCAATCAATAAATGAATACAAACAAGAATAATTGATTTATGCAACTATGAAACACACACACGCAAGACATCCATAAGATGCATCTGTTTTATTGCTTCTCATGAAATAGCTTTACAAACATCATAATGCCACCTGGCATAATTAATCATCAACTTTCCTATCAAACTATTGAAATTGTCATGTTTAATGACTCAATGTATTTAATAATTAATGTTATGAAACTGCCTCAATCAAGAAGTGAGTACACGCAAGAACAATTGATTTACACAACTATGCTACACACACACACGTAAGAATCCCCAGGATGCATCTGTTTTGTTGCTTCTTATGAAGTAACTTAACATCTTTAAGATCATACAAGCATATATATCTTCTTTGATTGTTTCCAACGAGTCTCACATCCTTAGCACCAATCTCTCTTTTGTTTTCTTCTCAGTGCACTACCTTGTCACACACATAGATCACTTATGATATATGTCTCAGTTACAATGCCTATCACATAAAGCCTATTTATAGTGTAATTATTTATTACTCTAAATGACTTACTAACTAAAGCATACTAATTGATTCTATTAATTGCTCCACCTATGCAAGATATTCAAATGACTTAATTGATGTCATGTCACAACGCTTCTCCACCTTGGTATCAACAAAGTTTTATCCATGTTGCATCTTTATCACACTTCTTACTGCCTAATAACTAGTCTATTTTATCACATTCACTAAATCCTTTCATAGTGAGAACTTGTGCAATGGTACTATCTTAGTAAACACATCTGCTGGATTGTTGTCTATGTGTATCTTCACCAACTCAACTAGCTTCATCACATCTCTAATAAAATGGAGCTTCCCATCAACATGCTTTGTTATTTCATGATATTGTGGGTTCTTAGACAAATGTATTATCCCATGGTTATCACAATGGATCACCACAATTCCTTGTCCATATCCTAGCTCCTCTACCAATCCTTTCAACCATATGCCTTTCATGATAGATTATGTAACAATTGCAAACTCAACCCTTGTTGATGACAGGGCTACTACTTTATGTATATTAGCTTTCAAGCTAATTAGCCTTTATGTATAGGTAACTTGTTAGGGACTTTCTCTTGTCCACATCACTTGCATAATCTGAATCAAGCCTACAACCTGCAATTTTTCTCTTGAACCATCATATATAGTCCCCTTTAGGTATTTGGATACCCATTTTGCAGCATCCAAATATTTCTTTCTTGGTTTGCTTATGTATCTGCTCAACAGGTTGGCACTTTAAACAAGTCAGGCCTAGTGCATACCATGAAGTACATCATGCAACCTATTGCATTTAAGTATGGTACTCTCTTCATATACTCCTCATCTTCCATTGTTTTTGGTGAGCAAGTAGCTTAAAGTGAGGAGCCAAGGAAGTTGACATAGGCTTGGTTGATTCCATCCCAAATCTCTTAAGCAATTTAAAGACATATTGTGCTTTTGTTACCCACATTCTCTTATATTTCCATCCCTTTTTGCTTTTCCAAGTTCTCTCATTTCAAAATCAACCCTTAAAAGCTTCTTTATCCTTAACACCTCATCCTTACTCTTGCTTACTACAAGCATATCATCTACATACAAGAAAAGGGTATACTTTTTCATGACTTCCAGTGTTCCTCATGTAGACAGTGTCATATTTATTTCTTCTAAAGCCAACTCTTATTACATACTCATCAAAATGCTTATACCAACATCTTGAGTATTGTTTCAGTCTATAAAGGGACATTTTAAGTAGGCATACCATGTGTTCCTTACCTAGCTCAACAAAGCCCAATGGTTGTTCCATGTATATTTGCTTATCCAACATGACATATTGGAAGGTAATTTTTATATCCAATTGTTGTAGTTTATGTATTGATTTGCCACCATTGAAAACAAAATTTTGATAGAGATATGTTTTATCACAAGTGAGAATATCTCATTAAACCCAACTCATTCCCTTATAGTCTTGATTTAAATCTTGGCAATTCCACTCCTAATACACCTTCTTTCTTCTTGTGTAGACATTTACAGGCTACTGTTTTTACCCCTTTGGCACTAGCACCCAAGTTTCCATATCACAATTGTTAATGCCATCATCATATCTCTAGCTTGTTGATAATCTCTTAGACTCTTTGGACCCTGGTGTACTTCTCCCATTCAACTTTCAATACCCTCAGTGTCTTGACTACCTTGTTCAATCATCTCTACCTCAATGTAATAGTGACTAGTAGGTGTTTTATTTCTGATCCCACTAGTGGAATCTTTTGTCTTTTTATACATCTCATGCTCCCTGATAAACACATCTTTGCTTATAGTCAGAGGTATAAATTGAGATAAAATGTTAATGAGATTCATGAGATAATCCATTAATTTTCAAAATCTATCTCATCTTGTCTCACTTAATTTTTAATGAGATAAGATAATAAAACAATATTAATTGAGATATCTCATTTGTCTCTAATGTGCCTAAATGAGACAAGTAAAAATATAAAAATAATAAAAAATATGATAAATGATAATTTAAAATATAAGTTTAATAAGAAAAAATGATACAACATATGTTTAAAGTAAGACCCATTACGGTTACAATCTAAATGAGATGAAATGGTATTCAAATGAAATAAGACAATATTATATCATAAGCTCATTAGTGATACTAAATGAAAAATGAGGTTATATGAGACAACCCACTTTACATCTCACTTATGACACATTTTGAGTGTTCATAGTCCAACAACTTGTATCGTTTCACCCCATCTGGGTACCCAAAGAACATGCACTTGATTGCCTTAAATTCTAGTTTATTTATTTTCTTATGCATGTAAGCCACACATCTAAATACCCTGAGTATCTCACAATCCGTTGACCTTCCTACCCATAACTCCTTGGGTGTTTTAAACTCAAGTGTTGTTAATGGACTCATATTGATACAATAGCACACTGTATGCCTCAACCCAAAATTTCTTGGGCAATGCAGCACCAATCAACAAGCATCTCATCCTCTTTAGTAGGTTTCTATTCATTCTCTAAATCACCCATTCTATTGTATGGTATATGCAATAGTCTTGAATGTTGTAATACCACAATCCATATAGAACTTAATTGAATTTCTCGTTATAATACTCCAATCCATTATCAGTTTTGAGGTATTTGATTTCTTACTTGATTGCAACTCTACCTGAGATTCACAAACTTTTCCAATGCTTCATCTTTGGTTTTAAAGATATACACCCAAGTTTTTTCTAGTGCAATAATTTATAAAGGTTATAAAATACCTTGAACTACTCAAAGATGGTTTTTATGTAGGTCCCCATAGATCTGAATGAACGTATACAAGCTTTTCACTTGTCTCCTTATCACTTCTTGTAAACTTGACCCTTTTTGACTTTCTTAATACACATTGCTCATAGAATGACAACTTGTTTGCATTGATGTCCCCAAGAAATCCTTGTTTCTGCAATTCTTGAAACCCTTTTTCACTAATATGTGTTAGTCTCGTATGACATAGTTGAATTCTTGACTTACATTCTGCTTCATCTACAACTCCTAAGGGTTTATTGACAACACCTATAATAAGTAAATCCCATACTTGAGTTCAACTTTGAAACAAACCATGGAGCCCCTTATCACCTTTAGTTCACCCCATGTTCGTTAAAAACATAACCTTTTTTCACCAATTCACCAAATGAAATTAAGTTTCGTTTTAATAAAGGGATATGCCTCACATTAACCAGTTTTCTTTCATTTCCATCCCCAAATCTCAATGTCACCATGTCGATTCTAGCCACTCTACACATTTGAATATTTCTCATATACACCACCCCATTATCCACTATTTTGTACATTGAAAACCAGTCCTTATAAGGTGTCATATGGTATGCACACCCTAAATCCAAGATCCATTCTTTGTGATAATGATTATCAACCATTGTAAGTGCCTCAACACTTTCATATCCATAATGTGCTAGAGATGCTTATGCAGAAGTTTCTTACCTCTCCTTGTCTTTACGTCTCTTCCTCTTCTCAGGACAATCTCTTTTGAAATACGTTTTCTTAGATCTTGATTTGGATCTCGATTGAGAATTGTTGTTCTTGAAGTCCCTTTTCTCACTCCTTCCTCTTACTGACAATGCAACTCTATTTGTACTTCCAAACATGGTCTTATTTGTTAACTTCATATCCGGCTCCTTTGATCTCAATGCATCATTAGCACACCTAGGGTCAAATCCTCCCTGCCAGGTGGTATGGTTTCCCTGATTGTATCAAAGGTCTCAGGCAATGAGTTCAATAGAATCACTGATTGATTCCCATCACTTATTGTCTCCCCAATGTTTGCTAGCTCGATGGTGATCTTTTCAAAGTCATCGAGATTGGCTTTAAGAGTCTTGTTGGAGTCCATTTTGTAACCAAAGAGCTTCTTCTTCAAATTGATCTTACTAGATAGTGATTTTCTCAAGTGTAAGTTTTCCAATTTTTTCAACAAACCATGTGTTGTTGTTTCATCATCTTGGCAAAGAACTGCATTAGATAGGTTCAAGATTATAATTGTGAAGGCAGTGTCCAAGATTTCTTGTCTCTTTTGGGTTGTTATTGTCTCTTTAAATTGTGGGGCTTCATTCAGGGCAATGGAGACTTTCTGTTGCACCAATACAACCTTCATTTTCTTCCTCCATATGCCAAAATCATCTATTTCGTCAAACTTCATGATGTTAAGTTTCAATGTTGCCATTCTTGACAGTTTAATTTGGATTAAGCCTTTCTCCCCCTAAGAACTTAATAAAGAATGGTTATCTTCTCTCATTCTTTTTACCAGCTCTGATACCACAATTGTTATAAAACTACCTCAACGAAGAAGTGAGTACAGGTAAGAATAATTGATTTACACAATTATGAAACATACATATGCAAGACATCCCTAGAATGCATCTGTTTCATTGCTTCTCATGAAGTAACTTTACACCTTCAAGATCATACAAGCACAAATATCCTCTCTGATTGTTTCTAGAGAGTCTCACACCCTAGCACAGCCTTAGCACAAATCTCTATTTTGTTTTCTTCTCACTACATTACATTGGCGCACACAGAGAGATCACTTATAATATATGTCTCAGTTCCAATGCCTATTACAAAAAGCCTATTTATAATGTAGTTAGTTATTACTCTGACTTACTAACTAAAGCATATTAATTGACTCTATTAATTGATCCACCTATGTAAGTTATTCAAATGACTAAAATGATGTCATGTCACAATTAGAATTATATAACTTATGATGAGATAAGTACTATATTAGTTTCCAGAAAAACAATCATGACAAATGAGTAAATAAAACTTAAAAAGTTAGTTTGAGGCTCTCCATACAAGTTTTCGAGTTTCTTCAGGTTTTGGAATGAAGTCTTCTCTTCCCTTGACCAAGTCCATGTACAAGGGAGGTAGCTGCTCAACAAGAGGAAGAACTTGCTTCATAATAGGAGGGCTAAGGTTCTCCAGTTGCTTTATAGTCATCTCCGCCTATAGGCATTTCATATAAAATTATTATTATTTCAGGAAATTTTATTCAAAAAATGGAACAGAAGAAACGACTTTTTTGTATTAAAGAAATCACAAGCCTTTATGTATAAGGAAATAAAGTGGTTGACCAGATGGGTGAAATAAAAAGGTTTTAACAAAGGTAAACAAGCAAAAATTTATGAGCAAAGCACCTTTTTTTGGTTAGTAAGAGTAAAGAACCCTGAAAAAACATAGTTACAAATTGGTGCCAAATATAAATTGTAAATATCAAAGCTAACGGTTTTGATTCTCACCCCAAGACGTACTGTTGGTGATGATGCAATCTGTGATAAAATTGGGCCAATGCTCTGGGCCATTGGGACAAGAACAGGTGAGAACAAAGGGACTGCTGAGCTAGCCTCCTGCAGAATTATTAGAAAGTGTTTGTAATTATCTTACAAGTTCTGAAATTGGAATTGCAGATAATAAGCATCTCAATATTCTACGAATGTTGTCAAAATAAGGATAAAGCCAACATCTATAGTTAAAAGAATTTGACATGCTAGAAAGGATATGAGAAAGAAAAAAGAGAAGTTGCATCTTTAATTTTTTTTCCCATTTCATCTGAAGTTTATACATGAACACTTGAAGTCCAAATACCTTGTTGTTAAATGCCATCAATACATTCCCATTTTTCTGAACAGCATATCTTGATCCTGATTAAAAAAACAATTTAGCCACCATTGCAAATAATTGCTATAAACAAGAACATTTGCATCCTCACAAGCAGCTCAGAAAAAAGTATTTGCTATACCAATTAAAAGGTGGATAACAGATCCCAATGAATGGCCTATTCCAAAAGTAGGAAGATCGGAAACCTGAACAATAAAGTATCCCGATTCTACATTCATTTGAGAAAAAAAATAAAAGAGAAAAAGAAGGAAAAAGAAAAAGAATGAACCAACATAGATTTTAAAGATAACAAAATTGTACTCACCGTCTCTTTAAGAAACTTATAACACCTGTCAAATTTAAACTGGACTTCATCTGCAATGAAGAAGTGATCAAATCCACTGGCATATGGTGTTGCAATCACCAAGACACCCCTGGATAATATAAAAGCCATCTTATTTCTTTTGTAATGAAAAAATAAGTAGAACCGCATGAATCCACTGTTAGTACATGGACAACTAGATGGCAATCATTTCTTTCTAGATGGACTATTGTAGTGTTGTCAATGGGACGGGGGTGGGTTTGACATCATCCCATGCTAAATGTTTGTGGGGGTGGAGTGGGGATTCTTCACCGAAGTTTCAGAGAATTTATGGGGATTGGGTATTCCTTACCAACGAATAATATATGTTTCCGTATATGTTTTATGCTTCTAATTAACAAAATTTAAGTTGAAAAATAAAATAAATATAAAAATTATGTTTAATAGATATTAAATGTAGTGTACAAATTATAGATAAAACTAGACTGTTTGTTTTAATTATTGTTAAATAATCAAAATAAAATATATTTTTAATTACAATGTTTTACTATCATAAGTAATTATATAAGAAATTTATATAAAATTGTAAGAAATTTGGTTATCCCTATCGGTGAAAAATTCGGATTTTCCTCAAGGTTATCCACTCTAATGGAAAAAATTGACAACACTAACTCGATAGCAATGATTTCTTTCCAGATGGACTACTATAAAAGAATATGAATGAAGTCAAATCCAAGTAATAAAATTAACATCCCTATAGAAGTTTTAATTTCTGAAGCATGATACCATAGAGATTTTACATTCATGAGCATCAAAGACCAAACCAAAATCTTTTAAGGTGTAATACAACTCACTCTTCGGAGAGGCGCTCAAGAAACCAACGGTAAGTAAGCTGAGGTGCAGCTCCGACAAATATACCACCAACGAAATGTACAACAGACTTTGGTTGCATGCTTCTTGGCTTGAGGACCCATGCTCCCTGAAATAGAATGACAGGCAGCAATTTAATATATATCCCTCCCTCTAAGAAGAGAAGCTGAGCAAGGAGGAGAGAGAAAGAGATTGATGAATGCAATACCTAATCATGAAACAGTTAAATTGATAACTATGCAACAGAAAATTGGAAAGAATGTCATAAACTGGTCACTGCTGCATTATTTTTCGTACAAAAGTACCATAATTTGAGAGAACCCCTTTTTAAGCTACTTCATTAGACTAGTCAAAATTCGAGCTCAAGGTAAGAAACTGCATTATAGGAAGCTCAAATATCTGGCTGTTCTCTCACGATTGATGGTTCCATACTCTTGTATGTTTTGCCGTAAATAAAACATTTTTCTAATATATAAAGAGTCAGACGTTTCAAGATATTTCAGATGAGGGTGATTTTTTTGCTGCTACTTCCAAAGCTAGTCTTATAATTCTAGATAAGAAATTGGCTTAAATTATCTGGTTTGACAATCGATTAGAGGTTAATAATTATGTAGTAGCAGAATTTCGCATCTAAGGAATCCCATTTAAGGCAAGACACTCTAAAACATCTTCTTCCTCCCATAACTATACTGCCTAAACTTAATTCTTGACTTACCTGCTTTTAAGGAATTCGTTTCCCTCTTACACCAACTAAGAACTTATGGTTTGGTAATAAAAGGAAATAAAAACACAAGGAAGATTCTTTTTACTGAAAAGCTACCAACATATTTTAAAAAACTTGATATAGGATTTGTAATTTTATGATGTAAATCCATAGAGATACTTGAAAATCATCGTAGGTGATCAAGCATCAAAGGTTGTATTATGAGCATTGCGTAGAACGGAGAAAATGATATTTTGAAGGTCGATCGATCGAGCTTTGTACGAGGACTTTTTGCATAAAATTAAAAGTAAAATTTTACAGGCTTGATCAATCGAGCATTATAGATGGGAATTGGGCTCAGTTTTGGTTGGGTATTATTGTAAATATTCTTTTATGCGTGTATAAGTACCCATTGTGTGCCCTAGAACATTAAGAAAGCATTTGAGCATTTGAGAGAGAGGCTTGAAAAGAGAGAAAGAGGGTTTTCCACCATTGTTAAGTGTGAGAGCTTGTAAGGTCTCTTTGAGTACTACTCTCTAGAGTGAGTGTTTTTCTTTAAGGTTTTCTCCTATTGTATTTGTAATCTCCAACAATGAAGCTAGTGGAACTCATTTCTTTGGAGTGAAGAAGTGAAATAAGCTCACCACATTGGTTGGGTTGAACACTATAAATTTAGTGAATTCTTTCCTTTATTGCTCTTGTCATATATTTCTATTATTATTGACACCCATTTCTTGGGCTTGGTAATGTATTTGTTGAAATATCTTCATTGGGTGTTCTTCAATATTTGCATTGTGTTTGGTTTGTTCAATATTTACAATATCTAGGAGGTTCATTTTCATAGTAAGTGGTATCAAAACCTTATGCAATTTGGGTGTATTCCATGGCTGTTGTGTGTGAATTTTTTGTGTTTGATAATGTGGTGTGAAGTTGTGTTCTAGAAACAACTTTGATATTGAAAATGGGTAGGATAGAAATTGAGAAATGGGATAGCACTGAGGACTTCTATATTTGAAAAAGTAAAATGAAGAGTTTGTTGATTCAACAAAAAGTAGCTCAAGTTTTAAATGAGAATTCAGAGGGATAAAAGGATTATGAAAAGAAGAAAGTGTTATTGATGGCTTACACTTCAATCTTCTTGAACTTTAGAGTCTTAGAGATGAAAATCTTGCTCACTTGTTTTTGCACAACCTACCGAATTCCTACCAAGAAGTGAAGACAACTCTCCAATTCGAAAGAGATTATATCTTTTTGGACCTCTTTATCTCTCACTAGAGAATGTAAGAACAAGAGTTGAAGACGGAGAAGCTTTACATTAGTAAAAGTGGAGGTGATGTGATGACTTGTATTCACGTGATGTAGGTAGAGAGAGAAAAAAGCTACAGTCATGGTAAAGGAAAAATATCAATCAAAGTCCTATGGTCTAAAAGATAATGTGAGCTGCTACTTGTATAAAAAGAAGGGGGTTTTCAAGAGAGAGTGTCCAAAAAAGGGTAAAATCACCAAAGGAGACCGTAGTAATGGAGATGTGTCGGCGATGACGGTTGATGAGATGGGTTATGATAGTACAGAGTCACTTGCGGTTTCTTCGAGCAAAAATGAAGATACAAGGGTCTTGGACTCAGGGTGTAATTTTCACATAACACCTTATAAGGAATGGTTTGTCGATTATAAAGAAATGAATGGTGGCATTGTTCGTATAAGAAACAATCATCCTTGTAAAGTGACAGGATGGGGTAAAGAAACAAAGATTTTGATTTCATTAGGTACTTTAGACAAGATAGGGTATAGTACAAGGGTGAGCATGGCCAATTGAAGGTTTGTAGATTCTTTGGTATACTTCAAAGGTATACAAAAAATGCATTTTATTATTTAGATGCTACCATAAAGACCAATGTTGTTGCGGTTAGCCACCAGGCAAGAATGTCAACCTTTGGCATAAAAGGTTAGATCACATTAGTGAGAAAAGGGTTGGAGGAACTATCTAAGAGAAAGATTCTTGGTGATGCTAAACTTGATAAGCTTTCATTTTGCAATCATTGTATCGTTGGCAAGATGAAGAAGGTGATCTTTACACTGGCATATCTAAAAGGATGTGATACACTTGACTATCTGCATTTGAATTTGTAGGGGTCAGAGAAAGCACCGTTAATGAGTTATGTAAGGTACATTCTAACTATTATTGATGATTTCTCTAAAAGGTTATGATTTTACTTGTTGAAAAGTAAAGAGTAAACTTTTGAGTAATTTGTGGAATGGAAGAAACTTTTAGAAACTCAAACTTCAAAAAAGATTAAGTGCTTAAGAACCGACACTGGATTGGAGTTTTGCAACGAGGCTTTCATAAGTTTTTGTAGAGAGAATGGTATCACAAGGCACAAGATCGTTCTCAAAAATCCTCCACAAAATGGTTTGGCATAGAGAATGAATAGAACACTCTTGGAGAGAGTGAAAGGTATGCTTTTCGATGCAAACATGCCCAAAAGATATTGGGCAGAATCCGTTGCTACGGCTAGATACCTTATCAATAGGTGTCCTTCAGGGTCGCTCGACTTCAAGATCTTGGAAGTGGTATGGTTTGACAAACCTATTAAATATGGCATATGTACATGCAAGGTAAAGGAAGTTGGAGCCAAGGACATTGAATTGTATGTTTTTAGGGTATCTTAGTGCTGTGAAAGGTTATAAGTTGTGACATGGTGATGTTAGGAAGTGCATTACCAGTAAAGATGCAATCTTCTAAGATGATAAGATGTATATGAATAGAGCTTTTAAAGAAACAAATGACTCACTTCAAGAGTCCAGATGCGAACGTAGTAGTTTTGAGTGAGCATAAGCAATCGAAGAAGCCTACTATATACGAACCTCTTAAGGATGATGAGTCAAGGTCCTATGAAGAAGCCATGAGTATGAAGGATTTTGAGAAATGGCAGAAGGTCATGGAAGAAGAAATGATTTCTCTATCCAAAAACAAGACATGAACACTAATTCCTTGACCAAAGGGTTGGAAAGTTATGGGCAATAAATGGGTCCACAAAGTAAAGGAAGGTGTGCTGGATGTCAAGCTAGCTCAATAAAAGGTTAGAGTTGGTGCAAAGGGGTTACCCAAATAGAAGGTATTGACTTTACCAAATTTTTATCACCTGTTGTTAAACATAGTTTCATTAGATTATTATTGTCTCTAGTTGTGCATAATAATATGAATCTTAATCAATTGGATGTGAAAATTGTTTTTTTGCATGGTTACCTTGAGGAAAAAAATTTCATGAAACAACTCACAAAGTTGTGGAAAATGACAAGGGTAACATGGTGTGTCTCTTAAAGAAGTCGTTATATGACTTGAAGCAATTTCCAAGATATTGGTATAAGAGATTCGACAACTTTATTCTGAAGATTGGGTTCAAAAGAAACAAGCATAACAATTGTGTGTATTTGAGAGGTACACCTAACTCTTCTACGATGTATTTATTCTTATATGTAGATGATATATTGATAGTTAGTTGTGGCCAGTCTCAAATTACCAAGTTAGAGAGTCCACTTAGCTCGAATTTTGAGATGAAGAATCATAGGTCTACCAATAAAATTTTGGGGATAAAGATTATAAGAGATATAGAAAAAGATAGGTTGTTTCTTTCTTAAAAAGGATATTGTGAGAAGATGCTTAAACAATTTAACATGATTAATGCTAAATCAATTACAACTCTGATAGCATCACATTTCAAGTTGTTAGCCCCGAACTTTCCTTCAAAGGAGAAGGAAGAAAGAAATGGAGAAAGTGCTCTATGCAAATGCTAGGAGTAACTTGATGTATTTGATAATTTCTATAAAAACTGATATTGCATATAGTGCAAGTTTGGTAGGCCTTTGCATGACTAATCTAGATAAAAATCATTGGGAGGTGGTGAAATGAATGATGGGCTATTTTTGGGATACTATCGGAGTTGGTTCTCTATGACCACTTCGAAGAGTTGAGTGTTGAAGTGATGGGTTATGTGGATTCCTAACTTTGCTAGTGATTGTGACAAGTGGCAATCTATCATGATGTACTTGTGTGGTTTTGGAGAAAACTTGGTGAGTTGAAAGACTAATTTACAATCAATAGTGACATTGTCTTCTATGGAAGTGGAGTTCGTTGCTACAACAAAAGCGAGGAAGCTATGTGGTTGAAAGGTTTAGCGAGTGAACTCGAATTTAAGCATAAGAAGGTGATGGTTCATTGTGACAATCAAGAAGTAGTTTGCCTGATCAAGAATCCTCAATTTCAGAACCATAAGAAGCATATAAATGTTAAGCTACACTTCATACAAGAGATGACCAAACAAGGTGAAGAAAAGTTGGTGAAAATTTATATGAATAATAATTTGGTAGACATGATATTTTGGAGAATTGCAATTTTTTCATACAATCTATGGGAATGTTTGAAAACCATTTTGGGTGATTAAGCATAAAAGGTTAGACTAAAAAAAGCATTGCATTGAATGGAGAAAATGATATTTTGGAGGTCGATCAATCGAGCATCGTGCAAGGTTTTTTTGCGTAAAACTATAAGCAAAATTTTATAGGCTGGATCAATCAATCGTAGATGGGAATTATTTTTCATGCAAAATGATCAAAATGGGTATGGTTGCTCTATTGGGCTCAGTTTTGACAGGATATTATTGTAAATGTTTTTTTAGGCACATATAAGCAATCATTGTGTACCGTAGAACATTAAGAGAGTGTTTGAGTATTTAAGAGAAAAGCTAGAAAAGAGAGTAAGAGAAAGAGAGTTTTCCACCATTGCTGAGTGGGAAAGCTTGTGAGGTCTCTTTAAATGCAATTCTCTAGAATGAGTGTTTCTCTTAAGGCTTTCTCTTATTGTATTTGTAATCTCTAACATTAAAGTTAGTAGAAATCATCTCTTTGAATGGGTGAAAAAGTAGAATAGATTTACCATATTGGTTGTTCAATATTTGCAATAGTTAGAAGGTTCATTTTCATGACAGAATTCTACAAGAAAATAACGACATATTTGTTACATAGTATTAAGGACTCTAATTGTACAATCATGTATTTATCAATGAAATCAAAATGTATCGTAGTATATAAAAATAGTACGATCATGTATAAAATTTAAAGGACCAAAGGGTGTACTTTCAACTATATTGAACACTGAACTTAATCTATTTGAATTTTTAATTATAAAAATATATATCTAAATTTTTTATTTCATATCAAATTAAAATAATATTTTTTATTTTTAAAATATAATAAAAATATAAAAATAAATTAAATATTAATTTAAATAAATTTTATAATTAAAAATTATTATAAATATGAATTATTTTATTAAAATATTTATAATCAATTTTATTATTATCAACTAACACTATATAAAATACTTATAATACAATTAGGTTCAATAGGATTATACTTAATTTATCTAATGCGAAGCATTAATAGTAATTACCAGGACACTGAACTATACAGTTTCTCGAAGTTTAAAATATAGACTCTGACAGAGTCGACTTGGCCAGTCTCGCATACAAATAAGAATATATAGCATATTTTAAATGGGATGGTACCTCAACTTCAGTCCAGTCATTTAATCCTCCCCAAGCACCTTGCGACTGTCTTACTGTCTCGGTAAGTAATCTGTAATTACATATATTAAGAATGTTTTTATAGGAGAGGGTATAAAATAGAATTAATAAAACAAATAAAAAAAAAAAGACAGTGCCAAGATCATATTCATATGTCAAGCAGAAATATATAAATGGAAAAAAATAAGGAAGGACAATGAGAAGAAATTACCTGATGCAATTATCATTATATTGTTAATACCAAAAGTCAAATTTAAAGCACAAGTATAAATTTCAGAGATGAAAAATAGTTAAGAACAAAACAGAATCCATAATAAGAGCACCATTTAGATGCCAAAAAGAGAAAACTAACATTCCAGACAACCAGAAACAAAAAGACTAAAATCTTGTACTAAAATATTCATATCATCGGTTATTAACCATAAAAAACACATTTTTTTACCAAAAACACATGAGCACCAAAAAAATATGTTTTTAATTGTATATGAAAATGAAGGATTATGCTATGAAATTTAACCAAATCTTGTATCTGAAGCACCCTTCTACAAAATTTCCCCTTTTGGTTTGCATACGAATTTTATTTATTTATTTTAAAGATATTTCAAATCCAAGTTCAAGCAATTTTGGCATCGCTAAAGCAGAAATTAACATGGGCCTAACCATAGCAGTCATATCAATTTCAATATACGAAACAATAAAAATTTAAAAAAAAATTGTTACTAAAAGGAACTTGAACTATTTTTACTTGTTAACCTCTCAATATCTGAGTAAAGTTGAATTCCGGTTGGCTGAGGTTGTTTATCGCTGCCCGGTTCCTGGTAGCTGCAACAGATTCTGATCCGACGGCGACTAGTCTTAGAATCGGAAAAGCTAAGTGAAAGGTTTTGCTGCCAGCGATGCCGATTATGAAATCCGAAATGAAGCATATGAACACTTGGAATCTTCAAGCTTAGCCAAGTGGCCATGGCTTTGCAGCTTCCCTTCCCTTCCGCTTAGTCTACTGCAATAGTTTAACGGTAATCAGCTAATATGGTTACAGGGTTGTAAATGATTGGAAGATAATCTAATTTAAATTATATTATAATTTTTTGCAAAAATCATTACTTAGTTTCCTTAAATTCAACTTGCATAATTTTTTGACCGTAATCACCGATTTTATGTATTAAAGACGGGTAAACCCGCTGATTTATATAATTGTGTGAGTTGAAATTTTTTAATTTAATATTTTTATTTTAATTAAATTATTAAATTATGGAATGTTTTTATATCAATTATTCTTATAAAAAATTGATAAATTTTACATGAACATTTAAATCGTACATAAATTATAGTTTTATTATTTTATCTACTATACATCTCAAATTTCATATATGAGATGACTCGAATATTTTGATCAAGTCGATGAAAGTTTAATGAAAATAATTAATTATAAAAATTTAATAATAAAAATAATTATTAAAATAATAAATTTATTTATTTTATATAATATTGATAGCTAAACAAGCATAACTTTAATAAAGACAAAAAAAACTTTTATTTTCAAAAAATATATTATTATAATAATAAAATATATAAAAAAAATTAATTTATTTTTATAATGAATTATACATTATTTTTATTATTAATAAATGAAATTAACATTAATAAATTATTATCATTTCAATAAAAAAAAATTGAGTATCTATCATGACTCTTATTTCCAAAAAAAAAATATTTTTTATAATATATTTAACAACATTGAATTAAATATTTACACATCATTTACTCTTGAGTGAGGTAATTACAAATTTTTATTTTTATTTTTTGCACAACATATATAATGTGAAAATTTGATAAAAAAAATATTATTAACAAATTTTAATTAACAAATAATTAATATTTTAAAGATAAAATAGTACCTTTATCAACTTAAAAAAATTAGAATTAAATATGCCGTAAAAAATAATGATAAGATTGTATGAATAGCATACCCCCTCTTATTTTCTACATTTACCTAAAGAAAATGACAAATGCACTGCACACACACACAAAATGCTATCCTAAAAAATTAATATTTTTTTTCTTTAAAGTTATTTTTAAAGATGAAAGATTATAATTAATGTGTACTCAAATTTATTAATTTTTAACACTCTTCGTCATCTATTTATACGAGGTATGCTGGTTTTTGCAATGCAAGAAATTTCACCTATATGTGATAAAGTAATAAGATATAATACATTCATATTTGATAAAATAAACAGACGTAACATATATAGAAATGAATTTATATAATTTAATTTTAGATAATTATATAATAAAAATGATATAATTAATACAAATTTAAAATTTAAAATTTAAAATAACATTATTAATTTCTTTAAAAAATAATATTATAAATTTTTTATAGTATAATTTGTTTTTTTAATTTTATATATAAAACGTATGTGCATATATATAAGTATTTAATTATTAAAAAAATAACAAAAAACTTAAACCGTTGATATATACAAAAAATTATTGAACTAAATAATAATAATATAAAAATAACGTTAAATATCATTTAATTTATATATAAATTAGGCAAAAAAATATAGTTATAATTTTATAATGACGGTGATAAATGTAGAATATCTTATATAAAACTTAAGTTTAAGTTTTATTATTGTTATCGTACGTATTATATTTAAAATTTTAATTTTTTAAGTTCATGTTGTAAAATTTTGAGTAGTGATATATCATTATGTACAAAATAATACTTTAAAAATTCAATTTTTTAAATTTATTAACTTAAAAAAACGAAAATAAAATCAAACTATTATATTTAAAATTATAATTTACTAGTACTTTTTGTTCCAACCAATTCTATTATATTGGAACAATTTTTCTCATTTCTTAATTGGTCTCTCTCCTCTAAATTATCTCTAAATATTAAACTAAATAAGAAATATGATTTAGTTTTATTGTTTAGACAAATTCAATACCATCAATAATATTCATTATCAAAATACTTAAAACTTATATTACATTCTAATTGAACATAAGTTTATAAAGTTATGATTTCAAAAATAATAACAAATTTTTTTTACCTATCTAAAATTCAAAAATAATATATTTAACATCTTGGGTCATAAATAACATCTAGACATATGATAAAAATTACATTCTTAAAAATAATAATAAGCAATATAAATAAAATCTAGTAATAAGATAATGAGATTATTTATACTTATTTTTATAAATAATCTTGGATTAACATATGCCTTGAGTTAAAGATAGGTTTTTAATTTTAGGTATTCAATTAAAAATTAAAGGGGAGACAGAAAAGGTAAGATACTTTATTCTTTTTTATGTTGTTATTATTATTATTATTATTATTACTATTATAAAGTCTTATTGTAATGTTATTTTCCTCTTAAATTAATTGACACTTTTATAATGTATTGATATATGTTTTTGTCAACGTCAAATAAGATTATTCTTTATAGAATTTATAAGATAAACAAATTGTTCGGACCTTAGAATAACGAATCATCTTGTAAGGGGTGGTCTTTGACAGAATGATATTTAAGTCAATAACTTTAAGATATATAAGAGAGAAGATCTCAATCTCGTTTTAATAATTATATAAAAAAATAGTGTTCAATTGTGATTCTTTGTTATAAGATGTATGATATTATGATATTAGATATAATATTATGTTATACACATGATTATATATAAGAAAAAAAATCTTATAGCTTATTCTTATCTTATTAGGATTTAATTATTATAACATTGTAGTTAATTATCTATTAAACAATTATCCATTATAGAAATACATTCTTTGTAGACATATATTTTTTATTACTTACTAGATTATCTCTTAAAATAGAAAAATAATTTTTAGGCATTCATCTCTGTAAGATAATTAAAGGATAATTATTAGTCTATTATTCTCTTTAAAATAATTATATTATTTTCATACTTATACAATGATTAAACACTTATTTGAATTGACCTATTAGGTTATTTACTAATTATAACAACTATTTTATTGTCACTTAGAATGTGCAAAATTACCCCAACACCAACCCTAACCCCAACCCCAAAATTTTATGGTCCTTGGGTTAGAAGGTTTGAATGTAATTTCTATCGATTCTTACATTAAATATTTCTTCCAATTTTATTAATGATTATGAGCTTGCATTTGAGCTATTTTTGCCCACCCAAGTCGAAAACTTTACAACATGACCAGCCATTTGAAACATGCATGGTAATGTTCTAATGCCAGCGATATCTTTAAATTTTTAATCGAACTTTCGGTTAAGAAGTTATGTTGAAGTAAACATTTTTATTAAGAAATTCAAACCTTCATTGTGTGTTGACATATATCATTTGTTATTTATTAGATTATTATTTAAAATAGATAAGGATAATATTTGAGTTTTTTTTCTCTTTAAGATAACTAAAATATAATTATTTGACCATTATCTTCTTACGATAATTATGTTACTTTTACATTTATATGATGATGAAATATTTATTGGACTTGACACATAAGACTATTTATTAACTATGATCACTCTTTCATTCATGTTAGATGTAATAAATTATCCCTAATATACATTCCATAATTTTAATAATAAAATATTCTTAAAAAATCCAATTCTTATTCAATTGTTTTTTTATGAATAAAGTGATCTAAAAGTACATCTTGAAAACAATGTTACTAAATGACACCGATGGCTAAAAGGAGAATTTTTTCTTTTTAAAAATTAAATGTTTTCTATAATTTAAAATTTATTTATTTTGTTAAAATATAAAAAAAGGTGTGATGCTTAAAGAAACATTAAGGCTAATTTAGAAGCCCTGAATTTTGTACAGGTTTGGCTACACTGTTATGTGTTTGGTTCACCCGAAAATGTAATAGTTGAAATCCTAGCCGAACATCAGATAAGCAAAAACCATAATTTGAAGCATTTGGTGAAGAGAAAAGATAGATTTCATGTAAAGTAAAAGATAGAGAAGTAGGTGACTCAATTGAGTGAGGTGCCCTTGAAAAGTAATAAAGTGAAGGATGTGACCTTGGAGTAACCCCAGGTAACATAGTTAAATAAAAAAGCAGTAGAACAAGGCATAAGTTTATCTTTGGTGTATGCTATAAGACAAGGAAAGCACAAAGATCCGAAAACTTTCAAGAAATTATAGTTAGGTTATCTATTGTAAAGCATTTCATAGGGAGATGAAAAATTTAAAACTTTATCATCAAAACTTTAATGGCATACCTGACTCCAACATAAGTGTGAGGCCAATCTTAGTTACTCTTTTTAATCAACTCTTCACACCGCCACCATTTTGTTCATAGGTGTGTAAACATGTCTTTATATAAGCCAAACTAGTATGATCATAATCACAACACGAATTCACCACCATTTTCTATTTGAATTGGTTTAATCTTCACTTCAAACTATCTTTCAATAAAATTATAAAACATAGTGAAAGTCGTTTTGCATTGATTCTTCTACGACAAGAAGTAAGCCCACATATATCTAAAATAGTCATCACCAAGCAACAAATAATATTTAGCACCAGTAATTGAAATCACAGTACTTGTCCAAAGATCAACATAAATCAAAAAAGGTCATTTATGTGACTTTCTTAAGGGACAAACAATACATTTGAATTCAAAAGAAACACAATCCAAACCTACATAACTTTTTATCTTTTTCAGAACCACCTCAGAAGGATAGCCAAGTCTACTATGCCACTTTTCAAAAGAAACAGCATTCAGAGAACACTTAGCTACAGAATTACTAGATGATATAAATGACAAAAACTAACTATCAACTGGTTACTGAATTTCACCACTGATCTTGTATAGCCCATTCTCAAGTTTGCATTGGAAGAGAACATCCCTCATTGCCATTCCCTTAACATAAAACAATTTGGATGAAATTCTACATAATTTGTTAACTGATAGCAGATTGCTGGAAAATTTGAGGTGTATGTAGCAAATTTTTGAGTGTCAGTTTTTGATCATGAACAATGAGATCTGAGTGAATGAACTTTTCTATTCTAAGTTTGCTTCAATTACCTATTGTCACATTGTTCTGACCCAAATAAGGTACATCATCTTCAAAATATTCTGCCTCATGTGATAGATGATGAGTATCACCAATATCCAACACCCAATTCTACTCACCACTTTGGCCGTCATTGTAAACACCAATAAAGATGGCTGAAGCACTTCTAGAGACTTTCTTTGTAAGTAAGTCTCTGAGTTAATGTTTGAAATTAAACAAGGTTGTCGTTAAATTTGAATAATATTAATTGAAAAATATAAAATAATATGTAAGATTTTTTTTATAGTAAAAATGAATGGGTTGAATATAAAAGATATTATTTTTATAATTATAAATTTTAAAAATATTATTTATTTATTTTCTATTTAAAAGAAAAATATTAAAAAAAGAAAACATTGAATCGAGTTTGATAATTTAGTAATACTCTTATTATTATTTTGATATATATTATCATCCCTATTATTAAACTATATCAATTTAATACCATGTTTACTTATTAATACCCTTTTTAATAAATAGATAAAAAAGTTACGGTAACTCAAAATTTTAGTTAAATAATGTAGAGTAATTTTGGCATTTAAGTTATATCTTTTAAAAAAAGTTAGATGATTTAACGATTTTTTAAAATTCATTGTAATTTTATAAAGTAAATAATGATTTTGTGTGAGCAAAAATAAAATTTTTAACTGAGGGAGTCAATAATACTTGAAATAAATACATAATAATATTTTTTGGAACTATGTTATTCCATAGCTTTGGTCACCAATCTATTTTTACTATTAATAATTAAAAATTTATTTAAAAAAAATGTGTTATGAACAACTAAAAAAATTAAATTAAATTTTTTAAATTGATAAGTAATGAAATTATATTTGTTACTTATCAATATTAAGAGGACATGAGTTTAGAACGATTATGTGTGAAAATATATAATTATTATTTGGAATTTTTTTTTAAAAAATTATCATCCATATTTCTTAAAAATATAATCTTAAATATTAAAACTGCTACTATTTCTTTAATCAAAATTTTGAGTTATTATAAATTTTTTTAAGTATCAATAAGTTAACTTTAGTATTAAATTAGCTCTTTTTAATTAATAATATGGACGAGAACGTTTAGAACGCATACGGACAAGAAAACGCAAGAGAGCCGAGGCAGAGACATTTGCCGGCGGCACACGCATTCAGAATGAACTTGGGACTCAAGAACCATCAATGGCGGTCTCTCTTTCTACTTTTAACAGTTTTGATTTTGGGTATTTCTTCTTCATGGTTCGCTTATATTTTCTTCACCACTACCACCTCTACTATGGACTCACAAACTAGCTTATTCCGCCTTAAATCAAACCACATTCTTCCTCTTAATTTCAACACTACGGAGATAAACACAAATACTCATGAGATAAACACAAATACTCATACTAATGAAGACTTTCTGACCAACAAATTACCTCATATTTCTAAAGAAGATTTTATTCCATTGGAATCAAGCCCTTATCACGATTGGGAACTCTTCGTTTCAAACTTCGAAGAGATGATCCAAAACTTCAAAATTTACATTTACCCAATTCTAAACCAATCCAATTCTTCTAATGTTTCTTCCTTATTTTCTCATATTTTTCTTCCCCACACAAACCCATTAAATCCCAAATTGGGAAACTACTTTAGCGAGCACATATTCAAGATAGCTCTTCTCCGTAGTTCACTACTAACTTCTGACCCAGAAAAAGCCCATCTTTATTTCTTGCCTTTCTCTGTGAACCTTCTTCGAAATGACCCTCGTATTCATTCTGAGGAATCAATTTCAGAATTTGTGGCTAAGTACACAAATGAAGTAAGCAAAGACTTTCCGTATTGGAATGCCTCTGATGGTGCTGATCACTTCTATGTCTGTTGTCACTCTGTTTGCCGAGAGGCTGTGTACAAACACCATGGATTACATAACAATGCCATTCAGGTCACTTGTTCCTCTAGTTACTTTCAAAGATTTTATGTTTCTCATAAAGATGTGAGCTTGCCTCAAATTTGGCCTCGCTCACTTCAACAAATCTTGAATCCACCTCATGCAAGGTATTGATTTACCTTAGTTACTCTTTTGGTGCCCCCTTGTAGTTTTGAACGTAGATTTGAGTCCCCTCCGCAATAGCTTTGAATTAGAAGGTTGTTCACCGACTTTCTCAAACAACAACTATCGGCTCGAATAAATCTCCGAAGTGTTAGTTTTACGTTACATATGTATTAAACATTTACAATTTAATAATTCAGATTATTCTAATTTTAATACAGGAACATATAATTTTAAATGTTATCGATGAACAATTCAGTATCGATGAAAAGAAAAATTACTCTTCTATTGCTGATTTCTATTGGAGCTCTGGTATTATTTGTGATGTTAAGGGATTCGAGTCTTACTCGACACATTTCTTATATTTTGCCCAGCTAGTAATGTTGGTCTTACAAATCTCCACCTTCTTGGCCTAAAATAAGAGCAACTTTCTGTCCTTTTTTTTTGTGTTACCACGTTATTTAATATAGAAAAAAAACACTCTTTGTTCGTCCGACTGCAGAGACAGACTTGTATTCTTTGCTGGGCGAATTCAAAACTCTCAAATCCGTGAAGATCTTATAACTCTATGGGGAAATGATTCAGATATGGACTTATTCTCTGGGACTCCATCCTTTCCCTATGAAGAAGGTTTCAGGAGAAGCAAATATTGCCTTCATGTTAAAGGGTATGAGGTCAACACTGCTAGGCTCATTGATGCCATACATTTTGGTTGTATTCCTGTTGTAATTTCCAACTATTATGAACTACCATTTGCTAATGTCCTCGACTGGACCAAATTTTCAGTTATTGTCGTCCACGCTGAGGTTGCTTTGTTGAAAAATAGGCTATTGTCTATAACTAGAGATGCGTATGTTAACATGTTCCATAACTTGTGCAACATTCGTAAGCATTTTGTATGGCATGAAGAACCAAATGGCTATGATGCATTCCATATGACTGCTTACCAGTTGTGGCTCCGAAAAGACAGGCATCGACTTTCCTAGTGACTCAAACCTTCACTACTGGGTTTTCACTTCAATTGTATTGCTTGCGTTTATATTCTAGACCAAGAAGCACATTCATCATTGTTGTTAATACTAGTATCCTTGTAATGTCTCTCTCAAATACTATATTATAGTTTATCCTCATAGAACTTTTAGCATTGATAGATATGCAGTACCAACTCCACAAAGGATTAATATGAAATCATGCATGTGATAGTTGCTTTATGGTTTTTTAATCACTTATGTAATGTTACAATAAGAACATAATCAGCAGTGATTGTTGCCTATGACATTTCTAGAGGTCTTGAAATTCACATAGTATGCAATATGTACAAACTAAATTACGCAGGGTTCTCATTTGGATTGGATTGATATGTGCGCCGCCTCAGCTGGGATTGTGGATTAGGCTGCTGCAAGAAGATCTTCGTTGGATCGTTAGGGTCAACATACCTGAACAATAAGAATTCATTGTATAAGCAAATTAACATTAAATCTAACCTCCAGGATGGTATAATGAAAGAAAGTTCACTTACGCATGTCTCATTATTTCGTCGACCGGAGTTTGTGCAGCCTGTAAAGGATCCACATGAGGTTCTGGCCTTGAATTGAAATGTTGGTTATATTGTCTGACAGAAGAAATCAAGTTGAGAAAGAGGGGAACAAGTGTTCCACAACCCCCTTCCTTAAACAAGATCTTGAATGTATGCGTGGAATACAGAGCAGCAGGTTGGTTTTCTGGAATCACCTGAAATGAAATACACTTACATAAGTTACTAGGATTATGACACTCTACAAATATGGTCTAACTCGTATACTTACAGGCTCCACGAAGCCAGAAATGTTGTTGCAATGAAAAATTGGTTGATTAAACTTTTCGCCATGGACATAAAGCTGCACAATGAAATAACAATAACAAGAACATTACTAAAGAAACCAAAATATAATAACAAAACTAAACAACCACATCTTCTTTGTTCACAGCAACTAATCCTAACACCAAAGAAGTTTACATGGCTCAGAAATGATACAAAGTGGGAAGAAATGAGAGAAGTTTTTATCAAAAGAAAAATATAGATGATATGCAAAATATATAGTGAGAATCATCAGGTGCATGGCAACCTCTACAGCATCAAATGATATAAAGTGGATGCAATAAAAGGGCAAAAAGAAAGGGATAGATGGGTAGAAGTAAGCAATGCGTACCAAGGGCATGTCGAAAGCATATAAATTTCCAACAGGCTTATTTGCAACAAAAACCATGCGTATGTTTGACAAGAAAATTGATCCCTTTGCTTTAACACGACCTCCATCACTTCTGCAATAGATGTCGAACAGTAAATTAAATGTGTAAAATCCAACCATATCACGTCAAAATGCAACGTTAGCTAGTCATAATGCTGTTGTTATAGAGACTATGAAGGGAAAATAAACTCTCCGTCAAACATTTGCTGAGTTATTGATCTTGAAATTGAAGAAATGTGATATTAATACAAACACAAGATGTCATATTCTAAAACTGGTGCAAAACATAACTAACTGATTTGAATTTTCTAATGTCCAGTCGTTAATGCTATGTGTTATTTGAGTGTCACAAAATATGGATGAAAATTTGGTAAATATAACTTCATTTAATATGCTTTTGATCCATATTGTTTCCTCTTATTGGGCCCAAGTCCATCTCTCCAGTAATACCATAGGTCATAATTATGTTGTCCGCTGCTCCAGCCAAAGATGTGAAGATTTGAAGCCACCTTCTTCTTCACTTTGTCTTGTAGAGAAACATATAAAATCATCATCATCAGCCACATGGTGATCAGGGAAGCCAAATAGCTTCCTACTTGATATTGAAGCAATCAAAGACCCACTGTGCAAGCCGCATTCCCTCTTTTCTACACCATTTGAAGACTCTCCCAATTTAGTGCAAAGCATATAGATTTTGGTTTTGCTCTTTCTTCCTGGTAACTTCATTTATCAAATTTTGTAGTTTTATACTTGCTTAGTTGCTACCTAGTGTTTGAGAGGTATTAGATGTATTACGGGGATTGTTTTTTTCAGTGGCTTTTGAACATCTGTGTTTTTGGAGCTTTATACTTGCTTTGTTGCTACCTATTGTTTGAGAGGTATTAGATGTATCATGGGGATTGGTTTTTTAAGTGGCTTTTGTAAATTGACATTTGTACCCTCTATTTGGTTTTGAAAGTGGATATTTCTCGGTATGACATTGTCAATAAAATATATACAGAAAAGTTGAACCACTTAAGTTTTTTATGTGTTATTTATTTTTCTCATTGCTTAGTATTTTGTCATTATCCATAATTATTTATTTATGCAATCAAATTAACCCGAAATTTGTTTACATAGTACTAATTTATAACACTATAATTAGCAAAAATCGTGAATTTCTTGATGTGCAAATAGGATCTTCTTTCATGCATACAAATCTATTGCGTTTCAAGCCTTATTGCTATAAGTTAAATCGTTCAACATAAAAGAAGATAAGAAGGAAACATGTCATAAACAAAGGTAAGAATATGAAACAAGCTCGCTCGTACCAAATCCCAACTGCTTTCGCCGGACGCCCAACTGAACTATTTGTCATAAATTTCATCAGTATTAATTAATTAACCCCTTTGATCTTAACAGCTTTTACTTGATAAAATCTATTTTTCGAGGGAAAAAAATTCTATAATACATAGTATTTTAACATGTACCTTACATCATATCCATTAACAAACGTGTTAGTTTTCAAAATTAACAACTCTTTTTAAAAAAAACAAATTTTAATAGTGTGATCAATTCCAATGAATCTAATTGCTAAAAAAAGAGTATCAACCTTTCTTTTGACAATGGGTAAAAGCTAATTGAGGTAAAGGTTTCTTAAGCACCATAGAATGGCACTACCAAGGCACTTTACCGAACGGGTGCAGAGAACCTAATTTGAAATTGTTTTATGCTGACCAAATTCTTATGTAAACCAATGGACTCAACAATATCAAAATCGACATAAATCTAATTATAGTTATACATATAATATTCAATCATTATTCTTGAGCTATATCAACATCGGTTTCTTAAAACCCAACACAAGAGTAAAGGCTAATTCAGAAAGGAAAGAAAAAAAATCTCAATTAAAGATGTAAATTTTCGAGGACGATGACGATGAGGGACCAAAATCAAAATAAAGAAGAGAGAATAAACATATATGATGATGAAATAGAGAAGTTACCCGGGGATCTTGTCAATTTCGAACTCAACGCCATCTCTAGACAAAACAAATACCTCATTTTCGAAAGGAACGGGCAAGCCATGAGGAAATAACTGAGGATTCAGAGCCATATCTAATCTCGACTTCTCTCCAAGGAGCGATGATGGTGAGATTCTTTTCTTAAATCTGCGTTCGTTTGAACCGACACGACACTGTTTGTGAGATTTTGGAAATAAACACAACTCTGTTTCTAAAGTCCTCTCAGGGCACTTCTATATCTACAAACAATATTCAATTTTCTTTTTTACAAAAATTAATATAAAATTATTTTATAACTTAAAATATGAATAATAATATTCACGTAATAATTTTATTATTATTATAATAAAAATATATAAAATATTTATTTTATTATAATATTAATTATCATTATTATTATTAAATAAAATTATTTATAACTAAATATTTTTATAACAATAATAATTCAATAATATCATTATAAAAAATAATAAAATATATTTTATTAAAATTTATAATTATAAAAATTATTATTTAATCTACTTTAATGTGATGATGTTACTATTCATCACAAACTTGCACATATTTAATTATTTTTACCTTTTGCGCGTTAATCTCACGCTCTCTGCAACTTTCTAGAGTATTCGGGATGATGAATGTAGCGTATTGGTTATATATTTATATTGAAATTAAAATTAAATCATTTTAAAATTTTAAAAATATAATATAATCTAATAAATGCTACTTGAATTAGATTTGATAGATTAGTTTTGCGTATTTTTTAAAACTATTCAAATATTAGTGTTTTTTTTAATAAATCAATGGCTGTTACATTAAATTTTAGAGCAAACAGCCATTTAATTATTTTAAAAAATTTAATTTTTTTTAATTTTAATTCACTATTTTTATTATTAAAATATATTTCAATTAATTATTTTAATTAAAAAATTTATCAATTTGATTCATATTAAGATAACATAGTTATTAGATCATGTTATAATGTGATATATATACAGGATTTTTCCAAGAGTCATTTAAATTTAATCAGATTACGTAATAAAGTAATTGGTCGAATAGTAAGAGCAAAGAGAGGAGAACTATATAGGTTATTAAGTTATAATACGATCAGTACTTATAAAGTCATCATACAAATCATGAAGTTGTCTCTATTATTTACGCTAGAAATATTAATCCCCTTTTCTTTTCATACTGTAATTAAGCAGAAAAAGAAAATTCAAGAAGCTGACGAATCCAATATTATTATTATTATTACAGGTGGTGAAGTGCACAAATAGTACGTACGTATTAAAGAAGCACTTTAGTATTGTACGTACGTTTCAACTATTGTAATTTAATCTTACACATATGTGTAAAATGTGTACTTTGCATGGATCTATATTTAGTACCCAAGTCTACATTTTTAAAGGGAAAAATTTGCAGCAGTTAAACTTCTTCCTATTACTATTAAAAGATATATAGATTCTTCTTGGATAATTTAAGCGCTTCTTTCAAGCATTTCTTGGAACCTTTTGAAAGATAACAGCTTTTGAAAACGCATCTGCTTATGAAACCTGTTTATAAACAAGTCAGCAACATGATCAATCTCATCTTCAAGATTAAAGTTTTCTCCTTCTTCCCCTTTCGAATTCTTCACCATATCAATCACAGATTCTCCAGATTTCAGATCCTCAAAGTCCTCTTCTTTATCAAAGAGCGAGTGCCTTAAATCTGGGTACTTACTATCATCATCATCATCATCATCTTCATATTCATACTGGTCTCTATAAGTCAGATACTGTACACGTGAAGGTTGCGACTCATTAGCAATGGCATTATTATGAAGAACAATGGCCTTGCTTTCATGATCACTTTCTTCCTCATGCTGTCCAAGGAGGTTATGAATTTTCTGAGACAGTGAATTCAAGAGAAACTTCTTGTTCTTCATTAAAGAGAACATAAAAAGGCGGGATTTTGCTGCGCTGATTTTGTTCTTGATTGCCATAGACTTGACTTTTGCTATAGAAGTCATCATGGAGATTATATGTTTCACAACAACTGAAAACTTCTTCATGTTAATTTATAGATGGGTTTTTATAATATGACGACAATATATATTAAACAGATGAATAACTATACTTTGATTCACAGGTTACAATCAAACAGAGAGACTAGGGTTAATAAGGTTAAGATAAGTTGCACTAGTATAGTATCGATCGGAATATTAATAGCTTTGTATATGCATGAATGTAAAAACCTTAGCATGAAGGAAACCAGAACCCTATGGGAAGGTTTATATAGATAAAGAAAGGCAGCTACTTTTGATGGTGGAGTGGGGATGAAAGGGAAAAGGAAACTTCCCTGTACGTACGTACACATGAAGTGTGACGAATTAACTATGTTCATTTTATAAGAAATTATTAGTTAATTAATACATGAGAGAGATATTAGTGAGATGAAAAATATTATTATTAGTTAATAATTCTACTTTAAATTTTTACAACGAAGGTACAGTTTTTAAAATGTTTTGTGTACAATTGAAAACAATATCTAAAACTTTTGTAATTGTAACCATAATATTTAAAATATTTTAAGTATAATTATCATTTTTTCAATGAAATATTTAGGTACACCTGAGAACTGTAGAAAAAAAATTTAAATTAATTTTTTGTAAATTATTTCCATACATATATCAAATATTTTTTTTTTGTCCTTGATTATATCAAATATGAGAAATACATATATTTTAAACATTATTAATTCTACCACAATTAATTACATGCATAAAATTAATTTAATAACTATTAAATACAAATATATATAATATAAATGCTGGTATTTAATTATAAAAAAATAAATACATTAAGTGATATTTCTTAACTGACTATTACATAATATATTTAATAATTTGATTAATTAATTCGATGGGTTAATATTATCAAGCAAAAATTATTATATTCTTCTTCTAAAAACATTAAGTTTTTCTCTTATGTATGTTTTCTTTTACACAAATTATAAAAATAATATAAATATAATAATTTATTCTAAAAAATAACATATAATAGCTAATTGATGAGTAATGTCATGCATGTGAGTAAAGAGATTCTTAGGAAATTGCCGAGCATAATTTTTTTCCTTTTAAAAAAAGAAAAGAAAAAAAGGTCGAAGCTGCAGAGAAAAAGCAAGTAATTTAACAATCGTTTATTTCGCATCAGCAAGTGGCTTTTGATCGCGCACATGTTGTTCGTATCATAAAGTTTTTGTTAAATAAATTATATTTAATTAAAATTCGTTTAATATTTAAAATATATTATTTTTATTGTTATAAATTTTAAATATATTAATTTATTTTATAATATATATTATTGATAACACTTACAATGTTTTTGATGTTTTTAAGCAAGCCTTGTCATAGACTAGTGTGCTTAAAAGATGTTAAACATATAAATATTGAATGTATAGATTAACTAGGGAAAACTTAGGCATTCGTGAAGGCTTCAATTATGTTCTTTAACAGGATTTAAAATACCAGAAAGAAATGCCATCTTTATTCAGCTTTAATTAATTTCTTCTTAGCCGGCCCTCTTTTTCCACAAAAAGTGCCCTTGAATTTCTGCTAACTGAAAATCTGGGCAAGAAAATGACAATATATATATATATATGAGAAAGTTAGACATCGTGGTCATCGTACATAGTGAGACTAATAGAGTAAGTAAAAATGCAATATTCTATTTCGATATTATTAGTGAGTGAAAGATGATATATATATATATATATATATATATTAGTTCAAGTAAGATTAATGTAATTAGTTTTTCGAAAAACACAAATATTATTGATAAGGAGAGAAAGAAATGTGATCTTAAAAAAACAATCCTAAATTGCTAATACCAGATATCACAAAAGTTGATTTCACTAGCTTTTAGACGATTAAAATGGACAAATTTTCTAGATGATAAGTACAAATTACACTTGTTTTTCTCTAGCAATGGACCAAAAATCTTTCTTTCTTTCTTTTATTATTAGATATTAAACAAGTTAATTGAAAGAAAGAAAAATGAACCAAACATGAAGAAAAAAGCAGAGCTACTGAGCCAGGGCCGAAGTGAAAAGGCCAAAAAAATTGTGAAGGCAACTTAGCCAATCAGTAGTCACCATCTCATTAACGTGTGTAAATTGTACGTAAAATTATAGATTAGTTCAGTAATTTTTAGTAATTCGTTCTTAAAAGATAATGAATAACAATTTGCTTTGGTAATTCTTATTCCACTCTCATACTTATTTTTTATTCTAATAGTACCCTTAAAACATACACAAATGAATCTTAATCCAAAAAAATTATCAATTTTTTTTTTCTTATTTTTAATCTTTTTATAAGATTAAATAATAATTTTAATAATATATTTTATCTGGGTGAAAAATAATAATTAAATAATATTATTTAAATTTTATTAAATATAAAGATATTAATGTAATATACGGTGTTTTCTATTACATTTCATTTATAAACTAAACATTGTAATACTAATTCTTTATTTGATTTCAGTAATTAAACCAAACATTGCAACGATAATACTGTTTCATTTATATTTAATTTTATTACATTAATTCATTATCTATCAAGTATGATTCTATTTTAAAGAGATAAACAAAATAGATGTAATAATTTTTGTTAAGTACGATGCTTCAAGATCATTTCTCATATATTGTATTACATGAATACGTATGTACACATCAATATGTGGCAGGTAGAATAAAGCAGATAAATACATAAGAATCTTAAGCGCTACCTTACAAAAGGACTTGATCTTTAGGTCATGCTTTGACATTGATTGAGCCTAGATGATGAGGATTAGATTGATGCACCACTACGAAACAAGCTATCTGGTTGTTTGTAGGTCACTTTATACAATATTAAAGGTTGTATCTAATGCTAAAACATCAAGGTTTCTTACTCTTTTAACTAAGGTCTTACAATTAGGTGACTGAGTAATTATATTTAAGATGAATCATTTCTATTTTCCTAAATCTTTATTGCTTTGCTTTTGAATTTTGAAAAAGATCTCAATGATGGCTAAATTTGCCAATTATTATAAATGATACATAGTAAGGTCATATAATAGAGGAATGAGTTCTAAGATGTTCAGTCATTCACAAGAAAAAAATATATTTCAAAATGTTCCAAATGTTCTCAATTGTCTTACTTGTACCATAAAATTTTACTCCATTGGTAAGACCCCTTCAACTCATTCTTTAAATTTCTTTGAATGATCATTTGTCATTTGTCTTTAAGCCTAACAAGATCCATCATTTTTCAGGACGATTTTCATAATTTTCCTTTTTCAACCTCAACTCATTTCAACCTTTTTGTTTCAACCAGGTAATTTCTTTCTTTAGCATCTTTTTTTGCTTTTTTTTCATCTCCTCTTTACTCGTGGTGGTTTATTCCCATAACAATCATAAGTGGGAAATAAATTGTTAGTAGAGTAGCTGAAAATCTATTTTGTTTTTCACTCCTTGATTACATTCAACTCATATGATAGCCCTTAATATCCTAGTGAAAGTTCATAGGATAGTTCGAGCACTTCATCCACCAATAATAAAATGCATCTAATTATTGTTGAGATTGCAACAAGTGACTCATCACTATCTAACTCTGTACGACCTACACCATACTTTCACGGACATATGGTGCCCATAAGATTGAGTATGCCCCTATGCAAATATCAACTCCTTAAAATTGGAGGAAAAAATCTTGCAAAATAAAAATTGGCTAACCTATAAGTTATATCTAAGGGTGGAGAGCAAAACCACAATTTTATGGGTTAGTAGCTAATGATGCTAAAAGATTTTGTAAAAAAGTTGGAATGAAACTCGATAGTTTCATGTATATAGAGATATCAAATATGTTGAGTTTGTTCATCTTGTTTGAAATTAGTTAATTTTAAATGAGTTATAACTCAATTTAATTTAACTCAACTCATTTAATTTTTAAACAAATTTAATTTTTTATAATAAGTCATTTAATTGTTTTAATAAGTTGATAGTCCAATATTCACTACTACAAAAAGGGGTATATAAGTCAATGTGTAAAGTCGGTTTTTGGAAAAAACCGACTTTTAATGAATTTAAAGTCGGTTATCCACGTGGATAGCGTCGGTTGACGTGGATAACCGACGTTATCCACGTGGATAGCGTCGGTTGACGTGGATAACCGACGTTATCCACGTGGATAGCGTCGGTTGACGTGGATAACCGACGTTATCCACGTAATATATTCCCTCTTGGCTCATTTTGTACGCAGATTTCAGTTTTCTTCCTCTCTTCTTTCCTCACTCAGAACCATTTTCTCCCAAAATCTTAACCGTGCGCCACCTTCGTTCTACATTTTCGGCCACCTCCGACCACCATTTGAACGTCGGTTTGTAAGTTATATTTCTCTTCTCACATTATCTGTCAGTTCTTCTTTTTTTTTAGCAAAATATTAAAATCTATTTTCTGTTATTGCTTAGCCAAAATCAATATGAATCTGTACTAATTTTATCAGCGTGTAATTGTAATTCGTTAATTAGGAACAGCCTCTCAAATTTCAAATTTTTATTCGTTAATTAAAAACCTAAGATCTCGTCAACTAAATATTTGTAACATGCTCGGGCAATTTCTTTGTGAAAATGTATGGATTATGTCAATCAATATCAAGAAAAAGATGTTAGCATCAGAGCTAAACAATTATGTGATAGAGCATTAACGCTTAGCAGAAATCAAAAGTTGATAATCCCTTGGCCATTAAGGTTTGAACAAGGCCAAGATCATTGGATGTTGGTAATCATTGATATGTTCAATAATCATGCTTAGTACTGTGATTCAACTTCCATAGAACTGAGTAGAGATACAAAAGTAGTTGTTGAAATGTAAGAGTTATATATAGTTACATATTAGTTATTTTTTATTTTTTATAATATTTAATAAAAACTAATCGTTTTATACCTTGATAGGGCATGGAAGTTGTGGAACAAGTTTAGGGGCATTGTCCTTAAAAAATCTCATAAGCTTATATGGACAAAAGTTATGATATGTACAATTCAATATTAATAACTTTACAATTCTATATGTTTCCTAATCCAATTATAGCTCATAAAACATGACCTTGGATAGATATAAGATAAAAATTAATTTAAAAACATGTAACAATTTAAAAAATATATGCATATGTGTATTCACATGCTTCATTTCTAATTTTTTTTTTCATTTTTTTATATATTTTTTCATAATTAGTAAACTTGTAGTGTCTACCAAAAAGTTAATGGATTTTTGTATACATTTTTCATAATTAGTATATTTTTACCACTTTTTATTTTATTTTTGAAAATATTTAAAAATATAATTTACTCATATTTAAAAATAAAAATTATATAAATATTTTTTTGATGATGTAATGAGTGGTATTAAAAGGCATCCCAACTGAATTGTAAATGTAGTGTGATTACACAGGGGTATGTCTTGTTTTGTTGTTAGTAGACTGGTTTGTTGACATACATGGATATGTTAACAAGTTCTGTTTTGAATTAATATACTTTATAACATGTTTGAATTAAAGTATTATGTATGAGACAGATTATGTTTTGAATTAAAACATGTTATGAACATTTAAAATGAAATATGTTCTTTTTTTGCAACATATATTTTTATTGAAATAATTATGTTTGAATAATTATTGGGTTGGTCGGGTTTCATAAAATTATTAACTCAACCTATCATTTGTGAAAAATTTACAAATTAATTGGGTTAGAAAAAAATAATACTTGAACCTGACCCAATTTAGATGGGTTGGTCGGATTAGTACGAAATTTAACCATCCTTAATTCATAGAGTTCCAAAGCATAGATAGGGAGAGTGTTGGGAAAAATTATAATTAAAAGTGGTTATTTATAGGAGGTAGAGGGGTTTGTGTATGAAATAACGTTGTTAATGGAGTTCGATGGGGGTGTGGGTAGGCATTGAAGATGGGTTGGTGTTTGGGCGAGATTAAGATCATTTGTCTTTATTTAAATGGTGATATAAAAGTCATATAAACAAATAAAAATAAAAATAAAAACAAATACGTGTAAAGTCGGTTCACGGCCTGAACCGACTCTACACGTAAAGTCGGTTCAGGCCGTGAACCGACTTTACATTTTAAGTCTCTTAAAGTCGGTTCAGAGAACCGACTTTAATGCCTATTTATGTAGTAGTGATTATCCTATGATAAATTAAATATCTTAGTAAGTTGGTAGTTTTTTAGAGATGACTATGAGATATTTTAGCCATTAATTCTACATTAGTTGATAGTATTAATAAGTAATATATAATAGTATTTTAATGATATTTGATTTTTGTTACTCATGTTCATGTTTCTATTTTTCATCGCATAAAAGCTTCAAAAACTAGAGAAAAAATTGGAGTTTGTGAAGGAGAAATTGAATTCGTGAAATAGAACGTGAGTTGGTGGGGTAAAGAGCTAAAATTCAAAATAAAATAAAAAACTAGAAATTGCAAAGGGGGTTAATGGCGAGAGAGATGGTGTTAGAGTTCCATATTAATAAAAAAATAAGATACGATATGTGATTTAATTTTGATCAATTAAAATTAAACAATTATCTAAATAGTCAAAATTTAATCAATTGGTGACTCTATTCGTGAGTTGGATACCTACAATATTTAACTGTACTAGATAGTTGTCTAATTAATTTGAGTTTAATCGATTGGTGATCTCACTCGTAAAAGATAAGTTAGATATATATACAATCAAATTGGACAACTATACAACTAGTTAGATTTTAATAAATAGTGATCTAATTTGTCAAAAATAAATTAAACACATGTATGCAAAATAAGATCCTAATTTTTAGTTTTACATATGTCAAAAAAATTTATATTCATGTCTAACTATGTGTTTATTATAAGTTAAAAATATAATGAGAATAATAATTAAATTAGAAGTTAAGATACAATTTAGATTAAAAATAATAATAGAGCCATATGAAATTATTTTCTTTTTTTAATATTCTAATAACGTTCCCATACAAAATAATCACATATTTAAATATAACATTTTGTACTCTTTTAGAATTTTTGAAACTTTTATAAAATTGTTGTCTTTATAGTGCTTAATCAAAAATTCATTATATTAAATAATGTTTTTGTTGAAGTTACAGTAATTCTACGACATCAAACCTAGAAAAGGAAGAAAAAAATAATATTATATATGCTTTTATCAAGATTGAGAAAGGATCAAGAAATGATAAAATTTGATCATACTTTATTCATTTTTTTAAAAAATTGAGAAAATAATAAAAGTTTCACATTTTAATATCTTACAGTTAGAAACTTTTTAAATTAATTTATATCTATTTAAATTTTTTTAAACATTGAACGTAATCCAATTAAAACTCGTTTAATATTATTTTTATTGTTATAAATTTTAAGAATTATAATTTTCACAAAAATATTTAAAATTTGAACCAAACAAATAGGGTGAGATTAGTTTAATAGAAATAAGAAAATCAATTAGTTATAATACAGTTGCAAGTTCATAAGTTTTAGAATAAGAAGTCGATATATTAACAAAACCACGATTATTATTACCATAATAACTTTTTATTAATTATAATTTTATTCAACAACAATAATAATAATATTAGAATGTAATTAATTATAAAGATATATAGTAGATGTAAGATACATTATGATAATAACTTTTTATTGAGGTAAACTTTAACAATTAAAATTCATAATTTCTCTTTCCTCTATATATTAAATTAGGAGGAATAACAAAACCGATTTATGCCAGAAAACAATAAATAAGGGAAGATTCAGAAATAAATCATATGACAAAGTTATGACATGACGACAGAAACAAAGTATAACGATGTTGGAGAGAAAAATCCTTAGCGAACTTTGGTCTTTTTCTGGGGTTGAGCCCGAAATGCTGTGCAGATCTTATTCCAACACCGGATGCATATAAGAGTAGGGATCACAATCCACGAAGCATTGGCTCCAACATAGTATGCATAATAGTAAAATGTAGTTGCAGCAAACTTATCACCATCCAAGTAAGAAGTCAAGTAATATAAAATCGTTCCATATAGCTGCCCAAGAGAAATGGCAAATTGAAGTATGTAGCTATACGACTTTCTAGTCGCTATTGCATACCTGAAGCCAAACAGAATCAAAATAAAACATACAATATTTAAGCTAATGTAACAACTGAATTCCAACTTTTTCATCTCCAACCAATTTTGTTCAATATTTTTAAATTCAAACCAATTTAATCCATATTCTTTGCTTATTTCATCAATTTAATCAGAGAGTTAAAGACTAATTCAATAGACGTGAAAAGGCAACGCGGTTCCTTAAATTGCACATTTTCGAAGTTCTGGCCAAAAATGGTACGTGTAACGTACATTACGGAGAAATTTTTATTACTTTTGAATTATGCTAATAAGTTGGTACTCCTCCAGGCCAATCAAATTGTTAAATTGTTTGATAAAGTAGAAGAGAAAATTGTTTGATGCAAGAAAACTTTTGCATTTATATGTCACTGCATCAACAATACTATGCAATCTACATCTTTTATAACTCATAATTTCTCCGGGTTTTTTGGGCTTCATATCATGAAAAGGTTGACCAATAAATTGAATACCCTTATTATAAACAATGAATTAATTGAATTGAATTTTCTACAAAAAAATGATCAAATCTTACAGAGCAATAAGGCAAGCTGGTCCTTCTAAAACGACAGTGACCGCTTCAACGGCAACAACTCCAGCATCTCTAGCTGCATATCTTGAATCACCTTTGCTGTATTCTTTCCCTACCCAAATTTCATTCATAACCCATAAGTATAGCCAACAAAAGATCCAAAATTGATCTAAAAAAAAAAAACCTCAATGCTGAAGAAATCATAGTTCGGAACAATAAGGGAAAATACAAATGAAGAACTTACAAACTTCAAAGAAGTAACAACCAGTCTTGTCTTTGTAAAATTCGGGTGCGAAAACGAAAGAACCTTCAATGATTAAGTGGGTGAGGCCAGTGAAAACCCACCAGCACATGAGCAATCTATCGATCTTTGATAGCTTGGCGGCTAACCGCCCTGGAGTTGAAGAATTACGATAAAATGAACTGAAAATTATGGATCTAAATTATATTTAAAAAAAAAACTAAATGAAGAAAAAAGGAATAGAGCAGATCAGGTACCGGAAAGGATCCATATGAAAGAAACGACTAGCAGAGAAGAGAGAGCATATACAATCAAAATGGTGGACTGAGAGAGAACTCCTGGAACAAAGCCATCTAGTTTGAGATCGCTGGGAAAGTATGGATGATTATTGGATTCAAATCCTTCCATTTCCCCTTCCTCTTTGCTTCGGTCTCTAGCGTTTTAAGTCAATGTCGAGTGATGATTTCAAATTTTTGCCTTAAACAGACGGCTGGACTACGTATGGATAAGTGCGTGCGTATCCCGTATTTTTTTCGGTTTACTTGGATAGCATAATACATTTCACAAAGCAAATTTCGTATTTAAATGTTAAAAGATGAATAAATAATTCAATTAATTTATATAAATTTAAAAATATGATATGATACAACGAATTGGATTCAAAAAAATTATAATCAAACATATTTAAATTGAAGAGTATACAACTTGTTTAGATTTAGATTTACAGTTTGTATAATTCGTTATATTCAATTTAAACTAAACTATTAACAAATTATACAAAAAAACAATTTTATAATATATTATATTTAAATATTATACATACCATAATTACATTAAATTATTATTTTAACTTAAAAATAAATATAAATTTTTATAATAATTTAACAATTATACAAACATACCCTCTTCTGTTATTTTGATTTTCTTAATTATAATTATAAATAATAAATTTTGTTACAAATACATAAATTTAAAATTAAAATATTATGTATGTCGTATTTTATATATGATAATAATTTATAAATAAATTTCAATATTAATATAAACTTATTCGATCCTAAAATATCTCATATGTTTGGATTCAAATTGATTTAGATTGATTATATCGTTAGATTATATTCAAATTGAAAATCTTTAAATCTAATTTAGATAGATTAAAAACGAGTATTTTTTATCCGACGTTCACACCTAATTTGATTTACATGATTAAAAAATATATAACAAAAGTACACTAATTGTGATAAAATGTGCAAAAATTTATAAATTTTTTAGTAGGACATTACAATTCTACTAAATATGAAAAATGATACCATAAGTCCAAAACTTTAAAAAAAATACCATAAATTGAATACATGGATACACATATACATTTTTTTAAGTTTCTATATGTTTCCTAATCCAATTATAGCTCATAAAACATGACCTTGGATAGATATAAGATAAAAATTAATTTAAAAACATGTAACAATTTAAAAAATATATGCATATGTGTATTCACATGCTTCATTTCTAATTTTTTTTCATTTTTTTATATATTTTTTCATAATTAGTAAACTTGTAGTGTCTACCAAAAAGTTAATGAATTTTTGTATACATTTTTCATAATTAGTATATTTTTACCACTTTTTATTTTATTTTTGAAAATATTTAAAAATATAATTTACTCATATTTAAAAATAAAAATTATATAAATATTTTTTTGATGATGTAATGAGTGGTATTAAAAGGCATCCCAACTGAATTGTAAATGTAGTGTGATTACACAGGGGTATGTCTTGTTTTGTTGTTAGTAGACTGGTTTGTTGACATACATGGATATGTTAACAAGTTCTGTTTTGAATTAATATACTTTATAACATGTTTGAATTAAAGTATTATGTATGAGACAAATTATGTTTTGAATTAAAACATGTTATGAACATTCAAAATGAAATATGTTCTTTTTTTGCAACATATATTTTTATTGAAATAATTATGTTTGAGTAATTATTGGGTTGGTCGGGTTTCATAAAGTTATTAACTCAACCTATCATTTGTGAAAAATTTACAAATTAATTGGGTTAGAAAAAAATAATACTTGAACCTGACCCAATTTAGATGGGTTGGTCGGATTGGTACGGAATTTAACCATCCTTAATTCATAGAGGTCCAAAGCATAGATAGGGAGAGTGTTGGGAAAAATTATAATTAAAAGTGGTTATTTATAGGAGGTAGAGGGGGTTTGTGTATGAAATAACGTTGTTAATGGAGTTCGATGGGGGTGTGGGTAGGCATTGAAGATGGGTTGGTGTTTGGGCGAGATTAAGATCATTTGTCTTTATTTAAATGGTGATATAAAAGTCATATAAACCCTTACCACCATATGGTCATTTTTGTGAAACTTTTAACTTGTATGGTATTTGCAAAAAAAAAAAAAAAGGCTTATGTATTAATTTTAGTAATAAAATGATTAAATAACATTATTTTTTTTAAAATAAATGAATCTTTTCCCTTAATAACCTACTATTGATTTTTTTTTTTTTATAAAATATTTGGGTTACGCTTCAGCCAAATCAGCCCAACCTATGTTTTGTCACCGTTCTCTTTCATAACTTAGGGCCGATGTTTGTCTATACCTTAATGGGTTCGGGTTAAATTCACAGCTGAAGCGGACCAACCCGGTTAATAGTTATCGACCAGTGTGTAAATATATCATAGGGAGAAGGGCGAACGTTTAATCTCGTACATCATGTAAAATCATAAGAACCCTAACCCTAACCCTAACTCTAACCCTAACCCTAAAGCAATCCAAATCCTTCTCCACCGCTTTATTTCTTTCCTCTCAAGAGGTTCTTCATACATCTAACTCCTGAGTCCCAAATTGTTGCCCTAGCCACCTAGGCGGTGCTCTCCTCTAGTGCCAACAGCACAACGCCAGGGGCAAAATCTTTAATTTCACACTTGACGCTGGTTAACTTAATCTTCTCTTTTCCAAAGGCATTTCAACTCTTACGCTCTCAAGTTTTATTTTAACATGTTTTTTTATCATTTATCTTTCGATTAAGATCTTCATTTGAAAAATGCAAAGGGGGGTTGTTTTTGTAATTTATTCAAAGGGATCTTTCATTTCAGATTATTGGAAATCCCGTTCGTATTTATCCCTTTCTTTTAATTATCCTTGTATGATTCCTTAAAAATCATCCTAGTTTAAAGTTATAATATAGATCCTTTACTTTTTCTTTTTACAATTTCCAGTTAATAATTACAATTTTTCCTTCAAGTTATAATTATCAATTATTTCGTTTTATGTAGAAGCTCATACAATCAGATCTAGCATATAATCGCCCTCTTATCTCACACTCTCTGCTGCTGCTCATCTTTTATCAGAAACTAATAGAATCTTCGGGTTGTTGTATACGATTGAATTCTAGGTTGATGGTCATAATTTTTAATTTCGTTTTACTTGAATTCTGGGTTTGAACTGTTCAAATTTATATGAATAACGATTCTGTTGTGAATGCTCGAAGTTCGGATCGATTAGGTTGGAAAAAATAAATTATATTTTGAGTTACTAGGATTCTTGAGTCCTAGCATTTGATTCGAGGACTCCAATAATCTGGATTATGATTTTTCTGTGTTTTTGTTTGAAGTCCTTTTTTTCACACCTCTTGAATATAAAATCATTGTCATCCGGAACTAATCTGATTATTTCATTTATCCAACCTTGACGTGCTCGATGATGATTTATTTGCTTTAACCACACCGAACCGAGATCTGGGATTAGGATTCTATCGTCTTTTTGATTTAAGCTGCTTTTGATGCTTGCCTTAACCTAGTGACTCTGTTTATCTAAGAGCGGCGTTTGATGTTAATTGTTGTGTTGGACACTTCTCTTAGATTGGAGAAGAAGGTTTTGACAAGCATTTGACGCGTAATAATGTTTGAATCTTTTGAAAGAATTTTAACCCTTCTTTCAGGTTCTCTAATGTGGAATACTTTGGTCTTTCAACTGAGAGCATTGATCAATTTTCTTTTTGTTGGTTTGCTGTGATCGTTGATATTATTCCTTGCTTGTTGAAAGTATTTTGTTAAACTGTCATTTGTTTGAGCTTTGGAAAAAGGTGCATCTACTATTATTAATCGCTATGCTTTTTGATCAAATAGTATAGAGAGTAAGATAAGGTGCTAGATGGAAGAGGTACCTCTGGACAGGCAGGTTCTTCCTCATGGATTTTTGCCTTTTTCTCGTAGGTACCACATTTTCCCTCCTCCTAATGCTCAGACATGCAAAACTAATTGTATTTTTATTTAACCATTTATTTATCGATCTGTTTGTGATCTTGATGTGCTCAATGATGATTTATCTGCTTTAACTACACTGAATCAAGAATTGGGACTAGGGTTTCGTCCTCTTTTGGATATAAAGTGCTTTTGATGCTTGGCTTAACTGGTTACTCTTTATCTAAGAGCGGAATTTAATGCGTAATTATGTTGGAATCTTCTCTTAGTTTTGAGAAGGTTCTGACAAGCAATTCAAGCGTAATTCTGTTTTACGTCTTTTAAAAGCATTTTAACTCTTATTTCAGGTTTTCTAAAGTGGAAAGCTTTGGCTTTTTAGCTGAGCATTAATCATGTCCTTTTTGGGCGGTTGGTCTGTTGTGATTCATTGAATTTATTAAAATCTATGGATTTTGAAAAATTTATAGGCGAGTGAAACCAACTTTTCCACCGTGTTACTTTTAGTATTTGTTGATATTTATTTTTGAGTTTTGGTAAAAGATTCTTATGCTGTTAAGCTTTGTGTTCCGTAATCAAATGGCTTGGATTAAGATCAGATCCGAAATCAAAGTTCTTTGCTTGTAGATCCCCATCCATTTGTACTTTTCACGATTCTCACATTCATACATAACTAATGTTTTATTTTTATTTTTCTGTATATTTATTTGTTTGCGACCTTCATCTGCTCAATGATGATTTATTTGCTTTAACCACACTGAATCGAGAACTCGGATTAGGGTTTCGTCCTCCGGGATATAAGGTGCTCTTGATGCTTGGCTTAACCTAGTGACTCTTTATCTAAGAGTGGCGTTTAATGCTTGATTGTGTTGAAATCTTCTCGTAGATTGGAGAAGAAGGTTTTGTCAAGCATTTCTAGCATAATTTTGTTTATTTGAAATGAAATATGCAATCTTTAAGAGGATGTTAAACCTTTCTTTCAGGTTCTCTTCTGTGGACTACTTTGGCCTTTAATCTGAGAGCATCAATCAGTTGCGCTTCTTTTTGTCATTAGTCTCATGTGATTCACTTATACTTCTAAATCTTTGGTAGGTAAAAAATTTATTGGCCGGTGAGTTTAGCGGATATTTGATTGTTTGAGATTGTTGTGAAAATAAGGTATAATACACAATCCATGTACTTAATCATCTAATTGTATGCAAGTCATAAATATCCTCCGTTAACAATTTATTTAAGTTATTTAGATTAGTTTAGTCATGATGTGTGTTTTATTCTGTATCTTTTAAGAAATATTAATTTTTTATGTTATAAGTTGATGTATAATTGGTAGATAGTTTATTCGTTAAAATATTAATCATTATTTATTAAATAGTAGTCATTATTTTTTCTTTTTGCTTGTAATTCATCAAATGTGGTGACGGATGAAAAAGTAAATTAGGATTATATCCATGGAAATAATGTTCGTAAATTTTAGAAAATCGTTTTTGTTATAAAAACAAAACATGTAGGTTAAAAATAATAGATTATTAATTTTGGTTTGTCATTTTATATATTGTCGTTAGAACTTTTAAGAATTTTGGTTAAAATATCAGTTAATTTATATAAAAAAATTGCAAGCTTATAAGATTTTTTTAAATTGTTTCTGTAAATAATGTAATTATGTTTTTTTTCCATTTTTCAATTTGTTTTGGTGTTCCTACGATGAATCTTAAATTTTTATCTCATTTCATTATGTATATATATATATATGTTGTTGCAGGTACTGTAGTGTCGACCTAAGATGAGAAAGTAGCAATAGTAGAATTGTCGACCAAATACTGTTCACAAAATAGTAACCATCTCCAACAGTACAAAACTTTTATAATAAGGAAGTCGATAACAAAACTTTTATATAACTTTCTTATAACTTGTAATATTTAATTAAGTTTGTATTTCTTTTCTTTGTTGTTATTTTTAATATTTTTATTTTGTATTGTAAACTCATGGTCGGTTCAATTGTCTTATACAAAGACATAATGTAAGATGATATCACAATGATTGGTGAAAATAATTATGAACTAGAAAACACGATCCCTAAAAATCATATAAAATCAATTTTTTTTTCTTATCTTAAAGGAACACTTTATCCATAAGGAGAATAAAGAAATAAGTAAAGGATAAAAGAACATGACATTCCTAGAAAATAACAACTTAAATTAAAAGAATGATTGCATTGGTCAATTAGAAATAGTATTCTAAGTGTAGTTACATAAACTTTTCTAATCATATAGTCAAACTTTAACTACATATGTAAAGTTATTTATAGAAGCTGAGACAATTATGCCAATTAGAATATCAAAACTAATATCTCTCGAAAATATAGTTAAAAATTACTCTTTAACATTACAACAACCACAATTAAGTAGAAGACCTTATGAAAGATATGACTACCAACTTTATTTGGAGAAATGTCTCTCGTAAAGATGGTAAAAATTGATATAGAAATTTAAATAAATCACAATGTAACTTAGATAGAAAATCTACCCATCGAAATATGAAATTTAACACTACATAAAATGAATTTCTTACAACTGTAAATTTAATATTTTTGAAAAAACTAATTGAATTTTTGTTTATAAAGTTTTACATGTAATTAATGGTTTAAAATTATTATTTAGAAACAATCTCAATCCCCTTGTTACCAAACAAGTAACCCGTTATCAATAGAATCTGTCAACTTCATCTTATCTCTACTAATTCTAATCAAATATTAACGCGTTGATTGAGATGGTATCACATTTACAACCAGAAAATTTGAATGATGCATTTCAGGTTTTAGTTTTTTCATTAATGTACTCAATTTTTCTAAAAAAAATTTAATATCCGGAAAGATACGAAATTTTCAAAAATATCTATCATTAACAGATATTACAATAAGTAATAGTTTCACAATTTTTTAAGAAATATTATCAAGAGTGCCCCTTAAAATTTATCTTTTCTTCACAAATCTCTAATATCAAGAATTTTAGGAAAAAGATCAAATTTGGTAACAAGTTTGTCTATCTCAACAATTAACTTCTAGAGAGAAAGTTGTGTTAATACTTATTATTTTATTAAATTAAGGATTTTTAATACTAATAGAGATGTTCTAAAACCAATGACATTTCTAAAAAAATAATTCAATACAAATAAACTTTGTATATAAAGAGGATAAATATTAGGTCAAATTTATCATAAATTCAAAAAAATTAATAATTTTCTGAAATAAAAATAAATTATTTAACTAGTAAAATAAGAATCACTTCCTATAACAATATGGCCATCATTGAAGAAAATAGTGAGAAAATTAGTAAATTTAACACAAATGTAATAGTAATAACTTAAAAATTTGTTAATAAAGAAGAAAAATGTATAATTTTTATGCTAAGAAAACCATTAAAGATTACAAATGTATTTACGACATTAGAGGTTAAGAATATGAAGATACATTATCGTCTACGTTATTAAAACGATTGTAAACAAAAAATGACAAAGATAAATAAAGATATAGACCTCAAATCATGCTAATTTCAAAAATCAAAAGTAGAAGATGAATTATTAAACTATGAGTAAAATAATGATTTTTCCCTATTGTAAATAAAGATTTATTGTCTTATAAAAGAAAACATTATTTTTATTAATTGGATATAACTTTAACAATAAAAATCTCTTTATTCTAAAAACTATGAATGATTAAGAATATTTTCAAAGTTTTTAGTTAACTTTTAAAACTGTAATAATTATTAATACCATGAATAAAACGAAATGAAGTCACTTTTTTTTGTTTTCTTGTTTTCTAGTAAGTTTATTTTGAATATCATATGATATACAAATGCAAAAGCTTCAATATTATAAAAAAATATTAAAATTTAAGTAAATTAAAACATATCAAGTATAATAAAAAAAGATGAACGAAAATAGACACTACCGTGGATTCAATAAATTCAGGTATTATAATTTTAAATAAATTAAAAATCTTAAATAATTAAATATTTATTTATAATATTTACAAAACTAATATATAAAAATATAAATATAAATAAACTAAATACAAGTATATATAAACATAAATATAAGAAAACTATAAAAATAAAACAGTGTTTTGATTTTAAATATTAATTTCCAAGAATCAAGGAAAGTTATAAAATAAACAATCATAATTTGATATCATAGCCATAAAACATAAAAATATATTATTGAATAAAAAATTCACCCATTAATCATTCGAGATTATTAATAATATTAATATAAATATATATTAAATATTAGTAATAAATTTTCGTTATTCATGCGCAAAATGCAAAATGTGGAGCCCTGTTAACAAAAGCAGTGAACGTAGTTTCATTTACATAAACACAGAATTCAAAATGCAAAATGTGGAGCGTCTCAAGAAAATGATTAAACTACAAAAAGAAAGATGCTATGCAGTATTTCCAGCATATAAAGATTCCATTCCTCGAGATTGTGGCATTCCTTGATCAATTCCACCAACAGTACCATACATTCCTTTCAGGGAAAACAAATCGACAGTTTTCATAATCCTCGATTAAACATAAATTAGAATTCCACAATCTCATAAACAAAAATAACACAATATAATTCAATAAGGATTAGAGTTGTAAAAATAGCGGCCTTTAGAATGAAGATCTAAATAATATTTTAAATATTATTTTTTAATTTTTTTTATTATAAAGAAAAAATATTTTATGATAAAAATGAAAAGAAAATTTCTAGCCTAACAACAAAATGAAAAAAATAACAATTTCATATGATTAAAAAAATAAAATGTACAACAATAAATATATAATCTTTTATATTGAACAACTTTGAAAGAATCATGTTACAAATTAATTTAAAATAATAAAAATAAATTATAAATTATGAATTTAAGTAAATAGTTAATTTTTATAAAAGAAAAACTACTTATGCAATAAAAGATTAAAAACGTAACTTATAAATAAAATAAAATATATATTATAATTTACAACATAATAATTTAAGTTTCAACCTAATTAAATTTATAAAAAAATTAAAAATATAATAAATTTATATATTTATATATTTATTAAAATAAAGGATATAGTTTTGGAAAATGGGATAAGAAATGCGATTCCTGCCCTTGTCCCATCTCTATAGTAAAATTTTGTTATCCAATTCTTGCCTCCAACCAGATATTCTTAGTAATAATTTGACTGACAACCCTACTAAGCAGGTTCGCAATTTTTTGAAGTTAAGTAGAATAATAGGAATGGAAACCAACCTCAAACTCCTGCAGCTCGCATTTGAAAATACATCTCAAGTTATGATCTGATATCAATTAGGTATAATCTTAAGGAGTTCTATATCAAATAGAAGAGTCTTATCTATCAGCCCTTGGTTCCTCAGAACAAAGTCCAAGGCTCGTTGACCCTAATGAACAACACGACTCTATTCTGATGAGAATTTATACTCTGTTATACGTTAATTACAAAAAAGAAAAGAAAATAATAATAATAAATAAATAAATAAGAAAAAAAAAGACAATCATTACCGAAAATGTTGTTGGTCGTGGGCCTCTCTTGTTGAAGTCATTCTCAGGGTAACCTAATTCTGGGGGAACTATAATCCTGCAAAACTGCGAACTAGATAGTGAAATGATATTTGGCAAACAATATATTGTTTTTATAATTTAATGAACTTGCATCAATGTTGCCCTTCTAAATTTTATCTTTGTATCATGGAGAAATTAGGGGAATTGAAAATGTGACATTCAGAAACTTTTTGGGTTATCATCAGATTTGATTTTTCTATTAAATTAATATGTGAAATCTTCAATTTTTCCTCTCATTCCATCCTTGTCCCGGTACAACGTTTAATCAATAAAGAACCCTTTCTACTATACCTATATAAATGTATTGTATAATCAATATATGTAATTGATTATTACATTCCAATTCCATCCCGATACATCCCAAGAAAAATCTCAAATTGGATCCTAAAATTGACTAGTGTGAGCTTGTACATGCGGAATCCTCATGAACCCACGTTAATTTTCTCTCAAATTCTGTAGATGCTAATGAAAAAAGAAAAAAATTTGTCACAAACTCTCTCTTAGCCATGTTCTGTTAAATAGCAAACAAAGTAACACACTTTTCTCTTCCGTACTATTGATTTATCCTCTCTCCTTCAAGCAGGCATCTTTAGAGTGAAATGGAGATGGTAGCAAGAACCATGGTGGATTGGTTTAGGTGCTTTTAATAAAAAAGTTCAACACTGACTACATCATCATGATATATACCATTCCTTCAACTAATTAAAGCGTGATTTTTTTTCTAGCATTATTGATAAATGCTTGATAATTTCTAGATGCAGTAAAAGCTGTGTTTTCAGTGAAGATAGATTCAGCACCTTCTAATGCTACCAAGAGCCATGCCTGAAACAGCTTCCTCAAAAGCTGGTATTACCTAAACATCAAACCATGAAGGGCCATAGTAAGTCTATAGTTAAAGTATTGAAGGATCACCAGCATTTGAATAGAATCCCAAAAGATAAGAGGGTATCATATATATGACCCCTTTGTTCTTGCTACATAAGACAACTGTTTGAACATTGAGCACGACCTCACCATGAATAGTAGATCTACAAGCCGGTTCTACCCTATGAAGTTCAGTGAGTCTTCATCCCTAAGTCCGACCAGGAACAAGAACCGTCCAATTAGCTCAAATTATACGTGGAGGAAAGCGCCAAGATCTTCGTAACTTACCCTTTTCACCCCCACATGACACAATCCTACGTGGATCCCCTATGTAATGACAAGTGTATTTGTAATAGCCTATATATATCACAATAAAGGGTGATATGACATATGATCACTCATACTCATATCAATCCTATATTTTCAACTAAAGCCTAAGATGATATGCTACATTACAACTAATAACCCTAATCTTAAATGATGAATGCAAAAGAAATTCAGCAAACATGAACAGCAATAATTAAGTTTTTTGGAGGAAAAAATATATATCGAGCCAATAATAAACCACAAATTCAAAAAGACTCAGACGTGCTTTTCATTTAAAGTGCAAAATAAGAACATGGCTCTTGCGAATAGACCAGTATCTTTACCTCTTGAGATCCCACCCTAAATTTAAAGAACTCCTTGTCATCGCCCTGCAATTTAGAGCATAAAAAAAGAGTGAGTCTGTTACTTGTGTATATTACAGGACTTGCTCTGATAAAACAATAGACCGAACAAATACCTCAAATGAACCACCCTTTGTCTTATTGCGAGCTTCAAATATACGGCCATAATACCCTATGGTATAACCATCCCAATCAACCTGATTACATCCAAATATCATAGCCAGCTTCACTTACCAATTAAGAGATGAACTAGAAGCATTATAAATTTGAAACTACTGCAGTGTACATACAGCCTATTTGGTTAACCATTTTGACTTATTCTGGTTTCCAACCCCTTACAACAGAAGGGGAGTTTAGGTAATAAAAAGAATGCATTGTCTTGTTTCTTAAGTGCTTCATTATAGAATAACCTTGTTTTCAAACAGATTAAAATGCAATACAAATAAATAAAAATGAAAATCCCCCTACTTAAAAATATGGAAAGAAAAACCATCTACTAAAAACAAGTTGAGTGATTTACCACAACAGTGTCTCCAATCTTCGGCATTGGGCCATTGCCTGCTCGTAGGTCCTACATTTTTCTTGTTTATGATTAAATGTAGTAACTAAACAAAATTAAGAGGACGTCAATGCATAAATGACAACAGCTAGTTTCCAATCGAAGGTAACCTTATACTGAAGACCAGAATCCGTTGCACTGTAGTCTGGATAACTCATTCTTGTTTTTCCATAGTCCTTCCCTCTCAGTGCAGGCACTGTATATCCCAAACCATTACTTTAAGTTAAAACTCTTTTGTCTTTAATCTAAGATACGTTACAATTTGGATTCTGTTTATACATATTATTCAGTAGATTGGTTTGTTTGTTTTTATTTTATAAATATTATGCTTTAAGCCTTTAATAAAGAAATTAATTACTATCAGCAAAATCAGACGCAGAAGCAACGAGTCCAGGTCCATTTTCAGAAGCATTCCAGAGAGCTCCTACTACTATACCAACCCATGATACCAAAACGCTTCGTCTTTCCACAGCTAATGCTCCATAACCATTACCCGATCTTTCAATTCCACCTATAAAAACCATTAACCCCAAAAAATAATTCAATTACAAAATTACTTTACTGAAAGATTGATATTATTCGATGTATAAAAGAATAGCAATTACTAATTTTTTTTCTGCGAATAAGAATCACTAACCACGAGGAGAATTGAGACTCCTTGAGTGAGATTGCTTCTCTGGTTCTTGAAGAGATTGACAACCGTACCATCCCTACAGCATCCATAAACCAAAGGAATTATCATAAAAAAAGGATTAACTGCTAGAATACAAATGAGAGACATACAGTGAAACGACGACGTAGGGAGGAGAATGAAGTTCTTCGATCGGATAATGTCGGAGAATAAGGTGGACATCCAACGACTGAAATTGACGCCATACAAAACTAATGGAGAACTACTAGCTGTTTCGCGGGAAGATAACGCCCACTTTGCTGCTTCCTTCGCTCTTATTTCTACTTCTTTAATTTTTACTAGAGGTCCAATTTTGAATGTAAGAGTTTTTGCTTAATTAGCTTGATTAGTTCTAAGATAAACTATGTTACGTAAGTTATAATAAACTCATTTCATTTAAGTCAAATTAAAATCAATTGATTTTCAAATGTATTAGACTGAAAAGTTAATAAGTTCTTATTTAATATTGTGAAAAAATAAAACAAAAATATTAACATAAATATTACATTTTTATTGTATTTATATAAAACAAGAAAAAAATTTCATTTTTTAATTAAAATATTCTATAATCATATTATTATAACTTTAAATTTTTTTATTATTAACGAATACATTTTGTTAAATAAACTATATTAACTAACTCATATGAAATGGATTTTTTAATTTGATTATATTAACTTAAAATGAACTTTAAATTATTCATTTATCACCATTATTAACATTCCATTAAGTTGAATTTTTTTTCAATATTTTAAAATATTAAAAAGCTAATACTTTTAATAGAAATATAAATTTATAATCTTATAATCATCCATGTATTATTGAACTTCTTAAGCATTGAAAAAATTCTTAGTCATGGCTCACTAATTTTAGGAGCTTATGGTTAGTAGCTTGGGATGGTAAAAGTCAATATATCCCTTGTGTTTTAAATGATACATGTATAAATGAAGAGAGAGAAATTATTATTTATATCAAAAGTTTAATAAAAGAAAAAAAATATATTATATACATAAATTTATATCAATTTTAATAATTTTTAAAATAATTCCAATACATGACATAATATTACTATTGTGGATGTAAAATTGGATAATACTAACATTTTTCTATAAAGAAAAATAATAAACCATTATGCTTAAAATGAGCCATATTAAGATAACCTCTATGCCATGTAATGATGGAACGAAAGAAATTAAATTTATTTATTTTTTGATTGATAGGAATGAAACTAACAAAATCCCATTATAACATTAAATGAAACATAAAATAAGACATTAAAACCCACTTTATACCTCTACTATCCCCAATTAGCATTTATATTTGTATCTATATTTTCCCGTGCCATTCCAAGGCGCCTAAGTTGTCCTTTTAACTACCAGATTTTCAACAACAATGTAACGGCATAGTAAACATTGAACATGATCATTACAGAATTTCTTAACCTTTCATAAGCCATCAAGGGAGAAAGAGGAGGCTGTAAACAATATCAAACACCAAACTTAAAGCAAACTCATGACACATCTATAATGTGTTACAGAGCTCCCCAAATACATTTACAGGAAGACTGAAGCCACCAGCTTTTATTGACTCACAATGAGAGTTAACCACAACGCTCACAAGCGCACAATTGATAAATAAGTAATTCTCAATGTTTACAGGCTCACAAGCTTAAGAGAGTTTGCTTTTTCTTGCAGGGTATCAAGCAAGCTGTCAAAGCTCTTCTTGAAGGAATCTACTCCTTCAACTTCAAGTTGAGAACCGACGTAGCTCCAGTCAATTCCCAACTTCTCAAGGGCACTGTAAATACCTTCAGCTTCAGACACATTCGAATCTATGGTCCTTGAAACAGTACCATGATCAATAAATGCTTGTAAAGCTTGATCAGGCATTGTTGAAACCTTCAAAGGTGAACACAAAAACAAAATGTTAAGCAAACTAACGGAGTAAACTAGTTCCTAAAATCATTAAAAATGAAAATTTCCTTCACAAGCTTAAGGTGATGGCTCACCGTGTCAGGACCAATGAGAGGAGCAACATATAAAGTGTCAGAGTAGGCAGGATTCTTGACACTGGTTGAGGCCCACAATAGCCTCTGTTTCTTAGCACCTTTCTTCACCAAAGCCTCCCATCTAGGACCAGAAAATTTCTTCCGGTAAAGATCATATGCTAAAGCTGCTTGAGCTACTGCAGCCTAAGTGAGACAAACAAATATAAGATGTCAGTCAATCTCTAAATCTCAGGATAACTACATGAAAAAAAGCAAACAATTAGACATCAGATTAAGTTACCTTTCCACGAAGGTCAAGGGCCTCTGGTGTCCCAATCTTCTCAAGCATTTTGTCAATAAGGGTATCAACCCGACTGACAAAAAAAGAAGCAACACTTGTCACTCTGGACAGATCCTCTAACCCAGAGGCCTCGAGGCCATCAAGGTAAGCATCAATAACTGCCTTGTATCTTGAAAGAGAGAAGATAAGCTGTGCATGGAAGAAAACAATAATTCAACACATTTGTATAAGAAAATTGTAATCTTGTAGATCGAGACATGCCAAAGAAGTTTAGATTTGGAACAGACAATGAGTGCTCTTCCACTGGGCATACAATCATATGATCTCATGCAATAACTAAATGTCATTCTCTATCTCAACTTATATTATAAGTACCTTTGTCCAAGTGACATGACACAAACATGAGTGTGGGTGCTCAGACACTCAACTTGATGTGAATTTACACAAAAAAAAATTGAAAATTAACATGTCCAACACTCGGATACGTGTAAAAAAATTTAAGGCTATCGGTATCTTAAAAAGAGTACTCAAACATCATATCTACAATAGTGAGTAATCATCAGATCTATGTACTTACAGTCACATTGACACTGATTCCATTTGAAATAACTTCTTTAATTGAAGGGATGCAGGGAGCAGTAGCGGGAATCTTTATGTACACATTGGGGCAGTTGACCACTTTATATAACCATTTTGCAGCGTCTACAGTCCCTGTAGTGTCATCAGCAAGCTTAGGAGAAACTTCAACAGATACATAGCCATCACCCCCATCCGTTTGGTCATAAATTGACTCAAAAAGCTTGCAGGCATCTTGGATGTCCTTCACCACAAGTTCCCAATAGGCACTTTCAATGTCTTTTCCTGACTTTACAAGTTCCCTGAATATTTAATTTAGTTCAAGCTGTTAGTCTAGCAAAATCTTGGTTTCAAAATTTACGAAGTTAAAATTTCCTTGCACCATTAAAAATGGTAAAATAAGATTCTTCTATTAGTGTATAAAAAAAGTCATATTGATAAAGAAAGATATTAGTGTAATATTTATTAATATGAGAGCACTCTTCCTTTGGAAGTTAACCTTTAGCATTGATATCACATACTGCTCATACACTATACCAAAAAAAAGACCTCACATCAAAGAAAAAAAGAAAAATGATCCAAATAAAATTAAAATATAATAAAAATAAGTTAAAAATTAAAACTATTGTGTCAAACGACCCCACATTTTGATGGGGTGTTAGTGTATAAAAAAGAGTGTTTCACATTAATTAAGAAGGATATTCATATAGTTTTTATAAATAATATGAAATTTACATTCTTTTAAGAGGTTAATCTTTTAGAATTTGATGTCTAATGTTATTTATACACTATACAAAATTTACATAGTATCAGAACTTAAGTAGATCAATGAACCAAGAAAAAAAAATAATGTGCCTCTTATGGGAAAAAAATACATGAGCATTACAAAAAGAAAAAAAGATAAGTGACCCAACACTTGTAGAAATGTTTGATAACTCCATGAAAGTATAGCTCTTTAACCATTCTAAACTAGTTGGTTGTCTTATTTTAGAAGTGAATATTAGTTAAAAGACTTATCTTATGTATAAATATGCTAATAAGGTGGAACGACATCAATCAGAGCTTAAACGGAAGAGATATTGAATTTTTAGAGAAATTATAAAACTACCACCCACTCAATCGAGGGTTCCAAAGGGAATTCATTATCGTAGCTCGATCGATCCAAAAGAGACTCGATCGAGCTTCGCTCGAACTTCAATCTAGTGCTCTCAAATTGAAACAATACCGTAGTTAAATCAATTGGGTAAGGGTCTCAATTGATCGAGTGGGGCAAAATTTAACACATCAATCTTGTTTTACATCCAACTTTCAATCTTAACTATTAGATAAATGCTAATACGATTTCTAAACCAACAGGAACAGTTTTAGACTTATATAAGCAAGAGCTTGGAACATAAAAAGAACACTTCTGTCCCATCAATGATTGAGAGCAAGTTGAACAACAATCAAAGAGCAATTGAAAGGAGTTAAAGATTGATCATCCGTAGCCAAATTACCACATAGAATTCTGTAATACTTTCTTAATTAGATTCTTTCCATGAAATCATCTATGTCATTCTTAATTATATTTAGAACGATGGGTGGCTAGGTTCCTTATTTATGATTTTGGTTGAACCTACGCAGCATATTATCAAAATAAAATTTATTTATGTGAATTATATATTTAATTGATATCTTAATTAATCTTATATTTAAGGCTTCAATTAATTGACCATTAATTGCATGATTTTAAGGTTTATGTTCTAGCTTGAAAAAAGTGAAATATGAATTATTCTTAGATTAATTAACATGTGCATTGGAATAGTGCAAAAGTATGACTAATATATGTATAAGTATGACTAATATATGTATAGAATTATAATATGTGTTTTTAATTGTTGTGTAAGCAAAACAACATAAAAATGTGATTATTTATGTGAAGTCATATATGATTGCTTGAAAATAGTCATCGACATCTAAGATCATGTAGATAATATCATATTTAGAGAAATTATCTAGAGATTATTTTAAATTACATGTGAAATGGTAAAGGGTTTCCGAAATACTAAGTTTTTCTCATTGATTAAATTATACATTTGGAATAGTGTTAGTTTAGTAGTAATAATTAGCTATTAATAAAATTTTCTTTATTATTAGCCTAAATAGTATTACAACTACTTAGTACTAGTACTTTACTACGAAAGAATCCACTCATCGAGGATCAATACTCGTGCTTTAGTACTATATTATTTGTATTTATTTGTATGACCCGTATACTTGCAGACCACGTGTCAATCTTAGTGTATAAAAAGAATTTCTTACATTCATTAAAAAATATATTAATGTAGTGTTTATAAGTACTATGAGTCTTCTTTTGGAGGTCAATTTTTTAAGATTGATGTCTCATGTTGCATATACATTATACCAAAATTTACATCTTCTACTTCTAGTAATCCAACATCCGCTAAATGTTTGCATTCTCAATTCAAGGTGGGCAATAAAGCAGAATAATATTTAAATACTCAGGACTCACAACGTGATTAATAGACTGAAGTACTAAACTAGAATACACTATTGATCTTAAACATATAGAGCCTAGAGGCATAAAAAAAAGACATGACGAGCCTCTTCATTCAAAATTTACAGCAAAAAAGTTCAGGGGTGCACAACCCCATTATGCATGCAATTTGTGGATCCATATGTACACAATTCATATCGCTAACAAATCATAACAAAAGATATAGACGAAACAAAAAATGGGACTTTACCTGAACTGATCGTTGTAGGCATTTGAAGAAGAGATCGCTTTCTGGAAAATCTACAGCCATGAAATATAAAATACCAGGTCAAATGGGATTAGTACACATAAATGAACACGTAATTCAGAAATTAAAGAGAATGATTAATTACCGCTGGATTGCTAGTTACACCTCTGACACCACTTTCAATCAGAGGTACAAGGTCTGTAACAGGTCGGCAAAGGTTATCATACCAAGGACTCTGACCTTCCTTCTCATAAAGATCATGAAGAACAGTTCTCTGGGTCGGATTTCCAATCCCACCAACTTTTGAGCATCTAACACTACAATAAGCAAACCACCAAAAGAAAACTAATCAAGTAACCAGAAACGAAAACAAAATGAATAAAGGAGAATATTAGAGACTTACGCCAGGGCGGATTTGAGGGCTGGTTTAGTGGGAAGAGACAACTTAAAGGAAGAGAAATTGGCGTGTAGATCAGAGCTGGATCGGAAAGCGATTAAAACCCTGGGTTGAAAGGAAGGAGTTCTGAAGCTAGATGATGATAGAGAAGAAGCAGGGCTAGGGTTTGAGAGCTTTGAAATGGAAGCCATGGCGATCAAAGATAGCTGCGAGAGACAAAGAAGAATGGGTTTGGTGAGACAGAGTAACCAAAATGATCGACGAAAATGGTGGGTTTTTTTCAACTTTAAATAGGAAAACAATATATTCAAACTTCAGATTCACAGGGATAAAAATAAAACTACAAAAGTAATTAAGGAATATAAAAAAAAAGTATATAATATGATTTTTTAAAATAGTGTTTCATGATGTTATTATTTTATTATAAAATTTTATTTATTTAATTTGTACTCTTTTTTATAATTTTTAATAATTTAAATTGAATAATAATACATGGCTGATGGCTCTAAAAAAAAAGGATAGTGATATTTATATTTTTAAGTTTTTTAATATTTTATATTAAAGTTTTTAATTTTTTATATTCAATACTTTTAATGCTAAAATCTAAATATTTTATTAATTATTATAAAGTAAGTATGTGTTATGGATTACAAACTTATAAGCTTGTTTCTAATATTAAATTAAAATAAATAATATTATTTTAATAACTTTTTTATTAAAATAAATATTTTTATTATCAAGTTTGATAAAGTATAAACCATTAATAAGGATGGAATTGAAAATTAGTACTAAATTATTTTAAAAAAATTAATAATTATTATATTTTAACAAAAAGTTATTTATATACATATTTTTATTTTAAAAAAAATTATAAAATATTAAATAATAATAATAATAACTAAATATTAAAATAAAAGAATTATGTAAAAATTTCATATTAATTAGCATTTTATCACCGCAAATGATTGAGCTTCATATTTTTTAATGTAAGGGAGTAAATACATATTAAAATTTAATTTAAAAAATTTAATTGATATTTTTTTTTCTAAAAGATAAATTATTTAAAAATATGATAGTTGTATGATTTTTTCACCTTTATTTAATTAAGTAATGTAGTATTATTTTATAAATGAATAATTTTGGGTGTCTACTAATCAAAAGTTTTTTGTCATGAATTTTTTTTATAAATGATAATTTTATATCATAATAATAAATATAAAATATAATTATTTATAGGAATATAATAAATAATTTATATATGTTTCTTGAATAATAAAATAATTATGATAATATCATTATTCATAATTTAACATATTTTTTTTATTTTTTAAAAGAACTTTAGGTTTATTTGGTCATATAATTTAAAAATTATTTTATATATTTAAAAATATGAAATTATTTTTAAAATAATTTAGTATGTTTGGCGGGGATAAAGTACTATTAATTGTGTAATTTCTATAAAGATATTTATAATCTATTTTTAGATAATATTAGTTTAATAAATATTTGATAATGTAATGTACGGGATTTAGAGTTGTTTACGAACGCGACTTATGTTGCGCGTGTACGACGGGGATAACTTTTGAAAAATTAAATTAATCTATTAGTCTATTAAAATTTCAATTATATCCTTTTAAATTTTTTTATATGTAATGTATGTAATTAAAATTGTATTTTTTTTCAATTTATTATTAAATTAACTTATCTAATAATTATTAAATTAATACTAAATAAAAATCCACTAAAATATCTTTATAAAAAATCCTAAGATTAATAAGACCTTTATCCATGTTTAAACTTTTAAATTATAAATTTTAAAAATAATGTCAATTAAAATAAAAAAATTAAAAACACCTCTCACATGTTTTCTTTGTGTCAAAAAACCGATAAAAATACGAAAAATGTCATTTACGAAAGGCATAGATTACCAGGCAATAGGAGTATCCAATGGTCCGTTTCGATCCGATTTTGGGAAAAAATATTTAACTAGATCGGACCGTTTGAAACAGTTTTAATTATTATAAATCAGATCGAATCGTTTGATTTATAAAACCGTTCGATCTAATCCGGTCTAATTTAGTTTCTGTTTTGATTCGGTTTTTTGGACATCTTTAATGAAAAATAATGTGAAAATTTTAATATATTTATTAAATTAGTTCGGTCTGGTTCAACCGGTTTAAACCGAATCTAACCGTTTGAAAATGGTTTTAATAAATACAAACCGGACCGATTTAAGTCTATCACATATACAGATTAAAAAAAGGCACTTTTTATATTACAAATTATTGTAAAATAATCATTTATATAATATATAATTATTATTTAAAATAATATAATTTTTTTTATCTATAATTAACAATCATACCAATTATTATAACACTAATTTTTTTTAATAAATATAATTTTTAATAAAAAAACCCTTATAATAAACCAAATTTTTATACAACAATTTAATTTGATACTTACATCAAAATTTAATTTATATGTTATAATTTAATGAATCATTAATAATAATTGATCATATATTTAACTTTAAATTTAATAAAAAATTAATATATTATTTAATGTATATATTAATAGCACTACTTATTTTGAAAAATATATATACATAATTTTTTAATTTAAATTTGTCGTCACTTTAATTTTTATTAAATCACCTTAAACAACATACTTAACATACATACCAACTAATAACATTATTATTTATTTTTAATTAAGAAAATACTAGTTATTATTAAAATATTATTTTTATTGTTATGAATTTTAAAAATGTTAAATTTATTACTTTAATTAGATGATTGATCACATGATAACTTAAGACTTTAAATTAGATGGTTTTTTTTTTGGATATCAATTTATATAACATTAAGATTTTTTTTTAAGTACAAAAAAATTTACATAGAAAAAGATACAAAGTTTATTATGTAAGCACTTGTAGAAGATAATTGACTCTCAATTTCAAACAATGTCAAAAAAGTAGTTTTGAAAAGTCAATACAAGTTGCATTTCTTCAAAATGATATCTATTCGTTGGATACTTGAACATGCAACCTTATAACATTGCCTCACTTGATAGATCAGTATTTTCGTAACATTGACTCAAAAAAATTGTAATCAAACACCTATCCTTTCCAAGCCAATAGGCATCCTTGCCTACTTTATTGCTAGCAAAAAAAAAAAAATTAATAAATAAATAAATAATTACAAGGTTTCATTTAAATTTGGATATAGTATAATGAAGACCCGGAGTTATACTACATCTACCACAAATCGTTCACAAGAAACCAAATGTTACAACTAATGAACTCTACCACCATACTATATGAATAAATAAATTTTTAAACAAAAATTGATTATTATATATTTTTTAATTACCTTACACCTAAAATTATATTCATAACCCTTAAAATTAGTATTTTTTTAAAACTAAGTTAAAAGATGATAGTATATGTGACATTTTGCAACAATTAAGGACATTATAAAAAAAAATTGAAACCTTAAATATATTAATAAAAAAAGTTAATTTGATATCCTAATTAATGTATGAGTGTCTTTCTTACCTCCTATTATTAAAATGTTTCATTTTAACACACAAATTTAATTATTGATATCTCTTTAATTATTATTTGTTTTTTGTTATTGATAAATTAACATATAATATACATGTAATCTATGATTGAAAAGTAGTAAATATTATTTAAAATAGTTAAAAAATAAAAGATGTATTAATATTTAAATTAATATAACAAAATAAAATATTTTAATTACATAATAATAATAATTAAGGTATCTCTCAAGTAAAGAAACCATGGGCTTGATTCTTGGGAGAGGAGATGGAGAGAGGTGTTGAAGAGAGAGACGATAGTTGGGGAAAATAGAGGACTCAAAGCATAAGTTCATAGAATTTTCCAAAGAAAATCGGAGAGAACTTTTTTTTATTACTGTTTTTCTATTATTTTTCTCAACATTTTTTCCCCACCCTTATCCTCTACAAAAATGAACAATAAACATGTTTTGTTTGAGATTTTTTCTTTGTATTCATCACGTAATCTCTAAAAAAAGGGATAATTTTATCAATTTATACCACTAGACGAACTAATAAAAATAAATAAAGAAATTAGAGGCTCAGATTTGTGACCCAATTCTGCTTAATTGAAATATTATAGTGGCACATAAAAATGGCATCCTAATTCTTCTTCCTCTACCTTCAACCTTTGTATGTCTGTCTTTGTTTGAGGTTTTTTGGGTCCTAATTGCTTCTTGGTATCTTCTTTTTCTACAACCAAAATCTTAAAGTCTTTGATTTCAGTTGCTTTGTTCTTACTCATCTTGGTTTGTTGTTGATTTATTGGTGGATTTGAAAGGCTCAAGAAATTGGGTAGGTCTTGTGGTTGTTTTGAACCCTTAGAATCCATGTTACAATACGAGGGAAAAAATATGGGAAAAACGACTGTTTAGTTGCTTATTATTATTTTTTATAATTATTTTTAGTTTGTCTAGGGGTATAAAATGACGTAATTGCCTATTCCTTGAAATCACGTGAAAAACGCAAGGAAAAAAATCCCAAATAAAACATGTTATACTGTTTATTTTTGCAAGTTTTGAAACCATTTACAAAAAATAAGTATTGAAAACCTTCCAAAACATATCAAAAGGAATACCAATTACAAAACATGGATAACTTTACTATACCAAACCCTTTTTTATTTTCCTCCTAATTTTCCCAGATGCAAACACACCCTCCATTAATAAAGGATTCAATATGAGAAAATCATACACTTATATACCAGACACCATTTGGCACTCATATTCGATGGAATACATACAGAAATAATCTTGACATCTCAAAGCCATAGAAGAAGATGGAACTCAACTTCTCTGCTAACATCACACAATTAAATTTGCTTGTTACAGAGTGAATCCAGAAGCATTACACACGATAATTAGTGTGCCATGATTATTTAAAGTACATAAATGTCTAAAGCAATAGCAATGGCAGCTAAAAGAGCTGGCAATTCATTCCATTAACTACCATCAAAGGAAAATTCAAACAAAAATCCTGTTTCATTATTTTAAAAAAAATTATATAAAAAATAGCACAACTCAACAGGCAAATGAAATTGTCTTCAAGCCATCAAAAGTTGACGCAGAAGAAACTTTAAATTATGAAATCTCATTAAAAAATACTGAAATGGAAAAGGCCGCCTTGTCCATCCTCATCCAATCAGCAATTTGTTCTCTTCCATGAAGCTGTATGTGGGTACCTCTAAATTATATGGTGCAGGCCCCTTGCGGATCCTGCCAGAAATGTCATAGTGCGAACCATGGCATGGGCAAAACCATCCTCCAAAATCACCAGCATTTGGCAAGGGAATACACCCCAAATGAGTACAGACTCCTATAACTACAAGCCATTCTGGATCCTTAACCCTTTCTGCATCCTGTTGTGGGTCCCTGAGAGATGCAACATTGACAGTATTTGCTAACTTAATATCATCCTCAGTCCGACGCCTGATAAAAACAGGCTTTCCTCTCCACTTCACTGTCACAGTAGTGCCAGGCTCAATGCTAGATAGGTCGACCTCAATGGAAGCAAGGGCAAGGACATCTTTACTAGCAGACATGCTAAGAACAAACTTGAGAACCAGAAGCCGGATCAACGAAGCATAGACAAACCTTCCACCTGACAAGACAAAGTAAGCAAATGCACGCTTGCTGGGGTCACCAGGTGGATAGCGTTCATGGTTGTGTTCATCATACACAATTTTGGAGGTAGGGTTCTTAACAGCTGCCACTGTAGGTGGAAGGTCTGAGATCAAACCCATATCATGTCCAGCAGCAAGGGCTTCAGAAGAAAACCCTGCAGAGAGAACCAACCAGCCATCAGTTGACTGTGGTTGGCTTCACAAACTCATGCAAGCAGTAGCCAAAGCTAACCAACACGTGAATAAATATCATTATTCTCAAATGCAATTGGAGGATGTTATAGATATTTACAAAAGGTTTATACAGATAAAGCTACGTAATAATTGAATTCTTAAAGACATAAGCATCTGTCATTCATCAACTCCAAACTGTAAATGCAATTGGAGGATGTTATAGATATTTTCAAAAGGTTTATACAGATCAAGCTATGTAATAATTGAATTCTTAAAGACATAAGCATCTGTCATTCATCAACTCAAAACTGTACATGATACAATAACATTACCTGCCACATTGTAAGCGATTTTTTGTATAATCAACGTTTGAAAAAACCAATGACAGACTAAGTCACTTGTAAAAAAACAGCCACTTAGATAAGTGAAATAGAAACAGTGAGATAAGGTCCTAGCCTTGTACAGTGGCAGAGCAGGAGGCATATGTCATACATGACATTAACAAGGTGCAAGTGCAATATGACTACGGACAAAACTAAAACCCACGATTAGAGGCTAAGCACAAAGAATATAATACCATTAATGCTTATATCTATGACAACTAATGTTAAGTAGGAAAACTACCTCTCCCATAACTCATTTCTATGGTCGATCAAATGTTTCGTTCAATCTCGATAGTCAATAACACAGAAAAGTGCAAAGAAAATACAAACAGAAAAAAGAACATGTATGCAGCTACCTAAATGTGCAGAATAACAGAAAAATAAAACAGCTCATAATTTAGCTTACTCCATTAAACGAGCAACGAGTCAAATCACACACTAAATCGAACAACAAGGAATAGTGATTGTAAAGTAGGCCTCTAAAACACATCAAATGCCAGTGATAAATACAAAGATGCAAAAGCTCAAATGCAATAGCGGGATGCTCAATTAGTCATCCACGATCCCATTTGAATAGTCAAATCCTCACATAAGGGAATAATGACCAATTAGAACCAATATCCCCTTCAAAGTTGAACTCTTTTAATCCTGTAATTGGATTTAGGACTTGATTATATCAGAATAAGAACGATGAAAATACCATTATTCGCTAAGCGGAACTTAGTACAATTGAAATCGCAATTGATCAGATCAACTAAATGTTCTGGATTCAATAAAAAAAGGAAATAAACGCAAACCCTAAATCTGAAGGATAAAGGAAGAAAGTTGAAGGGACCTCTGACAAGAGCTGTAAAGCGTTGAGAGGAAACAAAACTGGGGAAGAAGATGATGGATCTGGAAGATGGTGAGGAAGAGGCCGAGTCACGACCATTAGCGCAGTGAGAATGGGCTCCAGAGAACACGGCTGGGCTTGACTGAGACGAAAACGAAGAAGACCATCTCGTCCTGGCGACAGACGAAACCCTCTGGCTCGCAACTCTGAGCATCTTTATTTTCTTCTCTCAATTCTGGTTCTCTTCTAAGTTGCGTTTGATGTCAAAATACGAAACGATACCGATACGAAATGGGCACCGGGAATTCTACAATGCACCATGTAAAATTCTTCAAGGACTAAGCCCGCATCCAACCTACGTCGTATTTAAAATGGCAGAGTTGTCTTTTCTCTCTTCCCTTTGTGCTAGTTTTACGACGTCGTTTCTTTTGATGGTAGCGAAAGTCTTGACTTGTAGTTGTAGCCTCCTTTGAAAAATCTAATAGATGAAGGATCGCTTCGACAAAGTTCAACAACTGCTTGATGAATGGGATGTTTTCGTTCCAAGCAATGTCTTTTGTCACTAAATTAGTAACAATGTAAAAAAAAAATTCTTAAAAATATACGTGTAACATGATTATTAAACAAAAAAATGTTAATAATATACAAAATTACATACATAAATTTACAAGTTTTTGTTTCCTTATATGCTGTTCTGTCAACGTTATTCTTAGTAGTGGACTTCTAAAGGGTGATAAAAATCGACCTCATACTCCATGTTGTCTAAGAAAAATGTTGGGTTTAAAACTTTGGAGCATACAATCATACATTTGTGTAAAGTTTAATCTCATCTCTTTAATGGATATTTTTGACCTTCTTACAGTTTTGTAAGGTAAGTCTAATCTTATCTCTATTTTTTCTCTAATGAATATTTTCGACCTTGGTTTTACGGTTTTGTAAAATAAAGTTTAATTCTTCATCATATCTAAGGCTCTAACATACAATAAAAGAAAGTCAATCAAATACATTTAATTTTTTCTTACTTTTTTTTTCATTCTAATATCATGTTCCAATTTAAAAATCTCTTCTTGTAACTCTAACCTTATTATTTTTAAATCTAAAACATAAGATTTCAATTTAAAAATATTACCATTTTGTCCTTGAATCTTTCTCAACTAACTCTTGAATCACTTGCTTTGACCTTGAATATATATCTCCATCAAATTCACTTGAAGAAATTATAATGCTAATTACGTTGCTAATAATAAAAACTTGTTTACGTCAAAAAATTAAAAAAAAAAAACAAAACTTATTATAACACATTTGCGATTACTTATCCCATATTTGTAGAACTCAAATCTTTCTTTTTGAATTATTATTCATCTATAATGTCAATAATTTACTCTCAAACCCTAAAGGATAAAGATAATCTATATTAGAAACCAATTTTCCAAATACAAATGCTTTAAATTGAAATTCTGAAAAGTCTAAAGATAATCTGAAATTATATCTAAAGGTTTAGGATAATACGATTCTAATGGAAAATTTTAAGCTTAAACGAGTCTATGTGACTTCTTAAAATGTTAATCCACGTTAATCAGTTAAATAGTTTTGTAATTTTAATAAAAAAATTAGTAATAAATTCATTACCATTCATAATTAAGTGATATATTTGTATAAAAAGTATAAATTCGATAAATACATTTGTTAGTTTACTATTATTATTATGTATCATATAATGCAATTTCAATGAAATTTTTTAATTGAATTGGTACTAAATACACTCATAAGAAAATCATGCTAAATAAATACTATTAGTGGACAACAATTTATTTCAATTATAGTCAAATATATAATAGTGTATGAATTATTTTTAAATTTAACAAAAATGTAACCAGAACTATCTCTTTTTTTTCCAAAAAAAAAACTACAAAAGAAATATAAAATTAATAATCCCACTTGTATGTTTAGGGTCGTATTGAAAAAATCAACATGTTTTAGGATAATTTAATATTTTTAAATTAATAAAATATTTTAAGTAAGTTATTTTTCTAAAAAACCCAAAAATTAGATAAAAATACATTTAATGATCCAGGGATAACTTATTCTTAAAAAGAACCTCCAGACAGTTATAACTTTTAATGATTATCAACATAGTAAACCTAAATCAAAATATCAAAAATATCAAAAAATCAATATGGTTAATCAATTAAAAAATAGGTAAATAAATGAAAGTTAAAATTGATGTTTATAGGCCTCGATAAACAACTCAATCCGTTAATTAATATATCATATCGATTCATAATTCATTAACTAGCATATTGTGATAACCCATGGGTCATATCATGCTTGAATTCTTGGCCTATATAAACTTTGTAACGCTTGGTTTGTTGGACCATACTTGATGGACCACTACGGTGACCTATTTACTGCATTTATTTAACAAAATTAACTCGATATATTAATTAATATATCATATCAATACATGCTCCATTAATTAACCCATGACTCATACATAGTCATATGGTGATTAAATTCTTGGCCTATAAGCTTTGTCATAATTGGTCTGTTAGGCCATACTTAATACATTTTAATTTCATAAATTTGAAAAAATATATAATCCCAAAACTTTGTTATAAAAAGTATACTCTAGTCTTGTTTTTTGAGTTTTTTAGAATTAAAGTAAATATCTTCTTCAAAGTTACAAATTAAAGTGATCCAATTAAAAGTCACGGGCATAAGGTGCATCTTTTTGTAAAAGCTCCAAGACCTTTCATGCCCCTCACCAAAAAAAAAAAATTGAAAAGATTTCCTGACAACCCTACCACACATGTTACAGTTGCACGAGGCCTAGATATGCCTTGAAAAGCAATCCAGATCATCGCAACCCTTAAAGACATACCTATAAATCCCCTCTTTAACAATTATAGAAAAAGAATTTATTGTCTACAGTGCAAAGTAATACGTAGTTAAGTACCTAATGACTCACTCCATTATCTAAACTGAGCTCAAGAAAGAGCCTATCAAAGTCTGACATAGACCAACTTTAGAGATCGGCTTTCCCGTTCCCGTTCCCCCTCCTCCAATCTACTCATTAGTTTCTCTTTTCCTGCTGGTAATGCATCTAGAATTTTATTTTATTTTACTATATATCACAAATTTGTGATAAACACAAATAATTTGGTAGTTTATAGTTGAATGTCATTTTGTGTGTCCAATTCTACCATCGAATGATGCACTACCACATCATTAGTGATTATGAATTTGTGAATCTACATTCTGCTTATTGAATGTTTCAACACAAATGCAAACAATCAGCTGAAAAAGAAAATATCCAAAAACCGTTTAGCATATTGCTAAATTCTTTGTTTAGTCACAGAATTCCTCTGATAATACCATCCTAAGTCAAAACAAGTATGGAAACTATAATCTATAACTAAGATTTCAATATGGTGAGGGGGCATTTCTTACAATCTCGAGGCCAGGTCCAAAATGCTGTACATAGATGCCACATAGAATCTCTGCATTCTGTAAAAAGAGCAGGAACACCAATAAAGGCTTTAGTATGAGTAAATCCTGAAAGATGTTTAAAGGATTGGTAGTTTGGTACGCTTTCTTTCCTGTAATTCATTCCAGTACATGTTTTAAATGATATTAAGAAATATTCCTACATCTGAAAATCCATATGAAAATATATCCATGCGCACATCTCAGCATATGTATCAAGATACATATAACTTTGTGGCAGTAGAAGCAAAGAAAAGCAGACTAACCATGTTAGATTTTGACTTCACCCATTCTCGCCTATAAATAAGTAGTGTAACCTCTGCGACAGGAAGCTGGGAAGTGACCGGCAAATTGGCCTCAGAACTTCCAGCCATCTGATCTTGAAGATGATCCACATATGGCTGCCTTACGTTCTCATGGCTTGGTAAAGGATAGTAGGGTTCATAAGACGAAGACAACTCCTCTTGTCGATCAGCAGATTGCAGTAATGAATAGGATGCTGGCAAAGTGTGTGCGTTAAAAGAAACATGTGAGGTTGCAGCAACCGGAAAATGCCGAGCATAATATTCAACAATATTTGCACTGGGTACCAATCGATTCTCTGATTGCGGTAATGGAAAAGATGGTGGCAAAGCGTGTATATTCAAAGAAACATTTGAGGTGTCGTCGGCTGGAAAATGCTGACCATAATGTTCAGCAACATGACTTGCACTGGGGACAAATCCATTCTCCATCTCTTTTGGCAATTGTCAAACCTCCCGTTGTTGAACAGATTGAGATAATGCATAGGATGGTGGCAAAGTGTGCACATTTAATGAAACATGCGAGGATGAAGCAGCCGGAAAATGCAGACCCTCCTGTTGCTGAACAGATTGAGATAGTGCATAGGATGGTGGCAAAGTGTGTGTTTAAAGAAACACGCAAGGTTGCAGCTGCCGGAAAATGCTGACCATAATATTCAGCTACATAATGTACACTAGGAACATATCCACTTTCTGTCTCTTTTGGGAGTTGTGAAGCCTGACTCTCACTTCCATATTTAACAATTTGATCCCGAGCCACCATCTCACATGCAACATCATAACTGGTTAATAGGGACACAAAGATCATAGTTGGTATCATAACTCAAATATTGGGAATATGAACTTAAACATCCAACCAAACATAGACAGATAAAATCTAGAGGAGAGTATAAGCCAAGTCACTTACTCAAATTAAGTATTAGTGCGCGTTTAGCCACTCAAATTCAAAAAGGTATTTTCTAGTCTCTTAGCTTTAAAAAAAGGATCTAGTATTATTTTAATTATTTTTCTAATAAAATATTATTATTTCTTGACAAGTGATTAAAATACAATTAAAATTTGATTTTTTAACAACAATAAAATGACAGCTAAAATGAAATATTTTTCACAAAATATTCATTTTAATATTTGGTTATTATCGCTATTTTATTTTAATATTGCATTGATTTTATTTTTACAAATAAAAATAAAAATATTTATTTAAATAATTTTATGTTACAATATTATTATTATAAATTTTTTATTAAATAATTTCAAATTAATTTCACTTTTATTCGTCTTTTATGACATTTTAATCACTTGATAATAAAAAGTAATATTTTAATAAAAATATCATTAAAATAATATTATTTATCTTTAATCGGTTCTTTTTCTCAAACAATTAGAAAACTTTTAGAATCTAAGAGACTAAACGACATCAGCTTCATAGTCTGATGGACTTTTAAGATCCCTCTTCCTAAAATCTATAGAATTGAATAAGCAAATTGAATGAAGTAAATCCCCATTGCCATTTCATGAATACATGAACGTTGGATGAATTAAGCAAAAATAAAATAAAATAATAACACAAATGTATGGCTGAATAAAAATAATAGGAAAAAAATTGACCTTCTATAAGGATCTGGAAAAGACACAAAGGGCATATCCTGCACGTATAGCTTAGGTGTATCTGCTAAATAATAAGAATCAGAATTACGAGGAAGAGCAGCTTGCCACCAATATGCCGATTATCCATTGGCTGCTGAAGAGATCTTGAATGTTCTTCAACTTGATATCGGTTGTATGGTGAATGTGCAACTACTTGATTGAGTTGAGTACCAAGAAGTTGCAATGAGTGATTTCGGTGCAGCCCAGATAAAAATGTGCCCACAGGATGAGGCAGCCTTGCAGGAAGCCGAAACCTTTCCTCCATTCTAGTAAATGTGAATGGTTGAGTGATTGGGTGGAAAGCTGAAATCAGAGCTGTCACCTATTTCAAACGCAGAATTCATGAGCAGTGAAACAAGTCATGGTTGAACATAAAACATGAACAAAGTTCCTACATATTAATAGGTTACGGAAAAAAAATGTTAATAGTATTTCTTACCTGTTTCCCATTCAGCTCTTGTCTAAACTTAGGACCACCTTGATAGTTGTCTTTGATAACTACCTTTAGCGTACTCTCAGGAAGAGGTAAACACTCCTTGAAATTATTAAATCTTACCTGAACAGAATAACAAGAATATTAAAAAAATACTCAATCATAAATCGAGATAAAAAAAACAATGACTTAGAGAAGGTCAGATGAAGTTCTATGAATCAAAACAGACAAAATTATCAAGTAACAAGAACAGTGATGCAGGAGGTCTATTGATTTAATTCTAAGCTCACGAAGAACTAAGAACTTAGAAAAGAGCTCGTCGGCTCATTTCATTAACAAAGGAAATTCAGCTTCAACGAAGCAAATACAGAGAACAAAACTTATCAACTACATGAAAATAAACCTTGACCTCTATCTATATAGCTGGTTAGCTGCTAACCAGCTTAAACGCAAACAAGATTTATAAAATTTGCGCATTTTGAGCACATGTCTATTAGCCAACTAAGCACCAAACAACAAACCCAACTTATTTAGTAAACGACAAAGTAATAAACTAAATGACCATGAATCAGAAAAGGAGAGCAACTATGCTCCTGCATCAGAGCCCCACTATTAGAAAAGATTCAACCTCAGAATCTTTATGAAAATGTGGAAGCTAAAGACAAAAATTGTACTCATATCGATTAGCCATTTGAAAATTGAACTTGGCTTTCATTCGAATTCTTTAGATCATGAGTCTCCATAAATGGGTATGACTGGTTAAGGTGACCAACTTTGTGTGTGCAAGTTAAGGGACATACTAAGGATTTGTTATAGCGCCACCATTTCACAATATACATTCATAGCCCAAAAATAACAGTTCTCCAAACAATTTCCGTGTGTGGCATGTAGCTTACCAAGGCTGCAAAGAGTGAGTGTTTCAAATACACTACACGGTCCTTGTAAGCTAAAATGTTATTAAAGCATTGTACACCATACTCTCTAGTAATAAGAAATGTTTCAGAGAAGAACCTGAAATAAGAGAGATTGGAATTTTCACCAATATATAAAGCAATTTCAGTATAGCAAAAGAATTTAAGCATGCTAGAGGAGTTGATTAATTTCTTTCCTGGTGAGGGTTGAGGAGCAAACTGAATTGTCGTGCACCAATGCTTCGAACCAATAAAGTACGAGATGATTTGAAGAATATGGTTTTGCACACAACAGAAAGTTATCATTCACAAGGACTAACCACTCAAAAATCATTGAAATCTTCAACCATGGTGAAAGGACAATTAACCACTTGTCTTCCTTTCCAGTGTTGGAAAAAAAACCCAAATAAAGAAGTAAATCCAAGAGATGGGTATTATCATTGAGCAAATGAAGCAATCTGCTATGTCTCCAAAATGATCTAAAACCAATATCCTTGCTTGAAAAATCGGCCACCTCTCATGCTTAACAAATGAACCTTGTTTTTATCACAGAACACCTCTTTAACTCCTTCCCTCGCCAACTCGGCAATCTTGCATGTACTCATGTAAACTAACCACTTGAAGATTGATGAAATTCTCAACTTTGATGAAAGATCAATGACATCACTTAATAACACCTGCTTGTTTATTAAAATCAACATCACACATGCTTCTTCTTATACTTGTTTCCTCTCACTCTTGGGAACATTGGTTTGGTATTTACAATGCGCTTTTTGAAACTTAAATTTTGCTTCATGGATCATAGAACATTGATTAAATGAATTAGCAGCAGTCCTACCTTGCAAGTGGGAAATTCAAGCAGACAAGTTTAGAGCCTTAGTACAATTAATATAAATCAACTGTACCACAATAGTATTGTCCTCCAAACATTTGCAAGTGACTGGTACTGGAGGCTTTAAGATGCCAAATAGATCTTCAGTAACCCCACCAGTTAACTTTGAAACTTGACTCATGGAATTACTTAGAACAACTTCAATTTGTTGCGACTTTTCCTCCAATTGTTTTGGCTTATCTCCTTTCTTACTTCTTAGAATATTTGAAAGAGAGCTAGTACCAATATTAGTCAATGACAACAAGACTCCAAACTGTTACAACTTCAAGTTGATTTGTTGTCTTGTGGAAACTTAAAAATATGGTACTGTAAATGACCTTGTAGGCAGCTCAACACATCCCAAAGGACATGATAGCTTCAAAAAGAGAGGTTGAGATGTCTAAGAGGATAAGGTGTTGAAATATTTAGACATGTGTTTAACAAATGCATTTTTTACTATGTATAACGCTCAATTTTGATGACATTATGTTAATTAGACCAATTTGATTATCTATGTTAAAATACAATACCTAATCGGCCCTAACCAATAATTACAAGAATAAAGAACATATTTTTCCAATAATAATGGGACTCAAAAGACCCTCTTTCCTATATTAAAAAAAATAGAGGCATAAAATGGCTGAAGTGTTGGATTTCAAGGAAACTTTGGGGGCACATGTGCACAGAGATGAATAATGATCCTCAAAAATCCTAACGTGAAGAGACAACTTCGCCATTTATCCATCAAAAGATTCAAAACCAAATGAGATGTATAAATTCAGATAAATAGGGATGCTGCCCACATAATAAATGTGAATAGGGTTTGTTTGCTTTTGCCCGTATATACAAGAAAAATAATTGCAATAAACGCTTTCAAAATATTTGTGCTTTTCCAAACACAAAATCCATGACAATTTCTGAAAATGCTTTACTATCTACTTGAGACATTCCCTTTATTCAACTTGGTTTGAAATCATTATAGCGAATCAACACAACATCGGAAACAAATCGATCGCCAAATGAATATCGAGAGAAAAAAGTTAAGATAAGTGTAATGAGTTATCTTCTTAGTTCAAGATGCAAAGTTTCGTCACCGTGTTGGCAGCATAATGTCACGTCCGGCTCAAATTGTCCCTAAAAATCCAAACAAATGATGGTTGCCTAAAGGATCTAGACTATCCTACATGGAAAGTTCTAGAGTTGCCTAGAGATGTCTAGAAAGAACTAGAGTTTGATGGACTCAACTCAAGTTAGAAGACCCTAGAATGTTCTAGAGCACGTTGGAGAGTGCTAGAATGGGCTGAAATATTCTAGAACATCCCGGAACGTGCATGAAAGAACTAGACAAACCTAGAAGACTCTAGAGTTGGCTAGAAGGTCCTAGACTCTTGTAGCATATTGTACATAAATCTAGAACTCCCTTGTACATTCTAGACTAGGAAGACTCTAGAAAGTGGTGGCATACTCTTAAGCTTAGAGCCACACTATAAATAGACCCATTGGTCTTCATTTGCATTCATCTTGGGAAATTGTAAGATAAACTCTCTCTAGAGCAATACAAAACATTCTTTGCAAACTCTTTTTCTAGTCTCTTTGGAGTTTCATTCGGATTCAAAGGCAGGCTTAGTGCAACGGATGGTGCTAAGTGCCGCACGATCTCTACTTGAAAAATAAGGTCGTGACAGTTGGTATCAAAGCTTCGGTTGAATCATTTCCACCTTTGACATAATGAAGAATGTTGCTCCATCTACACCAAGCGTCGATGTTCCACCTATGGAACGTGGTCGTGAGGAAACCCGGAAAATATCAAAAGAATCTCGAGCTAAGTCGAAAGACATACTTTCTAGCTTGGAAGCACGTGTTGGGAGTGCGCAAGACAACTTAGGGGAGCTGTTTGACCGAGTGGACAACTTGGAGGAGCGTTGCAATGGCTTGGAGGTCGAGGACGTGGAGATCCATGCAACGGTCAAGATATCCCTTAATGAGCTAGATGGTGGCTTAAGACAAGAGATTGATGGGTTAAAGGTGAAACTTTCCAAGGTAAGGGATCTTGTCCAAAGAGAACTTGCTAATGTGTTTCTTAGAATGGAGGATATGGGTGGTGATCTAGCTCTATGTAAGCGGGCTATGGCCGCGGGAACTAGTGCAACCACCGTCATTGAAGCTAAGAGGGTGGATGTTCCCAAGCCCAAGACCTTCAATGGTGTTAGGAACGCTAGGGAAGTTGAGAACTTCCTATGGGGGCTTGAACAATACTTTGAGGCTACTGGCATAACGGACCATGCCAGCAAGATCCGAACTGCAGCCATGTATTTGTCTGACACTGCTATGTTGTGGTGGAGACGGAGGCATGGAGATGTGCAACGAGGGGTTTGCACAATTGATACCTTTGAAGATTTCAAAAGGGAGTTCAAAATGCAGTTCTTCCCTATTAATGCTGAGGAGGAGGCAAGGGGCCGATTGCGACGATTGAAGCAAACGGATAGCATAAGGGACTATGTGAAGGAGTTCACAACCTTGCTGCTAGAAGTTCCTGACACATCTGACAAGGATGCTCTATTCTTGTTTATGGACGGTCTCCAATCGTGGGCTAACCTTGAGCTCAAGCGACGTGGTGTCCAAGATCTATCTTCGGCCATTGCGACTGCGGAAAGCTTTATTGATTACTCTACAAACAAAGAGAGCTCCAAAGCCACAGATAAGAAGTTTGTTGGAGGAAAGAGTGGGGGAAGCCACGGTAAAAGTCAGAGACCTAAGAATCATAAAGACAGCTCCTCATTCAAGCCACGAGATAAGGGGAAAGAGAAGGAGGATCGGAATGCCTCGAAACCCCGTATGACGTGCTTCATTTGCGACGAACCGCATTGGGCACATGAATGTCCAAAAAGAAAGGCATTGAGTGCCTTAGTTGCTTCCACTCATGACCAGGATGGAGGTGAGTCGGACGAAGGAGCAAAGATGGGTTCTTTGCGCCTACTTGGTGCATTGCAGAGCGCCTCAAAGACCCCCAAAGGCTTGATGTATGTAGATGCAGCCATCAACGGGAAGGTCGCCAAGGCTTTGGTCGACACAGGTGCATCTCATAATTTTGTTTCAGTGGAAGAAGCAAAAAGACTCGGCCTGAAGGTTGTCAATGGAAGGGGATCTCTCAAAGTAGTTAACTCGACAGTACTACCATTACATGGAGTTGCTCGTGGAATTAAGGTCAGTCTTGGTGCTTGGACTGGCTAGATGGACTTATCAGTAGCGCCCATGGATGACTTCTCTGTTGTACTCGGCATGAAGTTTTTGGACCAGGTAAGAGCTTTCTTGGTGCCTTGCTCAAACTCTATGTGCATCATGGATGGTGCGAAGACGTGTGTGGTACCGACAGAAAGGACCACCAGACCTACTACCCAAGCTCTCTCGGCACTTCAATTCAAGAAGGGGTTGAAGAGGGATGAAGAGAGTTATTTGGCATACGATGATGAAGAGGCGTCGCCAAAGCCAAACTTGCCGACGAAAGTGCAAGTTATCCTAGATAAGTTCCAAGATGTGATTCCGGAGGCATTACCCAAACGGTTACCTCCAAGGAGGGAGGTAGACCACGAAATTGAGTTGGAACTTGGCACCAGGCCACCAGCAATGAGCCCCTATCGAATGGTGAACTCAGAGTTGGCAGAATTGCGAAAGCAACTCGACGAATTGCTGGATGTTGGCTTCATAAGGCCCTCTAAAGCCCCATTTGGTGCCCCGGTGCTCTTTCAGAAGAAGAAGGATGGCTCGCTAAGAATGTGCATCGACTATCGGGCTCTAAATAAGATCACAGTCAAGAACAAGTATCCTATCCCACTTATTTCTGATTTGTTCGATCAATTGGGAAATGCTAGATACTTCACAAAACTGGACTTGCGATCGGGATACTACCATGTACGCATAGCCAAGGGAGATGAGCCCAAGACTACTTGTGTGACCAGGTACGGTGCCTATGAGTTCCTTGTCATGCCATTTGGTCTCACCAATGCACCTGCCACCTTCTGCACTCTGATGAACAAGATTTTCCATCCCTACCTCGATCGGTTCGTGGTAGTATATCTTGATGACATCGTGATATATAGCCAGACTTTGGAAGAACATCTAGAGCATTTGAAGAAGGTGTTCGAGGTCCTGAGGGAAAATGAGTTATATGTCAAGAAGGAAAAATGTTTCTTTGCCCAAGATGAGGTGATGTTCTTGGGGCATAGGATAAAGGATGGGAAATTGATGATGGATGGAGCTAAGGTGAAAGCCATCCAAGAATGGGAACCTCCTGCCAAGGTTCCCGAGTTAAGATCTTTCCTTGGACTTGTGAACTACTACCGAAGGTTTATCAAGTCCTACTCAGCGAGAGTAGCCCCACTAACCGACCTACTCAAAAAGAACAAGTCTTGGGAATGGACAAGTGAATGCCAAACCTCATTCGAAGACTTGAAGAAGGTCATTAGTGAAGAACCGGTACTTTGTCTACAAGACCCCTCCAAGACATACGAGCTGCACACAGATGTCTCAGACTTTTCCATTGGTGGAGTTTTGATGCAGGAAGGGCATCCGATAGCCTATGAGAGCCGCAAGCTCAATGACATCGAACGCCGCTAAACTGTGCAAGAAAAGGAAATGACGGCTGATGCACTGAGCTATAAGGCGGAATTAGCAGCCTTGAGTAGGCCAAGTAGTCCTTTGTTGGAAAGGATCAAAGAAGGGTTGGAGCATGATGCCCTTGCTCAAAACCTCCTTGCCCTCATCAAGGAAGGAAAGACGAGACGATTTTGGCTGAGTGACGGACTACTCTATGCCAAGCAGAATCGAATCTTCGTGCCAAAATGGGGGAGCTTAAGGAGTGCCATGATTCGTTATGGGCTGGACACCCAGGAATGAGGCGCACCCTTGCTTTGATCAAGTCAATCTACTATTGGCCTCAACTTCGGGATGATGTCGAAGCTTATGTAAGAACTTGTCTTGTGTGCCAACATGACAAGATAGAGCAGCATGCGCCCGGAGGTTTGCTAGAGTCGTTGCCTATTCCAAAGAGACCTTGGGAAAGTGTCTCTATGGATTTCATCACTTGTCTGCCAAAATCAGAGGGCTTTGGCAGCATTATTGTCGTCATCGACCGCTTCAGCAAATACGCAACATTCATACCTGTCTCAACGGACTACACGGCAGATGATACGGCACGTTTGTTCCTCAAGAATGTTGTGAAGCATTGGGGAATTCCTTCCAATATCGTGAGTGACCGAGACCCACGATTCACGGGGAAATTTTGGACGGAACTATTCAAGTTGTTGGGATCAGACTTGAATTTCTACACAAGCTTTCACCCACGAAGTGACGGACAAACGCAGCGTGCCAACGCGTTGCTGAAGTTATATCTTAGGAACTTTGTAAGTGCTAATCAGCGGGATTGGGCGAAGCTGTTAGATGTAGCCCAATTTTCATATAATTTGTAGAGAAGCGAGTCCACCGCAAAGATTCCCTTTGAGATTGTCATGGGGCAGCAACCCATGACTCCCCATGCCTTGGCTACGAGTTATGAAGGGAAGAGCCCTACTGCCTTCAAATTTTCCAAGGCCTGGCACGAACAAGCGGAGTTGGCCCGAGCCTATTTGAACAAGGCGTCTAAAAAAATGAAGAAATGGGCTGACAAGAAGAGGAGGATGGTGGAGTTTCAGGAAGGAGATTTGATCCTGGTTAAACTATTGCCCCAACAATTCAAGTCCTTACGGAAGGTTCATAAGGGGTTGGTGCAGAAGTACAAGGGACCATTTCCTGTCCTCAAGAAAGTCGGTAAGGTGTCGTACAAACTACAACTCCCTCCAAAGCTTAAAATCTATCCGGTCTTTCATGTAAGTATGCTGAAACCCTTTCATGGAGACAAGGAAGACATGAGTAGGAGGGAATCCAAAAAGGCGCCTACCGCAGTGGTAACCTCCTTCGACAAAGAAGTGGACTCGATTTTGGTGGACCGCTTGATTCGACGAAGGGGCGTACCAAGTTATAGGGAATACTTGGTCAAATGGAAGAACGCCCCTGATGCAGAGACAAGCTGAGAACCTGAGGATTCTTTGTGGCAGCTCAAAGATGACATCGAGAGGTTCAAGCTTGAAGGCGCGACGAAGGCGTCGCGAACTTGAGTGAGGAAAGGTGTCACGTCCGGCTCATATTGTCCCTAAAAATCCAAACAAATGATGGTTGCCTAAAGGATCTAGACTATCCTACATGGAAAGTTCTAGAGTTGCCTAGAGATGTCTAGAAAGAGCTAGAGTTTTATGGACTCAACTCAAGTTAGAAGATCCTAGAATGTTCTAGAGCACGTTGGAGAGTGCTAGAATGGGCTGGAATATTCTAAAACATCCCGGAACGTGCATGAAGGAACTAGACAAACCTAGAAGACTCTAGAGTTGGCTAGAAGGTCCTAGACCCTTGTGGCATATTGTACATAAATCTAGAACTCCCTTGTACATTCTAGACTAGGAAGACTCTAGAAAGTGGTGGCATACTCTTAAGCTTAGAGCCACACTATAAATAGACCCATTGGTCTTTATTTGCATTCATCTTGGGAAATTGTAAGATAAACTCTCTCTAGAGCAATACAAATCATTCTTTGCAAACTCTTTTTCTAATCTCTTTGGAGTTTCATTCGGATTCAAAGACATGCTTAGTGTAACGGACGGTGCTAAGTGCCGCACGATCTCTACTTGAAAAATAAGGCCGTGACAATAAGTTCCGACGTAGGGCAAAGAGGAGCCAGAGCAAGAATGGGGTTTCAATTTTGGTTCTAAACATCCCAATGTTTCGTGGCATTAGTGTAATTAGCACGTGTCTTCGTGCTCGAGCGAGAGTCGGGAAAACTATTATTCTTCTCTTTTTATACCTTAGACGTGATAATTTATTGATTAATTAATAAAAATAAAACAACATAATTAATATAAAAAATTGTTAGCATTATTTAAAATAAATAATATTGCATTAAAAAGAATATTATAATATTTATTAATATTTTAATTCATAATAATTTATTATTTAATTGATATAAATTAATTATAAAAAATTATTATTATTTATATTACTTAACATAAATAATTATAATTTAGATAATTTTTAATATTTTAACTACTAATAATTTATTATTTAATTAATAAATAATTTTTATTTTAATTAAATTATATAATAATTTCAACTTATAATAGTTATTATTCTAAAATATGTGAATAATTTTATTAAAAAATTAATAAAATATAATTCAAAATTTTATATAGGATGTAAACATGTGTGGTTCATATAGGTAAGAAATTCATTTACTATTATTAGGTAAATATAAATTTACTGTTATATTAATTATAATGTATCATTTAACGATTTATTTTAAAAAATAAATGTATTTATCATTTTCAAATTTATTTTATCACATTATACATGTTAATGTAAGTATAAATTTATATTTATTTAATATTTTTTAAAAAATAATATTTTATTAAAATAAATATTAAAAATAATTATATTTAAGAGCAAAGAGACTAAAAAATACCCTTATGAATAAAGGGGTTAAATAGTCTAAATAATATCACCTCTCTGAGAGATTTTTACATGAATATGACTCATGAATGAGGTAAAGTATTATTTTATATAAATATTTATCACCTCTCTGAGAGATTTTTACATGAATATGACTCATGAATGAGGTAAAGTATTATTTTATATAAATATTTATGCAAATTACTTATATAAGGATGTGAATTTGTCAAAAAGATATATTTTTTAGAATAATTTTAAAAAGTACTAAGATTGATTTTAGTTTAAAAAAAAGATAAATTGAAAACTATTTAACAATTGGTGGGTAACTATATTTTTTCTCTCTCTCCTCCCTTATTTCTTAACCACGTTTGTTTTTCTCTTTATGAAAATACTCTCTCTTCTCCTATTTCTTATTTACATTTTTTTTCTCTTTTTATCTTATTAAAAAAACCAAAAATAAAATATTGCCATTTAATAAATAATAATTTATATTTATATAATAAAAAATATATAATTTTTTTATAACAAATAACTTATCAAAATTTTATTATAAAATAATTTTAAATAATAATAATAAATTATAAAATTTAAATTATTAAAAACTTTACTAAATAGTTACGATCATTTTTATGAAAAATTATTGATATTTTTTTAAAAATAAATTATTTAAGATTAAAAAATTAAAAAATAGATTACATTATAACACATATCTCTAATATTATTATAATTTTAATTGTTATTAAGATAACAAATATTTATTAATAATAATTTTATTTAAATATTAAAATATAATTAATTAGATATATTTTATAATAATTAAAATAATATTATATTAGATAATATTTTAACGTAAAGTCTGCTTCAAAATGTTCTATATTTGTATTTGTATATTGTAGAAAGTTGGATATAGACGCTTCCCAATTTTTTTAATAATTTAATTGTTTTTATGAATATTATTTTTTATATCATAATTATAATTAATATTATAATTAATTATATTTAATAATAATGTATTATATTATTTATGAATTATTAAAATGCTTAGCATATCATTTTTTATAAATTTATATTTATTTTATTATAAAATAAATTATTTTTATTTTTTAAAATAAAACTTTAATATATAATATGATAAAAGAGATTTGTGTATTTAAAATTAATTATAAATTTATAAAGTGTTAATATTTTTTTATGTTTATAATAATTATGTTTTGTAAAATAGATTTCATATATTTTTTTATTTTTTTTAAATAAAATTGATTAAAAAATATGTTTTCAAATTTAAGGTTAAAATGTGCCTTTTTTTAAACTAAAAACAATCTTAATACTTTTTTAAACTATTATAAAAAAATATGACTTTTTTTTAGACAAAATCCCTATAATGATGTCTATAATGCTTCAAAGGTACCCGATTATTTACTAATATTTTACTGAAATCACTTGGAAGTATGAAATAAACATATAGAATGAGATTAGAGAATGAAATGAACTCTTTTACAAAATTGTTATAATGTAAAATGATAATTTTTTCTTTAAGGTATATCCGATTCATATTTTAAAAAAAAGTTATTTCAAAAATTCAAAATTTAAATAAAACTTTTAATCCAACAAATATAGGTATTCTCAAGAAATATACAAGCTAAAAAAAGTCATACGAAGAATAATTCACGAGATGAACTAGTAATTTCATTTTTAGATCCCTCATTATTTTTGAAAATGTTCAGAAACATTTTTTTTCGTATACAATCAAAAGCATAAATGTAGTTCTATGTATTCAAGAAAAGTTTTAAATTGTAAATACTATTCTTAAACAAATTAGCTTCATTTTTTAACACACCTGCAGTTTTAAGTATAAATTAAACAGGAATAAAAAATAAAGTATAGTACGTCAAAAATGGAAAGTATTGTATAAAGGAGTCAAAACTGGAAAGTATTGTAGAAGGGGTAAAAATAAATAGTAGTACCTAAAGGGCCAAAAAAAAAAAAACTTCTCATTCATGTGTTATCATGTATGCACTGATGTACCTCAAAAATAACCCATGAAGGGCATTCCTACACGGATGCACCTTAAAAGAAAGCACGGCTACGAGAAGCGAATAAAAGAGTGCACAAAACACACAAAAAACTGATACACACACCTAAGAAGCTTTCTGGTAGAACAGTTAAAACCAAAATGCATGAGCAATTCAGCACCATTGTCGGCCATCTGGAACTGTTACAACAGAACATTAAAAATCAGATTCATCTGACCTTAACAATGTTCGGTACCTCCGCACTGGTTTGTTGAAACCCACACTACTATCTGCTGAGCTTGATTCTGGCACCTCTTCTTCTAACATACACACTTCACCTTGCACTTCCGCAGCTGCAATTCCCACTGGAAAGCCAGCTTGGTATTGGTAGGGCTCGCTGTCACCTTCATTATTTTTCTTCACCACACTGCTATCATTCATTACTTCAGCATCAGTTGCCTTCTTCTTTGGAATAAACTGTACTCTCTTATCAGCTGAAGCATTCTCTTGCTCTGAACCTGACTTATTACTAGAATTATGGAAATGCCCAAGGATGTCAAAACAAGCTTGAGTGTTGGAATTTTCATCAACTTCACCAGTTGAATAAAGATTGTAACGTGTATACTTGGAAGGATTTACCAAATAATCCGGTACCTTTGAAGCATTTTGGTCAGTTACTAAACCACCATGGTCAGAAACCACAGCATTTCCTATAGATGTTTCTTGACAATTATTTACATAAACAGGGTCAAACTTGACACGTTTGGGCTGCTTAGAAACCTCCTCAGTATCTTTCCTTTTTCTCAATATAGACTTGGGCAGAGCATCGACTTTAGCACGTGGCTCCTTACCTTCTGCAGAATCAGGGATAGCATAATTAGACTTTTGAGCTTCAGTATCGTCCTCTTTCAGTCTTACTTTTGCAGCCATGCTATTAGCCCGTGGGTCCTTTTTGAAGCAGTGCAATGAATTTTGCAGCACATTCTGAGAATTCAAGTAGGATCCATGTTCACTAACATCACTCATATACAAGCGATCCCCAGCATTTTCTCTTCCTAAAGCAACTTTGTCAAATGCATCTTCCTCTTCCTGAATTGATTACCAAGAAAGGCATAAACATAGTTAGCTTCTATGCCGAGGAAACAGTCTAGAAAGGAAGAAGAGTAAGTAAAACTGCTTATTAATAAGTAATTATTTTTTCATCAAAAAGAACTGTTTGTACCTAAGATCTTTCCATATGATTATTTTTTCACAACATTATTTACTTATTAGTATATTAGAATTTCAGGTTTGGTATTTAATGATATTTTTATTAAACAAAATGTACACGTTTAAATCCATATTATCAAACTAGTACACTAGTAGTCCCCCCATTTAATAAAAGGTATATCAATGGTCTAATTTCTTTTAAAAAAAATCTCATTTATAATGCATTATCTCATTTATTTTTGTTCATTTTAATATAAAAACATCTTATACCACCCTAATAAGTATCGTCAACCTCCACCATCTTCTTTTACTGGTCAACCAACTTTTACTATTTACTAAAGAACAATCTAAAGTTGTATTTTTTTACTAAATCTGTAATTAGGCTACCGTCAACTCATTTTAACTACCTATCTCTTCCCCTTACCGCCACTACAACCAATTCATTTCCTTCAATCTCATTGATCCTTTCATCATTTCCGGCCATCTTATATTCGATCAAACATAAGGTGAAAGTGGTTTTGATCGAACACAAGGTGGTTGAAAAAGGTTAAGAAGATCAAGAATATTGGATGGAATGAATTGATGATAGTTTTAATAATTGGTAGAGATGATGTTTCAAATTAATTGATGGTTGCCTAACTTTAGTTACAATACAAATTACATTTTTGAATTATGTTGTAGTAAACAGTGAAGGGTGGTTGGTAGAAGAAAAATATAATGGTGTTAAGGGTAGAACAAAGAGGATGATGGAGGTAGATATCATTGTTTTTGAAAGAAGAAAAAATGAGAGAAGGCATAAAATAATAAATATTTACAAAAAGATAAAAAAAAAATTAGTTGGACCATTGATGTGTCTTTAGTTAAATGTTAGAACTACTAATGTACTAGTTTGATAGTTAAATGTTAGAACTACTAATGTATAATATGTAAAAAAATGTGTACTTTTCTTTCATAAGGATACTATTAAAGCACAGAATCCTAGAATTTCTTGTATGTACAATAGTTTCCCCTTATATATAATTTCAATTCAATCTGCGTAAGCTTCCTTTAATGCCTAGAGATTCATAGCTTCAAACTATCAAAATTTAGGGCACATGGAAGCATCACATAAACCTACACCAATAATCTCAAATAAAGCTCCATTCCAATTTTAAAAACATTTGTAAGAATCAATAGCCAAAAGAATTATAACTATAAATTTGTATGCAATAATCCTCTAAAGGGCAGATGTTATATTTCTTAAGTCGATTAAATATACACATGAAAAAAATAAAAATGAACTCACCTCGTAATCCAGAGTACGATCTAACCCTATGGAGGATCTGATGTCCCATTCATTTTCATCACCACGCCCTCTTCCATGTGGCCCACCCAACCCGTCTTCGTCATCGAGATTGTCCACGTCACCTTGAAACTTCCTTCGCCGGGAAACTCCCCGATCTCTCTTCAGGCACTCATCGAACGAAGACGAACAAGGAATTTCATCTCTACCGTTGTTGTCCGTACACCGCCTCCACTGTTTACGCTCGACCTCATTGTCGGTGATGGACCATAGAGATGACTGCAAAGTCGGTGAACGCGACGAAGCAAGGGACCCAAACACCTTATCAACTCGTGCTTTGAAGCTGTCATCCATGGAGTTGCGAAATTGTTATTTGGATTGAGCGTCGTTTGTGTGGTTTTTATGTAATATCCTCTCTTGAATGGAACATATACAAAGCCACTGCAAAACAACCTTTTCTTTTGTATATTTATGAAAATTCAACTTTAGGTCATGGGCCGAATTTTATTAGGGCGAAACCTAGTTGGGTTGATCAATATTACAGCAAAAATCACTGGGATCCCAAAGAAAATTGCGGGATGTAAAATGAAAAGTTCTGTGTGGCTCAGCGGCAAGTGTCGATCCTTCCAAGGAGATTAATTAAAGACGCATAATTTTCACATAAATTGTTTTGTATGTTATAATTCTTATTTTTTAAAGTTTCTATAACATGTTTGAAATAAATATAAAATTAAGTTTTTTAAAGTTTTAAATTAATTATTAAAATACATGTGTATGAGATTACTTTACATTAGATTATTTTACTATATTAAATTGTAAGTGAGTTAGATTCATTTTGATTTCAATTAGTATGAATATCAAGTGTAATTGAATATTTGTTTTAATTGTTAGATTTATTACCATATATTTCTTATATAATGAAATGTTGATTTACTTATTAGTGAATTGTTTATTGTTAATTAATTATCTTAAACAAACTATAAATATTATCATATATGTGTAGATCCTATATAGATTTACCACGCTATATTTATGTACTTGGATTATCATATATGTTGTTAGTACAATTAAGTTACATCTAAATATATTTCTACACATAAAAATTTATTGTGATTGAAAAACTTTTCATTTTTTTATGCTTTCTTGATTTTACTATGTTTATAAATGTCATACTTTTTGTTTTCATGCTATGTTTATAAATGTCATACTTTTTGTTTTCATGCTATGTTTATAAATGTTATACTTTTTGTTTCCATGCTATCTTTTGACTATTGATATTTATTTTCATATTGGTGTATTTTAAATTGGTTAATTCTTTTTTATCTTGTTTATTGTTTATTTAATTAATGTGTCGTTCACATTTCTGTTGCAAGTAAGGGTTTTATTTTCCAAAAAAATAAATCTAGGAGTTTGCTCATATTACTTTTTCACGATACAAGTTTTTAGCTTTTTAATAATTCTTATGGAAAACTTCTTCATTCTATAAACTCACTTGTTATCTATCACTTTTATGTTAGAATGTCTTGAAATTAGAGTCTATGTATTATTTATAATTAAAGCATTAAATTCATAACTCACATACTCATATCAACCTTTACGAGGAAGAGTCTGCTTAGAATTGTGCAGTTCAATAGAATCAAGATTACATAAAAACACTTTAGGTTTTCTAATGACATCTTTGTTTTTAGTCATCATAGGATGAATGTTATGAATAAGTTTAGAAACAATAACAACATGCAAAGGATTAAGGTATGAGTAATTATTAAAACCGGGAGAAAATTGACAAACTGATACAATAGGATTAATAAGATGAGAATACAGAATCATTCAGAGATTTAGAAGAAGAAACATACATATCAAGACTATTATTATTAGTAACATAAAATATAGGATTTGATGAAATAATAGGTAAAGAAAAAGTAACAGAATAAATAATAGACGTAGACGGAAGAGAAGAATAATTTTTGGCTTAATATGAAAAAGAAGTCTCATCAAAGACACGTACGAAATATATATTTTATTAACATTATTTAAACGTTTATAGCTTTTATGAATATAATAGTAACCAATAAGGTTACGAGCAATTGACTTAATCAAGTTTAAAAGTGTTAAAAGAACGAGATTAAGAAAGCATAAGCACCTAAAGGTTTTGAAAAAAAAAATCACAATTTGAAGGTATAGCAAAAATATTTTCCAATGGTGACTAATTGTTCAACAAGAGGATAGGTAATCAATTTATGAGATAAGTAAAGGTAAAAGAGTTTCATACCAAAATTTAAAATACAAATGACCTTGAGCTAGCAAAGTGAGATCAATTTTAGCCACATGTATGTGCTTGCACTCAACTATCCCATTTTGTAAATAAATATACGAACAAGACGTATATTTGACAATACTAAATTGATTTAGTAAGGAAATGAATGCTTGAAACCTACTACCTCCATCATATTACAAGACTTTAATCTTATAATCTATTTATTTTGTAATTCAACCTGAGATTTAAACATTAAAAAAATCCATAATTCTTGATTTTTTTCTTAAGAAAATAAAAACCTTGAAAATTAACATTGAAATGTACATAGCACATGTATCCATTATATGAAATCATAATTGTATGCCTTAAAATATTAATATATACAAATTCAAGGAGGGAATGGTTGTTCTAATGAGTAATAAAAATGAAAGTTTATGGCTTTTTTAATTAAATGAATTTACAAGTAAATGTTGATTACTTTTGAACAAAAAATAAATTAACAACACAAGTCTCATTTATATAACAATATGTGCAACTAATATTTTCATTACTACTAATATGAAAATCAAGAACAAAGAGAAAATATCTTCCACCAACCTCATAGTTCTTGTTTTGAATATCAAAAGCATATACACCACGTTTAAGCTTGCCTTCTATTAAAATTATTCCTATCCCGTAGTCATTAACAAAATAAACAAGATGATGAAACTCAAAGTAAACATCATTATTTATTGTATAGAGACAATAAGAAAGTTATTTGCTAGCTATTTCTGTAACATTCATAATATCTTTAAACAATAATGTTTTTTTAGCATGTATATTACTAGTAACAAGACATCTACAAATATGTGCAATGTACATACTAGATCCATTGCCTATTGCTCGTTTCTTTTTAATCTTTGCAGTAAGAAAACTTGGATCACTAGTGACATAATGTATGGTTCATGAATCATGGTACCAACTAAGGTTAGATATTGTATCAATATTTGCAAGAAATGCATATGTTGGACTAGAAGTAAAGGAATGAGTTTAAGATTGAGACTGATCATGAGATTGATTATTACTAGTTCTTGATGAAGTTGACTAACTATTAATTAAGTGGAAGAAGGAATGATCAAAGTGATTCTAGCACCTTGCAACCAAATGTCTCACTTTACCATATAAATGGTATACATGCCTTCCATTGTTGTCGTTGATAAAACATTTACCATGGTCACGACCTCTGTAATAGTTATTACACTGGATTGGCCTCTACCATCATCATTCTTAAAAAAATTAGATTGTGATCTTGATTTATCAAAACTAGCATTTGAAGACTAACATGAGTTATAAGTATGGAACTATGTAGTACCTTTAAACTGCTATGTTAGCAATGTTTGTAGAACATAGTATAGAATTTTAAGTAAAAAACATCATGATTTCCAAATCTTTTCTAATGGCTCAGTAACAAGGCTTGTCACTATTGAATAATAGCTAAATCAAGCATTTATTATGTCATAATTATAGTCCAATCTATTCAAGATAGCATGAACTTGATCATCCTCGCTTATTTTTTTAATTTTTGTTATATATTCAATAATTCTCATTGTTCTATTCCTTATATTTCTTAGTTCTAATTTAAATTAAAATATTATTGCACGTGAATCAATAGTGAAAGAGTTTTCTAAAACATATCAAAATTTAATTAAATAAATGATCGTGAGAGGTTCTCCACGTGGTTACATGATATGATGGGTTCTTTTGGAATCATTGATATGTTTGTGGTGATTTGATTGGTCAATACTCATATTATATCCCTAATATGATACTACAGATGATTCAATAATTGAAATATGGTTTGAAAACTATGGGTCATTACTTATCAATAACATAAATATCATACAAAGATCTTACTATAAAAAGAAAATGAAAATAAAATTAACAAATTAATCAACAAATAAGTAAATATCCTACAAAAGATGACATATGTGTATTGATGATAACATTTCGTAGTGTAGTTATCAAGTTGTTTCTAAACCTAACGACCACAAAAAGTTTATTTACTTTTAAATATTTTTTATAGTTTATTTCATGACTTTAAAATTTTGGTGCTCTAATTTATTATAATAAAAATTATTTTTTTGATAAAATTATATAATTATTCTTTAAAGTTATTAAATAAAGAAGAAAAAAACTATACTCGATAGTTTTTCACATAACAACCAATCTTAATCACTAACTTCTAATGAGTATTCATACGTTATTTTAACATCATTTTGTTATAAATAAAACAAATATAATAGAATAGATTATTGATTAAAATTTTGTGACAACAAATATTTATTTTGGTTACATGCTTAACTATTAAGTCACGAGATTTGTATAAGTATCTACATAAATACATTGTAACGTGTAATATAAAATAATTTTTTTTCTTTTTCTTTTTCATTTCTTTCTTTTCATGTTCATCTTCTTTCTTTTACTTTGCCTTCATATATCTTACAATTCTTCTTCTTCTTGCATTACTCTTATTGTAATATATTCAATATTTATCATTTAAATAATAATTATAATTATATTAAGAATAGTAATTAATGCAATACATATTTATTTATTTGATGGGAAGTATCTTCATGTATCTTTTTCTTCTTACTCATCTTGCATTACTTTTATTGTAATATATTCAATATTTATCATTTGAAAATAATTATAATTACATTAAGAATAATAATTAATGCAATATATATTTATCTTATGATGAGCACTTGGAGTTTGATTTATTCATACATCTTAAAGTTCTTTTCTTCTTGCTTTTACTTATGTATCTTATTATTCTTATAAAAGTAGTAATTAGTATAATAAATATTTATTTAGAAAGGTATTCTATTTGTATTGAATTAAATATTTTTATGTTTAGATTATGTTATATCTCATATAAATTAAAAAATAGTAAACTTTTTTCTTGTATATTAATTAATACCAAAATATATCTAAAAATATATATATATATTTATTATAAATAGTTATTTTGCTAGTTTTATTATGTCATTTACTTTACATTTATTTTTCGTATAATAATTTTAATTACGTTAAAAATAACAATTAATATGTTGCATTTTTATTCATTCAATAAACGGATTTATTCGATCAATTTATTTATGAAATAATTATATTTATAATTAACTACTCATTTCTATCTTAATGTTATGTCATTTAATATCAATTAAAAATATTTAATTAATATAAATAATTTTTAAAATAATTTATTTTTATAAAAATATTTATTAAGTTTGATTAAATCATATATATGATAATGATATAAATTAAACAAATTTATATATAATAAATGTTATTTAGCTTATTAATTAAATAAATTATACTTATATTTTTCCACATAATTTATATTTAAATTGTGATTAAATTTTATTTATTATAAAACAATAATTATTATATATTTTTATTAATTAACATATAAATTAATTAATTATTATTTTAAAATTCTTATGTAAATTATTTTATCAAATTTTGTGACACTAATTTTTCAAATTATTATAAATGAAGTATTTTTATATAAAAAATTTAATTTTTATTTTATAAATAATTTTTTAATAATAAAAATTATTAATTAATATATTATTAAAATTGATTTTTGTATTTCTTATTGAAAAATAATTCTATTAATAAATAAATAAAAAGGAAAAGAGAGGGTAAAAAACTTTACTAGTCCCCACTCCACGATAAGACACTCACACTGTCAATCCACTTTCAATAATTTTTAATTCACCACCGTTACCAAAAAACCACATCGGACAACTTCCCGCGTTTCTGATTAAACGGTCAAGTCTCGTGTCGAAAGCCAGACGGTAAGGATCTAACAACTCATCCTTTAGCTCACGCAGTCCAATGTTTTGCTTTCGACCAACCAATAGTGGATCCCACTTGTGAGAGTACTGAGTATTGTGGGCTCTTACAGTACTCAAAGGCAGGAGTTTTTGTCATTCAGGAAATTCAGTTCTTCGAGACTGTCCTTCCCGCATGAGAGAGAGAGAGAGAGGCAGGAGTTTTTGTCATTCAGGAAATTCAGTTCTTCGAGACTGTCCTTCCCGCATGAGAGAGAGAGAGAGAGGGCCAGCAGCTGGGATATTATTACATAGCCTGCGTTTGTGTGGATCGATTTCACACGTAGAGGGAGAACGAGAGAGTGAGATTTTGGGCCAATGGGATAATAATAGCTGTTTGTTTCTTTTCGTCCATATTTAGACAGTACGTTGTTCTGTGGAATTTGTTTGTATTTGGAATATTTCAAGGGACGATAATGGGGAGTAGTAGAGAAGTAGTTGTTACTCAATTTCTGTAGGCCAGGAGGACTATTCTTTGGTTATGATTACTTCACTTCCCCTACTTTTTCGGCCTTATCGGTTAGACACATTTTCTTCTTTTTGGTTCTTATCTATTTGAGTTGTTTGTTATTGAACTTAGATTATACCCTTATGGCTTATTTTGATCTTTCCTGAGTGATTATTTGGTTTCTTAGGCTAATGCAAAAACTACTGCTATAGACTCAGTATATAGACTAGTTCAAAGTATATATCAGAGTGGGATTTGGATACATGAATTCTGATATTCAACAGTGTGTTAAAAAAGGAGTAATCGATGACGAAATTATTCTCTGCGTCTTTCTTGTGAGGACTTCCTATTGATATTCGATTTCTATCTGATATATTCTCTGATCTTCTTCAGCCACTCTGGCCTTTCTTTCTTTCATGGGTTCACTTCTTTGAGCATTTCCGCGCATTGGTTGGAGCTTTTCAGGACTTTTTTATTTCTCAAATTTTTTTTTCACCGAGGTTGGCTTAGCTTCCAAAGAAGTAATGCACGGATTTTGATTTATGATGGGTTCTGCTACTGCTATGCTATTAATTAGTTCCTTTTCTATTTGGGTTTTAGCTTGAAGCTCCTGGCAATCCATATTTAGTGGTGGATTTCATTCAATTTGGGAGCTTTTACTCGCCACCGAGGTTTTTGATTTTGTGCTTCAATGGACGGTCCAAAGCACAACCTTCATATGTTTGTTTTTCTTCTGTTTCTTTTAGTATTCTTTCTTTACTGTCCAACCGTACGATGCCGAGAGAGTATTGTCAGTAAATTCTCCTCCGACACTCCACCGCATTTTAAATCTCACCACTTCAAAATTGGACTCCGAAGAATCCTTCTCAGCATCGCTCTAGGAGCAGTTACTGGTCTGATTGGTGCTATTGTCTCTGCTTTATTAGTCCGCAGCCTTGTTCGTTATCTAAACAGAACTCCAGCTCTCAAAGGCCCTGTTATATTTTCTCCCAAAATTGATCCCAAGACTCTCCAATCGGCTTTAGCTAGTGAAAATCAGTTGTTAGGTTCGAGCCCACGTGGCAAGTACTATAAGACCGTTCTTGACAATGGACTCACCATTGCAGTTAAATGGTTCGAGGCCTTTTGTGAGACTGGTTCGCAAAAGGCTCAGAACAAGTCAGCCAAGAGACGGATACAACAGGAACTGGAAGTGCTTGCTAACTTGAGAGATAGGAATTTGATGTGCTTAAGGGCTTATGTTCGTGAACAAGATAGGTTCTGTTTGGTATATGATTATATGCCATGTGGGAGTCTTGAAGATGCTATGAATAGAGTCAAGGAAAATCAGTTGCAGCTTGATTGGGAATATCGGCTTCGAATTGCAGTTGGGGTGATTAAGGGACTTCAATATCTTCATTCATTTGTTCCTCAGATTCTGCACTACAACTTGAAGCCTACAAATGTTATGTTGGATGCACAGTTTGAACCTAGATTGGCTGATTGTGGATTGGCTAAGCTCATGCCCAGTTTTGAAAGGGCTCAATCTGGTTACAATGCTCCCGAGTGTTTCCAAAATGACAGGTATTTTCAAACGATTTTCATATTATTTTAAAGAATGTAGCTTGTTACTTTTGTTTAGACAAAAAAAAATTTCATTTAATCTACTAAGTTATAAAAGTTGATTTTTAGTTTTTTTTTTTTTTGCATTGAATATTATTTTATTATTAAAATTCTTTGTTGAAAGCCTGTAGCATTTTTCATAAAAAAAAGGACTAAATAACAAAAAAAAATTAAGAAAAAAAAAGACTAAATGACACACTTTTAACCTGAAAAACTAAACACCACCTTTTTGCTAAAACAAAACGATTCCACGACATTTTTTTCCCATTTTAAATGTTTTTTTATTCAATGCAAGTTACCATGGAAGCTAGAAGGCAATTTGAACCAAATTTGCATCTTCGATTCAAGACTTAGCTTGGTGGTCATACTACTGACAGTAGTAACTAGAGGTTATTTTGTTTGCTTTAAGAGTATTGACTATTGTTTGCTTGCCTTAACCTATTGGTTATTTCAGTAGTTGATGGAGACACAAGAGCATTTGAAGATATTTTAGTTTAATTAGCATAATGTAATTCTAGCAAATCTCCTTTGTTCAATTCGCATAATGCAATACTAGATCCTTTATTTATGATTTCTCGCTATAAGTGATCCTGAAAATGGCACGACAAGAGTTATATGATTGATTCAATAATATTTTAGCAGCTCCCAAAGCTGATGATTATCATCTATGAGTATGTGAACTAAATTTGGATGCCCTTTAATTTGCTGAAGCTGTATTAACATGTTAATGCTGTGCAAATTTCAGAAAGAATTATATATCTTGATGTTATTCATCTTTCTTCAAGAAAATTTATTACATTTAGACCATCACATCAGCAATACTTCATGAGCAATTAATAATTTTTGGTTATGTATTAAGTTGCTAGATTATTGTAGACATCAAATAAACCTCTCACAGGAAACCAAAACTCTCCCTATTTATATTCAAACGAAAGCATTGAAATTGGAAACAAGTTCATTTAGGTTATCACTTTTGGTTTTGTGTGTCCCTTGTGAGATTTAGGAAGCGCTGCCCGATCAAAGGACAACTAGTTTTATGAGAATAGTTTTTGTTTTATTATTGCTAAAACACAGAAATCATAACATGTATTTACTGAAAGGCAGGTGCTTATTAATTTGACAGGTATACAGATAAAAGTGATATTTTTAGTTTTGGGATGATATTGGGAGTAATGTTAACTGGTAGAGACCCAACAGAAGCATTCTTTTTTGGGGAAGCGTCAAGTGGAGGAAGTTTGGGACAGTGGTTGTGGCAGTTGCAGCAAGCAGGGGAGGTGCGAGAAGCATTGGACAAGAGTATTAGAGGGGAAGAAGGACAAGAGAATGAGATGTTAATGGCAGTGAGAATTGCTGTTGTATGCTTATCAGATATGCCTGCAGAGAGACCTTCCAGTGATGAACTTGTTCACATGCTAACCCAATTGCATAGTTTTTAGATCTAATGTAAGTAACCTACTTCTGTAGATTAATTTAGAGAACTAGATTTGGGAGATAAGTGCATTATTGTGTTTGTGATTTTCATCTTCTAATGATGGTGGGTTTTGTTGGTCATCCTTGTCTAGCCAAAACATTTTTTTTTGGGGGGGGGGGGGAATCACACATGTTCTTTTACAATGAAATTTGATACTTGTCTACAAGCAATGGTGTGTGTGACATATGTCTCATCGTTATTGCAAAATGTAATCTATTCGCATAGTTAGTAAATAAGCATCTTAATATTTTGGAATATATGGTAAAGTTTACTATTCATACTTTTATCCCTTCTTTTTGTATGGGCGTCGTGGTTTATTAAAAAAAAGTATAGGTTAACATTATATAAATTTGTAATTATTTTTACATGCATATTTCTTATATCTTGTTAACATTATTTTAAAAATTAAAAATTTTGGTTATATTTTAGATAATACTCATGTATATCATAATATGAAAGATGCGTACAAAAAAAATGTAAATGTGTTTTTAGCATTTTCATTATCTTTATGACCCTAATCTTATGTTTGTGACCTTGATTTTGGATTGGAAAGCATGCTCTAATTAACGGGGTTGGCTTTTGAATTTACTCATTCTTTCTTCATGTGCTTCAAGTGAACCGCTAAGCTTTGTCATTTACGTTTTGATAGATCCTTTGATTCTACAATTGTGGTAATAACTACTGGCAAAAAAAATTCAGACAAGCTTCTTCTAAGGATATTCTCAACGACTCTTTGAGTTTGTAACTTCATTGATATTACTTTGTCATTTCCTTTCAACTCATCTCTTAAAACTTCCTATGCTTCTTTTACTCCAAATATTCTGGGAAATATAGATTTACGTACCCATTCATTGTTGTATGCTCCTCAAAGCTTGACCATTTTTTTTACCACATTTTTTTTATGAGTCAACAGACCATTGTGATGCTTGTTGAGGCGGATCTTCAAAGCCATTTGTGACTCTTTTCCCATAATGTCTGTCTCCATTTGTGAGCTCCAATAATCATAGTGTTTGCCATCAAAGATTGGAATTTGATTTGGTGTTAGAAAAAAAAAACAAAGCTTTTGGAGTTGGAATCATGGCTTTTATTGTCCATTTAAAAGGCGCTTGTCATTCAGTGATTATGAAGCCCAAAATTGGTCATACACATGACATGACTATATTTTTCAAAAATTGTACGGTTTTTCTTTTTATAATAAAGATTTAAGTTATTTTAATATTTAAATAAACTTTATACAGTTAAACCACGATTCATTCATTCATCTCAATATTGCATTGAAATTACACTTATTTTAAATTACAACATACTAAAATATATCGGGAAAATGGGTACGAAGCAATGAAAAGTCAAATTCAAATTCTGAAAAATCAAAGAGTGCAGTATCCTCGTTAGATATAGAACCATTGTTGTCCAAGCTTTGGGTATTATTATTCACCACACAGTTCACGTTCAGGTTCAAATTCAAGTCCAAGTTCAAGGATGTATTTGGAGTGTTATTATTGTTGCTTATTAGCGCCGGTTGTTGCTCAATGATTGGACCCGTAATTTCCAAGGGTATAATTTCTTCATTCTGGTCCTTTATTCGTAATTTTTGAGCCCTTATTAGCTGAAAAGTGATTACCCAATTAATTAAAAATATATATATATATATATATATATAATATTGATATCTTATAATTAATTGAAAAAAATGTTTTTGAACTCACATAAGTGTCGGTAATGAAATCTTTACAAAACATTACAGAATCTCCCTCCGTTAATTGGTATTGTGTAATGAAGTCTTCTGAGAAACAGGCATTATATTCGTTCATAGTAATTATTAAGCCTTTAATAAATAAATAAATAAATAAATATATCGTTGTAAAAAAAAAAAATAGATCAATATATAAAGCCCATGGCCTTACTCGCATTTTCTAAAACATACATCCGACTGCTGTTATTTGGCCAGCACCTGTATATTTAAAATTTGAAAAAAAAAATGATTGTGAATTCATGATTAACCAAAAGTATAAAATCACACTTTTCATTGCTTCTTTAATTGTAAAATATTAACAAAAAAGAAAAAAATTAATTATGCAAGTGTTAGTAAATAACCCCAAAATTACTTTAACACATATCTTTCTAATTTAACTCACATTGATATATTACTTTATGGGTATAATATTACTTAATTAAAAAATATAAAAACTAAAATATTAAGAAGTATTAAATTACATGTGTTACAAATGTGGCAAAAATTGTACATCTACTTGTTAAAGTTAAATATATATTGAAAGATATATTAAGTTTTTATAATCTGTTCAAATTATGTATTATATGTTAAATATATATTGAAAGATTAATAAGTAAATTTTAGTGTAATTTTAAAAAGAAAAAAAGTTAAGACATAATTTGAACAGATTATAAAAACTTGAATATACATATGTCCATTAAGTACAAGTTAAAAATGAAACTAATAGTTAATTACCCTATGTTATAATAATAATAATAATAATAATAATAATAATAATAATAATAATAATAATAATAATAATAATAATAAGGGTACCTGTAACGAAAAGTCCAAATAAGTAAATGGTCCATATCGTCCATAAAAATCCAAATGCCATCTTTATCATTACTGAGCAGCGGTAGATTCGTCTCTGCCTTATTCTAAAATAAAATTTTAAGCAAAATTGATCATAACATTGAAATTTCATCCATTTTTTTTAATGAATAAATAAAATTTAAAATAATGTAATTAATTTATAATTTAGAGATGATATGATTACTCGTCTCATTTTATTATTATGTTATTTAATTCCAAATTTCATCGATATAATTGTTTATTTTATTTATTAAAAAAAAATTCTTTTTTTTTAAGTAATGTTTCAAATAATTTTTTACATCTAAATTAAAACTAATCTAGTAAAGAATTAAAGTTATGGAATTTAACCTTGGGTATTACAATTCTTCCAGCTGCACTTACATCGCTGTGTTTTAACCGCTTCTCGAAAAGAAACATGGCTCGTGAAGCATTACCCACCTAAAACATGTATATTTTTATTTAATAATTATCAAACAAACAAAACATGTATATTTTAACCACCAAATTAAATCATAAGACAAATCAAAAGGTACTTATTTCTTAAAAATAAAAGAATTACTCGTTTGAGAGTCATCGATTGTTTTTGAACAAATAATACTTAATTAATCTTATTATTAGATTACTAAGTGATTCACGTTTAAATGATTATGGTTTTATCCTTTCTCTTTTTTCCTCTTTCATACTCTATCTCAATAATACTCCAATGTTTTGATTTCTTTCATCTTGGCTCGATTCATACGACTCAATATTTTGTCATCTACATTTATATTATTTTAAATATAGTTTAATAATATAAAAAGTAAAAAAAGTGTACTATTTTCAATCAATTTTTATCAAAATTTATAAGAATTATAAGTTATTAAATCCTCAAAACATAACATATTTGTTATGTTTTTCTTATAAACGAGAATGATATCTCATAGATATCTTAATTTATATATTGATACTTTAAATCCAATATTATTAAAATATTTCGTTTTTTACTTTAATTTAAGTGTTTGTATTATTATATTTTTATAATAACCATTTTTTTACCCAAATACTTTCTTGGTTTTTAGTGAAGGATTTTTATTTTTTTCTTTATAAAAATTAATTAAAATTGAAAAATATTTTTTTTTGTTAAAGATTGGGTTAACACTTCTTACTAAAAGTTACGAAAAAATAAAATTTATTAAATTTCTACTTAAAAAAAATATAAATAAGTACTAAAAACTATAACATTCTAACAATTTTATTAAGAAACGATGAAAATATTTTTTATGAATAATTAAAATGCTATAAAAAAAAGAGCTTATAAAAATTAACAATTTTTTTCACATTTTTTTAACTTTAGTTAATTGTCAAAAGAAAAAAAAAATTATACATAAAAATGTCAAAAAGGTATTTTGAGTAAAACAAATTGATTATTATTCAAAAAAGATCAAATAATACGAATACTTAAATTTATGTAATAAAACGGAATCTTTTAATAATATAATATATTTGGATTAATTGTAGGGTAAATGAACCCTTATAAACTCTAGTATAATATTGTGTTAGATATAATTAAGGCTTACCATTATATTAGTTGTTAGTTATATAATATCATTGACCCAGCTAACCATGTATTGCACACTGTGAATGAAATCAAGAAACAAAAATGAATTTCATTCTCTTTTTCCTCAGCACTCTTTCTCTTTCTCTGCTTATTCCTTACATTCTCTCAGGTTTTCATGGTATCAGAGTCATTCATTGCTACTGTACCTTCTTCCACTAACTTTGATCATCAACAAGTGAGTGTAGATGTTGAAGTTGCATTTTTTCATATCACAACAGCCAACACAACATAATACTGAGTATACAACGATAGGAAATTTACTTGCATACCTGATCGATCAATCCTAATTATTCAGTAAAGCTTAATGAAACAAATTACTTGATATGGTAAAAACAACTAAAACAGGTAATTGCAGTTTATGGTACACAATCACTAATTGATGGCTCCATGACTACACCTACAAGATTTGTTAAGAAAATAATTATAGTAGTAGTAGAATTAAACTAATAGATCATCTACCACAGGAGAGGTGTTTGAAGAAAATACAACATATACTTTGTGGTTTAATTTAGACAAGATAATATATATGAATTAATTGAGGTCTAGCCGCTTACTGTTTAGTTCAATCTCTTTATTAAAATTAGTGTTATAGTTTAGTAGATTAGATTAGACTAAGTTCTCTTCAAGTCACATATTCAATTAAAATACCCAACACTAATTTGTCTCTAAAAAATTCTTTCGCTAGGAAATTATAAATATTTTTTATAAAAATAATAGAAATACTTATACTTAACTAGCTAAGATAGGGTATTATATTCTAAGGGTGACATGATCAGACAATAAGATGGGGTATTTATGAGGAAGGTGATGTGGTTGTTCCGATCGATCATATATATGGAACAATACTTTTTTGTGTGCAAAAATATTCAAAAACCTTAAAAATTGTTGTTTCTTTTAATGCATTATTGTAATATGTTTTGCTTCTTATTAAGTGCTTAATTATTCTTCTACTGCATTAAAAATAACTATGTGAGTATTTCAACAGTAAGTTATTTTTTTTTTGAAGCTCTCGTTTTATCCTAAATTAATATAAATATAAATCAAATATGCATATGTTATATTATTTTTAATTTATTTTAAACTTACAAAAATTCATGTATACAAAAAAACTAAAAATATAATGATTTTTAGCTATATAAAATACAAACTTCAACATTATTATCATAATCTTTCCAAAAACTTAATTTTTGGTCATTTAAAAGCACTTTCTGCGCCAAAATGTAGTACAAAATGATACAAGATCATAAGATGTGATATCTTTAATTAAAATATTCTTTCAACTTGATATTTCCTTTTTTGCTCCAATGTTGTGTTAAATACATACTTGGGGATCGTGAAATGAATCGATAAGTGTTGTTCTCCTAATTTAAATGAATACGTGAAAAAAAAAGGGCTTGTAAAGTAATAAGGTAATGGCTCTCAGCTTGTCACCAAAATACAATTATATAAGTGGAATCCAAAATATAGCTAGGTAGTGTTCCAATCCAATATGCATGTAAACGTAGGATTTGGTTTTATTTATTTGAATATGCTTGACACTTGTAATAAAATTATTTTCATTTCTCAAAAATCACAATCAAGCTATTATTTTTCCGTCATATTCTAATCACGAGTGTTTGAGTTTCAAACTGACAAATATTCCTATTCATTACAAATTAACAACAAATAATAAATAGAGATGGAAATAAAAAAAATTATATTAAATTGATATTTTTAAATAAAATATCATTAAAATAATATATCAAAAATAAAATTATAGTATTATTGACAATAATATATTTTTTTACAAGTTTGAATTAAAAAATAAATAAACTATTTGACTATAAGCTCGACTTTCGAGAAAATAAAACAAACTTAAAGATACATGACGGTTATATATAACACATGTTAAAAAAATAAAAAAATAGTAAAAAATCAGACGGCTCCTGCAGAGAACATGGCTATTCAACTAGAAATAAATAAAATAAATATATATATATATAGAATTAAAAATTAAACAATACTAAATGAAAACAAATTTAGCAGTTTTATTTCTGAGCATCTTTATTTTCAACAATTTGTTATAAAACAAAAACTAATATAACAACAACATACGTATTATTTCTTTAATTTGACATTAATTATGGACTAAAAGTATACAACAAATTCGTGTAAACTTTCTTTTTCAATACTTTTTTAGTTAGCCAGACATATAAGTCACTGTCACCGGTGAAACTTTCTGACACAGACCAACTTATACAGGTACGTTACAAGAGAAACAGTAAAGAAATTAAGAAACTTGTATAATAACACTAATTAAGAAGAAATAGTCGTAAAATAAATTAAAGGAATCGAATGATAAAGATGATCGAATTACATACCCTTGCTGTGGGAGGCGGTGGGGGTCTGATTGGGACACGAGGAGGTCGAGGCCTTGTATACACCGGCTGCCTTCTTTGTCGAGTTTTGACCACTCCCAAACTTGAAGACCCTACCCTATTACTACTACTACTGCTACTACTGCCCGATGATGATGACTTTTGAGCCTGCAGACTAGCTAAAACAGTACCCACATTGTTTGCTTGCAATAATGCAGTACTACTAAACTGAGTCTCATCATGATTCTCGTAAATACCAGTCATATTTGATGATATTCGCACTTCGATTGAGTTTACAGAACTCATGATGATGAATGTTTATGTTATCGGGCCTTTCTTGATGGATGATGAGTTACGACGGAAATGTATCAAAGAGGTAGAAGAGGTAGGAGGATCTATTTATAAGCTCATGATATATTAATTGGTGGATTTTGTCTCCTTTCTTAAGTTGATGGATTAGTGTCCCACTTGGATTTCTCAATTACTGATTCACCCATTATTCCATAAATTTTCGTTGCCGTACGTCAAAGTAATTCATTTTTGTAGCCAGTGTATATATAGATTCGATGGGTGAGAAGGTTAATTAAAAATGATGGGATATTGAACAAAAAAAAGAAGATGGGATCGATTTTGGACGTAATAATTAAGAACAATGTAAGTAAATTAATGGGGGTGAATTGCGAGAGGATCTATGATGTTGAAGAAAGAAGAGGAGGAAGATGGAAATTTCATTATATAAGATGATGAAAGACAAGTGTCGAAATCGGTACTGCAACGTGGACACGTACTATATAATACACAATGAGCTAGCAATGGAGATGTATGCTTTTTCTTAAGATCGACTTCTTCTAAAGACAAGTTGAAATATTATAGCTATATAGCCTACGTAACTCACCGCTTCGAAACTGAATTAAAGTCTATTAGGGTTTTCAGTTTGTTTCTTTACGTGTGCCAGCCACGTACCTACCTACGTTCTCCCTAAGTATTTAATTAGCTCTCTGCCACTCTTTGTTTTGGCATCTGCCAGCTGCTATATGAATACATCAACTTCGGGTTATATATATATATATATATATATATATATGTAAGACGTACAATTGGGTCTGGGTCGGAGTATTCAAATATAATTATTACAAAACCAGTATTGACGATATATTGAAGCAAATATATATACTTGGTTGATTATGCTAAAGGTAACTTATTTAATGCATTTAATTATGATGCTTTTATGTTTGTAATTACAATTCAATTATTTATATCCTTTTTAATATAATACCTTTTTTTTATTTTTACGTATCAACTTAGAGAATGATATTAATTTCAAAGACAATAGCAAAAAAAAAAAAAAGTAATTTAATTGCTAAAAGGATCTAATAATTAAATTAGGATGTTAAAATAAAAGATTTGAAAAATATATTAATTATGATACCTAATTTATACAAAAATAATTAAAAATATTTTAAATTTATTGTTCGTTTTTATATATTAATACATTGTTATTATCACTAATTATGGAAGGTTAAACATTTAACAAAATGACTTATAAATTTAGGATAAAAATTAAAATTACTTATTTATAAAAGGTTTAAAGTGACAATGTAATTACAAATTGAAAATATTATTGTAATAATTTTTTTATTAATTTTAATTTTAATTTTAATCAATAATAATAATAATATTAAATTATAGTAACTGTGATAAATAACATGATTTATCCCATCTTGTAAAGTGTCATATCAAGTATCAACGCTGCCTAAATAAGCCCAAGATGTCGTCCTCACAAACCCAAAAACATGGACAATATCAACCCAAAAATGTAGCTCATTCAAACTATGAGTATGCCCGTTTAACTATAACCAAGGGTTCAATGTGCATCATAAATTTGAGACGGCATCAAAATTTTAACCCACCCAATGGTAAATCCTTAACTTCTCTTAAAAAATCATTGTGTCATTAGTAATATATATCAAATAAGGGGTTTAACATGCAGTGTATTGATTTTTTTTTTACTTTTAACTATTATTTTATTAATAAGTTAATTAAAGTTAGCATATATATAGGACTTACAAAAAAAAATACAAAAATAACATAAAAAATTGAACAAAGATAATAATAACTATGAGAGATATGTGATCATCATACTATCTAACTATTAGTCTATAATTTAAATAATCTTATCATGAATCAAAATTAATTTTTTAAGATTCAAATGAAATTCATAATTTCAAATACTTTTTAAATTCTTAATTTTAAATGTAGGATCTTTTATGGCCTAAAACTTACTACATTTTCTTACATTTTAATTGATTAATTTAATTATTAATTAACTTAACACTCGAACAACTTAAAATAGATGACTATTAGGTAAGATTAAATATTGATAATCTTTAACTAAAAAATTCACATCAAAGAATAATTTAACAATATATACATTCGTACAATAAATTAGTTGATCACTTAACTTATTATATGCATTGATTTTACATTGAAACATAGAATTCAAAAATTGAAATTAAAAATTAATCATGATATTAAATTAATTAAATCATAATTGAAGACTTAAAAATTATCCACAATGACATTAATAAATTACTTAAACATGGATTCTATAATAATCAACATTATATCTATAAATATTATAAAGAAAATGTTTAAGAAAAGTTTAAGAAGAAAAGAATATTGTGTCAATGTAACCATAATCATCAATTATCATTCTCTCTTCAAAATCTTCAAAAATTGCACAAGATTGTTATTCTTGTTTTCTCCTCTCTTTCCTTGTATAAATGTGTTTTAATGACCTAATATATTAAATATATAGTGTATTTTTTTTATTGAACTTTGGTCTTGAAACTAATTTATTTTATTCATGGTTAAGATTAAAAATTAAGGTTTAAAAACACTTTATTTATATGTTGCTTAGATGTCTAATTCGATCAACACCCAAGACTCGATCGATCTCATCGTGCCAAAATCCTACTCAAGAGCTCTCAATCGATCGAGTCATTTTTACCTCTTTTTACTTGTTTTGTCCTCAAACACCCATAAAACACAACATAAAATAGGAAAAATAGTTTATTATAACTGTGTGAATTGAGGTTAAAAAAAGTATATAAAATGACATCAATCATATAATATATTTCTCTTACATATTGTTTTTTTATCCCTTTACTTACACTAAATATGTATAATTTTTTTATAATATAATGAATATATTTTTATAAAGTAAAAATATATATATTTTTTAAAAAGTTTAAAATAAAATTAGCTATAATATATAATTTTAAAGAATATTTATTTATATTATAAATTATAGTATAATTATAATTTATATGATAAATAACTAATAATTAAAATAATATAATTTATTTTTTAAATATATAATTTATAGTAAATAGAATTTTTTTCTGCCAATGATAAGTAAATATGTAAATTAGGTAAATGTAGGTGTCCTGGCATAATATTGAAGATAAGTAGCTAGTAATCGTAAGTATTTCATCGTCATATCATATAGTATTTTATTTCTTGTTGTGCATACAGCAATGCAATGCAAAATACATTGTACACATGTTTCACATGAAAATTGCTTTCGTTCTGCTTTTATTTACAGGTAATAAATATACTTTAGTCACATCTTTATTAAAGACTTCGGTGGCAAGCAATAGTCATTCTTTTTTTCTTATTTTATTTAAGGCCAAACCCGTCTACATCATTGCCCACTTTAGTCCTTAAGTACCCTTAAGAATCAATTAATTTTATATTGACGGCACTAATACTATAAATTAATAAAATTTAATATTAATATTATTTTATTTTTAAAAATAATTAATAATTATTAGTTAATAAAAAATATATTTTATAAACAATAAATAATACAAAATAATAAATACCTTAATAATTATAAATGGAGATGGGATATGATTGGTAACATAATTTTAATAAATTATATGAAAATATTATATTTTTTAAGAATATATTAAAAAATATATATTATTTTTAAATATATGTAATTTAATTTAAAATGACCATAAATATTCTTAATATATCATAAGATTATTTTTCTTGAAAATATTCGCTATCAATATAAAACATTAATAAATATTTTTTTTTTTAAATGTTAAATTTATTATTTTAGAATTGATAATTCTTACTTACATCTCGTTTTTTATTTTTAAAAAAATTCAAAACAAATTAATAATATATCCTTTTATAAAATAATATATCTTTATATAATTTTATACTAATTTATACCCTTTTAAAAAGTTATGATACCTTTATCCATTATAAACATTTAATTTTGAGGAATAACCATTACTTATAAACGATAAAAGTATTTTTTTTAATTACAGTTTTTATTTTTTAATATATTTAATTTAAAAATAATAAATTAATATAATATTTATTTTATTAAATTATTTAAAATATTTATAGTTCTATTAAAAAAATGATTAATATAACTTAATTTTAATATTTAACAACTTGATTGGTTACTACTGATTTTAAAAAAAGTAATCGAATTTTTGAAAACAACACCATTCATGCATCCAAACTATTTAGCGAGTTTTCAAACCCAACAACATTTACATGTTTGAATTACTTCACACATATTAATATTATGATTATTAATATCGTGCTTCAGCCTACTAACGCTGAATTAGTCAGAGCCTAACCCTTTGATATGCACGCACCTATATAGGATGCATATGATCATATCTACCCCCAAATCTTTGCCAACAAATTACATATTTGTATTAACTAACCTGGTGGTTAATTTACTTGGTTATATTTAAGTCAATTTCAAGATAAGAACGTGACATGTTAATTAATTATTTTTTTTATGTATTATATCTTTTATTAATAAAAATATCTGACTTTATAACAAAGTATGTTTAATGAAATAAAATTGACATTTCAAAAAAATTTGTGTTATATTTTTAGCATAAAATTTTAATATTTTTCAGCTATATATTTTTTATTTTTTCATATTTTTTTAAAAAATTCTCCCTTAGACGGATACTAGCATAATTATATTAAAAATCATATTTTAATATTTTAATATTTTAATAATTTAATAATTTAATATTTAATTATATTTTTATTTTATTAAAATATCTATATATTTTAAAAAATTATTCAAATTATTTATTTAAATTTTAAAAATATAAAATCTTATATTATTTAGTATAAAAAGATTATATATTTTATTTTTTCTTTTCATATAAATACTATTTATATTTTATTATTCATTACTTCAAAACTTTCTTTTTTGGTTCAATTATTTAATATCATTTTACTTTTAATCTAACCAGTAAATAAATGTATGCTCATTTTTTTACAATGTAAAAAAACATACATTTATTTACATTATAAGAAAAATAAACATATATTTTTTCTAAGTAGATAAAAAATAAAATTTAATACATAAACAAAATCATGCTATATAATTAAATCAGATACAATACATCAATTTTCTTTTATGAAAAGAGTTATATCCAATATTATTAGACTCATTAATGAATGAGTTAATTATAATTACATGTTATTTTATTTAAAAGATTTATTTAGTGATATTATTATAATTAATGTAATATTTAATTATAAGTTAAAAAAATAGATATTATTATTTTAGTTAATAACTATTTATTATATTAATTGTGATTGTTCGTGAAATAAAAAATATTATATTTCATTTGTATCTTGATGTAAAGTAATAGGATATTGAGCAGAAATCATACCACACTAAAGCTAGAAAAGCTCCAAATAAGTGGGAAAAAAGACTTATATTTAGACCATGTACTTGACATATATTTTTTAAAGATAATTTTGACATTTTAAAAATTTATTTTAAAAAAATAAAAAAAAACTTAGACAACGCGAGTGGCGAGGTTCGTGGGTAGGCTGGGGATTGGACTCGTGAGTGAGGTTGCGAGGTATCACGGATTAGGTTTGGGGTGGCGGATTAGGGTTGGGTTTTTTTTTCTTTCTAATTTTTAAATTATCAAAATTGTCCTTAAATTTTTAGACATATTTAATTTTTTTATAAAATTAACGTTCTTAAAAAAAAATTCTATATTAAATTCTATATTTATTATAATTAATATAATAATCTTAATTAAATAAATCAATAAATTATCAAATTATTTAATACCATTTTCGCTACTAGCCCATGACAGTTTTTGAGGAATTTGTGAAAATAAAAAATCATTAGTGAACGCGAAGATCGTGTGCTAATACGGGATGATAGTATTGTATTTTGATTCTCTCTCTCTCTCTCTCTATATATATATATATATATATATTTAATTAATTTTAGTAAATAAGAGTTTATTTTTATCAAGAAGAAAAGAATCTACATTTTTTTATCAGTTTTTATTATCACCATTATTTAGTGTTTTCAATGGGCATGGCGGGATTGGATACCTATTTCTTAATTTCTATCTCTTATTTAAAATATATTCTCTATTTTAATTTAAAGTATTTGTGATGATATATAGAAAATCTTAGTGGGAACAAAAACCCCTAAATGAAGTGCGAAAATCAATATGATATTTTATAATAAAATTTCATTTTATTATAAAAAAAATTTAATCAGTAATAAAAATTTATAAGATTTAATTTTATAGCATAATCTTATTTATATATACAGTTTAATTTTTAACATGATTAATAAAAATCAAATATATATTTATATTATTTATTTATATACATATACTTATATAAAAATATTTTTTTAATAATAAAATAAACTATATTTATTTTTATTTTTATATTCCTTATTTTACTATCAATATTTTAAATGATATAATAAAATAATAATTATATTGATATTTAATAATTAAAGCGTGAAAACACTATACTACAACTATTACTTATATTTACGCAAACGATCCATGCCCATTCGTACGCGCCACGGCAAAGTGTTGAATGTTGAGAGCCAAAAATCAACATCAAAACCAAAATTAACATTGGAATAATAAATAAAAATCGATGCTTCCACGAAATTCAACGTCAACAATAAATAAAAGCTAAATAAACAGTAATTATGCACGTGCACTTAATCATAATAGTGACATTAGGAATAAAAGATTGGCCTTAAATTCACACAAAGACATTGTCAAAATAGGTGGAAAGAGGGAAAGAAAGAAAATAAAACAAGCGTGCAAGAACCCTAGAATAATAAGCCATTCTATTAGGGTATTGATCCTGTTCATTTTCATTAAACAACAGAGTACAAACATTAACCTATATATCATAACATGTTTCTTTGTCTCTGCAATTTCTTTCTACGCTTATGACTATCGATCCAAGACACGTCGTGAGTGTTTTCTTTTGGATCTTCTATATAATTTTTAAGCACTTAATTAATAAAGTTTCAGTTGGAACATTTGTAGGGGGATGCCAAAGTCAACCTGTACAATTACATACAATAAAACCTGGTTGTTAATTCTAATTAACTAATTATTTTTGTTTTGTTTTCAAAATACAAACAAATATCAAAAATGAGAATTTTATTAAATTGAATAAAGTAATTACCAACATTTTAATTAAATACAATGTTGACTAGGTTTACCTCTCTTTGCGTTTCTCTAAGAACCTTTGCAGTGATTTGTTACGCTTAATTGGAAGATCTGCAAAATAATGCGAATTTTATCGCTAGTGTCAGTAGGAGATTAGTATTATTATTATTTTTTAAAAAAATAATAAATATGCGGGAATGAAGAGAGAAAACAATAACTAGTCTATGCATATTACCTGGTAATTAATATCCCTTCCAAAGACAAATCTCGATATAAATATAACATGTCTTTAAATACTTGATTTGAGAACACGTACTAATGATTTTTTTTTTGTTTTTTTAGTAAGACTAGTAATGGATTTGTTAGCATAAAAATAACAAAACTATATGTGATTATCACAATTAATTATCCGGATAATAAATTATTATTTTTATAATAATATTTCATTAATAACAACAAATAATAAGGTAATTAGTATTTTTATTATGAAAATAACAAAAATTATTATGATAATATTATTTTATCTCAATGAAGTGATACTTAAATCTAATGAAATTTAAAATTAACACAAATTTTTCTTTAAAAAAAATACACAAAGATTGAAAATAATATAGTTAGTATGAAATATATTACAAAAACAATAAATAATACATCTTAATGCTACTATTATTAAATAAATTGATAATTATTTAATTATTATTGTGATAATAACAATTTAAATGCCCTTAAAATTATTTTTTATTAATAATAATTTTATCAAATAATAATAAATTAAAGTATAATTAATAAAAAAAAATTAATTTTTTTTTGTAAAACCTAGACTTTTATGATGATAAAAGTAACTGAATCATATATATCCTTTACCTTGTTTTATAATTTTATTGATACTGTATGGCAACCAAATAATGAATAATTTAACAAGAAAAGAAAACATGTTTTGGTACTTGCAAAACATTCAAAACTTGACTTCAACAGTAAAATGAAATATGTAGCACTAACATCGATTAAGATCGTGAGAATCTACTAGTTTTGATTGGTCTCCTGAACTCAGATGAAGTGGGGCGTTTGGAATCAAATATCCAGATTCTGCAGCTTTGAAGCTCCGCTCAGAAGCAATTTTGAGAATATCCTCCGCCTATGAAGTAATAAACGACCATTTAGAATTAGAAGACTTCAAAAACGCCAAAAACATATAAATCTCTCAATCATAAACAGAAAATATACCTCAAACGAAAGCACCAAAACATACCTTGTCGCGCGGAACATCGAAAACAGAGACAGTTCCATGGTAAAAAATAGTCATGGGAGCGTTTTCATAAAGGTTATCCGGCAAAGGCCTGTGCAATAAAAAATAATCATAAAATTCGAAATAATCCTAAGAATACCTATTAGGAATCACAAAAAATAAAAAAAGAAGAAAGATAATGAAAAAGAATGAGCTAGTACCTTGAGGTCGGAACATAGACGGGTAAAACGGGGAAGATACTATGGTCCGCCGTGGGACTTGACGGCACTGAAAACGATTTCTTAGAAAAATCGTCGAAGCTTTGATTTGCAGAACCAGAGACAATCACAGATTTCAGAAGCTCAGGATTGATCTTCGAAATGCCGCTCTGAATATCTGCATTATTGTTTATAAAAAAAATCCTAAAATTTAAGAGAAAAACCGAAAGAGAAAGCAAGAAGAAAACAATTGAAGGGAAAACAGAGATCAAACTGTGTACAAAAATGAACGAACCTCGAAAGCTTCTTTGGCAATGAAGAAATTTCTGGAACTGAGATTTGGGAGAGTTGATGTCCTTCTCGGCCATTCCAAAGAAATCGAGTTCCACTGTTGCTTTGGACATGTTTGGAGATTACGATTTTGAATGCGAATGTTTGGGTAGAGAGTATAGAGAGAGATTGAAGAGGCAACGACTTAAATGGGAAGGCGGGAGAGGAGGAGTGAGGTGCTGGAATGGAATAAAGAAAAGTAGAACGTGTAAAAGTTAGAAGTTTGGAGTTTCTTTTATAATTATTATTTTTTTCGAAAAAAATATATTTTTGGCCTTTTCTTTAACCTTATACTATTATTTAAATTTTAAATTGAAAGCTATACTTCTAATTTTATTAATATTATCATGAGTTAAATATATATCTAACTAAAAGTCATGAAACTATTTTAAGTGTATGTTTATGACAATTATCCAATCAATTATTTAAACAAATGCAAAATATATATATATATATATATATATAATCAGTTATTCAAATACATATGGATTAAAATTTAATTAGTTAATCATATGTTTAATTTGACTCTAATGAATATGATCATCAAACAAGTTAGATAATTGTTCAATTTAATTGAACATATATTTAATTCTATTTAGACGAGTAAGATTATTGATCAACCAAACTACAACACTTAGGATAATTATTAATTCACTTGGATATGTGTTCAATTCATTTATAATGAGTAGGTATTGTCTAGTTAGAATTTGATTTGGTTGAACAACTGTACAATTTAATTGAACATGGTTGGACTCGATTCCAACAAGTTAAGTTATCAACTGATTAAATTCAAATCAGTTGAATATGTGTCAAACTCAGACAAGTTGGATCATTGTCTAACTAAACTTCCTCATTTTGACACTTAAATTCTAATTAATCAAATTGAACAAATATATAATTAAAATTAAATAATAAATGATAAATAAAAACTAAAAACTAAAAAAAATTATCAATTTTCATAAAAAGTCAAATGGGATATTACTTTTTAATTTTTGACTAATATAAATTATCACAACATATAATCATAATAAATTCTATTACTTTTCCAGAAAACATAAACATGTCTAAAGATAGGTTTGATATCTTAATTGTACTTCTTTTAACCAAAAGTTACTAATATTAATTCATACTTTAAAAATAGTATAATAATAGTTTTCTACTTTAAAATACATAAATAATATAATTTTATATTTTAAATTGAAAGTTTTATCATATACTTATTACAAGTGATATAAGTGAATGGTAAACGTTTTTGAATATAAGTGAATGGTAAACGTTTTTGATACTTTAACAGTACCCATATTTCACTAAAATTATGCATGTAAACTTACATTTTTTTATATATATTATAAATTTTAAATAACATGATATATTTTTATTTATGAATATAATTAAATTTACATAATTAAATATAATACTAACGGTGAGATATCCCCATCTGAATACGCAAGATTTAGCAAAAGTTCTCCATTAGAGGTTCAAAAATTTTAGATTATAAAATATTTCTATTCATTAATAAATTGATTAATATTAATTGAAATTTAAATATTACAAGTATTCATAAAATATTAAATTTATATATTTATTTTGTTTAAATTTTAAATGCAAACTATAACAATAATTAAAATTTAATTTTAACAATCATTATAATTATTAATTATTTGATATATGATAATATTAAATTTTTATAATTAAAATACTAATTTATTAATAAAATATTATTTTTAATTAAATTTATCTAATTAAATTTTATAATTATATAATATATTTAAAAAACAAGGAGCCTAACAATAATCTTTAAATATGTAAGAAAAGAAATTACCAAGATAATTAGGATTTGATATATTTTGTAGGAAAAAATAATAAATATATTATTAAATTATTGTTAAAGTAGTTGAAAACATATAGTTTATTTTCGTTCAGTGATAAAAATAACATTAAATTATAATTAATAATATATATGTATTGTTATATTATTATTTTTGTAATAAATTTAACAATTAAAAAAATTTAGTGACAAATTTTTAACATTAATAAAAAATTTATACAAATAAAAAAAAATTAGTTGTAGATTTATAATATTAATAATATTTAAATATTATTTTTATAATATAATAAAATTAAGTGATATATTTATAATTTAATGTAATTTTATAATTGTTAGTTTTTATATTAGAAAAAAAATCAAAAATATCCTTATTATTTAACAAAAGTTAAAAAAATTGTAAAAAATCAACAACAATATAGAAAAAAAATCTTTTCTACCTTTGCCTATAACTTTTTGAATGTTATCGTTGTAAATATTTAACAAAAATATATTTATTACAATAATTAATTTATATTCATAAAAAATCCTCTTGTTACAATATTTAATTTATCTTTATCAAAAATACCCTTGGTGTATTATTTAATTAATTTTTATCAAAAATACATCTACTTCCTAATAACAAGTTATAATTTTTTTTCCAAAAATATATTTATTCAATAACATGTTATAAATAATAAACTATAAATATTCATAAAAAATATCTCTAATTTTAAATACAAAGTATATTATTAAATATATAATATATATCCCGTCCACGTTCAAATATCATATTAATCTACTAAATAATAGTTAAAATTTACATTACACATCCACATTTACGATATATATTACAATTTAAATTCTTACAATATCTAATTAACTCATTTCATATTTTTTTCATGGCTTTCTTGTTGTATCCAAGAAAACAGAAATGTTTTGGTTATTCATAGACCAGGCTAAATAAGCTTTTGTGTATGCTTTCTGTGTATATTTTTGTTTCTTTTTTTTTTTGGGTGGTAAAGAATAAAAAATTGACATTCATTGTTCTAAAGACAAGCATGGAAATAAAATGCAAACACAACCCATTCCAACCCATTCTTCTTACTTTTTAGGAGTCATATTAGCCCGTTAAACACAAGTCTTTAACTTTTCAATCTAATGTCTTGTTGATTTGATGAAATCCTTTTAGTTATAGTAAAAAAAGGAGAAACAATGTTTCTTTTTACAAAATATCAATTATTCCCAAATTCAAAAAATAACCACCAAATAATCATTAAGGTGATGTTTGATTTGAGGGAATTGAAAGAAATCAGAATTAATTCCTTTTATTTTGTGTGTTTGGTTGGGCAGAATGAGGGAAATCGATTACTAAAGGAGAAAGAATCACAATTCCTTTTCTCCCATTTAGAAATCATGATTCCATTCCCATCTAAACTTTTTTTTTCCAATTTTACCCTCACCTCAAATATAACACTAAACTCAAATCCCAAATCCCCAAACCTAAAACCCAAAATCCAAATCTTAAAACCCAAAATCCTAAATCCCTAAACCTCAAATCCGAAATCCCTTAATCCTAAACCCTAAAACCTAAATCCCAAAACCCTAAAACCTAAATCCCAAAACCCTAAAACTTAAATCCTAAAACCCTAAACCCTAAAACCTAAATCCCTAAATCCTAAAATCCAAAACCCTAAACCCCTAAACCTCAAATCCTGAAACCTTAGACCCTAAACCCTAAATCCAAAATCCCAAATTCTAAAACCCTAAATCCTTTTTAGAAAAATAATAATTTTAACCCTAAACCTTAACCCACAAATATAACCCTAAACCTTAAATCCCAAATCCTAAACCCTATTTAGAAAAATAACAGTTTTAATAATATATTTCTTTTTAATTAAGTAATAATTATTTAAAAAAATAATAATTTCAATAATGTATTTTGTTTGACGAAAAAATAATAATTAAATGATATTATTTGAATTTTACTAAATGTAAGGATATTAAGATAATTTACAATTTTTTTCATTATATTCCAGTGTCAAACCAAACACTGTAATCATGATTCCGAACTTAATTTCAATGATCAAATCAAACAACATTGTTTCCTTTACATTTCATTCAATTCCAATTCTGATTCTCATTTTCATTCCATTCCATTTTACGAATCAAACGCTACCTAATATACTTTATTTCCTTTGAGAAATAACATTATAATAACAACAATTTCGTAGCAATTGGGTAAATTTATTTACTTATTTTTCCTTATGTACGAACTTAGTTTATCATCTAAAACAAAGAACATCCAGACGAAAGATCCAAATACATTGACATAAGTTGCTCAAATTGCAAAATCACCATAACAAAATTAAGCCAAATATCCAAAAACCCAACCATTATAACACATTAAAGTAAAAAGAAAATCATAGAAATGAGGTTTATCAGCAATGACGACGTGATCACAAGAATTTTTGATCGTTTAGAAATGAGCTAAATAATTCGCCATGTTCGATTACGATCGATGCCACTCGAAAGCGAGAGAGTTTGTTCGAAGTTAGAATTGACTTCGGATAACTTGTGTTTTGTGTCCTTATCACGCTTTGTATAAGAGAGTTTACCATTTTATCCCTGAATTTAGACGTGATATAAAGTTAATAACAGTGAAAGATAATTTTGATATTAATTAAACGTAAAGAATGATTTTGAAGAAAAATAAAACCTTACGATAATATTCCAAGATCTAATTTTAATTTTAAATCATCTTTTAAAAGCAGAATAGTACTCAACTTTTCAAAACCAGAGATTGAAGCACCAAAATCTGTGTAAGCAGAAATCGGAGATCCGTAGGACGTCGTTTCAGATCCACTCTCAAAATTATGTCTTCAACTTTCAGCGGCGATGAAACGGCCCCGTTCTTTGGCTTCATAGGAGCAGCAGCGGCTCTCGTGTTCTCTTGTAAGTTGTAACGAAACCCTAAACTTGATCTGAATTTTGATTCGTTGCATACACACACTTCCGGAGAAATGGATACATGTCTATCTATGGTAATATTTGACATTTAGAAAATGTTCGGTTTCCGATAAAAATGGGTTTTTAAAAAACTATTGATTCATAGGGGTATGTGTAATCTATTAAGGATTTGATCTTAATTGATGCATTAACTTAATTATGGGAAATAATAACATGTGTTTGACTGAACTCGAGGCACCTGCTTTTTGCTTGAGGTGAATAAGTGTTAGTAGTGGAAATTGAATGTTTTATTAAAAAAATGGGCATTTTAATGTTTGATTAGTTATTTGAATTTCATATAGTTAAGAATCTAAGTCACATATCGGTCAGGAGTTAGGCTTAAGTTGCACATATAACCTTGGACAATCTTTCGTCTTAGAGCTTAAGTTTTGAAATGGAGTTAAGTTTAAGCCTAACATGTTATCAGAGTTATGCCCCTGACTTCAAAGGTATCCTTTTTACGGTTGTCAATTTCAAGCCCTGACATCCTCGTCGATGTGGAGAGTGGTTGTTAAGGATCTAAATCCCACATCAATAAGGAGTTAGACTTCCATTACACATATAACTTTGGACAATCTTTCATCTTACAACTTAAATTTTAAGGTAGAATTAGACTCAAATCTAACATGTATGAACGCAAATCAGAGGATTCATTTCTTGGTTATATAACTATTTTTCTTTGGTTAATGTCAATTGGTTAGCTAACGTCGTAAATAAACTCTGTTGTCATTTTCTTCTTATTTGGAGTTTTGACGACTTTGGCTTTCATCTTATTGGAATTTCAATATTTGTGGCCTAGAAAAGTGGAACAATTGACTCTCCTCGTAATAGGTCAATTAAGAAAGGCTAATATATCCATGTAACTTGGTAACTTAAGTTCTCACAGTCAAGGTTCTAAAAGGCAGAAATGGGTACCGAGCTGATTACTCCAAATAAGGCATGTGTAAGTCTCAAGGGGTGTGAGGCTTAAGCCTCATTTAATAACCTATTATATAGAGTAAAAATACATTAAAAGTTAAGTCAAATCATAAAATGTAAGAATAGTATAGGTCGTTAGATATAGAGTCACGAATCACATAAATAAGTGTCTAAATTACAAGTTAAGATTCAAATAAAGTCGCAAAACAAGTTCCAAAATGAAGGAAAAATAAGCTATAAAACATGTTTTAATGTGTTGGTCATTGTTAGTTTCTTTCTTTTCATCTTTTGAGTCTACTAATTCAAAATTTCACTCATCACTCGTTAGTACCGTTATGTTGGTCATTGTTAGTTTCTTTCTTTTCATATTTTGAGTCTACTAATTCAAACCCTCGTTTATTACTCATATGTACTCTCATCTCTACTAGGTTTTTTCATTTATTGAATCATCATCCTATCTAATTCCAATGTTTTGTTTATCTTCATTGACATCTTCATCCACCCATTCTCCATCTTCTTCATTACTTTGTCTGTTTCTATCTTCTAGGAGTCTTGTTGTTTCTTCCTTTTCTTCGTCTTTTTTTTTTCATTTAATGGATTACTGGGTCTAGTTTAAAAACACCACAATTTTGCACTTTATAGTTTTATAAAGGAAGCATAAGCCCCATGTTGTCTCAAGCCGCATAGCCTAAAGGCGTATGCCTATTTGTAAAAAGCAGAAGCTTCAAACTAAGTAGAGGAGGTGCTAGCCTCAAGTCCCCCATCAGCTGTCTTGTCTAAAGGTGCCGCCTCAGTGCATTTTTTTGAACCTTGCTTATAATATACACAAATTTCCCTTTCTACTTTAAGACTATGGGGTGTAGCATGTTGGAAATTTGTGTCATCTTTTGAGACAATCTTATTTTTGAATTTTCTGCACAGGTATGGGAGCTGCTTATGGCACAGCAAAGAGTGGTGTAGGTGTGGCCTCTATGGGTGTGATGAGGCCTGAATTGGTGATGAAGTCTATTGTTCCAGTTGTTATGGCTGGAGTTTTGGGTATTTATGGCCTTATCATTGCTGTTATCATCAGTACAGGTATTAACCCTAAGGCCAAACCCTATTATCTTTTTGATGGATACGCACATCTATCATCTGGTCTTGCTTGTGGTCTTGCTGGGCTTTCAGCTGGAATGGCAATTGGTATAGTTGGTGATGCTGGTGTCAGGTATAATTTTGATCCTCAAAAATCCTTCATCTTTTATTCTCCTTGTTGGTTGTTTGTTATGTTGATAACTTTGTTAACATGAAATTTTGATCCTCAAGAATCCGTTTACTTTTGTTAATTTTATGAAATTTTGTTTCGTAGATTAATTCATCTGAATTTTCATGAACATTAAGTTTGTCTGCCTCCTTTCTATTTGTTTATTTATTTATTGGGCGCCTGGGGAGTTGAAGTCGTTTTCTCTTTAACGTATTGCCACATTTTGGAGGCATGACAAGCAATTGCTGCATTGGAAGTTATAGTTGTATTTCAAACTGAATGAAGAGGCTTCATGGACTGGTTTTTAAGTGAACAAGAACTGGTATTTGAAGTACTCTATGCATTTTAAGGTGCATTACTAGTAAGGAACTTGTGGGTTTGAGTGTCTCTCTCTCTCTCCTTTCTGTTTTGTGGTCTAGATCTGTTGATCAGGATTAGTGTCTTGTAGAATTACTGATTTATCATCGAAAGGCAGGCCGATACTGAAGAAATTGCTCGTGGCTTAATTTTGTCTTAATTTTATAAAATAGATCCCAACTAAGTAATTCTTTAATAAAGTTGAACCTATATTTTTGAATAATATTGTAGTCTGTTTAACATTTACTAAAGAAAAAAAGAGAGAATATCTGTTTAGCATTTACTAAAGAAAAAAGAGAGAGATAATATTGTAGTCTGTTTGGTGTGAGTTGGTTATGTGGGATCTTTTAAATAAGACTAGTTGTCGTTGTGTAGAAAACTCAGATATTGTGTGGTATTCAGTATGATTTTAAGTTTTTAAGTGGTATAAGTTGCAAAATTAAATTTAATGTTTCATAAGTTAGTAGCAGAGTTGATGTGATTGTTCTAATGAAAAAAATTAACATGGTTCTTACCTATACTAGCTAGCTATTTATAGTGAGGGAATTGTAATTATAATAAAGAATTCGATTTTAACGGAATTTATTTCAGAAAACTATCCCCTCGTGCAGTTTTTAAAATCTGATGGGTAACCTTTTTGTTTGTCTCCCAATGGTTTTTCAAAACCAATTCAGTCCCCCCACACCCCCCCTTTCTCTCTCTTCCCCACCAATTTTTTTTATGTGGTTCTTTGCTTATTTTAATTTCCATTGTGAAGTAATGTGTTGAATCTGAGTTTGAGAAATGGTTGTCTTTTTGCCTACTTTCTCTTTGGTTGACACAAATAAATACTCTAATAGAGACTTTGCATTTTGTCTTAAATTTTATTAGGGTTTGTACTCGCGAGTCAAATATCTTTAATCTTGCAGAGCCAATGCACAGCAGCCAAAGCTTTTTGTTGGGATGATCCTTATTCTCATTTTTGCTGAAGCTCTTGCCCTTTACGGCCTGATTGTTGGGATTATATTGTCTTCTAGATCTGGACAGTCCAGAGCAGAATGAGAAAGGGCAGCTGTCACATATTCTTTAATCTCTTGTTATGTTACTTCAGGAATTAAAGCGTATTTATGTTGTTCTCCGATAATGTTAATTGGAAAGTGCTTTCTTGAGAATTATAATGGTTGAACTGGTTTCGCTTCTAGTTGTTTGGCGATTTTTTTTTTGGTTCCTGTAGAAATAGGATTGGCTTTGTTGACCAAATAATAAAAGCTGTTGAAGCTCTACCTGTTTGGATTTATGTGTATTATTTAGTGAGTACATTGAAATTAAATTAACAATTATTATTCTATAACTAGTTCTTGTTTCATCTTCCTAGCTTACTGGTGCTCCTTTCAGGAACTAAGTGGACTTCATTTTCAAGTGTCTTTAAGGTCATGCCTAAAGGCCTAAAATAAAAAGGCTGATGCAAATTCTAAAATAAAATGGTTATTGGTATTTATTTTGATTAATTTTAAGTTATTGATTCGAGGGTCTCAATTTTTGATATTATTGTCGAATTTGATCAAAATGGATATCAGCTATTTAAATATGAGTATTTAGTATGTATTAGTTGAAAATATTGATAAAAAAATGTATCAAAATAAGAAAATGGGTATTTTTAAAGAATGATTTTCTTTGATAAAAAATAGTGTTGTGTATGAGAGAGTATGAGAGAATATTTTTCTAAAAGAAGAGTGACAAAATAGTTAGTTTAAAAAAATACTTGTGTTATTATTTTGAGTTTATCTTAATTTATTGTATTGTCTCTTATTTTATATTTATTAATTTTATAAGTATAAGAAATATTTTTCGGAGTTTATCCCGTGAATATAACCTAAATTAAAAAATAAATCACAATTTATTACAATTTTATTTCCTTTCAAATTTATAGTTAAGTTGAAATGTTTCTTTTATATTCCTCGCATGAATTTCATTTATTCTTTATTTAATGATTTCTTTCCTGTCAGGTAATCAAAAATTCTAAAGTAAAAAAATAAAACAAAAGGGGTATCAAAATATTTAATTACATGGTTCAATTTTCTTTTATTTGTTAAGTTTTATTTTTAATTTCTTAATAAAAACATATGTTAATCTTTAACATACATATTAGATGAACATATGTTTTAATTTAATAAGAATTAAATAACTGAATAATTTATATAAGAGAAAGAAAAAATATCCAAAAAAGAGATTAAATTAAAATTAGCCTTAACTATATTATTAGTCTCACATTTTAAACAACTATTTTTCATAATTTTAAATTTTCACATTTTAAATCATATTTTTCATGACCCAAATATTTTTCTAACATATTCTCTTTCACTCTTTCACGCAACATTATTTTTCATAAAAAAAAAAATTACTTTGACTTTGCTTTGTTTTTCTTCTTTGATGTATATCTCTAAAACAAAAACATTCTCTATTTATTTATTACAGTTGTAAATAATGGTTGAAAAAACAAAGGAACTTATTTTCAACAGCTTATTTATTTGATACAAATTATGTTCAACAGCTGGGAAACAAGTACACAGTTGTGAAGTTCAACATCTTACTTGATACAAATTATGTTCTTCCTAAGTGTCTTTTTCAAGAAATATTTTCAGTCATGCATTTAAAAACTATATCCAGAATAACTGCTCAGCCAGGATTCCAAATAGGTCCCCCGTAACTTCAAACGTCATAATTAAGAACAATAATTTTATATTTTATTTTATTATTTGGTGTATTTTATTATGTCAATGATAGTTAGCTCTTGATATTTATGGCCTTTGACAATTTCAATTGCAGGAGAATTGTAAGACCTAGTTGTATGCTACATTAACCCACAAATAAGAGGCGATTGATCACACTCTAACAGACAACAAATGTGGAACATGGCCTCTGCTAGTTATCTCATGCTTGAACTTGACAGGCTTCAATATCCTTAAGTCTAAGGGTTACTGCTCTCTTGTGTGCATCTAACCCCTCAATTTCAGCCATGGTTGCCACGTAGGGGCCAAGTTTTCTTAGACCTTCCTCTGTCAGAGATTGCACAGTCATGTACTTTAGGAAGGAGTCTAGAGACACACCACCATACATTCGTGCGTAACCGTATGTTGGAAGAACATGGTTTGTCCCACTGGCATAATCTCCCACACTCTCGGGTGTCCACGGCCCTAAAAATACAGAACCTGCTCCAATATAATGAAGAGATAAGGTCTCTACTTCTTTCAATTTGCAAATGCTAAACAATAGGGCAGAATGTATCAATCGACTGACTGATTCAAAAGATAAATAATTTTGGACAGAATATAAAGCATTCAATAGTAATTCAAAAGATAAATAATTTTGGACAGAATATAAAGCATTCAATAGTAAGGGTCAAGAACTGTTTGTTTAAACTTTCAACATGAATATGAAAGAAGAATCATGAATATTTCAAAGGAAATGACAAACACGATAATAAGCCTTTTGGTTGAGAGAGTACCTGCATTCTCAATGAAACTCTCCCATTTTTCTGCATCCTTAACATTGATTATCAGATGTTCAGGGGCATACAAGTTTGAAAAAGAGACAGCCTGCAAATCCATCAACAGTTAAGCTTCAGAAGCATCATGCAGAACTTCTAAAATAAAGGAGTATAACTGCAATAAATCCGTACGCACATTCTTATAGAACAAAAAAGTATTTGGCTAATGAAATGTTAAGCCATAAATTGACCTTAATATAACCATATAAAAAGGACAAACCTCAACCATATCATGGACGAACACGGTAAAGCTATGGCTCAGGGCTTTTGAAGCAAACTCTCCCCTTGGAAGGCTCTGGCATTGTTTTTTGATTTCTTCTTCTATAGCATTAAAATCCACACCATCCCCAGATATTACGAGAACAACCTGACTATCGGGGCCATGTTCAGCCTGGAATACATTTGTTTCACCATATATCAGATTTGGCAGACAATAAGAAATACTGAAGCAGGAAAATATTTTCAGCATACAAATACATCACCATATTTCTGATTATAAAGGGAACTATGAAACAACTTTAAAAATAATCCAATTCTTTAGTCTGTCTACTCATCACACGTGAGGAAACATGATAAAATTTCTGGCAATGCAGGTGATTAATGCTATATTCATGTTCTCTTCTTCTTTTCCTTTTTTGCTTTTTTTTTCTGCAGCACATTATATTCCTAAAAATGCAAACGTTTATGATAAACCTTGATATTATGGAATTTTAACACACTTGGCTGACACTTAATGGAATGTTACTCCAAACACATTAAGATCAGTTGGTATAGCAGGTTCAGATAAAAGTTTCCTCAACTCCTTATCATTTCCTTTTTCCTTTCTGTTTTTTTGAGGGGTAAATTCTAATGAAGGACTCATCCCTCCCCCGCATTATACTAGGTAGCAGACAGTCAAGGCACTATCATGTTATATGATTCATCTTTTCTACAATTTCTAAAAGGATCTGAGAAGTTACCAGCAAAGTATAGAGTGGGAGTGCTTCTAAAGAAACTTAAAGAAGCATGGAAAATAAACATGTACCTGAGAAAGTAGATCTGCAGCTATATGAACAGGACTAGTGTGCTTATCAGCAATGACTAGAACTTCTGAGGGACCCGCTGGCATGTCAATTGCAACCATAGCTTCACTGTTCTATTGATATAATCAAAATATTAGCAAAAATGTTGAGTCAAACCATAAGTTCATTAGCTTCCATGTCTATTGCTTTCAAAATGAATTGTTAGTATGTCTCCCATCAAAGTACTTTGTAGTAACAAATACACCTACTTGAAGGATCATTTTTGCAGCCGTGACATATTGATTTCCAGGACCAAAAATCTTCTCAACCTGCACATTATTTGAAATTCTAAATTTAAAAAATAACTTGAGAAATAATGAAGGTTACAAAACACAAATTTATAGACCTGGAGTAAAATTAAGACATGACATCTTTGAAGCTTTTAATTAGATATTACCACTCTGCAGAAGCTATTCATTGTCTCTAACTTTTTGGAAACTACACAAAATCTTCAACAAGAATTCCATCCAAAAATATATGATTTAAGGAGAGAGATTGATAATAGCATAAAAATACATATCTAAAACATGTAAATTAATTGATATTTATTATTCAAAGAGTTTAAAATTAATAATTATTTATATTAATTATGATTATTTTATGCTAGTAACATCAACAAAAGAATATTAAAGAAATCAAAATTTGAATTTAGTAATATATCTTCGCTGAGTTTTTATCATAACTTTTGATTTTAATATCCAAATGAGATGATTCAAGTTGATATAGAAAGATAAAAGATTTATCTATAATTTTATATTTCACAAAAAAATATCCAAATCTGATTATTTCGAGCCAAAAAATGAGCTGAAATATGAAATTATTGCATTCAATTTGTTAGTATTTTTGATATATCTTTTTGTATAAAACTCCAGATTAGATTATAGATAATTCTTGATCCTCTAAAAATATAAAAGATTTATCTACAATTCGTGCTTTAAAAATATTTTTCAAATCAATTATCTTTAAGAAGAAAACATCTAGATATTATCAGGTTTCAAAAAAATTTCATACTCCAACACTATAGATGGAGCATTCAATACTTAAAAAGTATCAAGAAATTACAAAAAGCTCGTACTCTTTTCTCTCATTCTCTATGTAGAATTTGTGGAAATGATTTATAAATTAGGCTAAAGTTAAAGGAAGCTTAATTATGTAGTTTTTCTCTTTCATTCTTTAATTCTTAGAAGTACTTTCTTTTTAGACTATAATTTTTTTTTGAAAAATCATTTTGTTCATTTTTTGTTGTATTCAGTATATTATATTATTCAATTTCATATAAATTCAATCATGTTTTTTATGTGTAACTTTAGTTTATAATTATTATATTTATTTTATAAGTTGATCTTTTACTACAATATTATTGTTTTGATATATTGTCGATTTTGGATAACTTATAGTAATAAATTTTACTTATTCTTCAATGAAAATATTTTCTCAAATTAAATCCATTAGTTTTTGTTATTGATTTTCAACTTTATACCTTCTAATTATTTGTTTAGGAAGTAAAGCAAGCAATTGAGTAGTAAATAAGAATCGAAGATTATAATATTAAAACAAAACAATTAAGTGAATCTTGTTATTTAATATTTATTTTATTTTTTTTAAAAATTCTTATGCTTAATTATTGTTATTTTTTTATTTCTCAATTATCATTTTTATTTATTATTATGTGATAACTTTTTTTGTTAATTTATTTTGCTTCCACGTAAAGTCGACACTTAAAAAGCTATATTGCAACAACCACTTAGATAAAAATTATTTTGAGTGTGATCAAAAATTAAACATTTTATTCAAAAGAAGTTTATTGTCCCAAGCATATATAGCAAAATAGTAAGAGATTAAATTTCTTGCAAACAAAATATTCTTTTCATGATAAAAAAATTCTATGAATATATAAGAAACTGCAGATCCCATGTTCTGCAAACGTTCCCACAAAATTAAGAATAACGTCAATGAACAATACAAAGGATGTTCTTCCAATGTGTGCATTAAAGGATATCAATAATAAACTTAACTTAGTACCTTTGGGCATGATTCTGTACCCCACGCCAAAGCAGCAACAGCCTACAAAGCTAAAAGTTGTCAGAATAAGTTTCATATAGAAACAAAATGATGCATTTCTCTAAAAATTTAATGCTCTCAAACCTGAGCTCCTCCAGCTTTAAGAATGTGAGTCACATTTGCCTTCTTAGCACAATACAGTACTTCCTATAAAATAGAAGACCATCAGATCCCTATTTGTGCTCGAGATAAGTATTAAGGGAGAAACAGAAAAGGAGAGACCTTGCATATGCTGCCATCTTGACTTGGAGGGGTAGCAAGAATAATAGTTTTGCATCCAGCAATCTGTGCAGGCTAGTAAACAAAGCAAGACAATATCAAATTATCCATAAAACGTTTTTGACCAATAATTTGAAATTACACTAGAGATTGTATAGCATAAGTTGCCGTCAAAGTGCAACTACAACATTAAAACTATAGAACACATCTGAGAAACTTACAATTGATAGCATCAGAGCTGTTGAAGGTAGAACTGCTGTTCCCCCTGGAACATAAAGACCAACAGAAGCAATGCTTCTTGCCATTCGCTTGCATTTGACACCCTGACATTACAAATTACTTAGAAACTCATGTAGAAGGGAAAGAACCAAGGAGATGGAGCTGACTTACTTTCATGTTCTCTACAGTTTTGTCAACTGATTTCTGTGCTGCATGGAAGGCATATATATTCTCATATGCCACATCAAATGCTTCTCTAGTAGTAGGATCAAGCTGCAAAAAGGCAAAGATTACAAATTTTTTCTCATTTATTTATACAAAAAACAAATTCCATTACAATATTCAACAAACATTCAAAATATATACCTCCGGATCTGGAAGCTCGGATACAAGTATAACTGCCTTATCCAATTCAACTTTGTCATATTTCAAAGTATAACTACAAGAAACAAAAAAGTCAAAGATCAAATACCAACGAAGAGGAAAATAATGTGACACAACAAATAACAAGGAGAAAAAAAAATCAACCATATTTAAATGGAAAAGAAAAGGGGACTGAACTCTCTAACAGCATCATCGCCTCTTTTACGTACATCATCAACAATGGGGCCAACCTGACAGAGCCGTAACAACTAAAAATGATCAATATCAAAGTAAGGAAGTAACACCCAGAGCCCTACAGGTACAGCAAAACAAGAAACCACCACAACAACAACATTTATATTATATCTCCCCAAATTGCTTTACATTTTATCAACTGTTCGCAACCATGTGTGGAAAATAAACTCAAATAAAAAAAACGGACAGATTTTAAGACAGTATTGAATGAGGAATTGAAGTGGCAATTCCAGATCATTTTGAGCAAATGAAGAGTCTAATTCGTGTGTTTTTAAGTCTAGTTTTTAATGGTGAAGGTTTCAGGTCATTTGGTATTACCTACAATAAGTTATGGAAGTTTTAGCAAGGAAGGGTCAGAATTTACTAAAAACGGACAGACAGTATTGAATGAGGAATTGAAGGGGCAATTCCAGATCGTTCTGAGCAAATGAAAAGTCTAATTCGTGTGTTTTTAAGTCTAGTTTTTAATGGTGAAGGTTTCAGGTCATTTGGTATTACCTACAATAAGTTATGGAAGTTTTAGTAAGGAAGGGTTAGAATTTACTGTTTTGTTTAAAGCTGTTTTTTTTAATACGAATTTTAAGAGTCTTGTTTAGGTCTATAAATAGAGTTGTATTCTTTTGTAAGTAGTCAAGAAGAGAGAAATAAAAGAGTGTTTGATTAGTAAGAAAGAAAAAAAATTGTTTTTGTCTCTCTTCCCTCCACCAAAATAGTTATAAAATATCAACAAACTGGTATCAGAGCCGATGGCGAATGTGATGGGACAAATGCCGCTACCACGACTAACGAAGGCGAACTACGAGAACTGGAGCATTCAAATGAAAGCTCTTCTCGGATCGCAAGATGCGTGGGAGGTGGTCGAAGTAGGTTTCAAAGAACCAACAAATACCACGGGATATACGACGGCTCAAAACAAGGCGTTGAAAGAGGAGCGATCGAAGGATAAGGCGGCACTATACATGTTGTTCCGAGCCGTTGACGAGTCGGGCTTTGAGAAGATTGCCGAGGCAACTACTTCAAAAGAAGCATGGGACATTTTAGAAAAAGTGTTCAAAGGAGCCGACCGAGTAAAGCAAGTAAGACTCCAAACTCTACGCGGCGAATTGGAGAGTATGAAGATGAAGATGTCAGAAGGTGTATCCGACTACATCTCGCGTGTGCAAACAGTGGTGAATCAACTAAAACGAAATGGAGAAATTCTAACTGATGCAAGAGTGGTGGAGAAAATTTTGCGGTCATTAACCGAGAATTTTGAGAATGTCGTTTGTGCAATTGAGGAGTCGAAAAATCTGGAGGAGATGACCCTTGATGATCTCGCTGGTTCTCTTGAGGCGCATGAACAGCGGAAGAAGAAGAAGAAGAACGAGTCGCTTGAGGAAGCACTGCAAGCCAAGGTATCTATCAAAGATGAAAAGATACTATATACTCAAAACTTTCGTGGTAAAGGGCGCGGCCGTGGAGGTCGCAGTAATGGTCGCGGTGGTGGAGGCCGCAGTCGAGATGCACACTATGAGGAGAAGGGGCAGTCAAGCCAACAAAATTGGCGAGGTAGAGGACGTGGTCATAGGAGAGGCGGCCGGTCAAATCATTCAAATGTTGAGTGCTACAACTGTGGCAAGCATGGGCACTACGCAAAAGAGTGCAAATCAAATATCGAATGCTATAATTGTGGCAAGCATGGGCACTATGCAAAGGAGTGCTATTCTGAGAAAAAGGTAGAAGAAAACGCGAATCTAGTCGCGGAAGAGGAGACAAGAGAAGATGGTGTTCTCATGATGGCCTACAAAAATACCATTCTCGACAGCGACACGGTGTGGTATCTCGATACCGGCGCTAGTAATCATATGTGCGGGCACAAACACCTCTTTGTGGAGATGCAAGAGATAGAGGATGGGCACGTGTCATTTGGAGATGCGTCAAAGATTCAAGTGAAAGGTCAAGGTACAATATCATATTTGCAAAAGAATGGTTTAAAGGGATTAATTGAGAATGTTTATTATGTACCTGATCTCAAGAGCAACATCTTGAGCATGGGACAACTCATGGAGAAAGGATACTCGGTGTTTATGAAAAATCGAGTATTACAACTGAAAGACAAGAAAGAGCGAATAATAGCACGAGTTGAGATGGCGAAGAATCGAATGTACAAAATCAACTTGTGTTATGTGCGAGAAAGGTGTTTGCGAGTTAATGTAGAAGACAAGGCGTTCCTGTGGCATTTGCGATATGGTCATTTGCACTATGGTGGTTTACAAAAATTGTCGAAGAAAGGAATGGTACATGGGTTACCCGAGATTGACTACATCGAAAAGTTTTGCGAGGAGTGTGTACTCGGGAAGCACTCGAGACACTCATTTCAGAAGAAGGCAGAATACCGAACAACAGATCATCTCGCATTAATACATACCGACATTTGTGGGCCAATCACTCCTGAGTCATTCAGCGGTAAAAAATATTTCATTACTTTTATCGATGACTATTCCAGAAAGACTTGGGTTTATTTCCTGAAAGAAAAATCTGAAGCATTCGAAGTGTTTAAAAAGTTCAAAGTAATGGTAGAGAAGGCAACTGGCAAGTTTATTAGAGCTCTACGTTCTGATCGAGGTGGCGAATACAACTCGACAGAATTTGCGAGATACTGCGCAGAATATGGAATAAGAAGGTTCCTAACCGCACCGTACTCTCCTCAACAAAATGGTGTGGCAGAGAGAAAGAATCGGACCATTCTCGACATGGTTCGATCAATGCTGAAAAGTAAGAAGTTGCCAAAAGAATTTTGGGCGGAAGCTGTGCAATGCGCAATTTATGTGCAAAACCGATGTCCACATGCGAGTTTAGAAGATAAAACTCCACAAGAAAATTGGAGTGGTAGAAAGCCGACAGTCTCACACTTCAGAATATTCGGTAGTGTGGCTTTTGCACACGTACCGGATCAGCGAAGAACAAAGCTAGAAGATAAGAGCAAGAAATTTGTGTTCATTGGTTATGACGAGAAGACTAAAGGTTTCAAGCTTCTCGATCCAATAAACAAGAAGGTAATAATAAGCCGAGATGTTAAGGTGAATGAAGCAAGCGAGTGGGACTGGAAAAACTCTTCTGAGGTGATAGTAGAAAGGGGAGAATCATCAACCACATCAACAACAAACCTCGAGATCGAGATAGCAAGAAGCCCTCAAACAACTGATAATGAGGAAGAGCCAAGACAACCAAAAATGCGAAGCATGCAAGATTTGTACGACTCAACAAGTGAGGTACATTTAATTTGTCTTTTGGCGGATGCCGAAATAATTACATTTGAAGAAGCGGTACGGAATGAGAAGTGGCAAGCAGCCATGGATGAAGAAATAAAAGCAATTGAGCGAAACCGAACTTGGGAGTTGGTTGAATTGCCAAAAGGATGTCAGCCCATAGGAGTAAAATGGGTATACAAAAAGAAGATGAATGCTCAAGGCGAGATAGAGCGGTACAAGGCAAGGCTAGTTGCAAAGGGCTATCGACAAAAGGCGGGGATAGACTATGATGAAGTCTTTGCCCCAGTTACAAGAATGGAGACGATTCGCCTTCTCATTGCTCAAGCAGCTCAATTCAAATGGAAATTTTTTCAAATGGATGTCAAGTCAGCTTTTTTGAATGGTGTGCTAGAAGAAGAGGTGTATGTAGAGCAACCACCCGGGTACACAAAAATTGGGGAAGAAAAGAAGGTGCTGAAATTGAAGAAGGCACTTTATGGACTAAAGCAAGCACCTCGAGCTTGGAATACCCGCATCGACACTTACTTCAAGAAGAACGGGTTTACTCAATGCCCATATGAACATGCTTTGTACGTGAAGAAAGAAGAAGGTAACTTGTTGTTTGTAGCTCTTTATGTTGATGATCTTATATTCATAGGGAATAATGAGGAGATGATAAAAGATTTTAAAGAGGCTATGACTCGGGAGTTCGAAATGACAGATTTGGGTTTGATGAAATATTTCCTTGGTCTGGAGGTTAGACAAGAAAATACTGGGATTTTTGTATCACAAGAAACATATGCAAAAGAAATTCTAAGAAGGAACAAAATGGAGGAGTGCAACCCGGTATTGACACCAATGGAACCTGGGGCTAAACTTTCTAAGTTTGACGGTGGAGAACGAGTAGATGCGACCAAATACCGAAGTTTGGTGGGAAGTCTGCGTTATCTCACATGCACGAGACCAGACATATCTTACAGTGTTGGAGTGGTAAGTCGGTTCATGGAAGAACCAGTCTATACACATTGGAAAGCGTTGAAGAGAATTCTGCGATATATCCGAAGTACAGAATCACTCGGGTTATTTTTCTCGAGAACAGAAGAGTATAAACTGGTGGGATACTCTGATAGTGACTGGTGCGGAGACATAGATGATCGAAAGAGTACATCGGGATACGTATTCTTTATGGGAGACACAGCGTTCACATGGATGTCGAAAAAACAACCCATCGTGACACTCTCGACATGCGAAGCAGAATATGTGGCAGCATCATGGTGTGTGCGACATGCAGTTTGGCTAAGGAAACTTTTAAGCGAGTTGAATCTCAGACAAGAAGAAGCAACCGAGATCCGAGTTGATAGCAGGTCGGCAATTGAACTCGCAAAGAATCCAGTACATCACGAAAGGAGCAAGCATATCGATGTTAAATTTCATTTCATTCGAGAACAAATCCGGGAAGGGAGTGTGAAGTTGAATCATGTAGCGAGTCATGATCAAGTAGCCGACATGTTCACAAAGCCGTTACCCACGGTTTTGCTGGATAAATGCAAGATGGCAGTAGGCATGAAGGATGGAAGAAATTTGAGTTTAAGGGAGGAATTTGTGGAAAATAAACTCAAATAAAAAAAACGGACAGATTTTAAGACAGTATTGAATGAGGAATTGAAGTGGCAATTCCAGATCATTTTGAGCAAATGAAGAGTCTAATTCGTGTGTTTTTAAGTCTAGTTTTTAATGGTGAAGGTTTCAGGTCATTTGGTATTACCTACAATAAGTTATGGAAGTTTTAGCAAGGAAGGGTCAGAATTTACTAAAAACGGACAGACAGTATTGAATGAGGAATTGAAGGGGCAATTCCAGATCGTTCTGAGCAAATGAAAAGTCTAATTCGTGTGTTTTTAAGTCTAGTTTTTAATGGTGAAGGTTTCAGGTCATTTGGTATTACCTACAATAAGTTATGGAAGTTTTAGTAAGGAAGGGTTAGAATTTACTGTTTTGTTTAAAGCTGTTTTTTTTAATACGAATTTTAAGAGTCTTGTTTAGGTCTATAAATAGAGTTGTATTCTTTTGTAAGTAGTCAAGAAGAGAGAAATAAAAGAGTGTTTGATTAGTAAGAAAGAAAAAAAATTGTTTTTGTCTCTCTTCCCTCCACCAAAATAGTTATAAAATATCAACACCATGCCCCTATGAAATGTCATTTTAAGGATGTGATTGTCAACCTTGTGGAACATATGGTTATTTTTTGCAGAGCCAGAGATACAAATATGCAACTTTTCCATTTCCATCAAACTAATCACACCAACAGCAATAACAAAATAGAAACCTTTAAGCTCTCAGACAAATAGCTGAAAATCCAAGCAATTAGAAAAATAAAAGGAAAGCTCACCGTGCCAAAAATGGAAGAGAAATCTATACGGGGACGAGCCTTGAGGCTCTGAACCTCAGAAGGAGCAAGGTCAGACAACCTGTAAGACTTCATAGCGCAACTTATTCCTTTCCAACAACTCAACCCTAAACACATCAATTAACATTCTTTTACAAACATATATATAAAAAATACTATATACATAGAAAAAACTGAAATAATTTAAAATGAAGAATGAAGGAAAAAATATAGTAATATACCTCGAGAAAAGCAAATAAATCGATTATAGGTTATTCTGGGAGCAAATTTGATTGAGAATTGCTGTGGAATAAAAGATGAAATTTTGCTTAAATCGCTGGTGGTTCGATTCAAACACAAAAGCTGACTGTCCATTAAGCCCCACCTTATAAGTCAGAAGAATTAGAAAAACGAATTGCCCAATAGAAAGCAAAGAATCGATTTTGTGGTTCGACTTTTCAGAATGTTAATTGTGGAATGAGGGTCTATTTATGATTTCATTTACCTAAAGATGAGGCACTTTGTGGCTGATTTAGTTTGCTACTACTGCAATTCTTTTACAAATATCTACTAAAAAAGAACAGATTGGCAATGCAAATCAGATTTCACATAAGTGGAAAATATAAATTGGAATTAAAACAATAGTTTAGGTATACCTGAAATTGAAGAGTGAGACTTGTGGAACCAACGAGGGAATAAGAAAGAGAAGAAGAAGAAGCTGGAGGTCGATGTGAGAGCTTACTCCGCTGAGTAAGATACCGTAAGACGTCAAGAGGCGTATAACTAGAAGAGTGAGACTGAGCCAATAACCCGATAGCAGGACTTATGACCCGTATTTTTTCTTCAATCGGATATAAGGTATCTCGATCCGAAACCGACCCGCCAATTTGTGGACACATACTCTCCAATTTTTCTTCGATCTTCATTTCATTTCCTGGTATCTCAAAAGCTTTCCTAACAACCCCTCACTTCCCTAAACACTTCAGCGAAATCAATTTTGGCATCATCTCTTCTGGTTTCCGATTTCGCGAAAGTACTATTTTCTCATCTCTATGTACTCTTAAAACTTTACACCGACTCTCTTATAAACTTTTCAGGGAATATTACATTTGTTGTTTTGTATAATCTGAAACATGCATAGCTCTCTTCATTATCTTTAATGTTAGTTTTTCTCTGATTATTTTAACGTTGGGAGTAAGTTGTTATTCGTGAAGATTATGATGAAATTTTTTCGATGATTAATTGTATTGCTTCTTCTTCTTCTTATTTTTTAACTTTTGATTTGCTTTTAAACCTTATATGTTTATGATTTTAGCATTTCTTAAAAATTAGTAGTTATCCGATGGTGAACCTCCAGGCCTATCTAGCTTGTTGATTTTTATGAACATATTCAATTGACCTTAATGCTGTATATCAATTTCAATAAAAATAGATGTTTGTTAGCTTTATTTTCTGCCAATGGATATTAGCAATTTTCATAAAATTCTTCTTTTCGTTACTCATACTTGATTTCTAAAATCAGTTTTCTAATGCTTCGTGCCATTTTTAAACTAAGAACATGAATCATTAATTGGCACATTGTAGTTAGGCTCTTGTATTCTCTCCTTGTTTTTGGAGAGTTTATTGTTACTGAATTTTGCAATGAATAGAAGTTAAATTTTCTTATTTGTCTGTGGCTTTGTTGAACATTAGCATAAATAAGAATCCTTTTCTTTTCCATTGACTCACTATTACTGTTTACCATTTTCTCAATATTGTTACCTTGTAAATAAAATGTCATTAATTACTATAGAAATCAATTGGTTATTGACTTGACAAACTAGCTAGCAACGCTAACCATAATCTCATAATTTGTTTTCATGTGCTTGCTTCTATAGCCACTGGTTACGGTGATTTAGGTTGTTTATAGCTTGCTTACAATATTTGACTGCTACACTGTTATTTATGTTTTGCAACTAATCCAAAGACTTTATATCGTCTCATATTCTTGCTAGATGATATAGAATTTTAGCCTTTTAAAGCTTTTTTATATTCATTTGCATTTTCCAATAAATAATGTTAGTCACTTTTTTCTACTGTCATTTTGTACTTATGGATGTTAAGGATGAAGTAACAGAAAGCTCTGGTTCTTCTCTTCTTCTTGATTCCCTATCACCAATTCAGATTAGTGAAATCCTTTCAGCTGAAGACAAGGGTTGGGTTAATATCAAGGATGAAGCTATAGAAAGCTCTGGTTCTTCTCATCTTCTTGATTCCTTAGCACCTTGTCAAGGTGGTGAAATGCTTTCAGCAGAAGACAAAGCTTGGATAGATTCATGTCTCATTAAAGAGCATGAAATTTCCGATAATAGCTGGAATTCTAAAAAAGAAGTATTGCTAGACATCCTGAGCAACCAGACTGAATCACTAAGCATTTCTGAGTATGTACATGATGATTTTGCAGAAGAAATCAGCATGATTCAGATATCTAAATCCAGCTATGAGGCAGAAACTGAATCATTTTCCGGTACAACATTAGCATTCTCAGCAGGAACTTCCAATACTTCCTTTCCTATGACCGAAGAAGTAGAAACAGATGAATCGAAACTGGATGATAATACTAGCAATTTGCCATTTGTGAGAAATCCATTTCTGCCAAGTTACAGCGAAGACCTTAAAGAGACTGAAATTCATGTTATAGGACCAGAGTATTCCTCGGTCTACGAGGTGGAGCAATCAACTGATGATATATTCAAAATCTGGGATTTGGGCATTCCTGGAGAGGAGGATGATCTTGGTAAGCAGTTGAACAAGGCCCTTGAAAAAAGTTCCAATCAAGTTCAACTGATATCACAAAATTTTGGCGATTCTGGTCAGTGTAAAGATCTGAAAAAGACTCAATTGATTATGTAATTGATGGAATTACTGATCTCTCTTTGATGGGATAAGAACAGTGTGTCAAAGTTCATAAGAACTATGTGCCTTCAAATTTCAAAGGGTTAACCACCCACAATCTTTATAAACTCTAACATAATATTATACTTAATTAAAATAAGGTATTACTTTTAACACAGTAGTCTTAACATTTTACATAATTTTTTTATTTTAGATAATCAATTTTATCTGTCCATTCCTCTATAAATATCAACTGTTGAATCTTCTATAAATAAATATGAGTGTAATATATTGAGTCATTAAGCATACTCCTCGTTTAAATAGAGGAACTTTGTCTCTATGAACAAGTATAAGTCTCTGAAGATTGTTAAACGTGGACATAGCCAAGGATTCGCATCTTTGGTTAGTTATGGTTTGGAGCTATTACAACATACCATATTTTAAAGTTGCTTCAATTTTCATTAACAGAAGGCGTAGAATTCTATTGTATTATTACTTTCTTGAGATGTTCATTATGATATTATTAAAAAAGAATAATAAGAGATTCATTATGATTAATTAGATCATGTAGAAAATTTAATTGTTGCTTTTAAAAGACAGTTTAAGTTCGTTTAGACCTTTGCGCAGTCTAGTCTGTTAGCTGAAAATAATGCAACATTAGAAATGTCAGCTATTATTGATGTTTGATGAATTCGGATCGAGACGCCTTCAATAAAATGAAAAGGCTGCTCATAAATTTTAAAGATGAATTTGTATGCTCAAAATTCTCAAGTCAAATTACAAAATTAATCTCAATTTAGGATCTAATTTTGTGCCAAGGATAACCACTAATTGTCATTTACAACTACCTCACATATACTCACTAGTATAGGCCATGGGATGATTTCGACCTACCTAAATGATATGCTATTTGGTACTGTCCACGTGTCAATAAAATCATTGGTTATCATGAATAGCAGCTGACTTGGCATGATATAAACCGTTGACAAAGAAGCCGAAATATCAAGAAATCTAACATTAAACCACAGCCATTAGTGACTAAGAAGCAATAACATACACGTATAAGAGAGCTTAATTACAGCCTCATATTTTAGTTTCCTAAAGGATTCTTCATATCAATAAGTCTGACCCATTTGTCTTTCCCTTGGGAACGCATAATTACATATTAATTTAATATTTACCAGGTGGAAAAAAAAATCCCATGTCTGAACCACTTATATGGAGTTGCCAAGTCTGTAGATATCATCCACATGTTGAAAACCCATTGGCTGAAACACAACGGCCTCAAATTAGACATCTTTTGAAGTTCATGATAATACATTGGGCAATTATAAATACAGAGAATGAGTAGAATTTGTGGTGAAGAAGCATAAGAGTGGTTTGTAAAGAAGATAAGATAACAAGTAGAGTTTTGTTAGGCTGATCTTTGCAGCAAAACAGAAAAAGAAGAAGAAGAAGAAAATGGCTTCAGCATCAGCTAGTCTACTAAAGTCCTCACTAGTTGTTGACAAGTCTGAATGGGTGAAGGGTCAGAGTCTTCGCCAAACTTCTATTTCAGTAGTCAGATGCCACCGAATTGCCCCTTCTGCTCTCACAGTCCGAGCTACCTCCTATGCTGATGAGCTTGTCAAATCAGCCGTATGTTTCCCTTTTTTCATCTTATGATTACATTTTAGACTTCAGTGATAAACGTGAATGATGCTTATGAATAATTGTTTTAGGTACTTTCAAAGTAGCTACCATGTTAGCTCTTGTTTATGTTAAAAGTGATTTTTTTAGGTACTTTTCAAAGTGCTTTTTATTCTTTATGTTAGTAAGCACAACATTTGAGTCCTAAAAGCACTTATTTGGTTGAGAATCATTTTTATATAAGTACTATCACTGAGAAAAGCAGAAACAAGTAGACATAGACACATGCTAAAACCATCTAGAAGTCAAGTAGACCAGGGCCTTATTGGATTTCTCCCAATGTGAGAAGATTTCATTTTTTTTTTCTTTATTTATCTATAAGTATGATGATAATTATGTAACTAGAATTCTTTGAACAATTTAGTGTTTATTTTATAGAATAAAGCAGAGCTGCATTGTTTTCACATAGGAAACAGGAACTTAGATAGCTTCTTAGTCATAAGTATGAATTTGATAGTGGTGGGTGTTGTTAATGGTTATATGCAGAAAACAGTAGCCTCACCAGGACGTGGAATATTGGCGATGGACGAGTCAAATGCAACATGTGGAAAGCGATTGGCTTCAATTGGGCTAGAGAATACTGAGGCCAACCGTCAAGCATACAGAACTCTACTTGTTTCAGTCCCAGGACTTGGCCAATACATCTCTGGTGCCATTCTTTTTGAGGAGACTCTTTACCAATCCACCATCGATGGTAAGAAGATTGTGGATGTGCTCAAAGAGCAAAACATTGTCCCTGGTATCAAAGTTGACAAGGTAATTAGATTGCATACGTACTTGTATGGTTAAATAAGTAGAGCATAATCATAATAGTGGTTTTATGGGTGTTTTATTATAACATATATAATGAGAACAAAACAGGGTTTGGTGCCACTACCTGGTTCAAACAATGAATCATGGTGCCAAGGTCTTGATGGACTTGCTTCTCGCACTGCTGCTTACTACCAACAAGGTGCTCGTTTCGCCAAATGGTATTAATTCTCTTTAACTAATGCACTTATTGGACACTGAAATATTAATTAATTAATGTAACATTATTTTTTCATATTAATATTTTTGGTATGTGTGTTTTAGGCGTACTGTCGTCAGCATTCCTAATGGCCCATCTGCTCTAGCTGTTAAAGAAGCTGCTTGGGGTCTCGCTCGCTATGCTGCCATTTCCCAGGTAAATTTCAAAATTGCCCTTATTACATATAAACATAACTTATGTGTATTATAACTTTTATATTGTTAAAACTTGCAATTTTATTGTGTAGGACAATGGTTTGGTCCCAATTGTGGAGCCAGAAATATTGCTTGATGGTGAACATGGAATTGATAGAAATTTTGAAATTGCCCAAAAAGTTTGGGCTGAAGTTTTCTACTACCTTGCTGAAAACAATGTATTCTTTGAGGGTATCCTCCTCAAGCCAAGCATGGTTACTCCTGGTGCTGAGTGCAAAGAAAGGGCCACTCCTGAACAAGTTGCTGACTACACCCTCAAGCTCCTCCACCGCAGAATTCCCCCTGCTGTCCCTGGAATCATGGCAAGCTAGCTAATCTTAAAATTCACTATTCTTTTATGATTAATTGTGAAGTTTTTGATGTAATAAGTTCAAAGTTATTGTGTTTGAGCAGTTTTTATCTGGTGGGCAATCAGAGGTTGAAGCAACCTACAACTTGAACGCCATGAACCAAAGTCCAAACCCATGGCATGTGTCTTTCTCATATGCTAGAGCCCTTCAAAACACTTGCTTGAAAACGTGGGGAGGCCAACCAGAGAATGTGAAGGCAGCTCAAGAGGCACTTCTTATCCGCGCCAAGGCCAACTCACTTGCACAACTAGGCAAGTACACTGGAGAGGGAGAATCTGAGGAAGCCAAGAAAGGAATGTTTGTAAAGGGCTATGTTTACTAAGCTGTCTTTATTATGTCTCTCAAATTTATAATGCTTTATTATAGACATCAAAATAACTATTTTTGTTAATGTCACTAAATGTTGTTCTTTTACCTACTTGTATGAACTTCTTGATGATGAATTAGCTTAGTGTGCACTTTGGAATCCAATACTTAGATGCTTGCATTTGCATAATTAATTTGATTTGATTTATTGACATGATACCACAACTTGATGCATAAAGAAATGTTCCATAAAATTTGTTTTATATTTGTAAGGACAATAAATATTGGTTATTTTCGTGAACAAATATATATTTGTAATCTTATATTTAAGCTCTCTAACAAGTCTATCAAAAATATGAAGTCTCTTAGGAAAAGCCGAAGAAACACTTATATTCTAGATAATCGTAATTCAGTTATATCTTTTATAACTATCATATATAGAATTACATACGTGGTTTTTGATTGGATCAATTCTGATATTGCATAATAAAGATATTATCTTTTTTAAATAGAATAATCGATCATTCCTTCTCTACATAAAAAACTGGGCACACTTCCATACATAGAAGGATCTGTTTGAACCTGGTTGAAATTCACAATGTTCGCACATTAAAGGGTATTTGGGCAGGCCCACCATGGTCCAAATGGTATCAGCTTCTAAGAACCTGAGGTACTTAAGGGCTAGGTCTCAGGTTCGAGGCTAGGGAAGGGCGAAAGAAATGGATTACACCATCAAGAATTGTGGGCCCACCCAGATACCTTCCATATGTGCGAACACTGTGGATTTCAACCAGGTTCAAACAGGATCGATCCCCTTTATAGACAGATCGATATCCAATATTACGTAAGCGTAACTTATTTTTGAGAGGGATCAATCCCTCATGTATTTCATCCATGATGATTCATTTTTTAATCCCAGTCAAAAATTAACTACCTATAAAATTGTGTCATGTCATATGTGTGATGTTTTGGCTCTTTAGGTTATCCATTAAACATTATTTGGGGAAAGCGTCTCTATTGGCTAATGCTATGACGGGTGAAGAATTGTATATGTACATGTCTTTCATAAACAAAGTTGTTAGTGCAGTATTGATATTCGATAGAGAAAGAAAGAAACACTTGGTGTATTATGTAAGTCACTCCTTGATGGGAGCACAACAATAGTATCCTAAGGCAACATTCACGATAAGAATGACAACAAGTAAACTCATGCACTACTTTGGCGCCCACAGAATAGTGGTTCTTACTTCATACCCCCTAAAGAACATTTTGAGTAAATTGGATCAGTCTCGCCGCCTTTCTCAAATAATCAATGAGCTAAGTGAATTTGAGATACATTATAAGCCCTTGTCGACTATTAAAGGACAAGCTCTCGTAGATTTCATTACTAAATGGACACAAGAGTGTACACTGATACTCACTCATAAAAGGGGCCTAATAGAGCAGTGTTTTCATATCACTTTTTGGGCCACCAACAATGTAGTCGAATACGAGGCACTACTCTTAGCCTTGTATCAGTTAATAACCCTTGGAGCCAAAATGGTATTGTTCTAGAACCACGCAAGACCATAATGATCATCTAAGAAGCGAGGATCTTCTATTAGTTGAAGAGAAACGAGAGGAAGATTTTATACGAATCGAGTCACAAAAAAGAGCAATTCAAAGGACATATAATAAATTTTTCAAGCACAAGAGTTTTAGTACAGGGGAGTGGGTCTTGCGAAAATCATTAGGAAACAAAATTGAAACTACTGCAGGAAAGTTTGCCGTAACATGGGACGATCCATATCGAATATATGATATTACCCCAAAGGGATCCTACTTGATAGAACGTGACGGCATAAAGGAAGTGTTGAGCTGGAATGGAGAATACCTCAAGAAATATTATGTATGAAGTCCTATATATTCGATGTATTGAGAAATATAATATCTTTTGAGATTTACCCTGTGTTGTGGAATTCATTTAATGACCCCCAAGTTGGAAGGAGTTGACCGACCCTCTTGCTTGGGATGCTAGATTCATCCCATGTCTCATGAATGGAGGTGGAGTCGACCGACCCACCTACTTAAGATGCGTGATACGTCCCAAGAAGCACATGTAAGGGATTGGATTCTCACCCTCACATGTTGCCTATCTTGTGGAATTTATTTAATGACCCCTTAAGTTGGAAAGAGTCGACTAACCCTCTCGCTTGGGATGCGGGATTCATCCCATGCCTCATGATTGGAGGTGGAGTCCACTAACCCCCCACTTGAGATGCAGGATACGTCCCAAGGAGCACATATAAGAGATTTGATTCTCATCCTCACATATTGCCTATCTTGTGGAATTCTTAAACTTGTCCCAAGGATTCATCCTATGCCTTATGATTGGAGGTGGAGTCCACTGACCCCCCACTTGAGATGCTGGATACGTCTTAAGATAGAGCTTTAAGTTTCATACTGAACCTCCTCTTTAAGACAAATTTAAGAGTTGAAGTTAATTTTGCTCTTAAATGTCTTTTGTCTCGTGCATAGTTTACACGACGACCACCGCATGATAGGAGAAAGGAGTCCACTGATTCCCCCACTTGGAATACAGGATTCATCCCATGCCTCATGATTGGAGGAGGGAGTCCATTGATCCCCCTACTTGAGATGCTGGTTACGTTTTCCACCACTTTACAACGTAGGTATTAATAAATGATCCACTCAACATAGGTCTTAATAACATTCACATGACATACAATAATTCATTATTTCAACAATCCATGATTTATATAAATAAATGGAGTTTAATTGATTTTCAGACGAATTACACTCACCAAGCAAATACATATAAGCATTGCAAACATAACAATAGAGCCCTCTTGAAAATCGGGTCACTTCCTAGCAGAAGGCACTTCCAAATCTTCTACCATAAGAGCTTTATGAGTATTTTTCTCAAGCATCCTATGTTTCCAATACTCTATCAATTTATGCATCCATCTCGCTCCTCCTTGTATCTCTCTGGCATGTCCTTTGCTAATTACATCATTTCTAGCTTCATAACAATTTTGGAGTTTAAATACAGTAAGGGACGGCACAGACACATCAATTACAGAGATTCTAAGCTGACACAGATACTGCAGCCTTGCTTGGGTGGCAATGCTAGAACTACCGTCATTTACACTTTGAGTCCTGCACGAGGTCATGTTGAGCAAACTAGAAACACGCTTTTGTTTGCTTCTTGTGCAAAAGAAGTGACTACAAAAGCACCGGTTGATGTAGTCGTGTCTGACATGACCTTGATTAAGCACTTGTAAAAAGAACTAGTTAGGTTGGAGACTGAATTGATAACTCCTGGCCCTCCATCTTAAACTTGGGATTATGCTGCATTACTTAGAAAGAAAGATCTTCAGATTGAAAAGGTTATAACGACATATCTTAATTCATGTCCAAACACTAAGCCAGATCATTTGACGCACTGTTTTGCCTGAGTTTAACAGACATGGAAATTTTTGCTAAGTAATGTGATCCTTATCATGTAGATGGACTAGGGAATCAAAGAGCTAATTAAGCTATGAGACCTGGCACAATCTCAAGTGGGGGATTTACTACAGATTATAGGAAATGATCAAGATTCAAAACAAGTATGGATTTCTGTCTGATGCCAGTGACATTCGGTAACATTTTAAAATGCTGCTCTTGATTATATATTTTTTTCTTCTTACTCAGGCTGCAGATAGTCATCCTAAAGGTCAGGGATGGGACACATGGAAAGATGATGATTCTTTATCAGAGGCATCAAGTGTGGCTAATAATTCCTGTTTGAATGGTGTCAGAAAGTTCAACAATCCTCATTATGATGATGGCGATTGTGAAAGTAGTCTTGAGGAACTACTGTCTGATGATAGCTCTTCAAAAATTTCAACTGGAAAGAAATTTGAATATACAGAAGATTCTGATGGCTATTGTAAGGAAGTTCGATGCATTGAAATGGAAGAGTCGAGTAGGGATCTGTTGAAAATGCCAAAGCCAAAGGCCTAAAGGCTTTGTCAAATAAAACAAGCTCTCTTAAAATTATATTATTTCTTTCATATTTTCGTTACAATTATATAGTTATAAATAAAAAGATTTACTCATTGAATTACTTTTTGAATTAAAAATTCCTTGATTTACTTCTTAAATAAAGAATTTCTTGTTTTACTCCTTGAATTAAAAATTCCTTGTTTTTCTCCTTGAATTACTCCTTAAATTAAGGATGTTAACTCATTGATTTATTCTATTGGAGATAAAATTAAGGAGTGTCAACTCCTTAATTCAAAGAGTTGTCATCCTTAATTTAAGGAGTAATTCAAGGAGAAAAACAATGAATCCTTAATTCAAGGAGTAAAACAAGAAATTCTTAATTCAACGAGTAAATCAAGAAATGTTTAATTCAAAAAGTAATTCAATGAGTAAATCTCCTTATATATAGCTATAGAATTGTAATAAAAATATGAAAGAAATAATATAACTTTGAAAAGCTTGTTTTATTTAGAAAGGTCTTTAGGCCTTGGCCTTTGACCTTGATGTTTTCAACACAAATTTTCAACGGGATCGAAATAGAGAATCAACTGTTGAGGATGTAGGTACTTTGTCATCGGAATGTCTGGAAAATAGTAGAAACAGGTGAAGATATTATGTCAACCTCTGTGAATGCAAATGGAGAAGTCAATCAGTTGCAAAGACTTCATGATGTACAGAGGACTATTTGTTAAATTTGACCCAAAACAAAAAAAATTGAGCCAAAAGCCCATCTACCCAAATTAAACACTTAACCTATTCCTATATATATATATATATGCTGCGTGAGAAATAGCAGCCGCTGGAGAAGAATTTCAGAGCTGGGAAAATAAGAAAAGTTGCGGCAATGAGAACAGAGAGAATAAAAAAAGAAATAGCAGAAACTGATTTGTTCCAATTTGTCCTTTCTTTTTTTGGTGTTTCTAATATTTTCCTGCTCAATAATTCTCTGCATTTTTCAACAGTTTGTAGCCTTGAGTCTCTGTTTCTATTTGCACCAGTCGAGACATAGGAAAATAAATCAGAAGCTGCATGAAATTGAGGAGATTGTGGAATCTACCCATTGTTAATATTTGTACGGTAATATTTGATTTAATAGCAAATTTGTTAATTTATCTTGTTATATATTACTAGCAAATTAGAGTTAGAATTTTGTGGGTATATTTGGATTTTTTTATATTTTGTGAAGTTCTCAAATATTGGTGTTTGTATCTCCATTTGGTTATTAGTGGATTTTTCTCGGTGTGCCGTCATCAGTGGAGTAGACTTTTCACATTGAAAAGTTGAACCACTTAAATCATTGTGTGTCATTTATTTTCTTATTGCTTATTATTTTACTGTTATCCATTATTATTAATTTGTGCAACCAAAATTAGACCCGATCTTCACTTCTATAAGTGCTAATTTATAACAAATTGGTATCAGAGCATTGAGTTATTTTGCTATTTATTGGAACTGATCAAGTTTGCTCTTTGTGATTTATTTTGAGCTTTTGGTTATTTGATTGATTTCATATTTTTTGGGTTATGCTTCTGTTTATTTAATATTGGGTTTTCTGTCATGGCGATAAAATACAAAATTGAGAAATTCAATGGTAGAAATGATTTCAATCTATGGCGTATGAAGATGTGGATTGTATTAGTTAAAGAAGGGCTCGTTAAGACACTTGAAGACAAAGATAAATTGCCAGAAAAATTAACTGATGAAGAAAAAGATGCATTGATGGAAAATGCTCTCAATTCAATTCAGTTATCCTTGTCTGATGAGGTATTATGCGATTGGAGAATTTATATATGACCAAGTCTTTGACAAGTCAGTTATATTTGAAACAACGTTTGTATACATTCAGAATGTTAGAAGGTACATATTTACACGATCACCTTGATGAATTTACTAAAATTATTAGTGATCTGAAAAATGGTGATGCTAAGATTGATGATGAGGATCATGCCTTAGTTCTATTGTGTTCTTTACCTCATTCATTTAAACATTTTGTTGATACTATGCTATATGGGTGAGACACTATTTCTTTGGAGGATGTCAAAGCAACTTTGAATTCCAGAGAGTTGAAGAAAAATGTGTCTACTAGCAACAATGATAATAGCAGTGGTTTATTTGTCAGAGGTAGAAATCAAGAAAAAAACACAAGTAATAATAGAGGCAAGTCTAGATCTAAATCTAGAAAAAGAAAAGATAAATGCAACTATTGTTGTCAGGAAGGGCACTGGAAAGTAAATTGCCCGAAACTCAAAGGTAAAGAAAAATCTGCTACAACGTCTTCTGGTACTAATGATGTTGCTAGTGTTGCAGATAGTTCTGGTTATGTTGGTGAAAATATTTTATCAGTATCTATTGGTTCTCTTGGAGATGTTTGGATTCTTGATTCGGGTTTCACTTACCATATGTGCCCCAATAGAGATTGGTTTGCTTCTTATCAGTCTATTGATGAGGGTGTTGTCTTGATGGGAAACAATATGTCCTGCAAGGTTATTGGTATTGGTACTGTCCAAATTAAGATGCATGATGGTATTGTTAGGACTTTGAAAGATGTTCGCCATGTTCCAGATTTGAAAAAGAACTTGATATCTTTGGGTACTCTTGATTCACAATGCTACAAGTATGTAGCTAAAGGTGGAGTTTTAAGAGTTAGTAAGGGTGCTCTCGTTGTTATCAAAGGACAATTGTCGCGTGGTCTCTATATGCTTCAGGGTAGCACTATTATTGGTAATGTATTAGTTTCATCCTCGTCAGATCAAGATTCAGACACTACTCGATTATGGCATATGCGGCTTGGGCATATGAGTGAGGCAGGGATGTCTATTTTGAGCAAACGGGATTTGCTTTGTGGTCAGAAAACTGGGAAGCTTGATTTTTATGAGCATTATGTCTATGAAAAGCATCATAAGGTCAAGTTCAGTACAACCATCCATAAAACGAAAGGTACTATTGATTATATTCATTCAGATCTTTAGGGTCCTTCTCGTGTTGTGTCTAAGAGTGGTGCTCGGTATATGTTGACTTTTATTGATGACTTCTCATGTCATGTTTGGGTGTATTTTTTGAAGAATAAGAATGATGTGTTCTCAAATTTTGTGAAATTCAAGGCTTGTATAGAAAATCAAGCATTTGAGAATTGATAATGGTCTGAAATTTTGTGACAATCAGTTTAATGAGTTGTGTGAAAAAATGGCATAGTGAGACATCGCATTGTGCGTCATACACCACATCAAAATGGAGTAGTAGAACGTATGAATAAGACTCTCTTAGAAAGAGCTCATTGTATGCTCTTTCAAGCTGACTTAGATAAATCCTTTTGGGTTGAAGCTTGTAACCATGTCTGCTATTTGGTGAATGGATCTCCATCAACTGCAATTTAGTTGAAGACTTCGTTTCAGGTATTCTTTAGTACTCCTGCTAATTATTCTGATTTGAAAGTTTTTGATTGTCCTGCTTATGCTCATGTTAATGACGGTAAACTTGAGCCTAGGGCATTGAAATGCATATTTTTGGGATATCCTTCTGGGATGAAGGGTTATAGATTATGGTGTGTTGAACCCAAGCCACCTAAATTTTTGATTAGTAGAGATGTTAAGTGTGATGAGTTTTCTATGTTGCAAAATAAAAAATAGTCTATTGTTGCAGATAAAGACCACGACGTTAGTGAGCATGTGAAGCTTGAGAGTGAAGCTTGAGAGTGAAGCTCCTAGTCAAGTGCAAGAGGGTACTTCAGATCAGCCATTTATGGATGAGATAAATGATTTTGCTCATGATGTAGCATAAGATCAACATGAGTAACTATATAGTATTGCTAAGGGTAAAGGAATAAGAGAGATATGACGACCTCAGAGGTACGCAGATGCATACTTAGTTTCTTTTGCATTATTTGTGACAGAGTCTATTGAGGTGTATGAACCTTCTAGTTATCATGAAGATGTCACTTGTGATGAGTCTGTTCAGTGGTTGGTTGCTATGAATGAAGAGATTGAATCACTTCATAAGAATTATACTTGGGAATTGGTGAAACCGCCTAAGGGCCAGAAGATTATTGGAAACAAATGGGTTTTCAAGAAAAAGGAAGGTATACCTGAGGTTGAAGCAACTAGGTACGAGGCATGTGTTGTTGCAAAGGGTTATTGTCAGAAGAAAGGTATTGACTTCAATGAAGTATTTTCACTTGTTGTGAAACATAACTCTATTCGTGTGTTGCTTGCTATGGTTGCATTGTTTGACATGAAATTAGAACAGCTTGATGTCAAGACAACCTTTTTACATTGTGAGCTTGAAGAACAAATATATATGCATCAACCAGAGGGGTTTGTTGTTCCAGGTAAGGAAGATCATGTTTGTTTATTGAAAAGTCTTTTTATGGGTTGAAGCAATCCCCTAAACAGTGGTATAAACGGTTTGATTCTTTTATGATTGATCATGGTTACTCTAAGAGTGATTATGATAGTTGTGTTTATCATAAAAGATTTCATGATGGTTCATCCATTTATTTATTACTTTATGTTGATGATATGTTTATTGCTTCTAAGAATAAGTCTGAGATTCAGAAATTAAAGTTTCAACTTAGTGGTGAGTTTGAGATGAAAGATTTGAGTACAATGAAGAAAATTTTGGGCATGAAAATTTACAGGGATAGACAAGCGGGCAAGCTTTATTTGACTCAAAAAAGTTATATTGAAAAAGTTCTTGAACGTTTTGGTATGAAAGAGTCTAAACATGTGAGTCGCCGTTAGCTGCGCATTTTAGGCTTTTTTTGGATTTGTCACCACAATCAGAAAAATAAGAGCGATACATGTCTCATGTTCCATATGCTAGTGTTGTTGGTAGTTTGATGTACGCTATGGTTTGTACTCGTCTAGACATTTCACATGTAGTTAGTGTTGTCAGCAGATATATGAGTAATCTTGGTAAGGGTCATTGGCAAGCAGTGAAATAGATACTTCGTTATTTGAGAGGTACATCTAATTTTGGTTTGATATATGATGGGAGTTCTAATACTAGTTGCAGTGTTATTGGTTATGTGGACTCTGATTATGCTGGTGATTTGGATAGAAGAATATCTCTGACATGTTATGTCTTCACTCTTTCTCATTGTGTCATTAGTTGGAAGGCTACTTTACAGTCTATAGTTGTTTTGTCTATGACAGAGACAAAATATATGGCAGGAATAGAAGCAGTGAAAAAGTCATTTGACTTAAAGGTTTGGTTTGTGATTTGGGTTTACACCAGGATATTTTTGTTGTATTTTGTGATAGTCAGAGTGCGATACACTTGACTAAGAATACTATGTATCATGAAAGAATCAAATACATTGATGTCAGATATCATTTCGTTCGTAACACTGTCTCTCATGGTGCTATTGTTGTCAATAAGATAGTCACTACAAAGAATCCAGCGGATATGTTAACCAAACTAGTTCTGTTTAATAAGTTCAAGTATTGCTTGGACTTGATTGGTATTTGTAGAAGATGATCACCCTTCGGGGCTTTGGACGACGGTTATTTAGTAATCCGAGAAATTTTATATTTGAAGAACTTGTTTTTTGTTTTGAGTCAAGGTGAAGATTTGTTAAATTTGACCTAAAACAAAAAATTGAGCCCAAAGCCCATCTGTCCAAATTAAACCCTTAGCCTATTCCTATATATATATGCTGCGTGAGAAATAGCAGCCGCTGGAGAAGAATTTCAGAGCTGGGAAAATAAGAAAAGTTGCGGCAATGAGAACAGAGAGAATAAAAAAAGAAATAGCAGAAACTGATTTGTTCCAGTTTGCCCTTATTTTTTTTTTTGGTGTTTCCAATATTTTCCTGCTCAGTAATTCTCTACATTTTTCAGCAGTTTGTAGCCATAAGTCTCTGTTTCTATTTGCACCAGCCGAGACATAAGGAAAATAAATCAAAAGCTGCATGAAATTGAGGAGATTGTGGAATCTACCTATTGTTAATATTTGTACAAGTTTGTTAATTTATCTTGCTCTATATTATTAGTAAATTAGAGTGAGAATTTTGTGAGTATAATTGGATTTTGATATATTTTGTGAAGTTCTCAAATATTGGTGTTTGTATCTACATTTGGTTATTAGTAGATTTTTCTCGGTGTGCCGTCGTCAGTGGAGTAAACTTTTCACATTGAAAAGTTAAACTACTTAAATCATCGTGTGACATTTATTTTCTTACTGCTTATTATTTTGATGTTATTCATTATTATTAATTTGTGTAACCAAAATTAGATCTAATCTTCGCTTCTGTAAGTGCTAATTTATAACACTAATGACTGGTTCATATTCTCCTGATAAATCAAATGGAACCCTTTCGAATGGTTTTGAGAAAGGCTTTGCTGGAAGACCAGATGGTTTTGATAGGAAATTTCCACGGTTGACTTTTGGGTCTGACGCAATGAGATTGTCCATAAATGATTCTCAATCTTCTCCTGGGAATGCCTCCTTGGATGAACTAAGATCTATGATTGGTAAAGCTAGGGATGAGGATATTACTAGCATCCATACTTTTGTTGCAGGACTGAAGAAAATGGCCAAGCTTGAGTATGAAAAGCAGCTTGTTGATGGTCAGGTAAGAAATCAGCATACTGACTTTGCATATTATTGGAAGACGTGGGAATATCTTAATTCTATAAAGAACATGATATTTTTATAGACCATTTAATCTTCATATTCTATTAATTTATAATATAACTAAAAAAGAAGAAGAAGAAGATAAGTACCTTGAACACAAGTTAATAATAGGCGGTATACCTCATTGTTACTCTTTCGTTGTTCATACCTTGAAATTTATCATATTTATGTTAACAGATGTATTGTGTTTGGGAATTTTAGAATATGTGCAAGCAACTATATTTATTTTTCATAACATGCTCCATTTCATGAATGATGCTTTTTCATGGGGTGAATAGTATGGTTGTGATGTTGAAAGGAAAAAAAAGAAATTTGACTTATTGTATCTGTTTTGCTTCTTTTGATGTTTGGCTCAATTGCACTATGGATATCCTAGGTACATGCGGCAAGAGCAACAGCTGATAAGTTAGGAAAAAATGTGCAAGACGTTGGTGTAGATTCAAAGCTGGAAATTCCTTCTGATTGGCCTCTGTAATTTGAAAGGCAACAGAAGGTGATATTTGAACTTTGGCAAGCCTGCAACGTGTTGGTGGTCCACAGAACCTACTTCTTCCTGCTCTTCAATGGTAATCCTGTGGATTCCATTTACATGGCGGTAGAGCTGAGGAGACTTACTTTCCTCAAGGAGACATTTTCTCACCGAAACCAGTTTATTGAGGATGGTCAGACTCCGACACTTGCTTCAAGGTTATCTCTTGTCCCTTTTCTATTTGTCCAAAATATCAACCAGCTACTTGTCAAGTTTAATAAAACTAAAATGTCACCTTGGTTCCTTACTTTTAAGCAATTATTCATTTTGGTCGTTGCCTTAAAATGTTCATTTGGAAACCAGCATTAAAGCTTTTCGCCATGAGAAAGTGGTGCTGAAGCGGTTTTCTGAAGCGGAAAGAATGAAACTCTTTTAGAAATGGGGTGTTGCGTTAACGTCCAAACGTAGGAGATTACAACTGGCCAACCTTTTATGGAGTGATGTAAAGGATATGAACAACATCAAGGAAAGCACTACTACTATCGCTAAACTAGTTCGTTTGTTGAGCAGTGACACACCTTGAAGTAGATGTTTGGACTTAGTTTTACACCTCCTCAGACAAGAATTAGATCATTTGGCTGGAAAAGTAGCTTGACATCCCACTTGTAGTTCGGTTTGTTAGGCATATGCACCAAAGTCTAGAGATGGTTTGTAGTAGAAGAATGTAACATATAGTAGATAAACCACAATATATTTTGGTATTTTTGGTGTTGGCTTTACCTAATTGTCATGAAATATATGAATTTTTTCTGGGTTCACACCTTTTTAGTGAATAAATACACATCTCTTGTTCTTTTTTCTTAGGTAATTTTTTTTTTTTACATTTATGTTCAATTTGAATAAAAATAATTCTTATACCCATAACTTTTTTAAAAATACACCTCTTAAAATAGTGTACTTTAGTCCCAAAATAGTGACTTAGTTCTAAAAGATATGCACATAAATCTAGTAGGTTTAGATTTTTATAATTAAAGTGTAATTTTTTAAAATTATATGATTAAAATACTTTAATTTTTAATTAAAAATAAAGGAATTAAAACATTTTTTATATAAAAGTTATTGGACTCTTTTTTTTAAGTATGAAAGGATAAAAGATAATATTTAGGATCACAAATTTCACCTGTGTTAATTTTTTTAATACTTTTAAACACATGTTTTGTTATTAAATCAAGTAGAATTCACAAATATCTATAAAAACACGAAGAATTTCATATGTAAGAACAATTATAAGAAGACTAATTGTTCTTCCGATTCAAATAAGTAATCAAGACTTAAATGAAAGATAGAGACATCAACTTATAGAATCTTTTCACGAGTTTTATACCAATTTGACAAAATTAGTCTCACAAACTTGAATTATGCAAATAATACAACAAAAGTACAAAATAATTTAACATACAACAAAAACAACCAATAATAAGAAAAAACAAACTATTGTAAACACACTAGTGAATGTGTGTCTCACAGGCTCCTATCTAGGTTAACAACATGCATAAACATCAAAAACATCACAAAACATGTGAAATAGTCATACGTACTAAAAAATTATAAAAGGATTTTTAATCACTTCAAGACCTTATATGTGGAAATATATTCGATAAATGATTATTGTATTCTCAAAACATGCAATCAAACAAAACACAACTTATCAAAAAAAAGTCCAACAATTAGTACACAATTAGAGTAAGGATATACTAACTCCTTAGAAACTTACATCAAATTCGCATATAGATAAAAGACAGAGACAATATAAATTAATCAGGAACCAAAGAGATTAATTTAATATAGTAAAAGAAACGAATAAAAAGCTATAAGCATGCAACAAAGAAATGGAAGAAAGCATGTGACAACATATAATAAAAGGCTTTCTAATCATAGTCTACATATTGTGTTTTAGTATATACACGATAGAAACTTAGATCATACTAACACACAATTTGATCATGTATAATTACAATGAATGAGTCCAAGAGCCAATCAAAATTAGGTTAAGAATATACTAACTTCTTAAAGACTCGTCCCAAACACTTAAACAACAAAAAGAAGTTAGTATCTAACCTATGGTTCACTACCACACAAGCTTCTTGCATAAAAAAAGTTACATGAAAGTAACTATCAGTCGACACACGACTCATAGCCACATATACTCCTCACATAAAAACACTTACAAACACCACCTCGAGTACTCACCACTCAAGAGCATCGTTTTGCCTAAACAATCATGAATTATTAATACCAAATAACACGCAAGGTAATAATGATCCGAAAATAGAAAATGAGATGTCAATTTGACAAAGTTACGTTACATTTTTTGTATAAAAAACAAAAAAAAGGAAGGGTATTTATATACATTAATCAAGCTCAATGACCAACCTCGATACAACCTTTTCGAGGGTCCTTGTAGACCACCTCGCCAAGAGTCCAAAGAGGCCTTTGTCGAGGATCTTATTGAGGTGTCAAAACTTTTATTTTTTTATTAAAAGCTTACTGAGTAATTTTCATGAATATCTGTACCCAAAATGAAAAAAAAAACACGAACAACAACGTCAATGAGCGAGCACCACAATGCTCAATCTACTATGCATACTATAAAACCAACACGTGTTGTGTGTAAACATGCTTGCATACAAAGTATTTCTAATTATGTGTATGTGTGCATTATTAATCGTAAATAACTAATCTTACATAGAAAAAGACATATACATTAAGTAAAACAAAAAAAATCATGTTTTGCACACGAGAAACCAATACAGATACAAAAGACTACATAACTTACAAAACATATAATTTATTTTTAAACGAGGATGTGGTGTGGATGAAATGTTAATGGAAATATATAAAAAGAATTTATTTAGAACACATAAATTTATATTTCTACAAATTATGATGTGATATGTGTTAACATAATTTTAAAATAATAAAGTTATTATTTTTCAAGAAATTTGAAAGAAAAAAAGGAGAAAGTCAAAGATGTAATTAAGAATAGAAAAAAAATGCAGGTTCGATTATCCGCAATTATTTGTATCATCGGTTCAGTTTTTATCTGACAAATTTCAAAAACGAGTATAATTTTAGATAAAAATTAAACATGAAACAATGAGTATGATTATACCGATAACCATATTTATCTATACCCAAAATTAATAATATTTATATATTTATAAAATTAAATTATATATTAATTAATAATTATGATTTATTAATAAATATTTTTAAAAATTTAGAAAAATGATATTTTTTAATATTTTTAATAATTATCTCGAACTCTTATACATAGTTAAAAAATTATCCTCTTGTAATAATTTTCAAAAAAAAATAAAATATAAATTTTATAATTTAATTTGGAGAAAATTATATTAATAACCATTCCGTCACTTGTCTCCGTTGCTGGATGTAACCGTTTAGAAACGACGTTGTTGCACACCTTTGTCTTATTTTCCATCCAATACTCTTAGCACCAGACTGTAAGAGAGAGAGAGAGAGAAGGAGAAGCAGCAATGAGCAGAGTGTCGTCAGCGGCTTACCTAGCTAGGAGAGCGGTTCAGAAGGAGAGGGTTCGGATCCTCTACCGCCGATCCCTCAAAGACACTCTCAACTGGGCCGTCCATCGCCACCTCTTCTACAAAGATGTAATCTTTTTTATCTCCTTCATTTCACTTTCGTTCTATTTCGTTGACCATTTGTTTAGTCCATCTATGGGATATACAAATCCTCATTTTTTTTATATTTTTCATTTAATTTTCAGGCCTCCGATTTGCGAGAGAGGTTCGAGGCCAACAAGCACGTGGTTGGTCTCTCTACCTCCTATCTCAGCATTTTCTTATTTATTTATTAAAATTCTCATTGTAATTGGAAAAGTTCCAATTTTTGCAACCTAGTTAGGTTTGTGAATGTGAAAGAATAATGCATGGAGCACTTAAAAGGGATTTTATTGTGATTGATCAAAGTTGTATATTTTTTTAACCAATGGGGATTCCAAAAGTACATTTTTTCGATATTTGATTGATAGGTTTACTCTGATGTTTCTGGAAGCCAAATGAGCTTATCTTACTATTGCATTCGTTTGATTGATACTGTTGCGAATTTGGGTGGAATTGTTTTAGTAAAATCAGTTAGATCAGTTTGGAGGAACTTTATTTATGTTTCAAATCTTGTACTAAATGATTACAAGGCCTCTATTTGATCAAATAATCTACAAATAAGTATGACTAATTATAATAGAAAAATTAAGTCCAGAAATTCTGAGGCAGAAACATTGTAGAGAGAAGAGGAGAAACACAAAGATCAACCAGTAAAGCACTGTGAGGCATATCAAACTTGTTTCTATCAGTTATGGTGAAAATAGAAAATGAGAAAGAAGATTGTCAAAAGCATTCTAAAGGGACGGAGTTTGATGATGTCTCACTGTTGATGTGTTGCATCTTCATACCTAATGAATTAGGCATAAGCGGGAAACAAAGCTTATTGTCACGACCTTAAATTTCAAATAGTGATCGTGCGACACTTAGCACGGTCCGTTGTACTAAGTCTACCTTTCACTCGATCGAAACTCTCCAAAGAGATTTGAAAGAGACTTAGAGATTAAGAGGATTCAAGAACAAAGTAAGAATTAGAGAGAGAGTTTGTAAAGAATATCTTGTATTGTTCTAGAGAGAGATTATCTTACAATTTCCCAAGATTTCCAAGATGAATACAAATGAAGACCAATAGGTCTATTTACAGTGTGACTCCAAGCTTAAGGTTATGCCACAACTTTTTAGATCTTTCTAAGTCTAGAATATACAAGAGTGTTCTAGTTTTATCTACACCATGCCACAAGATTCTAGGACCTTCTAGCCAACTCTAGAGTCTTCTAGGATTGTCTAGTTCCTTCATGCAAGTTCTAGGATGATCTGTAAGCTTCTAGAGGCTTCTACGTCCTTCATGAACCATCTAGCACGTTCTAGAATATTCTAGCACCTTCCAGCGTGCTCTAGAACATTCTAGAGTCTTCAAGGCTTGAGTTGAGTCCATCCAACTCTAGCTTCTTCTAGACATCTCTAGGCCATTTTAGAACTTTCCCATGTAGAAAAGTGTAAATCCTTTAGGCAACCACCATTTTTTTGGATTTTAAGGGACAATTTGAGCGGGATGTAACATTATGCTTTAAATTTTTACACTTTGTTAAAGTGAAATTTTATGGTGTGCATTCTGTCTATATGACCATCATCCTGATAGAAACAACATTATAACATTGTAGAGAGAAGAGGAGAAACACAAAGATCAACCATTAAAGCACTGTGAGGCATAGCAAACTTGTCTCTATCAGTTATGGTGGAAATAGAAAATGAGAAAGAAGATTGTCAAAAGCATTCTAAAGGAACGAAGTTTGATGATCTCTGACTGTTGATGTGTTGCATCTGCATACCTAATGAATTAGGCGTAAGCGGGAAACAAGCTTATACTTTAAATTTTTACACTTTGTTAAAGTGTAAAATTTTATGGTGTGCATTCTGTCTATATGACCATCATCCTGATAGAAACAACATTATTTGCATGATTTAGGGCAGTCTATTGAAATGTTTTCTAATGTCTGCTAACTTAAGTTGTTTATATTGCTTGAGTATTTGCTAAATATTGCATTATCACTGGATATTTATTATAGGAAGACCCTGATACAATTGATAGAATGATCAATGATGCTGAAGCAGAGCATAATAAGTGGCGACACCCAGATCCTTATATTGGTATGACCATACAATTGATGATAATAACTTGTTTAACAAAAGTAGTGGATGGTCTTTTATAGTTTTCTGTCGTGTATGTTTGTGTATATATATTCTGCCTAAATTCCTTTGTTTTCATGGTGCTGTAGTCATTATTAATGAACTGTGAAAGTCTATTGAGATAAAATTTGTATATTATAACCTTACACATTTAGACTTGAATGATATTTGAGTAGCGCATAAAAAAAAAACTGCATGATAATTTCTTTTTTCCCCATTTGATATGTGAAATGTAAGCCTGTTTAGCAGTTTGTATGCTCTCATGATACTACAGATAACCAAATATTGGTAAGATGGAGTTGACATTTTAATGTCATTCAATTTTATGTTTTATTGTAACATGGATATGATATTCACTAATTGCTTATATTGTACAGTTCCTTGGGCTCCTGGTGGTAGCAAGTTTACTAGAAATCCAATTCCACCAGCGGGGGTAATTTTCTATAATGATTTGCAATTGTGTTTATTTAGTTTGTTAGTCTTTCCACTTCGTTTGTAGGGAACTTGAGATGAAAATTTTCTTTTACAGTCAATTTCTTTCTATTTGATTCTTCAAATTATTTGTTGCATCGTGTCTTAAGAAGTCTGTATATATGCATTCTATTTCGTCCTTATAGACTAACACAACAAGGGCTAGAAATCTAAAAGCTAGCCTGCTATCTTTTATTTGGAATTCTGCTTTTTTTTGCAACTTTTTTTTTGGGTTTTTTTTTTGCAACTTATCATATACTTTCCAAATTTTGAAGGAAAATAGCATGTTTGTTTGTTATTGACGATTGAACCCACAAGAGTTTCTAGAGTTGCTACAAACTTATCACACCTGCATATGTTTTGTCAATGTATATTGGTAATAATAAGTAGGGTCATGCTTATGTATCGGATCTTACCTCGTACTTAGTGATAAAATGCACCTTTTTTTGCTTAATATATTTGCTTCACCATTATGTATCTTTTTGCTATGCAGATTGAGATAGTGTATAATTATGGTCGAGAAGATAATGACTAAAACCTGCATGCCCTGTGGAAATAAATAAAGGTAGGATGTGAAACTTGCTTGTGCTTGATTATTTGCTACATATTTTTGGATTGTATACTATGAGTTTTGCTTCGTATTACCAAAGGGTTGCTATCCATTAATTATCTTGAATTTTTTTGTTTGTTTGTTGACATAAATTTTTGGTAACTTGTTTTGTTATATTTCTTATTTATAATGCTTGAATGTACAAAAATATTAGTGATTAATTCTTACTGAACTTTTTTTTTTTGGTCTCATAATCGTGTTCACGGGTTGGAATTGCCAGCCCTGGACTATCATCATATCATTTATCTGAATGGAATTTCCCAAATTACTTGACAGAGTGAGTAGATAGTTAAAGCTGAAAATGAATTTTCCATTCCCTTCTACCATCTCATTTTATCTCTTCACTATCATGTTATTTATTTTTTTAAATAATATTTTTCTTGGCCATTTGGCTAAGATCAAGTGCTCTTTTGGATTTTTTTAACAAGCACCTTTTTCTTTTGATGTTTATTCTGTTAAATGTTGCTAATGCAGATTATGAGGAACCATGAATGCGTTGAAGGCTATGAAACAGTTTCATATCATCTCTTGTGGGTTGCTGTACAATTTATTTTCTTGAACTCTGTGATTTGAAATGCTGAACTGCCCCTTTTCATCTTTATCAAGCGTTTTCTTGGATAAAATGAAACACTGATAGTATAACACTGGATAAGTTAATTGATCATTAATGCTTTTGTTATTTTCTACATGCATTTTGGCTTCAATCTAATAATATATATTCGACACCAAATGAACACACCCTTTGAATATAGGATTGCCAAAGATGTTTGAAGTTTGTTTCTTGCATGTTTGAAGATTGCTGATTGCAGGCATTCCAATCTGTGGTAGATGATGATCTTTTGTATGCAAAATTTAATTTTCGAATTACTTATTATTAGTTTTGTTTTGTATACAAAATCTCTTTGTAGCCCCTTTATACATAGAACTTCGTGTAATATTTTATGGGTATTTTTATTTTCATGAAAAAGGCTTTATAAAAGTCATTAAATTTTAAGTACATGTATATATTCATGTTTATTTTTGCGTACTTTAGCTGGATATTCTTAAAAAACTTATTAAAATTTTGCCACACCATTGAAATTTTATTTTCCACCAAATTCATCAAAATCACTTCAAGCCTCCGAAAGCACTTTAATTTTGTGAACTGAGACGTTGTGGTCCGTGGATTAACGTTAGAGAGAGAGAGAGATGGGAAAATACTTTCTATTTGAGTCGTATTAAAAATCTTGACTATAATAAAAAGAGCTGACAAAAAAATAGAGATAAATAATGATGACATATTTAACATTGAAGGATTAGATTCTCAGTTGTGACTCGAAGTCAAATAGTTTTCCTAAGCATCCTGTTACAAAGGGTTCAAATATATTTAATTAAAAAAATAAAAATGGATTAAGTGTACTAAACTAAGTACTAACAGGCATGAGAAATAAAACTCATAATAACATCAAACAAATAAGTGGAGGGGAAAAAACCAAGCGAAATTGTAAGAGCGACGACGTCATTTTTTTTCCAGAAAAAAATGAGGAAGGAAACAACAGAGGCCATAATTTTAAGAAGGTATAAAAATCTACTATTTTAAGCCTGAGATTATAATATCACATCATTATAATAAATGAATTCAAATAAACACACATTTCATTTGGACTACTACTTTGTGCATCAAATAAAGCTTCAGTAGAAGAATATGGTTATAGAGAAGCTATGAACATGTTATGTGCCATTTGGGTACTCCTATCTCTCTCTCATTGCCAATATTGTTATCCTATTACTAATTTTTCATCGTGGATTTGAAGTCACTACAAAATAAAGAGATGAAGATATCATAATTAGCTGGGGCTTTCATGTTGGAGTTGTGACTATGCTATTTGGGTCAGTGTTCATTGATCTTGGCCTTCCTATACTGGTTAACTTGTTTGTCAAATTGTCACAACATATGCAAAATCAAGTAGGAAATGGAATCCACCACCAAGGTAACTATATCACATTTTCATTTAGGTGAATCCATAGCTCCAAATCACTAGAATCACTCCAGAGTACAACCACATCACATCTATGTAAATTCGATTAAAATATTGCATCTTAGAAAAAATAAATCTTAATTTTATACAATTGTTGAACAAAATTAGAAGAGAGAAAGTTTTCTATTGTATTTATTTTTCATATTTTTATTATATTAATTGAATAAGGAATGATTATATTTATATACCAAGGAATTCACTGCAACATGCTCTCCACTACTTTTGCTGCACCCATACCCTGCCGTCTGCTGTCGTGTCTGCTCCAAGCATGTTGCTTCTGCCGCTCTACTAAAAGCATGATGTCTGTCATACTTCTGATGTTGTTGCTGTATTTCTGCGGCATAACATGATAATTTTTCATCCCTCCATAAATTGGAGTTGATGGATATTATGCAAACTCAACTTAACATTAACTTGCTAAATCTGTCGCTGCTGCCATAGCTGCAGCATATCATGCTGATAATTCTTCATCCCTTTCTCTTGCTCCAGATATAAACCCAACCACTGCAACATGGGATAAAAAATCCACCAAAAACCCCAATATGAAGATTCCAATAAAAAATACCAGCAAAGAAAGTAGCAGTAATAACAAGGTTCCTATAAGAAATAGGATCAGCTACTGGATCTTGCAGTTAATGAAGCCTTGAAGGCAAAAGCAATGAAATTACAATTATTGGTCCAACTGCAATATCTCATTGAGCTTCCCATTACAACATATATCAGTGTAGTACAACGCTTGTATAGAGTCCATATTGAGGATCAAGCTTTGCTAAAGTTGCAAAACCAATACTCTGAAGGATGTAGAGACTAGCAATAGTTAGACCGACCATTAAATCATGTTTGAATTTTGTAAATGTGTAGTCTCTTCCCCATAAGAGAATTATAAATATCTCTTGCTGGATTGAAAATATGTGTTTGGCAAATGAATGAGTCATATAAGAATTGTACTAATTTCCATTACTTGAAATGGTTTCTTTCAGTGTCTCTGATTTGGTTTATAATCCCATGAGGCTCAGGTGAATTCAGAACCCATTGAGTTCTTTGATCAGCAGAACTGTTCTTCTCAATTTCAGATGCAATTTCCTCTTCAATCTTTAAGGTCTCTAAACCATTATTAGTGCTTGATTGTTTGAAGGGTTTGGGAGAACTTGATACCTTTATTTTCAGTGGATTCTATGAGCTCCAAATTATACTCTACTTCTGGCCCAGTGGGATGATCAGAAGCATTCAGCTTCCAACTAGGTTTTTCATCATCGTCACGAGGTAATTACCTCAAGTCAGATGTGTTGTTACAAGCAACATTCTCAGAGTTCATATCATGTATTTTCTCTATTAGGCATAGAAAACATCAACGAAACCCAACTTCATCTTGGCTCCAAGAGTAATCTTCGTAGATCTACTCCAAGTGAGGTAATTACTCCAAGTGAGGTAATTACCTCCAGTCACATGTGTTGTTACAAGCACCATTCCCAAAGTTCATACTCTGTATTTTCTTTATTAAGCATTGAATGCCTACCATCAACTCAGATCTACTCCAAGTGAGGTAATTACCTCCAGTCACATGTGTTGTTACAAGCACCATTCCCAAAGTTCATACTCTGTATTTTCTTTATTAAGCATTGAATGCCTACCATCAACTCATACTCTGTACTTTCTTTATTAAGCATTGAATGCCATCAACAAAACACAGCTTCAACTTTGCTCCAAAAGCAATATTTATATATCAGTTCCAGTATTTTTGTCCATAACCACCTTGTAAGATGGTGGATTTGGTGGGAAGAAGGCAAATTTTGCAGCCATAGATGAAGTAACACCCATTTTCTCTCTCAAATCTGTAAAAAATTGGAAGAATACTTTTGGTTTTGAGAATCAAAAGCAACTTAACATTATGCTTTCATGCTAAATTTATGCTTTCTTTTTGTATAGTAGACCCAAATGAATCGTGTCCAACTATAGTTTCCTGCAAATCACCTGGTGACATAGCACCAGAAATCCCTGAAACACTCAAGCATTCCATCTCCTTTTCCAGGCGGTCAAACAAATCCTTCATAAAGCCATTATTGAATAGATAGATCTCTCCAAAGATATGTGCCTTACTTGACTTTAAAGCGAACTGAACAGACGAACATAGAGACAATAATTTGGATGCATCTTCAGAACCAAAAGATGGAGGTAGTACAGGAAGAGAATCGATCCAGCTACCACGTTCAAGAACATCCTCAGTTGCTGCATCAAGCATTTCAATCAACGAAGGCTGTTCAAATTTAGTAACTAGAATTGTACCCTCAAGATACATGGTCTTTAAGACCTAAATAGGTTGGAGAATACTGAGCTTTTGAAGAACCTCATAACTGATGAAAGAATTCTGTGAATAGACAGAATCAACACATTCCTTTTAAGCGTAAGAAAAAATAGTTGGTATCCAATGAACTCCTGCCCAAAGTGATCCAAGAATCTCTCATTCCTTCATAAGCCAATTAAATAAGGATTGGAAAAATGAAGCATCAATAGCCACACCACTTGCACCATCTATTTCTTGCCGTAGTTGCTGTAAGGAACTCCACAACAAAAACAAATTTGTAGGAACAGTGATGCCCCTGGTAGCACCACAAACCATGGCACTCAGACGAGCAACATATGCAGGAGTATACAATTGCCCACCTTGAAGCCTACCTTTCACCAAAGTTCCAAGCCGTGGCTCCAATACAAATGTAATCAATTCTGAACTAACTTGCAATTGCGCAACAATTTCTGCCAAAGCAATTTGACTACATTTTTGAAGTCTCTCATTGATAAGAGTAGCTAGTAACGTGTCAAAGAAAACTGAAAGCATAAAAATTTAAGTCTTCAAAGTTTTCAGGGTCAAGTAATAATCAGACTATTGATACTGGACCAGTGAAGAAAGAACCAAAGACCCCTCATCAAGATATTGTGTTTGATAAGCAAGAATTTAACACTGCTCTGATACCATGAACGTAATTAGAAGAGAAAGAATTTCCTATTGTATTTGTTTTTCATATTTTTATTATATTAAATGAATAAGGAATGATTATATTTATATACTAAGGAATCCACGGTAGCATGCTCTCTACTGCACCACTATCTCTGTTGCACCCATACCTTGTTGTCTGCTGCTGCTGCGCCTGCTCCAAGCATGCTGTTGCTGCTGCTCCACTAAAAGCATGCTATCTGCCATACTTCTGCAGTTGCTGCTGCACTTCTGCAACATACCATCATGATAATTCTTCAATTATTCCTAAGCAAACACTCACCTTCATTTTGCTAATGACGCATATGAGAAGAAGACAATCCGTGCAACTATTGCTCAAATATTTACAACTATGTTCACAATGCTTATGCTAGTATGAGCAACTTGCACAGTATTAAAGATTGCAACTGAGCCTAGAAGCTACGACAAACGTTATCCCCTGGCTCTCCCATTCGGGATTTTTATCGTCGTGTTGGTTCAGTTTATTTCATAATTGGACTCGCCATATTTATGGACTTGATGCTATATTTGACAGGGAAGTTACAGAAGAATGTGAAGACAAGAATCATCCTCCACAAGCTAGCACAAGTGATGTTAAAAGTTATGTTTGCAATTACAGTAAAATATTAGATGTTGGGTACAGAATCATGCCATTTAATTATTCAAGGCGCGTGAGTGGACTGGAATGTAATTTTGGTTATGCATATTCTATGTTACATTGACTTGACATTTTCCATGAAATACATTTGTGTTCAATATAGGAAATGACATGATTATAAGCGTGCATAATTGACACTCCACCCTTGTTGACCTCAATAACCAAATTAAACCAGTTACCTACTACCAAAACAATATCCACTCAGCTTGATGATCTGCTTTTAGCTTTTCCAAAAATTCTATGATGACATGATCCAATGGTGACTATCTCATCACCAATATTTATGGAAAAAGCACCTCATTGTGTCACATAATTCCTTACAGCAAAACACTTGGGCAGTATACATCTATATTTTTCTAGCTTCTATAATATTATTCCAAAATGAGACAAATCCCCCATCAAGTCCTTTCGTCGAGCACATGGAAGATTAAGAGAAATTTAACACAATTGGCAACGACAAAAAAACACTCTTTGATTCATCAAACTCAAAACCCACAATTTTCATGGTGGAAGACATTCTCATAACACCCTACTATAGTAAATTGCCAAACTTAATGAATCACATACTATACTAGTTGTAACCAAATATTCAATGGAATCTGAAAGAAAACAAAAGGAGGACTTTTGGGGTTTTCTAAATACATAACACAAACCAGGTGGTGATACAAAATCGATTACTTTCCATTTAAGTTTTTCTTTTCATCCAAACAAAAGACAGGATTTTGCATATTATCCAAACAAATAAAATTTAATAAGGATTAAAGTGGAAGTGAAGATACAAATTCTGATCATAAGCTGTAAAATTCGTTAAACCTTAGCTCCCTAAAGCAGACAGAAATCAGATGAGCTTGAAAGGAAGGGGCCAAGCAGTGGACCTGGGAACCTCAACTTTGTCCTTGATTCGCTCAATTTTCTTCTCCTTCTTAGGCCTAGCCTTACCGTACGATCCTTTAAATCTCTTTCCTTTCTTAGTCTTCTTGTCCCCTCGACCACATAGGATCGGCACTCCCATCGCACTTGCCGACGCTGGTATTGTTGATGACGATGGTAAGGAAGATGTTGAAAACGCAGCTCCATTCGTAATCAGTAATCGTCTAGCTACTGCGCCACACCACTGTATGATAGCCATATATTTTTTGACTGGTCGAATAGAACAATAGCCCAACGTTTTGACACTTATTTAGGGGATCCGACCTGCTTCTATTTTATAATGGGTAGGAAAGCCCAATTTAAAGAGGCTTTTAATTATTGTGGAAGACCCGATACAACGATCTTTGTTCACCCAAAAATAAAACATAAACCTATATTTTTAATGTATTGTGTTATTTAGTGACGGTAGATAGTTATAATTATGATTATTTTTTTTATTAAAAATAATCTTAAACTATAAAAAGTAAAATTATAATAGTTATTATAATATAAAAAAGATAAAACTATTAATTGTGACTCTTTTTTACGCATGGGACAATGCTTCGACCTCTTTTTATAATGGGTGCCCAATTTTAATAGGCTTTTATTACAAACTTTTCTGACCCAAAAATAAAACCTGTTTGATATTAAATATATAACATACATGCGATCTGATATGTATAGGTACTTCGTTAGGCTAAAGCAAGGATATAGAAGCTAACTCTGCAAAAGACCTGTGCCCAACGAACTTAGAAAAGCACGTCAACTCAATCTACAAAGCATCTCGTCCTCAAGCAACGAGGTTTGGGATGACAAAACTTGGTATAGTTATGATGTCCCGGATATCGAGGTCGTTATCCATGAACGACTTGTATATAAAACTATTTATTTGTATGTACTTGTAACGAACGATCTCGATTATGTAAACTAGTTTATTGTAATCAGGTCGCTAAGACAGACCTCGCTATGTACATAAAGATGCTTATATATACACCCCTCAGATGAGAGGGAGTGAGGATTCAAAAAGACATAATTTATTATCTCACTAAAAATCATTAAAATTAGATACTTAAATTCTCTCCAAATAATTGGTGCCGTCTGTGAGAAAGAATTTTCTTAAGAGAATTTACTGGTATCGCCTAATATTTAAATGGATCACCCATTCACTATCCGACCAAACGACCTCGTCCCAAAGGTCCCAGAACCAAACAATCTCGTTCCAGAGGCTTTAGAATGTGAAAATAATAGGGCACTTCGCTCTTCACCCATCAGGTCACTATCAAATCATGCCATAAGGCACACTTCGACAAGCGAAGTACACTCGTCCAACTTGCGTGATAATCCAGCTTATGAAGGGGATGCAATGATACGAGGACTTCAAAAACAAATCATAGAATTACAACAAGCTTTTATTCAATGTCAAAAGGATAATAAAGAATTAAAATCTTGATTAGAACGAGACACATATTCAGAAACAGCAAGTTCCCTCTTTACACCTCGAGATTCTTAGAGGGTGCATTAACCCGTCAGAAGAGAGCATGCGACTCATATTTCAAATCCTTATCATTGTTCGGTGAGAGAATGACCGAACGTGGTTTCTGATCCTCCCCTCGTAGACGGGACATCTCACCCAAGTCTCCCAATATATAGATCGACAATTGAGTTCTTTCCACCGTGCGATCCGAGTGGAGAATTGGACAAAAGGTTAAAAGATATGGAAGAAAAAATATAGATCAAGGCTAATGATAGATTTGAGAAACAAGAAAAGACAAAACCTTAGGGTGATATAGAAAACGTTTGTAATCAATTATCCACATTTCCTTTCTCTGACGCCATTGAATTAACAGTACCCCCTCTCAAATTTAATGCCCCACATACAAGGGGACTAAAGATCCTGTTGCACATGTTCTTCAATTCAAAATGGCTATGGCTACAATGAGCCTATCTGAAGATAAAAGAGAATCCATGCATTGCAATTTGTTTGCAGCTACTCTTCAAGATTCAGCCCAGCAATGGTTTATGGAATTACCCTCCAAGAGTATTTCCAGCTTTGACACTCTGATCAGAGTATTTATTACTAATTATGCTTGTAATAAACTTATCAAGAAGGAGTCACATCACCTATTCTCGATTATCTAAGAGGAGGATGAATCGATCGAAGCTTACATGAGGAGATTTAAAACAAAAAAGATGGAAATTACCCAATGCCCTGATTCAATAGTCATAGAAGCTTTTCGGAAGGGCATAAAGCGTGATAACGGCCTTTTCATATAATTGAAAAAATCTACGCCACGCTCGTTAGATGTAGTCTACGAAGAGACTCAAAAGTTTGTTAATGTTGAAAGGGAGATGAAGTCAAACAAACCGTCGGTAAATAGAAACGAAAAACGACCCTCTTTCAATAAGAGTAAAGAAGACAGAAAACTTGTGGCTGACAAGCGTACTAATTTCTCCCATTTCAAACCCACTTTTAGACCAAAGCATAATTCCAACACTTGGAATCGTGCTTTATCTCCCTTTCGCAACCCCCTCTTACGTGTGGCGTTGGTAGAAGTGGTGCGTCGTATGGAACGCCTTGATAACGTAAATTGGCCACCCATTATGAAAGCTTCTCTTAGGAACCCCAACAAATATTGTGCGTTTCATAGAGACGGGACATTAGACTGACGAATGTCGACATTTAAAATGGGAAATTAAGCACTTACTTTCATAAGGATATCTGGGAGATATAGTTGATAAAATCAAGAATCCAATAGACGATATTCGGAGAGAAAATTCAGATCAAAGGATTAAGGCAATGGACAAACCAATTCTGAGTCGAAATGAGTCAACCAGAGGGCACCCAATCCCATCAGGGGACGTACGGATAATTCACACCATACATGGAGGTCTCACCATGGTGGGTCACTCTAACAATTCTCGAAAAAGATACGCAGGAGTGGCTCAGGATACAGGACATTTAATATATGGCACGAGATTGGAAGGACTATCGTACCCTATTACTTTCGAAGACAAAGAATGCTTGCATCCTCATAACGATCCTCTCATAATCACAGTAAGAATTGCTCATTGTGAGGTGCGTAGAATATTGGTCGATAACGGCAGCTCATCTGATCTCTTATATTTATCTACTTTGATTGATATGAACATAGATCCCAAAGAAATCACTTCACAATAGATGCCCCTTGTCGGTTTTAATGGTAGTGTGACCATGTCGGTAGGAACCATTCGCCTACCAGTGTCAATGGAAGGATCCATAGTCTTAACAATTTTTGTTGTTTTGAACACTCACACATCTTATAATGCTATTTTGGGATGCCCATGGATATACAAATTGAAAGCAGTACCTTCAACGTATCATCAGCTGATTAAATACCCTACCGCCAATGGGATACGACAAATTGAAGGGGAGCAAGATAAGGCGCGAAGTTGCTACAACGTTGCCATGAAAAATGCATAACCACAAGCTCCTGAAAATGCATCACCACAAGCTTCGAAATAGCAATTAAAGAATGGAAGTCACTTCCATGAACTTAAAAAAGCTCATACAAATGAACGGACTACTATGAAGGTTCATGAAGAATATGATATAATCCTTATAGGAGACGTAGGGAGCGAACAATATGTTAAAATAAATGGTACACTATCTTCTTCGCTTAAAACTACCATTGTAGACTTTTTGAAAATTAACAAAAAATTGTTCGCTTGAAAACCTAAGGACATGCTCGACATAGATTCATATGTCATATCCCATGAGTTATGTTTAGATCACACCAAAAAACCGGTCCAGCAAAGAAAACGGAAGTTTGCTAGAGAAAAGAATGAGATCATCAAAAAGAAGATTAACTCCTTGAAAAATGTAGGTTGGATTCGAGAGGTCCGATACCCCACGTGGCTATCAAATGTGGTGTTAGTAAATAAAGCCGGAGGCAAACATCGAATGTGTATGGATTTCATAGATTTGAATAAAACAACACCAAAAGATTATTTCCCTTTGCCAAATATAGACCAATTAGTATATGCTACGGCTGGATTCGAATCAAAGAGTTTTTTAGATGCTTATTCAGGTTATCACCAAATTCAGATGCATCCAAGGGACGAAGAGAAAACAACATTCATCATAGAAGAAGGGACATTTTGCTACACAAAGATGCCCTTCAGTTTAAAAAATGTTGGTGCCACATATCAAAGAATGATGAATAAGATGTTCCAAAATCAAATAGACCGAAATATGGAGGTATACGTTGATGACATGTTGGTAAAAACTAAATGGGCAGTAGACCACATTAAAGACCTCCAAGAAGTCTTTGGCATAATTCAGAATTATAAGATGCGTCTTAATCCAAAAAAGTGTGTATTTGGCGTAGCCTCAGGGAAGTTTTTGGGATATTTAGTTACTTCAAGGGGAATCAAAGCCAATCCGGACAAAATCTTGGCTTTAATCAACATGAAATCCCTAACTTGTCTTCAGGAAGTTCAACAATTAAATGGGCGTATCACAACATTAAGTCATTTCATTTCTAAGTGTACCGAAAAGTGCCTACCGTTCTTTTCGATTGCTTAAAAAGAACACGGAGTACTTATGGGATATCGAGTGTGAACAAGCTTTCCAGTCTATTAAGGATTACTTGGGAAGAGCACCTCTTTTTGTTAGTCCAACGGAGGGCGAAAACTTATACATGTACATGTCCTTTACGGACAAAGCTTTTAGCGTGGTATTAGTGGTCGACTGTGGAGGAACTCAATACCTTGTTTTTTATGTGAGTCATTCGTTAACAGGAGCTCAACAACGATATCCCTCTCCAGATAAAGAGGCTTTTACTATAAGAATGACGGCCCGCAAACTCAGACATAATTTTGGTTCACACAGGGTAATAGTCCTTACTTCTTACCCCTTGAAAAACATCTTGGGCAAACCTGATTTGTCCGGTCGTCTTTCTCAAATAGCTATCGAGCTCAGTGAGTTTGAAATACATTATAAACCTTTAGCCACGATCAAAGGACAAGCCCTGGCATATTTTTTTGTAGAATGGACGAATGAGAACACCCAAGACTGCCATTCCATACATGAGATAGGGCCTATTCTTGCAACAGAAACATCATCTTTGGAAGAAGGATTATGGAGGGCATATGTCGATGGTGCAAGTAATTCACGTGGAGCAGGAGTTGGAATAGTGATTTTCACCCCGAGGGGAGCCTTGATAGAGCAATGCCTTCGAATCACCTTTCAAGCAACTAATAATATCGCGGAATATGAAGCCTTACTTTTGGAATTACAGCAATTGTTAAATCTTAGAGCTAGAAGGGTGTTAATTCATAGCGATTCACGGTTGGTGGTAAACCAAGTCAATGACAATTTCGAAGACAAGGAGGAGAGAATGAAACTCTACGCATTAGAGATAAAAAAAATTGAAGGATGCGTTCGAAACCTTTCAAATCAAACAAATTCCAAGAGGAGAAAATGCTCATACTGACTCCTTAACTATGTTAGCATCGACGATGAATTCCAATTTAAAGAGAGTTATACCAATATCTAGTTTATCGAGGCCTAGTGTTAACCCAAGTGAAGTGAAACTTCAAACGCGAACAAACATCATGCATACTACTCACGATTCTTGGTTTACGCCATATATAGAATATCTTACCAGTGGTGCCCTCCCCGAAGACAAGCACTTGGCTCGTAAGCTCATAACGAAAGCAAACAATTATGTTATCATTCAGGGAGCTTTGTACAGGAAGAATCAAGGTGGTCCATGGCTTAAGTGCTTACCTACGGTTCAAGCTCAGATGATCTTGGGTGATTTGCATGATGGACAATATGGAGCTCATTCTGGTGGAAAGGCACTTTCTCGGAGGATTATTCGACAGGGTTACTATTGGCCTACGCTTCTCAAGGATTGCATCTCCTATGTTAAAAAATGTGATAAATGTCAGAGACATGCTAGTGTGCCACACCGTCCGGATACAAACTTAAGATCCATTATCAGCCTCTTGCCGTTTCAAAAATGGGGTTTGGACATCGTGGGACCGTTACCCATCGCTTCAGGACAAAGAAAGTTTATCATTGTCGCAAACTGATTACTTTACCAAATGGATAGAGGCGGAACCTTTGGCCCGAATCCAAGAGTCAGATGTGGAGAGGTTCATATGGCGGAACATTATATGTAGATATGGCCTGCCTCGTGAGTTGGTTACTGATAACGGCAAACAATTCACTGGCCAAAAGATTATATCTTTCTGCGACAAGAAAGGCATCAAATTATCTCATTCTACCCCTTACCGCCCGCAAGCAAATGGTCAGGCCGAATCATCTAATAAAACCCTCATTAATATACTACAAAAGTGTTTTGAGGGAGCTAAAGGAAAATTGGTGGATGTGTTTCCTGGTGCCCTCTGGGCCACACGAACTACTCCCAAAACTGCAACATGAGAAACCTTTTTTTTCTCTTGTCTATGGTACCGAAGCAATCATACCTCTTGATATATTAGAACCTACCCTACGGTCAGGTATAAATCATGAAGAAAACGACTGTTTACGATAAGAGGACCTGTTGTTAGCCGAAGAAAAAAGAGAAGAAGCTCTAATAATACTCGAATCACAAAAAAGAACACTCCAAAAGATGTATAATAAATTATTCAAGCACAAAAATTTTAGTATTGGGGAATGGGTCTTGCGAAGAGCATCGGGTAACAAAGTGAAAGTTAACGCGGGAAAATTTGCTGCCACGTGGGAAGGCCCATATCAAATATATGACATCACACCAGCAGGTTCTTACTTAATAGAATATGATGGGATAAAATAAGGTTTGAGTTGGAACGGAGAGCTTCTTAAAAAATATTATATGTAAATGCTTGATACGATAAATATTTATATATGAGATGAATTTCTAACCTATCAAATTTTCAAAGCATTGCCTCGTGATTGGAGAAGGAGTCCCCTGACCCCCACATTCGAGATGCAGGACACATCATATGCCTCGTGATTGGAGGAGAATACCCCTGACCCCCCTACTCGAGATGTGAAATACGCTCGCAATGTTTTCGGGCATCTTATTTCATGCCCCAAGTGAGGATAAGCCAATGTGTCCTTCTCACTTGAGATGCAAGACACCCTATTGTCTCGTGATTGGAGGAGGAGTCTCCTGACCCCCCCACTCGAGATGCGGTCTGTCTTATGCCTCATGATTGGAGAAGGAGTCCCCTGATCCCCCCACTCGAGATGTGAAGTACAGCAACAAAAACATCATCCTAAGACTAACATGCTTACCAGATTTTATTCGCATCACGTTGTTCATTATTATTACAATCACCTCACTCGTCATCCTAAGACTAACATGTTTACCAGATTTTATTCGCATCACATTGTTCATTATTATTACAATCATCTCACTCTTAGATGGCTAAAACATTACTAATCGAACAAACATGAGAACATTTTATGTCTGTTCATTACCACATGCCCTCCTTTTCCAATATTCCACTAATTGACACAGTCCATCCGCCTCATTCTTAAATTTTTGTTGTTCAAAGAGCGCTAACTTCAAATCTTCTTGCGCATCTGTTAAATCCTTCTTCAGAACTTTACATCGCGTTTTCCATACATGTAACTCTTGCTTTGTACATCCATTGGTTTCTTCGCATATTTTTGCTTCTATTTTTGCATCCTTCGCCACAGCTATGGCCTAAAAAAAATAATTTATGTTACAATATCAATTCACTTTGTAAGAAAAATAAAAATAAAAAATAAATTTTTTTTAGCACTTACATCAAACATATGTCTCGCTATCATATGCCACACAGGACCACCCTCTCTCTTGCGGGTTGTGTAAATAGATGGACGGTCCTCAGGTACCCCAAAGTGATGATACAATTCTTTTTGCATGCGATGTGTGTTAAACATACCTTCTTTGAAAAGCTTCTCCACCTCGCTTGAATCACTTCTCTCTTTCAAGGGAGGGTATATACTCTATAAAGGCTTAATATTATTTAAAATGGATACCTCGCCAAGCGGCAAATTTTCAATACACACCTCCTTCATTTTACCCTTCGCGACCTTTCGAGGAATTTGATTAACCTCCTCGCTATGATTAGGGGAAACAACCCATTTTCTTACATCAAGTGATGCATGTATTGTAACTAAGGTTGAACTTATTTTTCCACCTTGAGCAGACATATTCTGCACTTCTCTGCTACAAGAAGTACTTTTTTAATTGGTAATGACCCCATTGTTTCAAACAAATCATCCAAATTTACTTTACTATAATCCATTACATTAAACGCGCTGCGGTTACTTCTTAGCAGTTTTCTACTCGCTTGGTTAAATAAAATTTAGATCAACACGACCTTAAAACCTCCCAATTATACATACCACACTAACATAGTATAAATATATAAAATTTCAAACCGAACAAATATATATATATAAATACAACATTTAAAATTAAATAAATTCAAGTTCCAAAATTTCCTAAAAAAAATTAAATATATATAATATAACAAATTTTTCAGAGTAGCATCTTCCACTATTACCCCATCACGTTGATGACTGGAGGTGACCGCGGTATCTCGCGGTGAACCTTGCGGTGTGGCAACCCCAGGTGTTTTTGGCATGTTGCTCTGAAAAGCTCGCATCAATGACACATAAGACATATTCAAACCTAGCTTTTCAGCATGTAGTTTGAGGTTATTAATTACAAAGCTCGCACCACTACGGTAAGCCTTGGTACATTCCGCTCTTAATGTATCTACTAATGTGGATAGCGAACTAACTTGAGTCGATATAGCAGAAACTTGTTCTTGAAGCGCAAAATTCTTTTCATCGGCCTCTTTCACTAGATTTTCAAAATGTTTAGCGGCCTCACCCTTCTCAAAACAATATGTGTCCGTTTTTCTCAATTTCTCTACTTTATCAACCACTTCGTTCTCTAAGTTTAAAATTTTTGTGTCCTTATCTTTTACCAATTTCTTGTATTTGGCTATTTGTAACCGGCTGGCTTGTATTTCGCGTTTATAACCCGGCAATGATAGCTCAACCTCTTTTGCTAAACAAACCGCCTCTAAACGACAAATCAAAACAATGTAATAAAGTGTTATCATAGAAAAAATTAAATGGTTTTTATACCTCCAATAAGCGATCTACAATTAGTTCCCCATGCGTCCCCCTTTCGCTCTTACGAGTTGCTCTCACCTGCACCCTCTCAACCTCCGTTCCAAAATGATGATACAGATCTCGTTTTAGCTCTGTTCGTTCAAAAATCCCCTCGTTAAAATAAGTAATAGGAGTCTCCAAAACAACAACGTCTTTCAAAACGACTTGATCGAACTCAAATTCATCCATGTCCATCGCCTCCATTCCAGGGGTATATTCCCCAACCTTCCTTTTTTTAGACGTTGTCGGTTCACAAGGCGATGTCGAGCTCGGGTTGTCCAAATTAGTTGAAGGAATTGCATTCTCTGGAATAGTTTCAACCTCTAAGTTAGCAAACAGATCCTCTTGTGTAGGTGATGGGGTCATACGCGTAAGACGTGAATAACTAGGAGCTAGCTCTTGAATACCTGAAGTGTCAATAAGATTCCCCAGATCCACGTGCGAATAATCCATCCCTGTAAAATACATAATACATTAGTCAATTACCAACTATGCACATAAACATAAACAAAATACATACTAAAATAACAACCTTGATATTCATTTGTATAACCTCGCCACACCCTAGACTTCTTTAAGCGAGCTATAAACATGATATCACGGTAACCTTCATTCGAGGTATTTTGTAGCTCAATCCTCCTTATTTTTTATTTTTCACTAATATCCAGTTTAATCATAAACTCGCTAGCCCGAGGTTGTGAAATGTTAAAATTAGGGTTCCAAGTATGTCGAATTGGGAAATTCACCCCATCATCCCAAATATCTCCAGTAATATAAAAATATTTATCTTTCCACCCCGAAGTGCTATCAGGAAATTTGATATGCAACCCGTGACCTATAACACAAGATATATACGCCCTCCCTCTATCTAACCCATTCCTTTTTAAACAATATAAATATTGTTTTCCAGGTATATGCCATGTTTTCCCACTACTATAGAAAGACATAAAAGAGTTCGCCACCCGTTCAGATTTATCTGTGCAAAATTAATATCAAATGTGCTCAAAGTATGGGCCACTAATTTAGGGAAAGGGCAACGTAACCCTATCTTAAATGCCACTAAATGTATCACCCACCACCCCGGTGGTGGATCATCAGCATCACATAAATGTGGAGGTACTGGCATTAACCCTACCCTTGTCGGTATGTCGTATGTTTGTCTAATTTTTTCCAAATCTTTAATTGATAAAATACTATGCATCTTTTCAATTTGATGATTTTCTTTGGTTCTATTCGTAGGCTCACCCTTATTTTCCCTTTTCTTTTTTGGGCGAGGTACCTTGGTAGATGTAGATACTGGAATCCTGATTACAAGAATGGAACCCCGAGAGGATGAGATAGACACCGCTTTAGACCCTGAGGAAGCAGGAAGAGCAAGAACCCCTTCCTTAACAAATCTCGGGGAAGCCCTATCACCACCACTCTCTATCATTCCAAGTCGTTTAGTTGATAACGACCTCGTGGGAATATGACAGGATAAAATATTTTTTGAAGTATTTTTAGAAAGATCTCCCTTTAAAGATATCACTATTTTCCCCTTATACGACATTTAAGAAAAAAGATGAATAAATACCTAGAAAGAAGAATCAATGAGTTAATGATGTAATGACAACTTGAATCCCTGCAGACGACGATAAATACACGAACTAAAAAAAGAGTTTCTGAGCGGCCTACTAAAAATTTAAAACGACCTAAATAATCCACGGCCTAAAAACCTCTGAGTGATAAACTTAGTTAAAAATAGGTTAAAAATAGATATATTCTCGTACTATTTATAAAGGGAAAATAAGAAGCTAAAAGATCTCATTAAAAGAGAAAAATAATAAAAATAACATCGTAGCAGTATAAATTTTTGCATAGTGGTCATTATATGTGACCAATTTATTCTCTTAATTTCTCAATTTAAGAGAATTGGGAGAGTTAATGTTTGATATTAAATATATAACGGACATGCGACCTTATATGTATAGGTACCCCGCTAGGCTGAAACGAGGATATAAAAGTTAGCTCTGTAAAAGACTTGTGCCCAACGAACTCAGAAAAGCATGTCAACCCAATCTACAAAGCATCTCTTCCCCAAGCAGCGAGGTTTGAGATGACAAAACTTGATACAGTTATGATGTCCCTGATATCTAGGTCGTTATCCATGAACGACTTGTATACAAAACCCTTTATTTGTATATACTTGTAACGAACAATCTCGATTCTATAAACTAGTTTATTGTAACCAGGTCGTTAAGACAGACCTCACTATGTACATAAAGATGTTTATATATACACCTCTCAGATGATAGGGATGGAGGATTCAAAAAGACATAATTTCTTATCTCACTAAAATTATTTACTTAAATTCTATCCAAACAAAACCCAACAATGTTTTTTTTTTAAAAGAAGAAGCCAACCAAAATTATGGAAGAAATTATTAGTGTCTATCAACTTAAATTAATTTACTTTTAAATAATATTTATTGTGATTGAAATATAAAATAGTAAATCTTATCATTATAATATTAGGTGAAACACGTAATATCAATTAAATGAAAAATAACATGTGAGAAAAGCCAATTAAAAAACAAAAATTCATTCTTTATCCTTTATTTTGAGTTTACTAAAGATTATAATTATCATAGTTTTTAAAAAGTAATAAAGTTTAATATAAAATAAAAATCAAATGGGTGATGGAAATGGCTCGTATATTGGTGTGGCTTCAAATGGTGCACGACTGATGTCTGAGAGTGAGATGCATCTTACATATCAAAGAACACTTTTTCAAGCCTCCTCGCTTTTCACCACCAACACTGAAAACAAAAGAAGTTTTTCTTCTTCTTCTTCGAAGAAGCTCGGAACTTCATTTTCTGAGCTTTTTCAATGGAGCTCTGTGTAGGAGGCACTGCTTTCTCGTGGACCCACTCAATCTCCACTTCTCGACGTGTCTCTCAAACCCTCCCTGTTAGTTTTCTTCTCTCAATTTATCTCTTTCCTTCTTTTATTTCATACTAATGCTAACTCTATGTTTTTAGTTGTTTGAAACTAAGAGATTCACAGTATGGTGTACTTCTGATCAACGCAAGAAGGTTTGTTCTACATCTCAATTCCCAAATCCCCCAATCTATATAATTTTTTGCAAGTTCAGCTTTCACTTATTTTACACTTCTCTAATCTAATTAATAATTAGTATTATTGCATTTTCGTTTTCAATTCAATGCTTATTGTTCATGTTGTTAATAAGATGTCAAATAATTTTATTTGTAGACACCATCAATCTCTTATGTATATATAGTAGGTAAATTTTGATTTCTGTGGTAGTTGTCTTTTTGAATTTGCTTCGCAAATTTGTTTGCATTTACTGGTTAACTGTTAATTCAGGGTCTTTTTTTTATTTTTGAGACGTTGTAAAAGCACTCTTGATGACTGAAAAAAAACACTTTTAAAGCAAATAGAAAATATAATGTGCTTATGGTTCGAGCACAAATAATGTATTTTTTCCCGAAGGCATTTTCTTTTGAAAGCACTTTTACTGAAATTGCTTTTAGCAAAAATACAAGCAAACGGACCATCATATTTTACTTGGTATCTCTTTAAATCGTCCATTAGTGACATTATTTTTATGCTTCTATGTATCCTTTACAATGTACAGTTGAAATGAGCAATTTTGGTTCCATGGAGAGTTATTGATTCTTTATAGATTATTGCAGGCAAATCAGATGACCATATCAGTGACTGGAGCTACAGGTTTTATAGGTAGAAGATTGGTGCAAAAGCTGCAAGCAGGTTATATTCTCCCTCCATTTAGATATTTCGAAAAGTTTTAAAGACTCCAAGAGGTAGTGCTGCAATGTCTCTCTTTAAGAATGATTTGTTAACTTTGTGCCCAAATATTACTATGAATACATATTTTTCTCTACAGTTCATGATGCAAAAAAAAAAAAAATTAGCACCATTTGATTCTGGCTGTGACTTCTTTTTGTGCTATCATGCCTCATTATTATAGGTGTTTGAAAGAAACTTATTTTGTCGATCTTTGACAGTCCTAATTGTTTATGCCATATATGCTAGTTAATGTCTTCAATGAACAGTCATGAGTATGTATTTTCAATACCCATAACTCATTTAGTACACCTGTTGACATTTTTTAAAGTGGAAAAAATAAAAACAAAACTGCATAGAACATATAAGTAAATTGTACTCTTATTTTCTAGTAGTGTAGGAATTAGGATAGTTGATTGATTCAATTAGCAGTAACTTTTTATGTAGCTGCTTAATATTTGATGCATACAATATTGATGCTTGGATCCAAGAGGTTTATTCATTTTATTTACTTGCTGCATATGCCAATTAAATTTTGAGATCTAGACGGGTAAGCTAACTCAAATTTTACTTTAATTCATTCCAAAATGCAGAAAATCATACCGTTCGCGTTTTGACACGATCTAGATCTAAGGCTGAGTTAATTTTCCCTGGTAAGAAGGTAATGAATGTTTCAATGATGTGTTCTCGGATTCCTGAATTTTTTGCAAAAATGTATGTTTTAAAGGATTCTTAATCCCTTCTCTCCAACCCTAATAATAATGTGAGAGAATTAGAGAAAGGAAACAAGAAAAATATACTACATACTCTCAAATTGCTATTTATTTACCTTAGAACTTCTTACTGTATTAGTTATTGAATATTTTCTGTGGCATTTGTAGTCAAAGATTTTCCAGGAATAGTGATTGCTGAGGAGGCAGAATGGAAAGACTCTATTCATGGTTCAAATGGTGTTGTTAATTTGGCTGGAATGCCCATAAGTACTAGATGGTCTCCTGAGGTTAGCATCAAGCCCATTAAAATCAAACCTCCTAGTGTCACATATAGCATAGTACATCAGTATATACTCTCCATTTCTGTCTAATATGCTTCAGCTCAATAGCAGAGCTTTGTAACAAGTAAGAGTAGAACATGCAGCAGTACCAATGACAATTACTAACATTCTTTGTGATGTAGATAAAGAAGGAGATTAAGCATAGCAGGATTCGAGTCACCTCGAAAGTAAGCCAGACTTGATACCAACTACTGTATGCTATATTCTGATAACAATTTACTCTTTTTTACATCTTTTAATTCTTTGTCTAACCAAACTTTAATGATTGTGAAGGTGGTTGAATTAATAAATGCTTCTCCCGATGAAGTCAGGCCTGCAGTTTTGGTTAGTGCAACAGCTGTTGGTTACTATGGTTGGTTCCTGGCGATAAATTTACAGTTTTACACATTTGTTTATTACATTAACGGCACATATAATTTTTTCCGCTTAATATATAATTGTCGTGTATCTTTGGTTTTGATCCACTGTGTATTAAGGTTTGGGGAAACCATATCAAGGGTAGTCATTTTAGAGCAGTCTCCAAAGATTTTTTTCTTTTTTTTCCCTTTTTACCATCCTATGTGGCTCTAAACTATTGAGAACCCTGTTAATCTGTGATTATGAAATTATGGATGATTTTTTTATTACCTCACAAGCTGCTTGACTATTATAAATCAGCATTTTAATATTCCCCTATGTAATTAATAAATTTGAACTTTTTCTTTGTTATTAATGTTTAGGAACAAGTGAGACAGGGGTATTTGATGAACAGAGTCCATCAGGAAATGATTACTTAGCTGAGGTAACAATATTGTTCATAACATCTAAAAATTGTGCACAATTATATCAATTATATCCGGTTCTGTGCTCAGATTGGCTGTAGTTAGAAATTGGGACTCTAAAAAATTTCTGCGTTGTTTTGCTCATTGGACTACTAGTATGATTGATATATGACTAAAACTTTGAATTTTAAGTTCTCATGTAGGATCAATTCTGAATGAACAAACATTTTAAAGTTGATTATATTTTAGAATCAAGTCTGCTCCAAATATTTTCTTTTCATTTTCGTAACATACGAGGATTCTCAGGTCTGTAGAGAATGGGAAGGAACTGCCCTTGAAGTAAATCAGGATGTCAGGCTAGCTCTTATTCGTATTGGTGTTGTTCTGGGCAAAGATGGTGGAGCTTTAGGTACAAGTTTTCTAAAACCCTCTATGATGTGCTCCTGAAGTTGTTTTTTCAATTGGGACTTTGAATTCAACATTGTTTTCCATTTGGATAAGCATGAATATCAACCGATTTTTCTGGCCTCTCAAAACTTATGCCAACTCAGGGATTGGAGAGGACTTTTGCAAATAGTCATTAACCGTCCAAAATCTCTTCTCTCCTATGTAATAAAACTAATTGGCATATGGTTCTGGATGTACTTGATTGATTTTGCACACATAAAAGTGTGTTTTTAAGTAAGAAAACTTATTTTATGCAAACATCTGGGCCTCTGCAGCTAAAATGATCCCTCTCTTCATGATGTTTGCTGGTGGACCTTTGGGCTCTGGAAACCAATGGTATAGAATTCTGTTTCATTTCTCTGCAAGCTTCCGCTGCACTACAATTGCAATTTTGATGCATTAAAGGTCACTCTTTTGGGAGAAGAAGATTCGCATTTCTTTTTTGGAAAAGTAGTTTTGATGATGCTAATCTTACATGTCAAGCTGTTAAGTTAGTGTTGATTTCCAATTTTTATGAATAAACTGGAGCTGTATTGTTCTTTACTAATTCTACGAATAATTACAAAATGCCATTTTTTTTTTCATTATTATGTTTGATCAATGATGATAATAATTTTCTCCTTAATTACCTTCATAATTTCCAACAAAATGATTGTTCAGGTTTTCATGGATTCACCAGGATGACATTGTAAACCTAGTATATGAAGCTCTGTGCAATCCATCTTATAAAGGTAAATGTTTAATGTTTAAGGAAGCGCATTCTCCTGAAACAGCATTGACCCATACCACTTTTTAACATTAACACAAATCTGTAGTCTGCAAAAACGGATACTCATATTAATGCATTGTTGATGCTGCTGTTAGTTTGATGATAATGGTTTCAAAAATATTTTGAGATTTGCTCTGAGTAAAAGCTTAAAATGTCAGGAGTTATCAATGGTACTGCACCAAATCCGGTTCGGTTGGCTGAAATGTGCAACCATTTGGGCAGAGTCATGGGCAGGCCTTCGTGGCTACCTGTACCCGACTTTGCACTCAAAGCGGTCCTCGGTGAGGGTGCTTCTGTTGTAAGTATTTCTTGATTTTTCTTTTCACTGCTTTCTATAAACTCAAAAATATGTTTCGAAAACCTGATTAAGTTGTTGGCAGGTTCTCGAAGGGCAACGGGTACTTCCTGCTAGAGCCAAAGAGTTAGGCTTCCCTTTCAAATACCGCTATGTAAAGGATGCATTAAAAGCCATTCTTTAAGTGACACAGTTCATATTCTTCATTCTTTTCTTTAGAAGTTAATGAGCCTATCTTTATATATCATGTAAGATTTTGTAATATGAAATGCACCTTGTTGATTAGTTGAAGTGAAATGAGGGCTACTTTACCAAGTAGTAAACTTGAGTCTGGATTTCACTGCCATGTTTTCATCTCTATCATTTGAAAACCAACTATATAGTCATTAATGTGAAATCCCCGTATGATATAATGAGCATCACCAGCCTTTTAAAAGCGGTTTAAAGGAAGAAAACTGCAGTTAGTTTTCACAGTAATGTTTTTAGACTCTTAATGAGTAAAATATTATAACAAGAAAAAAAGAAAAAAGAAAAAATTGAACCCTACTTCCTTTTTGTGAATATTTCCTCATGCTCGTTTTTGACTTATAAAAGACATCTAAGTATCCGTCTGCTTCTGCTTTTTATAAAAAGTGGTTTCTATCAAAAGTATTTTTAGACACAAAATATGCTTTCTAAATGATTTTATTCCATTTAATTCATACAGTTTTTAAAAAATGTTAGAAGCACTTGTTATGTGAACTCAAGAGTATATCATACATACTAAGTGTCTAAAATTATCAATTTCATTTTTTGTTTTCCTAACTTTATGTTTTTTTTTCCAGCTAAACCAAAGTGTCAAATTTAGTAGTGCAAGGGATTTGTTTGTTATTTTTCAAACTTGAGGGATTAATTTATTATTTAGGTAAATCTCAATGCTTTGTCTGTAATTTTTCATTTACTAATTTATAAGATTTAATTCTCGGGCATGACTCTTCCAAAACTACCTGAAATTATATTACATGAACATTCATTCAAAGAAGTGGCTTCAACCTTTCACAGAAGATTCAGTATGTGTTTGTCAAAGCTTCTTCACACTGCATGAGGAAGAGATGTACCACTGTTCTTCTTGGATTATCAAATTAATTTAAATTGATTTAAACTAATATCCCTATTATATACATAATTTAAATTAGCTCTCTTATTTCTCTCTATTTGGTTTGTCAGACATTCATTTCTCTATATATTTTGTCTGTGGAACCTATTTCAACATTTTCAATTTCATTTATTTTGGTAAGATTTTTTTTTTAAATACCAAATCTATTATAATTGAGACTTTATTGAAGCGTTTGACTAACTAGCTATTTTGTTGGTCTTTTATTTATATTTTTATTGCATGATATATGCATGAGCTTAAAATGTAATTTATTTCTTTATTTCTTTTTTTATTCGATGAAGAAGAAAAAAAACATTTTGGACCCCTTATTTAACATGATTATTTAGTAAATATTAATAAGGGTGATTTTTTACATAAAATATATAATTTTATATTAAATTATTTAATAAATAAAAATATCATTATTTTATAACTTTAATAAAAAGATATTAAGGTCATCCCACAACACCTCTAACAAACATCGACACAACACCATTAGAGCTCCAACAATCTTACTAGTGCTCCAATTGTCATCGTAAGTGATTATCAATGCTTCGACAACCACTATGGTGACTCCATCAGAGGTGCATGTAACATGATCTATACAAAAGTTATAGATAGATATATCATATTACATACAAATATAGATATAGATATAGATTTGACTTGTTATGTATAAATATATATGAATGTGTCAAGCTACATTCAGTGATCATCATAACTATGATAAATGTAACATATTACATACAAATATATATATGAGTGTAACATGTTATATCTGATGAGTCGGTATAACTCTAATAGTAGCTGTTAGAGATTATATGAGATATAATCTTAATTTTATTTTATTAAATTATATTATAAGAATATTTTGGTACTTTATGAATATGAAGTTATGGGTTTTAAGATAAATTTTTAATATTTTAATAAGTTGATTAGAAAGGCAAAAAAAATATAAAGTTCTATATTATGTCAATATTTTCATAGGACAAAATAAGATGTGTTAGCCTTAATGTGAAGGATGGGGTGATAAAAATATCACTAAATTTATATCTATCTTACAGTTTAATTTTTAAATTTTAAACTAATATATCTATTTTATATTTTTTGAAAAAAAAAAACTATACTTTAGTCTAGGGGTGAGCATCGATTCGAAACCGCAAATTTTAGGTCAATCTGAATCTGATCCGATTCGAAGAAAATTATGAATTATTCAATCTGAATCTGATCCGCTATACATGTCAATCCGAAATCGCCAATTTTAAGTCAATCCGAATCCGATCCGATCCGAAAATTATTTAATCCGAAACCAATCCACTATACATGCCAATTCGAACAAATCTGAATTTGTTAATTTTAAGTCAATCCAAATCCGATCTAATTCGAAAATTATTCAATCCGAAATTTTAATTTAAATCTATTAAAAAAATTACATAAATAAGCAAATTATGAAATATCAATCCGATCTGAACCGCTATAAATGTCAATCCGAACAAATCCAAATCTGATTTAATTTCAACATTTAAAATGAAAAATTACATATAATAAATAAAAATATTTTTCATACAAATTAAAAAAGTAAGTGATAACATGATTAAAAATAATTCAACAAAAATAATCAAAAAGAAAAAATTAAACATTAATTACATAATTTAACTCCAAATATACATAGTAATAATTTAACTACCAAAAATTAAATATCAATTACATAAATTAAATTCAATCTACGAACATTAATAACAACAACTCTTTTTGATAATCATTTAAGGTTTAAGTCACCAATACCATCAAGAATATCTGCACAATGAAAAATTAAAAAGTTAAAAATATATATAAATAATGAACTAATAAACACAATAATATATATTTGATAACAAATAAATCTATATATATTTGAAAGTTTTATGCAATATACCTAATTCTATAACTTCAATTTCATCAAGTGACTCTTGGATATTAATGATTGGAGATGAACGAATCCAATTTTGAGTGCAAATCAAAGATTGTACAGTTTTAGAAGATAAGGAACTCCTGTATGGACTAATTGTACGACCACCAGTAGAGAATGCAGATTTAGATGTTACGGTAGATACCGGTATGACCAATACATCTCGAGCTATCAAAGACAAAATCTTAAATCTTGAGAAATGAACATTCCACCAACTTAAAAGATCAAATTTCTCATCATCCATATCAACTAATGCTTCTTGTAAGTATTTTTCCACTTCAGATTTGTTTTCCATAGTATGAACTTTTTTTAAATGCTTTCTCTTACGAGAAGCATAAAGTTGGAATGCATCTGCTTCTAAACCAAAACCTTTTGTACTCATTTCTAAAGGTTGAGAAGATTCTTCTATGTTCGAGGGAAAATACGCTTTACGATACTCCTCGTACATATCTTCTAAAGTTTTTTTTACCCTTTTTGAACTCATTGAAGCCTCAATCTCATCCCCATTACACAATTATAGCAAATTTAGATGTAAAGAACACTCTTTATGCCTAGGATAAAGTAAAACAGACACAAATAATATCATATTCATTTTAGATATTCCTCCCCAATATTTGTCAAACTTTACCTTCATATCACTAGCCATCTTCATCATAATATAATCCTCACATTTACTCCACATATCAAGTTGATCATGAATAAAACAAATATGATCCAAGAAGAAATTAGAAGTCACATATAAAGATCCAAAAAACATTAATGTAGCTTCATAAAAAACTTTCAAAAATTGGACAAAATGTCTAGCATTATCCCAATCTATTATAGTCGGATCTTGTTTAATTTCACCTCGACAAAACTCTTGATAGTATCCCAAATCAATGATCTCTAACCTTTCAAATTCTTTTTGAAAATAAGTTGCAGAATCCAACATCAAATAAGTTGAATTCCACCTTGTTGTAACATCTAAACAAACGAGTTTTTGAGTAGAGAGTTTTTCCATTTCAGCAGCACTCTTAAATTTTTGCAGTCTAATTGGTGATCCTCTCACGTATCTTACAACAACACGAATCCTATTTATTGATATGTTATACTCTTTCAAACCCTACTCAACAATTAAATTCAGAATATGTGCACCACATCGCATGTGAAAATGTTTTGATTCTAAAATTGCATTACCCTAACCATTAACGCATTTTTTCAAATAAGTAAGTGCAGTGTTATTAGAACTTGCATTATCAACTGTAATACATAATATCCTATCAATGCTCCAATCTAACAAGCATGTTTCAATCGCTCTACCAAGTGTATCACCTTTATGATTTGGAACTGGACAAAAGTTCAAGATTCTCTTTTGTAAATTCCAACCATTATCAACAAAATGAGCAGTTAAACACATATAACATAAACTCTGACAAGATGTCCATGTATCAGTGGTAAGACATATTCTTTTACTAGTTCTATTCAACAACTCTTTTAATTTTACTCTTTCAGTAACGTACAAATTCAAGCAATCTCTTGCAATAGTCCACCGAGAAGGTATTTTAAACAAAGGTTGTAACTCTTCAATAAACTCCTTAAATCCTTCACCTTCTACGATAATAAATGGAAATTCATCTTTTATTATCATCCTTACCAATTTTTCTCTACATCTTTCAGCATTAAAACTATGAGGTACAAGACTTCCTTCCTTATGGAAAGCTAAAGTTTTTTGTTTCTTAAGAACTCTACCGGGAAACTTATTACATCCAATGGAAATGTGTGCAAGCAAATTTGACGTGCCAGATTTTCTTGACACATACTTATATTGTTTCTTACAATATTCGCATATAGCTTTGCGATGTTACCCTACCCCTTCTATAGTAAAATGAGCCCATGCTTCACTACTAGATCTAGAGGAAACTTTTGTACATTCTTCTTTAAAAGCAATACATAGGTCAGGAATTGGAGTACTTACAAAATCTTCTTCTTGAGTTGGTTGTGTTGCACTTTCATCTTTATTTACTTTTTCAATCACATAAAGTGTATCATTATCTTTATCTAAAACCATATGTATAGTTGTATAAAAATATATTAGACATTTATAATAAATAATTGTAAAAATGTGCACATAGACGTGGGATGATGTTGGACATATTTGCTTTCATGTGATTTAAAATATGTATTGAACATTTATATATAATATAACTAAAAATTTAATAATACGAATGAAATGTTCAATTAACATGCACCATTTATAAAACAATGTTTTATGATATTGATTTTTATAATTATGTAAATAACCATGATGTACTACAATGCTGACATTTGTTCTACCAAGCCACGATAGACCTCAATATTTTAAAAGTAGTTTAAAAATTATTGTAGCTCAATTAAAGCATGAAAAACAACGTTTTTGGGTAAAAATTATGGACAAATCGCCTTTAATAGTTTGGTGTGTCTAGATATCGAAAATTTATATGGAATCATAAAACAATTCGTCCAAAACAGACCTCACAACATAAAGTTATGACCGTTCAAAGTTTTCTTCTAATGTCATCTAATTTTTGTTCTACAATACAATCACATTTTCATTCAGACTCGTAATTTCATCTCATATTTCTCGAAAATTACTATAAGAAAACAGTAAATCACACAATATGTTCTAGATTTTAGATAGCTTATTGCTTCACACATCTATTTGAAACAAAAGCAATAACTATCAATAACAGAGCATTTGAATATTAGATCTGAAATCAAAATTCAGAAAAAGGAAAAAAGTTCAAAAAATATAACCTTCTTATTCAGGATGATGAAGAACAACGAACATCGAGTAGCAGCAGCAGCAACAACGAGCGAGCAGAGAAGCACGAGCAGCAGCGAAGTAGAGAAACACGAGCAGTAGAGAAGCAAAAGCAACTGCGAAGTAGAGAAGTAGATGCGAAGCAAGAGAAGCAGCATCAGAGAAGCAGCAGCAGAGAAGCACTTAACAATGGAGGCAGTTAAGTAGGGAGAGAGATTGAGGCAGTTGGAAAAATATATTAGGTTTTGGGTTAAGATTTAGATATACGACAATTGCTTTAATAGGTTAGGTTAAATAATTATTATATATATATTTTTAAATAATATATTAAATATATTGGATCAGATCGGATTATACGGATTTGAATATTTCTAATCCGAATCCAAATCCGAGCGGATTGATAAAATCCAATCCAAATCCGATCCGACTTCGGATAAAAACCACTTAATTTTATCGGATTTTTTGGATTGATCGGATATTTTGCTCACCCCTACTTTAGTCCTTAAATTTTAATAACTTTATTGTTTTATTTTTATAAAATTTAAGGAGTAATGTTTCATTTGTTTGTATATAATGTCACAAGCTTGTAAAATATGAGGATTAAAATATACCAATTAAAAGTTTAAAGATTAAAATTTTATTAAAATGTTATAAAGATAAATTTAAATATTATAGATAGTTATAACTTAAGCCTAACAAATATGGGCTCAACCGTCTGTTTCTCTGTCTTATGTTACAAAACAATATGGGTTCAACCATGAAAAGAAGTTGTCATTGGGCCTAATGCCACTCCAACGTCCATAAGCAGAGCGCAGAACCAAGTATGGACGTGGAATCCCAAAGACAGTTGCTGCGACTCGCCGAACAATTTAAGGGACACCTCTCTCTCTCCCCCTCTCTCCTTCTCTCCTTATATGCGTTTAAGTCCATCTCTTCGGTTACAACCACAATACAAACCAAGTTCTGTGCTGAAGGTGTTCGTTTTTCTTATCTCTTTTAGTTTTTATTCTACTTTAACTTTTAATCTATTCTAGGATTAGGGCTAAACTTTTTATTCATCTTGCTTTTGAATTTCTATGTATTTGTTTGTTGATTTATAATTTTTATTTTGTGGCACGAATAATTTGGTTACTTCCTTACGATTATGATTTAGGATCTTTAATGGTTTTATTTATCATTAAACTTAAATAGGGAGCTAAAGAAGATAGTATTCGGTTAATTAATTTTATCTGATTGAGTTTATACCTTGGATTTATATGTTGTTTTAATTTTCTGTTTATATCATATACATGCTCTGTGGTTGTACTTTTACATATAACATATGTCATGGTTATGATTGTTATTGGAGGAAATACCACTTAATTATGAAATGATAACTTTCCAGAGACATTTTTGTTGCAACCCACTTTTTGTCCGCCGGGAGTTTAATTGGTCTCCGTATTAGTCTATTAGATGACATTCTAGCTCATGGGTTGCTTCATATATGTGTGTTTTGTATCATGTTTCTTGGTCAGTTGGTCGCCATTAGCCTGAAAAGTTCAAGTTAACCCCCACTTTTGGAACGTGCTTTATTTCCTTTCATTTTGGCATTACTTGATGCATGTTTCGATTGATTTTTCCTGTTTTGTTTTTGAGTTTTGGGATAGTAAATGTTGTTATCATTCTTAAAACCATCAAAAAGGGGAGGGGAAGCAAGTTCTTTTTTTTTGGGATCAGGAGGAAGCGAGTTCTGAATTATGGATATTGTTTGCTTGCGAAGATCATGCCCTTAGATGATTCACCTATGACAAGCATGATATATATATATATTTTGGGGGGGGGGGGGGGTGTTATCTTCTCAAATATGGACGATTGCTAAGATTTCAAGAGAAAAACATAGATAATCACATGCCATAATTCATTATCGTGTAATTTCTTTATACGGTATAGAATTGTTATTCTATTTCTGGTGTAGAAGGGCTCAATGGTAGGAAAATCTAAATAAAATAAACTTTAAAGCTGATTGGGAACTCCAAATTGTTTATTGCTGGTCCTTATTTTGTTTGATGGACTACTTTTTAATGCCACAAACAAACAGATTGGAATTTGTGATGGCTGCAAATATTTATAATTTTTGGGACTTTCTTAGCTTGTCATGAATCATAATTTCATCTCCACCCATTGCCTATTTTTCTAAATTCTAATTTTCCTAAAATGTCTCTTATCCTTTTTTCTTAATATATGAGGAAGTATCTTCACTAAACTTCTGATTTTCTTATGCTCATTCTACTCATTTTTTTGGTCTGACACGTACCCAGTGTTCGATGATTCTGAACTGCTTAGATGTTTCCTTGAGCAGGTGGGTTTGTGTACAATATATACACATTTATGTAGGCTTGGTCTGTACAGGATGTTGATTGTTTGTGAAGAATGCTTAAATTTCTTGTGGAGGGTGTTTTTGAGGACTTTGTAATTGATATATTGGTGCTGAGTATAATGGTATTATTGTTATGAGATGGATTGTTTGTTGAGAAGTTTCTGTTCATTTCTGAGTTTTGTTGGTTTCTGCTATGAATGGGAAGTAAAGGATATGATTTTGATGATACAGGGTGTGTGGTTGTATGTGGACAGGAGGCGAGCAGGGGTTGTGTGGTGTGGTGTTGGTGGTCATAGTGCTTTTGCAGATCAGTGGTGGCTGGTGTTGATAATAGTAGTTAAGCATGAGCTCGGACAGCAGAAGTCTAAGCCGGAGCAGGAGCAGGAGCCCTCTGGATCGGAAGATCCGTTCTGATCGCTTCTCCTATCGTGGTGCACCTTACAGAAGGGATGAGCGTCGGGGTTTCAGGTTTTCTTATTTTTTGCTATCTTTTATTATTTTCCATGCCTAAGTAATATGTGGGTTGGTAAAGTAAAAAATCTGGCATCCATTGTCACTTGTGAAGAAAGAATCGCTTCTGTAATTCACTCTTGAAAGCTATACACTTCACTATTTTTTTAGAACATTGTCTTTCTTTTATTGGAAGTCTGTCCAGAAGGTAGTAAACAATGAGTTATGTTGATGTTACTAATCTATTTTACTCATCGAACTTTTTGTGTTGGTGTTATGATAATCAATTATTAATTGCCTTGCAAGTGTAGCCATTACATATTAGTTTTATGCTATCAATACTCTATTGGTGCATTATTTCTAGTGATTATTTGTCTTTGGTTTTTCTTAATGGGTACAAGATTCCTGTGTAAATTTCATTTCAGTCTCACAGTATTTTACTTCAATCTTGGAAGTTATGTAGCCACCCATGTTTATATTACTTGTAATCTTGTTAGGCTTGCTTGACTAACCAAGTTTTCACTTTTTCAAGCCGAGACAATCTGTGCAAGAATTGCAAGCGGCCAGGCCATTATGCTAGAGAATGCCCTAACGTGGCAATTTGTCACAATTGTGGTCTTCCTGGGTAAGTAAAGTAGGTTTCACCTTGCACTTAACAGTATCTGCATATACATTATTGTCAACTTAAAACAGGATACATAGTGCTTCAAGTTATGTAAAGTACTGTTACTGAAACTTATACAATGTTGTAACTTATCAGTGATTTTTCCTGAGGTGTTTTTTCTTGGATGTATTTAACGTGGCATGCCAGTAGCTTAAAGATTTCCTACCTTGTTGATTCTTTTTGAAGGAAATGGTGTCATACAACTGTTTGGATTAATGTATACTAGTTGTTTATATTTTGATACATACAATGGGGATGAGCAGAAACTCGTGGATGTTTGCTTGCATTATGGCATGTATAATTATCACTAGCCTTCACTCACATATTACTTCAATAAGCATCATCTGCATTCCTGTGGTTCAACGAACCGTGTCGATCAGATAAAGGTACCCCTGTCCCCACTTTCTCATACTATATACCAGATCTATGCAAGTGGCTATGAGCACTGTCACTACAGTATCATTTTTTCGGCCAGTGCTGCTTGGACTTCATTTAGTTTTAGTCCATCTTGATGACTAATCAGTCTATGCAAGATATATTTATAATCTGTAAAGAAAATGTAGTAAGATATAGGAGATTTATAAGTTATATAACTTTTTAATACTACCAAGCAAAGTCAAATTCTTTCATTCTCAACTCTCAAGCAAAGGAATTATATTTTTCCTTGTGGAAATGTGGCTAGTATCTTGTTTCTATTGTTGTATAAATGATGATTGCACTATTTCTTCTTCATAATAAGAAATGTTGTTGCACCTTGTCCTTCTTTAATAACGTTATTCCTTGTACAGTTGCATTCTGCATTCTAATGGCTTATATCTAAAAATATCTTTCGATTAATTTTGCCAGGCACATTGCTTCGGAATGTAGCACAAAGTCATTGTGTTGGAACTGCAGAGAACCTGGCCACATGGCCAGCAACTGCTCAAACGAGGGCATCTGCCACACCTGTGGTAAGGCTGGCCATCATGCTAGAGAGTGCACAGCTCCCCCGCTACCACCTGGAGACCTAAGGTTGTGCAACAACTGCTATAAGCAGGGTCATATTGCAGCTGACTGTACAAATGAAAAGGCATGTAACAATTGTAGGAAGACTGGTCACCTGGCACGTGACTGTCCAAATGATCCTATCTGCAACTTGTGCAATGTATCTGGGCATGTTGCTAGACAGTGCCCAAAATCCAATCTTCTTGGAGAGCGGGGAGGTGGAGATCACAGTGGTGGTGGTGGTGGCGGCTATCGAGATATTGTATGTAGAAACTGTCAACAGCTGGGGCACATGAGCAGGGATTGCATGGGACCCTTGATGATTTGTCATAACTGTGGAGGACGAGGACACCTTGCATATGAGTGTCCTTCTGGCAGGTTTGTGGACCGCTTCCCCCGAAGATACTGATAAATGTTTGGCTGTGTGGTAGCGAAGTTATTTAATGTGATGTTTTTTCATTGAGCGAACTTTTGGTGATTTAGTTTATAGTTCGACTTAATGAAGGAACTTGACAAACAATGAGGAGCTAGATTGGGACTGTATGTGGAGCAATTTTGCTTAGTTTGGTGATTATGGATAATATATTATTGACTAATAAACTAGCTATGTTAGTTATGTTATGTTGAGGTGCATACCTGTGCTAACTAGCTTGGTGTTTGGTAGTTTTGGTACATTTTCTAAAGCTGGTTGAGATCTGTTGTATTTTCTCAACCAAACCACCACCTTTTTTTTTGTTTTTTTGTTTCTTTTTTGTTTTTGATAAATACGAAACCAAGTTGTGGAACTGTTTGTTATATTTTCCGAGCCTGATTAATGGGGAGCTTGTTAAATCGTTTTAACCTCAATTATGGACCGTGTGAACCTTAGGGTTAAAGAGAAATTGGCCTACATAGCACTTATTTGAATTTAACATGTTATTTTCCAAAACTAGAAAAAAAGGCCAAAATTCAAAGTTTTGGGCTTAAGAAAACAAATAAATTACTAAAAGGCCCTTTAGGGCTAACGAACAAAATCAGAAAAGCGAACTTTGGATTTGAATATCATTCTGGGTAGTTCCTTCTCCATCGCCATTTCTCCAGCAAACTCCATTTGCCAATTTGTTGTTTTTTTCCAGTAAGCTCCATCTTCAATTTGTTGTTTTTTCCAGCACTTCCATTGCCAATTTGTTACATACTATCATCTCATTTGCAACATGCGTTGCTTGTACAATAATGACTTCTAAACATAAATGCCAAACATACCACAGATCCATGATAGAATATGTACGTAAATCTATGAATCTAGATTCAATAGATCTTTTAGATATGTTTTGCAAAACTATATTATTTTGATCTTGTTAGTAATAAGAAATTAAATTTATAAATCTTTATAAATCTTTATAAATGTATATGATTACATACTTGATAATATAATATAACATGAAAACGTTAATTTGAACACTTTTACAAACACTTTATTATAAATATAGTGTTTATTATGTGTTACAAAATGTTTCATTATAATTCAAAACACTTCATTACATACACTATTATTTATCTCATCTATATAACATGTTACAAACACTTTCCATTTTCGTATGTATTATGTTACATATAGTGTTTATTTCATTGTATGTAACATGTTACAAACACTTTTTATTTTCAATTGTAACATGTTACATACAATGTTTATTTTAGTGTATGTAATATTTTATAAACATTGATTAATTTCATATATAGCATGTTACAAATGGTATATATCTCTGTATGTAACATATTACAAATCTATTTATTACATTAACTATTTATGTAACATTACATATAATATGTAACATGTTTCATATGATTTTTAAACCATGTATTATAATGTATAATGGGAAAGTGTACAACACTAAGGAAGAGCTCAAATTATTGGTAATAAATGAAAGATTTCATTATAAAATTTACAATTCTAACAAAAAAAACATAATAATGAAATGTAAGGATAAAAAGTGTTATTGAAAACTTACACCAAACAAAATTGGTGAGTCTAATGCATTCAAGGTAACAAATTACAATGAAGCTCATACATGTTCACAAATTTATAAATATCAACGAGGAAAACATGCTACCTATAAATACGTAGCCGAAAACATCAAAGACATCTATTGAGATACCAGTCAACAATTGGGACCAAAAGAATATCATAAATGACATCAATAACAAAACAGGTGTGCAAATCACATACAAAAAGACAATCATAGAAAAAAGAGAAGCAATAAAAAATGTTGAATTGTCTTTTCTTTTATTAGAGAGATTTTATTTTCTCCTATTATAAAAAAGAGTATTGTTAATTGTGTTATCCTTATTTTAGAGAAAATTTGTTATACTCATTTTGCAATAGAAAAATCCTTCTACAATTTGCTTGTAATTTTTCTCCTAATTTGTTTGGGAGTTTTTCACATAAAATTTTGGCATTCATCGTTTTTTTTTCTATTCTATTTTTTTCTTATTTCTACTTTAGTTATAATTGTGTGTCCCTTACCAAAATGTCCTAACAGTGTTATCAGAGCGTCAGGTTTATAGTTGGTTTTCATACTACAGTCAGATCTAATTAGTGGAAATGAGGCATATTAAATAATGGTGACGAAGTATGAAATAGAGAAGTTTAATGGGAATAATTTCTCATTGTGGAAAATGAGAATAAAAGCAGTTTTAGGAAAGATAACTACTTGGCAGCAATTGAAGAAAGATCCGACAAGATCACTAACGATGGCAAATGGAACGAGATGGATGACAATGCTATTACTAATCTGCACTTAGCACTAGGTGATGGAGTATTGTCAAGTGTGACAGAGTAAAAGACAACAAAAGAGATATTGGATACTCAAACAAAATTGTATAAGGCTAAATCACTACACAAATAAAAATTTATTGAAAAGAGAACTTTACACCATTCAGGTGATGGAGTCAACTATGGTGACTGACAACATCAACACTATTAACACTTTATTTTCACAGCTTATAGCAATGGGACATAACATAAAGATGGGTGAACATGTTGAAATTATACTTCAAAGTAACTTGATTCGTATGATCAATTCATCGCCAACTTAAACAATAACATTGAAGTTTTAGTCTTTGATGATATTACAATCCTGATTCTCGAAGAAGAAAGTCGGAGTAAGAGTATAGAGGATAGATCGAGAGGCTCACAACAAGCCAAAGCTTTAACAATAACAAGAGGGAGGTCAAAGGAACGTGGCCCCAGTGGGAGTCAAAATCAAAGTAGATCAAAATCCAGAAGTAAGAAAAATGTTAAGTGTTATCATTGTGGCAAAAAAAAGCTCTACAAAAAGGAGTGTTGGCATCTCAAGAAGAAAAAAGAAGACAAAGGAAAATGTCATAAGTCATTAAAAACTCATGTTTATATAGCAAGTATCTCAGATGATGGTGAAATTTCATACAACGAGGCAACAAACCGCTATTGAAGGCAGAAGAAGATTTGTTGATGTCTGGCATATGGACTCAGGAACGACATGTCATATGACTCATCGTAGAGAATGGTTTCATCAATATGAACCTATCTCGGGAGGATTTGTGTTTATAGGAGACGATCATGCCTTGGAGATTGCTAGTATTGGTACCATTAAATTGAAGATGTTTGATAGTACGATTCACACCATCCAAGAGGTACGACATGTGAAAGGCCTAAAGAAAAATTTATTATCTTTAGAACAATTAGATAATAATAGGTGTAAAACTCATATTGAAGATGTGATCATGAAAATAATTAAAGGTACGCTTATAATGATGAAAGCGGAAAAGATAGCTATAAATTTGTACATACTTAGGAGAAACACAACAACAAGAAGAAATATACATTACGTTGTCCAATTCAGCAGAAGAATTAACAATGATGTGGCACCATAAGCTTGCCCACATGTCGGAATGAGGTTTGAAGATTCTTGTTGAACAAAAGCTTATTACATGGCTTAAAAAGGTATCATTATCCTTTTGTGAGCATTATGTTATTAGTAAGCAACACATATTAAAATTTAGAAATTCTAATGCTAGAAGCAAAACGATCTTAGAATTAATCTATTTTGATGTTTGAAAAACCCCAATTTTGTTTCAAGAGATGTTGAGTGTATCCAATAAAAAATAAAGCATATGTATTTTTAGTTTTCAAAATATTCAAAACACGGATTGAGCTTGAATTTGAGAAAAATATCAAGTGTTTGAAGACACACAATGAAGAAGAATATACTAATGATGAATTTGATAACTTTTGTTAATAGAAAGGTATCAAAAGACAGTTCACGATGGCGTGTGTCGAGTAAGATATTAGATAGATGAATGAAAAAGCTAAAAAAAGGGTTTTGGTATATGATCATCAAATAAATTGCGTTTATAATTAATACGCAAGTATACATATCGCAACAAGTAATATAATGATAAAAAAAATCGTTCTCAGAAAGATTATTTTATTAGAAACTAATTTTTAAAAGATTTTTTTTTGTGTTTTTATATTTGAAGGAATTTTTTTTAAAATAACTATAAGTAAATAACAATAATTAATTAAATCATATTTGGTAACAAAGAAGATACATGAGAAAATATCTAAAAGTACTTAATCATTCAATTTTTTAAACATATGAATAATTAAAATTTTCTTAATATAATTATCAATTAATTACATGATAAATTCAATTTAATTTAACATATATTTCTCTCTCAAGTAAACTACACACTATATATAGTAATCAATTTAATCACAATTTCTTGTCAATCAAATTAGATACTACTCGTTAAGTTCATTAATTATGGATCATATACATAAGAATCATACATCTCTGTCTAAAAACTATGCATGTTATTTAATCAAAATAAACAATTAAATAATTCTCTCAAATCTATTTAACTGTCTCTATAGATAAATTATTGGTCAAACAATTAATAACATAAAAATCAGATTAAATAATATAATTAAATTATAATTATAATTGAGGTAAAATATTATATTATCACATGGTGAAAAATTGGTTCATAAGATTCTTAGATTAATAAATTAACTACACATCATTGTATTCATAAAACTCATATTTTTCATAAAGAAAAGCATAAAAATTGATAAAGAAAAATGTAGAAGAAGAAATACAATCAATCTTTTGAATTGTAATGCTAATCTTCACAAAAATTGTTTCTCTTTTTAATTCTAAAAATAATCAAAATTATACTAATAGTGGGTTAACCACTACTCACATGCGTCGATCTATGATTTTTTGTTAGTTAGTTCATTTACTTGCGTGGTATGACACGTTTTGATTAATATTTCTTAAAAATTTATAACAAATCTTAAAAATGTTCAAAAATTATACTTTTATTCATTTTCATTAAAAATATATATTTTAATATTTTTAATCCCTAAAACTATTATTTATTAAATAAAATAAATAAATATTAAGTAAAAAATATACTAATTATTATAATCTTAATAGCTGTTAATATCTATTAAAAAAACAGATTAAGATAAAAATGTAAATTCAGTATATCGAGAACGATGGCATTTTTCTACTTTATGTAAGAATTTCCACCGTTGTTTTACTTTTGCGACTGCGAGCATGTTCGTGGTCTTTCCCTAGCCCTCGCTTTTTCTTCCTCTCTTGATTTCTACACCTCGTACATTATTTAGAGTAACTACAAGTAATACCCCATAATTAAAGCTTATAGCTTTAAACCCTAGAATATCAAAATCCAGGGTTTTTCTGTCAATTCCCAGTTTCGATTTCTTTTTTATCGCATATATGGAAGTTGATGAAGAAGATACTTCACACGTGAGTAAACCTTCTTCCCAATCAGAATACGAGACTGTGCCCATGCCGGTTTCCCATGACGAGACTCGAGACATCGAACCGCAATGCGACTCCGAACCCACCTCCGAGTCCGTCAAGGCCCGACTTTCAGGCTGTGATTCATCTTCCTCACAACCTCAACAACCACCGTTACTAGCAATTGAAGGAATAGATGATGTAGGTTTGATTGAGGGAGAAAAGAGAAAAACAGGAACATATGAGAGAGAGGAGGTTATTGTCGAAGAATCAGTGGCGGCTGAACATGAGGTTGTCCATGCTGATACAGAGGATGAAGCGGTTGTAGATAATAAAACTGATGATGTCACTCCTATTGATGATATTGGGGTATACGAGAGAGCTGTAGTTGATGCGTCAAAGGAAGCTGGGTTTTCGCCTGTTAATGGCATGGTGGTAGGAAGGGAGGCTTCTAATGCGGGTGGCTCTATGGAAAGCATAGGAGTGTTCTTCTCTACAGAGGGGATAGGATTGGTGGAGGATACATGTATTGATTCCTCTCACGATGTAGAGGAAATGGAATTGGTGGCAGGGAAGGATGTATCCTCTCCCGAGGAAACAGAATTGGTGCCAGAGGAGAAGGATGTGACTGATGTGGTTACCCATGTTATTCAGGCTAGGGCAGAATTGGCTGTGGAGGACACTGATGTGGCATTGTCCTCAGCAGAAGATGCTGTGGCGGCAGTGGGACAGATGGATGTGGCTTACTCCGTAAAGGACGCAGAATTGGTGGCTGCAACGAAGGAGGATGTGATTACTTCTGGTGATGCTAGGGGAGTAGTGGCGCAGGATATAGATTTGGCTGCGTCTTTCAATCACGTAGAATTGGCCGAGGAGGAGAAGGATGTGACTGAAGAAAAGGTAAAAGATTTGGAATTTAAAGAGGAGGGGATGTCCGAGTTGAAGGAGGACACAGATATTGTTAAGATGGCTGGGGAAGTGGAAGTTAAGGGGGAGTTGGAATTTAGAGAGAATAGAGGGGCTGATTTAAAGGGTACAGATGTGATAGGGGAAGTGGGAGTGGCAGAGAAGCAGGGTGTGACTGGCATGGTGGAAGAGAGGGAAGTTATTGATCAGGTAGAGGAGATGGAGGATTTGGATATGGATATGGTTGATAGTGTGGATGGAGTTGTAAGGCAAGTGGAGGGTTTGGAAGCAGAGGAAAATAAAGTTGAGGCTTTGGAGGCAGATGGAGATAAAGAGGAGGCTTTAGAGGCAGACGAAGATATAGAGGAAGATGATGATCATATGACTGGTATAACTAAAGAAAAAATGGAGTCTGGTGTGGATGATGAGGTGGAGGAAGCTGATTTAAGGGAGGGGACCATGGAGGTGGAGGAAGCTGATTTAAGGGAGGGGACCATGGAGGTGGAGGAAACAGAACCTGCAACTGGCAAGCGAAAGCGTGGAAAGAACTTGAAGGCTTCAGTAAGAGTCCCTTCAAGGAAGAAGGGAGAAGAAGATGTATGTTTCATTTGCTTTGATGGTGGTGAGCTTGTACTCTGTGATCGCAGGTAAAGTTTTCTATTTCAATTCTGGGGTTTTAAATGCTTGTTATGTGAACCTTTTATTTTTATAATGTATGTCATTGCAGGGCTTATCCCTTTCTTTTTTCCTTTAATGTTTCTTGAGTGAATGACTGACTTTGTTTTCTTGGGTGCTGCTGACAGGGGATGTCCAAAGGCTTATCATCCTGCTTGCGTTAACCGCGACGAGGCATTCTTTCGATCCAGGGGTCGCTGGAATTGTGGTAAATTTTAGCTGCTTTCTAAGTCTTGTATAATAGTCTGTTGATTCTATATTTTGTTCCTTCTGGTCTCTTCTCATGTTTCAACATGGTTTTACTATCTAATTTCGAATCCGTTATCTTGATGCTTCTTTTGTAAGTGGATTAATGATATACTTTGTGCCTTTGTAACCATTACTTTCTTTAATATAATATAACGTTTCTTATAATTTTTTCTTTATTTGGGTTTATGATAGACTTCAGGTATTTAGTGACACTACATGACTATTTTGGTTTTCAATCATTAACTGAACAAATATGAAGAATACATAAGATATGAGATGATTGTTGGTAGGTAAACAGACAAGAAGGCTTGAAATCAAGGCTGTCTTAAGCCTCGAGGCAGTATATTTGTCTGATTATCATACTGACCCATACCTGCTTTAAAACAATAAGATTTTCATAATTCTGAGGCGTATGTGACGCAGGAGCTTAGCACCCTTTTCTTTCATTTTGCTACACTGTCGTTTCTTTTATTTTGTTGTCGTGTATTCCTTTGTTTTCTATTGTGTTTGTTGGTTATTTGGGGATATAACTAATTTTGTCTACTAGTGTGAGGTGTCATTTTGGCACTCAAAACCTCACGTTTTGAGTAACCGAATGTAGTTATATACTGGGGAATATCAATCCAGGTCGGGTGGTTGATGATTGAGAATATTTTGTGTTTCTTTTCTTCTTGTTCTTCAAGTTTATGGAAATCTACAGGAATTGAATCGTTGAATTCATTCCTTTTCTAAGGTTCATCTTCCTTAGGATAAATTTAGCAGGTTTCCACGTCAATTTGGTATCAGAGCTAAGAACTTTCCCTGTGTTCCATGGCCATTTCTGGTGAGAAGTTCCAACCAGAACTTCAAGAAGAAGCAATTGCGAAAACTCTCCAGGTGTATATCGATACCCAAGAGCAGAAAAATGAATCCAGATATCAAGCTTTTCTTCAGGAATTTAGACAAACATTGTCGCATTTCCGAGAAGAAATCATAGCTGAATTTAAGACTGCGAAACCTAGTGACCCAGAAATCATTCAAGCACCTTCACGACCTCCATAGAACCAAAACCCACCTCCAATCCCAGTTTCTAACCCACCAGACCATCACATATCCTCTACATCCTCTTTGCAACCCCTAATACAACCCAGTCCTGTCCAGTTTGGTTCATCTAATCAAACTGAAGTCTCGAATTTTTTTTCTGTAACTAGTCGACATCCACTACATTATACTCTGTTCACAGATGGTCAGCCAAACCAAAATAGAAACCAACGCTCCTACAACCCCATCTATTGCAATCACCAGCCCAATGAGTTAGAACTTCAAGGCTATCAGAATAGTTATCCTAGAGTCAGGTTCTTTGAATTTTCTGATTTCGGAACCAAGAATGATATACCTGTCTATTATGGACAGATGAATATCCCTGAATTCCTTGATTGGGTGAAGGCTGTAGATAATTTCTTTGAGTATATGGAGGTTCCTAAGGATAAACAAGTGAAAACGGTGGCTTATAAGTTGAAGGGAGGGACTAGTGCTTGGTGGGAAAGAATTCAAAACACACGGAGAAGACATGGGGAGATGGCTATCTATTCTTGGGGATGGATGAGAAGGCTGATGTATGATTAGTTTCTACCAACTGATTATCAGCAGATTTTGTTCAAACAATACTATCATTACACTCAAGGAAATAGAACCATAGCTAAACACATAGAAGAATTCCAAGAATTGAGGGCTAGAAATGACCTGAATGAATCTGAATGTCAAGAAATTCTCAGATTCATTGCTGGTTTAAGGGAACCTATTAGGGGCCAAGTTGAAGTCAGAAATGTAGAAAGCTTACCTGAGGCAGTTACCATTGCTACTAGATATGTAGCCCAACTTTTTAAATTTCCAAAGTCTCCTTTCCCGAAGAAAACATCCACTGAATTTTCCTTAGACAAATTTTTCTTTCCAAGTCCCAACTCTTCTTCAATCAACCACCAATCACCCAAAACACAAGCTGAATAATCTGCCAACCTGAAACACAACCTGAAACCTACCCAAATACCAATAGAAAACTCTAAACCACTAGTTAACAACCCAAAAATCATCCCCTATGCTAGACCTGGAATTCTCAAATGTTTTAAATGTAACCCAGCTGGCCACAAATCCAGTGACTGTCCGTTAAGGAAATCAGTTAATTTGGTGGAAGGTATGGATGAGTTTGAAGAAGGAAATCTTGAAGTTGGTGAAGAAAACTTTCAAGGGGTTGAATTTGCATAAGCAGATGTTGGAGAAAGATTCACAGGGATTTTGCAGAGAATATCACTCACACCTAGAGAACCTAAACTATCTCAGGGACATATGATTTTTAGGACTAGGTGCACCATTAACAAAAAAAATATTATGATGTCATTGTGAACAGTGGGAGTAGTGCGAATGTGATCTCCAATAGCTTGGTGAAAGCAATGGGGTTCCCCACTAAGAAACACCCAAGTCCCTATAAATTGGGTTGGATCAAAAAGGGAAATGAGTCAAGGGTGACTGAAACGGCTCAAGTATCCCTTTCAATTGGAAAATTCTATCAAGATGTCATAGCTTGTAATGTTTTTGGAGATGGATGCTTGCATATCCTTTTAGAGAGACCATGAAAATTTGATAGAGATACTTTGTATAAGGGAAAAGAAAACACTTACTCTTTTGTTTGGAAGAATAAGAAGATAATTTTGGCCCCTCAATTGAACAATCAACAAGTAGAGGAAGTTGCACCTAGCAAGCCTTTGTTGCTGAATATTTCTGGTTCTGTAGTCATTCAAGAATTGAAGGCTAGTGAATCTGCTTTGGCACTTTTGTTCAGAGAAGTTGTCCAAGATTCTCTTGTTCATCCTACCAAGTTATAAGAACTTTTACAAGAATTTTAGGACCTCACTCTTGAAGACCTCCCTTCAGATCTGCCTCCCCTCAGAAACATCCAGCATCAGATTGATTTCATTCCTGGTTCTAGGTTACCCAACTTGCCTCATCATAGGATGAGTCCTCAAGGACATGAGATTCTTCAGCGCATGGTAGAAGAACTGCTTGACAAGAAGTTAATTATTGAGGGCTATAAATAAAATTACAGTTAAGTGCAGATTTCCAGTACCATGGCTAGATGATATGCTGGACAAATTGGAGGGTTCTTTCATATTTTCGTAGTTGAATTTGAAGAGTGGTTACCATCAAATCAGGCTCAAGCCTGGAGATGAGTGGAAAATAGCTTTCAAGACCAAACAAGGCCTTTATGAGTCGAAGGTCATGCCATTTGCGCTTTGTAACGCTTCTAGCACATTCATGAGATTAATGAACCAGGTTTTGAAACATTTCACTAATGACTTTGTTGTGGTCTATTTTGATGATATACTTATCTTTAGTAAGAATAAAGATGAACACCTACAACATTTGAAAGCTGTTTTCGAGGTTATGAGGTCGAACAAACTGTTTTTGAGCTTCAAAAAATGTGAATTCTTAACTGAACATTTAAACTTTTTGGGATTTGTTATAAGTGCCAAAGGTGTTTCAGTGGATCCTAAAAAGGTCCAAGCTATCCAAGATTGGCCAGCTCCTCCCAATGTTCATGAGGTGAGTTTTCATGGATTGGCTACATTTTACAGGAGGTTTATCAAAGATTTCAGCTCTATCTTTGCTTCAATTACTAATTGTTTTATAAAAAGAAGGGAAAATTCCGATGGGGAGTGGATCAACAGGCCAATTTTGATTAAGTCCAAGATAAATTGATCGGTGCTCCAATTTTGGCACTTCTTAATTTTGATCTTGTTTTTGAGGTGGAGACTGACGCATCATGCACTGGAATTGGTGCAATGTTGACTCAACAGGGCAAGGTTATTGAACTCTTCAATGAAAAACTCAGTGAAGCTAGGAGGAAGTCGTTGACCTATGAACAAGAGTTCTATGTCGTGGTTAGATCCTTGAAGCATTGGGAGCATCATTTAGTTCACAAAGTATTCACCCTTTTCTGTGATCACAAGTCCTTACAGTTTTTAAACTCACAAAAGAACTTGAGTAATATGCATTTTGTTCTTACAAAAGTTTGATTTCTTGTTTAAGCATAAGAAAGGAAAACAGAATTGTGGTTGATGCTTTGAGGAGGAGGGTGCATTTATTCACTGTCATCAAAGCTAATGTTACTCAATATGAAGAATTAAAAGGTGAGTATGCTGGAGAAAAGTATTTTCAAGATATTTTGGACTGCCTGTGAAATTAAACCACCATCAGGTGATTTTTATATAGACAGTGGATTTTTATTCAAGGGGAATAGATTGTGTGTTCCAATAACTTCTTTGAGGGAGTATCTCATCCAAGAGTATCATGCTAATGGCTTACAAGCTCACTTGGGGAGTGAAAAAACTAACATAGCTCTTGAAAGTAAATACTACTGGCCCAACTAAGAAAAGACACTGCCAGATTCATAGAAAGATGCCTTATCTGTCAATCAGCCAAAGGTCATGCACAAAACACAGGTTTGTACTCCCCTCTACCTATCCCTGAAAATATTTGGTAGGATTTCAGTATGGATTTTGTCTTGGGACTCCCTAAAACCCCTAGACATGTAGATTCTCTAATGGTGGTTGTAGATTGTTTCTCCAAAATGGTTCGTTTTGCTCCATGTAAGAAGACCTTTGATGCTAGTTTTGTAGCACACTTATTGTTTAAGGAAATTGTTAGACTTCATGGTATTCCTAAGTCTATTGTCTCAGATAGGGATGTTAAGTTTATCAGTCATTTTTGAAAGGAGCTGTGGAGGCTATTTGGCACTGTTTTGAAGTTTAGCACCACCTGCCACCCTCATACTGATGGACAGACTGAAGTTAATCGTTTGCTAGGCAACATGCTTAGGTGTATTTCTGGTGATCATCCTAAGCATTGGGATTTGGCTCTGCCTTAAGCAGAATTTGCCATGAACAGTATTGTTAATAGGTCTACTGGGAAAGCACCATTTGATATTGTTTATGTCAAGTGCCCTAATTTTACTAATGACATCTCCTTACTGAATGGATTCAAGAGTAAACAAGCAGTTGAAACTGCTGAAGACATTGTCAAGATGTTAGTTGACATTAAAGAACACGCTACCTCTAACAACAAATAAAAACTGCACGCAGACCCCCCCCCCAAAAAAAAAAGAAGAGACATAAGGAGTTTGAGGTTGGGGAAGGACTCCAGCTGGAACTTATAGTAAGTTACAGGACAAGCAGATTGATCCTTTTTGGATCAGCCATAAAATGGGTTATAATGCCTATGTTTTGGAGCTTCCACCTAATTTGCAGATCTCAGCTTCTTTCAATATCAAGGATTTATTCCCTTACCATCCTTCACATTATAGCTTAGCACCCTTTTCATTCATTTTGCTGCATTGTCGTTTCTTTTATTTTGTTGTCGTGCATTCCTTTGTTTTCTATTGTGTTTGTTGGTTATTTGGGGATATAACTAATTTTGTTTACTAGTGTGAGGTGTCATTTTGGCACTCAAAACACGTTTTGAGTAACAGAATGTGGTTATATACAGGGGAATATCAGTCCAGGCTGGGTAGTTGATGATTGAGAATATTTTGCATTTCTTTTCTTCCTGTTCTTCAAGTTTATGAGAAATCTAGAGGAATTGAATCGTTGAATTCATTCCTTTTCTAAGGTTCATCTTCCTTGGGATAAATTTAACAGGTTTCCATCATGCCAGTATGCCTCATCTGCCTTGCGGCATATGCCTTGAGTAGTAGCGCCTCATCAAATCAAGAAAAAATATTTGTCGTCAAGGAATAACCCCTGTGCCTCACCTTAATGCATGTCTCAAGGCATGCCTTTCAGCTTTCTTTCAGAACCGTGACACACAAGGACTATATTCTTTATTGTCCATCCCACCATGTTATTTTGGATCTCACGGACTGTCTCATTTGTCAAACCTCATTCGTAAATAATTGTTGTTTTTCAAGAGATGTTATATTGCCTTTATGGGTTGTTTGGCTTGTTCTAATTTAATTGGGTTTTTTTTTGTGCATTAGGTTGGCACCTTTGTAGTAACTGTGAGAAGAGTGCACATTACATGTGTTATACATGTACCTTTTCATTGTGCAAAGCTTGTATCAAAGATGCTGTCATATTGTGTGTTCGTGGGAGCAAAGGCTTCTGTGAGACTTGCATGAAAACTATCTTGTTGATTGAGAAAAGTGAGCTAGGTAACAAGGACAAGGTATGTGTGCCTTTTTTTCTCTACAGCACTTTTTTTCCTTACCGAATTACAGTTCAAACAAGACCCTTATGAAATCAGTTAGCAGAGTTTGTTGGGCTCCTTGTTATTTGCTTTATAGTTGATAGAGATCATCAATTTGTTACTGATGTTTGACAATTTGATTTTCCTTTGTCTAATATATTATTGCTGCCCTAATGATTAGAATTTTTTTATGACTGAACTTAAGTGGGGTTTCTTTTCCATCTTTACGCTGACGGTAGACCCTGTAAGTTGTTCTCTGCGGTGAGATATTTTCTTCCCTTACAGTTGTCCATACCATATTGCATGTGTAATTTTTTGATCTTACGGACCTATGCATTTTGATGTGCCCATACTCCCTTTAATTATCCTTCAATTCTTTTGCTCGAGCACTTGAGTATTAGTAATTAGTGCAGTCTTTTGCACTAATTTTTTCCGTTGGCATCTATTTATGGTGTTTCTTTGTTTTCACAGGATCAAATAGACTTCAATGACAGAAGTAGCTGGGAGTATCTATTCAAGGATTACTGGCTAGACTTAAAAGAGAGGCTATCTTTAACCCTTGATGAAATTTCTCAGGCCAAGAATCCATGGAAAGGATCTGAACATCATGTTTATAAATCAGACTTGCCTGATGAACCTTCTGACGGAAATAATGATAAACGTTCTGATTCTGATGATTCTTCTGCTCGATTAGAACATAGTGATTCTAAGAGAAGAAAGACTAGGAGAAGATTGAAGTCCTGTGTGAGGGACAAGGATTCACCAAGCAGAATTGCTATGACTAATGCTGATGGGTCATCTGTAGATGACCTCAGTGGATGGGCATCGAAGGAACTCTTGGAATTTGTCATGCACATGAGAAATGGTGACAAGTTAGCTATATCACAGTTTGATGTACAAGCTCTCTTGCTAGAATATATAAAAATAAACAAACTCCGTGATCCTAGGAGGAAAAGTCAGATAATTTGCGATTCAAGACTTGAGAATTTATTTGGGAAGCCACGTGTCGGTCATTTTGAAATGTTAAAGCTTCTTGAGTCCCATTTTCTTATAAAGGATGACTCAATGGCTGATAATTTCCAAGGAAGTGTTGTTGATACTGAAACTCAGTTGGAGACCGAGGGAAGTGCTAATGCTCTTGCAAGGAGTGGTAAAGACAAGAAACGTAAGACACGTAAAAAAGGTGATGAAAGAGGTCTTCAATCAAACCTAGATGATTATGCGGCTATTGACATGCATAATATTAATTTAATTTATTTAAGACGTAATTTGCTAGAGGATCTTTTGGAAGATTCAGAGGGATTTCATGATAAGGTTGTTGGTTCTTTTGTAAGAATAAGGATTTCAGGAAGTGCTCAAAAGCAAGATTTATATAGGCTCGTCCAAGTTGTTGGTAAGCATTCTAATAATATGTTGTCTATTCCTATTTTTAGCTTGTGTTTATAATGTATTAACCCGTGTATGATGATTTTCCGACCAGGTACATGCAAAGCTTCTGAGCCTTATAAAGTTGGTAAAAGGATGACAGATATCTTGCTAGAGATATTGAATCTAAACAAGACAGAGATTGTATCAATTGATATAATCTCAAATCAAGAATTTACTGAGGTGATTCAGTGCATATCTTTTACCACATTGCTCTTTTTTGGTTGCTCTGTAGAGCGTTCAGGCAGCCACGTTAGATGCACCAATTTTTTTATTAACTATTTGGCTTTATAAACTCATAAAAATGGATACTAAAGAGTAATCTGAATTGGTGTCTTATTAATTTTGAATTGTATATGGGTTTTCTTTAAGTAATGTTGCTTTTGAGATCAGAAATAATACATGGCACTACATGCCTATAAATAATGTCTAACATTGACATTAAATAACTTTTTTAATTGACTTTTCTTTGTTTTAGTTGGATTGCTAAAATATGTATTCTCCATTTAGATGGTAGCATCATGCAAGATTAAGATTGTTGGTTTTAAATTTGGATTAAAAGTTCACCCACATTTTATCAATGTTGGTCATTTCATTATTATGACACATGGAGTTTTTTTCTATTTGTAAGGATGAGTGCAAGCGGCTACGTCAGAGCATAAAATGTGGGCTTATCAGCCGACTCTCTGTGGTAAATTTATGTTCATCCTTCAGTTTAAAATGATGAAAAATTTGCTCTAGGACTCTTTTTCCTGAAAAATAATAATTGCTTTTAGGGTGACATTCAAGAGAAAGTTATGGAATTCCAAGCAGTCCGAGTCAAAGATGTAAGTTTTTTTATATATATTGATAGATGTTAAGTTTCTTGTTTTTAATTTTTTTTTGTTATTACATTTCTTTTTTCAAGAAACATCATAATATATTTTATATATAAAAATAGTTGCAAAAGGACAATTTTGATGTTCAACTTCGTTGCTAGGCTTAGAGTTACGAGGCAAAAGAATACTGTTTAAAGCACACTAGAAAATCCTAGCAGGCCTAATGGGATAGAAACTCTAAAGCAAACCCTAATATTAACTGAGAAAAATTCGACGTGGCATTATAGAACTATTGAACAATGAATAAGATTTGAAAATGATGGCTACCCTTCCTTGCAGTCCTTATTGAGGAGATATCAATAAATCCACCTGCTGATTACTAGAACCCATCCAAGAGGTGCTTGAAAACCTTGAAAGTGAAATTAGTTGCTTCTTTTAAAGCTTGAACTGGGGACAAACAACCTCTGCAGATATGTTAGAACAGATCTTATTTACAACAATCAAAGTGACATAAGCCATAATTTAGCCAAAAAAATAAAAAAAAAAGTGATATAAGACATAGTTATGGACTTGAAACTAGTATTTGGACCCTAGGGCTAGTTTATCTTTCATAGTCTCTGATAAGTTGGTACCACAGGTCTGGGTCATTCTATAAGTATCTTTAGATTTACATCTCAACCATTAAGTTTATTTTAACAATTAAAATATTTATTTTGATAACCACCCAACATACATGGTGGTGGATGGATGTAAGATACAAAAGCTGCACGTTAGAATTTCCCATTCCTATAAATCTTATGTTGTTCTTTTACATCGATACATTATACATCTAGATTTTTGCCTTTTTTTTCCCTTTAAATTATGTGATCCATTGTATTATATGTTATGGTGCAGTGGTTGGACACAGAGATAATACGGCTTAATCATCTTCGTGATCGAGCTAGTGATTTGGGGAAAAGGAAGCAATATCCTTATGTTTTTCAACTTGTTTTTTAATGTTTTATAGATGCTCTATTGTTATTTAATAATTTTCTTTTTGTTATTGATTTGGTCATTTATATGTCGATTGGACTTGAGAGATGCAACCAAAATGGTGTGATTGCTTACTACTGATGCTGGGGCCGGAGTGGGGGTTTGAAACTTACAAATGAAGACAAATCAGGGACTTAGCATGTACTAGTACGAAACCCGAGTCTATGTGACATTGCTGTTTTCCATGCTTTCTTATTTCGTATGAGCCTTGTATTTTATTCATGGGCTTGCATGATTTTTATACCAGTCATGCTTTTCTGGTTCCTAGCCAATAGAATGAAAAAAAGAAAGAAATAAACGAAAAATCATTCTGGCACAAGTTTATTTTCGTCGTAGGATTTTATCCTTGGATTTAAGTTGACACCTTTTGCTTAAGCTCATTTGCCTGCCAGATATAGGATAAAACACCACCTTTTTTTTTAACTTATTTGTTTGTTGCAATTTCATTTATTATATTGTGGACACATATAATTTTAAAAAAATGGATTGGTGAGAAGTTAGACCAAGAAAGTAGTACTCCATATTCTCTGCCATGGATTCTCTTCTTTTTAAAAAATTATTTCAATATTTTCCTTTACTGTTTTTCTCCTAGTCTTCAAGTTATATGTTTCCTTTTTCTCATTCTCTTTCTTCTTTTTCTGCCCTCCCCAGTGGGGCAGTGAGGCAATTCTTTGCCCCTTCCCCTCCTTTTTAGTCTCATTTTTTACTTATGGTAAGTTTGTATGACAAAGCGATTAAATTTTGGAGATAAATCTATATATCTTGATTCTGTAAGTTTTCAATTTGGATTCGTCTACATGAATTACACACCATTTGTCTCTGGACATCCAATGTGATCCATACTTATGCAATGATATTTCCAATTAATTCTAATTGTTTTTATCCTCCTTTTACTTTTTGATGGAGCCAGTGATCTGGATATTCCTTTTTCTCCTCTTGGTTTTATCCATAAGGAAGGAGAGACGTGTTAGATATTCTTTGACAAATAGGAGTTCGTTAAGCCGTTTAATCATGTTTTGGAAAACTTCTGAAATGGTAAACATCTAAAGAAAATTGGTCTTTTTAGATGTGTTTATGTGCTTGTGATTGTGATTGGCCTGCTCTACAGATAAAAATCAGTTCATTTTTCTCCAAATAAGTTTGCATAAAATTTTCAATACCAGTTTTCTCCAATCTGGTTAAGCTTATGTTATTTATTGCGTCTCCTATGGTCCTACAATTTCAAACAACCTTTACCATGTTGTTTTTACCCTCCCTTTACTGTCTCTCACGGCTGGCGTGCTTTCACTCTCTTTCTGTGTACCTGTGTCTTTTATGTTTTACATCATTATATGGTATTGACACTTTCTCTTCATCTGATGTCAGATGCAGGCTAACCTAACCTAGAATTCTTTCTTTGTGGCTTAAGTTATTTTTCTAGTAGTACAACTCCTCTGGTTTAACATTGCCATTTATAACTATGCTATTTTCATGGATTATATTCTTATTTGCCTAACCTTAAACATAACATTGCCTTGCTAAATTTAACAGTTAGCTGTTTAGGTATACTGTATCCATAAATACTTCTTATTTCATTATTTAATCATCTGTGTATCCAACCCTAGTTCCATTAATTACATATTCTGCAAGTAAGCTTTCTCTTAATGCCTGGTCTTTTGCTTGCCAATTTATGGGGATAAAGGGATAGTTTTCTGTAGTCTAAATAGTGTATCAAACATGTTTAGTAGTTTTCTTTTACTTGCTTTCACGCTTAGAGAATGTGTAGAGAAAATACAACTTTTGAGGACACCTGAGGAGCGCCAGCGTAGGTTAGCGGACTTGCCAAAAATACATGCAGACCCAAATATGGATCCGAATTATGAGTCCGAAGAAGATGAAGATGAAATAGATGATAAAAGACAAGGTTACATTTGCAGTTTGAATTTTTTAAACGTTTGCTAGTACTTTCTCTCTCTCTAAATATTTATTAGTCAGTTAACAATTCATTTTATTTCAGAGAACTTCACAAAACCAAGGGGTTCTGGCTTTGGCAGGAGAGGAAAGGAGCCTATCTCTCCACATAAGGGGGGATCAGCATTGAGCGATTTGTGCAGTGGGTCAAAGAATTATTCTAACATGAATCGGGAATCAAGTCGGAGTAGAGGGTTCTCTATTAAAGGAGAGGATTCAATTGGTGTTGGTGAGATGCTTATAGATTCATGGAATCATGGAAGAGAGAGAGAATTACAGCAACAAAAAGAGAAGCAGACTGTATTGAGTTTAGAAATCGGTTCTGGGAGTACACATTCAGTGGCAGCACCTGAATTGTTTCTCTCTACTGTTTCAGAAAATTCACCTACACGTCTCTCTTCAGGGGCTGCACCATCTGCAGCAAAAATCAACGAAATGGAAAAGATTTGGCAATATCAAGATCCATCAGGTAAAGTCCAGGGACCATTTTCCATTACACAGCTTCGTAAATGGAGTACCACTGGCTATTTTCCTTCTGACTTGAAAATATGGAGAACTACAGAGAAGCAAGATGATGCTATGTTTTTGACCGACGCGCTGACCGGGAAGTTCCAGAAAGATCTAGAATCAGTTGATAATGGTTTTCCTAAGGAACAGATGTTGCAAAATGCACACCCCTCATCCTCACGCTCTGGGACCCCTCACAGAGTGTCATTACAGAGAGGTGCAGAAGCTCAAGGTGGATTAGCAAGTTGGAATTCACGGAACGAAATAAATCATTCCCCGCAAAAAACTGCTGCGCCTTCAGTTGAGGTTCCCAAATATTCCTCGGATGGTTGGGGTTCAACCAATCTTCCTTCACCTACCCCATCCCAAAATCCCTTGGCTTCAACAAGAGTGCAATCTTATGAAAGTATGTGGTCATCCAATTCGGTTCAGCCAGCAGGTTCTCACTTGCAAGCACCTGATGTGACTCCAGCACCTGAGTCAGAAAAGATTCTGGGATCTACAAATTCTCAAATGCATACTTTATCGACACTAACGGGGAATGTACTAAATAATGCAGGTGCTGATATGAAAAATGTGGTTTCAAATCTGCAGAATCTAGTTCAATCGATGACTAGAAATAAAATAGCCACTGAAACTCAGGGATGGGGATCTACCTCTTTCAAAAATCCAGAAATGGTTGCTTCTTGCCCAATGCCTGGAAGTGAACCCCAGAAATGGGGAGGTGCACCATGTATAAAGGTTGAAACAAATTATCCCACTATGATGCCTGCACAATCACCCCAATTAGCTGTCCACAATTCTATCTCAACACTTGACACAGGGAATGGCGGAGTGAGCTTTCCTGTGTCGGGCTTCTCAACTATGGCACCATCCAATCCTTGGAGACCTCCATATTCAACTAATCAATCAAACACTCAATCTCCAGCTCCACCCAATCAACCTTGGGCCATGAGTGTTTCTGATCAAAGCCAAAGTGCGGCACCAAAATTAGAGCAAGATACTCAAAATAGTAGTTGGGGTCCAGTGGCAGGAAATCCAAATATGGGCTGGGGGGCACTGGTACCAGTTAATGCAAATATAAATAGGAGTGCCTCTAGTCAAGGTCCAGCACCTGGGAATGCAAATCAAGGATGGGTGGCACCTAGTCCAGGGACACCACTAGGAAATATGGTTTCAAAATGGGCTCCACCTAGTCAAGGACCTGCACCCGTAAATGGTAATCAGGGTTGGGTTGCTCATGGTCAAGATCTTCCTCAGGGAAATCCAAATCCTAGTTGGGCAACCGGGAGCTTGGTCAGGGAAAGTGAAAGGAGTAATAACGCTGATAGGTATTCAAATCAAAGGGATTGGGGCCCTCATGGTGGAGATTCTGGTTATGGTGGGGGAAAAGGTTGGAATAGGCAGTCATCATTTAATAGTGGAGGGGGAGGGAGTTCTTCAAGACGACGTGTGTGCAAGTACTATGAGAGTGGGCATTGCAAGAAAGGTGCATCTTGTGATTATCTGCATAGTTGAGATTTAGGAGCTTCTTAGCAGCAGCAAACAGTTTAAATACTGTACAGTTACTTTCCATTGAGGAGGTTTGACATTATACTAATATTTGATCTCTCCTCTGTAGAACTTGGTTCGGCTTAGCAACTTACCTGATTTCATATCATTTCCTTCTCCCTCCTTTCCCTCCATTTTTGTGTCTGCACGTGCACAGTCAAACTTAAGGTTGTGTTTTTACATATGCTGTGTACCTGATTATTTTGACTTGTATGGAGAGAACTAGAGAGGTTGGTTATCGTCATTCTTATTTTGCTACTGAGTTTATTGTGATGATTATAGAGTTATTCAAGACTGAATTGTAATTAGTATGTGATAGTTTGTCTTTTGTTTCAGTAAATGAGGCAATAAGACAATAAGCCCTTTGGTTTTCTTAGAAATAGTCGAAAGTTGGCAGGTTCGTCTTATATTTTCCCATAATTATAGATTGATAATACCAGAAATCAAGGGACTTCAGTATTTTTGTCTAGACAGTTTTGTGTCGTTAAATATTTCTTTCTCCCCCATTTACATTTTTTTTAAACTATATATATTTAAATTACTACATTTTGGGTGGATTTTATAGAGGGAATTTAAATTATATGATAATAGATGGGATAAACGTTTATTTTGATATTTATATTATGTAAAAAAAAATTAATATTTTTTGTTATAATTGAATACTTATTATAACAACACAAGTAGTTAATTGTAACAAAAAAATAACAAAAATTGAAAATTTTCGCTTAAAATAAACATTTGACCTAATAGATATATAATATGTAGTACCTTATAATTTTGTACGTTTTGATATAGAGTAACTATTCTATTAGCCAAAAAAATCTATTAAACCCGACCGTAAGTAACCGTGTTGCCAAGTGTTCTACATAAATTTTTTCACATAACTACTACTTAATTCTTCTTCTTACGTTTTTATGACTGATTTTTTTTTAAGATTGTTGATATAATATTATGTGTCCTTTGAATAAGAAATGAACTACAATAAGTCATCTTGAAGAAGAAAAAATGACTAAAAAGTTCTTCCTTTTGTTCAATTCTTATGTTTTTTAACTGATTTTTTTTAATATTGTTAATATAATATTTATGTGTCCGACTTTGAATAAGAAATTAACTACAATGAGTCATCTTGAAGAAGAAAAAAGGAATAAAATGTTACCATTTAAATCAATATTTATTTACTTTTAATATTTTTCTTACATTTTAAAGAAAAAAATATTATTTTTAATATAAAGATAAAAGTAAAGACACATAATATTAAAATTAAAAATTCAAGAATACTAAGTCAAGTGTCCATTACATTTTAAACTCATTCTTGGTGAGAAAAACTTTCTACACAAGTATGCAATTTTTTTTATTTTATTTTGTATCATACGGTCTAATTTAATAGCTGATTGTATAGATCCAGTGTAACAAATATGCATTTAGGAGTTAATTATTATACTAGTACACTTATCGTACATATTTTTGTTATTGTTTCTTCAAAGAGATAACACTAACGAATCTATTGTCCCTATATTTGGAGCTGGTTGATATGGAGGTTTGGACGATTCATTTACTGAGATCTACATAATAAGCATGACAAGCTTGAGAAGCTGTACATATTAACACGTGCTGCAAAGGTTGTCGAGTCGTTCTCCATCTTATCTCTCTTAAAACTTTTGTGTCAACTTATAGCTGCTTTCACAGGAACTAAGCTATCAGAAGACAGTAGGAAATATGGTGCTGAAAAAGCATGTACTAGTGGTAGTACATCATCAAGGGCTGCATTAAATCATGGACGATCCCGTGCTCAAGTGGAGCAGGAGCGTGGGAACCTCTTGAGAGCTCTCGGCACACAGGTTTAACTAAATATTTAAGCTTGTAAACAAATATTTTGTAGATGTGTTGCATGGGGCAGGATATGTTGCTTTTAGTAAAAAGTCTTGTGGTTATATGTTTTCTGTATTTACAAGTACCAATATATGTTTTTATGTTTCTCTTTAGAGCTTTCGTGGGATCTCTTTCAGGGCCTAGAAATGTGTGGTTATCAGTTATTTGTTACCTTTTCATGCTTGCATCTTTTTCTGTCCTTTTTAAAATATTGATTATTGACATTTTGTCTTCCGAGTGCACCATTTTGTGCTCCCACCTGATTTTGAGGCAAATCTCAACAAATCTGATATATAATACAGAAAAGCTCAGCCAATGGATATTCGAACACGAGAGTGGTACTAAGCGTGCTTATAATAGGCAATTAGATAGATATACAATCACACTTCCTTCTGTTGTCAGATATAACTACATTTATTCCATGTAACAAGGTACGTAGACTAAAACAAACTTGATCTGTGGAAGTTAAGCTAACTTAACTTATGTATAAAGGAAGTTCACAAATACTACAAGCCTCTACACAAATAAAGAGCTTACTCCTTTTGTAACTCACTGCTTATTCTTCAGGTTGCCAGACAGATTTGCAAAAACAATAGCCAGCATAATGAACAATAGGATAAGCTGCATTGAGTTTAAAATATTAATTAGTTCATGTTTTTTAAAGATAACAATCTAGGTTTCTTAAATTAGCAGAAACTTACCATCACAGAATTGTATCTTGATTGACTCTTGATTACGAAAGATTTCCTGGAGAGAAAACCAGAAACAATGTGTCAGACAACCAAGGTTAAAAAGAATTGTTGATGTACGTAAAGGTAAACTAGGAACTCAGAATTGCCTTTGATTCAGGAGCCCCGAGTCCCTGCAAGTTTTCAGTATTGATTCCAACCTACTCAGTATCTTTTTCGCATTAGGGTCATTGATGTCAACCTGGTGTAACAAAAATAACAATTTTCTATTTAATACGGAATGGGATTCTGGGACTGCTAGCTGGGTAAGAGAGTTTTATCATGACCTAAATCACGTACCTTAGATTTTAGCAAACAAGAGAAGTCAAAGAAAGCACCATAGACATCAGCCATCGTTTTTGTTTGGTCAATGACTTTTGCAGTAAGACCTACAAAATAGCACGCAGCATTAACACCGTTTAGCAAAGAATAGCTACATATATGAAAAAGATCAAGTCAAGACAACAAAAATATTTAAATAAAGATAAGAAGAATATGGTAGAGTATTTTCCAACTCAAATTTTATAATTTAGTGATACAATTCCAACTGAATTTTTATTATTAACTGATATAGCAAGCAGACTTTTAATGAATGCACAACTGCAGGTATTTTATTCTTTTATTGCTTTGGGATATATTATGTACTATTCCATCTTGAGTTTTGGTTGAAATAAATATCATGTAAGTGTATTGAAATCTTACCCCGCCTCATCTTCACCACACCTCTGAAGACCTCAATATTGTTGTAGCACAAAGCTAATGTCCCAATTGCCATAATCTGGTAAAAGCAGTAAAATTGTCAATTGAGATTTGAGATTGAAAGTTCCACAAAGAAAACTCTTAATATTAGTTTTGAACCACATCTATATAATTTATACATTTGACTATCAAGATATGTGAGTAACTATCTGAGAACGGCAGTAAAATTGTCAATTGAGATTTGAGATTGAAAGTTCCACAAAGAAAACTTTTAATATTAGCTTTGAACAACATCTATATAATTTATACATTTGACTATCAAGATATGTGAGTAACTATCTGAGAACGTCCCCTACCTGAGGAATGGCACAGAATCGAAATATTGATGGATCCTTTAAATCAGACATGTACTTCAAGGAATCTTCTGTGTGTATTAAAGCATTAGTAACCATGTCATTCAAACACTGCACCGCCTTGACAGAGTTTTCCTCATATTTCAAGTCCTGAAGAGAATGCCACAAAATGAAATAAAGAAAACAAAACCCCGTGAATAGTTACAAGTTTGAGCTTGCATAAACTTCACTCTGTATAGTTGCAAAGAAGAAGAAAGAATGTACCTCAAGTTTGTTGACATATTTACTCCAAATCTGTCGCGGCCAAAACATGCGTGACTTTGGTATCTCATTAATATCCTCTAGATAATCTCGAATGATATTTGTTTTCTGTCAAAGACATAAGAGAAATAGAGAAATAGAATTAAACTCTGGCACAGATTTGAAACTAGAATCGCAAGACAATTCCACCATATGTTGTTGCTGTACCTGAAGAAATAAGCCCATTGAATTGGAAAGATAATCAGATGCCAAAGCTTCTTTACCAGAGGCATGGAAAAGCTTGGACAGTCCTAGACCAACCAGTCCTGCTACATAGTGGCAATACTCATCATAGTCATCAACTGTTTCTACCTGCAGAATAATCAATCATGGAGGGGCCTTCAAATAGATATTCCAAACTACACCTCCAAGCAAATAAACTCAAACTCTAAGCAGTTGAAATCTAAACAGAAAACAACACAAATTCTAAGAAAAAATATAAAATCCTAAAATATCATGAATGCCCATAAATATTTCTAAATACTATATCTTCTAGTTATCCATCAGATATCATACAGAAATGTTCATGAAGCATTTCTAGTCCAATCTCAGTGCACCAGTGCATGCAATCAGTATCTAGTATTGCAGCACGTTAACGTAAATTAAATAGTACAAAATATTAAAGCATCAGAATATATGCAACATTGTCTTCTATACTGACCTCTTTAAAAATAAATTTTGCCATTCCTGCTCCCATTCTTTGGGTAATATCTTCAATGGCCTCTCGATAACTGCAAAAGTAATAAGGTGTTGCCTACTATTTATAAATGACCAGCATAATAGATAAATCTAATCACAACAAAAACAAATTGATGTAAAAACAAGTTGAGTTATCACGCAACAATTTAGTTCAATCATTTCATATAAAAAGCATATATCACATAAATAAGAAAGTATCATAAATAAGACATAAAACATGCTTAAATGCTTAAATGCTTAATTGTATTAGTTGTCTAGAATTTTTGGCACTTTCAGTCATCTTGTCATATCCATGTGCCTATTATATTTTTATATTGTTGACAGCTTGTATCATATCACAAGTAAGGCTCAACATTTAAAACCAGCCACTAGGTTCATATGAGTTCACGTAATAATAATTATACATGATATTTCAGATAGCCAATGCTGATCACTATATGATTAAAATAATATTTATTAGCCTTATTAGCTTGATACAACAACTCATTATTTGACACTATTTATGATACTGGATTTGTTTATGCAATATATACTAGCAGTAGGCACCGATTCATGACTAAGCAAGCATGGGTTACTAGCTAAACTATGAAAACCAATTTATATATTTATAGGCAGCAAGCCCCTGAGTGGGCATTACAGTAAGAAGCAAATAAAGGTCAACAAGCTGAATCACAGATATGGTCTTGATCAGGACATGGTTCAAAACTGACATTGCCTATGTTGTTGGAGTTGTAAAAAGTTCCTTCAATTAATAACCCCAAAAAAAAAAAACTGACAAAATTGTAAATACAAAAAAAATGAGGATATAAAACCTTTTTCCTAGTTCCAAAAAAGCAGTAGAAACTTGATGAAACTGGTCCATCAGAACTTTGTAGTTCTTCGTACCACCTAAACAAGAGGAGCGCAAATAAGTAAACAGATTACAAATGTCAACAACAATTAAAAAGCGATGTGCCAGACAACCTTAGATCTCAAACAAAAATTAGCAGTGCAGTTCACCATCTTATTGAATATGGAAAATATATACATATAAAAGAGTGGTACTTAGATCTCAAAATACTCACATGAAAAGTGCCATTCTCGATCATATATATGTCGATGAAACGCTTTGAGGATAGGCACTTTGACATCAGTAGATATACTTGTATCATCCTCTGTAGAATTATTTCATGACGTCAACAGGAATAAATAAATATATCAAGATTACGTAGAAATGTCAAAAGTGGTAGATAAAAGGTTAAAATAAGACAATAATAATAACGCAAGTCATAGTCTTGTAAAGGTAATCCACAAGAGCTAGGCCATATTTGGTACTAAAACCATTGAGTTAAACATTACAAGTTTATAGAGAGATATGAGGTACCCAATAGAACTGATTATTCTGAACGAGTAGACATAGTAATGAACCAATAATCCAATGAAGGAAAGTTTTAGAACCGGTGCTTCAATCTTATCTTATTATACATTGCACCAAAAGAAAAACAGAAAAGAGAGGCACATGGGAGGATGGTATGGTTCGAAACCTTACTATATCTATTAGACACAGGAACATAATAAGGGGAAAAAACAAAAAGGAGGGTAAGATCAAAGATAGAAACCAACCAACAGTGTCGAGGGCTCGAAGTACCAGATAAAATATGCATATCTGCAACACCCAAAGGAAAGAAAAAACTGTCAAGACTGGGCATCAAACATAACATGTTTTCAAAACTGAATTCATAACTATAATGCCACAAGAAAGATAAAACACGTTTCTTTATAAGCAGCTATCAAGTAACGCCGTCCAAAAAATATCAAGTAACAATAGCAACTAGTACTCCGCCACAATATTTTACTTTTCAAATTTTTTTGCATACTCAATTTTTTAATGAATGTGTGCATATAATACCAAAAAACATATTATTATTTTCACAAATAATATTGAACATGTGTTTTTTAACCAAGATATTTCAAAATATATGTTGATTCAATATTTTGAATGTGTATTTTTTACCGAACATATGTTGTTTACACTAGGTGTGTGTGGAGTGAGGGTGGGGTTATTTTCAAAACCTGTTGAATAAGTGAGTCAATAATAAAACAGAGGAGTTGCAAATAGGCATGGCCTAATGCAACTATAATGCTTTAAAGTCGTATTGACGCTACCTGATGCTCTTATTCTCACAAGAGTATAAGATAATAAGAAAATCTAACAAATACAAATGTAACCCTAAATGAACAGAACTCACTTAGCAAAGTGCAAGGTCAATTGGAAAAGATTTTCAGGCTACTGTGCTTGATTGCCTGGCAGTGCAGCACTCAAGAAGAACACCATGAAGTTCACTCTTTAATTGCCTTCTCCTCTAAAAGAATGGAGCTATGCAATACGTAGTTATAATAAGTGCAAATAGATAATGAGGAGGTGCTTACACAATTACTTCTTCGGAGAATAAAGATTTTATAATTAAAAATGCAGCCAACTCAATAAATGTAGTCATGTAGTTCCAGTCAGAGTCCGCGTCACACTTGACACTAGGGTTAAAATATCAACACTTCTTTCTAACTTTCTAGAAATATCTATTCTATAATCATCTTGAATGTCCAATAAGTTGTATGATTATATTAAGGAGAGAGAAATTGTGTAGAGAAATCTAAATGTGAAATCTAGATGTATCTAACCTTCTAGAAATATCTATTCTAGAACCATCTTGAATGTCCAATAAGTTGTATGATTATATTAAGGAGATAAAAAGTGAGTAGAGAAATCTAGATGTATCTAAAGTTAGTGACTTAACCTACTTAGGCGACTACACATAGGAGATGTGATGTCTAATTAGGTATGTGTGAAGAAGTGATGAAGTTGGAATGTGTGCAGTGAGAGAGTGTAAGAGTGTATAATCATTTTCTTATATTAATAAATTATTATTAATAAGTGTAATCATTTTGTAAGCACTTGGATCATTACATATCTATCCAAACTAAACAATTTGGTATCAGAGCGAGGATCCGATTTGCATTGCGTGTGCATACACAAGGTGGATCCCCAAGGCGAAAATAAACCTACGTAGGCAACATATGTAACCTAAGTCAACGATGGTAAACCCTTGTTGGATCACGATGAGAATTGCACGATATTGTTCTAGACTCATTTGGACTCTCAAAGTTTGATTAATTTAACGTAAGTTTTTTGGCTATTTCTTACCATATGTGAACTCGATGGAGTATGGATACTCGTTTGGAAGATACAGTTAAATAACTGGTCCTTAGTATTGGAGCATGGTTGAAGTCTAAGAGGATAATGTGTTCTCGTTCGAATGGAGATTGTTAGGTGAACAAGTCTCACATGGGAAAAATATGAGTAACAAATTAAGTACATAGTTGAGATGGGCTACTTCTCCTAATAGGTTACCCAACAAATGGTTGGTGTCGGATGTATTTGGATCGATCAATAATACATCATTTGGAAAAATGCGCTACATGGTGACATCAGAAGGAGAAATCAGAAGTATCTACTAAGTTTAAAAAGTTTCAAGAAAGAGTGAAGAGAGAATTCAATAGAAATGTTAAGAACTTACGAACTTACGCACGAATAATGAGGAAGAATACATATCAAATGAGTTCTCTTAATATTTACGACAGTATAAAATACATCACCAACTGACACGTCCAAACACTCCACAACAAAATGAAGTGACAAAGAGAAAGAACCAACATCTTGCATAAACATGTCGGGATATTTTACATGCTAAAAATATGTCAAGAAGGTTGCCTCAATCAAGTATAGGTTTTGTGACACCATTACAAAAATTATGGGTATATAAGCAAAAAGTTTGTCATTTTCGAGTATTTGTGAGTGTTTACTAAGTGTTTGTACCATATCATAATTTTTTTTTTGTTAAAAAGGCAACACGATGCATCTTTTTGGGGTACGATAGTCAAAGAAAATGATGAAGATGTTACAATCCAAAAGTTTGTTGATGCTATGTTTCGAGAGATACAGTCTTTGACGAAGCATCGTCATGATAGTTATCAAAGAAAGAAAAGTCATCACAAAACAAAGAAGTTTGTCAGAAAACGAAAGAGCCAATGATAAAAGAACGTCGAAAATCAATAATCCTACCAAAAGAACCACAACTATTTTGGAGATCAATAAGACAAAAGAAGCTAAACCCAAAGTATGTTGATGCAGTAAAAGAGAAGACAAGAGAAGACAAGAGATTTAGTGTTGAGGGGAGTGTTAAAATAACACTTCTCTCTAACTTTCTAGAAATATCTATTCTAAAATCATCTTGAATGTCCAATAAATTGTATGATTATATTAAAGAGATTGAAATTGTGTAGAGAAATCTAGATGTATCTTACCTTCTAGAAATATCTATTCTATAACTATCTTCAATGTGTTGTATGATTATATTAAAGGGATAGAAAGTATGTAGAGAAATCTAAGATGTATATTAAGTTAGTGACTTAACCTACTTAGGTAATATATATAGGAGATGGGATGTCTAATTAGGTGTGTGTGAACTGTGAAGAAGTGATGAAGTTGGGGTGTGCGTGGCGAGAGAGTGTAACAGTGTATAATCATTTTTTTCATATTAATAAGTGTAATCATTTTGTAAGCACTTGGGTCATTACACCTCTCTCCAAACTCAACAACTAGTAGTTGGAGAGACTAAATCTGATGTTTAATATTGACTCAAAAACTGAATCACATATAGAAATTGAACTCCCGATTCCCAGATGAACCAACACTTCAACACCAAGAAGCGTAAGTCTTAATCCTCGGAAGTCAGAACATTAAAAAATAAATATGAAAACCCATAAAACCTTACGGCGTTACGAAGGTCAGTATCAAGCTGCTGAATAACAAGACCGAAACTTCGAGAGACTTTATGAAGCATGGTGTAGCAGAAACCCCAGTGAGGCTCTGAAGGTATCTGCTTCTCTGCGTGCCTAACTGCCATCTTAAGCTTCAAAAGTGGGTAAACATCATCTGGGTTTTTTAACATCGCTCCAAAAATCCCCATTTTTTCTACCTCTGTTCAATGTCGCCCCCCACAAAATATAGAGATCTGATATGGAAAATCGAAATCAAAATTCCAGAGACTGAAACTATCACTGGTCACACAAAATATGGAAAATTGTAGGTAGGTTATTAACCTTTTTATGTAAGATGATAATTGAACGAGAATATGAGATCGAGGTTTGATGGGTTCGGTCCAATGTGGCTGGCGTTTACGAAATTACAGAGTGAGAGCATTAAGAAACTATTTAATACAGGTAAGGAAATTTAATTCAATTAACATAAATCAATAAAAAACAAACGAACAAAGATAATGGGACTAGGATAAGACGTAGTAGATGTGAATTTAATATGGTGAACTTGTTTGCTATAAGATTGAATGTCATTTTATAATATCTCAGGGCACGACTTGTTTGACGAAAACAACGCGAAATGTGATGTGAGTTTAGCTGTATTGCCTACTTGTCTTGTACGAGTGCTTTACAAACGTGGACTTTTCAGTTTGGACTTTTTCTTGTTATAGAAGGGTTGTTTTGGACTTAGGGTTAGGTCCTTTATATTTTTTACTTACACTTATTTATAATAAAAATATCATAATTTGGGTTGTTAATTTATGTTTCTTATAAACCTATTCATAAATGTACTAATGTTTTAATGCATTTAGAAAAATAAAGTTGATAATGTGATAAATTTAACTCCATTTATATTCAATGTTGATTTTATATATCTTCAATTAAATAAAATTAACTTTCTTTATGATACATTTTGATTAAATTTATTTGAATAAATCATCATTATTAGTTAATTGTATATTGTATATCAATATAATCAATAAGTTAAATTGAGATAAAGATGTGCAAATAAATTTCATAATATTTTTAGAAAATAAAATTACTTATAAGTTTTTAAATACATATAAAGATATTATTGGAATGATTATGTATCAGTAACTATGTCAACAAGCAAATAAGAAATGAAAACATAGCAAGATAAGAAGAAAAATAAAAGAAACATTGCATGAATAGAGAAGAGAAAATGAATGCATCGATGTAATATTAAATAGTAGGAAAAATCAAAAGTGATTACATTATAAGCTAAAAATGTAAAATGTAAACTTAAACACTGAATTCTCTAATAACATAATTCAATTACCATATTCATTAAGTACATGCATTCATTTCCTTGATTGGTGCATGCACTTTCTTATGATTGAAATGAATGCATTTTCTTGTGATTTGTCTTGCATGTGTTTGTTTCTTATTCTTTTTCCTATCAGCAACCTTGCTCACACTTGTAGAATGGCTTGCTTATCATCTTCTTTAATACTCTTAAATTTATTATCTTTTTTAATATTCTTATGCTTTGGTTTTCAAAAAATAGATTCAAGTGTACCTTGAAAACTCATCAATGAAATGCACATAATAGGCATGACCATCGGAAGAAACCAAAGATGATACTTATACATCAAAGTGAACTATATGTAGATGTTCTATTACATGTATTTTTTTTTTAGTGAAACACCAATTTGTGACTCTTACTAATTTGACAATAATTACACAATATATCAGTATCATTTTTTACTTTCACTAAATAGTATGTGACAATGTAACAAAAGTGTCTTACCAATAGGAAGAGAGGTATGTGCCAAAGTGATAGTAAAGACATTGATGCATTAAATACCATAAGTGATGCAATTTTATGCAAAACAAGTAGATCAAGAGGGATTATTTGTTGTAACTTGGATTTTTTTGCAAGATCCAAATCAAACTTGTAAAGTCCATCATCCAATATTCCCTAGAGAAGAATACCATTGTTTGCAAATCCTTTACACAACAAGAGTATGCATGAAACTCGACATACACATTATTATCACATGCAAATTGAGATACACTCATGAGATTCTTTGCTATGTATGGAAAATGTAAAACTGTGTTCATAGCTAGAGTTATATCTTTAGTTGTAAATTGACCATAACTAACGTGATTTATGTTAAGACCCTTGCCATTACCAATAACCATTTTTTTGTACCATTATAGGGTTGAGAACTAGTCAGATTATTTGGATTTGAAGTCACGTGATAGCTTGTTCTTGAATTTGAAAACCAGTAGGGTTCTTGAGGGAATTAAGAGAACTATATAGAAATAGACTATCAAGGTTAAGTTGAGATAGATTGCATAACTAATGGTACAAACTATTGGGTTGAAATTATGGATATCTACGAAATGATTATTTATCATTTTGTGAATTAGTGTATGCTTGGAAAGGAATTTGATAAGTGACAGGCTGAGCTCATTTGCATATTGAAATCCATAAAGTGTGCCTATATAGGAAATGATTGAAGAGGTCTTTATAATATACTATTTCCAAGCTATTGAGGAGGTACACCAATTTGTCTAGGATTTTTTGCAGTTTGTCCAGCTAGTATGTAGTTTTTGTTAAATCTAAACTAACAAGACTACACAACATGTCCTAAATTTCCACACAACTGACATTATGGCATTTCCTTTCCTTTGCCTTGTTCATTTCCATTTCATTTACCTTTTTCCATAGTAACCTTGATTCTATTCATAACTAGTGTTTCCTTGAAATTATTGTGTATTCTATTATTGAGGATAATTCTAACCTTGTACACCTGATTATCCAGATACCTGATTAAGTGATGTTTGGTATTAAATATGTAACGGACATGCGACCTAATAAGTACAGGTACCCCGCTAGGGTATAGCGAAGATATAAGGTTGGCTTAACAAAAGATTTGGGCCCAACAAGCTTGGTAGAGCGTACAATCCAGTCGATAGAAGTACCTCGTTATCAAACGACGAGGTCTTGGATGTCAACACCTGGTGAAACTATGATATCTCGATGTGATCAGGGTCTTCCCTTTCCGTGAACGACCTGCATATAACAACCTCCCTTTATTTGTGTGTAAATTTTGTAGCGATTTACTTTCTATTTAAACTAGTTTGTGTGCAATTTTACTATGTATGTAACCATATATACATGTCTCTTATGCATACCTTTCCATGTGTGTAAGATATCATACATATATATACCCCTTAAATGAGGAGAATACATGATCTATTCATTTGTCCATATTTCCACTTCTCTCTAAAAATCACTAGAATCCCTAACCAGAAAATTCTCTCCAAGCAATTGACACCGTCTATGGGAACTCAAATCTTTCTAGTCCATAGTTGGCATTTGAGACCTTTATTTTTATTCCAAGGAGAATTATCTCGTTTTAGGGACATTTACTTGTACATAAAAAATGGACATGAATGGGTAACGAGTTGGAATAATGAGCGCTTACACAATCTGTGTTGGTGGATTTGACGCTAAGGACAGGTCGACCTGTAGGTCGCTATAGTAGGACCATGATGAACTATGGATAATGTAGACTAGGAGCGAATTGATGATAGAGCATTGGTCCAAATCACCCAACCACGAGCTAAATTAACAAGCACTGGTCGTTCCTTGTTGGTCGTTCTTAGATTCATGTGAAAACTAGTAGGTTGGTATGATTTTGAGCCAAAGACGGTCTGGACTTGGCATGAACTAATGAACAGGTTGGAGAAAAAGAGTCCTAGATCAACTACAAACACTACCACAAACTGATTGTGTATCTGGTTTTAAATGTTTTTAAACTTATATATTTTAAAAAAACCCTTAATCGATATTATTTATAATTTAATCGATATGAAAATATTTATATTTACAAAAAAAAATATTAATTTCATATTTTATCACCAGAATTATAACATCATTACTTACCAATAATTTCTCAAGTTTCAGTAACATCGTTATTTGAGTCCCATTTTTTTCCTATTTCCAGCTCTCTTGTAACTTTTAGTCCTAACTAATGACGTAACAACTCACAAAAAAATCCAAAACACAAAAGAATCTTCAGTGATAAAATTTTTTATCAAATATAAGTTTGCCGACCTTTTGGTCAAAAATTTCACTAAAAGTTTTGTCCCACACAACTCACACCACACTACATTGTCTTATTCCTATCCTATCTTTTCAAACACAAGTTATCATTTTGCCACTCTGACCTTCTCCCATACTAAGGTTGTGGCCTTCAATTTGATAACAGTTAAGTTAGGAATGAATATCATCAACTCTCTGACTTTGAGGACATCTCTCCCCAAACTCACAGCTTAAACTTTAATCGTAACTCTACCCTCTCTCACACACACACTCTTTCTCAACTCTTGAGCTCAAACTCAAACTTAAAAGCTTTTTTCTTTTAGGTTTGAAAGCCACCTCTTTTAGAAAAAAGCTACGTTTACTTAAAAAAAGCAAAAGAGCATTTGATACCTGAGAATGAGAGGAACAAGAGAAAAAGGAAATGGAGTCTACTGAAAAAAGAAAAGAAAGAAATTATCCAACATGCTAAGCAAACAATCTAGTGAGATACGGGTGTGGATGTGACCCAAAACAGTGGAATGGTGTTCCCAACTTGTTTCGTGTAGGTTGGTTCCTCGCGGGTTGTTTCCTCTATTTCACTTCAGCATTGTTTCCCCTAAGACGAACTGGGTTGTCAAATTGGGCCCAACTTGACCCAAATGAATGAATTGTGTTAGTGTGTTCTATCAATTTGCTTTGTCATAGAGATTCAGAAAACAATAGCAGTTTAGTCTGATTGGATTATCGATCTGTTTGGATGAACGGATGCTCTTCGCCCGAGGTAATTACAAACATGTCATGGGATGATGTAGTGGGAGACGAGGTAAGGATTGGGTGCAAAATAGTTGGACGAGCTGTCTCGTTCAGGTCGTTATTGTCAGACGAGGTAGTGGTAGCATAACGTAGATCGAGCAAACCAACGAGTTGGAACTGGGTTATGGGTTGTGAACTTTTGAACGAATTGGAAATGGACTACACAAATCTGTGCACAATGAAGGACCTGTAGAAATGGGCTAGTGAGATGAGTCTATTGGGCATAAACTCTCTTGAACGAATTGGGCCTAGCTCGACCCAATTAATGGAAAATAACGGGGTTATTTTCTTTCTCTGAATAAATAGATTGTGACCCAAAGCATCGGTGTGGTGTTCCTCGCTGGTGTCAAACTGTGACCAATTTCATTCCCAACTTGTTTCGTGTAGTTACTTGTTACTCGCGGGTTGTTTCCTCTATTAATACTTAAGCAGCTCTATCGACGACATCTCCTTCTTTTTTTATCTCCAATTAGTTCTGGTGCAATAAAGATAAGTTGTGCTAGACATATGCCATAGTTTCTCTTGCCATTTCTTCCTGGAAGAATTGATCGATTTCTATAAATGATGAACGAGATACCTGTTGCGAACTGATGTATGGATTTTCTTCCAATCTGAAGCCAACTCTATCATGAAAGACCATAGATCAGTGCGTTATGAACGACTTAGAGAAGCTAGTTGGTGAGATGGGTTTATGGTTTGCGTGAACTCTTGCACGAATTGGGCCTAACTCGCCCCAACTGAAAGCTCAGCCCAATTCATGAAAATAACGTCGTTACTTTTTTCTGGTATGAGCCTTAAAACTCTTTCTTAGGTCGTACCTAGGAGGATTAAGCAAGCTCGGGTCATTATTATAAGACCAAGATAAGTTGTGATGAGGCAGGTCGCTATGGTAAGACAGAAGAGTCGACTGATGTAGATCGAGTAAACCACAAATTGGAACTTTCACTAGTACGCATACAGGGAATTGCGAACCAAATTTTTGTCACTCAATGGGCTGAAAAAAGATGACAAAGGCAAGTCACGTACTACTGGTGCAGATTAAGATTATGAGTAGCGGGCTGTCAAAAAATTGGGTGGCCAATGTTTAAACAGACAAAAAATCAAAAGAGGATGGTCTGTTATGATATCTAGTGGGCTGGTATGATTCTGGCGGCTAACGAACCGATCTGGTCATTCCCTGGTACGAACTTGTGAATAGACTATAGAGAAACTTCCTAGATAGCCACTATCTAAAGAATAATAGATTAGGTCGCACACCTCCTAGCCGTGGATTCTTTTAGGTGAAGTTATTCTTGAATTTATGGTTTATACTTTTTAAGCTTTGTTGTCAAAGCTGATGGGTTGAAGCTGTCACCTCCACTCGGATTCTTCTAGCGGAGAACGAATTGCACTATATCAAATTCTGCTCCCAAAGCTGGAACTCCTGATATCATTAGATTCATTAGCTTAAGCTTAGCACTACCTACCATTTGAATTGGAAATGAGATTAGAACTCTGGGATAGACATAAGCAAGGTTGGGGTTTTTTTGTAAATGAGCCAGATTCTCACCATTGATTCACAACTTGTGTATGATAGTCTCTCATGGTTTCATGATTGTTGAGATGTGGATGTTCTTAACGCAATGTCCACTGAAAATAGTGGCACCATTCAACTACTTTACATACAGCTCAATACACCTTTACTTTGGCACTAGCTCGTGGCTTTTAGTCGTTGTACTGCACATTTGTTATAAAAAATGGTATTGTGGTCAGTGAAAGATCACCGCATAACATACAAAATTGTCCAAATATATCACCAATGTAGAATTTGACGGGAGCAGAAATACTACCAAATGGGTATTCTAGTGACCTGGTGTGGTCTTTTGGCCTACAATATATTAAGCTTGCATACAAGTAGCGAGATGCTTGGCTTCATTTATTTAAAAGAAAATATTGTGGAACATGGAACTTCTGGACAAAGGGCGGCGATGGCGCATTGGGAACAAACAATGTTTTGATATATGTCGATCGTTGGATACCAAAAATGGGAGATTTCGATAAGCAGTGATTATTGGCTTACATACTTCCTCAATGTGGCCAGTAAATTAGATGACATAAAATATGGATAGCTTAGAGTCAACATTGTTTTGACAAGAGGAGTGACATTTCTATTATGAGAAAGGTCCTAATACTGCTACTCTATGGGCAACCAGTCAATGTATTGGACACCCTACAAACTACTAGGTGGAAATTATATGTCGTGGTTACAACAAAATTTCCAGAAAATAAATAAGGTACTGGGTGTACATTGCGAGGTGATGATGGAATAGCTTTTCTCCCTATGGCTATTCGAATTGATTAAGGTGGAAGTACAGACTATTTTCAACTTTATCAAAGCAAGTACCATTTGTATCTTATTTCTACTATTGCGTACAAGACCCTTGAGGGTGGCTATGTCGCCATAATTTTGAGGATTAGGTGCCAAGCAAATTAAGGGAAGCTTATACACACCACGCGAGGTGAGTTTATATGATATATGAACTGATCATTACATGCCCTTCTTTATTTGATGTAGGGATTGACCTTGGCGAATGAGGTAGAGTTTGGTGCGCTTCAGGATATTTGTAATCCATACATCTCGAAAAGAAATTATAAGAGGATCGATACTTGCTGAAATATGACAATTTTTTTGGTATTTGAAAACTATTTAACGACATCCATTAAACAAGTCGTATTATTTATCCCATTATGACAAGAAACATTGTTGAGGAAATTATTATAAAGTGGGACTATTCACGCCACATATGGCGTATACAACCAATTCATTATTATAAAGTGGGACTATTTACACTACATATGGTGTATACCACCAATTCATTATCCAAATATTGATGAAGTTATTATGAAGTTTGTACCGTGTTTTCTTTAGGTGCATAAGGTCGATACATGAACTCCCATGTTTCGAGTATTTAATTGAGTTTGTCAAAGTATTGACTATTTCTTCGTGCAAGAAAATTTTGGAGTGCATGTGGGATAGGGTTTTCACCCTCGCATGTTGCATATCTCGCAAAATAATAAAGCGATCAATTTCTTAAAGTTTGGAGCGCATGTGGGGTAGGGTTTCCACCCTCGCATGTCGCCTATCTCACAAAATGTATGTCCCATGATTGAAGGAGGAGTCCCTTGACCCCCACTCGAGATGCGAAATATGCTCATAATCATACTTTAGGCATCTTATTTCATGCCCCCAAGTGGGGACAATTCATTTGACCTTCTCACTTGAGATGCAAGACACCTTATTGCCTCGTGATTGGAGGAGGAGTTCCTTGACCCCTTCACTCGAGATATGGCATGTCTTATGCCCTATGATTGGAGGAGGAGTCCCTTGACCCCTCACTCGTGGGATACGTCCTATGCTTCGTGATTGGAGGAGGAGTCCCCTGACCCCCCATTCGAGATGTGAAATATGCTCATAATCATACTTTAGGTGTCTTATTTCATGCCCCCAAGTGGGGACAAGTCATTTGACCTTCTCACTTTAGATGCAAGACACCTTATTGCCCCGTGATTGGAGGAGGAGTCCCCTGACCCCCCCACTCGAGATGCCAGATGTGTTTCAACATGGTAAAAATGCAGGTATTATTGAATGATCCGCTCATAATCTGAAATACGTCTTAAGGAAGAGACTTAAGTTCCAGGGCAAACTACTCTTCTTATGGAAGCGTATGTGAGGGGTTGGATATTCATCCTTACATGTCGCATCTAACTGTGGGTCAATATTTCACCATGGTATATTGTATCTGAATGTGGGCTATTCATCTCTTATGAAAAGTTCCACTGTTTCCTTCGAAAGAGACCTCAGTTCATCCCACTACGTCGGTATTAAAAGCAATATAAACATAGCAATGTGCATATTTTTTATTGAGGTAGAGCATTTAGGTCCCTGGTTCTTTGGGGGTATTTAGACAGAGCGTAATAATTGGAAAACACTTAATGGGTCAAAAATTTCTTAAAATAAATTTAAGTTAAAACGTATGGTGAAAGTAAATTTCTTCATTATTTATAAAGTGAGCGGGAAGCTGAAAGGTTTAATTAAAGGAATATTGTTTGTAGTTAAATAACCTCACGATCGAAAATTCTATCGTCTAAGTGGTCGTTATATACTTATATACATTAAATCATTTAAAGCGATTTATTTAAATTAAAATCAACTAACAAGTATTATTCCCTTGATTTCTCAAAATTAAGAGAATATGTGAGTTAATATTTGGTATTAAATATGTAACGGACATGCGACCTAATAAGTACAGGTACCCTGCTAGGGTATAGCGAAGATATAGGGTTGGCTTAACAAAAGGTCTGGGCCCAACAAGCTTAGTAGAGCGTACAAACCAGTCAACAGAAGTACCTCGTTATCAAATGACGAGGTCTTGGATGTTAACACCTAGTGAAACTATGATATCCCGATGTGATTAGGGTCCTCCCTCTCCGTGAATGACCTGCATATAACAACCTCCCTTTATTTGTATGTAACATTTGTAGCGATATGCTTTATATTTAAACTAGTTTGTGTGCAATTTTACTATGTATGTAACCATGTATACATGTCACTTATGCGTACCTTTCCATGTGCGTAGGATATCATACATATATATACCCCTTAAATGTGGAGAATACAGGATCTATTCATTTATCCATATTTCCACTTCTCTCTAAAAATAACTAGAATCCCTAACCAGAAAATTCTATCCAAACAAGATATCTGGTTTACATTATTATCAAACACCTTATATTCATTAAAAGTAACAATTTGCCTTGTTCATTTCCATTTCCTTTACCTTTTCCATAGTAACCTTGATTCTGTTCATAGCTAGTGTTTCCTTGAAATTATTGTGTATTCTATTATTGAGGATAATTCTAACCTTGTACACCTTATTGTCCAGATGCCTGATTAAGTGACATTTGAGATATCTGGTTTACATTATTATCAAACACCTTATATTCATTAGAAGGAACAATTCTTAACTGTCATATTAACCGAGGGGAAATTAGAACAGATCGCCTTCTTTCTAATATACATTCATGAGACTACGAAAATTCTTTTGCATCATCCATAGTAATAATCTCATACATCATCCTCTCATATAAGATATAGAAAATACTATCATAATTCTAATCTAACCCATTGAGTACACTAATTAATTTCTCTTCTTCAATGATTTCACATCTAACTCCTTTTAGTTTTTCTATCAACATTTTGATTCCTAACATGTAATCATTGACAATTAGATTTCCTTTCTTAGATTCTAAAGCTCTTCTTTAACTTAGATTGTCTTGGCACGAGACTTAGATTCATATTATTTCTCTAACTTCACCCAACCTTCTCTGATTGTATCAAAGCCTAAGATATGTTTTAAAATCTCATTTATCATGTGAGCCATATGTCAACATCCTAACATAAAATCTTATTTCTTCCAATATTTTCTTTCTCTACTATTAGCTACATCACTCTGAAACTAGTTGCAAGGCTCATCAAGAACAAGAGATTCAAGTTATAAATTCTTCAAAGAATTTAGATTCTGGTACTTTTTGAATGTGCATTTTTTATTGTCTAGTTTTACAGAGACAAGTATGTTGTGAAAAGTGAAAATATTTTGATCAATTTAATTCAAGTTCTTTTCATTTTTTTCACCTACCTAAGGTATAGTTTGTACTAAATCTTCTTGTGATGGATCTTTCATTGATTTGTTATACCAATTAATGAGTTTGCTAAGCTATGTGATTTGGTATCATATAAGTTTTCAAATGCAAATGAAGATGGTGTTGGAATGATTATGTTTCAACAAGCATATCAACAATCAAATAAGAAATGAAAACAAAGCAAGAGAAGAAGAAGAAAAGAAAAGTATCACTACATGTATGGAAAAAATGATAACATTGATATAATATTAGATAGTAGGAAAAAAAAACGAATACATTGTGTATATATTACATCTTGTATTTATAATTGGACATATAAAATGTAAACTTAAGCACTAAATTTTCTAATAACAAAATTCAATTACAATATTCCCTAAGCAAAATGCATTCATTTCCTTGATGTCATGCCACTCACCCATACACTTTCTTGTGTTTTGTCTTTCATCTAATTTTTCAATAGTAGTAACTGATTGACTGAATCAACTTTTAAAGTTTGTATCTTTTTAAAACCTGAGTGATTCTTATTGGAACTTCATAGTATCTTGTTAGATTGAGTAGTGTTGGATACTATAGTATTTATCAAATCCTCTAAAGATTTACCTAAAAGTAGGGGAGAATTTTGTGGTCTCCTTTGATAAAGTTGTTAGCCTCTTAGAAAAGGAAAATATGGTGGATTACTAGGGCAACTTCTTGATTACTTTCAGAATAGCTAAAGTTAGGATTATCTCACCAACTAGAATTGTAAGTGTTAAAATAGTGATCATATTTTTGCCTTTGTTGTCCTTGGTATCCTCCCATAGCATTTGCTTGTTTAATATTGGGATCTTGAGTAGTAAGACACATAGTTGTTCAGTGTCCAATGTTGGTGCAGATTCTGCGAGTTTGAACTTGTCAAATTGTTAATTGTTGCATAATTAAAGTGAGAGTACTCATCTTTTGTTTAATATTATTAAGAACTCCTATTTCATTGATCTTTTCTCGTGGGTTGGATCAAGTGTTAATATTTTTAAATTTTTTTAAAATAAATGATTTTATCTTTAAATTTTTAAAATTTCACATCTAAAATTTTAAACTATTCAATTCAATAATTTAGTCTACAAACTTTAAAATTTCACACATAAGCTTTAATTTGGTTATTAAATTACATTTTTATTAATAAAAAAACTTAAAACCTATGTAAAATTTTAAAAATTTGAGGTCTAAATTGTATGATTGAAAAATTTATGGACATATATGTGAAGTTTTAAATTTTTTAAAACCAAATCATAAGTTTTAAATGTTTGATGATCTATCTATGAATTTAGTTCAAGTTTAAAAAACCAATAACATACTTTAACGTATTAAAAATAATAATTGTATAATTTTATACGAATGTGGATCGAATATTATTAAACACTTATTTTAATCTATTTAAATATTTTATAAAATTATGTGTATTATTTTTTTATTTCATCTTGAATTAAAAATAATATTATATTTTTTTAATTTTTAAATATAAAAAATAAATTAAATATTAATAAATTATTTTAATAAGTAATAAAATAACATAAAATAAATTAAATAATATTTTAATTATGAATTATTTTATGAAAATATTTATTATTAATTTGATCTAATTATATTAAATAAATTATTATCAAACACTTTTGTGGGCACGTTTACTAATTTAAAAGGACTAAAAAAATATGAACCAAAAATAATAGAAGAAATTAGAATTAATTTTTTTTTGTTGTGTTTACTTATTTTATTGTGCAATGAAAATAAATTTGTTTGTTTTATTAAAATGCCTTTTCAAATGTAAAGTAATTTTTATAAAAAATAATAATTCAAAAGTACTTATTTTTAAAGATATAATTTAAGAAGATAAGATTCAAAAAAATTCAAAAATTTAATTTCAGACTCTATCACGGTAATCAAGTTATCGATTTAATTCCTTATATTTGTGTAGTAACCTAATCACTTGAATGCCTATTTTATAAATAAACAATTAAAAATAAATATTGCATGTAACTTAATTCCTTTATCGTTTACATCAACTAAATTAAAGAATTTAGGCCACTTTTGGTATGTCATAAATTTTTGAAAAAAAAATATTTTATTTAGATTGTGTTGTTAATATATAAAAAATGTGTTTAATATTAATTTAAAAATATATTAATATAATATTTATAAGTATTATGAACTTAAATTCGTTGAAGGTTAAATTTGTAAGATTGAATAGTTCATGTTGCTTATATATTATACAAAATTGATATGGTATTAGAACTTTAGTTAGGCCAAAAAAAAAAACAAATAAGTCTTTCACATAAATTATAGAACTTATAAAAAGAAAAAAAATTGATTTAAATAAAATTATAATATAATTAAAATATATTAAAAATATAAAATATTGGATCAAACTATACACACTTTAGAAGATATTATATATAAAAAGAATATCTTATATTGATTAATAAAGAAACTAGTGTAGTGTTTATAAGTAATACAAGATTTATTTTTCTTATATGTTAATCTTTGAAGATTAGATATCTCATATTACTTATACACTCTATTAAATTTACATATGTTATATAAATTATACTCCTTTAAAATAAATTTGGACTAGAAATTTTAACTTTTACCATTTGCATAACATTATGATGTCAAAATTAAATATCATAATATAAAAGAATATCACATGAGTCGCATGCATATTTATTTTTTGATATGGATATGAAAATTTGATTCTTAATTAAAAATTGCTCATATTTTTTAACAAATTCTTTTGATTAAATACAAATAAAAAATTTTATGATATAATATATGACTTTGAATATTAAACAATAAAGATTTTATTAAAATCTATTGAAAATTTTATTTAAGTTCCAAAGAAAAAAATTTCTTAAAATATTTGTGTAATTTTTTAATTAAATATTATATGTGTATATATATCTATTGAAAAATATAAATATTCATATAACACATTTATTATTCTATTATATTTAACGAAAAATTAGATAAAAAGTTAAATTTAATTATCTTTACCTCACATCACTTTCACAAATATATAGACTTAAAATTACATGTTCTATGACACTAATTAATAAATTTCAATTAAATAATAAACATCTTAATACTTCACCCAATAATAAATTAGTTACTTATATTTGACTCATATGATAGTCATGTATTATCATATTAAACCACAATGTGTTAAAGGTTTAAAATGTTAAAGGTCAATCGAAATATCAAAATTTAAATTTTATAAAAATATCGAAGAAATTATCATTTTTAACAAAAACTTTTAAAAATTAAAAAAAACTATGAAAATTCGATCAAAATCATGAAACTTATTTATAAAACTTTATCAAATATTAAAACAATAATCACTTATATTTTTAAACTAATTTCTTATTTAATACATTTATTTATAAAAATTATGGTATTCAATTTAATTAATTAATCAAAATATTACATATTAACTAGTTAAAATTTAAAATAATTATTTAGATTGTAATTTTTAATATTATTATAAATTAACAAACCTCAAACAAATATAAAAAAAATTAATATAAAACAATTTTATTGATATTTATCAATAATTTTACAACAATATTCATATTATCCATATATTTTGATAAAAAATGTTTAATTTTAATATTTTTCAATAATTATGTTTTAACTAAATAATGTAAATACATGTTTTAATATTATATTGTGTAAAAAAATATCAATATTGATCGTATGGTTGTCTTTGAGTTGTTTGGTCACATAAACATAAATTGTCTTAGAAAAAATTATATACTCTTAAAAAAAGGAAAAAATATATAGGAAGTTTCGAAACTTACAAAAAATACAACCTAATGAAACTTTATTCATTTTTTTTCTTTGGAAAGCAACGGATCATTTCATGCATCATGCAACCACATCAATTCATACAAAATGGACATAATGCAAAATTAACAAAAGCAAACAAAACGACAGAGTATTCTGTGTTTCAATTAAATCGTCAATCCTCTTAAACATCTTTTTGAAATATATTTTTAAAATGCAACCAAAAAAAATTAATACTTTTAAAATTTATAATTATAAAAATCAAATCATTTTACTTGCTCATAATATAACTAATTTTTGCTAAATATGTAAATATAAAAGTGTTTATTTACTTATCCACATATTTATTAAATATTATTGATATATATATATATTTTCTGTTAACATATATTATTTAAAACTAAAATGACAATTGAAAACAATTACTAAACACCACCAAATTTGAAAAGTTTGCAACAGAAAAAACAAAACATGTTACAAAACAAACTCATAATGCATCGCCAACGCCAAACTAAGACGATTAAAATTGATATTTTCCCTTGTGAGATCAGAAATTGCTTTCAAATTTGCAACTTATTAAAAAAATTGGAATCACCATAATTACTAATACCTTCACCGAAAACTCAATTCCCGCATAATATATTTTGTCTCAATGGGGGGTGAAACTAATTACTAATACCTTCACCGAAAACTCAATTCCCGCATAATATATTTTGTCTCAATGGGGGGTGAAAAGAGCACCAAAGATGCAAAAACAATATTCACCTTTGGGTTGAGACTTGAATTCAAGAAGAAATAGAGATCACCTTTTTACCTGGGAGTTTAGACTTGGATTCAGCTACAATTTCCCTGGAAGTCTTTTAACCTACAATATTTACCCAGCCACTAATAGACAAAATTAATTCAAAATTAATCCTTCTAATTTCATTTATATTTAACTACTAAAGATTGTTAAATGTCATTCAATCGACCTAAAATTATAAATTTGATCGAAATCAATTTAAATTATTTGCACTTATTCACGATATGTTATTATAACTCATGTACCAATTTAAATTATTTGCACTTATTCATTATGTGTTCTTATAACCTCATGTACCACGTAAATAACTTAAATATATCAATCAAATAAACAAATTTTTAGCCAAAATAATTAATTAAAAAATATTTCAATAGTTAGAGTAATAAACTGAAACAAAAAAAATTAAAATTGATAAAACTAAAAATATTCATATAGGATTAATAGTTAAATGAACGCTTTTCCTCTAATTTTTATATGATCCAATTATTCAACTGGATTCACTTTTAACCCCTAAAAATTTATGCTTTTTACATTATAAAAAAACATACATGCATGGTAATTTTAAATAAAATATTTTTTTACGTTATTATAAAAAAAATTAAAATGAAATTCAGAATATTATGGTATGCAATTAAATCAAAATTAATCAAGCAACTGACTGAAACTTTTCAGAGATTAATGGTTGGAACACTATACAGTAGACAGATGAGAAATAAATATTTTTATAGTAAACTCTTCATTCCATTCAAGTTACCAATCTTGTAGTCATGTTTAATTCTCAATAGACGATCTCTCCCAAGTAGATAATTTCTTCAGGATAGCCTTATCCCAAACCAAGCAGAGTAAAGATTTACGTCATGCCATGAGGATAAGATATGTCCTGATTTTACAATCACAGACTACTGAAATCAGGACCTTTTATCTTTCCTAGAAGAGCTCCATCAATTGTTGTGTTACTTCTGCATCATCAACCCATACATAATAGTTAGCACCAAGTATTTATTCTTGAGAGAGAGAGAGAGAACCATAAAGTTGATTCTTTATTTTAAAGAATGTGGTAAGCTTAGAAAGAACCAAAAGTTACTAACAAAAAAAAAAGTTAATTTGCTACAAAAAACTAAAGTTTGATAAGTCTTTTATTTCCCTTGAAAATAGTCGTAATTTTCTCAAGGAAATTTCAAAACAAATAACATTAATTAAGAAATATAAAAGAGAGAATGGGGAATCGCTCATGTCCAGTCACATATAGTTTACCTATGAGAATTCAATGTTCACCGATTTTTTACTTTTTTCTGTTATAATCACTTTTGCTGATGGGAAATTTTTTTACAATAAAATTCTCAAATGACAACAAAAACATGGTCTTAAATTACCTTGAAGAACTGCAGGAGTAGTTTGAAATTCTTGCCAGATATTTTGATATGAAGAGAGATCAAATTTCAGAAATTTTGCAGCTAGGTAGGCAGTTCCAGCGGCAATTTGATGTGGTTTAAACTGAAGCCACAGTGAGCTCCGCAGCCTAAAAGCAAAAGAAAAACGTTAATTTTCTGACAATTTTAATAAATGCAACCAATGATTGCTTTTGCTCAGGCAAAAAAACAGTCAAACAGACCATCTTAGGCAACAATTCCTTAGCATAATATTTCCACATTTGACAGGAAGTTCGTCAGCTACAAAAGTACCAGAAATAAACAAACAGCATTTTACAATATTAAAGCAAGATGACAATAATATCAGGCTTTGGTCTCAAGAAGAAAGACAAGTAGTTTCATCTTACCAACTAGGAATGCAGCAACTCAGGTAGAATATTTCCAAAAGTCTCTGCAGGATGCTGATAGAGTACCAAAACTATACATTACATGTTATAGGAATTTAAAGAGCACATGAAACTTCCAGGCACATTTCTGCTGCAGGGCAATTTGCTCCAGAAACACATGCAGATCAAATATGAACGTAATACTATGCAACATTGCTTGCAAAAAAATGCAACTTCCCAATGAAAATCCTACATCTTCCACTCAAGGAAGAGTGGACAAAGTCGTCAAAGAACATGCTCCAATGCTCAGTGAGCACATGATCCAATCCCCAACTACTACATAACCATCCAGTATTAACCACAAAATCCATAATGCAGCAATAAGATGAAGCAGAAGCACCACTTTATCATTCTACCAATCACATATTTATAAAACAAGTTCATATCCTTGTGCAACTTCTATAACTATTTTGCATAATGGCATTGGAAGAGACCAGACTTTGCCAACAATTTACAAAACCTAAATGAGCACTCTATATTGTCAAGGATCAAGTATACTGGCTTGCTGAGATAAAGCCAGATATTACTGGAGAAATCCAAGCCCGCTAATGGTACTATATACAGGACAAAGCAAACTCTCACACTTAAGCCCACTCGCAACCGTATTCCTATCAGTAAGTGTCTCATCAAATAAAAGAAATAGTAAAAGTAAAACATGGAACTAAAATCAAAGGTCAAAACAGAAAAATGGAAAAAGTATGGTCTCAGGTTCAACTCAAACCAACAAAATATCATTGTGGATGAGAGATGAACGTCAAGGGGACAGAAGAAAATGGATTTGAGGAATATGTGAAGCATCCAATAAAATAAACATCAACAAGACACAGCCACAAAACGCACACTTTTTTTAATTTTTACTTCGTGTCAGCTATTCTCCTCTCCTTTGTTTTTTTTTTCATATTTCAATATTATTATTTTCCCTTTAGGAAAGGTTAACATGTTTAAGAAAACAAAAATTAACTACCTATTCTAGAAAGTATGAAACCATCCACACATTGTAAAACACTTATAAGGAATAAGTTCAAAAAAGAAATTTAATCAAATAAAAGTTTTAAATAATAAAAAAATCTAATGGATAAAAGTTGCATGAAATGTTTTTTATAATGTCTTTGTGCGTCTTCTGAAAATAGTGAAGAAAATATGCATTAAAGTAAATATAATGAAATTAATAAAAAGCTGCAAAAGTGTAAGGTAACAAATAAGATTATCAGGATGATGGCCTTTGATTATTATGCTATGATGCCTGTAATGATACAAGTACAATGGTGACAATAGAAGCGGTAGTATAGAGTACTCGATGTAGCAGTGATAATAACTTTGATTTGCTTATGCCATAAATGGAACAAAATGAAAAAAAGACAGACTAATTTACAGTATGTTCAGAAAAGGAAGATTTAATTTCTGTTCGTCAAAAAAAAAAAATTTGCACAAGAAAAAGATTGCCTCATCAAAATAGAAAACACCAATAGAAAGGAGGAATCACGAGTATGTGTGGGCTTCTGGTAGAGGTTTGAAACAAAAATCATACTACACTCTACAGAAAGAGAAAATATATATAGTTTTTAGCAAATCCTGTACATCTGTAAAACGAGAAGCTTCATTACAGACATGATTATGTCCCTCCAAGTTATGTCAGTTAAAATCATGGGCAGTTTGCAAACAAGTCCTTTGAGCATAGGACAGGCTATCTCAATCTACAATCCCTGCCTAAGGAACAGCTTCAAATAACAGAGGAGAGACTGGATCTTTGACTAGGCCTCACAAACTTAAGTTTGCAAAGGACTCTATTGGACTTGTACAAAAGTCCTACCAGAAAAAGATTGTTGGTAGATAAATATGGGGTTGAAGATTCTGCAGCTATATTCAGTGGCCTACAATTAACTTGATGGGTTATATTCAAGGCAAATTCATGGACATATAATCAGCAGTACACTTCAGATGCAAAAAAACAAAACTTTCCGATAACATCAAAGCTCCAGCTAAGAATATCAAACAGGCCAGCACGCTAATCTTTGTGTAGATCCTGCAATTATATGCATGCCAAAAAATCAATATCACAAATAACTACAGTAGGTGCTCTAAACATGAAAATTACTAGCAACAAAGCTTTGAACCAAAAGAAAACAGGATGCGAATCAGATGTTGCCTCCACCATCTTGAAATCCAATGAATCAGCATTTTCCAGAGATTCTGACCTCCATGGTCAAAATCCTAAACCATACACTACTTTTTAAGTTGAAAATACACTAAAAGTTTCAAGACATTAATTGCGTTCAAGTCACCAAAAGGATGCAAAAGGGGAGAACCATGGATAAAGGTTATGCCAATCCCATTCACATTGTACAACATCTAGATAAGTTCAAGAAAACTATTTCCATTGTACCATTACAATAACAGTGGTAAATCAAACAAATTGCAGTAGATACATATGTATTATTATATGTAAATACTTGAAGCGCACAAGCTTACCCTTCACTGACAAGGTTTAATGCTAGATTGACCAAAACCGTTTGTGAAAGACCTAACTTTTTCAGAACAGATGTAAGGGGAACATAAGGATGCTGCACATTCAGCTCAAAGTTGAGTGTGGTTAGTATCATCTGCTCAGCCTCAGTCACTCGCTCCCTGTACTGCTCGAACCAGTCCTGTCAAACATGCAATTTGCAACATGTCAACAGATAAATAGTGAATTTGACCTGATATCCTATGCAAAATGTTTTAGTTGAAACAGAATTGCTAAAGAAATATACAAGTACTTCAAGGATACTTACTACAGGAAGCAAAAAGGACATGAAAGTCATATCCTGTTTGTGTAAAATTTCAGAAGATGCTCTTAATACATTATTCAAAGGGCGTGCTGTCTCCTCCGATTTGGCAGCAAGAAAAAGGGCAGCGGTAGAAATCAACTGCAAAAGAAGACAAATCAGTAAAAATTGGACAAAAGCGCAAACGTGCAGTAGAAGATGAGTAAACAATTACAATAAAGATTCACTGATTAAATATATATACAAACACATATATTAGTTTAAAAAAACACGTGCTTTGCACGTAAATTGTTATAGTTTTTTATTTTTTTAAAATTTTATTTAATTTATACAAACATATTTCAAACTTATTTGATATAATAACAATTAAATAAAAAAAATCAGAAGTTTTTTAGTCAATTAGAAATTCATTATTAAAAAAGCTCCAAAATTTAAAATAAAATATAAAGGGAAAGATATGTCATTCTTTAAAAGTATAAGGGTATTTTTGTCAAAAACATATTTAGGTGTGACTTAGAGTTTTATATATAGTATAGATATAGATATAAGAAATTTGAACTGCCAAAAGATGTGTGAAATTTAAAGCATAAAAACTCACATATCTATCATGGCAAGCATGTGATTGTCGGACAAAAAATCTGTGGCAGAGAACCATGGCAGTGCCAATAGTGGTTTGTGGCCTGCAAAATAAATGTTGTTACTTATCAAAACCAATACGCAAATCTAACAGCAGCAAATTACAGCTTTCAGGAATTAAATAAATGTTCCAAAGGTTTAATTTCTTACACAACAGAAAACGTTTCAGATAAAGATCTTACAACTCAAGCCGGAATCCAAGATTCTGAATGAAAGCACAATATGAGTATCGCAAATGAGTCTCACGCAAAGCATCTATACCATCTTTTCTAGATGGGGATAATCTCTCTATTTCATCCCTAGACAGAAAGACTGGCTCATCATCGTCCAATTGTGAGCGATCACGTTTGCAAGAAGTAGATGTAGAGGCCTCAGCATTAGATCTTGTAGGAGCAACAGAAGTACTGCACATGGAAGGGGGGCATACATAGACATTGGTTGGAACATAATGTCTACCAGTGTCCCCCCAAGCAGAGGCAGAAAATTTTCTTCTCTTGAAAGATGGCACATCATGAGACTTGGCAAAATCAACATTATACATAGCTTCCCTGTATCTTCCAGAGTAGTCCTGAGGATTGCTAGAACTGCTCGTGTAATTATTGTTCCTGCTCCTGCCCCTGATGTTTTTGCTCTTGTTGTTGTTGTGGCTGTAACTATTTCTAGCTAATAAGGACCAACTGTTATCATGCACTGTGTCCCCTTGTGAACGGAAGTTATATGTATATGACATTGTTTCTGATAAAACACAACAAAAAGATTTTTAGAAGGAAAAATAAATAAAATTAAAACAAAATAGAAGAGGTACAGGATAAGATACTAGCTTCTTCTTCCTATCCAATTCAACAATTAAAAGAATACAGCCATTTACTAGTTTACTATAATCTGGAAACTAATATGCTAAAACTGCAAAAATTATGGCAAATATAGTACACAACCTCTCAAAAATCAATTACCACGTTGAAAGTAGATAGGCGTTTAGACACCCATAAAGGAGAATTATGGCAAAAGAGGATCAGATTCAGATCTAATTGCTCGTAGTTTCTCAATCTATAAAAGTTAAACCCTAAAAATTCCAAAAATCCCCACCCATAACAAACCTTCGAGGAAAATGGTCAAAAAAACGATTTGAAAAAGGGAGTAAAAGCAAGAAAGCCTAGGAATGGAACTTAATATATCATATTTAACGATCAGATCGAAGAAACAAACGCAGCTTACAATAACAATCGTAATCCTACAAAAGATGGGTAACTTACCTCAATACAAAAACACGAAAATAAAAAAAAAGCCGTGGATTCGATCAGAATACGGAAGCGTGAAGTTTCGATCTTCAGACGAAGAAAAGCGTGAAGGAGGAGAAGAGCGAAGGGAGAAAGATATATTAAGTAATAAATGGAAATAATTAGGTAAGGTAAGCTGCAGCCTACACCAACCCAAAACCCCTTTTTTTTATTTTGGATTTTTCTTCTACTTTGAATCTTCGACTGATAACCCATATATATGAAGCTAAAGGCTGTCGACTCTAGGAATGTGTTGGACCTGGCCTTGGGTTAATGTTGGTCTGCATCTGCAAGCTATATTACATTTTTCGGGCCTCACTTTCTGCCAACAAATAGGGACAGCAGTTTGAGAATTATTTTTAAACAAAATCTACTTCTAAACCTTACACATCCCTTTTTACTTTTTGTTTCAAGACGGTGAGCCACAAGCTTGTCGATTACTTGTATTTTTTTATTTGGTCAAATCATAGTATTATATGGGTACGGAGGTAGACATTTATTGATATAATTGTATTTAAATTGAATTATAAAATATATATTTAATTTTTTTTTTAAATCGTCACGATTTGAGAATAATTTTTTATCTGCATATAACGGTTTAAACAGTTATTAAAAAATACCAAAAAACCCATTTTTTTTTAATTTAAAAAAAATCTTAATAAACTTTAATTATTAATTAATATATAATTTAATTAAATAAATATAATTAATTTTTGAGTACGAAAATATACGATTATCAGTATAATTGTACCAATTGTTTCATGTTCATTTTTTACCCAAAATTATACATATTTCTAAAATTTATCCAATGAAAATGGAACCTACTATTTTTTTGCCCATTCTTATTTGTATAATAATCTCCAAACATTTAAAATATATTATTTAATCTTATAACTCTTAAATTATATAATATAATTATAAATATTACATATGTTTCAAAAAATCTAACCATAAATAAGTATATTAATAGTCTAATTATAATTTATGTGATAATTTTTTAAAAATTAATGATTAAATCATACTATTTAAATATTTAGTACATATGTATAAAGTTTTAAAAAAAATTAAGAATAAATTATACTTTTTTATAAATTTTGGGATATATGCTTGAAGAATTTAAGCTTTAATATATATATATATATATATATATATTTTAAATACCAAAAATTTCTTTATATACACTTTCTCATTTAGTGGTTAGAGATTCGGTAGGATTGTACCGAACATTATGAATGGGTTGAATAATTCCTTACCGAAGTGAAAAAATATATATAAGCTTGTAATTGATATTTTTTACCATGCAAAAATAAAAGTCATAAATATATGTATTCCGCCTGATTTATCAAAAAAATTAAATAAATTAGTCTTAACTAAAACTAAAGTTATTATCTTAAAAATTCAATATTATATTGCATATGATTTTTTAAAATATTAAAATGATTTATTAGTAATTTTTTTTAACTAAAATTAATGTATTTTATTTTATTAAAATACGTTGATATTTTAAATAGTCTCACATAGAGCTATCAATATTTAAATATTAATAATATATTATTTAATTAATTAAAAAATAATATATTTTTTAAATAAATTACATAATTAGTATTAACTATTCTAAAATACGAGAATAATTTAATATCAAATTTATAAAAAATAATTTAAATTTTTATATATAATATAGAGTTAAATGAAAACTTCAAATTGAAAATGTTCAATTTTCTTCTTATAGAATCTACCTACCAATTTAAGAAGGGAGGATTCAGTTTTATTTTCGTTAAATTTTATGTTTATATGTTTAGGATCATTATACATACAGGATATCAATTTGTTTTTGGAAAAATCAAAATTTGTAAAGGAACTCTGATTTTAATGATTTCGAGTCAAAATTTTATCAATAAATTAATACTTTGATTATGAAAATATAATATAATATTATGTTATATGAAATAATTGTTATTATAATAATTATTAAACTAAAAACATAAATAATTTAATTATAATTATAATTTATATTTTAAATTTAAATTTATTATATTTAATTCAAAGATATATAGATTATTTAAATAAATATAATAGTATAATTATTATAAAAAACACCTTTCTTTACAAAAAAAAAATGTATGTAGTTAAAAGGAATTATATTTAGTTGTAGTAGCTTTCACGTGTAATCTTATTTAATTAACTAATTTATGTTATATTTTAGAACTTCAATGCATGCACAACTTTTTAGTTGTAGTTTGGATTAGGGTGTCCATGGTCCGATCTGGTCTAGTTTTGCCTAAAAAAAATTAATCAAATCGGAACGTTCATATAGTTGAAACCGGATCGAATCGGACGATTTAGTTATCTAAAATGTAATAACCGAACAGTTTTTGTTCGATTTGATTAACTGTTTTGAACAATTAATAATACATAAATATGATTCAGTTTAATATGATACAATCAAATGTGTGCTCATTTATCATCGTACATAGATAGATATTATTGTTAAATACATAAATCACTAAATAAATACGTAAGATGTTATCAAAATCAAAAATCAAAAAAAGATTACACATGAACAAATAAATTCCAAATATCTCGTTTACACAGAATTTTTAAACATATACAAACATCCAAACTCATAATAAACAACAATATATCATTAGATAATAATATTTAAAACTTATCCATTATTAATCATTAACGATCATTGTAGTGTCTTTACTGAACTCTATAATCAAACAAAATCAAAATCTTCATAAATCTCTAGGTCATCATTGTATTTTGGTAAGAGGACATAGTCATTATTAATGGAAGAACGGAACCAATTTTGACTACATACTAATGTCTCTACCATTTTAGGATTCAAAGAACTCCTAAATGGATCAAGAATGCGTCATCCTGTGCTAAAAGTTGATTCTGATGCAACAGTTGAAACTTAAATTGCTAACACATCACGTGCAATGAGAGAGATGATAGGAAACCTAAAAGAATTTTCCCTCCACCGTTTTAATATATCAAACTTATCCAACATGACATTTTCACACGGGGTGTTCAAATACTTCTCAACCTCGGTTTTCAACTCCAAACTATTTTTCACCTCTAAGCGTTTAAGAAATTTCAACTTTCTTGCTTCCTTAGATGAAGGAATCCTTCCTATTACATCATATGATCGAGTCACATTAGATTGAAAATCATTTTCATGCACTAACATATAGTAGGCTTTGAACAGATCCATAAAAGTATTTTTGATATTATCTCTCAATTTTTTAACAATTTCTAAATCATAAATCTCTTCAGATAAGAATTTCAAATACTCTAATTTGTACCTTGGATAAAGTACAAATGAAACACCTTATTAGTCTTATCTACATTTCCCCAATACTTCTCAAATTTTGTTTTCATGCTAGTAGCCATATTTTTCAAAAACAAGTTATCGGAACTACACCATGTAAATATTTAAGATTGAATGTTATGCAGTTCTGTAAAATATAAATTTGATGTGGTACATAAAGATGCAGTGAATGCTAAAATAGAGTCATAAAAAGTCTTCAAAAACTTGACAAAAATATCAGCATTCTTCCAATCATCTAATGTTGGCGGCCCAACATTCGATCGTTCCTCATGAAAATAAGAAATAAAGTTTGTCCCTTCCTCTTCTTCAAGACGATCAAATGCTTTTTGAAAATCTAAAGAAGATATTAACATTAGATATGTGGAGTTCCATCTTGTAGGCATGTATAGTACGACACTTCCATTGGACTCAATATTTTCCTTAATATAACACATTTTAAACTTTTGTAATCTTAAAGGAGAGGATCTAACATATCTCATAGCACAATGAATACTCATAATAGTACTATGAAGATCTTTAAGTTCTTCTATTACAATCAAATTCAAAATGTGAGCACAACATTGCACATGAATGTACTCTCCACTCATAACAAGTCCATAATTCCAATTTGTTAGCTTCCTTTTCAAGTATGACACAACAGTATCATTTGAGGAAGCATTATCAAGTGTTATGGTGAATACCTTACATATACCCCAATCACGCAAACTCTGTTCTATCACTATCCCAATTGTATCACCTTTATGATTCTCAATTTGACAAAATTTTATAATTCTCTTTTGTAATTTCTCATCTTTGTCAATATAATGAGTGGTTAGACAAATATAATTAATATTTTGAATTGAAGTCCAACAATCACTAGTAAGACAAGCTCTTTGCTTTTCACTTATGAAAAAGTTCCTCAAACTTTTTTTCTCATCTAAATAAAGTTGAAACACATCTCTAGAAATTGTTTAACGAGATGGCACATGAAACTTAGGACAAATTCCAGATATAAAATCTTTAAATCCTTCACCCTCAACAAACCTAAAAGACAATTCATCAATAATAATCATTTTTGTCAAAGCAATTCTAGTACGTTTTACATCAAATGATACAACAACTAATTTATGAGTTGTTGTATCATCCTCTCCTTTTTGTGTTTGAAAACTTAACATCTTTTGTCCTTTATCTATTTCTTTAGGAATCTACTTACATAAATTTTTGAAGTGATATATCATTGAAGTAGTTTCATTCCTTGTGGGATGAGCAGTATAACTTTTTTTACAATAATGACATATAACTCTAGGATTTTCCACATCATAGGGCAAAATATATGAAAAAGGATTTCATATTTCTGACCTAAATTTTTTTGGTTTCTTCATATCAGATTTGTTATCGGGGTGAACATTACTTACTTCTATTCCTCTTTTTGAAGATGAGTCATTTAAATTCTGTGGTGGATGTTCCATTTTATTTAGATGAATTTCAGGTTCTATGTCTTCACTCATAGACATAGTAAAGTCTGTAAATTGACTTGGTCCAATAAACTCATGTAAATCATCACCTATATATATTAGTACATATTTTTAATATATTAAAATATTACTTATTGTACTTAATCAAAAATCATTTCAAAACTAAAATAATATAAGTCACCAAAGTGTACAAAGCTGGTAATTTTGTACAATTAAATGCTAATAAAAATTTTGTTTTTTATTATTTATCAACTTTTTCGATTAGTTACATTTAAAATATAATTATCTACATAAATATTTAATTTATGGTTTGTATATATGATATCAGGCGTTAATGATTTAATAATACAGTTTGGTATTCAGAAACTTTATGCAATCTATAACAATATTAATTTAAACATTGTTTATGTACATTTTAAAAATTAAGAACTAATATGATTTAATAAGAACCTATAAAATTTATATTATGTTTGGATTCCTAAAGATTAGTCCATGAAATTGCTAAGTGGTCTCTTTTGGAATCCAGAAAAGAAGTTTTATTGTACAAGATTTTCCTAATATAATCAACTTATTGTAATTATAGCTAGTATTATAAAATAAACTAATTATTAAAAAAGATTGATAAAACATGTATATCTACAACAAAAATTCATAGTGTAAATGCGTAATGCATATATGCAATGACGTGTCACTATTATACTCGATATTAAATTACAAAATTGAAATGTTGAAATAATTGTATAACTAATGTAATATATCAAGTTTCGTGAGAAAAAGCGTTTGTCATATTGACACGTAATAAATTGAAAAATAAATAAGTGAATCTAAAATATTCTTATAATCTCCCAATATCTTTACCCACCTGCCCAGTTAAAAAAAAGAAAAGAAAAAAACAGAGCTTCAAAACAGAGAAAAAATTGTAGTAATCAAAAGTTGGAAACATGGAATAAAAATCTTTAAAAAGTAAACAATTGTGATAAGCATATAAACTTGGATCTTATTTGTTTGTGATGGAGAGAGAGAGAGAGAGAGCATACACTACTACCCATGGTTTGACAGATTAATCAAAAACCGAGGAGAAGAAATATGCTACTAGCCACTCAATTACAGGTTGAGTGGTAAAATATTAATAGGCACGATAAGATTAGGAATTCATTGAAATTACGTTAGGGTAACATAAATTTCGAGTTTCTACTCATATTTGTAGTAAAATTAATCATGTTGTGATAGACGATTAAATTCTCTTGAAATAAAATATTTGTTTTTTGTCTAACTTATTTTTATACATGTTATATCGTAATTAACATAATTATTGTTAAGATTTGTTAGAATTTGAAAGAGAGATTAGCAAATAATGAATTGTGTATATTTATTAGGGTATTTATATATTTATATTATTTTATATATATAGTTGTTTATTACATAAGATGAACACATTAGAATACACCATAAATGACATAAAAGTAAAAGTATATTTATAGATCGTAGTTGAAGACCTAAGGTTCGGTGAGGCAAACAACCACGTAAGATTACTACAAAAAAGAGTATTTTAAGTTCAAAAATTGACTTATAATGAATTTAAAGTCGGTTCGGTATATAACTGACATTATTCACGTAGGACGTAGTATCGGTTGACAATTAGAACCGACGCTACACACGTGGATAAATTTTGTTCTCTTCTTTTTTTCTTAGACAGAAACTATTTCAAACGCTGCATAACTCTCAAAAACTCAAAACTTTATCCACTTATCCTCCATTCTTTCTCATTTTTCGACCACCTACAACCACCAATTCAACGCCAATTAGTGGTTTTCTTCTTCTCTAACTAATCTTTTAGATTCCCTATTTTTTTGAGCAAAATACTCAATTTTTTATACTCATTTCTCACTTACAAAACATAATTTTTTCTTCATTTCTTTTATTTTGTCACTTCATTTACTCTTATAAGTATTTTTATTAATAATACGCACTTATTATTCATATTTTTCTATTATTATGTGTTATTATTTATGTGTATAAATTATTGTATTATATAATTATGTTTGTATTATAACATTGGAAGAATAATATCATGATCTTGAATAACATAGAATAATATCATGATAATTTTTTTACTATTAATTAATATTTTATTTTTCAATTATTTGTATTATTTAAACTATTTATTAAACAGATTTTGTTTTTTTGCTATTATGTAGTAATCAAATACATGTTTCAATTTAAGTATAATAAAAAATGAATAAATTTTGTAAAAAAGAAAACAATTAACGTCGATTCACCGTGTGAATCGACTGTAATAATTCATTTTATAGTAGTGTAAACACAATATAGAGTAGGATTATCCCTTGAGCTCGGATTATGCTAAAACAATATCTGGACTTTGAGTGCTCAAACCGCCACTTAGTTAATCCTTATATCCAAACAATTATAAATTTATGTTATCTTAGTTCCTCAATTGATTTGATTATTATGAAGAATTGTCAAAAATTATAGTTAATTTGTCAAGAAATTATTTATTATTTTTAAAATATAATAATGTGATATCTTAGTCGTATAAAATTTAAGATTAACCTATTATTTTTGTAAAAGATAAAATACTTAATAGAAAATAGAGTGATAAAAAAGTTTAATTGATAAGAAATATATATCTTCAATTTTACCGTAAATGATGCAAATTTTTTTTTTCTTTTTTATCTATTGGTGCAATTTTTAACATCATCTTCTGAGTCGATTTTTATAAACCTGAAGCAAAACATGATTTTACAAAAATACATGCAAAACATAATGTGTTGCTTTAATTAACTTGATATTCTTATGTATTAAATTTATTTCCCATCATAATTTTTATTTTATTTTTAACTCGTTGTTTTATATATTTTTTATCATTTTTACATCAATTACATTCTTTTAATTAATATTAACATTAAATCTTAATAAAATAAGTAATTTTAAGCTATTAAATTAAAGGATTGTGATTTTTTTATCGGATCAAACTGAAAAATATAATCTCATATCACAATCTTATAACTTATTTTTTTCAAATTAGATGTAATTATGTAACTATTAATTCAAATATTTAATTAATATAAGATTAAATATATAAAATATTAAATTGATATGTATATATATAAACTTAAAATAATACATCTGAAATAAATCAAAATTGAAAAGAAAATATTTATTATATTATTATAGTGCGCGTGTGTGTTTATATTATACATATATTTTTATGCCTTTTTGATTACATTTATAATTGATGTTTATCTAGTGTTTTCTTTATTTCGCATTAAATGTATTTATTAAATAAAAATCTTTAAAAAAATATTAAGAAAAAGATAATACAATGACATTAATTATGACAAAATTATACCAAAATTTATTAATTTTTAGGTGAATATTACAAATCCACTAATATAAATATGAAATAAATGTCATAAATTGAGCACGTAAACACATATATACATATATTTTTGAATTATTATATATTTTTAAGTATTCATGTTCATATTTTATTAATCACAATTACTTTAGTGAATATCTAGTTATTCAAAAAAATAATTACATGTTTAATATGCTTAATTTTTAATTTTTGAAATTCTAATATATTTTTTAATAGTTAGTAGACTTAAAAATACAACCCAAAAAATAATATAATTTTATCATAATTAATTTTATTCTTCTACCCTTCATCCAAAATATTAGCTACTTTTTTTTAATTTGTATGTCCTATATGTTTTTAAGCTTATTTATTTGTAAAAATTATATATCATACAAGATAAATTTAAATTTACATTTAATTTTTAATTAAATATAATAAAATAATATATATAACATATATATATTTATATTTTTGATAAATATATATTAATAAAATGGTTTTTAATTAAAAAATTACTTAAAAGTTTTAACTAATTTTTCTATTAGTTAAACAAAATTTTAATTATTTAAATTTAAATAAAAAATATAAAAATTTGAGTAATTTTTATTTAAAATTTAAAATTTAATTTTTTATGTATATTTTATATAAAAATATAAATACGATAATTTATATGTCTTGTTTTATTGTATTTAATAAAGAAATATATTATTATGACTTTTTCACAGTTTATTTTTGTATATATTAAAAGAAGTGCTTATATATAGAGAGTGAGCACACACTAAATATAAGAAATTGATATTTTGAGTATAATAACATTTTTATAATAGTTAATTGTCTAATATGTGTCGTCATTAAACAAATACTAACGAAATAATATAAATAAAATAAGGTAACATTTGGTTTATAGAATAAAATTAAAATCTAAATCGAAATGAGAATAGAATGAAATGAAAAAGAAATAATTTTGTTTGGTTTGATCACTCGAATCAAAGAAGGAATCATTATTACAATATTTGGTTTACAATTTAAATGAAATGAAAAACATTATATATTACTTTAATACTTTATAATTAGTAAAAAATAATTAATATCATTTAATTATTTTTTCGTCAGTCAAAATACATTATTAAAATTATTATTTTTTAAATAATTATTACTTAAAAAGAAAATATAGTATTAAAATTATTATTTTTTAAATAGTGTTTAGGGTTTTGAAGTTTGAGATTTGGTATGTAAGGCTTAGGGTTATATTTGTGTGTTAATGTTTAGGGTTAAAATTATTATTTTTAAATAAGGTTTAAAGTTTTAATATTTGAGATTTGGGATTTAGGGTTTTAGGATTTGAGATTTAGGTGGCGTTTGGTTCGTGGAATGGAATCGAAATCGAAATCGGAATTGAATGGAATGGAAAGAAAACAATTTTGTTTGGTTTGACCACTGGAATCAAGCTCAGAATCAAGATTATAGTGTTTGATTTGCCACTGGAATGGAATGAAAAAAACTGTAAATGACCTTAATACCCCTACATGTTGTAGAGTTCAAATAATGTTATTTAATTATTATTTTTTCTTCAGACAAAATACATTATTGAAATCATTATTTTTATAAATAAGTATTACTTAATTAAAAATAAATACATTATTAAAATTATTATTTTTCTAAATAGGGTTTAGGGTTTTGAGGTTTGGGATGTGTGATTTAGGGTTTAGGGATTTAGCATTTGGGGTTATATTTGTAGATTAAGGTTTAGGGTTAAAATTATTATTTTCTAAAAATAGTTTAGGGTTTTAGAATTTTGGATTTAGGGTTTAGGGTTTTAAGGTTTAAGGTTTAGGGTTTATGGTTTTAGGATTTGGAATTTGGGGTTTAGGGTTTTGGGATTTATGTTTTAGGGTTTTGGGATTTATGTTTTAAGGTTTAGGGTTTAGGGTTTAGAGATTTGGAGATTTAGGGTTTAGGGTTTTAGGGTTTTAGGGTTTAGGGATTTGGGGTTTTGGATTTTAGGATTTGGAATTTAGGGTTTAGGGTTTTGGGATTTGGGATTTATGTTTTAGGGTTTTGGGTTTTGGGATTTATGTTTTAAGGTTTTGGGTTTTGGGATTTATGTTTTAAGGTTTAGGATTTTAGGGTTTTAGGGTTTAGGGATTTGGGATTTGGGGTTTAGGGATTTGGGGTTTAGGATTTAGGGTTTTAGGATTTGGAATTTGGGATTTAGGGTTTTGGGATTTGGGATTTATGTTTTAGGGTTTTGGGATTTATGTTTTAAGGTTTAGGGTTTAGGGATTTGAGGTTTAGGGTTTAAGATTTTGGAATTTTGGGTTTGAGAATTTGGGATTTGAATTTAAGGTTATATTATAGGTGAGGGTAAAATTGGAAAAAAAAGTTTAGATGAGGATGGAATACTGATTAACAAAGGTGGGAGGAGGAATTGTGATTCCTTCTCTTTTAGTAATCAGATTCCATTCCGCCCTCTATTCCGTCCAACCAAACACACAAAATGGAAGGAATCAATTCTGATTCCATTCCATTCCCTACAACCAAACGTGGGGTTAGTGTTTTGGGTTTATGATTTTGAGATTTGGGATTAAGGGTTTAGAGTTTATGGTTATATTTATGTATTAAGGTTTATGATTAAAATTATCATTTTTCTAAATATTGTTTAGGATTTTAGGATTTAGTATTTAGGGTTATATTTATGGGTTAAAGTTTATGGTTAAAATTGTTATTTTTTTAAATAAGATTTAGAATTTTGAGATTTAAAATTTAAGATTTAGTAATTAACGTTTTAGAATTTAGGTTATATTTAAAATTGGTGTAAATTTGAAAAAAGAAATTGAGATAAGAATAAAATTATGATTTTTTAAGGAAAAAAAAGTAATTATGATTTCTTAAATTGAAGAATCGATTACATTTAATTTCTATTTTTTAGTTAAATCAAACATAATTTCATAACATTTTTATAAATAGAACTCATAAAATGATTAACATATCATTAACCGTGTTTTATAAAATATAATTACCACTATATGAACGATCCATATTTTCTGCTGCTTTCCTCAATCTCACGTGATAATCTCTAAACTAGCCTCTATATATATAGATCCTCACAGTACTATATAGAGTACTATATATTATTATCATATATCAGCATTTAATAATAAAACCAAAAGAGTATCTATAAAGTAATCTATCGTTTTTTTACTTCTTATTTTATCTATTATATTTAATAAATTTATAATATAATATTATCTTATCTTATTTTATTTTATTTCATTTAATTTAAATTATAATTTTAATAATCTTAATTTTAAATATATCTTTTATTATTTTTATATTCATACTTATTTTATTTAGTTTCATTAAAAACAAATAAAATATCTTAATTAATAATATTTTATTATTATATCATTTTATTAAAAATTAAGTTAATTATAATAATATTAATTTTAAAAAATTGCTTAATTATCCTATAAAATTTAGTAATATTTCAATTCAATTTATACCTTTAATAAGTAATATTTAATTAAAAATTTCATTAGTTGATTATTATATTGACATTAATTAGTAAATATTTTATTAAAACCTTTCTTCTACAGAAAGCATCAAAGTTAATGCATTCTACTGATCCACAGGTGAAATCAATAACGCACTCAACTAAAATTTAAAAACAATTTATTATTAACTAATTTAAACTGTTATGTTAATTAGGTTGTTCAGCTCAATTTGCCACCTCCATGTGTTTCTTATATTATCAACAGCTGTATCATGTGGTCCAAGACTTTACCAAAGTTACAGATGGTATCATGTTTGTAATTAATTAATGGATTATAATCATTAAATTACTTTTAATCTGATTACACAACTGTATTTTTTTAAGGAAAATTTATAATATATAAATATATGATAAATTTTAATTGAGATATTATAATATTTTAAATTTACATGAAATAAAATTATAAAAATTCATAATAATCAAAATAATATTTATGATCAAATTAATTAATATTTAATATTAAATAAATTAAAATAATTAAAATTTATTTTAATAATAGTACCTAAAAAGTTTATAATTGAGTAATAATAGTATCACATAAATTTGTAATTCAATTTTTTTAGATTAGATAATATTTTAGTTTGATAAGTATTACCTTTGTATCACTCAATTTACGCTTATTTTTTAATAAAATTTAATCATATATCATAATATAATTTAAGTATAAAATTGAGTGATATTATCATTTCTATTTATAATAATAAGCTCATCGTTTTAAAGAATGCTTTAAGTTTTGTTTTTTTTCTTTTTCCGGTCCACAACACACTGCTCTCACTAATGACAGCAGCTTGCCTCTATGTCATCTTTTAGCCACGCAAATTGGCAAGCTAGCTGAGAAATGAACGTATCATATAATATGCATGTGAGTGCAAGCCATAAAGCTAAACCTTTTTTCTTATCTCATCATCTAACCCCCCATCTTGCACCTATCACGTTTATTGCATATGAAACTCCTTTTCATATCAAATTTCTCTACCGTTGTTTTTAATCGAATATAAGCCCTATATTATTATTTTTAAAGTGTTAAAAATATATAAATATTTTAAATATTATCTTTTATTAATAACTTCAAACTTGAATAAAAGAAAGAATAAAATCCTCTTCATAACTAGATTATATATGTAACAAAATATTTATCATTTATTAAGATTATTTAATATATTTACAAATATTTTTTATTAAATAATATTTAATGTAATTTTAATCACGATTCTAAATAAAAGAGTGAATCTTATCGCCTAATTTTACTCTTTACAAAGGGTGGTAAATAGTATCAATTATGTTGATTTATTTGACAATTGAGTAATGTAAAACTTAACCTATTAATAATTTTTTTTTTAATAAATATAATATTTTTATTATCTCTAACTTATTAATAAAAATATTTTTAATTGCATACGGATATAATAAAGTTAAAATTATCACAAGCAAAATTCAGATAACTTAACAAAGATTATGAATTTGTTTCAAACATATTATTTTTTTCATTTTTGTTTTCTTTCAAATCTGTTTTATTCTCAACTCTAGACGGTTAACATTATTCATATACAATTAAAACTTGATGAATGTTATAGGTAGAAAGTAGAGAGACTAGCTAAGAGACACCACATTGGCTCTTATTGATGTCCCCATGTGAGGAGAATTAAAAACCATAAGAAAACCATTTATTTAACGTACAAAAGAAAGAACCACCAATTATAATTATGAACAAGAGGGTAGAGAGAAAATAACCCTTCGATCTATCAATCACTCCAAAGTCCAAAACTTTGCACACTAAATTCTGAAAAACCCAATTCCTATAGATAAAGTAGTCAACAAAAAAATTTACAAAGATGGGGAAGAGAATAGAGAAAAATCCCAAATCTGCTCGTACTCTTCCATCTTCACCATCTCACTCGTTCTCTTCTTCTTCTTCTTCAGAATTTGAATTCACAATCTCTATTTCTCCACGTAAATCTTCCACACCTCTATGTCCAGCTGACGAGCTTTTCTACAAAGGCCAACTCTTGCCGCTTCATCTCTCTCCTCGCATTTCAATGGTAAGAACTCTGCTTTTGGCTTCCTCTAGCACATCTTCTTCTTCTGATTCCAACACTACAGCCTCTAGAGATTCAACAGAAAGCTCTGCTTCAAATGATTCTCACTCTTCTTTTAATAGTGAGCTTGCTCTGTTAGCTGAGTCTTGTGAGTCCTCTCCTCGGCCTAGCTCTGCTACTGAGGATGAAGAATGCAAACGGCCCCTTAATAACTCGAACCCACAAAACCAAATCCATAATCTTAATACCCAGATCAAGAAAAGCAAGTACTTTTCTTTATCAAGATTCTCATCTGTGTTCAAAAAGGAGGCTAAGAATAATCGGGACCCAGAAAATGTTTCTGGGTCCTCTGTTAAAAGAATGAGCTTTACTGCTAAAGAGGTTATAACGAAGTACTTGAAAAAGGTGAAGCCTTTGTATGAAAAGTTGTCACAGAAACAACAGCATAAAATGGGTGGCCTGATGACTGAATCAAAAGATAAGGGTCATACGACAATCAATTCAACACTTTCTTTGCCGTTGAAAACAGAGAGATCGGCTAAAGAAACGGAGCTTTCAGTTAAGAACTCGAGGAAAGAAAACAACGGTGGAGGTGGGATTTCTCATTCATTCTCCGGAAATCTGAGGTACCCAAGAAGAAGAAGCTGTATTTCTAGCTGCCCATCTTCGATTAGGTCGTCGCCGAGCCACTCCGGTGTGCTTTGCCGGCCAGGATTCACTGGCAAAGGAGGAGGAGGAGGAAGTGTATACTCTGCCGAAACGTCGTCAATGGAGGAGTTGCAGAGTGCAATTCAAGGTGCAATTGCTCATTGCAAGAACTCAATGATTCAGAACAAAGCTATGGTCAGTAATGAGATTTAAGGTGATAAACTCAGTTAGCTTGATCTCAAGTTTTAGTCGTCTCTGTTGTTATCTCTCTATGTTTGTTTCTAGGAGAATCTCAGAGAATTTTGAACCCTTTTTTTTTATCAAAGACTAATGCGAGAGATGGTACCTTTGGAAAAAAAAAAAAAAACAAAGACTGATTTGGATTTGGAACCAAAATGATAAATCGTAGTCTGTGAATGTTAGTCGTTGGAGTTTGAAATCTTTTTTCTTTTCTCTTTTTCTTCGTCGTTCTTTTTGTTTGTGTTCCAACCTTGTTTTCAACCCATTCTGTAACATAATTAACTTTTCTTTGTGTCAATGATTTGGCTTAAAAGGCTTTTAGCTTTTGCTGCTACGAATGATGATTCTGTATCTCAACTTTTTTTCTTCGTTCTTTTATCAAAAATATTAATAATTTTTATTACAACTGATTATCTATTTATATGCCAAAATTATTTAAACATCTCACGCATTTAATGATATATTTAATTAATGATAAATGCATTTTTATTTGTTTTAATGGCTCAAGTTTTGAACTTGTTTTGACTGTCGAGAATAAAAAAATAAAAGGACAAATAATAAATCAATAGAGTAATATAATTTTCTTTCTAAAATACACGTGATGTTGTCAATTTTGTCGATTAAGAGGTAAAATTATAAGATTAAAATATATAAATATATAAATAATAAAATAATATTAAAATCACTGTTCACGCATTTTATGCAAAGAAACGTTAACAAATAAATTAAATAATAAAATAAAATAATATGATAAAACAGTGTTATTAAACACTACTTCTAAAAAACCGTGTTACATGACAATTTGTAAATAAATAAGGGTGCTTGTATTTCAAATCCTCAAATGGGTATTATCACATTTATTTTATACAATAATATTAATGTTGTAGTATATATAATTAATGATAAATATAAATAATTTATACATTTGTATCATCAAATAATAAAGATTAGTACGTAAATATCATTACTCAAAATCAAAATATAAAATACTCATAAATTTGTATTTAAATTTAGAATCACATTAATCAACTTATGCTATTTGTTAAGCTTTTAAATAATTTCATTATTTTTATATTTATTTTATTAATTAAATTTAATATGAGTTTAAATTTGTTTAATACTCCACTTATCCCTGAATAAACAATTGGGTTGTTGAATTTCTTTGCAATAAATTTTATTAAGGATAAATAAATAATTTAATTAATCCATCTAAAATGAAAAAAAAACTAATATTATATTCAAAACAATATTTGATTAATAAATTTAATAATGGGATGAAATTCTGATTAAAAGGTATTTAATTTGATCAAATTTTAGATTAAAATTTGATTGAGATTTTATAATTTTTGTGTAAATAATTTACACCGAATCATATTAAAATTTTAAATAAATATATATTTTATTTTATTTTATAATATATTATATTATATTTAAATTTATATATAATATAATTATATAAATTATTATATTAACTTAAAAATAAATGAAAATTTGATTGACATTTTATAATTTTGGTGTAAACAATTGACATGGAATCATATTAAAATTTTAAATAAATATATATTTTATTTTATAATATATTATATTTAAATTTATATATAATATAATTATATAAAATTATTATTTTAACTCTTCATAATAATATAATAATTATTTAAGTATAATTTTTTTCTTAGTTTTGAATATAAATAATAAATAATAAATTTATCATATTTTATATATGATAATAATTTATAAATAAATTTTAACATTAATTTAATCTTACTCAATCTAAAAATATTTAATGTAATTGAATTCTAATTATTCATATCCAATGCATAGTATTGGATTTAAAAATCTTTAAATTTATTTAAGATAAATTCAAAATAATTAAAAAAAATTGCCATTTTGATTCGCCAATCGCTGCTAGCCTGCTAGAGCTTATAAGGGGCGACGTGTCTTACTATAAATAAATTTTCATTTTCAGCACTGACTTCCTAATCCGATGGTATTTAATTAATAGATTTTAATTTAATATTTAATTACAATATAAGAATTAGATGTATCAGTAACAGACATGGACTTCAATTTATTGCGTGATTCAAATTTGAATATTATAGATAGTCAATCATCTTTATGGATTGCTGGTGGGTGTTTATTGACCAGATTCATTAGTGGGAAAAATTATCGATATTTTCTAAATTAACTCACATTGACATACATCATTAATAATAATACTTTTAATTATATTATTAATCATATTTATATTATTTTTAAATAATATATATAATTTTTTTACCTATCCATTTAAAAAAAATTATATATATTACTTAAAAAATAATATAAATAAAATTAAAAATATTACTTACACTTTTATACCAATAATAATAATAGAGAATTAGGGATATAAAATTAGAGATATAAATGGATAAAAAAATGCATATCTTTTTTTCACTTTTTATTTTCTCCCTCTTATGTACCCTCAAATTTTTATATAGTTTAATTATTTATATATTTTTATTTTTAAGAAAAAAGTAGTAGAAGGATATTTACTGTGACAAAAATATATAAAAAGTTATTAATTGTTGGATGTGATATTATAAATTTATTAACTATATAAAAATATATAAGAAATAAAATAAAAATAACAAAATAAAATATGTTAACAGTTTTTCTTTTCTCAACGATAATTAATTTTTGATATTTTTTTATTTCTAAATATCTAGTATATTTTTTGCATAGTTAGTAAATTTTTATTACTTTTGTATGTTTTTATCCTAATGATTGTCTTATTGATACACTTTACTCTTATTTTAATTATAATTTAAAAATGTATTTTTTTATATTATAAAAAACATTATAACCATATCTTTAAACATAATAAATATATATATAGTTTTTACAGTACATGAAAAAAATATCCATGGGACGAAGGAAAGTTAAAAATAAAATTTTATTTATAAAAATGATTATATAATCTGATAAAATATACATGTTGTCCATCATATAATTATATGTTGTGGTGATTTCGTATTAATTAAAAATCAAATATAATCCCAACATACTTGACTTTTTATAGAGAGTGACAAAAATACTCTTAGTTAGATACATGTCTAACTAAACTAGACAAAATGATATGAGTTTGGTCAATCAGTAACCTTATTTGACGGAATCAAGTTAGATATATATTTAACTAAATTTGACAATTGTTTAATTAGTCGGATTTTGATCATATGATAACTTTATTCGTTAAAAATGAATTAAACATGAGTCCTTAAAATAAAATCTCTGATTTTAGTTGGATATATGTCTAACTCTATCGTATTAAGTTGAATATATGTCTAACTTTGACGTATCAAAATAGATATATGTTCAATTTTATTGTATCTAATTAGAGATATGTTTAACTCTGTATTCATTAAGATTATAATAAAAATGATAATACAATTAGATTATTATATTTGTATAACTTGTATAATCAAATTAATTTTATTTTTTATCTTTATTCTAAATGATAAAATTATAAAAATATTTTTAACTAATTTTTATTCTAAATGAATTATTTAAGCAAAAAGTAAATTAATTGTGCGATGAACTTAAATGAAGAAAATTAAAACTAAAATTTAAGTGGGTAAGTTTAATACAACTTAAAAATAATTTCATTGATAAAAAATGCTTGATCTGGCTAACGAAAATTATGTAATCTAAATAATTCAAATATATTATTAAGTCTAAATACAATTTAAATTTAAATAGTATAAATATACATGAACAAGTAATTTTAATAAAAAAAATTAAAAATAAAATATCATCTTATTTTACGCACACGATATGACTTGACACAGTTAATAGGTCGGTGACGACGAGTACATGAGTATCACATTTACTTAATTCCTGTAACATTTTACAAAAATAGGTGTTTTTGGGATTTAAACCAAATAATTAATCATTTTATATTTATATATTTTTTAAGTAATGTAAAATAACAATTTAGTGACATAAAATGATATTAATTATTTTTATAAAATTTCCCAATCTTAAACCGAAAGATTAATAACACATGAAAAAAGACATGCAACATCAAACAAAACAACGGGATATAATTTCCTTTTTTTCTTTTTTAAACAAAATATCCAGGCAGAAAATCATTTAATGTATATCACTTTTTATCTACTATTGAATGCATATCAAAAAGTGACCGGAAGATTAGTCGGTTTGAATTGAATGAGTTACTTCGAATCAAAATAGATTTTAAATACCTCTATTAACAATATTAACTCTCATCATTCTATTTTGTATTGCCATAATTAAGAAACATTGTGGTCGGAAAAAATAGGCCGGGAAAATGGCACCTTGAAAGGGAATATATGCCAAAATTTAATTGACCTTATTCTAAAGTTACTTCATTGATATCTTAAATTCTTAAAGTAATATATAATCTAATACTAATACTGACTTTAAATTAATTGATATTAAAATAAATACAACAAATTTTGATACAAAAATAAACTACCAAATAAACAGGCTGCATTTTATAGTAGAATAATATATACTTCTTATTAGCATTGAAAATGGCCGGATAATATTTGTATGAAGGTATGTTAATGTATAACTAGTATTTAAAAAAAAAAATAATAAGTAAACCGGTTGAATCATAACACGGGTGGGTTAATTATTGATGCAATGTGTATATATATATTTAATATTATTTAATAAATTAAGTATTAATGTTCTAAGGGATGATCACTATCTAAATTGAATTACGTATTTTAAGGTTTTTTTTAGAAATAAAACTGTTAAATAATGCATGTAGGTTTACTAAATTTGTATTTATTAACAAAAACGAACAATATCGTGAGTCTAATTTCAATGTAAGTAAACAGATTAATCGTTATGTATTAGTTTGTATAAAAGTCATGATCTTATTAGATCACGAATATAACACTATATTATTATTTATAAATTATAAATTTAAAAATATATAATAAAATAAATGTTTTAGAAGTTTTTTAAATTTATTTTATGCAATGTGACCGTAAAACGTAAATGTTGAATACACATAAAATATCGTTCTTTGTTTTTCAGAAGGTCTAAAGCTGTAGCTGAAAGAGACTGGGCATTATATAAAGGCATCTGAAAGAGAGGGCATATAGATTAATTTGAAGCCCCTGACGTTAACATCAAATTATTGTTTGGATTTTATTCTAAATTCAAACTCCACATATGGCATCTAAATAATCAAGAGACAGCTCACGTGCTAATCATATATATGATATAAAAAAAATGTGTTGTTTTAAAAAAAAAAAATCTGAACTTGATGATATACATATATCAATAATTATTTTTTTATTAGATAAATTACATAATATTTGGCTTTGTGTTTTTTGAAATAACAATAATAAAGTATAAAATAATATTTTTATTAAAAAGATAAATTGACGTCGTGATCGAGGTAGTGTGTGTTATTTTATTTTTGATTAAAATTATTTTTTTATTCAAATATGATAATTTTTTTTTACTTATATATGATTATTATTTTTTTTATTTAAATATAATCGTTATTTATCATAATTTCATATATTTTCTCAAACTATAAATAAAGTTTATTTAACTCTCAATTTATATAAATTAGTTTTATATACTAAATTATTTTTTTAGTTTTTCAAACAAACGTAAACTTTAGAAACCTAATATTTTGAATTTTATCAATACATTGAAATTACGAAACAAAAAACAAAGATTATTGACTATTTTATTCTAAGGATGACAGAATTGTATTTATTTATACAAGTTTTGACAGAGTCGCGAAACATCTTAAAAAGAATAAATTAATCCACAAATAAACTTAAAATTATTTATTTAAATATATTAATAATATTATTATTATATAATTTTTTACCTAGTTTTTTCAACTTAAATGAAGTAAGGGAAGTGACGGAGAAGGGTTTACCCATTTTAATTGTGACAGTGGGAGAGGGACTGAGAGAAAATGGGTGGACTTTTCGTAAGGAACATATTTTTTTTCTTTTGATATTTTGGAAATGTCCCCCTATTATTAAAATAAACAAGTGTCATGCAAAAAGATACATTATCAAATTATACTTTTGTTACACAAAATCTTTTTTTTATTATATATTTTTCATTTTACATTAAATTAATAAATTAATAATAGTCATATTTATATAACAACTTAATACATATAATATTATTTTATAATGTAATTTATTTTATTTCATTTCAAGTTACTATACAAATTATCATATTTTGTTTTTAACTTAATGTTCTATTAATTTAGACATCAGAAAATTCAAAAGTGCTTATCAATATTAAGAGCATTTTATTCGTTTTACATCCATAATCTTTAAAAATAAAAAAAAATCGAAACAATTTAAAAAAAAAAATCCCTATCAATCACCTAGTGTCTTGCACATGTTTTATAGCAAACTGCTCAAGCTCTCTGCAATCAAATCCATATGATTTATTTCCCAACTAATCTTTACTTTTGGGCTCTTATTGTATTTGTTAGTGGTCCGTTCACGATGGGGTTTTACTTACTCTTTAAAAAAAGTTACAACAGGGATTCAAAATTACGAAACTATCCTTAACAGTGATTAACTATTTGGAATTTGTTGTTGAATTAGATATATAAATTAAGGGAGTATTAAATTGAAATAAAATTAAATAATTTGAATATTTACTTGACATGAAAAGAAGTTTCAATAGTAAATTAATACTTATACGATAGTTTTAGTAATAAATTAAATGTTTGTCCACAAATTTTCAATCAATTAAGATCGTATTTTTTGGTTGTATGAAATTGATATCCTATTTTAAAAACTAATATAATCAAATTAAAATTAAATAATATTTATATTTTGTGTATATATTAATTTTTAAAAAATTATTATTTTTTATTAAACATTAAATTTTAATTTATTTTATTTGTATGGTTACTGGAATATTATAATGTTATTAACTTTTTTCTCATCATATATTGACTTAATTTTATATTATATTTAATATTATAATAGTACGAAATTGTAGTATTTATATTATTGTTATGATATTTATAATTTTACTATACCTTAAATACTTGTATTTTTATTTTTAATAAAAAATAAAAAAAAAGTATTTATAAAGAAAATTAATTTAGTTTGATCCATTCAATAATTATATTAAAAAATCCTTATGCTATATAAAAGTCATTGATACTAGTTTTTATAGTATTATAATTTAAAATGAATTGATTTTTATTGTATTTAAGTCATTACATTGCTATTTTTAATATAACTATAAAATTTGTGTTGTAATATACCCAAAAATAAATTAAAAATTGACATACATTTAAAATTAAAAACTATATTTTATGAGTTTACAAGATAATTTTGTTTTTTGAAAGAAAAAAAATACATTTTTTAAACGAAAAAGAATAGTTTAGGTATATTTAATTTTAACAAAAATGTATTTTAGTTTTCTACGTAATAGTTAAGCCACTAGAAGTTAATTATCTTTATAAAATGATCATAAAAATTTATTTTGTATTTGTATTGAATTTATATTATCCCATTATTATATATTTTATAAAAATAATAAATTTTTATAACTTTTTTTATCAATTTAGTGTACAACACCTAATAAATACGAATCTAATACAACTTTTTTGTTAAGGAAAACAAATTTAACAACTTTTTTCATTTTTAAAAAATAAAGATAAGTGGGTTGTTCTTGAACCAATCCATTCAATCACAACTATCTTAATATTTTTAATGAGTTAGTCCACCTCAAATATTCTTAAAAACTAATCCAAAATGGATTGGATTGAGTGATGATATTAAAAATATAATAAAATTTGATTCAATCAAATAATTTTATAATATTTTATTATTATTTAATATATTATAATATTTATTTAGGTTTTTTTAATCAAATATAAGTCACGTGTAACATTCAATTATTCATGCGACTATTCTTTAATTTATTTAATTGTTTATGCTTATAATCTTTACTTCTTCTTTTTATCGATTCCTATTACTTAATTTTAGTAATTTTTGATATTCCTCGCATCTTTATAAAAGAATTCCACGATTTTAATTTTGATTGGGATTTTATCATTAAAAAAAACTTTAAATTAAATTTATTTTATATTTTTTCTTGGTCAAATAAGCCTTTTGCTTGCTTTTAATTATTAAAATCATTTGATATTAATTTTTAACTTATTAGAATTTACAAACAATTGATTTTTATAATATTTAAGCTACTATAACGTTTTTTTTTATAATTGAGATACTTATGTTATCATATACTCAAAAATAAATCAAAAATGACATACTATTAAAAATAAAAACTATATTTTTATGGGTTACCAAAGAAATTTTTTTAAAAGAAAATAAGACATCTCTTTAAACAAAAAAAATGTAGTTTAATTATGTTTCTTTTTAACTAAAGTACACATTAATCCTATGCTTATTAAGTAGGACATCACATAAGTTCATTTTTTTTATAAGTAATAGAGTTGAGTTTTCTTATTTTTGTCTATTTTGTAAATATAATATAATTTTATAAACCTTTTTATAAAGTAAGCGGATTTGCTAATAAATACGAATATAAAATATATTTATCGAATTTTTTTCTTTTTAAAAAATGTAAGATGATATGGATTGTTCTTCAAACCAATCAATTCAATTACAATTAACTTAATATACCAACTTTTTTATTTTTATTGTGTTATTTAGTTTAAAAAATATTAAAAACTAATCCAAAATGGGTTGGATTGAACAGTGATATTAAAAGTCTAATAAAATCCAATCAAACCCAATTCAACTAAATAATTTTATAATATTTTATTTTTATTTAATAATGTTAAGATATACTCATAGACCGTTAACTTTTATACAGTGTGGGTCCTTAGGTTCAAGACGCGATTATCATTATAAAAAATACGGTCCTACATTGTATAAAAACTCCGGATCCACGAATATATTCTAACAAATAATATTAAATAAAATTGAAAAACAAATAATGTTAATATATATTAGGGTTTTTTCAATTAAATAACATTTATTTAATTAGGTTACTAACCATGAATTTATTTAATTATTTATGCACGTTATCTTTACTTAAATCTTTATATTTGTTTAATTGATTCTAATTACTTAATTTTGATAAGCTTTGATATTGTTAATATCTTTATGAGAAAATTTTGTAATTTTTTGTACATATTGATTTTGATTGAGTTTTTATGATTAATAAAAATTTTATATTAATTTTATTCTCTATCTCTCATCAAAAAAGCCTTATGCTTATATATATATATATATATAAGTCATTCAATATTAATTTTTACATTATTATAATTTACAGCTTCTTTTAATATAACTAAATTTTTTGTGTTATTATCCATCTAAAAATAAATTAACAATATCATACAATTAAAACTAAAAACTATATTTTATGAGTTTTTAAAGTAATTTTATTTTATGAAAGAAAAAAAGGCATATTTTAAAAGAAAAATAATAGTTTCATTTTATTTGCTTTTAACTAAAATGTGTTGTAGTTTCTAATATTAAATGAAATATCACAAGTCTATTATTTTTATCAAAAAAATCACATAAATTAATTTTGTACCGATAATGATCTTCACATTTTTGAATATTTTATAAAGGTGACGAACTTCTGTTACTCTTCTTATAAAGTTAGCAAAATTATACTGTTATATTTACTATGTATGAGTTTATTGCACATTTTCTTTGAGGTAGACTCGTTAGATTTTTTTTTTGTCCCTTTTTAACAAATATAATATGAGGAGAATTACATTCAATTACAACTAACTTAATACAACAATTTTTTATTTTTAATGAGTTGGTTTAGTTTTAAAATTTTTAAATTTTAATAAAACATGGGTTAAAATCCAATCAAATTCAATTCAACCAAATATTTTTATAATATTTCATTTTTATTTAATATATTATAATTTTATTAAATAAATAAAAAAACGGCGTTAGCATATGTTAGGGTTTTCTCTCTCAATCAAATGCAAGTCATACGTAACATTTATTTAATTAGTTTACTATTCTTTAATTTATTTAATTGTTTATGTAAGTAATATTTACTTAGATCTTTACATTTATTTAATTGATTCCTATTACTTAATTTTAATAAATTTTGATAGTCTCGTATCTTTATGAGAAAATTTCTCAATTATTTATATATATTAATTTTGATTGATTGAGATTTTTTAATTAATGAAAATTTTAAATTAAGTTTATTGTCTCTTTTTTCTAGATCAAAAGTTGGGCTTATATATATATAAGTTTTTAAATATTACTTTTTATAGTATTAGACTTTACCATGAATTAATTTTTATAGTATTTATGTCATTACGTTACTATTTTACAAAATTAAGAAACTTATATTATCATACATATAACAATAAATTAAAAATTACATACATTTAAAACTAAAAACTATATCTTATGAGTTTACAAGGTAATTTTGTTTTTCGAAAAAAAGAAAAAAATACATCTTTTAAACAAAGAAAATGATAATTTAAGTCTATTTTTCTTTTACAAAAGTATACTTTAATATACTATATATATTAGGTGAAAGAGTACAAGTTTGCTACTTAAAAAAAAGATTATAAAATTTTATTTTGTACATTATTAAACTTGTGCTCTTAATTTTATACATTTTTTAAAGATAATGAAATTTTATTACTTTTTTTTTTTTTTATAAATTGAACATAATTATAATACATCACTAGTCTAAAACACATATTTATAAGAGGATAATAGATTTAGATGACTTGTTATACTTTAAAAAAAATATAAAATGACTTAGATTATTCTTGGAATCAATTCATTCAATCACAACCAACTTATTATATTGATTTATAATCTTAAAAATTTGATAAAACCTTAGTGAACTAAATAATTTTATAATATTTTATTTTTATTTAATAAATTATAATTTTATTAAATAAAATTGAGAAAACAAATACTGTTAAAATTTATTGGGGCTTTTTTTTTTCAATCAAATGTAAGTCACGTGTAACATTTATTTATTCAAGTGACTATTCTTTAATTTATTTAATTGTTTATGCATATGATGTTTACATTTATTTAATTTTGGTAAGTTTTTATATTCGTCGTATCTTTATGACAAAATTTCACAATTATTTATACATTTTAATTTTGATTGAGATTTTATCATCAATGAAAACTGTAAATTAAGTTTATTCTCTCTTTTACAAGGAATTAGTTTTTACAATATTTAAGCCATTACAATGCTCCTTTAATAATGTAACTAAATAACTTAGTATTATCATCCACCCAAAAATAAATTAAAAATGAGATACTGTTAAAACTAGAAACTATATTTTATGAGTTCAAAAATTTTGTTTTATGAAATAAAAAAAAGAGACATCTTTTAACAAAAATATATTTTAGTCTCGTATTTATTAATTGTGTAAACATAAATCCTATAACATTGTAAAAAGTATTATAGAATTTCATTTTGTATAGAGGATAGACTTATAATTTTTTATTTTATTTATTTTGTAAAAATAATAATTTTATATTATGATTTTTATAAAATAAACATATTTATATTATATTAATTAATAATTATGAATTTAAGATATATTTTTACGAATTTTTTTCCCTTTTTAAAAGGATAATAAGATAAGCCGTGTTATTTTTTAAACCAATCCATTTAATTACAACTAACTTTATACGTGGATGCTATACGTTGAGTGAGCTAGTCTGGTTTCAAAATTCTTAAAACTAAGTGATAATGAGTTGAATTGATTCTTGGCATTTAAAATCCAATCAAACTCTATTGAACCAAATATTTTTATTTAATATATTATAATTTTATTAAATAAAATTGAAAAAACAAACCTCGTTAGTATTTGTTAGGGCTTTTTTCCCATCAAATGTAACATTTGTTTAATTATTTGATTATTTTTACATTTATTTAATTGATTCTTATTAATCAATTTTGGTAAGCTTTGATTGACAAAATTTCACAATTATTTATAAATGTTAATTTTGATTGAGATCTTGTCATTAATGAAAATTTTAAATTAAGTTTATTCTCTATTTTTTCTTGGTCAAAAGAGCCTTCTTTTGCTTTATATATTTAAGTCATTCGATATTTGTTTTTACGGTATTAGAATTTAGAAGGAATTGGAAGCCATTAAAGGTATGCAATTACTATAACCTCTGTAGTTCTTCAAATATAGTTTTCTTCTTTTTCTATAGTATTGCTATAACCTCTGGAGAATTAAAAATAAAATTATATATGCAAAGGTAGATATAACATGTAATTAAATAAAAAAAATATGTTGATTATTATTATTATTATTATTATTATTTCTGTAGATTAAAAAATGGTTCGTGGAAAGCAGAAGATGGAACTCATAGCCAATGAAAAGACTCGGAAGACAACATTTCAGAAAAGAAAAAAGGGTCTAATGAAGAAAGCTTATGAGTTTTCTACTCTCTGTGATATTGATGTCTGTGTAATCTTATATACCCCCGATGATCTAAAAGTTGCAAAAACTGAATCTCAATTCCATACCACCTGGCCTTCAAATCCCATTGAAGTCAAACGTATTATTAGCAAGTTTGACTTTATAAACAAACACAAACCTACCAAGATTAATGCCTGTGATGTGTTTGATATATTATCTGAAAGAAAGCGAAGGGTTGCTGTTGATATTTCAAAATCACGCAAGGCCTTTTATGCTTCTAAGTACCCAACTTGGCATGAAATTCTCAACCATTACTCAAATCATCAAATGGGTTTGCTTCTGAATAGATTAGATTCTGACATTGAAGCTTTGGGAAGATTAATAGATTTCAAGAAGGAAGTTAAGGAAGCAATAAAGACAAGTACTTGTTTAGTTTCTTCAAATCAAAACAGAGTAGATTTTTATAAACATCAAGTACTATTTCACAATCCTTCTTATATTCAACATCCTATTCATAATTTCAATCACGTACTTGATCATTCTGATTTGAATCAAACTATGCCATTAACAAGTGGTGGTGATCAAACCTTCAATTATGATCCAACGGCTCCTTATATTCAACATCCTATTCATAGTTTCAATCATGTACTTGATCATATGCAACTTTTGCCTTCTTCTGATTTGAATCAAACTATGCCATTAACAAGTGGTGGGGATCTAAGCTTCAATTATGATCCAAAGGCTCCTGGAGTTTTGATGGGCAGTGCTTATATGCCTATGATGTTAAATAATGGGGCTAGTACTTCTGATGCAAATCAACAGTATTTTGGAATGCTGGATTCTGCAGTGAACTACAGTCAGTATCCTATTTTACCTAGTATTTCAACTCAACAAATGCATGATGCTGAAGGGAATGACTCTAGTTATATATATTAATTAGGGTAAAAAATATCTACATGTTTTGAATCAATTTCTTTTTTATTAAACAGTATTTAGTATGATTTTAACCTCTAATTTGAAATAATAAACAGAGAATATTAGGTGAACCACTATTTTGAATCATTGGTTTTCCTGCCTTATATTTGCTTTTTTATGCTAGTGATATTGTGTTTATATGTAGTTGTTATTTATGGATTATTTGTAAGTGAATACATACTATACAGTTATATCGTGTTTTTTTTTAATTCCTGTTTGATATTTAATTAGCTGTAAGGTTTTCAATTGGATTGATGGCCTTGGTGGGTTATAAGTACCCATAGATACACATTTCAATTGGGATGTTCATCTAAATACACGTGACAAATTCAATGTTTGTTTATTGATTTTATTTAAATAATGACACTGAATTAGTATTATTGATTTGATGTACTATTTTTAACAATAGTGAATTTCTCTTTATTTATGAGCATGGTGCTTGAGCTTGTTTCAAACAAATACATGTTTAACAAGTTTTTTATCAAATGTATTTAGTATAATTTGAATCTATACTTTAAAAAAAGTTTAAGCAAGTGATATCATGTAAATCACAAAATTACAAATCATTATCTAGCAATAACATTCACAATTTTGATAATTGAGTAGAAAGCTTGATAAAAAAATTGTACTTAAAATATAAGAGTTTGAGTATTGTTATAAGTATTAAAAATATTTGAAGTATTACTAAAACTATTTTCACAGCAAACTTTTAGTTGTGGTGGTGCCCAAGCTTTTAAGTGTTATATTTCCAATAATTAGGGAAAGTGTCAGGTAACATAGTGGCGCATTAGTTATTCATTTTTATTCATGTTCTTTAAATTTTTTAATTTAATAGCATAATTTATTAAGTGATTCATACATTATAAAATTGAAATAATAATCTCTATTTAATTTAAAAAAATTTACATGTTGGATGTATATGGTAAAAATTTCAGGCATTATAAAATTGAAACAATAATCTCTATTTAATTTGAATATGTTATTAAATTAGAACACTAAATAATATGTTTGTTACGTACTATTAAAGATCATGATATAATAATTTTTATGTAAATCAAATCCTATTATATATTATAAAAATAGTATAATTATGTAAAATTTTAATAGAACGTGAAATTAAGTTCTAAAACGTACTAGAAACATAACTTAATCTATCAGAATTTTCAATTACAAAATTATGTATCTTTATTTCTGACATAAAGGCTTTGATTCGGTCATGATCAAACAATTTCAATTAGTCAAATGCAGTTCTAAAAAGATAATATAACGAAGAAAAAAATAGTTAACTTTGATTATTATTACTTTTAATTTTTTTTATGCAAATAACAAAAACTCTGTTTCCTAACTAAAAAGTTTCAAAGATTTAAATTCTAAATTGATAAATAATTTTTATTGGGTAATTTGTGAAACACATGTACTACATTTTACTTAGTTTAAATTTATAAATTTTTTTCATGGGTTTAAAAAATTTAATGATGAATTCAGTGGTTTAAAATAAATAAAAAAAATAAAGAACGAAAATTACGTGTGGAAGAAAAATAAGAAAGGACCATATGCTTATAAACAGAAAATTGCATCCATTGTAGGAAAAAAGAATTCATTCACATTTAAAATAAATTTCATAATTTATAAATGTTTATATATTTCACTCAAGTTAATATTAAAATTCGTGACTAAAAATTAATAAACTTATTGAAGTAGTTATTGTAACATTAAATAAAAATAAAATTGGAAAACATTAAATATATTTATCATTATTATCTCATCCTTATTTAATCATACCAAAAATATAAATTAATTTTTTTTATTAATTATTACGCGTTTCATTAAATTTAATAATTAATCTATTTATGATAATAAATAAAAAAACGTACACATGGAAGGAAAAAAAAAATTAGGGACGTAACTTAGTAGGAATATCTTAATAAGGTGATGATTAATAGTTGATCCAAGAGAATGATAACCCATATTGAGACCTTAGACACGGGACTAGACACTTATTGGAGGCAACAATAGGGAATTTTTTTACAACGGATAAAAGCCTGATGGAGTAAATCTTGCATGGAGGAAGAAAGCCTATCGGTGGTGAACTTCTTTTTTCGGGATAAGAAACAATGATGTTATTTGAGGATTTAAGTATAGGGATATATAATATTTATCATATTTTTGTTTTAATTTTAAATATATATCATTTAATATAATATTTTAAAATTATTTGAAATCTTCTGTTAATACTTTATACATTTTAATAACTAAATTATATTAATAATTTAGACTTTAATATGTTTGTTTTATTTTTAGTTTTTAATTAATTAATTTAATATGTTTATGTATAAATTTTATTTTACTATTTTAAATAATTTTACTAAAAATTTATAATTAAATGTTAATATGAATGTTTTAAATTTTTGTACTATATAATATGATAGTAAAAAAAATTATTATTATTTTTTAAAATTATATATTTTAATTATTAAAAATGTTAATTTTTATTTATTTTTAAATTGATGCGATTCATCGTTTAGTTTTACTTTCATCAAAATTGGGTCACATTTGATATTGGGTCAAATGGGCCGTATAACATAAAAACCCATTCACTTCTCACATATAAGCTGCTCTTTCTCTCACTCCCAACACTGGAACACATAACAAACTAGGGTTTTAGGTTTGAGATACACGCCACCCCAAATCATGGCGGCCGCAATAGAGTCGGTTCAATGCTTCGGTCGAAAGAAGACAGCTGTAGCAGTCACCTACTGCAAGAAAGGTCGCGGTTTGATCAAGATCAACGGTTGCCCAATCGAGCTTGTGGAACCAGAGATTCTCCGTTTCAAGGCCTACGAGCCAATCCTCCTTTTGGGGCGACACCGTTTTGCTGGAGTTGACATGAGGATTCGCGTTAAAGGTGGTGGGCACACCTCTCAGATCTACGCCATACGACAGAGCATAGCCAAGGCACTTGTTGCCTTTTATCAGAAGTACGTGGATGAACAGAGCAAGAAGGAAATCAAGGACATTCTTGTAAGGTACGACAGGACTCTTCTTGTCGCAGATCCTAGGCGCTGCGAGCCCAAGAAGTTTGGTGGTCGTGGTGCCAGAGCCAGGTTCCAGAAATCTTACCGTTGAAATCTGCAGAGCCTTTGTTTATCGATTTTAGGTTGGTGTTGTTTTCCAATTTGATCAATGTCTCCGCTATAAGACTCTCTCTCTTAAAATCTTTAAGGGATTATATTATGTGTTCAATTTTGTTTGAATTATTCTCTACCTGTTTTGGATATTGATCGTTTTGATCTTTTTTATCGGTTAGTTTCTGATATTTTCTCTAAAAGTTTAATAGCTTATTTTCTATATGCTAGTCTTTGGATTAGGCTGTCAATTTTGGCCAATGAACACAAGCAAACACAACTAATTGTTTGTTGTGGAATCGACTGCTAATTAGCTTTGTTATAATAAACATATTACTTTTATTTTTTTTATTAATTAAAAATAAATTGAACATGTGAATATCTCCTTAAAACCAGATGACAAACACACAGAACACGCATGATCGGGAATAGACACCTTTTTTTTAGCTAGAAATTGATGCATAATTTTCTTTTGTATTCTTTTGTTGTGTTTTGGAGAATCATCTTGCTGCTCACTGTATGTGTTGCTGTTATTGCTAAGTAAGGTTAATTTTCTCATGCTATTAGGTTTTCCTGAAATTTTTATATGTAAAACAAACACTCTAACGAAATAGTTGCACTAACACTGCATATAAATTAGTATTGAATATCACATCACTTATAATCTAAACATGTTATTAAAAGTTATGCATGTAACTTATTCATCAGACTAATGGCTTAACTGCTTCTAGTAGAAAGTTACATGGTACCTCTTCGTTATAGTAAGAATTTGTCTCACTAGTAAGTTGGTTTTAATTAAGCTTTCCCAGGGAATTCAAGTATATTCCTGGTCAAGGTTTTAAACAGAGCTGGTTGTTTATTGGGTCAGAGTACATGTTTTTAATTTTATTTAGTATTTGGTGTCGTTGCATACGAGTCTAGGATGGATCGATACTTTTGCTTATCAAAGGTGACATTTTTCTGCAACACAAGCAACTCATCCATTCATCTATTTTTTTTTCTTGCAAATTTTAAAGCTCAGAAAAACAGAGAAAAGATTTGTTAATAAAAACTATTAAATAATATAAAATATTTTGAAGTTTGTTCTTAATAAACCAAATGATATTTTTTTAACAATCAAAAGGACTAAATAACACCGATAGAAAGCAAATGATTTAAGGGACATCTAAAGCTTAATCAAAGTGATTATTATGAACTTTTACCCTTTTATTCATCCTTTTTTGGGAGCAATTTGTTTTTCTTATGGTTATTGTTGTTTTCCTTGGATTGTTCATAATTATACATTGCTTAGAAGTACTTGATAATGTATATTTAGTGGTTTGAGAATTTCCATTACATCTATTGATGATGGTTGATTATGTCATGTCTCATTAATTGAGGATGTTGTTAATTCATGATGTAAAGGGATGTAAAATGGGTTATCATTAAGTTAGTTACATCTCAATTAAAACCTATCAAATACGATCCCAATTTGCAGTGATAATTTCATCTGTGTACCAAGAGAAATCAATTTTTTTTCAATATAAACGTGAGCTAGAAATTGATAGAGAGATCTTGATCAATTAAGAATTTAGTCAATTGTCCAAGTCAGCTGCTGCTTTCATTTAATTTCCTGCTATAGATTCTTTTTAACTCTCTTTTTTCTTTAATCTCTCTATAGTTGGGCATAATATAAAGAATTCCTAAAGGTTACAAAGTACTAATGGGAGTAGCATTACAAAGAATTAGCTATATACCTTAACGTTATGGGATACTAGCTTTTCACACGATGCTATTTCTCCTCCACTGGCTCTCTCTCCATTTTTCTTTCTTTATTTCTTTAACTCTTTCTCTCTCTTTCTATTGCTATCGTTGTCGGCAGAACGTGAACTTTTGATATCAAAACTAGAAACCCATCCAACCAGCAGCCCGTCTGCTTTGGCTGATGCAGGCCTTATGACTTCCAAATTTTTTTAATTGTTTTTTAGTTTAAATAGTAGAGATTTCTATTTTATCCCAAATATATCCAATTTTGAAAAATTAGACTTTTTCGAATTACTGAACTAACAGATTTAATTCTCTCCTTATCAGTACCTACTGTTAGTATTTAAAAAACTTTCCAGCATCCTGTATAAACTTTTAGTTGGAAAGAATGTTTTTGTACTATTACAATGGAGTTTAGCACAAAAATCGCATAAAGATTTAAGAGAATAGATACAATTAATACACAAAAATGTATTTTTTAATTTGCTTAGAGATTGATTTTTTCCCGTAAAAGTTTTTTAACATTTCAGTTTTTTATGGTTGCTTTTTGAACTAGTTAGTCTAAATTCCAACAAGGGAAATGAGTGTATATTATTTATTATTTTTAGAGATATTTTTTACCATATAGATTTTTTTTTTTTTTTTTTAGAAAAAAATTATATTAACTTAAACTATCACATAATCACATATTTTAAAAATAATAAATAATTTCTTATATTATAATATTACAGGACAATTTATATAAGCAGTGGTAGCTTTGGAAAGATTAATTCTATTTGTACTAAGGAAGGGATGCATTCATTGATTAGAAGAGCAAGCCTTTCATCTAACTTTTTATAAAAAAAAATTGTTATAATATTTATAAAATTATAAATAAATTAATGCATAAAATAAAATTATACTCTATTTTAATTTTTAATTTTAAACTTTAATATTAAATGTATCAATAAAATTTAGTAATTTTAATATATTTTTAATTAAAAATAAATAATAACTAAAAAATAAGTGCATCTTTTGAATTTATATATATTTAATATTTTTTTTAATAAAAATATATAAAGGTAATGATATTGATACTAAACTAATTTATTAATTATAATTTTATTTAATAATAGAGATAAAATAAATATTTTATATAATTTTATTGTGATAATAAAAAAAAGTTTTAGTATTATCATTATGATATGTATCACCTTTACAAATTCCTTTCTCATAACTTTAATTTAAAAAATAAATGACATTGCGCTATATTATTTAAAATGTATTATATATTTGAGAGATATAAATCTTTTATTTTTAATTTTGTTTCCCTAGTCGTTTTGCGTTTCATCCAAGCTAAGGGTGGTTTGGTCTTTTAGTTTTTTGAGAATTGAATAATCAATCAACTCCTATTCGCTCAATCAAATTCAATGCCAATCCTTCGGAAGAAACGATCTGGAAAAACCCTAATTAATGACGGCTTGAAGGTAGTTTGGGTTATGAAAAGAAGAAAATTCATAAAAAATAAAAAAATAAAGGTAAATTTGGGATAAAAAATAATAAGATAATTATGATATAACTTTGTAATAAAAACTAATTAAGTGTAATGTAGTAATAGCAAAATTTATTATTACAATTGTATATTTTTAAAATTAATTACATTATATATTATTATAAATTATTAAAATTATATACTTCTTGATTTTAGCCATCCTTTCCAGTTGAGTAATTGTAGTTATATTTATTAGGCAGTAATTCATTAATGTCTTACAATAATTATTGTTATTATTATAATAAATAGTAAAAATATATAAAATATTTATTATCATAAAATAAAATTATTATAATAATAATAATTATGATATCATCGTACTTATTTTATTTTTAAGTATAAATATAATTATTAAATTAAATTTATAAATTTTTATAAACCATATATTTTTTTTAAATGAAACGATTGTATTCCAAAATTTACTTTGAATTTTATAATATTTATAAACATAAATATAATTATTAAATTAGACGAAATTTATAAATATTTATATAAGAGGTTATTTATTATTTTTAAATGAGAGGATTATGATACAATTTAAGTATATATATAATTATTTAATTTAAATATAATTATATTAAATTAAATTATAATTAATTTAATCGTTATAATAAATTATATAATATAATAAAAGAAATTATTCATGCATATTTTAGTAAAATAATTTATATTTAAAATATTTTTTTATTAAAAAATTATTTAAATTAATATTTATTATTTTATTTTTTTAAAATTTTAAATTAAAATATTATTTTAAATTTAATATATAAAATTAAAATACACAATTTTATAATTAAAAATTTAAATAAATTAAATTAAATATTAAGTACAATTTTAAACCCATATTTTCTAATTATATTAAATTTTTATATAATTAATTATATTAAAATTATAAAATATGGTGTTGTCTTTTTCAGTTTGTGTTAGACTTGGACACATTGTCTCGTCTCTCCCTATTTCTCTATTCCTTTTGAGTTGTGTCATCCACCATTTGAGATTCAGAGTTCGGCTAACTGAACAGTAGAAGCATTTTACCCAAGCACTCAATAAAGAAGTGGTACCCTACTTTTTATCTCCCTCCCTCTCTCTCTCTATTTCTCGATTTGTGATTCTAGGGTTCACTTTTCTGCATCAAATTAACTTTCCCCCCCTTTTATTTCGGTTATTTCTTTTGTTTTTTCCTCTTTATTTTTTCTATTTGATTACTCTGCTACATTTCACCTTTTTGAAGGAATCTAGGATTTCTTCTGGTCGTCTTCGATGGGTTTGAGTTTTTTTTTTTGTTTGAATCAGAATATGGATGAAGTTCAACTTACAACTAAGTCACAGATCTGTCCTATATATATATTTTTAGATTGTATTTTGATAGTCATTTTAACGGTTAAGGAAAAAGGATCCTTTTACAGTACTTGTGAGGTTCCGCTGGAAGTTGAGTTCTTATGGGCATGAGTAGTTTCCCTGACAATAAATCTTTTCTTGGGTTTATGGGGTGTTTTTGTTTTTTATTCATGTAAATCTGTAATGGTGGAAGTTTATTATTTGGATAATCAGTTTTAGTTGACAGTTGAAGGTTTAGATATAACAGAGCGGAAGTCTGTGTTATTAGACTTTAATGATAGTAAATAGAAACAAATGTGTTGATAAGTATAAATTAGTGGGTTTGGTGCTGGGCGAGTCTGGTAGGTTTAGTGATATGAACACTTCAGTTCCAAAATTCTTTGAAAAATGAGATAACCTAAAGTTCATTTGGTACCACTCTGGGAACCAAACCAGTTTTGACGAAGGAGGTTAAGGATATCGGCATATATGACTGGTGGTGGAAAGTTCTCAACTAGAGTAATTTGTGTTAGTCAGTGAATCTAGTGGACTGGAGTGTCCATATGACCAAACTTACCACAGTCCTAGGTATTTTTTCCTAAATTAGTTAGTCTTGTTTGTTGGATACATTACAAGATTGATGATGACTAGAGCCACTAAGGGGCGCTTATAATATTAAGAGGATGAAGTCCAGTTGATCTTTCTTCTGTGCGACAATAGCATGGAAAATATTGAACTACATAAGGGTGATGTCTGTTGTGTGTTTCGTTTTGAGTTAGTAAAAGTATTGAACTACATAAGGGTGAATTTTGTTTTACTTACTGGCCTAAAAATGAGCGTGGAAATATTACCATCTTCCGCTTTATATTTCTACCATTACATAGCTGTTTTGCTGTACTTGGAAGGGAAGGGAAGGAAAGCTTGCTTGTTACATAACATAGAGGAAGAACCAGTTAGCTTTGCCTCTTTGTTTAGTATTATAGTATATGCATTACAGTTTAGGTCACCTATACTTCTGTTGTTTGTGAAAATTCGATTGATTGAGTAGTTTCAAAAAGAAATAGAGAAGACCCTTGAATCTTGATTGTCTCGGGTTTTTCTTTATTTGCCTGTTCATTTGTCCTTTTCAGCACACATTTTTCTTCCTCAATCATATGAAATCTGTTGTAAACTCAATTTTTATTTCTTAGTTACATACCAATTCTTTTTTGTCCTGTCATATTTCATTCTAGCTTTGTGCTGTTGTTTGTACATCCATAAAGATTCTTTTCTTAAATTGCCAAAATTATGTAGGATATTTTTCACAATGGATGCAACAACTCTGAATTCACAGTACCGGCCATTTTCAATTAAGCTATGGCCTCCTAGTCAAAACACCAGGCAAGTTCTTGTGGAGCGAATGATCAACAATCTGACGACTAAATCAATTTTCACTGAGAAATATGGCAGTTTGAGTAAGGAAGAAGCTGAGAAGAATGCAAAGCACATTGAGGATGTTGCTTTTTCCACTGCAGACCAGCACTATCAAAAGAAACCGGATGGTGATGGAGGTTCAGCAGTGCAGCTTTATGCAAGAGAATGTAGTAAGCTCTTGTTGGAAGCACTTAAAACCGGTTCTTCAAACACGAAAGAGAAGGTTACTTTGGGTAATATTGATGCATCCCATAAAACTGTTTTTGATATATCAAAAGGCCAGCGAGCCTTCCTTGAGGCTGAGGAGGCCAAGGATCTTTTAGTGCCGTTGCAAGAGTCTGGAAACTCATACTCCAAGATATGTTTTAGCAATAGAAGCTTTGGTGTGGAAGCAGCACACGTTGCACAGCCCATTTTGGCTTCCCTTAAAGATCAATTGAAAGAAGTGGACCTATCTGATTTTATTGCAGGAAGAGAGGAGAAGGATGCTCTTCAAGTCATGAGTATATTTTCCGATGCTCTGAAAGAGAGTGTCTTGAAGTCTCTGAATCTCTCAAACAATGCCATGGGTGAAAAAGGTGTGAGGGCATTTGGATCACTTCTTCAATCACAAATGCAGTTGGAGGAACTTTATCTAATGAATGATGGCATTTCCGAAGAAGCCGCTCGAGCAGTTTGTGAATTGGTTCCTTCCACAGAGAAGCTTAGAGTCCTTCAGTTTCACAATAATATGACAGGAGATGAAGGAGCATATGCTATTGCTAAGATTGTGGAACACTCTCCTCTGTTGGAAGATTTCCGTTGCTCTTCTACAAGGATAGGCTCTGAAGGAGGAGTTGCCTTGTCTAAAGCACTAACCATATGCACTCATTTAAAGAAGCTTGACTTGCGGGACAACATGTTTGGTGTAGAAGGTGGAATAACATTGAGCAAGACGCTGTCCAATCATGCAGATCTTACTGAGGTTTACCTCAGCTACTTGAATCTCGAGGACGAAGGTGCCATTGCTATAGCCAATGTTCTCAAGGAATCAGCTCCTTCACTTGAAGTTCTAGAAATGAGTGGAAATGATATAACAGCTGAAGCTGCTAGTGCTCTAGTAGCTTGTTTAGAAACAAAGAATCATCTTATCAAGCTAAATTTGTCCGAGAATGAACTCAAGGATGAAGGTACTATCCAAATCAGCAAGGCATTAGAAGGTCTCTCACAGTTAAATGAAGTTGATATGAGCTCCAACTTGATAAGAAGAGCTGGTGCTCGTGTGTTGGCACAGGTTGTGATTCAGAAACCTGATTTTAAGCTGTTGAATATCGATGGTAATTTCATCTCTGAAGAAGGCATTGATGAATTGAATGAGATATTCAAGAAATATCCTGACATGCTTGGATCCTTGGATGAGAATGACCCTGAAGGAGGCGATGATGACGAAGAATCTGCAGAGGTTGAAGATAATGAGGAGGAACTAGAATCAAAGCTGAGAAACCTTGAAGTTGGCCAGGAATAAAGGTTCTCATCATACATCCATTTTAAGGAAGTAGTTTATGGCGAGTCACAATCGATTGATATGTATTCACTCTAGATCTAATGAGATTGTTTAATCTGTCTTATCATTTTATCTTGTTTGGAGCGCAAATTGTAACCATCATTAGAAATCTTGAAGAAGATGCGGCTCTAGGTGTTGCTCGAGTTGTTATTAACATGAGTACGAAAATTGAACCATGGTTTAAATTTTCTGTTTCTTTTTATTTTTGCCACCATGACTATTATTCAAAGGTATAATTTTTTTATATTTTTACGCAATATATAAATTTTTATTAATAGTTATTTTGTATAATACAATTATTTTTATTACATTAAGGATAACAATATTACTTATTTAATGAGTTTTTAATCAATTTAATTATCAATAAATTATATTTTTTGAGGTAAATCAATATCTAATAATTTATTATATCAATTAAAATAATAATTATCATTAATATAAATTATTTTTTAAAACTATCTATTAAATCAAGTTATGTTTATAATTTATGTAAAATTAACTTATTAGATAGTAAAAATATTGATTGATTAATTTTATATACTTATGTTTAATTTATTTATAAATGATTTTTTAAATTATAATAAAAATAACTTAAAAATTTATATTTAAAAACTTTTTTTTTCTCCGTATTTCATAAAATAAAAAATTTAAAACAACAAACAATTATTATTGGATGATTAATATTATTATATATTTCTTAAATTTGAATCATCAACCGTTACATCTACGCAGGTTAAAAACTAGTAGTAATAAATATGAAGTAAACCTACAACCAAGTACCATGACAAAAATGTCCATCAGTTATTGTGGAAGAAAATCATGATAAAAAAAAAACTATATATAAGACGAAAAATTCCAAAAACTCTATCTATATGATTGGGGCAGATAGAGGGATTCTTACAAATAGTGTACAAACATTAAAATCTCATCCATTAACACTTATCATCATAAGAGTCCATCTATCGATCGTCAACCCTTCAGAGTCGTCAATTTCAGAAGAAGAAGAAGAAGAAGAAGAATAAGAGCTTGAAAGCTTTCTTTCTTTCTTTCTTTAACCATTTTAGTTTCCTCAAACTCGTCAATAGTATTGGTCGTAGTTAGCTTAAAAAATTCCCCCATCAAGAATTGTTTTTAGTATTTAACGTAGATTCTTCAGTTGATTTGTTGCCGTTCATCTGAGAAGTTGACAAGATGAATTAGTAAATTTAATTTATTTTCTAATAAAAATATATATTATTTGACAAGATTAATTAATAATATAGGAAGGATAATACCTCTAAATTAATATTCTCTTTCTCCATCCTCGCATTGATAGCTTTTAGAGCATTGCAATAAGCTTTTAGGGTCTCCTGTTTTCATTCATAACATATAGAGATAATGATGAGCTTTCATTTAGTTGGTTTACAATTAATGAGTTTTGTAAATATGAAAAAGAAAAAAAAAATGATTTTTAATTAAAATTTGAATTTACCTCATTTAATAAGTGTTTATTCTTGTATAATTCTTTAATAGCCTCCTCCTCACATTCATTTGCCTTCAATATAAAAAAATAAAAAAATAAAAATTATATAAAAGGAGAGAAGATTCTAGAAACATAAATTTTAATGGGTAAAGTTGAATCAAACAATACCAATTTCAAAATAAGTTGTGGTATCTCAGCTTCATGAGGTGGTTTGTTCAAATCAAATGATAAGAGAGAGTTGAAAGATGATTGCAGATGGATAACGGATTTTAGGGAAGACAATGATGTTGATGATGTCAAAAGAGGAAGAGAGTCGTCTTCTTCTTCCGCGTCACCGTTGAAGGAGCAATCTGAAAGTTCAACGGAAGACCCATTGATTAGAGCCGGAAGTTGAAGCAAAATTTTTGCAACTTTTGCCTCTAGTTTTGTAGGTATGAAATCACTCATATTTGATTATTTTTTGCGATCTAATCAAATATTTATCTCTCTTTCCAGTAATGTATGTAGTAGATTGTTGTTGTTCATTAGCTTTAATTTGTATATATAATAAAAAATCATAATCATCCGTGTCTAATTAATTTTAATTCTAAACGTATTAGAATTAGCCTCCTAACACTCGCTATATCAAAATCTAAAAGGAATAGAAATAGCTAGGATAAGTATAAATCCAAAGAGCACTGTGAAAGTAGAAACTATATATATTATCTGTAATTCTAAGATGTGTACGACAATTTTTTTTTTTACTTAATCACTTTAATTATTATTTTTTAAATAATTTATTTTATTTTAAAATGATTAAATTTATTTTAATTTATACTATTTTATTAAAATTACAGAAAATATTAAAGTAAAATCAATTTAACTTTTTTCACTTTTTGATATTTTTTAAATTGTTATTTTTAACACAATAATTTTACATTCACAAATATATAATATAATTTTTTTAACAGAACAAACAAACTTCATAAATCAACATGGATAGTGTAAAGCATTATTTGATTTCTAAGAATATTTAAGTATTTTTTTCAATTAGAATAATAATATAAATTAAAATTAATTTATTTATTTTTAAAAATAAGATCATTTAGGTTGAGTTATTTAAAAAAAATAATTAAAATAATATATTTATTAAAAAAGATTTATATTTTACTTCATTCTCAATAAATTGTGATACATCTAATGATATATTAAGAAAATATTTATAATGTAAGTAGATCTGCTCACACATTAAGAAAATACTAGACAAATAGTGGAATGTTCTAATCTGTATATTGTCTGCAATTTTTATGGCAATATCTTTTGTATACCCCAATTTCTATCTTTTTGTGTAAGAGACTCTCAAAGATAAGAAGATAAAAAGTGGGTCATAAAAATGATTAGTTATTTAATATTATTTTATTTTTAATTTTAATAAAAAAATAATACTTTAATTTTTGTAAATTTTTTAAAAAAATATATTTATTTACTTTATTGAAAAAATGAAAATATATTTTTTCTAATGGTTTTAAAAATGAAACTTATTAATAATGGGAGTGTTATGTCCTTATGCTAATCTTTATACTATTTTCTATTCATGTAGCAATATATTTGTATATGAATCTTGTGTCAAAAATATATTTTTATGTTCTAATATTTTCTGTATAAGAGAGTCATTATGTATACTAAGGAAATGAATATAAAACCATAATCCTAACAGCTGCTACACATCCATACTTTTTACTCCACTATACATTGTTGTCTATCATTTCTACTCCACTAACATTATTGTCTAACATTTTTACTACACATGCCAACACTCTTTCTCAAGTTAGTACATATGTCTCTTATACTCAACTTGTCAAGTGAGTTGTATAAGTTCTTTGCAGATACAGATTTGTGAGTATATCAGCCAATTGATCTTCTAATTTAACGAATGGAAGCTGAATAATCTTTTCTTCAAGATTTTGTTTGATGAAGTTTCGATTCACTTCAACATGCTTCGTGTGATCATGTTGAACTGGATTGTGGGAGATGGCAATGGTTGCTTTGTTATCACAAAATAAGTTCATTTCAGAGTTAGGAGCAACACCAATCTCAGTTAGAAGTTTTTTCAACCAAAAGAGCTCACATATTCCCTTGATCATTCCTCGACATTCAACTTCAGTGCTAGATAAGGCAACTGCCTTTTGCTTCTTGCTCCTCCATGTAACAAGATTACCCCCCACAAAAATAAAGTACCTTGCCAATACTTTGGTTTTAATATTTATAAAACTCTCGTAAGTGCACGAATCATTTCGAAGAAAATGATAAGTATACTCCCAAGGTCGATCTACGGAAGGAATGTATGTGGTTTTTAATTTATTATTCAAACTTTTAAAAATGAAATTAAATCCTAAACATCCTGTTACGATAGTTTGGTTTTTGTGTTTCTAATCTAATAACATAAAAATATAATCTAATAACATAAAAATAAACATAGATACAGATACAGATTCAATAAATATTTATGCAAATTTTATCATTTATAATAGTGGAGTATTTATGAATATAATAACTAAATTAATTATGCTTGCTCATATTATCTAGGTTATTAAAGATATAAATTGATATTTTATTGATTCTCTCTTTTTTATATGAATATCACCTTTGGTGTGTTTAGATATTCTTTGTTAACTAAACAAATCAATTAACACCTATGGGTGGGGTTGATAACTAATTTGGTTAATTAAATTAATTCCTTTTTCTAAGAGATTGAAAATGAACCATTTAAATGACACCTTTGGTGGGGTTAGACAGTTTAAACTTTATTCAAGGTGTCCAAATTAAACATAAGAATTTAATTATCCGAGTACTAACTTTCAAGTTTTAAAACCACTACTGAAAACATGTTGTCAATACATTTTCACATAATAATTCTTATAAAAACTTTTGAAATAGTTTCACTCTAACTACCGGGTGATTGTACCAACAAATAAAAGAGCACTACTCTAAATTAGATCGGATAACTAAACCTTAAAATCTAATTTTCAGATTTAAGTTTGTAATGAAAAATAATATATTTCTCTCTAACATTCTTAATATAAAATCTTAAATAAAAATAAAATTAATTCATTTTAGAAATTTTTGCCTATTTAATATTTCGCAAACATAACAACGTTATTATTATATCATGTTTACAAACAGCCAACATAGTTTAATTTAATCACAGACAAATTAAATATAACATGTAAGAATAAAGCATAAAAAATAACTGTAAAGAAAATAAAATCCTTACAGAACTTCGATGTTTTTCCCGTTGCTGGAAAACCTCCAAGCGGAATTTGCACTCCCATTTATTGAATCAAAAACTAATAAATTACAAAAATATAACTAGTTCTTCTCAAAAAGAGAAGAACTCTAAAACTAAGAGAATTTAACTAAAAACTAAGCAAGAAACTAAGAAAAGCTTAAAAACTAAGAAAGAAACTAAGAAAAGCTTAAAAACTAAGAAATGAGAGAAAGAAAGAGAAGAGAAGAATATGTTTGAGGTGTGTTTAGAAGTGAAGAGAAGGGGGGTTTTTATAGGTGAGGATGGAGAGAAAAAGTGAGTGAAAAAATGTTAAAAAATTGCAAAAACATGGAGTGCAATTGGTGAGGTCATTGATGATGTTAGCATGACGTCGTAGGGGCGGCTACGTGCAAAAATGGGGCAGAATAGGCGTCGGCGCGCGGGTGGCGCGACGGCACGATTGTCTCATTTTTGACATTTTTTTACCTTTTTGATCCTTTTTGTCCAATTTTTCCGTATTTGTTAACCTTTCCCCATTTATTTATTAATATATTTGTGATGTATTGCTTCAAGTATTCCTCTTTGAGTCTTTAAGTTACGTTTTTAAGCCAAAATATCTGAAAAAACAATAAAAATACCCGTGATTTCGAAAAAGACAAATTTATATAAATATATGATAAAACATATAAATATATATATATATATATATATATATATATATATATATATATATATATATATAATCAATTAATGTGCATAAAATGATGATAATTTTAGTGCTTTTTGAGCACTCATCAATATTCCTTACCCATTCTGAATCTGTATATCCAACGAATTTCAATTGACCATTCCTTGAAAACATAAGTCCTTTCCCAGAGGAGGATTTTAAATAATGAAGTATTTGCATGACGACATCCACATGGTCTTCACTTGGGCAGTGCATGAACTGACTCACGACACTCACAACATAAGCAATATCCGGTCGAGTATAAGATAAATATATGAGTTTACCTACTAATCGTTGATATCTCGGTTTATCTGTTGGTACTTGGTCCACATATTCTCCAAGTTTATGATTTTGAAGCATTAGAATAATAAGAGGTTTACAATCTAGTAGTCCTGCCTCTGCTAGTAGGTCCAAAGTATATTTCCTTTGGGAAAGACATATGCTTTGTTTTGATCTTGTTACCTCAATACCTAAGAAGTATTTGAGCCCTCCCAAATTCTTCATTTCAAACTCATTTGACAGTTGTTCTTGAAGCTTAGAGATTTCTTCTTTATCATCCCATGTAATGATCATGTCGTCTACACAGACTATAAGGGTTGTTATCTTCCCTAATTGATGTTTTAGGAAAAGAGTATGGTCAAAGTTGCTTTGTTGAAACCCATATTTCTTCATTGTTGAACTCAATCTACCAAACCATGCTCAAGGTGATTGTTTTAGTCCATATTTCTTTTCCTGATGTAATAGTATATCCTGGTGGGATATCCATGTAAATCTCTTCTTCAAGATCACCATGAAAGAAGACATTTTTTTACGTCAAGTTGGTGCAATGGCCAATCTAAATTTGCCTAAAGAGATAACAAGACTCTAACAGTTTTTAGTTTAGCCACAGGTGAGAAGGTTTCTTAATAATCTATCCCATGTTTCTGTGTATATTCTTTTGCTACAAGCCTCGCCTTGTATCGATCAACTAACAAATTTGCTTTATACTTAATGGAGAAAATCCACTTGCATCCTACCATCTTCCTTCCTTGAGGCAACTTGCTTAACACCCATGTGTTATTCTTCTACAATGCCTCAAATTCCTCTTTTATAGCTTGAGCCCATTTTGGATCAGATAAGGCTTCGTCAATGCTACTTAGAATTTGACATGGGGAGAGTGTTTATGCAAACTCCTTGATAGGTTATGATAACTTTTGAGTAGATACATAATTGGCTATTGGATACTTGGATTGTCGTTCTTCTCTTTCTGGGGAGTATCGATTTGGAGGTTTGCCTCGATTGTGTCTGAAAGGTAAAACATAACCAACAAATGTATCTATAGCATTAGTTTGTAAAAGTGTGATATGATAGCTTACTTAAGGAGTATTCTCAGCAGGAGGATCATTGGGTACTAGAGAGTGGAAGGGTACATCAACCACTTCATCTTCTGGAGATTCAATTACTACTTCAGCTTTAGTTCTTGAAAGTTCAAGCTCAGGTCTAGATACTGGCTCTTCCATATTGTTGGCACGATACGAGTATGTTGGATTATTACTAGTGTCTAATATTTCAACATCAAGCCAATTTCGTTCTTCACCATAACTCTCCTCCTGAAGAGGGTAATAGGATACCGGTGATAGGAAAAACCATTCAGATTCTAGGAAAATGGCATGCATGGTAATATAGGTTCTTTTAGTAATCAGATCATAGCATCGGTAACCTTTTTTTTGTACGCCATACCCAAGAATACACATCGAACATCACATGGATCAAACTTAGTTCGTTGATTTTTGTGGAGGTGGACAAAAACAACACATCCAAATATGCGGGGCAAAAGCATCAAACTAGTAGGCAGAGGAACATGATCGGATAATACCTTTAATTTAGTCTGAAATTGTAAGTTCTTTATGGGCATGCGATTCGGTAGATACACAGTTGTAGTAATAGCATCACTCCAGTATCTACTAGGCATATGTGCACTGATTAGTAAGGCCCGAGCAGTTTCTAAAATATGTCTATTCTTCCTCTCTGCAGTCCCATTTTTTATGGGATTTGTGAACATGAGGTTTCATGGAGAATACTATAGTTGTCCAAGTATGTTCGAAATTGTTGATTAACATACTCCCCCCATTATCAGACCGAAGGATCTTAATTTTTGTAGAAAATTGTGTCTGAATCATGGTATGAAACAAGTGAAATGTAGAAAATACTTCATCTTTATGTTTGAGAAGGTAAAGCCATGTCATTCGTGTACAATCATCAACAAAAATTACAAATCAACGATGACCCGATGATGTAGTTACCGGGGAAGGTCCCCAAACATCAGAATGTACTAAAAGCAAAAGGAATCATACTTTTATATTTGCTCATAGGATAAGATGCCCTATGACTTTTTGCTAAGATACAGGTATTACATTTGAAATCTGAGTGTGTAACATTTGAAAATAAACTAGGTAGTAAATGCCTTAAATACCCAAATAATGGATGCCCAAATCGACGATGACATAACCAAATCTTTCGTTCTTGGTTACTAACCGTGTGTTGCATGTGATTGACTCTTCTTGAACTGAGGTCATCCACATAATACAAACCTCTTCTCTTAGTACCACGCTCAATGATCTCCTTGGTGAAAATATCCTGTAGGAGACAAAAAGTAGAATATATCAATACTACACAGTTAAGATTTGAAGTGACTTGACTTACAAACATTAGTTTGTTTGAAAGAGAGGGTACAAGTAATGTCTAACTCTTAGTACCACGCCCAATGATCTCCTTGGTGAAAATATCCTATAGGAGACAAAAAGTAGAATACATCAATACTACACAGTTAAGATTTGAAGTGACTTGACTTACAAACATTAGTTTGTTTGAAAGAGAGGGTACAAGTAATGTATTAGACAATGATAATGAAGGAGATAAAGTCATTGTTTCGGCCCCTGTAACTGGATAAGTGACCCCATTGGCATTGGCAACACGGCTCCGTCTCGACTGGGCTGTATTGAAGAGATCTTTTGGGTCAAATGCCATATGATCTGTAGCTCCAAAGTCTAAAATACAATCCTCATTATCACTACGAGTAGAGATGTGAAATGCTTTACTTGAAATACCTGGATCCTGGGAAGATTCAGCATGAGGAATAAAAGATAGTGATGCAGTATTGGTAGCCACAACAGCTTTCCCAATGGTTTCCTTTTTCTTTCGTGCTTGAAGATCATTCCACCATTCTGGATACCCATGTAGTTTGAAGCAGTTTTCACGGGTGTGTTTGGAGTTTCCACAATGACTGCATTTCATGTCAACAAACGGTGGATTTCCTGTGGATTTCTTGCACCCAAAAAGGTTCTTGGTTTTGGTGGCATCAGATTATGGTGTCCCTTGATCCCTTTCAAAACCATAACTGCTCTCGGTGTCGTAACTGCACCTGTGATCATCACAGTCTGCCTGACCTCTTCCCTACGGATGAATCCATAGGCTTGTTCCACCGTAGGGAATGGTTTGATTTGAAGCATATCATTTCGAGTTTTATCTAGTCTATCATCAAGTTCATCGAGGAAGGTATACACTCGATCTTCCTGTACGATGGAGTTGTATTTTTGTATGTCAATCACACACTTCGTTGGATTAGGACGACATAAATCAATTTCTCGCCACAACCCTTGAAGGTCATTGTAGTATTTTCAATGGATCCACCCGCTTCATACGAGTAACTCGACGACAAAGAACATACACTTGAGACGTGTCTGTCACATCATAGTAAGTGGTAGCAGCAGAATCCCAAACCTGTTTCACAATTGGGAATCAAATAAAATTTGCAATCAAGAAGGGGTCCATCGAATTGATCAACCATCCTTTGACAATGACATTTTCAGTGTGCCATCTCCTGAATGAGAGGTCGGTTTCAGCAAGTTGAGAAAAATCCTCATTAATATATCCCAATTTGTCTTTGCCAGAGATATACATCTCCACCACCTCGGACAACAAGGCATAATTGGATCCTCCCAACTTGATACTAATGGGAGTACTCGACGCTTCAGTTAGCGAAGGTTGTGAGGAATTATGAGCTTTAGTTAGAACTTCAGTCATTTTTGTAGTCAACTCATCCAATATGAAATTGGTGGTTAAATCTCTAGATTCTGCCATGAATCTCACTTTTTTTTTCCTTTTTTTTCTTTTTTTACACAATAGCCAATATATATATATATATAACTCAAAAACTGTAACCCTAAGTTAATTGTTTTTTTTTCTATTCACGCAGCCCTGGAGCGGCGCTCTTCTTCTGCAAGCGAGCAACTAGATTAAGATGGCTGAACCTTAGCTGGCTACAAATCCAGACGAAGTTAACCTTCCACCTGGTCCTTCGTCTCTGTAAAAAAACCTCACAATTTGTATTTTTTGTATATAAGCCTCTAAAAGAAAAGATGGATCCAGAAAACAATACATCCTTTGAAAAGTCATCTTTGAAGATTAAGAATTCGAACTTTCAGGCTTTAGATAAATATTGAAATTTGATCTACTGTCTGACAATGATGAGAAGCTTTTATTTTCATCAGATATATGATTATTATCCAGTGGTTTGGGAGTACGACCACTCACCCAGTCCTCAAATGAATTTTTTCCTCCTACGAATGTGCGGATGATTACACTAATAATTATAATTATTTTGTATTAGTTTTAGGTATATCAAATAATAACACTTTATAGTAAAAAAAATTTACAGTTTAATCAAATTTTTTAATTTTGAGTATTTATTTTTTAAAAAATAAATATTAACATAATTTTTACTCTACTATATTATTTAAAATATTGATATTAATTTTTATTTTTTAATTTAAACATATGTTTCTAAGTAAAATAAATTTTAATTTAATTATTCTAAATATCATTTATTATTATTAAATATATATATTTTTTATGTAAATATATGTATATAAAAAATAATATTAATATATGTTCGATTTCGTTTAATCATAGTTTCATTATTACAATAAACATCTTCATCCTGTGTCTTATCGACCATGGTCATTTTCAATAAAGAATTGTCAAATTTTTACAAATGATTATAGTTTTAGTTAGCTCTAGTTAAAATGTTCATCTTTATCTCCAACTCAACACAATTACATTCAAATGGTGCAACTTTTACACTAGTAGTTGCTCAATCCCATCACCAAATATTACACCAAATATACTACGAAGAACAATGTCTATAATATTCATGAATTATTTTTCTAATAATTTTTTTAAATTATTATTTTAATTTATATTTAACTCTAATTTATATATTTAATTAAAAAAATTTACAATTATATTCCTTATTATTTAATAATATTAGTTAATTTATTATATATAATAAATTAAAAAAATTTAAATATATAATATAAAATTAGTAAAAACATTACTTAATATAAAGTAGTTTAAAATATAATAGACTAAAATAATGATTTAGTAATAAGATATATCATTTATAAATAATAGTTAATTGGTTCAATATAATAATTGTAAAGAAATTAATTAAAAAAAGAAAAAAAGATATACTTTTTAATGTAATATTTAGTGTTGTGAATTGAAGATAGGAAAAAAAATATGTTAGGATTTTTGCACCAAAATGGTGCAATGAGTAGATGCTGGTCCTTTAAATGCAAATACGGAAGCATGACAATTTCAGTGGAAAAGTACATATATTTCATATATTTTTAAATCAGTTTTCTTCATTGGTTAGTGATACCATTTACTGCAAAATCTACTCTTTGCAAAGCTAAGAATTCTAAGGCAACCCATCACCAAATAATTTCTAGAGTCAACATACTTGCAGCAATTGGATTGATTATGTTTTCATCAATATGAAAGGTAAATAAATTTATAAAAACTAAACGTAATGTTACTTCTGATTTTTACAACTAATCGGAAATCACCTAGTACCTTAGTTGCTTATGATTAACTATTATATGAAAACAAAGATCGAATGTGCCATCCTTGTTCCCTGTTTCCCTAGATCCGAGTGTCGGATTTTTCTTAGATGATACACATGGTCGCTTAGATTTAAGCCCATCCATTCCCTCTTCCATTGGAATTCTGTCCTTGGGAGTTGGAGGATGAGTGTTGGGAAACATAATTTGATCTCTTCCTTTTATAGGCATTCCATGTTAACATCTGCCCATTCAATGCACTGGCACCAAAACAATGATAGTTTTGCTTCTCCATATTTGCCGAACCTTCTGACTTGTGTCGCTTTGGGGTTGAGCTCAGACCATATGTATCTTCACTTGTACCCTCACTTGCTAATGGTGTATCTCCATTAAAATCTGCCACCTTTTCCTCTGTTGTGGCGCTATTACTAATTGGACTTGTCTCTGATGGAACTTGATTTCTTCGTTTCCTATTACCATAAATCTTTGATATGTCTTCCCCACTTTCCACAGCTTTCATCCATTGTAAATCACTTAAAGTATCAACATAAACAACTTCTCTTCTCCGTCGCTTTCCTGCGATACTGCCAATATCAAACCCTTTTGTCTGCTTTTCTTTATTCTCAGGTGCAGAATAAGCCCACTCTGGTACCTCTTGTTCTTGCATAAGACGAGCCCTATAGTTCTCCTTTGCCCTTCTTTCCTCGTCCATTTTCTCGAATAGCCAGAACTCTTCCTCAGATCGTGCTGCAAGACGGTTAATTTCTCTCTCACTGGGCACATCTGCTCCAAGTGACCTTGTACCTCTGCGCATAATTTCTTCCAACATCTGTCTTCTATCTTGAGCTGCAGAGGTAACATACCACCATAAGTTTGGCTTAAAGTTCAAAAATGAATCTCAAGGTAATAGCAATTAAATTAAATTTATAAATAAAAAAAAACTTCTTGCTTGCTGAGTATGCAGTATCTTCTGCTAGATTTCTTCAAATGATGTATTACATAATTCTTTTTCTTTAAATTATTTTAATTAAGAATATGCGAAATTCTATTCCCTTTGAGAGTCACATCTAACATGCTTGTGGAATTTTTTTTATTAATTTCCACTGGAATCCACTTTTACATTAAAATACAGCAGAGACCCCTTTGCCTCTTCAAGATAGCTCCTAGCCCTCCATGACACAACTGAAAGGTTCAGAATTAAAGCATTGATGACATTCCATGCATCTCCTTCCAAGGCATATAGATGCTTCATGCTTGTGGTTAAGTACTTAAATCAAAAACACAATAACGATAACAATAGTGTCCACTTTATTTGGGGAGGTAGTGTACCTGCTCTCGTCTCCCCCAACTAATAGTACAGGTGAGCTTCAGAATAAGCATGTAAGTATACTTTGATAGCATAAATCAGCATAGCATGAAAGAAATGACATATCAATACAGTTTGAATATCACAGCAAAAAGTACATGAACAAACCTGTGGAAGTTGTATTGAATAGTCCAGCCTGGATGACCTTAGCATCGATTCCCATCTTTTGTTTAGCCCGTTCCAAGATTACCTCTTCTATTGATCCAACACTGACCAACACAAACACCCTAACCTCCTTCTTTTGTCCTATTCGATGGGCCCGATCCTCTGCTTGCTGGTCCATTTGGGGATTCCAGTCGCTGTCGAAAATGATTACAGTATCAGCTGTTTGAAGGTTCAAACCAAGACCTCCGGCACGTGTGCTGAGAAGAAACATAAAGTAAGGAGAGTCTGGAGCGTTAAACTGTCGAAGGAGAACCCCTCTTTCTTCAGTTTTAGTTGAACCATCCAGTCTAAGATACTTGTAATCATGGAGTTGCAGATAAATTTCAAGAATATCCATGAGGCGAGTCATTTGTGAAAAAAGCAGAATCCTATGTCCAGCTCTCCGGAGTTTGGGGAGTAAACGATCAAGAAGTTCAAATTTTCCAGATGCTCTGATAATCTCTTCCTTGCGCCACATGTTATAGTCTCCCAAAACAAAAAGGTAAGGATGATTACAACATTTTCTGAGCTGCATTGTCAGGTTTTGTAGACTCTTTGATTTCCCAGAACCTACAATTTAGGTTTTTTTAATTCTTATGAAGCAACTCATGTAATGTATAAAGATAAAATTATAGGCTCTTTTTGTCTGAATGAGGAAAGAAATGCAACATTTAAAATGACCAGTTCTGCTTTCCACGCGAGAAAGCCAAAGAGGGAAGAAAAAAAATAGAAGGATATCAAAATCATTAAGGTATAATCCAAAAAGGGGGTGTGCAGTGCAGGATCGGGGACAAAGGAAAGAAACATAATGAGGAAAGAAATGCAACATTTAAAATGACCAGTTCTGCTTTCCATGCGAGAAAGCCAAAGAGGGAAGAAAAAAAATAGAAGGATATCAAAATCATTAAGGTATAATCCAAAAAGGGTGTGCAGTGCAGGATCGGGGACAAAGGAAAGAAACATAATGAGGAAAGAAATGCAACATTTAAAATGACCAGTTCTGCTTTCCATGCGAGAAAGCCAAAGAGGGAAGAAAAAAATAGAAGGATATCAAAATCATTAAGGTATAATCCAAAAAGGGGTGTGCAGTGCAGGATCGGGGACAAAGGAAAGAAACATAATGGACTTTTAGATGCAGAAATTTTTGTAAATACTCCCGTAGTATCTGTAGGTCCCGATGAAAGATACTCATAATCTCATGCCCACCCGTGTATTACCAACCCTACTCTGCTTTCATTCCTACCGATATTTTTGCTTGGTTTCTATCTCTATCTAAGGGAGTACATACTCCCAAATTTTTATCAAAATATTTTTATTTCATTAAAAAGAATTATTTATTACAGAAAAAATTCTTTTATTAAAGAAAATATTACGATACCATAAAAATTGTTATTTTATTGCATTTTGTCTCCTTTTCAATTTAAAAGGATTAAAAGCCATCAGCTCAAAACAAAAATAACCAATTGACTCCAAATGCATAAACAAGGGACTATTGTGTCACCCGCCCAATATTATAATGTTTCGTATGATAAATAAAAAACAAAAAAAAAGATGAAATGTAACTGGGGGCATAGTGCAAAGGCAGATGCATGCGTAAGGAATAAGCTACTACTAACCATTGTCAAGCCCAACCCTGCCCACATCTGTTACTTGTTGATAATATACTTTCTGCCATGCTGACATGTCGCATTTCAGTATGACCTGGGACTTGCTAGGAAGAAATTTTTCGACTTCATTTTTTTTCCTTCTCAATATGAAGGGTCTAATAACCTATAAATCAAGGCAGGCAGCATCAGCATATTATCTCTGTTCCTGTGTTAAGTGTTTACCTTTGTGTTCTATCTGTGCAAACAAACAAACAAACAAACAAACAAATAGATATGTTGAAAACACAAAAGTGACCCACATGATGTAAACGTCGAATGATCAGTAGCTGCTCTTCATCTGAAAGACTAATCTCTCCCCTATCCGCAAATGGTGCATTAAACCAATCCTCAAAATTTTGAACTGAATTAAAAATGTGTGGAAGTAGAAAATTAAGCAAGGACCATAGCTCCTGTAAACTGTTCTGTATTGGGGTACCGGTCAACAATAGTCTACGCCGCATGTCATAGCTGTAAACGTATATACAAAGTTAATGAGTAAACGAATCCCATGACCAAAACAAACTTGCCAATAAAAGTATTATTTAATACAGTACAACAAATTACTAGAATACGCCTTCATGTTCTCGCAAACTCATGGTACCCAACAATCTACAGTTAACTACCACAGATACATAAGATGTTCTCATCAATGCCTTTGAGAATAATGCCAAAAGGGAAAACAAAGGACACTGATTTTCATATTTCTATTTCACTTTAATTAAAACAAAAACTTATAATTCTATTTCACTTTAATTAAAACAAAACTTAAAGTTTGAAACCAAAGATTATTAACCTTGGTTGAGAAAAATGAAGTGGCCAGGGTCATTGTGTAGATTTAGAAACTTAAGCAATTCTCAAAGATAATGATAAATCAGACAGAGGAAAAAGTTTTATATAGACATTTTCATCCTCATTAAAGTATCCATACAAGTATCAACAGTAGTACATGTATTTATTGAAAGAAACATAGGATCACTTGACTCTGAAGTATTATTAATGGAAAACTGAAAGATGCTAACTGAAAGAGATGCTAAGCATGAAAATATCAAAGATAAAACACTTATATTACGCATGCAGTGCCATACCCTGCAAGTGTTTGTGCAAGAGCGCACTCATGGTTCTTCAATCTATGCCCTTCATCTACAATCAGGTAACACCAGTGAATTTTCTTCAAAAATGCTTTATCTCTCATGATTAGGTCATAATGTGTGATCAACACATTAAATTTCCCCTCCCCTGCTAATTCTTCCCTCATCGCCTTTCTCTCATCTTGGCGTCCATCATAAAGAACTGCTGCAATACTGGATAAAGAAGGAGAATTCAAGAAAAATGTTCAGAAGTAAGCACTAAGCATATTACTAGGCATGTGTCAACTACAACAAAACACATAAATGAGGGAGTGGGAGAGAATATAAATGGGGACACCACTGGATGCTTACCTAGGAGCCCATGTTGAGAACTCACTAACCCAATTTGGTAATACGGCTTTTGGAGCCACAATCAAGTGGGGTCCACTGACACCCTTGTTCTCCAGGAGGTATGCAATCAACGCGATGGTTTGTATTGTTTTCCCCAATCCCATCTCATCAGCCAAAATTCCATTTAGGTTGTTATTGAATAATGAGACCATCCATTGAAGTCCTTCTAACTGGTATGATCTTAATTCTCCACCTTGGAGCATGGATGGTTGCTCTGTTACCTGTAAATTTTTTTACATTTGATTAAGATCCCTGAATTCAAAGCACTTGCAAAAAAATTAGATAATAGCTTTATTGCAGATGTTTAGTTTTAAAGGATTTAAACAGAAAAAAAGATTTGAAAGAAATAAATTGTTAAAAGAGATGCGGACAGAAGACCTATCCGTAGCATTCAGAATGAAACAAGGGAAATAAACAATGCAAAGCAAGCAATTTGGTGAAGGGTGTTTACAAACAAGACAAGTACCCTCTTATTGCAGAAATTCACTAAGAACTAGGGCTTGGTTTTCATACTGGACCATTGCATACTATTCAGAATTAGAAGATTAAATACTTCAATTACTGATGGATTCCATCACTTAAGTCATACATAAAGCAAGCTGAGATTAAGTTGCAAGTTGCAATGCTGTGAAATATAATTATATAAATATAGATATTTCACAGGCAAATAAATGCATGAACTGAACACATAAAACCATGCATCGTATACCAATACAAAGAGCATAGAATATAGGAAGTAACAACAAGAATTATCGATTACCTTTTCCTGAATCGAATGAATGGCTGAGTTATACTGTCGCTGGCCTTCAAGTAAATCACTGGAAGCATCATTTTGATAAGAAACTTCTAAATCTTCATCCAACTCGGGAGAGTCAGCACCTGAATCTTTCAAGGATTCAATGCCTTCCAAGTATTTAACATCTTTTTGACGTTGAACGGCAGCTCCCAAATTCACAAGGAGTTTATTTGTTTCTTCGAGGAGCGTGGTTAGCCGTTCATTTTTGCTTTCCTTTACCAATCTCATGTATGCTTCTTGATCATCAGCCTTCAATGCTTGAAACCTCAATTTCTCAGCCCGTGTAGCACGCTGTCTTTGCCTTCCATGCCATGCCTGCTCAAATAATATAGTTTATAAGGCATCATTTTACCATTAGCTGTAATAACAACATGATGAATATTATACTCCTCTCAACCTTATATGCAACCATAGAAATTTGGTAATTGACACAAGAAAATAGTCCCAATAAAATTGAGTCACCAACTTTTTGGGTCACTCAATTAGGGACATCTGCCCCCTCCCCCAGTCTGGCACCAAAATTTCCAGATAATATTTCATTCTCTACATGCATTTACTTCAAAATTTTCATGGGTTTTACAGTGTTCTTAAGGTAGAAATTTCAACTCCTGCACTTATGCATTCTGTCCTGTATATACCATATATATCTCACCAAGAGCCTGAGGTTAAAAAGTGAACTAAGAGAAAAAAACAGAGGACAGAATAAGTTAATTATAATTTTAATATGTGCATACCTGGACTCCATCATTCCTTTGCTTACGTCTCTTTGAAGCTGCCTGAATTTGCAGCTGGAGCTCACGAACTGAGTTAAGTATTTCAGCAAAAAATTTCCTTTTTCTAGACTCAATCTGGTACTTCTCTTCCTCTTCTAATCTTGACAGCCTCTGCGGCAAACACTTATCTATTAGAATACAAGTACGTCTATATGTGCATCAGTGCATGCACATATTAAAATTATAATTAACTTAGCAAAGTTAAATTGACTGCTAAATGGCATTCTCATAGAGTTCTAGGTAAAGACGTACAAATTTAATGTTAACAGTTGCCAAACTTAGCATCTTGCATAGGCTAATATAGCTACAATCAATTAAATAAATTGTAGCTAAGTTTTTCCATCAAATAGAAAATGTTTCATAATCCAACATGCAGATCTATGTGATGTACCATACTGAAACTGGTTAATTATCAAAATAGAATGTGGATACTAGGTTCAACAAGTTACAGCATTCAAACCTCTGTGTCCCACTTCTTTCTGAATTGATTATCAGCTTTCATCGCAAAAGCATCTCCAACACCATACAGTGGACGACGCAATCGCATCATGCCCCAGTCAAACAATTGCTTGTCTGGATATGAACAGTTTACGCGAAGCCAGAACTCTGAATTCACATCAGAACGGACCTTGTTTTGCAAATCTTTGAGCTGCCAGAAAAAGGTCCTTGCCCACAAGGACATAACTCGTGTCATCCCTCAGTAGCAAAGGAAAGCAACGAACATAATCACACAAGTAGTATCTTTAAAGTTCCATTATTACCAAATATTTAGTCAATTGATTACTTAAGCCCGATATCTTTCTTTCTTTCTTTTGTTTTTTTTTTTTTTGGGGAGCACCAAAGGCAACATTTTAAAAATTCTTGATGGACACCTAAGAAATTTGATACATACCTTAACCAATTTATATACATCAAGTTTTTACCTTTAGCCCATAGAGTTCAAGCAAGCACTTTGTTTGTAGGTCTTCTCCTCTATTTGAAGGTAATTCTAGATCAAATAACAGTCAGTATATGAGTAATACTTTTGATATATATAGTCAAGAACGTAACATGAAATTGGTAGTAAAGAGCTTATACAGCTCAAAGTCAATCATGGGAGAGTGTCAAAGCAATTATATGACACCTCAGTCACTGAAAGACAGACAAAAAAGAAAAAAACCTCTACGCTAAGATTATAACAATGGAATTCTGAAGAGGTGCATAATTTTCATATTAAAATAGGTACCCTCAAGTTCAGCCAATCTATGATGAATGCGGCTCTGATGACGATTTTCCCTTGACATTGACAGATCAAAAGCTGATAAAAAACGTTGCTCTGATATAGCATCTTCAAGGTCTGTTAATAAATCTTCTTGCGAATCATTACCATGAACATTCTGTATTACGAATATCACTATCAGAAAAATAAGAAAGGAAAATTTTACGCATCAAAACAAAAAGAGAACCCGCCAGATCCAACGAAGTTGCACATTGTTCACTTAAGTGAGATAACACTCTCCAAATTTCAAATTTCCCAAACTTTTCCGAATCTACAAACAACCCAAGACACCAATTCAAGCACAAAACACAACCAAGATCCCAAATTTACAAGATCCCTTCAACCCTAATCCATGAACTCCTTGAAAATTCGAGAAACCAGAACACAACAACCAAAAAGAAAAAAAAGGGGGGTAAAGTCAAGAATCCATACCGTACAATTCTTTTCAGGTTCACGGACGACCCCATCATCTGAAACCTCGAGACTGGAATCTCCGGGGTCCTGATAAATAGAAGAAACGCTGTCAAAGAGGTCAGGAGGTAAAGGGAGATCGCGAGAGACAAGGTTGAGAGCACAAATCAAGGTCTTAGTCTTGTGAATGTGGTCGAAGCAAGGTTGTTGGTGACTCTGGCTCTGGTTCTCCAGCTGAGCCATCATCACAATGGCGGGAGGGTTGACCTCCAACGGTCGCTTATTTTCTATATAACGGCTATTTGAAAATAGGAATTATAATCTGTGAAGTGCTTCTTAACAAATAAATCAAAATACACGCACTGTTTCTCTCTCTTTTCTAACTCAATGTCGCAAAACCGAACCCTCTCTTCGGCGCTCTCTCTTTTTCCCTTTTGTATTGGGGATGAATAAAGGCCTAATTACTGAAAACCCCTTTCGGTTCATGGTGTAGCCAAACACGGCTCTATGCGCTTTCTCTATTGACCGTTTTGCCCTCTTATTTCTATGGTCAAATATCCCATTACCTTTTAACATATTATGCCATTTGGGAGAAAAACTTACACCTCAGTATTTTTTTTTTTGTTTTAATTATTATATTCGCAAAAAAGAAATCATCAAAGTTTTATTTTCATTAACTTCGTAAAAATCGATATAATTATTTTTTTTTTATAAAGATAATTAATTTATAATAAATAAGGATATAAAATATGCTTAATCCTATTAAATTTATATAATTGTTCAATTTAATAAATCATTTCTACTAACCTTAATGTCACCATTCCCAACTACTATGGAGAAAAAAAGAACCAGGAACTCTACAGAGACGGAAGGAAAGCACCGTCTTTACTTGTTGTTTCAATTGTTTTGTTAAATTAAAGAACCCTTATAGATCTTATCTTTACCACATAACCTCCACGGAAGAGATTTTCGAAAGTGACGAAGATGAGTTTGCAAACCCAGACTTGCTCCTTCATTGACAAAGTTAAAAATAAAGTTACTTTCAAAATCAAGAACTGAAATAAGACTTGGTGAAGAGACTTTGAAGGTGTTGATAAATGAAATTTTTACTTTGAAGGTAGTCAAAGCAATCATTTCAAGCTTCTCATCTAAACGACAACAAATAGTTATCATTTCTTAGTATTTTTAGAAATATGTTATCGTAATAATTGATTTAGTTAAACATTAAAATGGAAAATAATATTTAAAATATCATCTGTGTGTATTAGAAATATTCATTTTTAATCTTTAAAATTAATGTTTTGATGTATGTGAGAAAATAAAATTAATTTATGGTATGTTTTTTCAATAATCGAAAGAAATTATCCACTATTTTCTATAATAAAAAAATTTATTAAAGAAAAAAAAACACAATTACACGTTAGCCAATTCAGATAGTATTTTTAAATCTTTTACTTTGGATTGTCTAAAGGGTTTGTCATAGTATGATTTAAGGAAATTTTGTCGACATCTCTTTTTTTTTTCTTTACAACATTTCACAAATTTTAAAAAATAAGTGTACTAAATTATCTGCATTTATTGTTTTAACCCTCATACAGCTCAATTTGCCTGTAAAGTTGCTACTTACCGAATCTTCCACTCTTTCACAATTTGCAGAAAAAATTTACAATAAATGTGTTTTTTTTTATTTTTTACGTGATTTTCTAAGCTTTTTTCTCTCAAATCTTTGATGTGTACATTTTACATTTTGAGTTTTAGAAGCTCTTAAAGTCAAATTTTAGTGGTGGTGAGCGGGCCTCCAATGTGGTTATGGTATTTGAATTGGGAAAGAGCGTGCAATTATGTGATTTGCTTGATGAGTTAGATATAAGAGTAATTTGGCAATTTCCATTTTAAATGAATTGGTTTTTTTTAAAGAATTATGTCACCATAATTTACCCATGATTTATAACCTATTTCCTATACCTAATATGGAGAATGTTGGAATGCATTACTCTAAAAAAGTGATTTTAATTGAAATGATTTTCACTAGAAGTTGTTTGTAGATAACCAATTACAATTATGATTAATTTTTGTTTTACATTATTTATTTTGGTTAATTTTAATTTTACATCATTGTTTTTGATTAATTTTATTACAAATTAAATTTGTGTTAATCAAAGTCTAGATCGTAATTATGATCGATTGTAATCGTATGTAATCAATTAAGTTGTAAATCAAATTTGACATTATTATGAATATAGATTATAATTATGATTGATTTTGGTCATATGTAATCATTTTTTTTTTTTGAAAATAAACTTGATACCATTGTAAATTGCATCGTTATTACTAGAGCAGTGGTGTTGCAAAAGTAAGAGATGATGGTTGTTTGAGTTGATTGGGGAAGAAGAACAGGATAAAACTCTCATTTTAATCGTTTCTAAGCTTTGACAATTGAAATTACCTATAATAAATAAAATCCCAACAACCATATCTATTTTCTTTGCTGTTGCCATGGTTAGTAATAGCATGCTTGATTTTACAATCATTAGGTATATATGGTTTTATGCTTTAGATGTGATGTTTAAATGGTTCATCTTGAAATATCTCTCATATGTTCTCTTACTAATTTAAAAATACGATTTTTGGTAAAATATGATACTTTGAGAGTCTTTTCTTTTACTCTCTTTGGTTAAAAGATAGATGGTATTTTGGAAGGGGTAATACCAACTTCACACTCATATCCTTTGGACTTGCATTAGACATAGTTTGTGTGGTGGTTTCTTAACTTGAATATATATTGAAACTATGTTTGTAACAAAAAC